>CM029438.1:13610251-14946462 GCA_017140255.1 Eucalyptus paniculata subsp. matutina
AGGACCCTCCGGCATTCAGCCATTTAAGGCCACCGGGCATCTGGCATTTACACTCCCTAGCCAAGCATCTCAACACTCTCGAGGCATCGTCGGCTCACACCTCCGACGGCCTTCTCACTTATCTTAGTTCACATTTTCAATTATAGCTCAATTTCAACATGGCATATGATGTGATGGCAAACAAAATCATTTTCATCATTTGATTCTTATATGAATTTCCAATCATCATCATACATGCAGCAAGATACAACCACTTATGACAATACAATCCATGGGGTCCATACAACTTAGGATAATCCATACATCATGACTTTTTGAAATTTACCAAATTTCAGCTTACACAATTTCGGAAAACATATAAATCATACAAGCAGAGCATGTAATAGACAAGACATAAAGGTAGCAATTTCATGAAGAACACATGCCTAAAAGAGCTTCACACAAGAAGATATAGCTCACACAATACAGCATGCAAAATTCGGATAAAATCAGATTGCGCAGTTCTTGAAATATTTCGATTAAAATATCCGAATGACCTCCAAAAATTATGAAATTTTACCAGGTTATATTAAAGACCCTAAAGTAGATTTTTCATACAGACATCTAGGTCAGATTCACTTTAGATAATTAACTATAGACGGTCGAAGCTCTTGTTCCTAGTACCGAACAGTCCAGTTTAGCTGTCTCCGAAAAATCGAGGTTTCACCTACTTATCTTTCTTAATTTCCTCTCGAATTTTGATATGTTTTTCCGCAAGAGGTACACTACAACTTTCATTAAGGGATCTAGGTGATATTCTCAAAGGATAGTCACCATATAGTCCACGAAGTCTCGGGAGTCCAGTACCATACTTCCAGATCTGCCGTCTTCAAAGAAAATCGTTTCACTAGGCTACACTTGCTCGTTTTACCTAAAATTTTAGTATGTTAATATTCAGGATGTTCTCTACAACTTTAGTGAAGAATTCGAAGTGAGATTCTCGGTAAAAAGTGACATGCAACACACAAAACCACCAAGAGGTCAAAAAAACAGTTTCAGATCTAGCGTTTTCGTAGAGGAAGGGTTTCATCCCTTAAAACTCATCCATTTTGTCTCCAATTTTAGTATGTTATACTTTGAGATGTTGTCTACAACTTTCGTGAAGAAGTCAAAGCCAAAATACGACTCAAAACCCGCATGCAAGCCTCTACAACATTCTGGGTCAGGCGGCACACTCGAAAACAGCATGCTATTTCAAAAACAATACACTCTAGCTTCGGTTTCTCATACCCTAAACATCCAAGATTTACCACCACTCAAACACACATGCAAGAGACAACATGCAAAAGCAGAATATGGACCCCAACTTGCCTTCAAATCGAGCAAACAACGGCACACGGACGGCAACGGACGAGCGGACCTCCTCCTTCGCGCGGCTTCTCCCTTTCTCTCTCGGTTCCTCACTCTCTCGCAACCCTCTCTCTCTCTCTCTCTCTCTCTCTCTCTCACTTGGCTTGCGCGACAGCCCCCTAAACTGGCCACTCTTCCTTTTATTCCCCCCTAAATACCATCATTTGAAATGATTAAGAGCCACCCAAAGTGGCCAATGGAGTGACTTTCCTTTTTGCCACTTGGCAAAACCCATGCATAATGGGCTTGAAGGTTTGGGCCGGCCTCTCCCCTCCCTCCTTGGTCGACGGCAGCCCTCTCCATGGGCTTCATGGGCCAGCCTTTTGGACCATCAAAGGTCCACACTCTTGGGCCTAAGGCCCAAGCCTAGTTAAATCAAATTTCAACCCCCTTTTTTTTTAAATACTAATTAAATCCTTATTGAACCAAAGAACTATAGTGTATAAATTAAATAATTATACACTTGAAATACAAATCCATAGATTCTAACCCACAATACATATGGCCAAAGATAGATCATCATTTTCCAAAATTTATCCATTAAATTTGGCCATAGTCCTTAATACAAGACATTAATTTGAGCACCCCTAATGACCGGTAAGGAATTCTAGGATGCCACAAGGCGAGCATTGGCGAGGCTAACCCTTGCCTTAGCTAAGTTGGCCTTGTAGATTGTTTGGGCAAGGATAAGGCCCAAACCTTGCCTAGGCAATGCACAGTGAGGCTGCCCCAGCATAAGCGAAGGTTGGCCTTACCCAATTTGGCAAGGGCGACCTTGTTGGTGCTCGCCCTAGCCTAGTTAAGGCTGATGCCTTGCCTATGGTGAGGCCAGCCCTCATTAGCCATTGGCATAGGGCATGGGAGAAAAGGAAAGAAAAAGATGTCCACGTCAACGTAAGTTGTACCACTTAGAATGATCAACATCCACATCAATAATTTCCAAGTTAAATTGATTTAATGGACTCAATTATAACCAATGAGAAAATGTTTAGAGCTAAATTGATCCAATTAAATGGTTTAGCATTAAATTAGTACAAACGCAATATGTTTAGGACTTTTTTGATACTTTTCCCTAATTTTTCCATGCCTACTGTAGTCCAAGGTAGAATCAATCTGATCACACACCCCTAGTCAACAAGGTTCATATATTATAAGAGTGTCTCTTTTGGCTTCGTTACCTTAGATCTTCTCCAAGTTGTCAAGATTCAAAAGCTTAAAGCTAACAAAAATGCCAAAATAGTTTGTCAATAGCATCCATATAAATGTTACACTACTATAAGTTTAGTTTTGATGAACACGGTACTTGGAGTACTTTTCTTTGCTATGCGCACCCACTCCATGAACAACTCAACATTATAAACCCTACTTTGACATTACTTTGAAAATAACCTAGTAAGATTTGGAAACTTAGAGAAAAACAAAAGGAGATGATATAGAAAAAAAAAAAAATGTGTTATCTAATGCTCACTAGGATGCTTTTCGTGAATTAAAGAAGACGGCGATCATCTTATTCAGCGATGTTGTAGATCATGACTTCCCAGACTAGCCCTCCTAAGCTTGTAATGACTTACTTGCCCATTGTCTCCCTTTCCACGGTCTTCACTTAATGCTCAAACCACCTCACCAAGCGTTTTTCCTCGAATCATAACGTAGGGAGTTTGTGCACGGGAGCTTGGAAGTGGAAGCTGAAAGTGCTAGTATAGACACCTATAGGGGGTGAATAGGTGTGAAAACAGATTTTTACGAAGTGCAGTAAAAATACTTTTACTTTTAAACTGAGTCTGATGAACAACAGACTTTGAAGAAGAGTTCAGACTTTAACAACTATTTCGAACCACAGAAAGATATCACAATAGATAAAATAAAAAAGTTCAGAGAAGAGAAAATGAACACGAGATTTATAGTGGTTCAGCTTAGATTAAGCTTACGTTCACTCTCCACGCTGATAGCCTTCTAGCTAATTTTCACTATGAATCGAAAAAGAGTGTTATAGCCTTATGATCTCGATTTTTCAGTGAAAAGATTATATTGCTCTCACAAAGTCACTCTCTATTCTCTCTTCTTCGAATACAAATTTGAGCATTGGAGGAGGAAGAATAAGTAATTTGGACGTTTCCGACTTTGGAATTCTTCTTTCACGCCCTTCTTCGAATGACTTGAGCAACCTCCTTAAATACTCCTCTATGCCTTCTCAACCGTTGGCACTTTTCAGAGAAATTCTTCTAATCATCTCGTTGGATAGAATCAATCAAGGAGATCTCGAGGCGTTTGAAGATTGAGATGAAAGTCCGATGATCCTAGTTGCCCATACAATCAAGATCTAGGTTTTCATAAGTAGATTCTTTCCAAATAAACTTGCCTTAAAAAATGATATTACCCTTCTTGATTGATTTCAATAATAATATCCAAAGAAGGTAAGTAAGATTTCCATCCATAAAGCCATATATATCATGTTCGTACTAAAGCCTTGAAGGAAGAAAAATAATCTTGAGTTTGATTATATCTTCGTTCTTCACTTGCGTTCAATCTGGGTCTTCATCAAAGTAGGGCAGACTTCTTATGTAAGATAGACTTTGAAAGAGTTACACATAAGTCTCATATTCCTCATAATGAAAATAAGAATAGAACCAGAGAAGTTTTGTCAGCTTCAAAATCTAATAGGAGTTTTCTCCAACAATCTTTCCCTTTTTGATGGTGACAAAACTTTTATGTAGATTTAACACTTATATCCTGCAGAACAATACTTTAGCAGTACATGATATCTTATAATAAAATCATATTATTAGAATTGAACAAGATTGAATCTGCATCCACAAAAAACACATTAATCTTGACAATTTAGAGTTCAAGAGTTCCATAACCACAAAAACTCAATCCAAATTCACAATCACAAAGGTTAACTACAGAACATAAACATTGACAGAAGTTAACACTACCAAGTTCAAGTTCAAAACTTAACACTACCATGTTCAATCAAACAAGAACTTTTAACTCTGCTCTCTTCTCTCCCCTTTTTGTCAACAACAAAGAGAAAGAGAAAGTCAGAATAAAAAGTGTTAATAAAATGGATAAAAAGAGATGGAGTCATATAGGGTTGTCTTGGAACACAAACAAGTCAGAAATCCCCTAGCAACTACATTGTCTCCTCAAGCATCTCTTGGCACTGATGATAGACACTCTCTACTCTGGCGATAGTCTACAAAACCTGTTGATTCAGCGTCTGAACTTGATATTGAGAGACTATACTTTGCTAGTTAGAAAATCTGAGGTAGACCTTAAGGCAATATGTAGCTTCTGAATTTCAACCTCCATTGCATATTGTTGTGCTTTTAACTCCAAAAGGAGCTCTACTATCCTTGGATAGTTTGCATCGGGTTCTATTTGAGCACTAGCTTCATCGAAGTGAGTCTGTGGAGTATTCAGAAATGAAGGAACATCAACTTGATCGAGGGCAGTTTGTTTCGTACCTTGACTTGGAGTTTCTACATCAACTTCAAGGAAATGAGATGCGAAAACATCTTCAACATCTGCAGGAGATCTACTAATGCCATCACTAGCAGTAGGTGCAATTAGAGGAGTTTTCTCAAGATCACCCCCTGCTTTGGTGCCTGTAGGTGGAGAGGAGACCTCATCTTCTTGTACCTATTCCTTCCCAGCATTAGATCTCTTTTCTTGTTCAGTGTCTTCTCGTTCAGATGCAACATTTTCCCTGTTGTTTGCTGAGTTATCCGATACTAGTATTACACCAGTGTCTCCTTCAAAATTTTCATCTTCATTCTCCTTTTCTACTGATCTTTCAACATCACTCGCTTCCTCTTCTTCTTGTTCTCTTTCCTCTTCTTCTGTCTCTTTAGAATCAACTTCTTCATTCTTCTTTTCTGCATCACTCTCTTCCTCTGCCTCTTGTTCTCTATCCTCTTCTTCTGTCGCTTCAGAATCAACAAAACCTTGAAGATTTCGTAAGGCAAGCGTAGAAATTGTCATATCATCCTCCTCTTCTTCGACCATTAGGAGGGTAGACTTCTTTTTCTTTGAAGTCTTAGACAATATCTTTTCCTTTTCACTTCCTTGTAGCCGTAGATCCTTCCTTCATTCTATTAGATGATTGATTCTTCAAACGTTCCAAAGCCTTAGACAGATCTGTTAGCCTCATTTTGGAGATCATCTTCATTCCTATCTCCATAGGACCGATAGTTCTTGAACAAAGTTGAGAAGGAGACTAGATTTGAAAGTGTCAGAATAATTTTGTAATCAAGGTAGAGTAGGGTAATTGTCCTTTTTCTTTCATCATAGTCCTATACATATGCAAGAAGATAGTGTGTGTGTGGTAGAGAAAAAGGAATTCCATTGTAAATAGCCCACATAATCTTTGCTTCAAATCTTGAGACATCAGTTTTGGAGGCAGCTTTGGGTCTGATGCAATTTATGACAATCTTGTGCAACAGAATGTTTGATGCTAGCAAATGAGAGTATGTGATACTCCCACTCGGCAGTCTGTCCTTTACCAGAAATCAAGTAGCTTGACTAATGGAGACATTAATTGGTAGAAAACCACTACGTTCAACTCCCATAATATCAACTTGAATATTCACATCCACAAGAAACACTTTATTACAAATAGTGAATTGAATGTGAGTTTGATCTAGGAAAAACAAATTTGAGTAAAAATACGCTGTCAATTCAGGATAAGCTACTGTTGTCTCAACACAAAAATTTTCAAGTTGAAGGTTGGCTAACATTTCCCTCAAGTCAACCTTTATGGAGTCAAGGAAGCCAAAGTCCATTGTGCATGGGTTTATCACTCCTCTGTTGAGCATTTGAGCATAAACCCTTTTATACTCTTTTGAACAAAACAATATCGTTCTTTCTCCAAGGACCTCAGCAGCCACACCCATGTGGGGTTAGAAATTTGTAAAAATTCACTCATCATCATCTTTGTTCCCAACTTGACTTTCTGAGCCAAAACAAGGATTAGAAGGAAAGTTCACAAACGCATTTTCAGCCGCTCCTTTTGGTGCTACTCCTAGTCTTTCCATTGTTTTCAAAAACAAGGTCTCATTCCCGTACCCATTATCTTTCAGGAAACTAGTGATAAAACTCATTGGACTTCCTCCCTATTTCAAAAAGTGTAATGCTTGAAGAGTACATTAGGCGTCACTACTCTAAGAGGAACCACTTCTTGTTCAACTTCCTCATCTACAGATTGACGAGGGGAGTTCTACGGAGAATCTTCGCCAGTAAGATCGAAGTGAGTTGGTTCTTCTAGCATATTTCGAGGACCTTGACTTGCTATACGAGAGGATTTTTTCTAGTGTGACATTGATGTAGACTTGGAAGATTTCGTCGACATATTCAAGTGAAAGAAAGAGAGGAACTTGCAGAGAAATTTTGAGAGTAAAAGTCGAGGGACAAGAGATTCAGTACTAGGGATTTAAAAAGCTGTGCTCAAAAGAAATGTTTTAAGGTATTTTAAGAAATCAAAAAGGGGTAAATGAAACGTCACAAAAAAATGCATTTTCAAAACAAATTTAAAAACGGTAATTGCTAAAAATTTGAAATCAAATTTTAGCCAAAAAAATAGTAATTTCTAAAAATAAAATAGGCAAGCGATGATTCGAATATAATCATACCTGTTCAGAAATTTCATACTTCAAATAAAATACCTGGATTGGAAAGAATGTACATACTGAAGTAGCTTCCTCAAGTTGAAGTTCTGAGTCTGAGCAACTTCAGACTTTAATCGATAGGAGAGATAATATTCAGCTTGCTGCTTGCTGCGAATCAATTCAAATAGTTATTCTCTAGAGGTTTCGTGAAGTTATCTACCAGTTGATTCTTTGACTCAATAAATTGAACATTAATTTCCCCATTCTGAACATGATCTTTGATAAAATGATGACGGATCTAGATGTGCTTTGCTTTAGAATGAAGAATTGGGTTTTTGGTGAGATTGATAGCGCCTGTGTTGTCGCATCTAATCTCTGTGTAGGATTCTTCTATTCCAAAGTCTCTTAGTTGTTGTTTCATCCAGAGAATTTGAGAAAAACAACTTCTAAGAGCAACATATTCTGCTTCTGTTGTAGATAATGTCACTATACTTTGTTTCCTTGAGAACCAAAATACCAGTATTTGTCCCAACAGTTGACATGTGCCATATGTGCTCTTTCTATTGACTCTACAACCGGCTAAATCAACGTTAGAATAACCAAGTAGAGTAAAGTCTCATTATTTTGGATACCATAGACCCAGCTTTGGAAAAGTCACAACATATTTGATGATGCGTTTAACAGCACTTAGATGAGATTCTTTTAGATCAAATTGAAATCTAGTACAGATGCACACGCTGAATAACATGTCAGGTCTAGAGGCAGTAAGGTAAAAAAGAACCAATCATGCTTCTGTATAACTTTTAATCTACTTTCTTTCCTCCTTCATCCTTGTCTAGTTTTGATGAACTTGACATAGGAGTTTCTATTCTCTTGCAATTTTCCAATCCAAACTTCTTGATAAGATCTTTGGCATATTTCTCCTAGTGAATGAATATATCTTTCTTTAATTATCTGACTTGCAGTCCCAAAAAGAATATCAATTCACCTATCATGCTCATCTCAAATTCATTCTGTATAGATCTTGAAAATTTCTTGCAGAGACTTTTGTTAGGAGAACCAAAGATTATATCATCTACATAAATCTGTACAAGTAGAAAATATTTTCCTTCTCTTTTTATAAACATAGTAGTATCAACTTTTCCTTTCTTAAAGCCATTCTCTGTTAGAAACTTACTCAACTTGTCATGCCAAGCTATGGTGCCTGCTTCAGACCATACAAAGCCTTTTTCAGTCTGTAGACAGAGTCTGATTTTCCTGGATCTTCAAATCCTGGTGGTTGTTCCATATAGACTTATTCTTGAATGAATCCATTAAGGAAAACACTTTTGACATACATCTGGAATAACCTGAAATTTTGATAACAAGCAAAAGTAAGTAATAATCTAATTGCTTTTAACCTTGCTATTGGTGCATAGGTCTCATCATAGTCTATCCCTTCTTCCTGTATGTATCATTTTGCCACAAGCCTTGCTTTGTTTCTAATTACTTTACCTTTCTCATCTATCTTATTTCTAAAAACCCATTTTGTTCTAATCACATATTTGCGTTTGGGTTTTGGAATCAACTCCCACACATTGTTGATGCCGAATTGTCTGAGTTTTTCCTGCATAGCTTCTATCCAGTTTTTATCAAACAAGCCTTCTTCTACTCTTTTTGGTTCTATTTCAAAAACAAGTACTAATGCACTGGAGTCTTCTTTTATTTTGGATCTGGTGCGGATTCCTTCATCAATTTTGCCAATGATGAGTTTTTTTGGATGACTTATGCTTCCAATTGCTTTTTGATTTGAGAATCTATTGATCCTCTGTTTTGTTTGAATCTTCTTATTCTGCTTGTTGCTATACTTCAGAAGGTTGAACCTCTTCGGGGGAAATAGACTTTATTAAGTCTGGAGCTAGTTCAGACTCTTCAAGTTGAATCTAATCTAGTTGATTCTACACATAACCCTGAAACTTGACATTCATAGATTCTTCTATTGATCAAATCTTCGTGTTGAAGACCCTATAAGCTTTGCTTGACATTGAATAGCCAAGAAAAATTCCTTCATTCGATCTTTCCTCAAATTTTCTAGAATGATCATTCGGATTCTTCAAAATAAAGCACTTACAACCAAAAATATGAAAATAAGAAACATTTGGCTTCTTCTCTTTATATATTTCATAGGGAGTCTTCTCTAGGATAGGCCTTAGAAATACCATGTTGATGATATAACAGGCAGTAGAAACTGCTTCTACCCAAAATCGAGAGGATATTTTGCTTTCTATCAATAGAGTTCTGGCCATCTCCTATAAAGATCTATTTATCATTTCCACGACTCCATTTTGTTCTGGAGCACATGGAGAGGAGAAAACATGCTGAAAATCATATTCATCATAGAAGTCTGCAAAATCCCGATTCTCAAATTCACCTCAATGATATGTTCTTATGCTTGAAATAGCATAACCTTTCTTGTTCTGAACTTTCTTTGCAAAGTTTGAAAAATGCAAAAAAAGTTTCAGATTTGTTTGCCAAGAAGAATACTCAAGTGAAAAATGAATAATTTTATCCACGATTACTAGACAATATTTCTTTCCGCCAAGATTCTGAGTTCTTTTTAGCCCAAAAAGATCCATGTGAAGAAGCTACAATACTTGACTAGTAGAAACCTGATTTACTGGTTTAAAAGAACTTATGACCTATTTTCCTAAGATACAGGAAGTGCATAACTCAGTCTTCTAATAAGTCAAATTAGGAAGCCCTCGAACTAGCTTCTTAGAAGAGATTTTGGCAATCTGCTTCATATTTACATGATTGAGTTTTTAATGCCAGAGACTTGCTTCATCTTGAATAGAAATAAGGCATTGTGAATTTTCTGGATTTACATCCAGAAGGTATATGTTGCCATCCCTTCGCCCAGTAAAGAATTGAGAGAAATCTTGACTTATTCCAGAACAAATGCCTTTCTTGGAAGTTTATTCTGAAACCTGTGTCACACAACTGACTTATATTCAAAAGATTGTAATTTAAACTTTTCACCAGGCACAAATTGTTGATGGTCTGACTTTCAATCTTCACAGTTCCACATCTTATAATCTTCGATTTGTTGTTCCCACCAAAAGAAACTTTTCCTCCTTTTAGTCTGTCAAGCTTTATGAAACATCTTGAATCTCCTGTTATATGCTTAGAACAGCTACTATCCAAGTACCATTTGATTTTTCTTTTAATAGTAACTTGCAATCAAAAGAAAAACTCAAACTTTCTTTGGTACCCAAATTTTATTGGGTTCAAGAGAGTTAGTGTTGAAAGCAATCTTTGCCCAATCATTCTTAACCTGTCTCCAGACTTTAGGACATTTATTTTTAAAATGTTATGGGCTATTACACTTAGAACATTTGAAAGCACTTCGACTAACAGGTTTTACAAACAATTTTTGAAAAT
The DNA here is from genome assembly GCA_017140255.1 of Eucalyptus paniculata subsp. matutina. Taxonomy (NCBI): domain Eukaryota; kingdom Viridiplantae; phylum Streptophyta; class Magnoliopsida; order Myrtales; family Myrtaceae; genus Eucalyptus; species Eucalyptus paniculata. Next base: position 13,620,667 of record CM029438.1, read on the forward strand.
GATTTTTTTAAAATGTCTTTGCAGGTTTTTGTTTAAATCTCTCTTTTATTTTAGGAAAATCAATTAAAGGAATAGTCTCATTATTCATATCTAAACCACATTTGTTAAAATAGAGTATTTGAGCTGTAATAATTTTCTCTAATTTTTCTTATCCCTTAGAAAACATTTTTAAATATCTGAAATCTTCTTTTTTAAAACAATATTTTCTTGTGAAAGAGAATCGGAATTTTCTTTCAACTCATCAAAACTTATTTTCAAGCTTTCAAAGTTTTCCTTCCAAGAAACTTCTTGTTGCCTAAGCTTAGAATCCTCATTTTTTTAGTTTGAAAATCATTTTAAAAGATGATTTGAGATTGAGGCAAAGTTCATCTATGTACATAGAAACTTTAACAGAAATTTCAAAGTGACTAACCTCGATTTCTTTGTCAGAATCTGAATCGGTGTCCATCTCTGATTCTGACTTTGACTCTGAGTGAGCCATCAAACATATGTTTGCAAATTCTTCTTCGCTTTCTTCTCATTCGGTGTCACTCCAAGTTTATGCTTTAAAAGCCTTTTTGTGTTTCTCAGACTTCCCTTTCTTCTTTTTCAATAAGGGACAGTTTGATCTTATATGCCCATTTTTCTTACACTCGAAGCATATTACATCCCTGCTAGTTTCAACTTCTGCTGTTGGTTTCTTTTGGGAATTCTGCATGCTTTGCTTCTTCCAATTGAATGTTCTACCTTTTTTGTTTAGTCTTCTAAATTTCTTTATCATAAGGGCTAGTTCTTCATCATCTATATCATCTTCCGAATCTGTATCATTAGAATCAATGTTAGACTTTAATGCAATTAATTTCTTACCTTTTGGATCTTCTTCATCATTGATCTGCTCCACTTCATACGACTCCCTATCAGTTCGTCAACTAATAGAGGCATAATCCTCTGAGTTTCTCTGATTGAAGCCTTCACATAATTCCAATCCTTTGAAAGTCCACGCAGTAGTTTGTTGACTTTCATTGGTCTAGAAATTGATTGACCTTGACAAGTCAAGCCATTTACAATTTCTGTAAAGTGACTGAACATATTAGTAGGGTTTAGTGAGTAAAACTCACTTGTTTAACGATCAGTTTGGTGTAAAACGACAGAAACATCATGGAACTCAACTTTCCTCAAGGTGGGCCTAACAATCAAGGATCGAGACCACCTCAAAACGGGCCTTGAAGCTTGCTAGAAACCCATAAACTCAGCCTCTATTTTAAGCTGCAAAACCAGAGGAAACGGGACTGGTCAAGGCGATAAGGCTCGAGAAATGCAGCAAGGACGGTCTCAGGTTCAAACTGAGGTAGATCGGCGGTGGAGGGAGCTTTGGCAATGGCTGACATGGCTGGACAGCGACCCTGGACGCATGGACAGAAGCTGCTGGACAGCAGTGAGGGGTAGCAAGGTGCGACGGCGTGCGTGCGCGCGAGGAGGGCAAACAACAGAGGTGGTGGCATCGTGCGGCTCCGGTGGCTACTGACTATCTTCGGCGATGCTACTGGCTTCCGTTGGCTTCTTGTTGGTTGCTGGTGTGCAAAAATGGAGGAAGGTGGAGAAGAACGCTAGCCAGTTGCTTGGTGAGGAAGAGAGGAGGACAAGGGCTCCACTAATGTCGAAATTTTCCATTCCATGATCTCCCTTGACCATTCTCAACCACCAGCCCTTCCTTGACCTCCATTAGGCCACCAATGCTCCCATTTGCAACCTTGAAATGGTCCAAAAGACTGAGCAATGGGGGGGCATACGAATTTCCTTTGATTTCCTCTCAATTGGCCATCAATCCTTCCTTGAATCAACACAAACTGGCCTTAATAAATTCAATTGACACCTCAATCATCAAATTGGTATTTTTCCTCATCATTTGATCCACCTCACATCTTAATTACGCGATCAAAAATGATCCTCGGCTTTTTCTAAACAAAACGACCCTAGGACAACATTTTCCCAAAAAGTCTCGGGTTGGAAAAAAATATTCTAAGACTGAGTCAATGCTCCTAGAATTTATTGTGACATAACAAAATCTTTAATTTCTAATGACATAACAAAATCTTTAATTTCTAAAATAAGATTCAAATTTGTAGTTAATTTCACTCAGGCGCGTTTTTAGTGTGACCTAAGCTACCTTGTAGTTTTCAGAAATTTTTAGTGCAATTGACCTATGATCGATTTTCTTCGAGCCACAATGAACCCACTCGACACATTGGCGACTCTCGGTTGTCGTGAAAATCTTGAGGATTCAAATACGGACACAGGGTACCAAAACGATAGAAAAATCAGTCTAGTGCCGGCCGACGAGAATTTTCCAATTTAGTGGTGTCACCCACGATTAGCTACACATCTCTGTCGAATCAACATATCTCCAATCTCAAATCGATTTTTAATTGTGCCATAATGGCCTCTAAAGATGAGAACGATTAAGAAGCCGATTTCTAGTCGAATTCTCAGGTCTATCGCATTAAAATTCCTTAATGGCTTCCCTGGATAGTTTAGTTATCTCGAGAGTGATCAGCTCTGAAAACAGCCCTATAGGCACGTCGATGAAATGTCTGATTTATTCAATAGAAAATAGAACTGAAAATCTAGGATGTCACACAACCTGACTATAATCTCCTATTAATTATCTAGTGGAATCCAACTAGTAAGTTGTTAACGAGGGCTAGTGGACATAGGCTTCCTATAAGACGAACCACTGTAAATTCTCCTCTCTAAAACTCTTGTTGATAAATTTTTTATAGACTCTTGCACACTAGTTAACTGATTTGATCTTTGTTCAAACTTTGACCTTTGCGCTCTAGTAAATGTCATCATTCCACTACCGTTGTTTGGACTCAGATCTTGACTACTTCCACTTTAAATTTGTGAAAATTTGTCAAAATCACCTCTTCACCTCCCTTAAGGTGATATTACTAGCACCAACACCTATCACCAGCATTGCTCTCAAAAGATGCTACACAGGATCAAATGGTCATTGAACCCACGCATATTCAAGTAAAAATAGGACCTAATGCTAACATTTCATGATTTAACATGATGGCAAGAAATAAGTAAACTGATGTAAACTATTTCCGAAAGAACTCATGAATAAGTATAGCCCAAGGGGTATGACATAACTAGTTTTGTTTCCAAAGTACAAGGGAGACCATCCTTATTCACTGGTTGAGAGATTGTTCAGAACTTCCTTTTGTTGGTAATGGAATTCTATTTCAGCATTTTGCTAGGGGATGATAGACAAAGAAGCAGGAGGAAGAACCACGAAATAATAAAATATATGTGCACTTAAATTACAATATTTCATTGAAGTATCAACATGACATTCCACAGAATTATAGTAATCTCCTGATGCACATGCTAAGAACAAGATAATAAGATAGTTTGGTTTATTTTGGTAGGTTTCATACCTGGCTCAGTTCAATTTCATTTCCCAAACATGCTAAGTTGGTAACTCTTCACAATTGATGAATTGGGAGGAATTCGATAGAAATGAAATAAGTTCCAAGCTAACTAGGATTGATTCTGAGGAGGGTCGACAAACATGAAACAAGTAGAGCAAGCTGATTTTTGAATGAAATATGAGATCAGTTACTCCCAAAAAAAAAAAATAATAATAAATGATCATCGGCTCATTGCAGACCCTAAATCGGACCACATAAGTTCGGCAAATTCAACCTTTTATCCTCCTCTTTTCCCGTAAGATAAGTCCCTTCACAAGTCAATCACTGTGTAAAATCCACGATACCGATGGCAAACAATGATCATAGACAATGCGAGTTGAAACCATGGTTGAAGATGAAGTTCTTCTGTCATTTTGCTTATAGCCTTTTTACAACCAGTTTGGCTTTGTAACGGTCCACAGTTGGTACTTCGTTTTATACACTCACTTGACACCACTGGGCTTCTTACATGTGATAAAAAGGCTAGCATTCATGTGTCATTCTTTTCAGTTGAGTCAATTTATTCATCCATTACTTGGATTCATTTCTCTTGTCCACGACTACATCATCATAGGATACGGGTCTCATTTAGCAAATAAACAAAAATTTAAGCACGGTTGAGGACTTGCTCTTCTGCATTCAGTCAAAGAGGCAAATGAGGACATTGAATTGGCATTGGCAAACTAAGTAGCATCGACATTGACACGTGATACGCAACACGACATAACACAGCACCATGACACATCACTTCTCAAAAAAATATAGAATTCCAACGTGTTAAGACACGTTGTATATTAAATATATTTTTATATATACATGATAAATTATTATTTTTATGATTATTTCAATCAAATTAATTTGATTCAAACTCACAAATAAATAAATAAAAGATTTTAAAATAACATAAAATGAAGTTATACTAAAAATGTTAATTCACAATTTGTTAATATCATTCTTTGCTTCAATTTTGAGCGACACCGTAAAAGGAGTGATGCTCACCAAGAGGAGGAGAGGGGGGGAATTGTATGTTACGGGAAGTGAGAGTTAGAATGAGATAAGACTAGATTTTTCTTCTTTCTCCCTTTATTATTATTATTATTATTATTATTATTATTATTATTATTATTATTATTATTATTATTTTGGTTGTACATATTGACCTTTTGACCCCTCATTTATTAAAAAAATTTAAAATTGACTCTATGCATATTGGAATTTCAAACTCGCATGTTGGAGTGTGTCAAGAGAATTGACCACGTGTCGGATTTTTCCACAATTGTTGAACATGTGTCGGATACGCGTTGGAGTATCCGACATGATACGAAAACCCCCGAAGAGTGTCGGTGCTTCATAATCAGCAAATGTTCTCAACAATGACAAGAAGAGACTCACTAGAAATCGATTAATTTTTCTAGGTCTTGTTGATCGCCATGTAGTGATCGAGCAAGGTTTTTTTAAATCCATGGAGTTATGACTATGGCATGGCCTCGTTATTAAGTTCTAGGACAGCAATCTCTCTGAGGTTGACTTTAGAGACTATTCTATTTTAAAATGGGTAACGTGGGTTATCATAACTTTCAAAGAAACATGAATCAGCAGGTCAATACTTTGTCATCATAAGTGGTCCCAATCTGACTTTGGGATATTAGGTACTTATTTAGTCCCCCTCAAGTTTCATCTAGGTTACAACATTTCCACGCTGCCTATTCAATTATTTGAGGTGAATCATAAATTTAGCAAAGCCACTTACTATGCCTCTTTTTTTTAAAATGAAGTTTCTAAATTACTATTTATTATTTATTATTTATATTTTAGCTAAATTTATATTATTCATTAAAACTAATCAGCTAAACTAATCTTAAGTGAACTTCAACTAAACTAAGAATCCGAAATCTAATCGATAATGAATACACCAATTATTAAACCATCAAGTAAAAGCACGACTTACACTAAAAATCAAGGAATACTTTTTTTAATTATATGAATTTTAAGTGAAAATAAGATAAATTTTAAACAAAAATCTGACAACCTCACCATGGCCTATATTTCTAATTGATTTTCCAAATTTTTATGTTTTATTTGTTATTTTTTATTATTTTCTGGAAACATCGACTCGGGCCGGCCCTTGGGCCTGGTCTGAATATGGTCTAAAATGATTTCACGCTGGGCCAGAGGATATGATCGGGCTTTTATATAAAGCCCCTTTCTTAGTTTTAAACCCTCAAAGCCATTTTTCAAAAATTACCCCACCGAGTCCAGCTTGACTATAACCGAATTTGGCCCATTTTTACTACACTAACACCAAAACCCTATTAGGCCTTTGCTCACATGAAGCCCACTCTTCAGTAAATCTCAATGAACCCATGGTAAAACCATATCGATCCTTTTTCTTTTTCTTTTTTGTTATAAAACCCATTTTCTTATTATATCTCATTTCCCATTTTTCTGATTATTCTTTCTATTTGTATTTCCTTGCTTCATTTCCTTTCGTTCTTTTCATGACTCAAAGCTCTTTGAGCTCTTTTTTCCTCATGTTTTTCTTCTTCACGCTAAGCTCTCTATTCATGAGTCCATTTCATATCTTGCTCAAGAAATAGAATTTTTCCTACATCAAGTGTTAAATTGAACACCACCATTGTTCATTCCTAAATGAACATGTTAAAATGAGTTATAAATCCATTATTTAACATCTATTCAATGGGCTAAGTTGTTATATGGGTTAGTCTTATTTAGTAAATTAATCATAAATGGGTTAGAATGTTAAGGTCCAAAATAATATTAGGTGTTTCATAACTTTACTTTAACCCAACCTACCTCTATAACTCTCCCTCACCCTTACCTGATCTCGCGCTCACTCATTCTATGCTTTCACCAAAAATTGGATATGAATTTTCTAAGATTTATTTACATATTAAAGTATTATAGCAATATAGGTCAATCTAGGTATGAGTTAACAGATTTGTATCACAAATTAAATGAGTCAATTTAGATCGGATAATTTTTTACACTACTCACTCGTTAGAAAAGTCTATTCCTGAACATCACCGAATTACCTCTATCAGCTACCACTTCCAGCCAACAGCCACCCAATATTTCACAATCAAAGATGATAAAGCTAGTGGAGAAACAAACCGACATGTATATCTGAAGAGGTTGACCAACGGTCATTGGCTTTAGCCATTTCCTCAATAGTGGATTCCACATAGACGTCACAGGAATATATATGCAAAATTAGGGGTGATAGGACCGGACCAGAGGAATTATTTCCCAAATCTGAAATTGAGAACCGAATCAGTGGCCCCTAAAACTAGACTGGTAGGACCAATCGATCTAGTTCCCGAGTGGACCAATAGAACCAATGCATGTTTAATTTTTTGCTCTTCTTTTTTTATCGGTCCGATATGGAATCGATGCATGTTCTGTATTTTCTTCTCTTTTTCATCGATCCAATCCGATTCTTAGATGGGCCAATGGAACCAATTATTTTCTTCTTCTTCTTTTTTTTAATCGTTATATTCTCTTGTTATACCTTCCAAGCATAGACTTCCAATTATTTTTCTCGTACACCTCTTTAACTCTCTCTATATGTAGGTCAATTTGTCTTGACTCATTGTTTTATAGTTGTTGTTGTTGTTGCAGGACTCATGTCCTTTTTCTTCCCTACCTTTGAATGCCAAAAAGAAATACTTGGAAAGCTTATGTGATGTGAGCATGCACCATCTCCTTCCAGCACACGAAAAATTCATCACAAGGCAGTGAAGTGAATTTGATATTAGCTTTTAATTTTTGGGAACATATTCTAAATCAATGATCATAAGCTATTTTAATATAATATAAAATAACAGAACATAAATTAGGGCTTATTAATTTTTACATATTAGTAAGAATTCTTTTTTTTTTTCTTAAGATTATTCAGATAGTTTCACACATGAAACCAGTGCCTTGAACGGCCCAAAACCGGTTGATTCAATCCAGGCATTTTCTGTTGCTCAGCCACATGCAAAACATGGAACGAAAACACCAAAAAAGAAATTGACATTCAACATTCAAATACATCGAAATTTGAGTGGAACGTATCTAAATTATTAACAAATCAAATTTTTTTTTTTGTTGAAAAATGATTGATACCATTTACTTAACTATGTTTGTTGAATACGCATCAACAACATCAAAACATAATAAGTCGAAAAGAGCAGGTGTGATATTCTCATTCCAACCCAATTTTTCATAACGGAATTATTCTAGCAAGTGATCATTGAACAAGAGTATCTTGAGGATCAATAGGCCACGGAGACATGAGTAGTGCATAAATAATGTGAGATCTTGGTGAAAGGATTGAAATGTCCTCCCATCGGACTAAAGACAAAAGAGTAAAAAGGGAATAGGGCAAGTGAAGGGGCGACCATGAATTGGGTGACAGAGGAGGAAGAAAAGTTATCTAGCCTTGCCTAGTCTCAACCTATGTACTTGAGTGTAAATCTTTCCATTTAATTTTTGGGAACATATTCTAAATCAATGATCATAAGCTATTTTAATATAATATAAAATAACAGAACATAAATTAGGGCTTATTAGTTTTCACATATTAGTAAGAATTCTTTTTTTTTTTCTTAAGATTATTCAGATAGTTTCACACATGAAACCAGTGCCTTCGAACGGCCCAAAACCGGTTGATTCAATCCAGGCATTTTCTGTTGCTCAGCCACATGCAAAACATGGAACGAAAACACCAAAAAAAGAAATTGACATTCAACATTCAAATACATCGAAATTTGAGTGGAACTGTATCTAAATTATTAACAAATCAAATTTTTTTTTTTTGTTGAAAAATGATTGATACCATTTACTTAACTATGTTTGTTGAATACGCATCAACAACATCAAAACATAATAAGTCGAAAAGAGCAGGTGTGATATTCTCATTCCAACCCAATTTTTCATAACGGAATTATTCTAGCAAGTGATCATTGAACAAGAGTATCTTGAGGATCAATAGGCCACGGAGACATGAGTAGTGCATAAATAATGTGAGATCTTGGTGAAAGGATTGAAATGTCCTCCCATCGGACTAAAGACAAAAGAGTAAAAAGGGAATAGGGCAAGTGAAGGGGCGACCATGAATTGGGTGACAGAGGAGGAAGAAAAGTTATCTAGCCTTGCCTAGTCTCAACCTATGTACTTGAGTGTAAATCTTTCCATTAAATGCTAGATTTTGCTTCTAAATGGGGCAAACTTGGTGGACAAGTGACAGGAGAAGTGATGGGGATTGATGAGGGACAAGACCACCCTCTCTCCCCCCCCCCCCCCCCCTCTCTCTCTCACACCGGCATCCTCTCTCTCCCTCATTCTCTCTCATTTTTTCTCACTTGCAATTTTGAAAACACACACTCTCTCTCTCTCTCCCTAGCCATAGCCGAACCCCACCCCTCCATTTCCCTCTTCTTCAAGCTTGTTTCTTCCATTTGTCCTCTTGTTTTCCTTGCCGGTGTCCACCCGTCAAACCCCTGATGTCGGACCGCCCTCTTGCTCCGCCGTACGCAGCCAGATCACCGCCGTGCGACCACCAGACCACCATTCATCTACTGTCCGGCCTTGTGGCCCTCTCCCTCAATATGTTTTGAAGCCTGAGTCGTCTGTGAGTGGCTTTCTAGCCTTTGATTAGGGCTTTCGTTGCATTTAGCAAGTAGTTTAGGGCAGATTAGCGGTAATCTATGTTATTTAGGTTATGTGCCATGTGGTTTTGTTGTTAAATATGTCATTTAGGTTATGTGACATGTGGCTTAGGGGTTAAAGATGTTGTTTGGATTATGTGTCATGTGGTTTAGTGGTTGAACATGTTAATAAGGTTATGTGCCATGTGGTTTAGTGGTTGAACATGTTATTTAGGTTATGTGCCACGTGGTTTAGTGAATATCCATGTCATTTGGATGATGTTCCATGTGGTTTTGTGGTTAAACATGTTATTTAGGTTATGTGACATATGGTTTAGTGGCTATCCATGCCATTAAGGTTATGTGACATGTGGTTTAGGGGTTAAACATGTTGTTTGGATGATGTGCCATGTGGTTTTGTAGTTCAACATGTTATTTAGGTTATGTGCCATGTCGTTCTTTGGTTAAACATGTTGTTTGGATGATGTGCCATGTGGTTTTGTGGTTAAACATGTTATTTAGATGATGTGCCATGTGGTTCTATGGTTAAACATGATGTTTGGATGATGTGCCATGAGGTTTAGTGGTTATCTATGTTATTTGGGTTATGTGACTTGTGGTTTAGGGGTTAAACATGTAATTTGGATGAAGTGCTATGTGGATTAGTGGTTATCCATGTTATTTAGGTTATGTGACATGTGGTTTAGTGGCTATCCATGTTATTTGGGTTATGTGACATGTGGTTTAATGGTTAGTCATGTCAATTGGATGATGCACCATGTATTTTAATGGTTAATCATGCTATTTTGATGATGTGTCATGTGAATTAATGGTTAAAAATGATAAATGGAATATGTGCTATGTGAATTATAGGTTAAACATGATATGTGAATTATGTGTCATGAGTTTGGGAAGTGAATGGTGCATATGTGTGTGATATAAGTGATGTATGTGTATGGAACGATGGCATTTGACAAGTGAAGTTGCATATCGCATGAGCATCACATGGGCTAAATGAGAAAGAGAATGGAGTATGTGATGGTATACCCGATCACCTACGACTCTAATGCGTTTTACGCGGGGTGTGAACTTGTCCTAAGGCGTTTTATGCGAGACGATGCCCAATTAAGTTCGAATTTCCCCAAGTCAACGAGATGCCATTTGCAGATAGATTTCGGAATGAAGCTCCTTACAATAATGCCCCCAAGTTAATGGAATGCCGTGCTCAATGGGGTGAGACAATGCCCGGTTACGCCGGATGATTTGCGAACCTTCAGGTTAGTTTTGAGTCCTTAGTGGCTATAATAATCTGGACAAATGTGTATGGAAAGTACATGAGATTCGTATATGATGAGGTATGGATTATTGCATGGCATTAGCTCATGACTTAGATCATAATGTGTATCTGTATGTTTGGTTGAAGTACATGAAGTCTATGTTATGAAATTCCATATACTTTGATGGCCTTGTATGGTAGACAATTTGCCATGAGATTGATAAAAGTAAAACAAGAAGTGTGTTGCCATGTTTTGCCATCAATAGATATTTGCATGTTTAGGGCGCTTCCGAGGTAAACGACTTCCCTACGCGAGGTCTAAGAAGTTAATTCATTGAGTTTATCTCATATTTGTTTGTTGAAATGTTTACAGGACCTAAGATTGGCTGAACCATTCTGTCAAATTCATTTTGGTCTCCTTATCAAGCATAGTCAAGAGGTGATGGGATACTCGATAATGGGCAGGGTCGATACGCACTATGCGCAATATGTCACGATCATCTGGGTCAATGAGAGTTTGCATAACCTCGTGCCACATTGATATGTGACTTGGTACTTTTAGGTAGGCGGCAAGAGCGACAGTCCTAATCTCGGCTTCGACGGTTCACCAAGTGCTGGAGGATCTAGGGGCGACATCAGCTGGGAAGCTAAGGATGGGGACATTCCCAATGGGGAGGTGTCCGACCCCAAGATCAATCCCACGCTGGTCGCCACGTGGGAGGCCTGGACCTCGGAGGCCATTGGGGCTTAGGAAGATGTGAGGTGTTAGCACTTTTTGAACCATGCTTGTAAATATTAGAGGAGCAGATATACCCCCGGGCCCTTTTTGAAGGAAGTCGTGGTGAAGTGGTTAGGCATATCGAAGGTGAAGAAGCTAGTTGATTAACCCTTGAACTCATGTTGTATAAGACGTTGACTAGTAACGCTCTTCTATATATATGAATATGTTTTTAACTATCCCTACTGTTTGATGATTGGAGATTTGCTTACGTTTCCGCTTGTACATTTTAATGTTATTACTATTTGGGTCGGCGAAGCCTCTTAGGATGTCGCAATCGAATGACCAAAGAATAAGTAAAGGTTTGATGAGCGCGGATTATCGTGAGGCTGTAAATGTTCAGGGTGTAACAACAAGCGAGGAATTGGCTTACTAGGTAGACTATTCATCCATTGGGCTTTGGCTTAGCCAATCTACTATTTTATTTGTTTCTCTACTGCAATGGGCAAAAGTAAGGCCTGAAAATTTCTCCAACATGGTCTTGGCCCGGTCCACCAACGGCTGTGCTTCCCAGTTTAGCAAGTCAGAATTGAGACACTTCTCACAAGTACGCTGCAGTCAATTTCCAGTGCATCCGTGAGTTAGATCTTGGCGTGAGGAAGACTAGGGTTTCAATGAGTGCCATGGCTTTTGATTGTTTTGCCAAATTAGCTTCCATCGGTTTGGAGAAGTAGTTGATCGATCTGCCGAAAGAATCTCGACCAACACAAGCGACTGCTCCTCCGTTCATGGTGGCTGCAAAGGAAGCTTCGTTGTTACCCGTAAAAGAGGCATCAATGCTTATCTTCAAAGTTCCGGGGTTCGAAGGTCGCCATTTTGAGGTAAGTCTTTGCATCTTGGCTTTCCTTTCGATTTCCCGTTCCAAGTAGCAAAATTTTTCGTGCAAAGCCATGGCTTTGTACAATATTTGTTACAGGTTCAAGGGCTGTCTCCTGAAGATGGAGTGGTTTCAGTCCTCCCAGATGCATCAAAGGATCGTAAAGATGATAAAACTATTTAGAACATGGACAAGAGAAATGAACCAACATAAATATCTCTTGACCACCAGTCATTGACTCTAGCCATTTCTTGACTAGTGGATTTCATAGAGACGTCACAAGGATACATATGCAAAAGTAGAGGTAATTAGTTCCCACCTAGGAATTGGAAACTGGACTAGAGGAACCGGTTCCCAATTTATGAAACCAGGATTCAAATTGGTGGCCCCTAGAATTGAAATAGACTAGTCTAGTCCAATTCCTAGGTGAGCAAATGAAATTGGTGCACATTTTGTTTTTTTTTTTATCAGTTCAATCCGATTGCCATGTGGGCCAATGAACTTGGTGCATGTTCTGTTTTTTTCTTATTTTTCTTCTTTGATTTGTTGCTATATTCTCTCGTTTATCTTCCTAGCATAAATTTCCAATTATTTTTCTCATAAAATGGGAACACACATATATATGCACGCGTCAATTTTTCCTGACTCATTGTTATTATAGTTATTGCTGATGCAAGACTCCTGCCCCTTTCTTTTCTTGCCTTTCGACATCAAAAGAAAGCACTTGATGTGATGTGAGCGCGCACCTTCTCCTTCCACAACAAGCAAATCCTCACTAGGCAGTCAAGTGAATTTGATATCATCGATAGCTTCCAGTGTTTGGGACCATATTCTAAATTGATTATCAGAAGCTATTTCAACAAAATATAAAATTAGGGCTTATTAGTTTTTACAAATTTGTAATAAAATCAAAGGAAAAAAAGATAAAAGCGGTCCAAATGGTCCGAGTGAACCGTTCCACATGAAATTGAGAACTAAATCGAAAATTATTAGAATCGAAATTCAAACCAGTGCCTTTGAAAACAACCCAGAACTGGCTGACCCAATCCAAACAGTTCCTTTTACTTACCCCCATACAAAACATGGAACAAAAACGTAGAAAAGAAAAAATAGTAAAATATTTATATTTAGATTTGTATACAACGAAATTTTAGTGGAATCGTATCCAAATTCTTAACAAATAAATTGCAGGCAAGCAATTTATGTCGACTTGTTTTCCGATCTGAAAGAAATCGTGGATCATCTTTCAGTTGAAAACATTTCATCGAACAGGTTTACGATTAACGATTTGAAGAGTAGATTCTAACTTTTTTTCTACCGCAAATTCATGGTCTGACTCAAGTCAAACTAAGAAGCGATGTTTGAAATCAATAAAAACCAATTCATTCAAGTCCAATCCATGCTTCCACATGGATCGTCGAGTCTCAGTTCCCAATCACAATCGAAACAGGATGAAGTGGAGAGTCGGAAATTACAACGAGCTCTCGAGCCCGCGATTGAAGCTTCGACGAACGTATAACAAGGGAGTCGGGACAAGCGAAGGACTCTAAGACTAAAAGATCTACCACTTCGCAGCTGTCGATGGCGACAGATGACGACGAACATCGACTCGTACCCTCAAAGGTGATCGGAATCGGGAGCTACAAGTAATCTCATCTCGATGAAGAGGACGAAGACCGAGATCTTTCTTTGGGATGGATATTGTTTTTATTTATTTATTATTATTGTTGTTGTTGTTGTTGATTTCTTCTCCAGTTTTTGCCTATAAAAAAACTCTCTTCTTCCTTCCATGCTCTCCCTTCACCTTGTTTTTTGCGTGCGCATGTCGGAACCTTTTTTTTATAATTATTTTTTGGATTAATACTGTGAAAAGCCTTAAACTGATATATTTACGATAAATTAATCTCAAATTAATTTTTTGAACATAAAAAATCTCAAACTAGTACACTTGATAAATTTAATCTCCATTAATTTATGTTAAATTAGATTAATATCACGAAAAATTACAAACCGATTAACTTATGACAAACAGAGGGTAAAATCTCAAATTGACACACCTATCAACTGTCCTATGTTATCCAACTTAACAATTTAATTGAAACTAACGTTGAGTAAATTTGTCACAAGTGTACTAGCTTAGGAGGTTTTATGGTCAAAAAATTTGTTTGAAGGTAAATCTATCACGAGTGAACCTGTTTGGGGATTTTTTGTGGTATTAGCTCTTCTTTTTTTATTTTTATTATTCTCCCCCAAAACTACTCCTATAGGTCTTCGGGTGAAAATTCTAGATATTCCTTTTATGCAGTCAATCTACATCCTTTAATGTGATGATGATCTAATGGTCACGGTACTTGCTTGAGATGGCAATAATCTTTTTGGTAATGACAGAAATTGTTATTTTTTTGGTTGAAAAAATTATGTTAATTACTCAAAAAGACACATGAGAAGTACTTAGACTTTGATGGCAAAACAAATCGATACAAAGCAAAACCTAGATTACATCAAAACAAAACCAAATCCATAGAAGAATGAGGATTAACAGAGCACTGGCAGGATTAAGCAAACACTCTTCCTATAAGAATAGATCTGTTAAGCAAAATAATTGGCGGCTGATCACTGAATCTCATATAATCATTAGTGATGAGCACAAGCCGAGAATTCCTTCTCCAACAATTACAACGTTGCCAATTGGCAGTGCACACCTCTGTTTGATTTCCTCTGCACCATCATCATATGGAGATAACCAAAATAAGTTAAATAAACACCTATTTAACTTTTGAGAAGCAAATCTTCGTAATTTAGCAAGATGACAAAACTCATACGATCATCATTGAAATTGAAGGCAAATGACTGTACACAGATAAAGAAGGGGGACATCAAATCTCCGAAAACATTATTAAACTCTTGGATCTAAATCGGGAGAGTAGAACTTTCAATTTTAGAAGTAGATTAGGAGAATTCAAACTCTCAAATCTAGAACTAGACCGAGAGCATAAAACTCTCAAATTTAGATCGTAAGAGAAGAAAAAAGAAGAAGAGAAAAAAAAACCCCTCAAATAAAATCAACAACAAATGAAAGAGGGCCATCTATACCAAATGTCAAGGTTGGGCAGCCCATAAACAAAGAAGTGGCAGAAAAAGAAAAAAAAAATGCCAACATAGTCCGCTTATTGCCATGCTCACAAGCTCCGCGGACAGCTCGACATTGTAATACCCTACTAGGGCGTTACATCGGAAAAAGACATGGTAAAAGTTGGAACTTGTAGAAAACCAACCGTAGACGACGAAGGGATGCTGCTGATCAGGAACTCCGGGACCAGCTCTCGTGAGCTCGTGACGACTTATCTTCCCTTGGATCACGACGTAGGGAGCTTGTGCAAGGAAGCTCGGAAGCAAAATCGATATTAGCACTAGGCATAGACAGATTGTGAACATACTCATCGCCATCTTTGTTTCTTTCAAGAATAAAGAAAGGGTCTTGTGTTCAATGGAAAATTAGGGTTAGGACATCCTATATATAGTCCTAAGGATGGGTACCTTTTTAGTTTTCAAACGATCAAAGTAGATACGCGAAGAGTGAATCTTTAATCATTGTTCCGTTTTCCTCCTCCCCTGCTTAGTGGAGAAGACTGACACATCTAAAGTGCAAGGGCAGAAGATAATGTGTTAACAGTAAATTGAAAAAGGACCTTTATACTATTGGGTCATCTCTGTTCGACTTTTTTTCTCATTTGGGACTAATCTATGCTAATGTTCTGGTTGTGCTTATTCTTTATTTACCCGACACGCAATTTTGTGAGGTCTCGTGGCATTGCGAAAAGCATGGTGACGTTGCGTATCGTCATGTGGTCCATAGAACAATAATACATGTGCTGATTCATATTTGATATAACCATAGCTTACCCCTATTCATGTTGTCTCGAAAAACATTGACAAATGCCACTTTTAACGGTTTTTGTCACTTGACTGCACTCTTCAGCCAAGTTTTACTATTTACTCACACAAATTAAAAATTAGGGAAAAAAACTAAAAAAACTCACACTATCATATTTATCCTGAATTTTCTTTTTGTGGCATTAAAAATCTCAAATTATACCCACCATAACATATTTACCATAAACCAAACTTATGCCTATGTAGCATATTTATCCTCTGTCAAGATTCTGATAGATGATTTCTTAGTCAAAACGACGTTATTTTTTTTATATAGGCGTCATGTCAAAATTGTTGGCTTTTCTAATGATTATGTAAGAAAATTTTTAACGGTGCTCATTGATGTAACTTTGACGGAGAGTAAATGTGTCATGCATATACAAGTTTGTAATATTTGGTATCATAGAAAAAAAAGTTTAGAATAAATTTGTCTTAGTAGATATAATTTGAGGCTTTCGGTGACTTTTTCCGTTAAAAAATGTTAGGATTAAATTGCCATTTCTTTGCGTATTTTAGGATTTTGATTGCATTTGTCCAAAAATCTCGCTTTCGGTGGAAATCTACAAATGAGTGTTCATCCAACTCCATTTCTCACTTAATTTGTTGCCAGTTTGAAAGTGTCTTAGAGTATGAGTGACAATAATGCTTAGTAGGAGAATTCCTAAAGAAGTCCTAAACATATTGTCATTATGTCAATTCATTCCTAAACTTTTTTCTTGCCTAATTCAATCCTAAATCTTTTGTATTTGCATCAATTCAGTCAATTTGGTCAATTTTGACCAATTAGCGTTGATGTGGATGGCGGCCGAAGTGACATAGATAATTTTTTTTTTAAATTCAAATTTTTTATATTCTTATTTTCTTTTTTTTTTTTTCCTTTTTCTTCTTTTGGCCAATTGTCAAAGGCAAGGGTAAGCCTCACCCAGCCATGGCTAGGTCGGCCTCGCCTAGCCATAGCGAGACTCGACCTCCCCCAACCATGGTAGGGCCTGCCCCTGTTGGCCACCAGTGAGGTCAAGTCTCACCATGGCTGGGCAAGGCTCAACCTGCCCATGGTCAAGCGAGGTTGAGCCTCGCCAAATTTGGTGGGGTCTCGCTCGGCCATGGTGTGTTGGCCTTGCCATTGGCTGGCAAGGCTAACCTGACTCGTGGTGCCCAGCCAAAGAAACAAAGAAGAAGAAGGAGAGAGAGAGAGAGAGAGAGAGAGAGAGAGAGAGAGAGAGAGAGAGAGAGAGAGAGAGAGAGAGAGAGAGAGAGAGAGAGAGAGAGAGAGAGAGAGAGAGAGAGAGAGAGAGAGAGAGAGAGAGAGAGAGAGAGAGAGAGAGAGAGAGAGAGAGAGAGAGAGAGAGAGAGAGAGAGAGAGAGAGAGAAGGAAAAATAAAAAATTATCAACGTCATCATCGGCTAGACAGCCGATGTCCACATCAATGTTGACTAATCAAAATTGGTTAAATGGACTGAATTGACACAAATGTAAAAGATTTAGAATAAAATTGACCAATAAAAATATTTATGACTAAATTAGTATAACTGTAATGAGTTTAGGATTTTTGGTAATTTTCCCAAAGCTTAGTGAATGCTAGATCCACAACCAATGATACTTCATAAATGCTTCATAATGCCCCTCTTTTCTGACCAAATATATAGATTAACGCAACTAAAGTATAATTGCAGAGGATAATGCGTTTACAGTTATTTGAAGGAGGACCTAATCTACGCTACTGATCATTTTTTATTTATTTATTTTTACAGCAAATTCATGGCCTGACTCAAGCGAAGTGATTAAGTGATGTTTGAAATCAATAATCACGATCGAAAAAGGATAGAGGGGAATTTACCTGGTTTATCACGAATATCTAAAGTGCTACAAGAGCTCGAGTCTCCGATTGAAGCTTTTCATGAATTTATACAAGCGGAATCGGGGCAAGCGAAGGATGCTTCGAGTGAAATCTAGCCACTTCGGGGCTCTCCACGGTGACAGATGACGACGAAGAGCGACTAATATCCTCAACGGTGGAATCGGGATCTACTGGCAATCTCTGACCGAGCTCCGATGAAGACGACCAAGACCAAGATTTGCTTTTTTGGGGGTTTTTTTTTTTTTTTATTGCCTATGACGTTTTGCTTGCGGATGACATTTTTCTTTTTCCCTTTTTTGTTCTCGCCGATAAAATCTCTTCTGCCTTTCGTGCTCTCCCTTCAACTTGGTTCTTTTTTTCTTATGAGTGTGTATGATGATGTTTTTTTTCCTAAGTTAATATCACAAAAAATTTCAAACTAATAATATTCTTAATAAATTCATCAAAAACTAATTTTTTTTTACCACAAAAAACTTTAAATTGGCATATGTGTGACAAATTTACCATCTCTTAACTTTGTTAAATTAGATTAATAAACAAAAAATCATAAACTAGTACAATTTAAACAAACGGAGGGTGGTGATCAAAAAATTAGTGTTAAGTAAAATTCTTGATATCCTTTGATGCGCTAATGATCCAATGGTCATGGTACTTGCTCAAGAGAGGCGCACAGGTAAGTGACATGGCATGACCTTTTGGTAATTGCAGAAATTGTTATTTGGTTATTGTGAAGATGGCAATTTAGTGGTTTTAACATGGCACATCCTACATATATAGCCCCGGATGGTTACCTTTTCCATTATTCTAGTTGATACGCGAAGAGTGAGTCGTAGTCACCTATCCATTTCGTTCTTCGACTTAAAAATCATAGGATAGGACAGTGCTTCGTTTGCAGTTCTATCCATTTCGACTTTATTTCTTTCGCCAAGATGCCTGAATATATATTGTCATGTATCGTTCAATATTTAACATAACACATCATAGGACTACCTAAATATGGCTGACAAGCCTTTCTGCACAAAATCTCTCTTCTATTGGTTAAAGAACTGATAATTATTAATGCCGAAAGATGGACAGGGACAAAGATTACGTAGCGAACCAGTGGATTGGTTAGTTATTAATCATTATTGTAATGATCAGAGTCCAATACGCGAAAAGTGAAGCATAGCCATTTGCTGTTCGTCTTGCTCTTTGAGCTAGAATGATTGGATTGGACATTGCTTCGTTTGAAAATCTATCTATTTCGATTTATTTCATTTTTTATGGCACTGTAACGTCATAAGATTCCTACCAGAAAACACTGTTAGTGGTTAATGCCAAAAGGTAAATTGGTACATCAAAATAGTTAGGACGTGGAGTGGCATGGTTCGTCCGCGATGGCTGTCGAAGGTGGTACTCTGAGTCACTCCCTGCAAATCGTCGACCGATCGCACGAAGATGTAGTACGACAAGAAATGGAGTTGATTTCGTCATCTCTTTTGTAGATTAGTATTTGGGCAGATTATTATCCGACCCAATAATCTATACTGCTCCAATACCAGATGACCATAGATGTACAGTGTCAGATTATCCTAGACAACTCTTGGGGCCAAGTTCTCTCTTTCCTCCTCATCTTCCTCTCCTGCCTACTACTCAACAGTGACCGGTCGCGAAAATTATATAGTCAATTATAAAGTTATTATATAAATGTCAATTTAATTTTAAATTTTTAACTTTTACCAATTTAATTCTAAACATTTACTTGAAATTTCAATATAATATTTTCAATCACTTTATGCTAGAAATTGCTGACATTATGATCTAGCCATCACAACAATCCTATGTAGCATATTGCCACATTAGTGACTTTTGGCAAAATTGACCGAAATGACCATGTTGAAATTTTGAGAAAACTTTTAGGACTAAATTGATGAAGTGTAAAATTTTAGGATTGAGTTTATATTTGTACAAAAGGTTTAGGGTTAATTAGGCAACTTCCCCACAGCCGCAACTCGCTGCCTTGAGCTTTGTGGCGTCGCCTTAGATGATTGAGCTGTCTACACCGATGAACTCGCTTTGGGCTAGTCTCCTAGATATCATCATGCCCTTGAGATATCTCGGTCTCTATGAGACTAGCGACCGAAGAATACAAATCGGGTGGGGGAAAGTGGGATAGAAAAATCACGATGCGTGATGACACACTTCCAGCCATGGAAGTACTGCCGATATGGTGACGGTGATGATGGCTTTGCCAATGACATTTATCTTGTTTGGCGTCTCTTACCATTTTTATCAACCCCGCTTTCTTTAGTTTTTCTTTATCTTAATCTGCTTTTGAAACGTTTTACGTCATCATCACTACGATGTACCGGAAGCTCGGAAGCAAAAGCAATATCAGCATTATAAATAGACAATTTTTAAGTATGCGTGTTTATTTCTTTTGAGAATAGGGAAAGGTTCTTGGATCAATGGAGATTCGGTCCTCAAACCTCTTATATATAGCCTCTATGGGTGTCAAATGGGTGGATCGATTCGGGTTGAGTTTGGATCGAGTCAAAAATGGTCCGATGCATATTAACCCATTAAACTCATATTGTCTCATTTTCATACAATCCAATTTCAACAATTCATACTTAACCCGATCCATACCTAACTTGACCAATATTAGTAAAACACACCCATATTCAACTCTAACTATGAAAATAAATACTACTAGTTCATTTAACCCATAAGCTCTGCATGTTAATGTGTTACTTGGATAAAATTTTATATCAAATTTAAAAGGTAAAATAAAAAAATATGAAGATGTAAGTAAATAAAACGAAAAAAATGTTGAAAAAAAAAAACAAAAAAATCAAAGAGACTGAAGCTGACTATAGTCTTTTATTTTGTTGCTAGATTAGCAAGGCTAAAGTGCATGGTATGAGTGGGCAGTTCCCTCTCTAGAACTAAGAACCACCCATTAAGGACATATTCCAAAAAATTGGAACCGGGAATTGCCCATTGGTTTCATGGATCCACCCGAGAACTAGACCACTTGATGGAGCTATCCCATCAAGTTTCACATACTCAATGCAACATTTTCTGACAAGCCAAAGTAAAACAAAAAATAAAGAACTTCCCTATTCTTAATTGCAAGATTAATAAAAAGATTGAACTCATTAAAAGTTGAGAGTCAATGCTGTGAGTCGATGCGTGTTGAGCTTAAGAGTCATACTCGTGAGAGAGAGATAGAGAGACGACTGATACAAGGTGAGAGTGAGACAAGACGAGCACTTAGTTAATGTGTGTTAAGCTTTAGATTAGGGATTTTAGGATTTTCATTTTTCTTAAATTTTTTGGTTGGAAATTTTTCTTAAAAATTAAATATATATTTATATATTACCAGTCCAGTCGAAGTGGGTGAGCGGATGGTTTCATACCTAAAATTAAGAACCATACCAGTAACCACTTGTTCCAATAAATTGGAACCAAGAACCAAACCGATTTCCTTGAAAACTGTTGGTTTCATTTTGGTCCAATCCTGTCTGATTCCGAGCGGTTTCTAGTTCTTTTGCACATCCCTACTCTCTAGTGGTCTGTGAGGCTTTGGCCTTACCCAATTGGTGAGCTCAAGCTCACCCATGGCCAACGACCTCAAGTCTCACCAGAGGCCAAATCAACGAGCTCGAGCTACACTAGCCTTTGGTGAGCTTGTCCCTCACCTATGGCCGACTGTCACTATGGTTGGCCACTGGCAAGAAGGAAAAGGAAAAAAGAAAATAAAGAAAAAATATATAAAAATATAAAAGAATATAAAAAAAATAAAAGTGACAAATTTTTAATTATATTAACCCTGTTAGGTAACCCATTTACCCTAAGACCTATTTATTATGTGGGTTGCAAACCCACTTTAAACCCATTTGTTTTAGCATTTTCTTTTTACAACTCATATTTGACCCATATTTTACCATTAAGGTGACTCATTTACAACCCACTAAAATAAATATGAGGGAAAATTTCAAATAAGGACCTGAAGTGAATCTATTTTCTCAAATAAGGACCAAAAGTTTTGTGTCATATAAGGACCTAAAGTGGACCCACTGTTTTAAATAAGGACCTGAAGTGAATTTTGTGTCAAATAAAGACCCGAAGTGATCAAGTTAATCTCTATTAAGGACCTTAATTCACTGGCAAACATTTTCCGGCGATTAAAATAGGGGCAATTTTGTCAGAAATTTGTGATTGGAAAAAAAGGGAAAGTTCTAAATTAATTAAGTTTAGGTTATTCATTTAGATGTTTACGTTTTCTCCTTTCTTCTCCCCAGCTGCTCCTCAACCAAATTGCTACCTAGTCATCATCGCAACTCGATTCTTGTCGCTCCTCGCCTTGCTCGACTAGTGGAGAATTTGGGTCTCCGCAAACAAAGAAAAAAGCATATGGTTTTCTTCTTGTTTTTGAATTCGTGCCTCAATCGGCAAAGAATTTTGAGTCTTTGACTTTGCAGAGGATGGGTACAAGGAATGGGGAGAACTTTGGTCTTTGACTTTGCAAATGATGGGTACAAGGAATGGGAAGACCGTAGAAAACCTAGGGTTTTTTTTGTTTCTATTTTAGGATTTGTTAATTTTCCCTATATTTTTTTTGGACAAAATTGCCCAAACCGGTCGTCGGAAATGTCACATGCTTGATAGCCGACAAAATCTAGCTGACCAGCAAGCTCGGATTCTTATTTGGAATTAATTCAACCACTTTGAGTCCTTATTTGAGACAATAAGTCCACTTTAGGTCTCTATCTGATACAAAGTTCATTTTGAGTCATTATTTGAGAAAATTGGTTAACTTCGAGTCCTTATTTGAAATTTTCCCTAAATATGAGTTAAAATATGGGCATGTGACCCATTTTGATAGCTCTAATAGCCCTTAAGGAAGATTCCCTTTATATTGTTCTAATGATCGAAAGTTGATACGCGAAGAGCGAATCATAGTCCGTTTTGGTCATGGAGCTAAAAATCATAGGATAGGACAATGCTTCATTCGAAATTCTATCTACTTCAATCTTATTTCTTTTGCCACCATGCCTGAATATATTGGGTATCGTTCAATATTTAACATAACATTATAGGATTATCTAAATATGGCGGACAAGCTTTTCTGCACTCTCTCTTGTATTGGATAAAGAACTGTTAATTATTGATGCCAAAAGACGAGTGAATTGGTACGTCAAAATAGTTAGGACGTCGTATTGGCATGGCTCGTCAGCGAGGGCTGCTGAAGGTGGTAATGTAATCCGAGTCACTTCCGGCAAATCGTCGAGGAATCGCGCGAAGATGTAATACGACAAGAAAAGGAGTAAATTTCATCGACACTCTGTAGATTCGTCATTTTTTTATGGAGCGTTAGGTCATCTTAAATAACTCTTTAACAAGCCCCACGTTCTCACTCTCCTCCTCGATACTGGGAGATTTTATGAAATCGATGTTAATTATTCTAAAAATTTGAACGATTAAATAAATGAGTGGTTTAATATTTAGCTATGAAAGTGCTTACTACCCAGCATCGACTGCACATAATTATGACTACTCAAGAAAATTATCCAATCAATCTTGAATCTATTGTGCAAATGTCAATTCGGTCACTTTTTCAATTTTGTCTCTAAACCTTTGCGTGGAATTCCAATGTAGTCCTCTCAATCCCTTTATGCTAAAAATCACTAACATGGTGGTTTAAATATCACCAGTAGTCCTACATGGCATATTGCTACCTCAGTGATTTCTAACGAAAATTGGCTAGAAGGATTACATTGGAATTTCAAGTAATTGTTTATGACTAAATTAAAAAGTTTAGGATTGAACAATCATTTGTATGAGAAAATTATCCAAAAGGTCATATGTATTACAATTTTATCAATTCAGTTATAAACTTTTTAAAAATTTACCAACATAGTCCATCTAACAAATATTGGCCAAAAATTGATGATGTGGAAATGAGTCATCCTACATGACATAGTTAACATTGAAATGGACAAATTTATTAATTTTTGGGTTAATACCCTGAAAAACCCCAAACTGGTATATCTGTGACAAATTTACCCCAAATTATTTTTTTGACCACCAAAAACCCTAAACTAGTACCTTTGACAAATTTACCCTAAACCGGTACATTTGTGATAAATTTACCCTCTGTTAGTTTTTGCTAAATTTTACCGTCAAATTATTAAGTTAAATAACACGTGACAGTTGACTGGTATACCAATTTGGGATTTTGCGCTCCATTTATCACAGTTTACAATTTGTGTGATTTTTTTGTGGTATTAATTCAATTTAATAGAGGGTATATTTGTCACAAATTTATTAGTTTGTGGTTTTTTGTGGTCGAATAAATTAGTTTGAGGTAAATTTGTTATAGATGTACCAGTTTAAGATTTTTTATAATCAGTCGAGATAAATTTGTCACAAGTATATCAGTTTGAAGTTTTTTATGGTAAAAAAATAGTTTTGGGTAAATTTGTCACAAGTGTACCAATTTAGGGTTTTTAGAGAATTAACCCTTAATTTTTATATACATTTTTGAATTATTTTTATATTTTTAATTTCTTTTGTCTTGTCTTTATTTTTCTTCTTCTTCCTCTATTGGTCACCTAGCCTTGCCGATCACTGGGAACTAGTTAGAGACTATGACTGGCAAGGTCACGCCAATGGCTGAGGCGCAACCTTACCCAAAGCTAGTTTGACCTCTAGCGAGGCTCAACCTTGTCAAATCTGACAAGGGCAAGCCTTGCTAGCACCCTTGCCTAGCCTTTGGCCAGTCATTGGTCATCATTGAGACTAGGCGACAACTGACATCCACGTTAGTAATTTTCAATTAAAATTTACTAAATGGACTATATTGCCAAATTTTTAAAAAAGGTTAATAACTTAATTAGTACAATTAAAATGTTTATGACTTTTTGGCTAATTTCCCCATTCATACATATGATAGGCTTAGGGTTAATTGGGCAATTTCCCGGATAATTGAACTCTCGCTCCCCTGGCAGAGCTCGATTTCCCCGCCAAGCTTTGTGGGTCGCCTTAGACAATTGAGCCGTCTACACTGATGAACTCCCTTTGGCCTAGTCTCCCTAGATATCATTAGCCTCTTGAGATATCCCGATGTCACAGATAGTAGCGCCTGAATCTCTATGAGACTAGCGACCGGAGAAGACAAATTGGGTGGGGGAAAGTGGGATAGAGAAATCGCGATGGTAGTGCCACCGATACGGCGACGGTGAAGATGGCTTTGCCGATGCCACTCGTCTTATTTGGCGTCTCTTCTCAATTTTTATCGACCACGCTCTCTAGTTTTTCTGTCTTAATTTGCTTTTGAAACGTTGTACTCCACCATCACTACGATTCTTTAGCGCGACAACAACATTGTGCGCCACCCATATCAGACAACAGTCTCTGTTTCTCCCATACTTGTAGCAGGCAATGGGGTATAGAAGGGAAGGATCCTTTGCCCCTATTTGTGCTCGCATCGTATATACCATTCATTAGTTACCAAATCGCGTCGAACCCATTAGCCCCTCAAAGCTAAGTCTCTGCTTCTGCTGTTTATATACATCGATTCCTTCGTCGATGAATCGCTTACTGGTTCCTCCAGTTTCATTCTCTCTGGTTTTTGAATTGCCACCCTTCGTGAGAGTCCTCACTAGGTCTGTTCTGATGATATTCTTACAATTTATTGTTCTAGTTACTAAATTGGCACTTTCGAGAATAAAATAAACCCCTGTTTCATCCACGAGCCAAATTTATTAGAATGGAGGAAGACAAACGGAGAATCAGAATCTCAACTCTGTTTCAAGTTGACGCTATTGCACTTGACGTCGAATTGAAATCAAATCCTCAATAAAAGAAAAAAAGTATCATACACATATTGGTCTAATTTCTTAAAAAAACCCCAAACTTTATGTCTAGTCCTAATTTTACCCTAAACATTTTTCTTCTTTTTTTTTTTTTTTTTTTTTGTGTAAGAAAAAACCCCAAACTTTAGATCTAGTCCCAATTCCAAATCAATTCCAAAATTTTGTTTTGTCAAAAAGAAAAATGATCAATTTTCACTCTAGTCCTAAATTTGTCCTCATTAGCCTTTTGTTCAAAGTCACCGTTAGTTGTCCTTAACTTTTATATTCTAGAACCGTTTATTTAGAAGATAATATGTCATATATATTTTTTTTATCGATGTGGAAATACCACATCAAGTTGGGATGAGAACGTATGGTAAATTTGAGAATAGATCAAAAGTTGGTGATCTTTCTTTAAATAAAATGAAATTTGGGATAGATTTAGAACTAAACCTAAACTTCGGGGTTTTTTCTAAAACAGAAAAGAAAAAAGTTCAAGATACATTAAAGTTCAGATTTTTTTTAGACAAAAACTGTTCGAAGCAGAATTGAAATTGGACCTAAACTACCATCTGGTTATCAGCATATCAGTTTGTCGCTCATTTAAAGTTGATTTGATTGCCTAAGAGACTTTTGCTGATGGCTCATACATAACAAAGGGATTATCTCTCAAGGGATGATGAGAAGTACTGTCAACACGAAATCATTATTAAGTTCGTAGAATTATGATCAAGTCCTGCGTATCTCCACTTTAACGTACTCAAACTAAGTAAGAAAGCACAGGCCTTTTATCCTTGCAACTAAAGTGCTCAACCGTTTTACTATCGAATAGAGAAGCAATAACATCTTGTTAATTCCATTCATCTAACATTGTGCTCAAAGTACATTAAGCAGTTATACACCCACTGTTTTCTTGCCTTCATGAGGAATAACAAGTCAACATCAAGATTCACAACCTATGGAGTGAAAACTACAGAGGACCTTGTTTGAACGACCAATGTCAAACGATTGGTAGCATCATAAATAGCTAAAATCTCCATAGTCAAAAAGGGGGAATAAAAAAAACTGGAAATGGAGCTAGGCTAGCAGGGTTTCACGAATAATTGAGACGATTATGATCCACTAAAGAGCAATTACTTCTACAAGTGGAGGCAAGCTCCAAACTCTATTAAATGATTAATCCACGGCCAACAGAAGGCAAGTTATTATCTGGAAAGCTCGAGCAGAGTAGAAATAGTCGACAAACATCAGATTATCATCCAGACCTAGCCAAAAGGAAAAACAAAATTAGTCCCAATCAAACAAAGGCAGCACACACAGATAAGCATATCAGAAGAGTAAGACAGTCATAACTTTGTGCTCAGTCAGTGACTGACCTGAGAGAAGTTAATGAGTCAAACCCAAGATATTTGTCTGATATTAATCATACACGGCACCTTGAAATTTATATTCTTCTTTGCAAAAACTGATCAACATCGTCGCTAAGAGCATCGATCAGATGCATTAATTTACAGATTGTATCGCTTTAGTACTGCAAAGTTCATCTAAAAACTTGTCTTCAGCATTGAAGCTCACAATCGTTGCAAGCAAAAAATCGTCAGTTCTGAAATTGTTTTTGGTGAAGAAGATGAACTTCCAGGCGAAGGTGGTGGATCTTCAGTTGAAGAATTTTCTCTCTCCCAACAAAGGTTCAACTTCGATGGTAATACTTTCTGGGTCACCCTTTGATTTCTGTATCCGGTTTCATCTTAAAAAACCAGACATCCTTGTTAATAATTACCTTCTTTGTGGCTGGATTATATAGTTTATAACCCTTAGTCACGTTATTGTAGCGGACAAAAATGCATTTCTGGCTTTTGTCCTTTAACTTTTTCTTCTATTCATCCCGTATGTAGGGATATAGCATACACCCAAACCCTCATTAGAATGAAACATCTGACTTATTGCTGCTTCAAGCCTCTTCTTGGATTTTTCCGAGAATGCTCCTCGTTAGACATGTGTTTAGCACAAATAGAACACAAGCAATGGCTTTTGTCCAAAACTTCTTTGGTAAATCTTTAGCCTTTATTTACTTATAGCCATTTCAAAAATTGTCCTATTCTTTCTTTCTACTATACCATTTTGCTGAGGAGTAAAGCTAATCAACTAAAGGTGGCAATTGGGTAGGTTGTGTTGGTTTGGGTGAGACATAAATGAGTTCAACTGAAATTCACTCATTTAACTTATATTGATCCATTTACTTTCTATTCAATTTAGATCGCTCATTCCCAACCTTGGAACAACCCAAACTCACCGACATAACTCAATTTTTTTAACCATAGTAAATTAAGCATTTAACAAATCTAAATATATATATATTAAATATCTCCACAAATTTCTATTGACTCCACCCCTTCCTCCGCACCGGCACCTCCCTGACCGTCGTAGCTCCCCTGCCACCATTGGGAACACCAGGTACACAAAAGCTTCCTCCTAACCAACCCCCACTTCTCACCATCGTCCTCCACAGCCGTCGGCTAGCACTCTGGCTTGAACAACCAACACTCTGTTCTCCACAAACCTCGCACGCTTTGCTCCTATTCCAACACATAGAGAGACCCTTGAAGCGATAGCTAACATACAGCACTGCGATGGCACTCTTATACAGAATATGAGGAACTTATTAAGCTACTAGCAAAAAACATTCAAAAAGTGGCACTGCAAATGAACCTAGCCTCAAGAAGCTGCTAGATTTCATCTACAACCGAAAACCTAGAGAAATTTCTATCCTCCGTCATTCAATGCCAACTAACGAAAAGAGACCGTGAAATACCTACATCGGAAGGAGCGAAGGAGGTGGAATTGTCCGATGACATTGAAGAGGCAAACCTCTGTTCCTAGTCGAAGTACTCAGACTAACAGCAGTTCAATGAGAAGTGGCCATTGGGAGCTCAGGCTAGAGGCGAGGGGGACTGTGACCAAGAAGTGATTGTTGTGGCGAGGAAGATGAATCTCGAAAGCAGAAGAGTCTAGGGTTCAAGGAGCTAACTGGAGAGGATGACATCAACTAGAGAGAAGGACTGAGCAAAGAGGAAGAGAGAAGAGAGTATGAGCTTTAGTGGATTGGAAATGGATTCTAAACCGAACCCATTTAGATACATTTATTTTAGGCTTTAAATTTTAAAACCCGTTACGGCCAGGCTCTTTGAATAAAGTGACACAAAAAAAAAGAATAAATACTCTAAAAAAACCCTAAACTGATACACATGTGACAAATATATCCCAAACTAATTTTTTAACCATTAAAAACTCCAAAGTAATACACTTTTGATAAATTCACCACAAACTGATATACTTATAACAAATTTACCTTATATTAGTTTCCATTAAAAATAGTCAAATTGCTGAGTTAGATTACACTAACAATTAACTGGTGTACCAATTTGGGCTTGCGGACCCTCGCCGCCGGTCGGCCAAGGGTCGACGACCCCAACTGACCCTCCCCCCTCTGTCGCCGACCCTTCCCAACGACGGCAGGGCGGCGGCGAGGGCTCGCAGGCCCTCGCCACCAGTCAGCCAGGGGCCGGCAACCCCGACCGATGCCCCCCATGGTCGCCAGCCCTTCCTGGTGATGGTGGGGAGGTGGTGGTGGCGAGGGCTCAGCCCTCAACCGCTGCCTCCTCTCCCCCACTTTTTTTTAAAAATTTAAAATTTATATTATTTTATTAAAATAATAATAATTTATTTTTATAACTTAATTAAATTAATTTTTATATTAACATTTGAATCTGTTTAAAAACAACGTCGTTTTTGCCTGTGTTCATTGAGTCAGCATTTCGGCGAGCCACGTAGCTGAAAAAAATAATAAAAAATTGCCACATCGGATTTCCGGTGGGGTTTGTCGGAGATCACACTTAAGTGTCCAACTTTTCAAAAAAAATGGCACTTAAGTGTTACTTTCCTAACTTTTGGCACTTAAATATCCCTCCATGCCAAGTTTTGGCACTTGGGCTGTACTTTATCGGTCAAATTGCTAAATTAGATTACACTAACAATTAACTGGTGCACCAATTTGGGATTTTACCCTTTGTTTGTCACAATTGTACCATTTCTGTGGGTTATGTGGTATTAATCCAATTATATGAAAGGTATATTCATCACAAGTATCCCAATTTGGGTTTTTGGCAGTCGACCATATTAATTTGGAGTAAATTTGTAACAAGTATACCACTTTAAAGTTTTTTGTGGTCATTTGGGGTAAATTTATCACATGTGTACCTGTTTTGGAGGTTTTTTATTATCAAAAAATTAGTTTGAGGTAAATTTGTCATATGTGTACAAATTGGGGGTTTTTCAAGTATTAACCCTAAAAAAATTAGGTCGTATATGGGTTTAAAACCCATTTTGAAGGGTCTACAATAAAACAACATTTTACTCAACAAACTTTATATTATTTGTCAAATTCATTTGAGGTGAATTCTATGCTATTTGATCTCAATGTCTTTAAATTAAAGCCATTATGTTTCTCAATATAGAGTTTAAATTCTTTGAATTTGCCAAAAGCTTATGATTTTTCTCTTAAGAAATATACCCA
Source organism: Eucalyptus paniculata subsp. matutina (assembly GCA_017140255.1). Lineage (NCBI taxonomy): Eukaryota > Viridiplantae > Streptophyta > Magnoliopsida > Myrtales > Myrtaceae > Eucalyptus > Eucalyptus paniculata. The sequence goes on from CM029438.1 coordinate 13,650,850, forward strand.
TGTTTTTTTTTGGTAAATCATTGATGAAATTTAACATGTACCTTTTTTGTCCAAATGATTCCACCTCAACAAGACCACAAAAAGGTTGCTTGGCACTTCTAGCTTTTCCAACTGGCAAGGATTATCGATATTGATTTCCACTAAGACATCCTTCACATGGGCAATCTAGATTGTTGATTAAAGGCATGCTAGTCACCATCTTTTTCTAGACTAATAAATTTAGTACCTTTTTTGTCCAAATGATTCCACCTCAACAAGACCACAAAAAGGTTGCTTGGCACTTCTAGCTTTTCCAACTGGCAAGGATTATCGATATTGATTTCCACTAAGACATCCTTCACATGGGCAGTCTAGATTGTCGATTAAAGGCATGCCAGTCACCATCTTTTTCTAGACTAATAAATTTAGTTCATGAAAATTTAGATGACCAAATTGAAGATGTCATGGTCACTTGCTATCTTTCGTCATCACTTGAAAACTCAATGGGGTCTTCCTTTGAAAAGACAAAGGGAACATCTAGTTCTTCATCATTAGAACCATCATGATGAACTTATTATTTACACCTCTCATGGTGGAAACTCCATTTTCAAGGTTAACTTTATGGCCTTTCAAAAAGTTGCCCAAGCATTTGGCAAGTTCCAGAAAAGTCCAAACACAAAGTACGCGTCTCAATAAGTAATATTAGTACAATCTTTTGATTTGATATCAATGGTACCTTTACCTATTACCGGAATTTTTTATTTATTCTCGAAGTTGACTTCACACCAAACTATCTCATCTAACTGTGAGAATATCTCCTCTTAGCCACACGTGTAATTACTGCACCCTGTATCAAAATATCAACTATTGGCATCCATGGTGTGCAAATCATTCTTTTTGCATGCTAACACCACTTTTTCATCAGCATCAACGATATGTACATGTTCTGGTTGCTCATGTCCCATCTTTGCTTGGCATTCCAATTTGTAATGTCCAAAGCTATCACATGTTTATACATTCCTTGGAATTTAAATTTCCACCTCTACCTTGCCCACCATGATGGTCTCTTCAATTTCAATGAGCAACCCAACTCTGCAATGCTTACTTGGGATTTGAACCGATGGTCCTCTCGTGACCCATCAACTGCTCCAACATTTGATATATCTTAGCCTTTTTCAATTGCCGCAACAACATGGTCAAATCTTTCAATCAAATACCTTAAGATATTATTTTACAACTAGAACATTTGGGAGTTTTTCACTGGTAACCCTCAACACGTCAATAGTGGTCTACACGGGATCAAAATACACCGAGATAAATTCAGAGTCATTCTTGTGTAAGGACTCAAAATGTCTAGAAATTGTTTGGAGCCACACCCGTTTGACACGATCATCACCTTTCTAGGATCTTCACAAAATATCCTATGCTGCCTTTACAATCTCTATGCTCGATTTTTTTTTTTCCAGTAGTAGTTCTTTCAGGGATTAAAAGATTGCATAATATGCTTTCTGATCTTTCTTTTCAGACTCCACGAACAAATCTTTTTCCTCCTTTTTCAAAGCATCAAATGCTTCTGCATTGGCCATCGCAGTGTAGCCATTCTCTATCAAATTCCACAAATTTTGCAATTTGAAAAGAACCTTCATCTGGATGGATCAATTATTGGTTTTCCTTTCAATTCAACTACATAAGTTATAATTAAACGAAACTGGTGGAAGTCATTGCTAGCTCTGACGCAAAGTGTTGGAACGAAAAATTATGCTACTTTTGATAACTTTGGAGTTAGAGCACATAAATGCAAAAGAAGAGAGAATTTTGTTCAAAATGCCTTTTGCTTAGGCTTATTACTCATAGAGCAAATACACACAATAACTAAGAGGTACAGACACCTGGAGTGGCAAAACTTGGCATAGAGGGACACTTAAGTGCCAAAACTTTGGAAAGGTACATGTAAGTGCCAAAATCAAAGTAAAATGCATCACTTAAGTGCCACTCCGGCTAAAATCCGGCCAAATTACTGACGTGGCAATTTTCCGGCGAGGTAAGTGCAAAAATGACATCATTTTTTGGATTTTCTCGCCACGTCAGCGTGCAAAACGATGCTGTTTTGCACTCACATCGCCAGAAAATTGTCACGTCAGCAATTTGGCCGGATTTTGGCCGGAGTGACACTTAAGTGATCCATTTTACTCCGATTTTGGCACTTAAGTGTACATTTCTAAAGTTTTGGCACTAATGTGTCCCTTCGTGTCAAGTTTTGGCACTTGGGGTGTACTTCTGCCCAATAACTAGAGTCCCTCTCTTACAAGCTTATCTGTACAAGCTTAACTCTCTTTCTCTCTCTCCACATGAAGCTCTACTTAGCGTACACACACATATAAAAGGGTCATCGCCACAATTACCGCCAAAGAAGAATCAAACTTTGACTTGGTCTTTGCTCCACTGTAATCTACACACCTCTTGCTTTTATACTACTAAGAGGAGTCCAACTTGAACCAATGCTCTATAAGTGTGAAGTATTCTCCGATTTTGAGTCGGTCATTTAATGAAGTCGGTTTAAGTTTGGACGCTATTTCTCTTCGAGATGCAAGCTAGACATTCTCTAGTCAAACTTCAATAACTCTACTCCAACGTGGAAATATAATCAACTTCAACATTGAAGCAATTCCCATGTTCTACAATACGAGTTCTTGTGAACTATACCAAAATCAATTTTACTTTTTCTAACAATCTCATACTAATCGAAACTAACCAACATGTGAAATCAATGAAGATAGTCAAGGATCCAAGCTATTTCATGCATAGAGGGACTCAACCAAAGCTTAACGAATTCAAACATAACAATGAAGATCACATTAAACAACAATCAAGCTTAGAATATCCCATGTCCGACCTTAAGAACTTAAATCGAAGTTGTACTTCAATTTTAACTAAGTTTGATATGGAATCCTTGGCTTAGATGATTGAGATAAGGGTTGATACCATGAACAATTCTAAACTGGTACAAATGTGACAAATTTACTCTCTGTTAGTTTCTGTTAAATTTTACTATATAATTTTAGAGTTGGATGACACATAATAATTGACGAGAGTATCAGTTTGGAGTTTTATCCTCTATTTGTTATAAATGTACTAGTTTGTAGTTTTTCGAGGTAATAATTCAATTTAACAGAAACTAATGGATAATAAATTTATTACAAATATATCAGTTTGAGATTTATGATGGTAAAAAAAAATAATTTTGGGTAAATTTGTCACATGTGTACTAGTTTAAGGTTTTTAGTAGCTAAAAAATTAATTTTCAGTAAATTTATTATGAGTGTACTGATTTGAAATTTTTTGTGATATTAATCATTGAGATAAAGAGAGATCTCTTCGGAATGTCCATTGATGATACAAAGCCTAATAGCTCGACTTTTACACATCAACGATTTCCTAAATCCTTAGAGAAGATTTTAATCAAGATCAAGCCACTTACCTTTGATCAAGCGAAGCTGGAAATTACCGCTGGAAATTGCTAGAAATTACAAGGAACGAGGGAGAATGGAGAGATTGAGAGGATTTTTGTGAGTGTGTTTGTGTTTTTCTTTTTATTTTTTTTTCTTGAGAGAAATCAAAGTGGTGGACGTAAGAGAATTGGAGAGGGAAGTAGCGTCCATGCTTGCTGGGATTTTTGGAGAATCTTTGAAGATTTGGAGAAATTTTCAGAGAAATATGTGATTTTTCAGTGGAGTCTTAAGTGGACGTACCAAAAAGTGTGCACCCACTTTATCTGTGAAAATTAGGGAGGAATAGTGAATCTCATCCTTTAGATCTGATCATAATTCCATGCTTAGGATTCTTACAGTAGTGCGTCCACTTATAATTTTCAATTTGCGTAAGAAGTCTTGAAATCTAGCCAAAAAGTACTTCCGTTAACTTCGTCTGATGAAAAAAAGGTAAGGTGCTTTTTTTAATACATTTCGAACCCATTAGCACTAATTAGACACTAAGTGGATCCCACAAAAAAAAAAGATATATAAAAAAAAAAAGTAAAACGAAAAAAAAGCCAAAAATTGAAACAAATGAAAAACACCCATAGGTTGTGGGGTAGCCCCCTTTGCCTAGGCCTCGACCAAGGCAAGATGTGAACGTTGTGCGACCCTCTCGCTGTGGTCGCAAGTGGTGGCGTCATCACCGAACAAGGGCCTGCTGCTAGTGAGTGCAGTTGGCTCTGTCTCATGGTTGGCAAGGTAAGTAAAGGTGATTGATTCCTGGTGATCCAGTTCCAATCCAAAAATCGGAAATCAGACCGAAGAAATCGTTGCAAGCGAGAAATTGGCAATTCTAAAACTGTCATTGGTGAAGAAGATGAACGAACTCCTAGGAGAAGATGGTGGATCTCCGGTTGAAGATTTTTCTTTCCCTCCTAGAAATGGTGCATCTTCGATGGTTATGCTTTTATGATCACCCTTTCGCTCCAGTTTCTGGCTTCATCTTAAAAAATTGGACATCTCTATTGATAATTACCTTCTCCATAACTAGATTATATAGCTTATAACATTTAGTCATGTCACCGTAGCAAATAAAAATGCACTTCTAGCTTTTCTCATCCAACATTTCCTTTATTCATCTGGTCTATAGGGATATGTTGGAATAAGTACACTAAAAGTATCAAAAGTTATGTATGGCACTCACTATAGTGTTAAAAGTTTTTGCCAACTTACTTAAGTATCAAATCGGAGAAAAAACGATCACTTAAATGCCAATAGTGAGAAATTTCGCCCAAATTAATTATGTAACATTTATAATTAAAATTATAATATGACTTGGCAAAATTTTTAAAAACTATAGTCCACATAACATTTCCACATGACAAGGTTAGCACTAAAGTGATCGCTTTTTAATAACGATTGACATTGAAATGATCACTTTAAATAAAATTTGACACTTAAATTATCACTATTTGTAACTTTTAGACGAAGTAGTTTAGAGGTCATATGCTAACTAGGCATGCTAACAAGCCACGTAGGACTGAGAAATTAATAAAATATAACCACGTCAAATTTTCGGCAACTCAAATCGGAGTTGGTACTTAAGTGATTATTTAAAAAAAAAAATGGCACTTAAGTGATTCCAAAAAAAAAAAAATTGGTATTAAAATGAATGTCATACATGACTTTTGACACTTTTAATATACTTATCCCGAGATATGTCACATACCCAAATACTCGTTGGAACAAAACATTTGACCTGTTGTTGCTCCAAAATATTCAAGTGTTCTTTCACGAATGCTCTTTATTAGACATATATTTAGCACAAATACAGCATAGGCAATAGCTTTTGTCTAAAATTTCTTTGTCAAATCTTTAGTCTTTAGTATACTTGTTGCCATTTTGAAATTGCCATATTTTTCTTTCTATTATACCATTTTTTTTAAAGAGTATAGCTGGTCAATGAGAGTTAACAAATGGGGAAGTTAAGTTGGGGTTGGGTGAGTCATCAAATGGGTTCAATTTAGATTTATTCATTAAACTCATATTCATCCATTTATTTTCTATACATTTTAACTGTCTCATACCCAACTCAAATCAGAGTTGGCATTTAAGTAATCATTTTTTTTTTAAAAAAAGACACTTAAGTGATTCAAAAAAAAAAAAAACTTTTTGACACTAAAGTAAATATCATACAGGACTTTTGGCACTTCTAATGTACTTATCCCGAAATACGTCACACACTCCAATACTCGTGGGAGCAAAACATTAGACCTATTACTACTCCGAAATATTCTAGGGTTCTTACACAAACACTCTTTATTAGGCATATGTTTGGCACAAATATAGTACAGGCAACGGCTTTTGTCCAAAACTTCTTTGACAAATCTTAAGTCTTTAGCATACTTTTTGCCATTTCCAAATTACCATAGTTTTTCTTTCTATTCTACCATTTTTTTAAAGAGTATAGCTAGTCAATGAAGTTGAGTTAGAGCGAGTCATAAATGGGTTCGATTTAGATTCATTCATTTGATTCACATTAATCCATTTATTTTCAATACATTTTATATGGCTCGTGCCCAAACTCACCCACGTAACTCATTCTACAGCAACTTAAGCATTTAGCAAATTTAAAATATATTAAAAATAAAGAAATAACATCTCCACAAATTTCCATGATGCAACCCCTCCCCCTCCTCCTCGCTGAGACCACGATGACGGCTGCAGCTCCTGAGCCACAGCTTGGAACACCAGGTGCGCAAAGGCTTCCTCCCAACCAACCCCCAATTCTCACCGTCATCCTCCGCAGTCATCAACTAACACTCCGGCTTGAACAGCCAACAGTCTGATCTCCAGACCTTAGAGCCATGACCTTGTTCAAGTCAGATGTGGAGGCACAGCCATGGACAAGCAAGGACAACTGGGAACTTTCAAATCTAGAACTGCGAAGCCATGGGCTGTGATAGGGCATGATAGACCTTGAAGCCATGGCCGCACCCGGGTCTGCAACTGCCCAAACCCATGACAGCAATTTGCAACTCCGACCACAAAGACGACAGAGACGGTTCAACGCCCGGCAATGGTCAACTTAGACACGGCACAGGCAACTCCGCTCGAGGGAGGCGGGGAGTGGGCTCAAGGTGACCGCGTCGATGGAGGAGAAAAAGTGGGGTGGATAGGAAAAATATATATTTATGACCAAATTGGTCCAATTGAAAGATTTGGGGTGGATTAGTATCAATGTAATATTTTTTCCATTAAGAAAGGTGTCGAGAAACTAGCGAAACTTGGAGCAAGCGTTTCTGAGCGGAGGACTTGCTCTTCTGCATCCGGTCAAACAGGCAAATGAGGATGCCGAATTTGGTGTTGGCAAACACTCTCGATGGTGACAAGAAGAGACGCTGGAAATCCGTTCGTTCTTCTAGGTTTTGTTTTGTGGACTCATGAATATGGCATGGCCTCCTTGTCAAGCCTCGTGACAGCAATCCCTATGAGCTTGACTTTAGAGACTAAATTGTCAAAAATCAATTGAAAACAAGCAATTTATGTTGACATATTTTCCTTGCATCATTTTTCAGCCTTTGTCTTTACATAGATGAATTTGTCACAAGTGTACTAAGATAGGATTTTTTTTTTTTATTGTCAAAAAATTTGTTTTTGGATAAATTTGTCGCAAGTGTACATGTTTGAATTTTTTTGTTTTTTTTTTGTATTAAATCACTTTTTTTTAGCTCTTCAAAAATCCTTTGGTCACAATACTTTTTTGGGATGAAAATTCTAGATATTCCTTCTAATCTACACTCTTCAATGTGATTATGATCCAATGGTCACAATACTTGCTTGAGATGGCAATAATCTTTTTGGTAATGACGGAAATTGTTATTTGATTAGTGTCAAGATTGCCAAGGTTGAACAGCAGATGAAAGAAGTTCACCTATAGAGAACGTCAAGGTTGAACGGCCCATAAACAAAGAAGTGACAAAAATAAAAATAAAAATTGCCACATAGTCCGCTATTTTTTACAAGCTATGTTGCCATGCCTACAAGCTCCGCGGACAGCTCGACATTGTAATACCCTATTAGGGCGTTACATTGAAGAAAGACATGGTAGAAGTTGGAACTTGTAGAAACCAACCGGAGACGATGAAAGAATGTCGCAAATCAGGAACTCCAGGACCAGCCCTTGTGAGCTCGTGACGACTTATCTTCCCTCGGATCACGACGTAGGGAGCTTGAGCGCGAGAGCTCGGAAGGGAAAGTATTATCAGCACTAAGGATAAAGAAATTTTGAACATGCTCATCGCCATTTTATTTCATTTCAAGACAGCAAAACGTTCTTGGGTTGATGGAGAATTAGTGCTACGACCTCCCATATATAAAGTCCTAAGGATGGTTACCTTTTCATTTTCCAAATGATCAAAGTAGATACGGGAAAAGTGAATCCCATTCACTCGTCCGTTTTGTTCTCGGAGCTAAAAGATTGGATTGGACATTGCTTTATTTGAATCTTCATCTGTTCAATCTTGCATATCCCCACCATGCGTCAAGATGCATTGTCGTGTATCGTCCAAGATTAAACAAAACACCATGGCTCTTTTGCTCGAACTCTCTCTTCTAGTACGTAAAGAACTGTTAGTGGTTAATGCCTACTTTCTTCTGTATTTTCTTGTTTTTGACCTTTTGAAAAGGCTTTAAAGTTGGGTCGGTTGTCTCTGTGTATATGGTTGTGGCTAAGCCTAATGCTTTTTCAAGAGAGAAGTACATCAACAATACTTTTAACTTGTGTACGGTGTTTATTTTAGTGTCACAACATTTTATTGGCTCACTTAAGTGCTAAAATTGAAGAAAAACATGCCTGCAGCGAAAAATTCTGGCTAGAGAAATTACATGACTTTTATAATTAAAAATTTTATATGGTGTGGCATTTTTTAGCACTTAAGTGATTACTTTTTAATTAAAATTGATAATGAATGGATCATTCTTTTTACAATGACTAACACTAAAGTGATCACTTCTTAACTTGCCATATGACGTCATTAAGAGATTTTTTTGGTACTAAAGTAATCACTTTTTCATTAAGAGTGGCATTGAAGTGATCATTTTTTAACAACGATTGGTACTAAAATTATCATTTTTTTACAACAACTAGCATTGAAATGATCATCTTTTAACTTACCCCAGAACGTTGTTTAGAGATTATATGCTGATCGGGTAGGTCAGCAAGCCATGTAAGATTAAAAAATTAATAAAATATTATCACATCAAATTTCCGACAACTTAGATTGGAGTTGACACATAAGTAATCATTTTCTTTTAAAAGTAGCACTTAAGTGAGCCCGTAAAAAGTTTGACAATAAAGTGAGCACCATACACAAGTTAAGACACTTTTAGTGTACTTCTCCCGCATTTTCACCATTTCGAATGATCTTTTGTGTCCTCATGATTGTCTTACAACAAGAGATTGTTGGTTTTGATTACTTTCCCTTTCCTTAATACATTTGGTTTGCTTTGAAGATCACACCATCACTAAAGTATGTATTTAACCTTCTTTTTGCTTTTGAGACTGGCTCAATACAATCTTGTATGCACAATTGGTCACAGTCTTAGTGGACAAAGTCTTAGCTCTCGATTCCACGGTAGGAGCTGACCCATCGTGGAACCAATTATCCCTAAATTGAACAATAGAGCTTGTAGCTCTGTGAAATTGGATTATTTCTCTTTGATTAAATATGAGGATCAATGATAGGTAATGTTCGGGAATCAATTTAACCCAATTTCTCAATTTGTGAAAAATTGACGCATTTAATGATGTCATTAGTTCATAAATTATGCACCACACAATTTTAAATTTTCTTTACCAAAACTTTAAGACCAATCGATTTAGTGCCATTTATAAGTGCAACTCCAATGAGTCACATCAGATTTTTCACCATTAAAATTATTTAAGTAATAGCTCCTTAAGCATTGTGGCCTGTAAATTGTCATATGCAAAATATTCGTATCAAAGTGAGCGTCGCATAATAGTTATGACACCGATACAGTCTTGATCACCACTTATTCTTAAAATAAATTATCTTGATGTTGCTTTTCGGCAAGTGTTCGTTCAACTCCATTTTTTATTTATTAAACTTCTTTTCAATTTGAAAGTGTCTTAAAGTGTCCCTAACACAACTTCTTACACATATGGAGGCTTCGAAATTAGTGGATGCTACATCCTTAACCAATGATACTCTCTAATGACGTTTTTGGTCCAAATTAGTGGAGAAGATTAACGCATCTAAAGTATGATTGTGGAAGGACAGTTATGTGGAAGAGGACCTTTAAAATGTTGTTTCATCTCTTTCTATTTTTTTTCATATTTGGCCCTAATCTGTGCTAATGGTCTGCTTGTGCTTATTCTCTATTTACCCAATATGCAACTTCGTGAGGACTCGTCGCAATGGGAAAAGCATGGTGACGTTGCCATCCCATGGACTTCAAATTTGTCGTCATGAGGTCTTGGTTCGTATTTGATATCACCATAGCTCTTTTGGCTCCACTACATTGGATCTTCTCCAAATTGTCAAGATTCAAAAGCTTAGAGATAACAGAAATGCCAACACAATTAGTCAAAAATATATCGGCCTTGCTCACAGCAAGTACAGTTGGCCTTGGCTTGTGTTCAGTGAGGGTTGCCAGCCCTTGTTGATGCTTAGGGACCAGGGCGAGGGTCAATGGCCGTTGCTGGCAAATGAGGGGTGGAGGTGCCAAGCCGTTCAAACAATCTAGCGAGGGCCACTGTTCTAGTTCTAAACGTGTTCTTTTAATTTTGGGAAATTGTGCCGATGCAGCATCCACCTTACATCAAATCAATGCCACAGGACCGCTAAAAATATTGAAAAATGTCATGTCAACATTTTTTCTCTTTCATATTGAATGGTTAGTGGAGATACTTCATGGTGCCTTTTCTTTATAAGTTTTAAAATTTTAACTACCCTTGGGGAGAAGGTCGGCATCAATGATATGACTTGCCGGAGTCACTTAAATATACAGTTTTTTTTAATAATTTACATACGAAAGTGATAAAATTTGGGCACTAAATCAGTCATTTATAAAGTTTACTCTAAATTTTTTATAAAAAATTGACAAAATGCAGGCATAATCTCAAAAGAAAAATTACAAAGTAAATATTTTAACTTCATTACTAATTTATTTTTTTTGCTCAAATCAGAAAGCAAAATCATAAAGCAAATGATCCATCCCAATAATTTCTTCTAAATCATCAATATCTATTTGTTTTCCATGGAAAAGGAAGCAAGTACAAGTTTCTTCGCCTCTTGTAATTTCGCTTTTGTTTCTTCTCTGACTACACTCAATTTTGAGATTGAACTAAGGGTGAGACTGAGAATTGAACCAAACCAACTGGTTCTAGGTGATCCTCACAGGATCCAAACTTGTTATTGCGAATTGGCAATAACTGGTTGGGTTCCCGTATTTGCACAAAAAACCAGATCGGCTGGTATGAGATAATTTTCCCTTTTTATTTTTTGTAATTTTTCCTCGTAATTTTCTAAACTAAAGCCATAGCCTCTCAGACTCACCATCAACTAGGCTCGCGCCGGTCGCCTCTCGCCTTTCCCCTCCATCGCCTCTCAGTTCACTCTCGCCGACGATGTCGTACGGCCCAAAAAAGGAGTAAATTTCATCGACACTTCGGTTGGAAGTCACTAGCTTAATTGCGTCGTTACTTGAGGATTTTGATTGCGAGCCAACCAGTTCACCTCTTTCGCCCTGTCGCTTTGTGCTTTCTTCCTACGTCAAAACAGAAACGAGTCGCCCCCCAGCTTCTAGAGTTTGTAATTACGTAAGATTAGGGCTAATAAAAGATTTTGTGCTAAACCAGTCAAAGGGTACCGACGACACGGTTCGTTTTTATTTTTATTTTATAGCCAAGAATGATAAGAAGGCATGATCGCACCTTTTCTGAAGTAAATCATGTCGTCCTTGTCGGGGTAGCCATTTTCTTTGAGCAGTTCAAAAGTTGGTAAAGTAACTTGGCATAAAAAAGGCATACCCCATGCCGAGACTTTAAAAAATCATAAATTTATTATACTTTTGACAACCCAATCTTAAATATTTTAATTATATCAATGATTATAAACATTTTCATATTTTACAAATTGAGTTTATTTGGCCTATTTTGACCTGAAATTATTAACCTGAATGTCAATCATCTTACGTGGCACGACCGACATTAACGTAGATTATTTTTAATAATTTTTTCAATTATTTATTTATTCTTTTCTTTTCTTTTTCCCTTCTGTTTTCTTTCTCTTTCCTTTTCTTTCAATTCTTCCCTTCTTTCTTTGGCCAGTTGCAGAGCCTTGGCAACCAGCCAAAGGCAAGGACCAGCGAGGTCCCTCATCGACCTCTAGCGAAGATCGCGTTCGTCTTAAAGTATCAATTCCATGTGTCGTTCTTATTTCTATTTGTACGTGAGAGGGGTGGAATAATATTCCACATCTCTTATTTATAGGTTTTGTGTGACAAGAATTATATTAAAAAAAGGAAAAAAAAAGTCCCAAACATATTGCAATTTTGTCAATTCAATCCTAAACTTATTTTTTGTTTTTAGCTAGTTTGAGTCCTAAACTTTTGCAATTATGCTCATTCAGTTCATCCAGCCAACTCACGTACAAATAAAAATAAGAACGGCACATGGATTCGATACTTAAATATGGACGACAACACCATTGATAAAATAATGCTGACGTAGGTCATATATAATATTACCATATCTCTTTTGGCTCCACTATCTCAAATCTTCTCCAAGTTGCCAAGATTCTAAAGCTTTAAGATAACAAAAAAGCCGAAGTAGTTAGTCAATAGCATCTATATTAATGCTTCACTACTATAAGTCCAGTTATGATGAACGTGTTACTTGTAGTACTTTTCCTTGCCATGCCCACAAACTCGCCATCATCAGATTCAGTGAGGCTGACCTCACTTAATAATGGCAAGGTCAAGCCTCATCTGCCCCTAGCAAGGCTTGACTTCACTAGATCTGACTAGTTTGAGCCTTGTCTAGCCATGGTGAGGCCAACCTCACCTAAAAATGAGGAGGGCGAGTCTCACCAAATCTAGCAAGGTTGACCTTCACACAACCACGGCAAGGCTCAACCAAGGCTGGTGAGGTTGACCTCATCGACTCTCGCCTCTGGCTAGTCATTGGCCATCACCGAGGGGAGAAGGGAAGAGGAAAAAGAACAAAAATAAGAAAGAGAAAAAAAATATTAAGAATTGCTGGCATCCGCATTAGTGATTTTTGAATAAAATTGGCTAGTTTATTCAATTGGCAAAACATGAAAATTTCGATAATTTAATTGATAAAATTAAAAAATTTAGGATCGAACTGGCAAAAGTGAATCATAGTTGCTTATTGTCGATTTGCTTCTTCTTAGCTAAAATCATTTGATTGGACATTGCTTTGTTTGAAATTCTATCTCATGCAATTTTATATTTTCCCACCACGCCCCGTAGACGCATCGTCGTGTATAAATATGTGACATCACGTAATAGGATTCCTTATCTAAATATGGCGGACAACCTTGTTTCGACGCCCGGCCGTGGTCACCTTAGACACGGTGCAGGGAACTCCGCCGGAGGGAGGCGCGGAGTGGGCTCAAGGTGATCGCGTCGATGGAGGAGAAAAAGTGGGGTGGATGGGAAAAAAGAAACACATTTGTACGTAAGTGTCAATTTGGCTGAGAAGTGGGAAAAAAAAAATGCACCCCACGTCAATGCTTGCCTTTTCTGGCTTTAGTGCGTCCACCCTAGCCTAGCCCTACATCACCAACCAATCTTTGCTGGGGCATGCGCCAGAGAGACGCGAGGAAGCTTCCGCCTCTCCTTCCTCTCCCCCTCTGTCTGCTTTGTTTAACGTGTACGAGAAGTCGGAACAAACTCAAAAGCTGCTTACCTCTGCTTCTCGTGGGATATTCATACACGCACGTCCAAACAAGGTGATGGTGGCGTAGAGGTGTGCAGCTTTCTCAAAAGCGTATCCTGAGTGGGTCGACAAGGCTGGTGGCGAGGACGGACTTCTTGAGGCCTTATGACTTATGAGGTAGCGCTCTCGATCGAAAGAGCGAGGTTCTATAAAATGGTGCGCTAAAGTAGTCCCTAAGCATGCAAAGAGTGAGGTTCGACAAAGGGAAATATATCAATTCAGTTCTAAATCTATTAGGTTGATATCAATTTGCTTTAAATCTTTTAATTGGACCAATTCAATTTATCCGGCCAATTTTAGCCAGTTGGCACTGATGCGATGACTTTTAAATAATTTTTATTTTTTTTTCAAATTTTTTTATTAGTTTTTTCCTTTGTCTTTTTCTTTTCCTTTTCTTTTTGCTCTTCTTCCTCCTTGGATCCCTTCGATGGCCGGTGAGGCTTCGGGAAGGACTTCGTGGCCCGAAGCTCCAGCAAAGAATAGGGAAAAAGAAAAGAACTAATAAAAATTCAATATATATATATAAATTTTGCCTTGTTAGTATTGGCCGGATGAACAATATCCATGTCAACGCCGGCCAATCAAAATTGACTGGATAAATTGAATTAATATCAATATAAAAATATTTATGACTGAATTGATCCAATTAAAAGGTTTAGGACTAAATTGCTATCTATGTGATAGATTTATGATTTTTTTAGCATTTTTTCCATTAGACGAAAGGTGTCGAGAAACTAGCGAAACTTGGAGCAAGCGTTTCTGAGTGGAGGACTTGCTCTTCTGCATCCAGTCAAAGAGGCAGATGAGGATGCCGAATTTGGTGTCGGCAAACACTCTCGACGGTGACAAGACAACACGCTGGAAATCCATTCGTTCTTCTAGGTTATGTTTTGTGGACTCGTGAATATGGCATGGCGTCCTTATCAAGCCCCATGATAGTAATCCCTATGAGCTTGACGTTAGAGACTAAATTATTAAAAATCAATTGAAAACGAGCAATTTATGTCGACATGTTTTCCTCGCATCATTTTTCAGCCATGCCAATAAGGCATTTCATCTTTGCATGGATAAATTTCTCTCAAGTGTGCTAGTGTGGGATTTTTTATTATCAAAAAATGTATTTTGGGATAAATTTGTCGCGAGTGTATTTGTTTGAGATTTTTTGTGGTATCAAGTCCTTTTTTTTTTAGCTCTCCAAAACTCCTTTATAGGTTTTGGGGTGAAAATTCTAGATATTCCTTTCATGCACTCAATATACGCTCTTCAATGTGATTATGATCTAATGGTCACAATACTTCCTTGAGACGGCAATAATCTTCTCGGTAATGACGGAAATTATTATTTGATTAGTGTCGAGATTGCCAAGGTTGAACAGCAGATAAAAGAGGTTCACATATACAGAAAGTCAAGGTTGAACAGCCCATAAACAAAGAAGTGACAAACATAAAAATAAAAATTGCCACATGGTCCGCTAATTTTTACAAGCTATATTGCCATGCCTACAAGCTCCGCGGACAGCTCGACGTTGTAATACCCTACTAGGGCGTTACATTGAAGAAAGACATGGTAGAAGTTGGAACTTGTAGAAAACCAAGCGGAGACGATGAAGGGATGCTGCGGATCCGGAGCTCCGGGACCAGCCCTCGTGAGCTCGTGACGACTTATCTTCCCTCGGATCACGACGTAGGGAGCTTGAGCGCGAGAGCTCGGAAGGGAAAGTATTATCAGCACTAAGGATAAAGAAATTTTGAACATGCTCATCGCCATTTTATTTCAGTTCAATACAGTAAAACGTTCTTGGGTTGACGGAGAATTAGTGCTACGACCCCCTATATATAATGTCCTAAGGATGGTTACCTTTTCATTTGTCAAATGATCGAAGTAGATACCGGAAAAGTGAATCCCAGTCCCTCGTCCGTTTTGTTCTTGGAGCTAAAAGATTGGATTGGACATTGCTTTATTTGAATCTTCATCTGTTCAATCTTGCATATCCCCACCGTGCGTCTAGATGCATTGTCGTGTATCGTCCAAGATTAAACAAAACACCATGGCTCTTTTGCTCGAACTCTCTCTTCTATTACGTAAAGAACTGTTTAGTGGTTAATGCCTACTTTCTTCTATATTTTCTGATTTTTGACCTCGTGAAAAGGCTTCAAAGTTGGGTCGGTTGTCTCTGTCTATATGGTTGTGGCTAAGCTTAATGTTTTTTCACGGGAGAAGTACATCAGAAGTCTCTTAACTTGTGTATGGTATTCATTCTAGTGTCACAACTTTTCGTCGGCTCACTTAAGTCCCAAAATCGAAGAAAAACATGCCCCCGGCGAAAAGTTCTAGCTAGAGAAATTACATGGCTTTTATAATTAAAAATTGTATATGATGTGGATTTTTTAGCAGTGAAGTGGTTACTTTTTAATTAAAATTGGCACTGAATGGATCACTTTTTTACAATGACTGATAATGAAGTGATCGCTTATCAACTCGCTATACGACGTCGTTTAGAGATTTTTTTTTTATACTGAAGTGATCACTTTTTCATTAAGATTGGCACTAAAGTGGTTTTTTTTTAATAACGATTGGCGCTGAAATTATCATTTTTCTAACAACAACTGGCATTGAAATGATTACCTTTTAGCTTGCTACACAACGTTGTTTAGAGATTATATGTTGACTGGATGGTTCAGCATACCATGTAAGATTAAGAAATTAATAAAATATTATCACGTCAAATTTCCGACAATTCTGATCGGAATTGACACATAAATAATCATTTTCTTTTAAAAGTGGCACTTAAGTGAGTCGGTAAAAAGTTATGACACTAAAGTGAGCACCATATACAAGTTAAGACAATTTTACTGTACTTCTCCTGCCTTTTCACCACTTCGCATGATCTTTTGTGTCCACATGATTGTCTTACAACAAGAGAATGTTGGTTCTGATTACTTTCCCTTTCCTTAATACATTTGGTTCGCTTTGAAGATCACACCATCACTAACGTATGTATTTAACCTTTTTTTTTGCTTTCAAGATTGGCTCAATACAATCTCGTATGCACCCACCCCGTTGTGGCCGAGTTGGTGGAATCGAACGGTGGCCACACGCAAGGCCGGGGTTCGAATCCCCAACTCGTCATGATGCGCGACTAAAGTGGGAAGCCGTGGGAGGGGGTCCCTGCGCTAGCACCCTCCATGGTTTACGCGTACCTGCTGTCGGCCGCGAGGCGGTTCCACGGTCTTAAAAAGCAAAAGAAAAACAAATACAATCTTGTATGCACAATTGGTCCCGGTTCCGAGTGGACAAAGTCTAGCTCTCGATCCCACAGTGGGAGCCAACCCACCGTGGAACCAATCGTCCCTAAATTGTACAATAGAGCTTCTAGCTTTGTGAAATTGGATTATTTTTCTTTGATTAAATATGAGGATCAATGATAGGTAATGTTTGGGAATCGATTTAACCCAATTTCTCAATTTGTGAAAAATCGACGCATTTAATGATGTTGTTAGTCCATAAATTATGCACCACACAAATTTTAAAATTTTCTTTACCATAACTTTAACAACAATCAATTTAGTGCCATTTAAAAGTGCAACTCCAATGAGTCACATCAGATTTTCCACCATTAAAATTATTTAAGTAATAGCTCCTTAAGCATTGTGGCACGTAAATAGTCATTTGCAAAATATTCGTATCAAAGTGAGCATCGCATAATAATTATGAAACCAATGTAATCTTGATCACCACTTATTCTTAAAATAAATTATCTTGATGTTGCTTTCGGCAAGTGTTCGTTCAACTCAATTTTTTTTTTTATTAAACTTCTTTCCAATTTGAAAGTGTCTTAAAGATTCCCTAACATAACTTCTTACGCATATCGAGGCTTTAAGCTTAGTGGATGCTACATCCTCAACCAATGATACTCTGTAAATGACCTTTTTGGCCCAAACACATGGAGAAGATTAACGCATCTAAAGTATAAATGTGGAAGGACAGTTGTGTGGAAAAGGACCTTTAAAATGTTGTTTCATCTCTTTCTATTTTTTTTTTCTCTCATTTGGCCCTAATCCATGCTAATGGTCTGCTTGTGCTTATTCTCTATTTACCCAATATGCAACTTCGTGAGGACTCATCGCAATGGGAAAAGCACGGTGACGTTGCCATCCCATGGACTTCAAATTTGTTGTCATGAGGTCTCGGTTCATACTTGATATCACCATAACTCTTTCGGCTCCACTACATCGCATCTTCTCCAAGTTGTACAGATTCAAAAGCTTAGAGATAACAAAAATGCCCACACAATTATTCAAAAATATATTGGCCTTGCTCACAGCAAGTATGGTTGGCCTTGGCTTGTGTTCAGCGAGGGTTGCCAGCCCTTGTTAATGCTTAGGGACCAGGGCGAGGGTCAATGGCCGTTGCCGGCAAATGTGGGTTGGAGTGCCAAGCCGTTCAAACGACCTAGCGGGGGCCACTGTTCTAGTTCTGAACGTGTTCTTTTAATTTTGGGAAATTGTGCTGATGCAGCATCCACCTTACCTCAAATCAATGCCACAGGACCGCAAAAAACATTGAAAAATGTCGTGTCGACATTTTTTCTCTTTCGGATTAAATGGTTAGTGGAGATACTTCATGGTGCATTTTCTTCGCAAGTTTCAAAATCTTAACTACACTTGAAAAGAAGGTCGGGATCAACGATATGACTTACCGGAGTCACTTAAATATACAGCTTTTTTTAATAATTTACGTACAAAAGTGATAAAATTTGGGCACTATATCAGTCATTTATAAAGTTTACTCTAAATTCTTTATAAACAAAAAAAAATTGACAAAATGCAGGCATAATCTCAAAAGAAAAATTACAAAGTAAATATTTTAACTTCATTACTAATTTCTTTATTTTGCTCAATTCATAAAGCAAATGATCTGTATGAATAAATTTTTCTACATCATCGATATCTATTTGTTTTCCTGAAAAAGGAAGGAAGTACAATTTTCTTCACCTCTTGTAATTTCGCTTTTGTTTCTTCTCTGACTTCACTCAATTTTGAGATTGAACTAAGGGTGAGACTGAGAATTGAACCAAACCGACCGGTTCTAGGTGATCCTCACAGGATCCGAACTCGTTATTGGAAATTGGCAATAACTGGTTGGGTTCCTGTATTTTCACAAAAAACCGGACCGGGCCGGTATGAGTTAATTTTCCCTTTTTATTTTTTGTAATTTTTCCTTCTAATTTTCTAAACTAAAGCAGTGCATCAGTGGTAGCCATAGCCTCTCAGGCTCACTCTCAAATAGGCTGCCTCTTGACTCTCTCTCACCGATCGCCTCTCGCCTTTCCCTCCATCGCCTCTCAGCTCTCGGACTCTCTCCTGGCTTCACCTTTCTCTCTCACTCTCGCGTCTCACCTGACTCAGCTCGCCTCTCAGGTCACTCTCGCCGAAGATATAGTGCGGCCAAAAAAAGGAGCAAATTTCATCAACACTTCGGTTGGAAGTCACCAGCTTAATTGCGTCGTTACTCGAGGATTTTGATTGCGAGCCAATCACTCCAACTCTTTTGCCCTGTCGCTTTGTGCTTTTTCCTACGTCAAAACAGAAAGGAGTCGCCCCCAGCTTCTAGAGTTTGTAATTACGTATGATTAGGGCTGATAAAAGATTCTGTGCTAAACCAGTCAAAAGTTGAGCATGCCGTCCTTGTCGGGGTAGCCTTTTTCATTGAGCAGATCAAAAGTTGTTAAAGTAACTTGGGATAAAAAAGCATATCTCATGCCAAGACTTTAAAAAATCATAAGTTTATTATACTTTTTGACAACCCAATCTTAAATGTTTTAATTATATCAATGAAATTATAAACATTTTCATGTTTTACAAATTGAGTTTATTTGGCTAATTTTGATCTGAAATCATTAACGTAAACGTCAATCATCTTACATGGCACGACCGACACTAACGTAAATTATTTTTAATAAATTTTTCAATTATTTATTTATTCTTTTCTTTTCCTTTTCCCTTTTGTTTTCTTTCTCTTCCTTTTTTTTTTTTTTTTCAATTCTTCCCTTCTTTCTTTGGCCAGTTGCCGAGCCTTGGCAACCAGCCAAAGGCAAGGACCAGCGAGGTCCCTCATCGACCTCTAGCGAAGATTGCGTCCGTCTTAAAGTATCAATTCCATGTGTCGTTCTTATTTCTATTTGTACGTGAGAGGGGTGGAATAATATTCCACATCTCTTATTTATAGGTTTTGTGTGACAAGAATTATATTAAAAAAAGGAAAAAAAAAAGTCCCAAACATATTGCAATTTTGTCAATTCAATCCTAAACTTATTATTATTTTTTTTTTAGCCAGTTTGAGTCCTAAACTTTTGCAATTATGCTCATTCAGTTCATCCAGCCAACTCACGTACAAATAAAAATACGAATGGCACATGGATTCGATACTTAAATATGGACGACAACACCATTGATAAAATAATGCTGACGTAGGTCATATATAATAATACCATATCTCTTTTGGCTCCACTATCTCAGATCTTCTCCAAGTTGCCAAGATTCTAAAGCTTTAAGATAACAAAAAAGCCGAAGTAGTTAGTCAATAGCATCTATATTAATGCTTCACTACTATGAGTCCAGTTATGATGCACGTGTTACTTGTAGTACTTTTCCTTGCCAATGCCCACAATCTCGCCATCATCAGATTCAGTGAGGCTGACCTCACTTAATAATGGCAAGGTCAAGCCTCATCCGCCCCTAGCAAGGCTTGACCTCACTAGATCTTACTAGTTCGAGCCTTGTCTAGCCATGGTGAGGCCAACCTCACCTAGCAATGAGGAGGGCGAGTCTCACCAAATCTAGCAAGGTTGACCTTCGCCCAACCACGGCAAGGCTCAACCAAGGCTGGTGAGGTTGACCTCATCGACTCTCGCCTCTGGCTAGTCATTGGCCATCACCGAGGGGAGAAGGGAAGAGGAAAAAGAACAAAAATAAGAAAGAGAAAAAAAATATTAAAAATTGCTGGCATCCGCATTAGTGATTTTTGAATAAAATAGGCTAGTTTACTCAATTGGCAAAACATGAAAATTTCAATAACTTAATTGATAAAATTAAAAAATTTAGGATTGAACTAGCAAAAGTGAATCATAGTCGCTTATTGTCGATTTACTTCTTCTTAGCTAAAATGATTTGATTGGACAATGCTTTGTTTGAAATTCTATCTCATGCAATTTTATATTTTCCCACCATGCCCGGTAGACGCATCATCATGTATAAATATGTGACATAACGTAATAGGATTCCTTATCTAAATATGGCGGACAACCTTGTTTCGACGCCCGGCCGTGGTCACCTTAGACATGGTGCAGGGAACTCCGCCGGAGGGAGGCGCGGAGTGGGCTCAAGGTGATCGCGTCGATGGAGGAGAAAAAGTGGGGTGGATGGGAAAAAAGAAACACATTTGTACATAAGTGTCAATTTGGCTGAGAAGTGGGAAAGGAAAAAAAATGCACCCCACGTCAATGCTTGCCTTTTCTGGCTTTAGTGCGTCCACCCTAGCCTAGCCCTACATCACCAACCAATCTTTGCTGGGGCATGCGCCAGAGAGACGCGAGGAAGCTTCCGCCTCTCCTTCCTCTCCCCCTCTGTCTGCTTTGTTTAACGTGTACGAGAAGTCGGAACAAATTCAAAAGCTGCTTCCCTCTGCTTCTCGTGGGATATTCATACACGCACGTCCAAACAAGGTGATGGTGGCGTAGAGGTGTGCAGCTTTCTCAAAAGCGTATCCTGAGTGGGTCGACAAGGCTGGTGGCGAGGACGGACTTCTTGAGGCCTTATGACTTATGAGGTAGCGCTCTCGATCGAAAGAGCGAGGTTCTATAAAATGGTGCCCTAAAGTAGTCCCTAAGCATGCAAAGAGTGAGGTTCGACAAAGGGAAATATATCAATTCAATTCTAAATCTATTAGGTTGATATCAATTTGCTTTAAATCTTTTAATTGGACCAATTCAATCTATCCGGCCAATTTTAGCCAGTTGGCACTTATGCGATAACTTTTAAATAATTTTTTTTTCTAATTTTTTTATTAGTTTTTTCCTTTGTCTTTTTCTTTTCCTTTTCTTTTTGTTCTTCTTCCTCCTTGGATCCCTTCGATGGCTGGTGAGGCTTCGGGAACGACTTCGCAGCCCGAAGCTCCAGCAAAGAATAGGGAAAAAGAAAAGAACTAATAAAAATTCAAAAAATATATATATATTTTAAAAAAAAAAAAATTGCCTTGTTAGTATTGGCCGGATGAACAATATCCATGTCAACGCCGGCCAATCAAAATTGACTGGATAAATTGAATTAATATCAATATAAAAATATTTAGGACTGAATTGATCCAATTAAAAGGTTTAGGACTAAATTGCTATCCATGTAATAAATTTATGATTTTTTTAGCATTTTTCCCATTAGACGAAAGGTGTCGAGAAACTAGCGAAACTTGGAGCAAGCGTTTCTGAGTGGTGGACTCGATCTTCTGCATCCAGTCAAAGAGGCAGATGAGGATGCCCAATTTGGTGTCGGCAAACACTCTCGATGGTGACAAGACAACACGCTGGAAATCCATTCGTTCTTCTAGGTTATGTTTTGTGGACTCGTGAATATGGCATGGCGTCCTTATCAAGCCCCATGATAGCAATCCCTATGAGCTTGACGTTAGAGACTAAATTATTAAAAATCAATTGAAAACGAGCAATTTATGTCGACATGTTTTCCTCGCATCATTTTTCAGCCATGCCAATAAGGCATTTCATCTTTGCATGGATAAATTTCTCACAAGTGTGCTAGTGTGGGATTTTTTATTATCAAAAAATGTATTTTGGGATAAATTTGTCGCTAGTGTATTTGTTTGAGATTTTTTGTGGTATCAAGTCCCTTTTTTTTTTTTAGCTCTCCAAAACTCCTTTATAGGTTTTGGGGTGAAAATTCTAGATATTCCTTTCATGCACTCAATATACACTCTTCAATGTGATTATGATCTAATGGTCACAATACTTCCTTGAGATGGCAATAATCTTCTCGGTAATGACGGAAATTATTATTTGATTAGTGTCGAGATTGCCAAGGTTGAACAGCAGATAAAAGAGGTTCACATATACAGAAAGTCAAGGTTGAACAGCCCATAAACAAAGAAGTGACAAAAATAAAAATAAAAATTGCCACATGGTCCGCTAATTTTTACAAGCTATATTGCCATGCCTACAAGCTCCGCGGACAGCTCGACGTTGTAATACCCTACTAGGGCGTTACATTGACGAAAGACATGGTAGAAGTTGGAACTTGTAGAAAACCAAGCGGAGACGATGAAGGGATGCTGCGGATCCGGAGCTCCGGGACCAGCCCTCGTGAGCTCGTGACGACTTATCTTCCCTCGGATCACGACGTAGGGAGCTTGAGCGCGAGAGCTCGGAAGGGAAAGTATTATCAGCACTAAGGATAAAGAAATTTTGAACATGCTCATCGCCATTTTTATTTCATTTCAAGACAGCAAAACGTTCTTGGGTTGATGGAGAATTAGTGCTACGACCTCCCATATATAAAGTCCTAAGGATGGTTACCTTTTCATTTTCCAAATGATCAAAGTAGATACGGGAAAAGTGAATCCCATTCACTCGTCCGTTTTGTTCTGGGAGCTAAAAGATTGGATTGGACATTGCTTTATTTGAATCTTCATCTGTTCAATTTTACATATCCCCACCATGCGTCAAGATAAATTGTCGTGTATCGTCCAAGATTAAACACAACACCATGGCTCTTTTGCTCGAACTCTCTCTTCTAGTACGTAAAGAACTGTTAGTGGTTAATGCCTACTTTCTTCTGTATTTTCTTGTTCTTGACCTTTTGAAAAGGCTTTAAAGTTGGGTCGGTTGTCTCTGTGTATATGGTTGTGGCTAAGCCTACTGCTTTTCCAAGGGAGAAGTCCATCAAAAATACCTTTAACTTGTGTACGGTGTTCATTTTAGTGTCACAACTTTTTATTGACTCACTTAAGTGCTAAAATCAAAGAAAAACATGCCCCCGGCGAAAAATTCTGACTAGAGAAATTACATGACTTTTATAATTAAAAATTTTATATGGTGTGGCATTTTTTAGCACTGAAGTGATTACTTTTTAATTAAATTGACATTGAATGGATCATTCTTTTTATAATGACTAACACTAAAGTGATCACTTCTTAACTTGCTGTACGACATCATTTAGAGATTTTTTTGGTACTGAAGTGATCATTTTTTAACAACGATTGGCACTAAAATTATCATTTTTTTACAACAACTAGCATTGAAATGATCATCTTTTAACTTACCCTAGAATGTTGTTTAGAGATTATATGCTGACCAAGTAGGTTAGCAAGCCATGTAAGATTAAAAAATTAATAAAATATTATCACATCAAATTTCCGACAACTTAGATTGGAGTTGACACATAAGTAATCATTTTCTTTTAAAAGTAGCACTTAAGTGAGCCCGTAAAAAGATGTGACACTAAAGTGAACACCATACACAAGTTACACTTTTAGTGTACTTCTCCCGCCTTTTCACCATTTCGAATGATCTTTTATGTCCTCATGATTGTCATACAACAAGAGAATGTTGGTTCTGATTACTTTCCCTTTCCTTAATACATTTGGTTCGCTTTGAAGATCACACCATCACTAACTTATGTATTTAACCCTTTTTTTGCTTTCGAGACTGGCTCAATACAATCTTGTATCCACAATTGGCCTTGGTCTGAGTGGACAAAGTCTTAGCTCTCGATTCCACGGTGGGAGCTGACCCATCGTGGAACCAATCATATCTAAATTGAACAATAGAGATTGCAGCTTTGTGAAATTAGATTATTTCTCTTTGATTAGATATGAGGGTCAATGATAGGTAATGTTCGGGAATCAATTTAACCCAATTTCTCAATTTGTGAAAAATTAACACATTTAATGATGTCGTTAGTCCATGAATTATGTGCCACACAATTTTAAAATTTTCTTTACCAAAACTTTAAGAACAATCAATTTAATGCCTTTTATAAGTGCAACTCCAATGAGTCACATCAGATTTTTCACCATTAAAATTATTTAAGTAATAGCTCCTTAACCATTGTGGCACGTAAATAGTCAGTCATATGCAAAATATTCGTATCAAAGTGAGCGTCGCATAATAGTTATGACACCGATACAATCTTGATCACCACTCTTTCAGCAAGTGTTCATTCAACTCCATTTTTTTTTTTTTTATTAAACTTCTTTTCAATTCGGAAGTGTCTTAAAGTGTCCGTAACATAACTTCTTACACATGTCGAGGCTTCGAGCTTGGTGGATGCTACATCCTCAACCAACGATACTCTCTAATGACGTTTTTGGTCCAAACAAGTGGAGAAGATTAACGCATCTAAAGTATGATAGTGGAAGGACAGTTATGTGGAAGAGGACCTTTAAAATGTTGTTTCATCTCTTTCTATTTTTTTTTTCTTATTTGGCCCTAATCCATGCTAATGGTCTGCCTGTGCTTATTCTCTATTTACCAAATATGCAACTTCGTGAGGACTAATCGCAATGGGAAAAGCATGGTGACGTTGCCATCCCATGGACTTCAAATTTGTCGTCACGAGGTCTTGGTTCGTATTTGATATCACCATAGCTGTTTCGGCTCCACTACATGGAATCTTCTCCAAGTTGTCGAGATTCAAAAGCTTAGAGATAACAAAAATGCCAACACAATTAGTCAAAAATATATTGGCCTTGCTCACAGCAAGTATAATTAGCCTTGGCTTGTGTTCAGCGAGGGTTGCTAGCCCTTGTTGATGCTTAGAGACCAGGGCGAGAGTCATTGGCCGTTGCCGGCAAATGTGGGGTGGAGGTGTGAAGCCGTTCAAACAACCTAGCGGGGGCCACTGTTCTAGTTCTGAACATGTTTTTTTATTTTTGGGAAATTGTGCTGATGCAGCATCCACCTTACATCAAATCAATGCCACAGGACCGCAAAAATTATTGAAAAATGTCATGTCAACATTTTCTCCCATTCAAATTGAATGGTTAGTGAAGATACTTCATGATCCATTTTCTTTACAAGTTTTAAAATTTTACCTCCACTTGAGGAGATTACTTAGGGGTGAACATCGGTCCAGAGTCAATCTTGGACTGACTCTAGACCGGCCCACCCTGCCGGTCCTGGTCTAGTTCCTAAGGAGACTGGGTCAGTCCTCAATCTTAGAATTCCTAGACCAGCACTGTGTGAGTTAGTTCTCGATCCTGAGAATTCCGAGTCAGTCCAACCCGAACCAACCCTGACTCTATATATATAATATTATTTATAATTTATTTATTAGAGAAAATCTTAAAATAAACGGCGTCAATAACATTAAACAACTCTTTCATAAGGAATTTAAGTAATTTTACATTGTTATTTAATAACTTACGTTTTTACTGTCTTTTACGACATCAATAGCCATATTTTACGAAGGAAAATGTTTTTGTAAGGTCCTAACGGCATCCAAAAAGGCACCTTATGGCATCCTCATCTAATATTGGTCATCTTCTATCTTATTTATTCTCTTAGTCTTCAATTTGCCAAAATCGAAATATCGTCACTCGACACTCGCCTTGCTCGCTTTGGGTCACTCATGCCGCTCGATGCTCACTTGGCTTGTTGCTCCTCGCTCAATATTCGATGCTCATTCTATTCAACACTCACCCCACTTGACCCTCACTGCTTGCCTTCCTTAGCTAAGTTCGCTCATCATCGAACCTATTGGGTCGGTACGGTCCTCGGTTACTCTTTCAAGGAGTACAAAACATGAAAAAGAAAATTATTGGTTAATACTAGGTTAACCTTGAAACCAGACCGAAGCCATTAGGTTAATCCGGTTCTCAATCGCTTTTTTAAGGAGTACAAAAAATGAAATAAAAAATTATCGGTTGGTCCCGGGTTGACTTTGGAACCGGACCGAACCTATTGGGTCAGTCCGGTCCTCGGTCTCAAACTCAATAGGGTCGATTCTCGGTCCCAAAAATTAAGGATCAGCACTGTGCGGGTTAATCTTAGCGTTAGGGGGTGAACCGGCCCAACCCAGACCATACTCACCCCTACTAAATATACAGATTTTTAATAATTTGCATACAAAAGTGATAAAATTTGGGCACTCAATCAATCATTTATAAAGTTAACTCAATTTTTTTTTTAAATTACCAAAATGCAGACATAATGTCAAAAGAAAAATCACAAAGTAAATATTTTAAATTCATTACTAATTTCTTTATTTTGCTAAATCAAAAAGCAAAATCATAAAGCAAACGATCTCTCCAAATAATTTCTTTTAAATCATTAATATCTATTTGTTTCCTTAAAAAGGAAGTAAGCGCAATTTTCTTCACCTCTTGTAATTTCGCTTTTGTTTCTTCTCTAACTTCACTCAGTTTTGAGATTGAACTAAGGGTGAGTGATCGAGAAGTGAATCAAATTGGCTGATTCTAGGTGATTCTCACATGATCCGAACTTGTTATTGGGAATTGGCAATAATTGGTTGGGTTCTTGTCTTTGCACAAAAAATGGACAGGGTCAGTGTATGTTATCAAACGCATCCTAAGCCATTCAAACAACCTAGCAAGAGCCACTGTTTTAGTTCTAAACGTGTTCTTTTTAATTTTGGGAAATTGTGCTGATGCAGCATCCACCTTACATCAAATCAATGCCACAGGACCGCTAAAAATATTGAAAAATGTCATGTCAACATTTTTTCTCTTCCAGATTGAATGATTAGTGGAGATACTTCATGGTGCATTTTCGTTACAAATTTTTAAAATTTTAACTATACATGGGGAGAAGGTCGGCATCAACGATATGACTTGCTGGAGCCACTTAAATACACAGTTTTTTTTAATAATTTACGTGCAAAAGTGATAAAATTTGGGCACTAAATCAGTCATTTATCAAGTTTACTCTAAACTTTTTATAAAAAAAATTGACAAAATGCAGGCATAATCTCAAAAGAAAAATTACAAAGTAAATATTTTAACTTCATTACTAATTTCTTTAAATTGCTCAAATCAAAAAGCAAAATCATAAAGCAAATGATCCGTCCAAATAATTTCTTCTAAATCATCAATATCAATTTGTTTTCCTGAAAAAGGAAGTGCAATTTTCTTCACCTCTTGTAATTTTGCTTTTGTTTCTTCTCTGACTTCGCTCAGTTTTGATATTGAACTAAGACTGAGTGACCGGAAACCGGACCAAACCGGCTGCTTCTAGATGATTCTCGCAGGATTCAATTCTGTTATTGGGAATTGGCAATAACTGGTTAGGTTCCTGTATTTGCACAAAAAACCGGAACGGGCTGGTATGCCTTAATTTTCCTTTTTTTTGGGTAATTTTTTCTTCTAATTTTCTAAACTAAAGCAGCGCATCAGTGGTTTTTAGGAGCAAAACAAAGCCATAGCCTCTCAGACTCACTCTCAAATAGGCTACCTCCTTACTCTCTCCCGCCGGTCGCCTCTCGCCTTTCTCTCCATCGCCTCTCAGCTCTCGGACTCTCTCCTGGCTTCACCTTTCTCTCTCACTCTCGCGTCTCAGCTGACTCAGCTCGCCTCTCAGGTCACTCTCGCCGAAGATGTCCTGCGGCCAAAAAAAGGAGCAAATTTCATCAACACTTCGGTTGGAAGTCACCAGCTTAATTGCGTCGTTACTCGAGGATTTTGATTGCGAGCCAACCACTCCAACTCTTTTGCCCTGTCGCTTTGTGCTTTTTTCCTACGTCAAAACAGAAAGGAGTCGCCCCCAGCTTCTAGAGTTTGTAATTACGTAAGATTAGGGCTAATAAAAGATTTTGTGCTAAACCAGTCAAAGGGTACCGACGACACGGTTCATTTTTATTTTTATTTTTTTTTTTTATAGCCAAGCATGATAAGAAGGCATGGTCGCACCTTTTCTGAAGTAAATCATGTCGTCCTTGTCGGGGCAGCCTTTTTCTTTGGGCAGTTCAAAAGTTGTTAAAGTAACTTAGGATAAAAAAGCATATCCCATGCCAAGACTTTAAAAAATCATAAATTTATTATACTTTTGACAACCTAATCTTAAATATTTTAATTATATCGATGAAATTATAAACATTTTCATGTTTTACAAATTGAATTTATTTGACCAATTTTGACTTGAAATTATTAATGTGAACGTCAATCATCTTACGTGGAACGACCAATACTAACGTAGATTATTTTTAATAATTTTTTAATTAATTATTTATTCTTTTCTTTTCTTTTTCCCTTTTGTTTTCTCTCTCTTCCTTTTCTTCAATTCTTACCTTCTTTCTTTGGCTAGTTGCTGAGCCTTGGAAACCAGCCAAAGGCAAGGACTAGCGAGGTCCCTCGTCGGCCTCTAGCGAAGATCTCATCCGTCTTTAAGTATCAATTTTATGTGTCATTCTAATTTCTATTTGTACGTGAGAGGGGTGGAATAATATTCCACGTCTCTTATTTATAGGTTTTCTGTGAGAAGAATTATATAAAAAAAGGAAAAAAAAAATCCCAAACATATTGTAACTTTGTCGATTCAATCCTAAACTTTTTTTTTTTAAAACCAGTTTGAGTTCTAAACTTTTGCAATTGTGGTCTCAGTTCATCCAGCCAACTCACGTACAAATAAAAATAAGAATGGTACATGGAATCAATACTTAAATATGGACGACGACACCATTGATAAAATAATGCTCACGTAGGTCATATATAATAATAGCATATCCCTTTCGGCTCCACTATCTCGGATCTTCTCCAAGTTGCCAAGATTCTAAAGCTTTAAGATAACAAAAAAGCCAAAATAGTTAGTCAATAGTATCTATATTAATGCTTCACTACTATAAGACCAGTTATGATGAACGTACTTTTCCTTACCATGCCCACAAACTCGCCATCATCAAATTCAGTGAGGCTGACCTCACTTAATAATAGCAAGGTCAAGCCTCATCCGCTCCTAGCAAGGCTTGACCTCACTAGATCTGACTAGTTCGAGCCTTGTCTAGCCATGGTGAGGCCAACCTCACCTAGCAATGAGGAGGGTGAGTCTCACCAAATCCAGCAAGGTTGAGCCTCGCCCAACCACGGCAAGGCTCAACCAAGGCTAGTGAGGTTGACCTCGTCGACTCTCGCCTCTGGCCAGTCATTGGCCATCACCGAGGGGAGAAGGTGATCGCGTCGATGGAGGAGAAAAAGTGGGGTGGATGGGAAAAAAGAAGCACATTTGTACCTAAGTGTCAATTTGGCTGAGAGGCAGGAAAAAAAAATGCACCCGATGTCAATGCTTGCCTTTTCTGGCTTTAGTGCATCCACCCTAGCCTAGCCCTACATCACCAACCAATCTTGCTGGAGCATGCGCCAGAGAGGCGCGAGGAAGCTTCCGCCTCAATTTGTTTTAAATCTTTTAATTGGACCAATTCAATCTATCCAGCCAATTTTGGCTAGTTAGCACTGATGTGATAATTTTTAAATAATTTTTATTTTTTTCAAATTTTTTATTAGTTTTTTTCTTTTTCTATTTGCTCTTCTTCCTCCTTGGATCCCTCCAATGGCCGGTGAGGGCTTCGGCAAGGACTTCATGGCCCGAAGCTCCAACAAAGAATAGGGAAAAAGAAAAGAATTAATAAAAAAATTCAAAAAAATTAAAATATATATATATATATTTAAAAATTTGCCTTGTTAGTATTGGTCAAATGAACAATATCCATGTCGGCTTTGACCGATCAAAATTGACTGGATAAACTGAATTAATATCACTATAAAAATGTTTAAGATTGAATTGATCCAATTGAAAGGTTTAGAACTAAATTATTATCAATCTAATAGATTTATGATTTTTTTAGCATTTTTTCCGTTAGATGAAAAGTGTCGAGAAACTAGCGAAACTTGGAGCAAGCGTTTCTGAGTGGAGGACTTGCTCTTCTGCATCCAGTCAAAGAGGCAGATGAGGATGCCCAATTTGGTGTCGGCAAACACTCTCGACGGTGACAAGACAACACGCTGGAAATCCATTCGTTCTTCTAGGTTATGTTTTGTGGACTCATGAATATGGCATGGCGTCCTTATCAAGCCCCATGACAGCAATCCCTATGAGCTCAATTTTAGAGACTAAATTATTAAAAATCAATTGAAAACGACCATGTTTTCCTTGCATCATTTTTCAGCCATACCAATAAGGCATTTCATCTTTGCATGGATAAATTTCTCACAAGTGTGCTAGTGTGGGATTTTTTATTATCAAAAAATGTATTTTGGGATAAATTTGTTGCGAGTGTATTTGTTTGAGATTTTTTGTGGTATCGAGTCCCTTTTTTTTTAGCTCTCCAAAACTCCTTTGATAGGTTTTGGGGTGAAAATTCTAGATATTCCTTTTATGCACTCAATATACACTCTTCAATGTGATTATGATCCCAATGGTCACACTACTTGCTTGAGATGGCAATAATCTTCTCGGTAATGAAGGAAATTATTATTTGATTAATGTCGAGATTGCCAAGGTCGAACAGCAGATAAAAGAGGTTCACATATACAGAAAGTCAAGGTTGAACAGCCCATAAACAAAGAAGTGACCCAAAAAAAAAAAAATTGCCACATGGTCCGCTTATGACCGCAAGCTATGTTGCCATGCCCACAAGCTCCGCGGACAACTCGACATTGTAATACCCTACTAGAGCGTTACATTGTAGAAAGACATGGTAGAAGTTGGAACTTGTAGAAAACCAAGCGGAGACGATGAAGGGATGCTGCGGATCCGGAGGTCCGGGACTAGCCCTCGTGAGCTCGTGACGACTTATCTTCCCTCGGATCACGACGTAGGGAGCTTGAGCGCGAGAGCTCGGAAGGGAAAGTATTATCAGCACTAAGGATAAAGAAATTTTGAACATGCTCATCGCCATTTTATTCCATCGCAAGACAGCAAAACGTTCTTGGGTTGATGGAAAATTAGTGCTACGACCTCCCATATATAAAGTCCTAAGGATGGTTACCTTTTCATTTTCCAAATGATCAAAGTAGATACGGGAAAAGTGAATCCCATTCACTCGTCCGTTTTGTTCTTGGAGCTAAAAGATTAGATTGGACATTGCTTTATTTAAATCTTCATCTATTCAATCTTAGATATCCCCACCATGCGTGAAGATAAATTGTCGTGTATCGTCCAAGATTAAACACAACACCATGGCTCTTTTGCTCGAACTCTCTCTTCTATTACGAAAAGAACTGTTAGTGGTTAATGCCTACTTTCTTCTGTATTTTCTTGTTTTTGACCTTTTGAAAAGGCTTTAAAGTTGGGTCGGTTGTCTCTGTGTATATGGTTGTGGCTAAGCCTAACGCTTTTTCAAGGAAGAAGTACATAAAAAATACCTTAACATGTGTACGGTGTTCATTTTAGTGTCACAACTTTTTATTGGCTTACTTAAGTGCTAAAATAGAAGAAAAACATGCCCCCAGCAAAAAATTATGGCTAGAGAAATTACATAGCTTTTATAATTAAAAATTTTATATGGTGTGACATTTTTTAGCACTAAAGTGATTACTTTTTAATTAAAACTGACATTGAATGGATCATTTTTTTTACAATGACTAACACTAAAGTGATCACTTCTTAACTTGCCATACGACGTCATTTAGAGATTTTTTTGGTATTGAAGTGATCACTTTTTCATTAAAAGTGACACTGAAGTGATCATTTTTTAACAACGATTGACACTAAAATTTTCATTTTTTTACAATAACTAGCATTGAAATGATCACCTTTTAACTTACCCCCACAACGTTGTTTAGAGATTATATGCTGACTGAGTAGGTAGGCAACCATGTAAGATTAAAAAATTAATAAAATATTATCACATCAAATTTTCGACAACTTATATTGGAGTTGACACATAAGTAATCATTTTCTTTTAAAAATAGCACTTAAGTGAGCCCGTAAAAAGTTGTGACAATAAAGTGAGCACCATACACAAGTTAAGACACTTTTAGTGTACTTCTCCCACCTTTTCACCATTTCGAATGATCTTTTGTGTCCTCATGATTGTCTTACAACAAGAGAATGTTGCTTCTGATTACTTTCCCTTTCCTTAATACATTTGGTTCGCTTTGAAGATCACACCATCACTAACGTATGTGTTTAACCTTTTTTTTTGCTTTCGAGACTGGCTCAATACAATCTTGTATGCACAATTGGTCTCGGTCCAAGTGGACAAAGTCTTAGCTCTCAATTCCATGGTGGGAGCCAACCCATCGTGGAACCAATCGTGCCTAAATTGAACAATAGAGATTGTAGCTTTGTGAAATTAGATTATTTCTCTTTGATTAAATATGAGGATCAATGATAGGTAATGTTCAGGAATCAATTTAACCCAATTTCTCAATTTGTGAAAAATTGACGCATTTAATGATGTCGTTAGTCCATGAATTATGCACCACACAATTCTAAAATTTTCTTTACCAAAACTTTAAGAACAATCAATTTAGTGCCATTTATAAGTGCAACTCCAATGAGTAACATCAGATTTTTCACCATTAAAATTATTTAAGTAATAGCTCCTTAAGCATTGTGGCCCGTAAATTGTTATATGCAAAATATTCGTATCAAAGTGAGCGTTGCATAATAGTTATGACACTGATACAGTCTTGATCACCACTTATTCTTAAAATAAATTATCTTGATGTTGCTTTTCGGCAAGTGTTCATTCAACTCCATTTTTTTTTATTAAACTTCTTTTCAATTTGAAAGTGTCTTAAAGTATCCGTAACATAACTTCTTACACATGTCGAGGCTTCGAGCTTAGTGGATGCTACATCCTCAACCAATGATACTCTCTAATGACGTTTTTGGTCCAAACAAGTGGAGAAGATTAACGCATCTAAAGTATGATTGTGGAAGAGCAGTTACATGGAAGAGGACCTCTAAAAGGTTGTTTCATCTCTTTCTATTTTTTTTCTTATTTGGCCCTAATCCATGCTAATGGTCTGCTTGTGCTTATTCTCTATTTACCCAATATTCAACTTCGTGAGGACTCGTCGCAATGGGAAAAGCATGGTGACTTTGCCATCCCATGGACTTCAAATTTGTCATCATGAGGTCTTGGTTCGTATTTGATATCACCGTAGCTCTTTCGGCTCCACTACATCGGATCTTCTCCAAGTTGTCAAGATTCAAAAGCTTAGAGATAACAAAAATGCCCACACAATTAGTCAAAAATGTATTGGCCTTACTCACAGCAAGTATGGTTAGCCTTGGCTTGTGTTCAGCGAGGGTTGCTAGCCCTTGTTGATGCTTAGGGACCAAGGCGAGGGTCAATGGCCATTGCCGGCAAATGTGGGGTGGAGGTGCCAAGCCGTTCAAACAACCTAGCGGGGGCCACTGTTCTAGTTCTGAACGTGTTCTTCTATTTTTGGGAAATTGTGCTGATGCAGCATCCACCTTACATCAAATCAATGCCACAGGACCGCAAAAAATATTGAAAAATGTCGTGTCGACATTTTTTCTCGTTCAGATTGAATGGTTAATGAAGATACTTCATGGTGAATTTTCTTTACAAGTTTTAAAATTTTACCTCCACTTGAGGAGAAGTTCGGCATCAACAATATTACTTGCTGGAGTCACCTAAATATTAGGAGTGAGCATTGATTTAAGGTCAACCCTGGACCGACTCTGGACCGGCCCAACCCTGTCGATCCTAGTCCGGTTCCTAGGGAGACTGAATCAGTCATCAATCTTAGAATTCCTAAATCAGCACTGTGCGAATTGATTCTTGGTCCTGACTCTATATATATAATATTATTTATAATTTTTTTATTAGAGAAAATCTTAAAATAAAATGGCGTCAATAACATTAAACAATTCTTTCACGAGGAATTTAAGTAATTTTACGTTGTTATTTAATAACTTAGGTTTTTACTGTCTTTTACGACACCAATAGTCATATTTTATGGAGGAAAATGTTTTTGTAAGGTCCTCACGGTGTCCAGAAAGGCACCTTATGGCATCATCCTCTAATATTGGTTATCTTCTGTCTTATTTGTTCTCTTAGTCTTCAATTTGCCAAAATCGAACGATCGTCACTTGACACTCGCCTTGCTCGCTTTGGGTCACTCATGCCGCTCAATGCTCGCTTGGTTTGTTGCTCCTCGCTCGATATTTGATACTCATTCTATTCAACACTCACTTCACTTGACCCTCACTACTTGCCTTCGTTCGCTGAGCTTGCTCATCATCGAACCTATTGGGTTGGTACGATCCTCGATTACCTTTTCAAGGAGTACAAAACATGAAAAAGAAAATTATTGGTTGGTCCTGGGTTGACCTTGAAATCAGACCAAAGCCATTGGGTTAATCCGGTCATTAATCGTTTTTTTAAGGAGTACAAAAAATGGAATAAAAAATTATCGGTTGGTCCCGGACTGACCTTGGAACCGGACTGAACCCATTGGGTCAGTTCGATCCTCGGTCCCAAAAATTGAGGATCAACATTGTGCGTGTTGATCTTAGGATTAGGGGGTGAACTGATCCAATCCAGACCATGCTCACCCCTACTAAATATACAGATTTTTAATAATTTGCATACAAAAGTGATAAAATTTGGGCACTCAATCAATCATTTATAAAGTTAACTCAATTTTTTTTTAAATTACCAAAATGCAGACGTAATCTCAAAAGAAAAATCACAAAGTAAATATTTTAAATTCATTACTAATTTCTTTATTTTGCTCAAATCAAAAAGCCAAATCATAAAGCAAACGATCTCTCCAAATAATTTCTTTTAAAGCATTAATATCTAATTGTTTTCCTTAAAAAGGAAATAAGTGCAATTTTCTTCACCTCTTGTAATTTCGCTTTTGTTTCTTCTCTGACTTCACTCGCTTTTGAGATTGAACTAAGGGTGAGTAACCAAGAAGTGAATCAAATTGGCTGATTCTAGGTGATTCTTGCATGATCCGAACTTGTTATTGGGAATTGGCAATAATTGGTTGGGTTCCCGTCTTTGCACAAAAAAATGGACAGGGCGGTGTGAGTTATCAAACGCACCTAAGCCGTTCAAACAACCTAGCAAGGGCCATCGTTCTAGTTCTACACGTGTTCTTTTTAATTTTGGGAAATTGTGCTGATGCAGCATCCACCTTACATCAAATCAATGCCACAGGACCGCTAAAAATATTGAAAAATGTCATGTCAACATTTTTTCTCTTCCAGATTGAATGGTTAGTGGAGATACTTCATGGTGCATTTTCTTTACAAATTTTTAAAATTTTAACTATACTTGCGGAGAAGGTCGGCATCAACGATATGACTTGCTGGAGCCACTTAAATACACAGTTTTTTTAATAATTTACGTGCAAAAGTGATAAAATTTGGGCACTAAATCATTTATAAAGTTTACTCTAAACTTTTTATAAAAAAAATTGACAAAATGCAGGCATAATCTCAAAAGAAAAATTACAAAGTAAATATTTTAACTTCATTACTAATTTCTTTATTTTGCTCAAATCAAAAAGCAAAATCATATAGCAAATGATCCGTCAAAATAATTTCTTTTAGATCATCAATATCTATTTGTTTTCCTGAAAAAGGTAGTAAGTACAATATTTTTCACCTCTTGTAATTTCGCTTTTGATTTCGCTTTTGTTTCTTCTCTGACTTCACTCAGTTTTGAGATTGAACTAAGAGTGAGTGACCGGAAACCAGACCAAACCGGCTGCTTCTAGATGATTCTCGCAGGATTCAATTCTGTTATTGGGAATTGGCAATAACTGGTTAGGTTCCTGTATTTGCACAAAAAACCGGAACGGGCCGGTATGCCTTAATTTTCCTTTTCTTTGGGTAATTTTTTCTTCTAATTTTCTAAACTAAAGCAGCACATCAGTGGTTTTTAGGAGCAAAACAAAGCCATAGCCTCTCAGACTCACTCTCAAATAGGCTACCTCCTTACTCTCTCCCGCCGGTCGCCTCTCGCCTTTCTCTCCATCGCCTCTCAGCTCTCGGACTCTCTCCTGGCTTCACCTTTTCTCTCACTCTCGCGTCTCAGCTGACTCAGCTCGCCTCTCAGGTCACTCTCGCCGAAGATGTCCTGCGGCCAAAAAAAGGAGCAAATTTCATCAACACTTCGGTTGGAAGTCACCAGCTTAATTGCGTCGTTACTCGAGGATTTTGATTGCGAGCCAACCACTCCAACTCTTTTGCCCTGTCGCTTTGTGCTTTTTTCCTACGTCAAAACAGAAAGGAGTCGCCCCCAGCTTCTAGAGTTTGTAATTACGTAAGATTAGGGCTAATAAAAGATTTTGTGCTAAACCAGTCAAAGGGTACCGACGACACGGTTCATTTTTATTTTTATTTTATAGCCAAGCATGATAAGAAGGCATGATCGCACCTTTTCTGAAGTAAATCATGTCGTCCTTGTCGGGGTAGCCTTTTTCTTTGGACAGTTCAAAAGTTGTTAAAGTAACTTAGGATTAAAAAAGCATATCCCATGCCAAGACTTTAAAAAATCATAAATTTATTATACTTTTGACAACCCAATCTTAAATATTTTAATTATATCAATTAAATTATAAACATTTTCATGTTTTATAATTTGAGTTTATTTTGCTAATTTTGACCTGAAATCGTTAACGTAAACGTCAATCATCTTACATGGTACGACCGACACTAATGTAGATTATCTTTAATAATTTTTTCAATTATTTATTTATTTATTCTTTTCTTTTTTCCTTTTGTTTTCTCTCTCTTCCTTTTTTTTCAATTCTTCCCTTCTTTCTTTGGCCAGTTGCCGAGCCTTGGCAACCAGCCAAAGGCAAGGATGAGTAAGGTCCCTCGTCAACCTCTAGCGAAGATTGCATCCATCTTAAAGTATCAATTCCATGTGTCGTTCTTATTTCTATTTGTATGTGAGAGGGGTGGAATAATATTCCACATCTCTTAGTTATAGGTTTTGTGTGAGAAGAATTATATAAAAAAAGGAAAAAAAAAAAGTCCCAAACATATTACAATTTTGCTGATTTAATCCTAAACTTATTCTTTTTAGCCAGTTTGAGTCCTAAACTTTTGCGATTGTCCTCATTCAGTTCATCCAGCCAACTCACGTACAAATAAAAATAAGAATGGCACAGGGAATCGATACTTAAATATGGACGACAACACCATTGATAAATAGGTCATATATAATAATAGCATATCTCTTTTGGCTCCACTATCTCAGATCTTCTCCAAGTTGCCAAGATTCTAAAGCTTTAAGATAACAAAAAAGCCAAAATAGTTAGTCAATATCATCTATATTAATGCTTCACTACTATAAGTCCAGTTATGATGAACGTGTTACTTGTAGTACTTTTCCTTGCCATGCCCACAATCTCGCCATCATCAGATTCGGTGAGGCTGACCTCACTTAATAATGGCAAGGTCAAGCCTCATCCGCCCCTAGCAAGGCTTGACCTCACTAGATCTAACTAATTCGAGCCTTGTCTAGCCATGGTGAGGCCAACCTCACCTAGCAACAAGGAGGGCAAGTCTCACCAAATCCAACAAGGTCCAACCTCGCCTAACCACGGCAAGGCTCAACCAAGGCTGGTGAGGTTGACCTTGCCGACTCTCACCTCTGGCCAATCATTGGCCATCACCAAGGGGAGAAGGGAAGAGGAAAAAGAAGAAAGAGAATAAAATAAAATACTATTAAAACTTGCTAGTGTCCGCATTAGTGATTTTTGACTAAAATTGGCTAGATTAACTCAATTGGCAAAATATGAAAATATTAATAACCTAATTGATAAAATTAAAAAATTTAGGATCGAACTGGCAAAAGTGAATCATAGTCGCTTATTGTCGATTTACTTCTTCTTAGCTAAAATGATTTGATTGGACATTGCTTTGTTTGAAATTCTATCTCATGCAATTTTATATTTCCCACCATGCCCCGGAGACGCATCATCGTGTATAATATGTGACATAACGTCATAGGATTCCTTATCTAAATATGGCGGACAAGCTTGTTTCCGCAAACTCTCTTCTATTGGTTAAAGAACTGTTAAGTGATTAATGACTACTTCAATATATATAACCTCTAGAAGAAGCGTTAAAGTTGGGTCTTTTTTACTCTCTCTCTCTCTCTCTCTCTCTCTCTCTCTCTTTTTGTGTGTATTTCGTTGTGGGTGAGCATAATGCCTTTTCTACTCTTGGCATGATCGCTCGTTCATCGTTATTGTATTATCTAAAGAACCAATGAATTTGTCCATCTAAACGATGCGCACCTCGTGATGCATGGCTCGTACTCATGTTCTCCAAGTCACTTCCTGCAAATCCTCGAGTAATCGCATTAAGATTTCGTACGGCCCACAAAGGGAGTAAATTTCATCAACCCTTCCACAGATTCATCATCGCCAAGATGAAGGTCGTCGAATCAACGAAGATGTAGGATCCCCTACCCCGGTTCGTGCCCGCAACCTCTGTCCCATTCATCAGCTACTGAATCACGTCAAACCAATCGCCCCTCGAAGCTAAGTCTCTGCTTCTGCCGTTTATACATCAATCCCTTCGTCGATGAATCGCTTTCGAATCCCCGCCCTTCGTGAAAGTCCTCACTAGGTTCATTCTGTATTGTCACAATTTATTGTTCTAGCTACTAATTGGAACTTTCAAGCATGAAATAAACCTTGGTTTCATCCACGAACCAAAAATTGTTATAAAGGAGGAAGAGAAACGGAGAATCAGAATCTCAGCTCTGTCTCAAGTTCACCCTATTGCACACGATGTTGGAAGAAGATGAACTTCCAAGCGAAGATGGCGGATCTTCAGTTGAAGATTTTTCTTTTACTCCTAGAAATTCTTGGATGCAAATTGCGCAATCCCAAGATCTCCATAACTAGAACAAGAACATGCATAATTGAGTAGAAGATTAACGTTTGGGATTCATCGTACTTGAAGCGAAAGCGAAAGCGCAATATTCTACACACAAGTCCTTCTCCTCTATTGCCTTCCGTATCACTAGCTTAATAAGGCGGCCTCCCTCACCTTTAGCATTAGGTTAACGCTTTTTATGTGATGATACATGTGAGAATTAGGGTTAGATGAGAAATTTGAACACTATTTATAGAGTTTTCAGCCAAGCCCCCTCATTATGAGCCAGGCTCAACTCGGCTCACACTAGCCAGTCCCATATTAGACTAATTAATAAACATTTTATCTCACCTTAGACCAACCATGTTTTACGGTAACCGTAAAAATAGTAAATTACAATATCAATTAATGTAATCTATATTAGGAAAACTCTTATAGAAATGGTTCATCTTCAATCGTTATGCTTCTAGGATCACCCTTTGGTTTTAGTTCCAGAATCATGTTCAAAAACTGGACATTCCTATTGATAATTACCTGTTCCATGACTAAATGATATTGCTTATAACCTTTAGTTATGTCACCGTAGTCGACAAAAATGCATTTCTGACTTTTGTCATCTAACTTTTCCTCCTAGATAGGAATGTCACGCGCAAATACTCGTAGGAACATAACATTTGACCTGTTGTTGCTCCAAAATATTCTAGGGTTCTTCCACGAACGCTCTTTGTTAGACATATGTTTGGCACAAATACAGCACAGACAACGGCTTATGTCCCAAACTTCTTTGGCAAATCTTTAATCTTTAATATATTTCTTGCCATTTCAAAATTGCCATATTTTTCTTTCTATTATACCATTTATTTTAGGAGTATAGCTAGTCAATGAAAGAGGCAAATGGGTGACTTAAGTTAGGTTTGGGTCAATCATAAATGGGTTCAGCCCAGATTCATTCATTTAACTCGCATTTATCCATTTATTTTTTATATATTTTAAATGGCTCATATCCTACCCAATCCAATACAGGAGTAACCCAAAATCACCCACATAACTCACTTTTTTTAACTCTAGCTAATTAAGCATTTAGCAAATTTAAAATATATTAAAAATAAAGAAAGAACATCTCCACAAATTTCCATGGTGCAACTCCGCCCCTTCCTCTGCGCTGAGACCACCCTGACCGCTGCAGCTCCTCAGCCACCACTTAGTACACCAGATACACAAAGGCTACCTCCCAACCGACCCCCAATTCTCACCGTCATCGACTAACGCTCCGGCTTGAACAGCCAACACTCCGTTCTCCGCAGACCTTGGAGCCATGACCGCGTTCAAGTCGGATGTGGAGGCACTGCCAAGGACAAGCAAGGGCATCGGGGAACTTTTAAATCTAGAACGGCGAAGCCATGCGCGTGATAGGCCTTGGAGACATTGCCGCACCCAGATCTGGAACCACGCAAAGCCACGACGGCGATTTGCAACTCCGACCATAAAGACAACAGAGACGGTTTGACGCCTGGCCGTGGTCACCTTAGACACGGTGCAGGGAACGCCGCCGGAGGGAGGCGTGGAGTGGGCTCAAGGTGATCGCATCGATGGAGGAGAAAAAGTGGGGTGGATGGGAAAAAAGAAACACATTTGTACATAAGTGTCAATTTGGCTGAGAGGCGGGAAAAAAAAATGCACCCCACGTCGATGCTCACATTTTCTGGCTTAAGTCTGTCCACCCTAGTGTCACGGGCCGAGAGATTCCTTGGCCTCGGAACGACCTGCAGGCGCCTAGCGAGTGGAATTCGCCAAGCCAGCTTTCTTTCTTTAGTTATTCCAGTGATCGATACGGTAAATGCTTCTTCATACGAGATACTACCACGCTCAGCTTCGCTCGGGCGTCTAATCCATCTAGTGAGACAGCAGATCTCTTTAGGCACAACAACTAGTTTCTGCCTACCATGGCCTCGTCAAGAGAGCGGCATCAGCTCCCGACCAATTTGTGCACGAGAGGCCTACCCCGTTTTCAGAGCTCCTGAGTGATATAATCCTTCTATCCTAGAACTCCTAGCACCAACCGTCTTGACGTCGCTCTTACGGACCAGTTGTGTTCTACCCTTCTGCCTCACATTTTTCACCAGATAACCCCAAACGCTACTCACAAGTGTCACGAGTATGGGAGGATTCACGGACCGTGACATTCTCCCCCACTCAATTCGCAACGCCCTCGTTGCGATTTGCTTTGTCACTTCCTTGCGTCCCTTAACCATTGATGTGCCACTTTGGGAATTCACATCGAACGGTCATGCTTGCCCAACAAAACAGGTTTTGCTCCATCGATAGCCTCTTTTGATCTCAGCCGCTCGGCCCTTCTCGGTCACCTGCGCTTTCTGGCAAGTGTGGCATTTTTCGCCAACCGCATCTTTTGACAGCACCATTTCAGCCTATCCAGCTTCTTGACCCCAATAAACCAATGGAGGTTCTTTCCTTATTGAAAACATGACAGTAGATCTCTTCTTCGAATTCACCGATCGATCCAAGAACGTTATCCCTATTCAGCAAGGGTTCGATACTTCTCGAATTCCCTAGTGGCTCGGCGAGGAACCGACTCGTCCTAGTACCATTGCCATCCTAGGAGTAGAGAGCGCAGCTTCGTTTGAGTATCTTTTGCCCCGGCCATTCACTTTCCGCCCACTAGGACTAGACCGGGCACTCATCAGTTCGTCACACTAGAGCGAGAAGCTCGATTCTCCAACTTGCTCACCTATTGGAGGGATTCCTGCTCTGATACCACTTGCCAAAATGCGGTTGGCGAAAAATGCCACACTTGCCAAAAAGCACAGGTGACCGAGAAGGGCCGAGCGGCTGAGATTAAAAGAGGCTACCAATGGGGCGAAACTTGTTTTGTTGGGCGAGCGTGACCATTCGATATGAAATCCCAAAATGGCACATCAATGGTTAAGGGACGCAAGGAAGCGGCATAGTAGATCACAACGAGGGCATTGCGAATTGAGTGGGGGAGAATGTCACAGTCCGTGAATCCTCCCGTATTCGTGACACTTGTAAGTGGTGCTTGAGGTTATCTAGTGAAGAGTGTGAGGTAGAAGGGTAAAACAACTGGTCCATGAGAGTTGCGTCAGGACAATTGGTGTTAGAAGTTCTAGGATAGAAGCATTATATTACTTAGGAGCTCTAAAGACGAGATAGGCCTCCCGTGCTCAAACTAGTCAGGAGCTGATGCCTCTCTCCTGACGAGGAGGCCATAGCAGGCCGAAACCGGTTATTATGCCTAAAGAGATTTACTGTCTCACTCGATGGACTAGACACCCAAACAAAGCTGGGAGTGGTAGCATCTCCTACGAAGAAGCATTCACCATATCGGTCGCTAGAATAGCTAAAGAAAGAAGGCTGGCCTAGCGAATTCTGCTCGCTAGGCGCCCGCGGGTCGTTCCAAGGCCAAGGAATCTCTCGGCCTGTGACACTAGCCTAGCCCTACATCACCAACCAATCTTGCTGGGGCATGCGCCAGAGAGACGCGAGGAAGCTTCCGCCTCTCCTTGCTCTCCTCCTCCGTCTGCTTTGTTTAACGTGTACGAGAAGTCGGAACAAATTCAAAAGCTGCTTCCCTTGCTTCTCGTGGGATATTCAGACACGCATGTCCAAACAAAGTGATGGTGGCGCAGAGGTGTGCAGCTTTCTGAAAAGTGTATCCTTAATGGGTCGACAAGGCTGGTGGTGAGGACAGACTCCTTGAGGCCTTATGAGGCAGCGTTCTCGATCAAAAGAGAGAGGTTCGATAAAATGGTGCTGAAGTAGTCCTTAAGCATGCAAAGAGTGAGGTTCGAGGAAATATATTAATTCAGTTTTAAATCTATTAGATCGATATCAATTTGTTTTTAAATCTTTTAATTGGACCAATTCAATCTATCCAGCTAATTTTGACCAATTGGTAGTAATGTGATAATTTTTAAATAATTTTTATTTTTTTCAAATTTTTTTATTAGTTTTTTTATTTTTATTTTTATTTTCCTTTTATTTTTGCTCTTCTTCCTCCTTGGATCCCTCCAATGGCCGGTGAGGCTTCGGCAAGGACTTCATGGCCCGAAGCTCCAACAAAGAATAGGGAAAAAGAAAAGAATTAATAAAAAAAATTCAAAAAGATTAAAATATATATTTATTTAAAATTTTGCCTTGTTAGTATTGATCGGACGAACAATATCCATGTCAGCATTGGCCAATCAAAATTGATTAGATAAACTGAAATAATGTTAATATAAAAATGTTTAAGACTGAATTGGTCCAATTGGAAGATTTAGGACTAAATTGTTATCAATGTAATAGATTTATGAATTTTTTAGCTTTTTTTCCCATTAGACGAAAGGTGTCGA
Organism: Eucalyptus paniculata subsp. matutina; assembly: GCA_017140255.1. Lineage (NCBI taxonomy): Eukaryota > Viridiplantae > Streptophyta > Magnoliopsida > Myrtales > Myrtaceae > Eucalyptus > Eucalyptus paniculata. The sequence continues at coordinate 13,694,506 of CM029438.1, forward strand.
GAAACTAGCGAAACTTGGAGCAAGCGTTTCTGAGTGGAGGACTTGCTCTTCTGCATCCAGTCAAAGAGGCAGATAAGGATGCCGAATTTGGTGTTGGCAAACACTCTCGATGGTGACAAGACAACACGCTGGAAATCCATTCGTTCTTCTAGGTTATGTTTTGTGGACTCATGAATATGGCATGGCGTCCTAATCAAGCCCCATGATAGCAATCCCTATGAGCTCGGTTTTAGAGACTAAATTATTAAAAATCAATTGAAAATGAGCAATTTATGTCAACATGTTTTCCTTGCATCATTTTTCAGCCATGCCAATAAGGCATTTCATCTTTGCATAGATAAATTTCTCGCAAGTGTGCTAGTTTGGGATTTTCTATTATCAAAAAATGTATTTTAGGATAAATTTGTCGCGAGTGTATTTGTTTGAGATTTTTTGTGGTATTAAGTCCTTTTTTTTAGCTCTCCAAAACTCCTTTGATAGGTTTTGGGGTGAAAATTCTAGATATTCCTTTTATGCACTCAATATACACTCTTCAATGTGATTATGATCCAATGGTCACAATACTTGCTTGAGATGGCAATAATATTTTCGATAATGATGGAAATTGTTCTTTGATTAGTGTCGAGAATGCCAAGGTTGAACAGCAGATAAAAGAGGTTCACTTATACAGAAAGTCAAGGTTGAACAGCCCATAAACAAAGAAGTGACCAAAAAAAAAACATTGCCACATGGTCCGCTTATGACCGCAAGCTATGTTGCCGTTCCTACAAGCTCCGCGGACAGCTCGACATTGTAATACCCTACTAGAGCGTTACATTGAAGAAAGACATGGTAGAAGTTGGAACTTGTAGAAAACCAAGCGGAGACGATGAAGGGATGCTGCGGATCCGGAGGTCCGGGACTAGCCCTCGTGAGCTCGTGACGACTTATCTTCCCTCGGATCACGACGTAGGGAGCTTGGAAGGGAAAGTATTATCAGCACTAAGGATAAATAAATTTTGAACATGCTCATCGCCATTTTATTTCATTTCAAGACAGCAAAACGTTCTTGGGTTGATGGAGAATTAGTGCTACGGCATCCTATATATAAAGTCCTAAGGATGGTTACCTTTTCATTTTTTTCAAATGATCAAAGCAGATACGGTACATGTGAATCCCAGTCACTCGTCCGTTTTGTTCTTGGAGCTAAAAGATTGGATTGGACATTGCTTTATTGGAATCTTCATCTTTTCAATCTTACATATCCCCACCATGCGTGAAGATGCATTGTCGTGCATCGTCGTGCATCGTCGTGCATCGTCCAAGATTAAACAAAACACACATGGCTCTTTTGCTCGAACTCTCTCTTCTATTACGTAAAGAACTGTTAGTGGTTAACGCCTACTATATATATATATATATATATATATATATATTTTCTTTTTGAGCTTTTGAAAAAGCTTCAAAGTTAGGTCGGTTGCCTCTGTGTATATGGTTGGGGCTAAGCCTAATGCCTTTTCACAAGAGAAGTACATCATAAGTGTCTTGACTTGTGTATAGTGTTTATTTCAATGCCACAACTTTTCGTCGGTTCACTTAAGTGCCAAAATCAAAGAAAAACAATCATTTAAATGCCTCCTAGATTAATTACATGGCTTTTATAATTAAAATTTTCATATGATGTGGCATTTTTTGACACTAAAGTGATTATTTTTTCATTAAGATTAGAATTGAAAAGAATTTTTTTAACAATAATTGGCTATATGATGTCGTATAGAGGTTTTTTTTTTTTTTTTTTTTGTTGAAGTGATCATTTTTTCATTAAAATTGACACTAAAGTGATCACTTTTTAATAACGATTAGCACTGAAGTAATCATTTTTTTTTACAAAAACTAGCACTGAAATGATCGCCTTTTAACTTGTCACACGACATCATTTAGAGATTATATGCTGACTAAGCAGGCCAGCAAGCCATGTAAGATTGAGAAATTAATAAACTATTGTCACGTCAAATTTTCAGTAATTTTGGATTACAGTTGGCACATGAGTGACCGTTCTTCTTTTAAAAAGTAACACTTAAATGAGCCTATAAAAAGTTGTGTTACTAAAGTGAGTTAAGGTACTTTTAGTGTATTTCTCTCACCTATTCACCATTTCACATTATCTTTTCTATCCTCATGATTGAATGTTGGTTCTGATTACTTTCTCTTTCCTTAATACATTTGGTTCACTTTGAAGATCACACCATCACTAACATATGTATTTAACATTTTTTTTTCTTTTGAGATTGGCTCAATACAATCTTATATGCACAATCAGTCCTAGTCTGAGTGGACAAAGTCTAGCTCTCAATTCCACGGTGGAAGCCAACCCATTGTGGAACCAATCATCATAAATTGAACATTAGAGCTTGTAGCTTCATGAAATTAGATTATTTCTCTTTGATTAAATATGAGGATCAATGATAGATAATGTTTGGGAATCAATTTAACCCAATTTCTCAATTTATGAAAAGTTGATGCATTTAATAATGTCGTTAGTCCATAAATTATGCACCATGCAATTTTAAAATTTTCTTTACCAAAACTTTAAGAACAATCACTTTAGTGCCATCAATCTACTACCAAAAATATTTATAAGTGCAACTCCAATGAGTCACATTAGATTTTCCACCATTAAAATTATTAAGTAATAGCTCCTTAAGCATTGTGGCACGTAAATAGTCATATGCAAAAATATTCATATCAAAGCGAGCATCGCATAATAGTTATGACACCGATACAGTCTTGATCACCACTTATTCTTAAAATAAATTATCTTGATGTTGCTTTTCGGCAGGTGTTCATTCAACTCCATAATTTTTTTTTTTATTAAACTTCTTTTCAATTTGAAAGTGTCTTAAAGTGTCCGTAACATAACTTCTTACACATGTCGAGGCTTCAAGCTTAGTGGATGCTACATCTCAACCAATGATACTCTCTAATGACGTCTTTGGTCCAAACAAGTGGAGAAGATTTACGCATCTAAAGTATGATTGTGGAAGGACAATTATGTGGAAGAGGACCTTTAAAATGTTGTTTCATCTAGGGTTGAGCATGGTTCGGGTTGGGTCGGTCCACCCCCTAACCCTAGGACTAATCCGCATAATGTTGGTCCTCAATTTTTGGGATCGAGGACCGACCCTATTGAGCTTGGGACCAAGAACCAGACCAACCCAATGGGTTCGGTCCAGTTCCAGAGTCAATCTGGGATCAACTGATAATTTTTTATTTCATTTTTTGTATTCCTTAAAAAAGCGATTGAGAACCGAATTGAACCATTGAGTTCGGTCTGGTTTCAAGGTCAACTCAGGATTAATCAATAATTTTTTTATTTAATTTTTTGTACTCCTTAAAATGGCAATCGAGGACTGTACAATCCAATGGGTTCGATGATTAGTGAGGTCAGCTAAGAAAAGCAAGCGGTGAGGGTCAAGTGGCGTGAGCGTCGAATAGAATAAGCATCGAATGTCGAGCGGGGAACAACAAGCCAAGCGAGCATCGAGCGGCGAACGGCACGAGTGTCCTAAAGCGAGCGAGGTGAGTATCAAGTGACGAGCGTAGAAGTTGTTTCTTTCGATTTTGGCAAATTGAAGACTAAGAGCACAAATAAGACAGAAGAGAACGAATATTAAATGAGAATGTCATAAGGAGTTGTTTATACCTTTTTAGACGCCATGATGACTTCTCACAAAAACATTTTCCTCCTTCATAAATTATGACTATTGACTCCATAAAAGACATTAAAAATTTAAGTTATTAAAAAACAATGTAAAATTACTTGAACTCCTCACTAAAAAAACTGTTTAATGTTGTTAACGTCATTTATTTTAATATTTTTTCTATATAAAAAATTATAAATAATATATTAGATATATATATATATATATATATTCAGGGTTGGTCCGAATTGGACTGACCCGGAGCTCTCAAGACCAAAGACCAACTCACACAATGCTAGTCTAGGAATTCTAGGACCAAGGACCAACCCAATCTCTCTAAGAACCAGACCAGGACCGATAGGGTTGGATTGGTCCAGGATCGGTCCAGAGTTGACCCTAGACTGATGCTTACCCCTAGTTTCATCTCTTTTTATTTTATTTTTTTCTTATTTGGCCCTAATCCATGCTAATGGTCTGCTTGTGCTTATTCTCTATTTACCCAATATGCAACTTCGTGAGGACTCATCGCAATGGGAAAAGCATGGTGACGTTGCCATCCCATGGACTTCAAATTGAGGTCTTGGTTCGTATTTGATATCACCATAGCTCTTTCGGCTCCACTACATTGGATGTTCTCCAAATTGTCAAGATTCAAAAGCTTAGAAATAACAGAAATGCCAACACAATTAGTCAAAAATATATCGGCCTTGCTCACAGCAAGTATGGTTGGCCTTGGCTTGTGTTCAGCGAGGGTTGCCAGCCCAGCCCTTGTTGATGCTTAGGGACCAGGGCGAGGGTCAATGGCTGTTGCCGGCAAATGTGGGGTGGAGGTGCCAAGCCGTTCAAACAATCTAGCGAGGGCCACTGTTCTAGTTCTAAACGTGTTCTTTTAATTTTGGGAAATTGTGCCATCCACCTTACATCAAATCTATGCCACAGGACCGCTAAAAATATTGAAAAATGTCATGTCAACATTTTTTCTCTTTCAGATTGAATGGTTAGTGGAGATACTTCATGGTGCGTTTTCTTTATAAGTTTTAAAATTTTAACTACCCTTGGGGAGAAGGTCGGCATCAATGATATGACTTGCCCAGAGTCACTTAAATATACAGTTTTTTTTAATAACTTACATACGAAAGTGATAAAATTTGGGCACTAAATCAGTCATTTATAAAGTTTACTCTAAATTTTTTATAAAAAATTGACAAAATGCAGGCATAATCTCAAAAGAAAAATTACAAAGTAAATATTTTAACTTCATTACTAATTTCTTTATTTTGCTCAAATCAGAAAGCAAAATCATAAAGCAAATGATCCATCCCAATAATTTCTTCTAAATCATCAATATCTATTTGTTTTCCCTGGAAAAGGAAGCAAGTACAAGTTTCTTCACCTCTTGTAATTTCGCTTTTGTTTCTTCTCTGACTTCACTCAATTTTGAGATTGAACTAAGGGTGAGACTGAAAATTGAACCAAACCAACTGGTTCTAGGTGATCCTCACAGGATCCAAACTTGTTATTGCGAATTGGCAATAACTGGTTGGGTTCCCGTATTTGCACAAAAAACCAGACCGGCTGGTATGAGATAATTTTCCCTTTTTATTTTTTGTAATTTTTCCTCGTAATTTTCTAAACTAAAGCCATAGCCTCTCAGACTCACCATCAACTAGGCTCGCGCCGGTCGCCTCTCGCCTTTCCCCTCCATCGCCTCTCAGTTCACTCTCGCCGACGATGTCGTACGGCCGAAAAAAGGAGTAAAATTCATCGACACTTCGGTTGGAAGTCACTAGCTTAATTGCGTCGTTACTTGAGGATTTTGATTGCGAGCCAGCCAGTTCACCTCTTTCGCCCTGTCGCTTTGTGCTTTTTTCCTACGTCAAAACAGAAACGAGTCGCCCCCAGCTTCTAGAGTTTGTAATTGCGTAAGATTAGGGCTAATAAAAGATTTTGTGCTAAACCAGTCAAAGGGTACCGACGACACGGTTCATTTTTATTTTTATTTTATAGCCAAGCATGATAAGAAGGCATGATCGCACCTTTTCTAACGTAAATGATGCCGTCCTTGTCGGAGTATCCTTTTTCTTGAGTAGTTCCAAAGTCGTTAGTAACTTAGGATAAAAAAGCATATCCACGGCTGAAATTTTTTTCAAAAACTCATAAATCTATTACACTTTTAACAACTCAGCCATACATATTTTAATTGTACCAATGAAATTATAAATATTTTCATATTTTATCAATTGAGTTCACTTGACCAATTTTGGCTGGAAATCATTAATGTGAATGTTATCCATTTTACGTGGCATAATATAGATTATTTTTAGTAAATTTTCAATTATTTATTTATTTTTTCTTTTCTTTTCTTTTTCCCTTGTGTTTTCTCTCTCTTAGGTTTTTTACATTCTTCCCTTCTTTCTTTGGCCAATTGCCAGGCCTTGGCATCTAGCCAGAGGCAAGTATCAACGAGGTCCCTCGTCGGCCCCTAGCAAAGATCACATCTGTCTTAAAGTATCAATTTCATGTGCCATTCTTATTTCTATTTGTATGTGAGAGGGGTGGAATAATATTCCACATCTCTTATTTATAGGTTTTATATCAGGAGAATTATTATAAATAAATATAATAAAAAAAGTTCTAAACATATTGTAATTGTGCCGATTCAATCTTTTTTTTTTTTTGATCAATTGAGTCATAAACTTTTGTAATTGTGTCAATTTAGTACATCCAGCTAACTCACATACAAATAGAAATAAGAATGGCGCATGGAATTGATACTATAAGATGGACGACAACACCATTGATAAAATATTGCTTGCGTAGGAGCATATCTCTTTTGGCTCCACTATCTTAGATCTTCAACAAGTTGTGAAGATTCTAAAGCTTAAAGAAAACAAAAATGCCAACATAGTTAGTCAATAGCATCTATATTAATGCTTCACTACTATAAGTCCAGTTATGATGAACACGTTACTTGTACTACTTTTCCTTGCCATGCCCAAAAATTAAGGCTGACCTCACTTAGCAATGGCAAGGTCAAGCCTCGTCCGCCCCTAGCAAGGCTTGACCTCACTAGATCTGACTAGTTCAAGCCTCACCTAGCCATGGTGAGGCTGACCTCACCTAGCGACAACAATGACAATTCTCACTAAATCCAACAAGGTCAAGCCTCGCCCAATCACGACAAGGCTCAACCAAGGCCAGGGAGGTTGACCTTGTGGCCGAGGTTGACCTTGTCGGCTCTCACCTCTTCACTAAGGACAGAAGGGAAGAAAAGGAAAACAAAGAGAACAAAAAAAAAAATTAAAAAAAAAATTAAAATGTTATTAAAAATTATTCACATTACAATCAACTGGCATTCGCATAAGTGATTTTTGACCAAAATTGACTAAATTGACTCATTTGGCAAAACATTAAAATGTTAATAACTTAATTAATAAAATTAAAAGATTTAGGATTGAATTAATAAATGTATTGCCCATTTGGTTCTTCTAGCTAATATGATTTGATTGGACCTTGCTTTGTTTGAAATTCTATCTCATACAATTTTATATTTTCCCACCATGCCCCGTATACACATCATCTCGTATAATATGTGACAAAACGTCATATGATTCCTTATCTAAATATGGCGGACAAGCTTTTTTCCTCGAACTCTCTTCTATGAGTTAAAGAACTGTTAAGTGATTAATGTCTACTTCAATCTATATAACCTTTTGAAGAAGCGTTAAAGTTGGGTCTCTCTTCTTCTTTTTTCTCTTTTTTTTGGTATTTCGTCGGGTCTCTCTTCTTCTTTTTTCTCTTTTTTTTGGTATTTCGTCGTGGGTGAGCGTAACGCCTTTTCTACTCTTGGTACGATCGCTCGTTCATCATTATTGTCTTATGTAACGAACCAATGAATTTGTCCATCTAAACGATGCGCACCTCGTGAGTTCTCCAAGTCACTTCCTGCAAATCCTCGAGTGATCGCATGAAGATTCAGTGCGGCCCACAAAGGGAGTAAATTTCATCAACACTACCACAGATTCATCATCACCAAGATGAAGGTCGTCGGATCAACGAAGATGTAGGATCCCCTGCCCCCGGTATGTACCCGCATCGTCTGTCCCATTCATCAGCTACTGAATCACGTCAAACCCAATCGCCCCTCAAATCTAAGTCTCTGCTTCTGCCGTTTATACATCAATTCCTTCGTCAATGAATCACTTTCGAATTCCCGCCCTTCGTGAAAGTCCTCACTAGGTTCGTCCTCTATCCTCACAAATTATTGATCTAGCTACTTTGGCACTTTCAAGCATGAAATTAACCCCGGTTTCATCCACAAACCAAAATTTGTTAGTATGGAGGAAGAGAAACGGAGAAGCAGAATGTCGAATTGAAATCGAATCCTCAATAACTAGGCACCACACGCATATATGTCTATCATGCATTTACTGTATCACGGGATCAGTTTATAACAATTTGCCATCGCTTCTTCTAAGTTGATTTGATTGGCAAAGAGACTTTTTGCTAATTGCTCATACATAACAGAGGGAATATCTTTCTAGGGATGATGAGAAGTACTGTCAACATATAATCACTATCAAGTTCATACTATGAAAAGGTTTGGCGTCTCTCTATTTCAACGAACTCGAGCTAAGGATAGCATAGACTTTTTATTCTTGCAACAAAAGCAATCAACCCTTTTATTATCACATAGAGATGCAATATCATATGGTCAATTCCATTCATCTAACATTGTGCTCGAAGTACATTAAGCAGTTCACCCACTACTTTCTTGCCTCTATGAGGAATAACGATTCAACATCAAAGTTAACAATCGATGGAGCGAAAAGTGCGGAGGACCTTACTTGAACAATTAATGTCAAACAATAGTTGAAACTAAGTCTCTCTCAATTTTGCCCCTCAATGATGAGAAACTACCTAGCAAATCATAACTAGCTCAAGACTCCATAATCAGAAAGGGGAAAAAAATAGAAATTAACTGAGGCTAGCAGGGTTTCACAAATGGATGATACAATTATGATCCACTAAAGAGCAATTACTTCAACAAGTGGAGGCAAGCTTCAAACTCTATTACGTGATTAATCCATGGCTAACGGAAGGCAAGCACTTACCTGGAAAAGCTCGAGCAGAGTAGAAATAGTCGACAAAGATTAGTCATTTCCCTCGCCTAGTGAAAAGGAAACACAAAATTAGTCCCAATCGACAAAGGTAGCACACAGAGATAGCATATCAGAAGAATAAGACAAAATTTCAGTGCTCAGATAATGACTGACCTGAGAGAAGTTAATGAGTCAACTCCAAGATATTTGTCTGATATTAATCATACAAGGCACGTCTTTGCTTGAAATTTATTTTCTTTGCAAAAATTGAACATCTTCACTAAGAGCATCAAACAGAAGCATTAAGTTTGAGATTTGCAATGCTTTGGTACTACAGAGTACATCTAAGCACTTCTCTTCAGCATATTCAATCCAGCAGTAATAGATTCTTGCTTTTATTGAATATGTATTGTCAGCAATTTAGCCAGATTTAAGGCATTACAGTATCTTCATTTACCATTCTAAGAACTCTAAACTTCGGATTCTGCTCCAAAAAAGCTGGTGGCCGCTGATATACCACTGATGCAGCTCTTATTAAAATCCCTGCCGTCAACCCCCATATCAAATACTTCTTGTTCCCCGCCTCATAGTCGAACAAATGAATGATATATTTATTGCCCAACCACTCTCTCTCTTCATCTCTTCGGTTTTCATCCTGAAACAAATATACACAGCTCTTGTCATGAGGACCCGCAAGTTCCACTGAGATAACTACAGTCACATGGTGTGTCGAATGAAGCACTACCTTGATGAACATCTCCAACGGAGCATCAAATACTGCTTCCACTTCCGCAGGATTTGGGATGGGTTTAAATGCTTTTTTGTCGGTAAGTATGCCTATCACCGGCATGACTCTCAAGAGATGCTGCACAAGATTAAATGGTCATTGAACCCAGACATTCATACAAAAATAAGACCAAACGCTAACATTTTATTAATTCACATGATGGCAGGAAATAAGCAAACTGATGTAAACAATTTCTAAAAGAACTCATGAATAGGTATAGCCCAAGAGGTATGACATGACAAGTTTTGTTTCCAAAGTACAAGGAAGACCATCCTTAATCACTGGTTGAGAGACTCTTCAGAACTTCCTTTTGTTGATAACAGAATTCTATTTAAGCATTTTGTCAGGGGATGATAGACAAAGAACCCGGAGGAAGAACCACGAAATGAGAAAATGGGATTAGGCATATGTGCACTTAAATCACAATAATTTATGAAGGACCAGCATGTTATTCCACAGAATTATAGCAATCTCCCAATGCACATGCTAAGAACAAGATAGTAAGACAGTTATATTTATTCTGGTAGGTTTCATAATGTGACTCAGCCCAATTTCATTTCCTAAACATCCCAAGTATGTAACTCCTCCACAGTTGATGAGTTGGGGAGAACTGGATAGAAATTAAATAAGTTCTGTGCTAACTAGTATTGATTCCAATGAGGGTCACCAAGCATGAAATGAGTACAGCGAACTGGTTTTTAAATGGAATAAGCAATCAGTTACACAAAAAGAAATGTAAATAACCATTGTTTCAATGCAGACCCTAAACCAAACCACATTAGTTCGGCAATTTCAACATTTTATCCCCCTCTTTTCCCATCAGACGAGTCCCTTCAAAAGTCAATCAGTGTGTGAAATTCACAATAACAGATGGCAAACAATGATCATAGACCATTGCGTGTATCAAGCATGGTTGAAGATGAAGTTCTTCTGTCATTCTGCTTTAAGAAGACCCTATAGGATGAACACTACTGAAGCCCATACACTGAAGACACCATAATCTCATACAAGAACCAGCATCCCCCCTTCTCCTGCACACACACTCCAAAAGCACAAGCATGCAAATACAAGTATGCATCCTTCACGTTGAAGAATCAAAGTTGACAATGCACATGCAAATGTTTGACAAACATTGGAGCTATTAAGATCATTCCTTTCCTGAGCCCTTTACCGAGAAAGTTATCAACTGAGAGCATGAAGGAAGAACATCCCACTAAGTATTGCCACCACTATTAAATGGACTGATGGTATCATTTCTTTCTAGAAAGAACATGCCAGTGTACACTCACCACATGATGCACTGAAAAGATCAGTATAAACAGGAGAGACTGCATTCATAACATTGTGGAGCTGTCTTAGTTTGAAAGAAAAATTGATATAAACCATTATTGTAAAGTGGTTTCACTAGCATTCAACTCGGACATGCTTTCATTGTTCCAACTGAACTGCAACTCAATTCTCACAGGGTTCCTATTAATGCCAAGAGGCAAAGCACGCGCCATATATGCAGAATGTTCTGGAGATACCATATCAAGAATGAAAGCCTAACAATGGAAATGGCTGGAGAAATGAACCTTGGAAACAAAGGAACCCTCCATTATGCAACATCAAACATACACTCTTCTTGATGACTGTGCTCAAAAGTACCTACATTCTATTCAACTACTACAGACTACTGTCAAGAAAGGTGGTGAAGGCTGGTTTAATGATGCTTTATATTAATTGAGAAGAGACTGCTGACACAGTTCAATCTATTACTACTAAAAGCGGTTCAATGTTCAGCTATAAAGCTTGCTGTTCAGGTTCATACTTCTAAAATATTATCCATTCACATCAAATCCTCAGAAAAGGCCCCCACAACTTTCCATGTTATTATCATGGGAGAGAAGATTTTTAAGTGAAGTTCAACATTTCCATGGCAAAAGAGCGTAATGTATGCTAATACCTTGGACAAGAATGGCTCGAGTACAGTTACCACGTTGACAAGGGAAGGATCCAACCCGATTTCCTCATTGGCTTCCCTTGTCGCAGTATCTCCATCATCCTTATCACCCTCATCTGCTTTCCCACCTGGCAGCGATACTTCACCTGCAACCCAAAACAACATTGAACTTAGATCACTGGACAGCACCTTCATGCTCTTGGAGTCACCATGCTCATACCTACTGCAGAGATCCTAATCACCTGACACAGTACAAAACCAAACTTTCTGCGTTCACTGAAGTTGAAGTTTCAGTCCCAACCATTTCTGATAGCATCGCCTTTCTCTGCCTCGATTTTCTAGAAACAGAGAAATTCAACTTGGCACTAAAAGTACTACAAGATCAAAACCTCCCAATTCAAGGACCGGAATTAAGAATCTACTACCACTTGATTAAACTGAACCCACATTTTCCGAATCATCAAGAAACCTACAAATACACACTTGAAATGTGACAGCGAGTCAAAGTTAAAGCAATAAAACATCCTTTTTCCTCCCCATTTTTCTCTTCTGAAGCAAGAACAAGAATCGATTACTTCACATCTAATCAGTCATCGTACACGAAACGATACAAAAGGAAGAACCCAAATTCTTTAAAACGAAAAATCCAACGACGACCATCGAAAGAGACGAACCCGAGTGGGTGGACAATCTGGAGGACCTCTTGGTGAGGACGACCCGCAACTCCCCATCATCCCCTTCGAAGAGGCAGATCAAGACCGCGGCTCTTTTGGGCGTGAACCTTCCCGGGTGGTCGCGAGCGATCGGGGTCGCCGACTCCGGGAAGCCCACTTGGGACACGACCTTGCCGGCGGCCTCTTCGATCCGCTGCTCCTCTGCGTCCTCGGGATCGGGCGGCGGCGGCTTGTACAGCCGGAGCTGCTGAGCCAAGGCCGCCAGCCTCTGCGACGGACGAGGGGGCGGTGGGGAGCTGCTCATGAGGTTCAAGAATCGAGACGTCGACGCCGATGCAGAAATTCTTCGGAGAACCGAGATCATCTGCAACTGGATCTTATACAGGAAGTGAAAAAGCTTTGTACTTTGTTGTTGTTCTTGTTTAATGTTAATGCTGATATGAACATTTTCTCTCTTTCGGCGAAATGTCCAATCTATTATTTTCTTTCGATATCTTAAGTTTGCTTGTGCGACCGTCGTGCTTTCTGATTTGCCCACAACAACGTTGAGAGCGATGCGAACAGGCCACGTGCTATTGTGAGATGAATTAATACAAGAAAGACGTGTAATATTTTCGTATAATCAAAGGATTATATTTAACATATACTAAAATTTAGAAATGTTGCATATCATATAAAAGTTTAGAAATTATATTAACCAAATTAAAAATCCATAAGCTAATCAAAGTTGGGAAAATTGCTAAATAATTATAAACCTATTATAAACGTGTCAATTTAATTCTAAACTTCAATCTTAAATTTTTTGTATTTGTGTTAATTAAGTCAATGCAATTATTTTTGGTCGACTAGTGCTAAAGTGGACTCGAAACGACACTAATGTGTTAATTTTTAATATTTTTTTTCAATTTATTTTATTTTATTCCTTTTTTTCACTAACGTGTTAATTTTTAATATTTTTATATTTTCAATTTATTTTATTCCTTTTTTTTTTTTCTTCTTCTTTTCCTTTTTCTTCTTCCTTTAACTACCACCCAACCGCCTAAATTTAGAAATTTGGCCAAAGTAGTCGACTCCGCCGGGTCACAGGTAAGCTCGCCCACTTCAGCATGGGCTAGCCTCATCGATGCGGGCGAGATTGAGCTCGCCCAACCTTGACAAGGCTAGCTCATTGACTTTAGTCTTTAGCCATGTGACCAACTAGAGGGAAAAGGAAAGAAAAAATAAAAGAAAAATAAAAATATATTTAAAATTACTTTCTCAACGATGCTATGTCAAAATTGGTCGAATGGACTGAATGAACACAAATGCAAGAGGATTAAGATTTTTTTTTTTTTTTAGTCAAAAGAGGATTAAGATTGAATTGACACAATTATAATAAGTTTAAGACTATTTTGATAATTTTTTCTTTATTAAAGTTCAACAACCATTTGTGTCATTTTCTCAAATTATTTTGGATATTACTGAGCAATGAGCTTCTCGAGGAGCAACATGTCGGGCGTAATGCTAAAGACCAACCAGGCTGCACTTCCACTCTTCATTTATGATGATGGCCGTAACTAGAGACAAAAGAAATCTGGCCCTGTTTGGTTCGGCATTTGGAAGGGACTTTGGGGCTCTAAAGGGGTTTGGCCAAATGCTGAAGGTGTTTGGTTCAATATTTTGGAGACTTTGGGGAGATGTAATCGATCTCCAGAAGGCCTGAAGGGACTTTAGGGGAATGGAGGGGGAGAGGTCCATTGGGAAGTTGCATTTGTGGAATGTAACTTCTACTGTTCATCTTCAGGAGAGAAGCCGACGGAGGCCGACGATCACGGCCAAGGGTCGCGCGCCGGCAATGCGCCGGCGACCGCCGCCAAGGGTCCCCGACCCGGCGGCCGTCGCCGGACCTCAGGCGACGCCTGGTCGCGCCGCATGAAGCGGGCATTGTCGCTCGAGGTCGCGCGACCAGCGACGGTCGCGGGGTCGGGCGACCAGCGACGGCCGCCTGGGGTCGAGCCGCCTGGGTCGCTCGACCCCAGGTGGCCGTCGCCTGGGTTCGCGCGATCAGCGGCCGCCTGGTCGTAGCGACCCGGAGCGACGGCCGCCGAGGTCGCGCGACCCCAGCGACGGCCGCCGAGGTCGCGCGACCAGCGGGCCAGATCCGGTCCCGGCCGGATCCGGCGGTCCGGCAGCCGGATCCGGCGGTCCGGCAGCCGGATCCGGCGGTCCGGCAGCCGGATCCGCCGCCGGATCCGGCGGTCCGGTGGCCGGACTTCAAAAAAAAATAAGAGAAATGTTTTTTTGTTTTTTTAATTTAATAAAAGTCATTTACAAATGCAAATTTTACCAAACGGTATTTTGGCCAAAGTTGCATCTCAATGTAAATTTTACCAAACGACATTTGCATTTCGGAAAACCCCATTCACCCAAAGGTATTTGCATTTTGGCAAATGCATCCCCCAAAAGCCGAACCAAACGGGCCCTCTGTCTTACAAACAACAAATCCCTCACTGCAAATAGATGAGCAGGAGCTATATAAGAAGACAACTCCAGAAACAACATACCACAGTTCTGACAAATGGAATCAAGGTACTAAATATATACAGCATAAATACAATATAAATCACAGCATTCAGGATTACAGGAGGAAAAAAGTGAACAGACAAGCTTATGTATCATGCAACCGTTTTATCCTCAAACCAACAGAATTTTTGAGCAAAAGCTATACACATAATTTCAGCAACAATGAATGATAAAATAAAGGCTTTTTCTCTCGCCGTCTCTGCAACTCGAAGGATGAAAAAGAAAATGAACACCGGCCATCAAATCTGTGCTAAGCAACCGTGGATAATTTCCTGTTGTTTGCTTCCTCAGATTTACTTTCTGAAAGCAGACTGGTAGGTTTTCCAGCCGCTGGATAAGACAATCTCCTTGCCTTTGTAGTTGCCTTTCCATTGGAGGACGGAGGAGGTTTTGGTGAAGTTACGGCCTTTGGCGTTTGCTGGTTCAAGCTTTTAGTGACATTACTTCCCTGCTTGTTAAGTGGTTTCTTCGGGCTAACGGTCTGAATGGGTACTCGGCTTTCCCATGGGCGAGCAGCGATCCATCGCTCCATCCAGCTCCAACCCCAACCGGCTTTTCCGAGTTCATAATTCTTCAAGCCATTGGTATTAGAGTCGGCCCTCCACTGTGAATCACCAATTCATAAAATGTGAGGACAACAGGAATCATATTCAGAAACTATAATCACCTCCTTAGCAGTATCATCCGAGAACCGAATCCTTCAGCAACATTCTTTTTTTCTTGACAATTTATTTCCTTTTCCTTGAGAAGACAGGAATTATCTTGCATTGCATAACACAGCCATGAGACCCGAAAAAACTAAAACAATACCAATCAACAACAAACCAAGCCTTATCCCACTATATGGTGAATCTTATCATGGGATTGTGCTTGATCCTAAATAGAGCCTTAAAAATAAATCTTGACGTATGTTATGTGATCTCCCTCACCTGATGGTTAAATGCATATGCCATGGTTCGCTCCCGTTTAACTGCTGCTTCTTCTCTCTGATGTATCCTTGCAAGAATTTCTTCCATGGTTTCAGAGCCACCGCACCAGTCAACCTGTCAGGCATGTAATGATGTAGTTGTAAGAGAATGCTGGGTGGTGTCATTTCAAACACATTGCACATTCTTGCAGAACATGGATATATAACTATAAAGCCACAATGGCCACTGGAGAACATGCAACTTATTTCAATGACTAAAATTTGAAGTAGAAGGCTTCAACGACTACAATCCATAATCACGTGCTGCAGTTGCCTTTTACGCTACAGACACAGAAAGTATGACTCGACAAGAATCCTTAATCTGGAGCTTTTATGCATAGAACAGGACCATTATCCCAGCTGGGTTTGATATGCTGCAGGGGGCCATTGATCCCTTCCTTAATCAGTTTTCGATGTCCACAAATTTTTGATATGGCTGATGAAATTTACCTCAAGATCGTGGAGTTTAGCCTCAAGTTTCATCTGGTTCTCCAATTTCTTCTGTTTTATCCGCCCTTCTGTCACCATACAGAGACGGCGCTCTCTAACCTGAGACTGTATTTTGCTCCAGGAATGAAGATACCCCAATGTTGTTGTTGCTTGCTTTTTGACCGAAAAGTTTTGTGTCAGAATCTGCAATCTCACAATTCCTTTCAAACGTCGTAGCATTTTCCGTGCCTAGAGCAGGATGAGAACAATTCTGTCAAATAAATGATATAAACGCATCTTCCAAAGAGTTAAGCAAGAAAATCACTGAGGACCAGGTATAATGGGGAAATTTACATCTTAGGTACCATATAAGTTGTGCCAATGATGATTCAATAATAGCACAATTGAACAGCAAAATTGCCAGCTGAAAGTGAAAGTGAAAACAAATATCTATAGGACACCCTGACACAGATGCAGGACATCTTCACAAGATGCTGTATTTAGCTAGTAGCTATCTAGCCATGGAAAGTTTAAAAAGATGACCAATCAACAGGATGAACCTAAAGGCAAACCATAATTGAATGAAGCATTTGGTGAATGTGGTACCATATATGCCCGGAATGCTGTTTGAATTCGTAGTGCAGCTCTATTCTCAAGGGACATGCCAAGAGAACTTTTTCCAGCAGTAGCACCATTTTCCAAAGTTGTAGACTCTTTATTTGAGTGGGTCTTCCACTTGAAGGAATTTGACTTCCCAGGAGACGAAGATGCCTGTTTTCCGGGCTGAAAGCATAACATCAAGCAGCAATGCAACATCAAAAGTATGAAAGGCACAACCAAATTTAACCCTATTATCACATGTTTGCTCCCTAAGTAACAGAAGTAGAGATTTCTTTAAAATCATAACCAGCTTCCAACTTTTACTCCAATTATAATTTTCCAATTGTTTGATATAGACAACAGAAAGAAAGAATTCACTTAAGACTTCATGATCTTGGTAAGTGCTAAAGTAGAGATTTATTTGAATGTTCTACTCTGTGTCCATTGAATAGTTCATATTAGAAGCCTTTTCAGATGGTGACCTGAGAAGCACAGAACACAGCGGAAGCTCATTAACACTACCAAACACTTATCAAGCAACTAGCCATTACTTATGGAAGCTGGCACCAATCGTGGCAAGTTTCTTATCACAGTGAATCTAGTGAATCTAATGGGAAAGTAGAGACTACACAACAGATTTTATACAAGGAAGAACAATAAGATTTCAAAGGATAGAAATATAATAACAAGCAGGAGAAAAGGCAGAACATTTTCAGAAAGCACATTATTTCATCAAATGACTAATGTGTTCAAAGGGTCACTGTAAAAAGCATTACCAGGAAACGAAAAGCTATCCATGAGATAAAGCCCAATCATGAATAGTTCCCATATGCATATGAACCCTTCTACGTCGTTAGAAACGTTTGCGCAAAATTCTCACAGTTTCAGGAAAACAACTCCAGCAGAGATGTTTCATGATTAGCTAATAACAGAGAACATGCAATTTATACAGGTAGAATTTAGAGCTGAAAGATCTTTAGACAAACTTGAAACAGTCTCATCATACCCAACTCAACTATGCTGGAAGCAAAAATGTTTGATCCATGCTTAATGTAAATGCGACAGGACTAAGGAAAGAAAAAAAGTATATGGACTGTTTTATACCTTCGACTGCTTCGAACCATTGTTCTTCACTCTCTTCAGGTTGATTATAGACTTGAACCAGTTCCCAGAACCCATATCTTTAAGTTAAATGCCTTTACCCGTGAAGAGCAATACCCTGTTTCACGAAAGATCAATGACATGAGTGCTGGCACAAAACACACCTTGGAAGATCGCACAATTATGAACCACACCGCCATATATTCGAATCTCTGATTTTTTTTCATCGACTCGAGAATGAACAGTCATAAACATCATGATATCATCACAATCGATCTCAATAGCATCATATAACAACCCAAGATCCTATTTCTACACTTGTGATCGTACGTAATCAGTGCTTTTTCATATAGAAAGCTAGAACATAATGTCATTGTATCTCAATTAGGAACACGTAACCACCTCCTCAATCAACCACTCTGTTAGGCTGCTAATCTCAAACCATGTTGATCCAATTCTAAGAGAACAGCACTTGACATCTCATCAAATGCGGACCACATAGAAAACATCAAAACAAGCAGAACGCTCCATAATTCGAGCGAAATTGCAGAAACTCTAATCAGATTCCCAGATCAAGAAACCGAGCATTTGCTTCGCCAATCACTCACCGCCCCCGAGCCCAGATCCCAGTCTCCCCCAATCACCAAGAAACGCCTACCCCACATCAGATATTCAGGTGGAAAAACAGAATGGAACAGAACAAAAAGCAGAAGGGCATTAGTTCTATGAACAATGATGACGTACCCACAGAAGCAGCAACAATGAGGTCCAGTCCAGCGACGACCTTTTCCTTCCTCTTCTTTTCACACAAATGGGTACTCGATGGTCTTGCCTAAAGACTCTGGTGGGGATAGCATTAGTAGTAAAGCACAAGAAAGCTCGAAGAAAAGGTCAGGCTGTCATGGCAAAGAAGAGAGAGAGAGAGAGAGAGAGAGAGAGAGAAAATAAAAAGTGGGTGTGGAATGTGGATATGCAAAAGGTCCACCTCCAATTCTACCCAGAATTTCCTGTTCTTTACTTAAAAAAATCATTCATTTAATCAGATGGGGTCGATGGAAGATGTTTGTATTCATCCATCTCATCCTTGAATGGAGCCCTCTCTCTCTCTCTCTCTCTCTCTCTCTCTCTCTCTCTCTCTCTCTCCTCTCCTTGGTCCACCATTCTCGGCTCAATCAAAGTCTCAACCAACGAAATACAACTCACTCAAAAGGGGTCTTGCAGTTTGGTGCGAGGGAGTGTTGTTGGGGTGAAGAAGTCAGCAAAAAACAAAGGAGTCGAACGAGTACAGCGACAGCAGAACAAACCAATGGGGGCTTGACGGTGATGGCCTGCCTTTCTAATTTGGTGTGGAAGAAAGTTCAGATTTTTATTCTTTATTTTTCAATGAATTGTTTTGGATATTTTGAAGGGTTCTCAAACTGTGCTACAGTACAAGCAGGAGCTGAAATGATTGGCATTGTTATATGATGATTGGGTTGGTGCACTTTTGAGGAAAGGAAAAAAAAAAATTCACATGAATTTCTAAATCTGGATTGCCTGCTGAAGCAGATATTTATTTCTCAAATGTAAACAGTTAGGGAGCTAATCAAGATGAAGTTTGCTGTCAAAATAGATCTTGTACCGGCATTTCGAAGTTATATTCATGAGGAACTATCTTTAAGACTAAGCTTCCATATTCCGGGGCAATGCCAAAAATGCCATAACTTGCCGGCAAGATTAGATAAGAGATTCGTGAAATTGTGATGTCAATATCATAGACCAATTTCTTGCAAAACTGACCTAGAAATGAAATGATTTTTGGGAGATATTAATTTAAGGAAGCATGCGGATGATCGCTTCTAAGAACGGAAAATCTCTGAAAATGAAGTAATGCATTCAATGACATGGAGGAGTAGTCTATATTTATATTATTAATGAAAAATAAATGTATTTCCTCCTTGCTAGTTGCTTAGAAAAATATAATATAAGTTTAAAAAATGAAAAATGTAAAAAGGGTCACGAGCATTTTCGAAGTTAAATTTGCAATTAACCATATTTAAATCTAAGTTTTCCTATCAGAAGGAATGCCAAAAATGCTATAACTTGCCAACAACACTACCCGAGAGTCTATCATGATATCAATAATAGAGACCGGTTTTTTGCGAATAATCAAGAAATACTATTTAGAAAAAACACACAAATGATGGTTGGTAGGAGAAAAATATCTTTGAAAAATAAAGTATGCATTCAATCACATGGAGGAGATCTTCATTTTTCTAATGAAAATTAAATGTATTTCCTCCTTACAAGACTCGGCAAGAGTTTGCAAAATCGTGATATTAATATTAGACATCAATTTCTTGCGAAACTTGATCAAAAAATAAAATGATTTTCAACAAATATAACTTTAAGAAAGTGCGCAAATTAGTACTTTTAAGAACAGAAAATTTCCAAAAACAAAGTATGCATTCAATCACATGGAGAAGTAGTGTATTGTCATTTTTCTAGTGAAAAATAAATGTATTTCCTCCTCGAAAAGTTGCTTAGAGAAAAATACAGTAAAGAGAGGAAAATGATTAAAAAAAAAAAAAAAAAAAAAAAAAAGGTGGTCCCGGCGGGGCTCGAACCCGCGACCTTCGGCTCATAAGACCAACGCTCTAACCAACTGAGCTACGGGACCACGCTGCGGGGGATTTTCCTCGTTTTAACTAATTTACTATAAATCAAACATTCTTTCTGTCCTACATTTTTGGGACAAAACACGCCAAGATTTTTCTCTTTCTTTTTCCTTTTTGTTTGATCACATCCACTTCTTTCGCTGAATTTCGAAGTAATTAATAGCCATACGTAACTTTTGACTTCGATTTGACAATTTGCTTATGTAGCTGAACCTGTCCTGGCGAAGACAAAGAAGGGAAGAATTAAAGACTATGGTTGGGGTCGGTTCAACTGCCAAGCTCCCCATTATCAAAACATTAGATAATGGCAATAATTACTGAAATGATTTAATGGTAAGGAATATCAATAATTGTTATTGTTCTTATCATTATGCATTAGGGGCCTCCAGATATGGCCAGCACATTTTTAGCCAAATTTAGTTAGTGACGCTGCATGATCTGGACCCTGAGGCAGCATTCCAAGGCTGCTTTCATAATTAGGTCTATTTCGAGCAATATTCCTATCATCATTATATTTCAACAGCTCCTGATTTAATCATGAAATTATTATCATTACTTCTAGCACCTCCGTTGCGTAATTCAATTAAAGATGTTTTTATGTGCCGAAGCCGCTGTAGGGTCCGTCTGCCTAGTGTTACCCACATAAATTGGGATTTTTGGTGGGATTATCCAATTATTATATTGGGTATTGGCCGTTGATTTTTTATTTATTTATTTATTACTGGAGGAAGATTTTCTAATCCAGACAAGATGACGGTTTTTTTCTCCCGAAAAATAACCTCGTGAGATTATTCTCCAACTAGATTCATGAGAGAACAATTTTTAAGATATAGACTCACATGTCACAACACCATATATCAAAATAGGCATAGCAAGGAATATTTCACTAACTCCCCTCTTCTCTACGTGTATGATTCTCCTCGAGTGGTTATTCAATCCATCATCGCATAATCTCATCTACATGTTGCCTTTTGTCGAAATCCAAATTGTAAATTGTTGGTTAGAAATGCATTGCTGCTTTATTTTTCTCCTTGGGAAATGCAATTGCATATTAGATTTTTTTGCAAATGATATAATTAAGTCAATCGAGTTCTAAGTCTCTATGGCAATGTAATTGAGTACTAAAAACTTCATGGAAAGAGTTGCAGTCCAATCATAAAATATTTACTAAAAAGTGCATTCTTAAGACCGACACAAAGAAAATTTCGGGGTAGTCACATAATCATTTTTATGCATTGTAATGGAAAGGACTTGATTGCATTCTATATTTGTCACTTTTTTAATGATTAAAAGAAAATTATTTAAAAAATTCTAAATTTATTGTATTTTTATCAATTTAGTTTTAAACCTTTCAATTTTGCTAGTTGGGTCATAAAATTTTTTATCTTTTGTCAATTGAATTCACCAACCACTAGCAAGGGCGGCAACACTCTTGCTTGGCCTCGTTTAGATCTAAGTGAGGCCATCGCAACCTGCATCACTCCACACAATGGCTCTAGGGTTCCTCTTCTTCATCTTTAGCACTCCATTTGCCCTTTGCCCAAATCTTCTTCTACTCCTTCGTCTTCTTCTTAAAAAATTATCTGCAAAACCTCTAGGGTTTCCGAGAGCTTCAACCTTGTTGTGACCTTGAACTTGTTTTGATTTTCATGTTGAATTCTCGATTCATTTGTGAAACCTAGGGTTTTCTTTTTTTGTTCCCTTGGCCACCACGAAGCCAAAGCGGCCATGGCAGCTACAAGCTCGAGATCTAACAATCATGGCTGAGAGTTAAGCTTATGTAGCCCTGGTAGGGCCACCAATGCCTATGGCTGATGAGGCCATGGGGAGGCTAGGCTCGCCTAGATCTAGGTGAGTGCTGCACAACCCTCACCCTCAACCAGTGAGGTTTCGACTACCCTCGCCATTGGATAGCGAGAATTCAAAAAAAAAAAAAAGAAGAAGAAGGAGAAGGAGAAGGAGAAGACAAAGAAGGAAAAAAAAAATATTTTAAAAATATTTTAAAATATTATTTAAGGGTTTATGATTGAATTGGCAAAAATACAATAGGTTTAAGGATTTTTTTGACAATTTTCCATCAATCAAAGGCAACTAAATCCTACTTTCTCACTACAAGGTTGATCAGAACGGATAGATCTTTAGGTTTGTTGTCTTAGGGTTGACCAAAGACAATAGAGTCACAAGTTTGTCGCCTTAGGCCACTACCAAGAGGCGATGAAACACTGATTTTGTCACCTTAAGTAGGGTGTGCAACCAAACTAGTTATACTCATAAATTGGATTGGATTACCTGCAAAATAGGTTCGGGAATCGGTTCCTGTTGGAACTGGTGTGGGAACAAGTTTGTAGTGAATACCCACTTGAGAACCGGACTGGACTATCTTGTTTTGAAACTAGTTTCGGAATTGGTTTTATAAGTTTAAAAAACCAAAATCCTATTTTTTCCCTAAATTCTAACCTAAGCACTTTTTCATCTTTTGTCTTTCCTCAAAACTCCTCTTCCCCTAAATTTTTATGGATGAATGGGGAATGAAGATTTATATTTTATGTTACGTGTTTGAACTTTATATCATTTATAAATTGTATGCGACTAAGTATTCATATTATGGATTGCTGTTTTTTGTGGATTAAGATTTCTATTGTTCATCTTTTACTTTGAATCATATCATTACTCATGGCCTCATATGATTTTGCTATTAAAAAATTAGCAAAAAAAATAAAATAGGTTTTCGGGTAGACCTTGGAACTAGACTTGAAAAATAGGGTAGGTTCTAGAATCGGTTCCAAGCAAATAGGGTAGACTCTAAGGTCCAAAAATTAGGAACTAATTATAACAAGGTAAGTTCCAAGTTCTAGCTTTAAAACCTCCCTACCTAGATCCAATCATTCCTAATCTTAAATTGTGTTTGGTAGTCTAGATTTGAGCTCGGATATGATAACAAAATATTCAATCCAATATTTGGCGATGTCTTCTAGATTGGATAAACCGGATATACCCGAATAAAAAAAATCCAAGCTACAGGGTGGGATAGACCTAGATTAGATAAAAAAAAAAGTTTTAAAATAATAACAATTTCCTTTCAACGATGGAGTGATGGAGTCTGGCTTCGCCAGTATCACAACAGCCTATCACTCCTGACCACCGTGCAAGACCACCACCACAACAACCTATCTCTCTTGACCACTATACAATCATCATCACCGATTGTCATTGCTGTCCAACCGATTGTCCTCCGACGACTATCGAACCAAATTGGCTATGGACGATGAATGACCGAAATCGATAGATCGACTTGAAAAGTCATCTTTGAAAAAGAAGAGCAAGAAAAAGGCAAAACGCGTGAAGTTTTGGGCATTTGTACGTTGTTCCTAAATGGTGGTCACTTGATTTTGCTGCGATGCTTCGGCGTCTGATGCTGTCCTCTACTCAGATCTAAGACTTTGCGCTGACAATCGGAAAATTTCATTTGGAAATGGAGGAGCAGGAGCTCTGGCGAAAATGGCGATCGCTTAAAAGTGGTGCTAGTCTCGGCCATGCGACATTATGTCAACAATATGCTACCCTAGATTTGGAAAGTTTTACCTTTGTGAGCAAGTGAGATATCAAAAGATTTTGAATCTTATTTTATATCGCACCAAATATATGGGAAAGGATTTTTTGATATTTGGAGGATATTTGAAGGATTTCTAATCCCACCTTATCCTATCTTATCTTAATCCAAATCCAGACAACCAAATACGACCTTAGGTCATACTAAAGACAAGGATATACTACTTTTGTTGTCTTAGAGCTAGAATCAGACCGATTCTCTAAATGCCTTTATGGATATTCCCGGCTATTCACAGAACGTGAGAAGGATATGAATAATCATTTGCTTCCAGAAGAAATCGAAGAATGGCCCATTTATACATAATGGTAAAGGGTCCCCGATGACCATAGGAAATGACTAGAAAAATGAAGGAATATTTTAATCCTTACCAACTCGATCTTGTTTCCCCTGGCAACAAACATGCATGAACCATTTCTCGAAATATGTGTTCGGAAAGCCCAAAGTCTCAATAGTTAGCTAGGGAACCAAAATTGATTTTGTATCTTTAGGTCTACCTAAGATGACAAAACTTTATATTTTCACTGCAGATTTGAAAGTTTTCCCACTCGATAGCGACAGATGTTGAATTTCGTCACTTGGATGTGAACCTTAGGTGACAAAACCATGATTTTGTCACATCAAAACTCACTCAAGGAGACAAATTTCACGTTTGTGGCACTAAATTCAAAACTTAAGGCTGTGAAACTTCGATTTTGTCATCTTAGGATATGATCAAATCGCCTTTGGTGGACCAAAGGCGACGAAAACTATATTTTGCCGCTTTTGGGTAACCTAAAGGCGACAAAAATGTTTGGTCGCAAAAATGTTGTCGCCTTAAGGTATTTTTCATCTAGTCTTACCTTGGTGGCACTCTTCGTTCTGCTGAACCAACTCCAACTAAGAGTTGGCCCTTTACCAACGAAGACGAAACAGCACAACACAAAATGCTGCCCATCAAAGGCGGTGGACATGGACAGTTTACATAATAAATTCTTCTAGCAGGTATCATCCACATGTCATCCACGTAAAAACAATCCCCTCCTCCTTCACATGTACCTATCTCGAAATATGTCCATTGCCTCACTTAGGATGCATTCATTTTTCAGAAAATGAATAATTTGGATATCATATTTTTGAATATAATTCTTTTTACTGTTTGAAATAATTAGCGGATGAAATTGTTGTCGATGTTTATACACCAACGATGTGGATGCCTTAAATTCATGAGATTCCTCTGATTAAAACAGTATCTTGTTATCCAATCCAAATGGGATGAACAAGTTACATATTTGAATCAAAATCAAAAAAGACAATGACGTTCCATCTCTCTTCTGTATATATAAATCCGATTCGATCTGTGTATCGCAGAAATCGTTCTTGCTGTATGTCACTTCGTGACACGACGGAATGTGGCCCTAAGACCAGCCTAAAACACTCGTGAGGATATAAAGAAGCAGAAGAGATAAAGGGTAGAGAGCATACGAAAGAATACACGTCCAGAACGGGAACTTGGTGCCGAAGCTTGTGATGAACCCCATCAAAGTGCAGATCAGAAGCACGACCAGAACCTCGGCCGAGACGTCCCGGGTTATGTCCTTGATGTACACGAGGGCCAAGAACGTGGCTAATCCCATCACGTTATTCATGAACACCCCGTTGTAAACCTGCAATGCAAAGAAATCGAATTCTTACAACCTAATTCTCGTCAAAATGCAGAAAGATCCGTTAGCAAAAGCTTATACTGTGATTATACAGAACTAAAGTTGTCGTCAATATGAATGCAGAAGCTAAAGGATTTTGCAATTGAGATGGGTCTGCGCATATATGATGATCCTCATTTGACCCTTCAAGAATCATAAAGTTGATTAATGTCATAATGATCAATGAATTCTTCAAAATAGAGAGGTTCAACATTCTTAAATTTGCTTCCGGCATTAGAACTCTACCTGCCGCTCGCTAAAATCTATCTCTGTCAATGATTTCCTTCATTGAACTGCAAATTAGGGCTTGTGGGTATTATAAAAACGACTTATTGTCTGCTCAAAATCAGGCAATAATGATTTTGTTCTTGAGCCTATGAAGGTAAACTCGTTCTAGAATTACTTCGATGACATAACCGGGGGATTCATAGGATAGACAATTAGATTTCAGTGAGCTCTTGACATCTCCGGCCTCGATGTACACAAAAGACAAGAACATGAAGGAAGGAGAAGTACATGTGCTTATATATTCACCTCAGTTAACGCCCCGGAAATGTCCCTTTTGGTCTTCTTCTTCGCTGAAATAACGGCTGCGAGCAATTGACGGTAGCTTGTGGCCAAGGGAATCAACACGTAGGAGATGAAGAATGGGCGAATCCCCGCAGCGCGCCCGAATTCTTCGAAGCTGTCCCCGAGGGGTCCTGCGAGCAGAACTGTTATGCCGGATCCTACGATTATCAGGAAACCAGCTTTTGCATAGTTCCACCACACGTCAAATCGGCCTGTGGACTTGCTCGTTTTGTAATGAGGCAATAACAAGCTCTCTTGCTCTGGTGTTGTTTCCTGCAGATTCATGGCACCAAGAAAGTGCTGAAAAGCGAAATAATCTCCGTAGGTGAGCAGGTCATGTTGATAATATACGGCGAACACATTAGTTAAACTAAATCAGTTGCTAGTTTCAGAACATTTGGACCTCTTCTCATGAATTTCCAAGCCCACTAGGCGACAAGATGATTGAAAATCTTTAGGGAGCATTTCATTTTGCCAACGAAACCCTAGAAACTAATAATTGAGCCAAAATGCACCTTCATTTGCACCTCATGATGTATCGCGAAATTTGCTACTGATACATATCTGAAATTCAGCATATAATTAGTGATGTAACTCAGTCATAAAACTAAGTGTTGTGTAAGACGACTATGAATGCGTTTGAAGGTACTAAACATAAGTTTGAGAATGTAACTAGAGTTTTTGTGGATGGTTGCACCGTACCCGTGACTGGTTGCCAGCTGAGGATCGAGCTTGAGCAAGACTGTTTACAGGGAGCGTGTCCTCGTCCAACCATTCGGAAATTCCTTGCACAAATTCAGATTCACTTATGGATGCATCAATTGAAGAGTCAAATAGCTTCATCACAGAATCGGTGAAGTTGTCTGTGTTCAAACCGGCTTCCACGATCTGTATTCCCAGCATAAATGAGTACAGTTCGGTTTTTGGTACCCGTGAATCCTTGTTCTGGTCCATCTTTTGAAAGAGGCTGCATGTGCAACCAACTGAACTTCTCCAAAAAGCAAACAATAATAACAAAAGAGGCGATAGGAATCTGAAAATCTTGATTAATTTGGACTGTGAATGAAAAATGAAGATTAATTACTCTTTTATATGAAGTACGTTCGGCTTGCCGTGGATGGTGAGAAGACTCTGCAGTATGCTCTCTCCTTCGTATAATCGCACTAGATATTCAAGTCTCTTCTTCTGAATCCATGGCTCAAAGACCTGCACCAAGATTTCGTATTTCACCATTAAAATTGCAGGAAACCATCAATGAACTCAGTAATTCTAGCAATTCCTAGATGATCAAGAAAGAAGATTAATTTCGCTAGAAACTTTAGTAGATCATCGAATTTCTTTTTGCTTTACCTGGTAAGTGCAATACGTGACGAGGAAGATGACCGTAACTATGAGACTGACCAAAATCACAATTCGTTTCCCAGCGGCAAAATTGACGATCTTCGCCGATTGAAGAATGAGGAACGGAATCATGGAAACGAACATGATTCTAGCAATGTATTTAGTCTCCGGGTCAGTTTCGACACCCGAACCTGCAAATCCAGAGGAGTAAAACATCCAAACTATCACGAATATCCATGAATTGCATATAATATGAAAGGAAAGAACCCCTTGTTCAAGGTATACGTTAGAAGGAGAGACAAGATTGATGGAGAGAACCTGTGAGACGGCATGGCTCTCTGGTGGGTTGTCGATCGGACGAAGAAGGCGAAGAGCTCGTAAAATCACAACTGCCAAAAGCAACAATGGAACCCCAAACTAGCGAGAGGCTGAAGATTGCCGATCCTGCAAGCATGGCCATTGCCATCGTCACCATCGACTCAGTCTTGTCCGAGCTTGCTGATATTGCGCTAGCTACGAAGGAATTGAGAAAATACAAGATCAAGAAGATATAGAAGAAGGTGAAATTGCAAAGCTAGGTTAGGAAGATATTTAAAATATGTTTGTGTTTACCATATGATTCAAATCTAGTTAGATGTTAAAGTCTTGTTGTGATGTCGCAATGAATGTACATTAGACCAGTCAAATAAGTGAGTTAGGTCTGATAAAAAATGATTTGACCCAAATGAACCAATTAAATCCGTTATGACCCATTTCAAGCAATAAACATCTAACATACCCGACACCCAACCTATATTGCTAAAACACTTACGTATATAACCAAATTTAGGAAAACCCATTCCCAAACTAAGATGAAAAAACTAAATGAGTGAATGAGTGATCAAATGAGAGCAAGAGAGAGTGAAGTGAGTCATAGAGGTGGGTTGGGTCTAAGTAAGTGATAAATCTATCTAACATCCGTATTAAACCCGTTTATGACTCAAAGAATTAGGTCTAAATCCATAAATATAATTAACCAATTTGAGGACCTAGCCCACTAAATTTGAGTTGAAATGGATCTATGGTCCATTTTGAATGGTCTAACCAAAAATATCTCAAATTTGCTGATTATTTTGTTAGATGCATAAATGATGAATATTTTTAGACAAGAAATAGCCTCAAACTATATGACCTGTAGGCCCGCCAAAAAAAAAAAAAAAATGTGAGAACAGGCCACTTTAGATAATACTTTATACAATCCATCATTTTAGAAACTGTACTGCAATTAGTCCCCCGCGAAATTTTTCACATGTTATGACTTTAATATCCCATGTGACGTCATAAATCATGGTGGAGCAATTACTTGAACTTTTCATATAAGCGAGTCTACATAGTGACGTGATTTGCAAGAAGACGGTATTTAATAGTATTTTGATGTTTAAGCTATTGTTTTAGATAATTCTTTTTTTGACACCCTGGTGATCTGTGGTACGAAAGAGATTTCTTATATTTTTTCCCCTCGAAATTATTTGTTTTAATATTGATCTTCTTCATTTGCGATCTGTGGAAGCTTCCAAGTTCAAAGGACCAAAGAATATTAATATAATTTAAGAGATTTTTATTACGTACTGAGATTGCATTAAATGCTCATCGGCAGACGCTCCTTGGATCAAGTGTCACGTGAAGTGCACGAATGGTACAAACTTAAATGGAGATATTGTAATATTTATAGAGTCAAAAAGGTATAATAAAAAGAGATAATTTTTTTTAAATGGATAGAAATGAAAACATTATTCTAAACTCCAAGCAATAGTTTGGTTACGATAACTTATAAATAGTATTGAGGCCTTATTTGAGTTGTTATAGAAAGTCGAGAAATTAGACTAAACAAATTAAAAGTTTACAATTAAATTGAACGTTTACAGATGATTCAAAAATCACATTAAACAAATTAATATCTAAAATATGACATTACACATTGAATCAAATTTAGTGTCATTTTCCCTATATCCAAATAATGTAGCTGTCACTCTCATATAGTAACGGCATAAGAATATTTGCCCATTTTGTTTGGCACGTGATGGGGGACTAGAGAAAAAAGTAAGGATATTGATGTTATATCTAGAAAACATAGATAGTGATGTTATGCGAGGAGAAAAAACATGAGAATTTGAGAAGCAAATTTTATGTAATCAATGGAAAAAGGAATTAGTCTAGCAATAGTTCAATTGATGAAAATAGTGTAATCGGAGAGAAAAAAAACTCAATTGAAGATGGTAGTGAATGGTGAGGGGAATCACGCGATCTATTTAATTTGTAACGTGGAATCAAAACAAATAAATTATTTCATCCCTGTGCTAAATTAATTTCTTTATATTTTTCGTTTTATATTGGCCAATTTTCTCTTGAGAAAGTTAGCACTCGGCTAACCAGGCACATAAGTTACCTAGTTTCCTTGAGAGATTACGCGGTGGAGATAGCACTATTACTCTCCTAGTCCTAACGAGTAGTAACACTTCATATGTTAATCAATATAAAGCACAAGATAACTTTTTCTAGATATATAAAAAGGAGTTTATCACTTATCGGAAAAAAAAAAAAGGTTAGAATAAAGGACGAATATGGTCAAACTTGAAGTACAAATTTCCATTATCAAACTATAAATAATATCTCTTTGGCTCCATAAAGAGGCAAAATGCAAACCGACGTATGGCATAAGTCATTAATACTCGCTTGAGGTTGGCGGAAGATCAAAGTAATAAGCACGTTCATCAATCCCGATGTTGAATTTATTGACTAGAGAATTAAATTAAGGGTAATAAATAGTGCCACGTGAATAGTCATAGTCGGCGCAAAAGCAAGCAATTGACATCCGATTACTTAATTTATTTACCCAATTTATCAAGGGGAAAATTATTTATTAGAAGAATCGGTGGACAAATGAGTATTCTTGGCTCCGTTTGTTAAGTGAAAAATAAATGATTTTGAGAATATTTTAAAAAAATCGATTGTATCACTTGAAAATATTAATCCATGAAAAAAATTTTCATTGTTGATGGACATTAATGTCTAAAAATTTATGTGAACCATAAAAATATTTTTTATTCATTAATTTTTTTAAGCAATATAAACGATCATTTTTTAGAAAATAATTTATAGATCATTCATTTTCCGCCAAATAAGTGAAACCCTGGTGATTTGTGAATATTTAATGCTTAATGCAAATTCAACTTTTTCCATGAATTTAATGACATAACTAAGTACCGAATAAATAATATTGGAAAGAGAAGGGTTTCTCTAACAGGAATAACGAGAAAATAAAATGAAATCGGAATTTCTTACCGAGCATTATGATGACTTGAGGGAAGGTTCCCAGCATTTGGAACAGAGAGGCACCGAAGATCCCAGTTCCGAACATGCGGAAGAAGAGCTCCGACCCCGAAGACACGTACTTGCCGGCGAGGGCGAGCAAGCATTCGTACACCGCCACGAGAAACAGCTCGCCCCACAGCTCGGTCGTGCACGGCAAGAACCCGTAAGTCGGCTCGCACGTCACGGTTGCTGCCACCGCGAGATCCGGGGCTGAGGACGGCACCCCATTGCTCCTGCCCGAGCTGTCCGGTATCGGGTCGAAGGTTCCTTTAACGGACCGGCTGTCTGCCGAAGCGGTCAGCATGGCCAGAATCACGAAGAATGCAAGCCTCATTGAGAGAGAGAGAGAGAGAGAGAGAGAGAGAGAGAGAGAGTTGTGTAACTTAGAAGAGGAAAGAAGGAGAGACTCAGAAGAGAGAAGGAAGGACGAGGGGTCACGAAGGTTTCCGAATCAGGGTGGGGAGATATATATATATATATATATATATATATACGAGAGAATATGATTCAAGTCAGTAGGTGATGCAATAAAGTTCTGAAAAAAAGAATGTCGAGATAGAATATAACCTTATATTATATTCTATGAAGAAGTCAAAAGGGTTGTTATTTACTTCGGTCCTTAGAATGATACCCTTGAAGTGTGTACCACCTCATGAACTTGTCAAGGACAATGTGGTGATAGGATATAATTATTTTCTTAAAGATGGAGTTATATCAGGAATGATCTTTCAATAAATACTTAAAAAACAATATATTTATGTCAATCTTATCAATATATTTATGTCAGTTTTGTCTAAACATCAATCGTTTTGATGTGTTTATTGTCTTTATTAATGACATGGTGAATAGTCTTTTAATCTTTTGGACAAAAATATTCAAGCACGTAAGATGTTTTTCGAAATTTCAAGACATCACTTGTTTAGAATTGGTAATTTTCATGAGGGGATGCTGCTAATAAACTGACTTTCATGAAAAAAAAAAAAAAAGTGCCACCTTCTTGCGTTATAAGTTTGAAAACATATAGACGACTTGATAAATAACAAATTAGCATAGGATTAGCGGACACAATTTTTTTGGCACAGATTACGATTACCATGGGAACTCATTTTGTTAATTTTGATACAAAGAATTAGCAATGCATGTACATTAAATGAAAGTTAAATTAATTGTGTTTGTATATATTTTCCACGTATATAGTTAACATGTATCCACTGTGCTAATTTTTGTGTCGAGATCAAGTTGTATTTTTGTATATTGCATCGTAATGCTACCTTGTTGTGTTAATTAATGTTGAGTGCATGTAAACTTATTCTTAAAAAAAAAAAAAATGCACGAAACGAGGAAAAAATGCATATAAAACTAAAGAAATAAAAATCTTGGAAGTTGAAGTAGAAAGTGAGAGTAGGTGAAGGTGAGAGTGGCACTTTGTCGACACCCAAAATGCCCGATATTTAATTATTATGGGTATGCAATGATTGTTCGAAAGCAATAAAAGTGGACTCAACAACCTCTTATGCAACCGTTAAAAGTAGTGATGAAAAGGGTAAATAGTGAAGAATATATAATCTGGGCATATTTGATCATCCGCAGAGAAAGCCAATTTAATGGATTGAATATTTATCGATATTACCTGTTTGATGACTCGAGTGTAAATGTTGACAAATATCGAGAAGTGGCAAATGATTGCGAATTATTTTAACAAAGTTGTCGATGAGCATGGACCAAGGCGATTGATTAAAAGGATCACATCAAGGCTCTAGAGTGTACACCTCCCGGTGAAGATCATGGAGAATGGTTACGATAAGAAGTAAACATGGAAAATTGAGGTTGGTGCATTGCATCAAGGCTCAATTTGAAGAACGGTAACAAGAGCACGTGTAGACCTGGAGAATAGTCAAACCGTTGGAGAAGTGGAGGACTATTTCAACGGAGCTCCGAAGAAGACTTGCCGACGTGGATTGAGGGGACCATTTGGAGAGAGCTTCGAGGAAGACTTGCCGACGTGGGAGCATGAGACTGAAATTTCGGAAGAAACTACTCCCAAACAATTATAATAGAATGCCTATAAATACCAAGTTTTCATCAACTAGAAAAGCCCTCTCGACAATCAAAATGTATTCTTTTATTATCTTTGCTTTCCTGCACTTTATTTTTTCTTAGTTATAGTTTTTCGATTTGTGTCATCAATTAAATTCTGACATGTATCTTTATCCCAGTACTTTCCGTTCCGACGTGCATATCTATCATGGGTGTCATGTTGTCGATTAAATCCCGGTGTTACATATTTGCACGTTCTCGAGCTTTATCGTTGATTAAATTCTGACACACTCTGTGCACGTGTATTGCTATGAAAATGGTTGTATTTTCAAGCCTTGTTGTTGATTGAATCTCATCATGGTTTGTATGTATAACGTGGTTCGAAACTCAAAATAAATGTTTATAGTTATTTCTTGTCTGCTTGGATATTTCTTGTTGGGAGTCATCATGAAACCCGTTTCATCTCAGCAAAAGCCAAAGAATGACTTTAGGAAAAGATGTATCGTCGGCTATTAAATTCTGATAAAACACACTTCAATGCTACTTTCCTCTTGTGGGATTAACTTTTTATCGACCTACCAATTTTAATGTATTAAGAAATTCGCGAGAGAGGGAAGAACCATCATATGACATGCTAACTTGGCATGCAAAATCACTGCATTATCGTCATTGTGTATTTACAAACGTATTTATTGCCATCTTATGTTAAAAAATCGTGATGAAACTAGTATATTTGATGCGTCAATTATTTACATGTCAATTAGGGGGAAAATACAAAAAAAAAGTCCTAAATATTTTATATCAGTACCAATTTAGCCATAAACATTTCCAAATCGGTATCAATTCAGTCAATCCAATCAATTTAAATTGGAAATTACTGATGAGAACATTGGCTGTCATACACAATACGGCCGATGTTAACATAAACATTTTTAATAATTTTTTTGAATTTATTGAATTTTTTTCCTTTCCCTTTTCTTTTCCTTTCCTTTTTCTAGTGGCCATTGTTGATCGCAGGTGAGGGTTGGCCTCGTCAGACTGAGGCTGGGTGAGCATCGATCGTCTAGGCTAGGACCCCCTTGCAAGATTTTGCAAGCCGACCCTTGCCCAAGCTTGGACAAGGGGAGGTGTGGCGAGGTGAGGTTGTCACGCCCCGAACCCCGAGCGCACGCACATCCCACTGCGGTCGATCAAATGCGACATTCCCAGGTAGTGTCGCCGACCCCATTAATTTATTAATGCGCAAGCAGAACGTATTATAAAACCCCTGACAATAAAATACGAGATAGAAAAGCAGGAAGCAAAACCACAACATAACACTTTCATAATTCAACAGAATTACAAATAGAGGTCTACGGCCAAAAGTTTACAAAAGACCGACTCTTAAAAAGGAATTGTTCTATGACCTAAAAGTCGGACACGTTCTCCAATCTTATGACTTCACATTTGCAACTCCTCAAGGCCAACCAAAGCTATCCGGTCGCTCCGTCCACCAAGGACCTGAAATTTTAATCCCACAACCGGGATGAGACGATGTCTCAACAAGTTCAACCCCTAAACCCCTATTAGAAAGAAAATACGCCCCAGGTGGCCTAGCCATATCACACAGAAGACTTACCTCGCATTAGTCTTCATCTGCAGGTTAGCACAATTCAAATCACCCAATCACAGATAGTAATAGGAACTCAAACAATTGGAACGCCATCACTTTCATATAATCACAATCGCACTTAGCACGCATTCCAATTATTATTCACTGCCACATAAGGGCATAGCTTACTCGCAGTTCGGCTATATACTGGCATATAGCCAGGCATCGCCTCCCCCCATGGAGCGCGGCTTCGTCAGTACGTCGACGGCATTCCCGAAGGAGCATGGGCCCAAAATCTACTGCGACCCGCAACCACCGCGTGGGCATCCCATATAGGGGCAAGTCCGGCTCAACAGCCCAGGACGATTCCTCTTAATTATCACACAGCCAAATCATACTCGGCCCCGGGACACTTTGCATTTAACTCAATGCTTCCACTTAAAATAATGATCCCGGCTATTTTTCTTCATATTAAAAATATTCTATAAATTACTCACGTGTGTGGGGACACGCTAATTTCGAATTAAAAAGTCAATATCTCACTTTTTCAAACCCCACTATTTAATATAATCATTAAAATCCAATTTTTACATCAAAACCCGACATTTGGGTTTTTATGAATAAAATCCTTATTTATCCCAATCAACACTTAATTTGCCACAATCAATCATCAAATTCAAATTTTAAATACACAAGAAACGATCAGCATCGAAATTTGCGAAAGTATAAGGTTAAACGAAATTTTCGAATTTTAATAAATAATTAAATTTATTCCGAAAATTAATTAAATAATAATATTCATATTTTTCGCAATCCACATTCAATTTATAATATCCGACCATCAATTTCAAAATCCGAATACACAGTAGCGACCGGCACAAAATTCTGAGAATTTAGGGTCCCGACAAAATTTTCGGAATTTAATAAATAATTAAATTTATTCCAAAAAATAATTAAATAATAATATTTTAATAATTTCGACATATTTAAATAAATCAAAAGTAAATTCATTTATGTCACATCAAGGCTTATATTAATATAAACCTTCATTTAGCCTTAAATTAAACTCACTTTAAGTTAATCAAGCACATTAATCTAATCTACACTTAAATAAATTAAACTAACCACCTAATAACACTTAACATAAACTAAACACACCTAAAGCATCATTAACCCTCTAATCAAGGTTTAGTGAGTTAAACTCACCGGATTAGCGAGCCGAGCGGACCAAAACGACAGGGACGCCGAGGAGAACAACTTTCCTCAAAGCAGGCCGAACATCCGGGCTCGGGAAAGCGGCCAAAACGGGCCAAACGTCCGCTGCATACCCATTTTGTTCCAGCTGTTGTCCATTGCGATTTGAGGCCGAGGAAGGGTAGATCCGGAGCTTGGATGAGATGGTTGAACCGGACCAAGGCGGGACCCGAACGGCGGCCGGAGGTGGCCGAACGGCTCCGGCACGAGCGGATGCAGCAGCGCGACGCGAGCTGAGGCGGAGTGAAGAGGCGAAGACGGCGCGACGGCGGGCCGGCGAGTGCGCGCGGGACGGACTCACAGCGGCAGCGGCGACGGCGGCGTGCGAGCGGGTGGTGAACGGCGGAGGTGTGCGGCTTCTCTAGCTTGCTGGTTGCTGGGTTTTCAAAGAAGAAGGAGATGAAGAAGATGGAGATGGAGGAGTCGCACGGTAGAGAGGAAGAAGAGAGGGAGGAGAGAGAAGAAGGGGGGGCTTTTTCTTTTCTTTTTGCCTTTCTTTAATCTAACAAAATGCCCACCATGACATCATCAAGTCATGTTCCACTAACTTCAAATCTCTCCCCACAACAATCTTGATAGGTCATTTTATTTTTTCAAAGGCATTGAAATTTTGTACAATCAACTCTCCAATTCCACTTGATTCCCTTCCATTGAATCAAATGAAGTCATAAAATTAATCCAATATCACCACACTTCAATTAATATCTTCACTTGTCCATAAAACCAATTTAAGTCCTAATAGCAATACCAAAGGCGGGCCTACTAATTCCTCGGGTCAAATTAACCATTCTCTAATTTAATTTCTGAAAAATTATGATTACATGAAAACTCTTCTGAAGATTAGTCAATGTTCCTAAAATGACTTGTGACATACCCAGACTTCCAATTTCTGAATTTGATCTCAATTTCACGGTTAATTTCACTTTGGCATGATACTAGCGCAGCCCAACCTACCGGGTAGCCTTTAAAAATTTTCATGCATTCGACCTATGGTTAATCATGGCACATCTTTGAAACATTGGCAACTTTCGGTTGTCGGGGTAATCTCAAGGTCTCAAATACGAACACAGGGTACCCAATCGATAGAAAAGTCGGTCCAGTGCTGATCGACAAGAATTGTGCGATCTGGTGGAATCACCCACACTCGATCACATGCCCCTGTCGAGTCAACCTATCTCCGGTCTCTAATCAATTTTTATTTATGCCGTAATGACCCTTGTAGATTAGCTCGATCGAAAGATTGCTTCCTGGTCAAATTCTCGAGTCAGATGCATTAGAAACTCTTAACGGCTTCACCCGATAGACTAGTTTTCACATGAGTGGCCGACTCAAGGAAAAGAACTATATGCGTGCCAACGAAATGCCCATCTCAATTTATTGAAAATAGAATTGGAAAATCGGGATGTCACAGAGGTTGCCTTAGCCTGGGCAAGGGTAGGTCTCTCCCTTGGCCACAATTGGATGGCTAGCACTCAACTAAGTGAGGCTAGCCCTCACTAGTTATTTCCTGTGGCCATGGCCGACGAAGGTCACCGGCAAAAGGAAAAGGTAAAGAAAAGGGAAAGGAAAGAAATAAAATTCAAAAAATTATTTAAAAATTCAAAAAATTCAAAAAAATTATTAAAAATGTCTATGTCAATGCCACCCACATCACGTAGGACGGTTGGCATCATGTTAGCAATTTTTAGCCTAAGTTGGATGAATAGACTGAATTGATACTAATATGAAAAAGTTTAGGATTAAATTGGTTCAATTGAAACGTTTATAATTGAATGAGTACTAATGCAATAAATTTAAAACTTTTTTGGTATTTTTCCTATCGGTAAGGCAATGTGGTACTAGCACCTATATATGGTTTCTACAAATTTGAGAGCTTGAATTGGCAAATGAATGTATTTTAGCTTCGGTCGGCACCACAGACAATTAATTGTTAGAAATATTGCATTTGATTTTTCCAAAAAATAAATTAATAAAAAAATCTCATAGATGTCATCGAAAAATATTTGGAAATACTAACTTTCATCAATTAACTTCTATCTTTGCAAAGGACTACTAAACACAAGAAAATAAGACAACTTTCCTTGAAATATATAAATATATATATATATATATATATATATATATATATATATATATATATATATATATATTAATGATTTCCACTCTAGTACGAAGTAAACGATTTTTTTTTTTTTAAATTTTTATAGGCCCTACTATCTCCCTTTTGCATAGCTAGTCATGTAATTAGCACAAGCGTCAATTAGAAACACAAGTGTGATGCCACATTTAGGCTCCATTTGTTTTGTAGAAAATATTATTCAGAAAAACATTTTCCTCAATTTCCGGCATTGGATTGCTTTGAAAGATAAATCAACGGAAAGTGTTTTCATAGTCAAAGGAAAGGATTTCCCATCAAAGTTTAAATTTAGGTTAAAAAATCGGAAATCATTTTCCAAAATATGACTATGCATCGACACTTGAACTAGAAACTCCACATTTGAACATGAGAATCCTAACACTCATTCTTGTGCCCTTGGCAACAAGCCTAAGTCCTCAATGCCTAGGCCCAAACCTAGGTCCATTGAGGCTGGGCGCAAGACTCTAGAGCCTTGGCCTAGGTCCATTTAGGTAGCACTCGAACCCTTGGCCATGATGTCCTGGTCCATCAAGGCCGAGCCCAAGACGTAAGGCTTGGTAATGTTGAAGCCAACCCTAGGTCTTTGACACCCCTGCTAGGGTCCATTGAGGCCAAAATGATGTAAAATAATTTTCAAAATTTTTAATATTTTTTTTCCTTTTCTTTCTTTATTTTTTCCTTCTTCCACCGTTGGTTGCTAGGCCTTGGTGACGATTGGCAACCGGCCATAGGCATGGGCCAATAGCTCGTGAGGCTCCACTTTGCTAGATTTGGAGAACTCAAGCCTCATTAGCCTCTAGCAAGATTAAGCCTTCTTGAGGCAATCAAACTTGAGCTCGCTAGATCCCCGTGACATTAGCAATTGCTGACCCTTGCTTGCAGCTGCCGCCAAAGCCAGACCAATAGCAAAGGAATAAGGTAAAAAAAAAATAAAAACAAAACAAAACAAAACAAAATTTAAAAGATTAATTGAAAATTTGATTTTTTTTTTAAATTGTTCATAATAGCACTGCCATGTCATGTAGGATGGTCAACATCCATATCAGCAAGTTCCGACCAAATTAGATTGTCATTAACAAACGATAAGAAATTTTTACTAATTTATTTCCAAATTTCAACCAAACATCAGAAAATTTTGTTATTTTTCTTAAAAATGATATCCTAGAAAACATTTTCCAAAAATATTTCCAACAATATTTCACGGAAAAAGTGAAGTCTAATTATAAGAAAATGACTTCTATCTTCGCAAAGGACAATTGAATACAAGAAACTCAAATCATTTTCCTTGAAACTCACTACCTTGGAAAATAATTTCCAACAAAGTTCACGGGGCCGATACTCAACAGACCTTACCATGTCCACCTTTATACATAAATCGTATTACATTTCTATAACAGAGAAACTATTCTTTTGAGATATATATCGTTTCCCGACGCAACAAAATAGACCTAAGACCAGCCTAAGACACTCGTGAGAATATAAAGAAACAGAAGGGACAGCGGGTAGAGAGCATATGCGACAATACACATCCAGAACTGGAACTTGGTGCAGGAGCTTGCGATGACCCCCATGAAAGTGCAGATCAGAAGCACGACCAGAACTTCAGCCGACACATCCCAGGTTATGTCCTTAATGTACACAATGGCCAAGAACGTGGCTAGTCCCATCACGTTGTTCATGAACACCCCATTATAAACCTGAAATGCAGAGTGCTTTCTGTTGAGGAGACAAGAAAAAGGGATACTGTACAATTCGCATCAATGTCAAGATTAATGGTGAAAGATGTTGAGAAAAGAGTCGACCATTCTTATGTCGTATTAAAGCGCTTCCATGCATGGGATTATAGTTGAAATCTCTCTTGTTCGTTGACCGTGATTATGCAATAGATGATGGGCAAGTTACTTATGTTTACGCAAAATTCATCTGCTCATAGATTTTCCTTAAAAAAAAAAAAAAAAGACGTGAAGAAATGCGATAAGACTCTTCAATTAAAAAAAAAAAAAAGGATAATTACTCTCATAGAGATTTTCTCACTGATTTTGTTAGTTGGTAAATTTAACGGATTGGTGACCAAGACAAATAAAAATTTGATAACTCAACAGAAAAGTTAGATTTAAAATAACAAACCATGTTAATATTGGTAAATAGCTCAAACGAGAGTTGGAAATTCAATACTAATCGGCCGGTAACCTAACAAGAGAAGGAATTTCAAATCACAAAAATAAATGTGGGTAAATTCATATAAGAGCTGACAAACTTAATATGTGTGTAGCAAAGAAAATTAAAAAGTGGTAAATGATAATAACAATTGATAAATTAAAAAGAAATACAGATAAACATTAGTAAGTAACTCAAATGAGAAATGATAACCCAACATTAGCTAGTAAAATTGGAAAAATGTTGTTAAGTCACTCAAATAAAGATTAGCGAAATCTTATAAGGGTTCATAATTTTAAGGGATTGGTAAGAAGGATAAGTAAAAGTTGGTAATATTCTAATCATCACAAAGGAGAGAGTGATTTTACAAAAATATTGGACTTATTGATGAGTTATGGGGAAATCAGGTGACTAGGACCTTTTTTTTTTAACTAACGGCTTTTTGGCGCTTACCAACTTTTCAAAATACTTGGAAGGAAAAAATCCATCATTTTTAATGGTGCATTAATAAAATCAGTTGACTAAATTAGGATCACTTCAACAAGATTACGGCGAATTCATAAAAAACTAGGTTCAGAAATTCAATTGCACATGCGATGACCTACTTGAAAGAGAGGAAATCAAGGAAACCAGTAGTATTTATATACCTCTGTTAATGCCCCGGAAATGTCTTTCTTGGTCTTCTTTTTCGCGGAACTAATGGCTCCGAGAATTTGCCGGTAGCTCATGGCCCAGGGGATCAGCACATAGGAGACGAAGAACGAGGGAATATCTGCAGCAGTTGCGAATTCCTGCAAGCTTTCCATGAGGGGTTGTCCGATCAGGATCATCACGCCGGTTCCTAGGATTATCAAGAAACCGGCTCTTGTGTAGTTCCACCAGATTGCTAATCTGCTTGTGGGTTTGCTTGTCTTGTCTTGAGACAGCAAGCTCTCTCGCTCATCTGGTGTCCCCTGCAAATTCATGTGCACCATGGAAATGTACAATTACAAATAGAATGACCAATAATGTTAGCTAGGCATAAACCTAAACATGTTGTGTAAGACTACAAAAGCCTTCGTTTTATATATAAACAGTCTGAAGCAACTATGAGTTTCCAAAAAAGATATGAGCTGTACCTGCGATTTGTTACTCGTCGTTTTCGAAGATGCCGATGATGATGACTGAACTGCAAGACCATTAGTCGTAGGATCTGTGTCCTCATCCAACCATTTGGAAATCCCTTGTACAA
Source organism: Eucalyptus paniculata subsp. matutina (assembly GCA_017140255.1). NCBI lineage: Eukaryota > Viridiplantae > Streptophyta > Magnoliopsida > Myrtales > Myrtaceae > Eucalyptus > Eucalyptus paniculata. The sequence continues at coordinate 13,735,965 of CM029438.1, forward strand.
ACTCGGATTCACTTATCGCTGCATCGAGAGAAACGTCAAACTGCTTCATCACGGCATCAGTGAAATCGTCGGTGTTCAAACCAGCTTCTTTGATCTGTATTCCCAGCATGAATGCATACAGTTCGGTTTTTGATACCTTCAAGTCCTTATCCTGGTCGATCTTTTGAAAGAGGCTGCAAAGTACATATTTGAGCGAATAATAAAATGGGAAGAGGAATTTCAGAAATTTCAATTGCACCACAGAAAGAAGAAAAAGAAGATTAATTACTCTTTGATTTGAAGTTCATTCGGCTTGCCGTTGATGGTAAGAAGACTCTCCAGTATGCTGTCTCCATCATATAATCGCCTTATATATTGAAGCCTCTTGCTTTGAATCCATGGCTTAAATACCTGCATCAAGATTTCCTTCATCAGCATAAACTGAATCACATTGAACCATATTCCAGAGATATACATCAAGATTTAGCCATGAAATGATTAGCTAGGAATCCAAATAGAGCACAGAATTTTCAATTTACCTGATAAGTGCAGTAAGTGATGAGGAAGATGAGCGTGATTATGAGACTGATCAAAACCACTATCCGTATCCCAGTAGTCGAATTAATGATTTTTGCCAATGAAAGAATGAGAAATGGAATCATGGAAACGAACATGATTCTGGCTATGTACCTAGTGTCTGTGTCAGTTTCGACACCGGAACCTACAAAATCAATATGAATAACAAAAGGAAAAACATCAAATTATCACGATTATAAAATGTTCATATAACATGTATCAAAAGAAAATGCACGCATTTTAATTTATGTGGGGATTTAAAGCTTGGGATTTATATAGCGTATAATTACTAGCTAATTTATACTTAGCACATGGCTCTATTATCATGATATTCTGATCTTCAAATGTATTACAAGGACAGACAATATCGAAGAATAGAACCTGCTAGGCTAATCAACTTTTTGGTGAATTGATTGGCTGACGTTGAAGATGATGAAGAGCTGGAAGAATCACGGCTGCCAAAAGCGATGATGGAGCCCCAAACCAGCGAGAGACTGAAGATCGCTGACCCAGCCAGCATTGCCATCCCCATTGCCGCCATGGACTCAATTGTATCCGAGCTTGATGTTATTGCACTTGCTATACATGCGTATAAAGATAATTCACAATCATAACATAATGAATTTGTTACAGACATATACTTAAGAGTAAGTATTTGTCAAATCTAGCCTGGATCAATAAGTTGTTTTTGAATATGCAGATAAAGCGTGTTTTGCTGATTATTTTTGCTATTAAATGGATGAACAAGTGCTTGAATATTTGCAGAGAAGATGAAACAAATTGCCTTAAACTGGAAGACCCCTACATCAAATCTGATACACGGGATATAGAGTCAGTTAATTGCATGCGTGCATGGGAAATTGCTCTCCAAAATTCTTAGGATTCTATCCTCATTAACATGCCTCCTTATAGTAACATAAGAGCATCGGCATGAATGAATCATATGGTTATTGCTGCCAGGTGATGTTACAGGGGCATACTGGACTTACTTTTCTTCATTTTATCGAGGCAAAATTTGCGAAGGATGAGCTTAGGAGGTCATAAATCCTTATCGAGGCCACTAAGTAAGCTAATTATTACTTGTGTTGGATGGTCATGATTGTTGATGAAGTCCGACATCAATGGATCTATATCATAACTAGTCCCTAGCAAACACCAGCAAATTAAGCAGTACAGAGCAAGAGTTCACGTGCGACGACTTTGTGATCCATGTGACTCCTCAGGATTTATCATACTGCAATAATCAGTAAGCTTTTGGATTTACTAATCGCTACAACTTGCATAAGTTTCAGTTAATGAGATTCGCTTTTGCTTTTTGTTGTTTAGCCTACGTTATCTTGTCTGCACAAGCCTCTCTCACCACCTTTTGCGGTGGCTTCGATGGCGTGAGAATTGGCGAACCGCTCTAGATGGTCTTCAGCCGATTAGGTTGACATTTTTGGCGATTATCTAAAACTATCCTTTTCGACACCCTGGACTTGGAGCGATCTGTATTAGGATTGGTCATCCTTTCTTTTTCTTTCTTCTTTATCCAATTCTGATTCTGTTTATATTGTTTTAAGGTTCTTCAAGTTTACAAGTAATATAATAGTATATATTAACGAGTATGGGTTATATTTTTCGAAAACCCTACTAGGAAGTTATTTACTTCCATCTATACACAACCCTGATTGACAGATTCAAGTTATGAACATTGTCACTTAGCAAACTTAACTAAATATAATTTTGAGTGATATCTGCATTTGTAATCTACCAATCAAAAGCATGATCAGAGGAAGTTTTCTCCAATTAGCCAACTGTGGCCCTTGTGATAAGGAAAAATAGACCATATATCAACTGTGCAAAGGAAATTTACGTGAGCCACCTTATTCGCCCTTAGTTTAAAGGTGATAATTACCCATAGTCTCAAATTAACGATGTATAAAGCCATTTGTGTAACTTCTTATTATACCGTAAGAGTGAGCTACAATTACTCTTTATGATGATGCCCGAAAAGAAAATTTGAATATACACAAACAGTATGAAGAAAGCTTTAGACAAGCGATCTAATCCATATTTGATTTGAGGGTTTTAACTGCTCATTCTCTCGCTAGCCATCAATCAATGGTGGACAAGATCACTTGTGGAAACTTTTTTGTCTACAACTCTAGCGTATGCTATAATTACTCTGGAAAGGTGCTAGCTTTTTGTGACAGGGCTATTTTTTTTTTCTCAATTATGTCTCTAATTGGTAGGTTATAAACGGTGAACTTAGCTAAATACGATTGTGGGTGATACCCACGTTTATAATCCATCACTGAAAAGAATCGTTGGAGTAAGTTTCTCTCAAAGAGATTGAGGAAAACATGGCACTCAGCCACCAAAGATGGTTGGATCAATTGTCGAGTGTGCCCGCTATCTCTCTAATAAGAGTCAAAGTTCCACCTATTTGCGTGACGAACTTTTGGCCGATCTACAGGTTTTATATTTCTTTAGCAACCTTTCAGAAATAAAATATAACTTTTGCAGTGCAAATGAATAAAGAAATATTTATCTTTTTATTATTCTATATGGGCTGCATGACATCGATAGTCATTTCCAAGGTACAGATTATTGTCGAAATAGCTATTCAGTTTTCGTTTTAGGGGGTGAAAACATTGTAACTTACCAACTCTTGTCACCTATTGACTCATCATTCTCCCCAACAAGAATTTGTAAAATCATGCTTTCATGCAATGGGTCCTATAAGCATATTTTTACACGCGAGTATAATCCACCCATAATTTATCTACATCATCAAAATCGATTAATCTAACATGATTTAACTTAGACCTATCGATTGAATTTAATGATTGATATGGATATAGAGTATAAGAATTCAATTTATCTAATAGTTTCTAGTAGATGTAGAGTGTGAGGAAGCTAAGAATGGTAAGAATAAAGTACGAAGATAGTGGACGGCACATTAATAATTTACCCTGCAACCAAAAGGTCTAAGACGAAAGCAAGATCTAAACTATGCATCGTGAGTGCTTGATTGGGGTATGGGTAGGAGCGTAGGACTGAAGTGAGAAGCACGTTCGTGGACCGACGGATGAGGATTTTTTTAAAAACACTAAACAATACCCTCAACTTGCTCGCCACCAATCAGAATATGGAAACCACGATTAATAATTTGACGAAATCAGAGCTGGATCGAGGAAATTTGTTAGATTCTATGTAGTCCCTCTTGATTGGTCAGAACCGGAGAGATTGACATGCGAACCTTCCCATATATTAAAGAGAGAAATATATCTTGGAAGAATCCACAAAGTTGGTGATCTCATTTAAGAATCCGTCGCAATCCAACGTGCGCCTTAGTTGCTTTGAAAATGTCCACTTTAGAGAGAGATTTGGGGATGCGACTTGAGACTTAGATATGTAAATGTGTATTGAACATATGCTATTTGAGTTTTTAATACTCAAAGCATCATCTTCTGAAAGAAAAGAGGATAGATATGTACCACATGGTAGGTAAAATTAGAATAATCTAAATCATTAATGTATAAGAACTAAAAGTTTAGAGGTAGTCGTCTCTTTGGTTTTGAAGGGAGCCAATCGGAACCCCTTTCCTACTTCAAATTTCTGTTTTCAAGTACATCCGCCACACTGTTCAAAGTACCATAGAGGGATTACTTCTTTGTAATTTTGGTCCTCATTTTGGTCGGGAAGATAGAACAAAACCATTGCAAGGACGTTTTCTTTCTGGCCCATGTTTTCTAACCAGGGTTTCATAATTTCACTCGAAATGCGAACTGTAGATAAAAACGAAAAATTCTCTAATGCTCTATGACGCTATGCATACAAAACACCGAGTAGATGATGGGAAATATTGGACCAAAGCAAGAGACAAAAGGTCAAAATTACCAGCAAAAGAGATGAAGAAGAAGGGTTTCTTACCAAGCATTATGATGACTTGAGGGAAGGTTCCGAGCATTTGGAACAAAGAGGCCCCAAAGATACCAGTCCCGAACATGCGAAAGAAGAGCTCTGACCCCGAAGATAGATAGTGGCCGGCGAGAGCTAGCAAGTACTCGTACACCACTATGAGGAACAACTCGCCCCACAGCTCCGTCGTGCACGGCAAGAACCCGTAAGTCGGCTCGCACGTCACGGTTGTCGTGGTGAGACCAAGGGCCAAGGATGTCCCATTGGTGCGATCCATGCTGTCGGAAATCGGATTGAAACTTCCTCGGATAAACCGGCTATGCGCCGACTGGGTCATCATGACCAGAAGCACAAAGAATGTGAGCCTCATGGTTGTCGGACGGGGAGGATGGTGGCGTGGTGTTTATTGCTCAGATGGAAGGGGAAGGGAAGAGACTTAAGAAGAAAAGAATGAGGAAACGTGATTCGGCCATCAGTACGTGATGTACGAAAATTATAAAAAATTTGATGGGATTGGATATTGAAGAAGTCAAGGGACGGCAAGCGTTTACTTACGTTTATTTTTACTTTAGTCCGTAAATACCTTGATAATTTGTCTAAACAGCATCTTTATATATTTATTTCTATTAATTAAGCAAAGTCCACAGTCACTTCAGCCTCAATATGCTTATAAAAAAAATCAATTAAGAACTCAAGCATACAGTTAAAATGCCCTCTAGCAACACATAAATATAAATGGGCGAAATTCGTAATTTTATGATATTCACATGATTAGCAAGTCATCAACAGATCTTCCATTCTAACTTTGAATTCAGAATAATTGTCAGGCAGTTGCAACATGTTCTCATATGTCTTTTTTCACAGCAAATTGAAATTACATTAAAAAAAAAATACATCAAAAATTGTACGTGCTTTTTCATTCTTTATTAATGGAGCAGTTTATATCCTATGACACGATAAGCTAATGTCCAAAATCAGTGAAGCATCACTGATGCTTCACTTAATATGTTTCGCCTGTTAAAGATCTTAGTGATTTAGTAATTTTGATTGATCGTTTACAGCACATCTAGGACAATTTATCATGCCACTGTCCATGACGAGAAGGCGTGAGTCGATGTTTAAATGCTGAATTGATAATCGTACCGTGAGAGAGAGAGAGAGAGAGAGAGAGAGGAGAGTAGGGTAAGGAGAGTAGGGTAAGGTACGAGTGACGTTAGATAGACTCCATAGAGAACCTTTAACAATGCATGATTTTGAAAAGATTTTGCTAGCTGCCTCCCTCCATATTAAATTTAGTTGGAGCATTTGAGCTAACATTCCACCAGTTTGCCGAGACCCACGTGATTGTTCTCCACAGTACGCCGATGAACATAAAAAACCAACCATGGTATATTGACAATTCGTAAATCTTAGGTTCCATTTGTTATAAAAAAAATAGTTTTAGAAAATTATTTTCTGACTTTCCAGTGTTTGGATGATAAAAAACTAATTGATTTAAGGAAAACCTTTTCCAACAACTTAAACAACTTAGATTAAGGGAAAAATGATTTATCCTTTTGATAAGAAGGAAATCACTTTTTTTAAAATTATAAAATAGAAGAAAACTAATTATTTTCCTTAAAAATGATTTCATGAAAGATATTTTCATTTATTAAGAAGTATTCGGTAAAACAAATGTACTCTTAGGTTACGTTCATTTCTAAAAAAATACATCTTTTGGCAAATATTATCCTAAATAGATTACTCAGACTATTTGAAATAATTAATCAATAGAACATGCTTTAATTATCGACAATAATATATTTTTAGACATTTTCATAAACGATGAAAATATTTTTTATTTGCTCATTTTGGTGAGTAATATAAGATAAGCAATCGATTTAAGGAAAATAATTTTCAAATTATTCATTTTTTGAGAAAGGTTTTGTATCCCGATAACAAGGCATACTTTCTATCTCCAGTCCTGGGTTTATGAGGAGTTACTAGGTAGTCGGATGCCGTGCTTGAGATTGTATGATCAGCTATTAGATTTACATTCGAGTTGATGATGCTTCCTTTTTCTCATAGAGAACTACTTGCTAGATGGCGATTCGATGTTTTTCTTATTTTATTCGCATAAGAAAGAGTGGACTCTCTCATGGTTGGATTTTATATAGGCAAACAAGTTCTAACCTTTACAAATTAGTCAAAGTCGGAAATGTGAAGATCAAGCACATCGGAAATAATCGTCTTTCAATCTTGCATCATTTATAACAGCAAGGCTTTTTAAGAAAAGAGATTGCTCTAAAGATTTATTTATTTATTTTTATTGCTAGTGTTATTTCGCATTTTCAAAAAAAATAAATTATAGACAAAATAAATAAATAAATAAATAAAATATATATTTTCCCCTTAAAGTGTACACGGGACGGATTCATGGGGTCGCGAGGGCTGATATACCCCTGCCTAACCCCTCGTGAGGCATTTTTTGTGAGGAAATTCTTTGTCATAATCGTTTCAAAGTTCAGGAATTCCCTTGGGGGGAAATTTTATCTTTTTAGAAATCTTTTCAATACTATTTGCATGTTAAATATAATGTCATATTTAAGAATGTAGCTCTAATGTGCTAAATTTCAGGTGAATGCTCGCGTCGTTGTGTTGGGCAGGGATTGGACAAGTACTAGGGGTCGAACGCAGATTTAAGAACACACCCCGGCCCCGCCCCACCCCGCCCCGCCCTAGTTCTATGACATCTTGAAATATGACTTGGCAACCTCCATATGTTGGTTTGGGAGCTTCCCATAAAACAAAAGACAGGCTGACGAAAGGCAGCATAACAACTCTCCTGAAAAAGATGTCTTTGTTAATGGTACATGCCAATTGCCAAGGATTAGCTAGGGAAAGTTGCTCTCATTTTCTCTTTATTGTGTAGCCATTCTTAGAAGCGAAAAAACAAAAAAAGGTTTGATCATGCAGCTTCATCATCAATATCAATACATATATATATATATATATATATATATATATATATATATATATATATATAAATGAGCAGTGACGTTTGTGATCTCCAGGCCTTTTCTTCTTCCTGACAAACCAAAAAGGAAAAGATAAAAGGGCAGAAACAAAAGGAAAAGAATTTCAATCTTTTTATTGTCAGAAAAAAAGAAAGAGACTCAATGCATCACATGCTGAATAGAATCATTTGACTTGAGCTAACAGTCCACATGTCAACTTGGAATTGTTCACACAAAAGGGTCAAGGAACCATGTCCCAGAAACCCGAGGTTGATTGGTTAGTTTTAGATTGTAATCGACATGCATGATGATGTCTTTAGTATCTTGACTTGACATTTCATGTTCCTAAGTTTGACTTTTGATTTTGTTTACTTGGACTGGCAGGTTTAGCTATGAAATAGAAACCGGCCTTTCCTGGTCAGAAGCCTTGAGTCAAAGTCGCCGATGGCTACTTTCTACCTCTCTAAGCATAGTACAGTTGTCGGGGGAAAAATAGATTTAGTGGTCAGTTTATTCTATTTTGTTGGATAATATCCACATGGTTTACAGATTAATCCAAATTTCATGCTCTTTGAAAAATGCAATGATTGTCAATCCTCATAAGAAATTATTATTAAACACGCTTTTTCAAATTGTGTATGCTAGCAGACGGGCTTACAAAGTTGGTATATAAGGCCATGCTGGTAAATTTCTTTTTTTTTTGGGGGGACGCACATGTACATAGAAAAGAGGAGTGAGACAAAAAAGTGTGTAAGTCCAGCTCGCCAAAAAAATATTAAGAAATGAAGAGAGAGTATGATTTGGATTACTTTAGGAAACAACTTCAAAATGTTGAATGTTGGGAAAGATTTGATGCAATTTTTAAACTTCATGAGATCTTTATGGGATAATTTAGTCTGTTGATTCTTTGAAATTATTTCTTTAATGCCAAGTTGTTATTATATGTCATATCAATCATGTACATCACTGGAAAATTTTAGCCTGAATTTTGAGATAGAAAATGAGTAAGATTTTGTCAATCCATTGCTTTAAGTTTGAGAGATTATTTTGTCAGAAATTATGAGGCTAAATATTGTGTAAGTTATTAGATGTAATTGGGGTTGGAAAACACTAAGAATATTTGAGTGACTCGAGTATAATTGTAACTCCGTTATATCTCTTGATCTATAGTAGAATTATTTACTATTTTTCCCGTAAATATAGGTCATATCAACCAAATCACATAAATTTATTTTCCAATTTATTTTCATACTCTTTCCGTGGACGTAAGTCAAATGAGATAAAAGATTGATAAAAAGTAAATTGTGCGTAAGAATCGGGCAAAGATGTGCACGTCCTTATTATTAAGCTTATTTATGAACCCTGAGGAGCTAATTCCCAAAATCCAAATTGAAGTTTAACTTTGACTAAAAGAATTACATTATCATTGAAAAAACACTAAAGGGCGCATTTGGCAACCGACCAAGTAGTGAAAATTTCTATTCTTTTGTTCCCGGGATAGATTTAGAACAGAAATCCATTTTATAAAGTTTTTGTTTCTAAAAACAAATTTTTATTTTTTCTTTTATCCTGAAAGCAGATTTGAAATTGAATCGAGAAGTAAAAAATAGTTTATTATTTGTTCTCGAGAACAATTCCAAAATCAAGTCAACCTATTTTTTCTCTTTTCTCTTCTTTCTTCTTATTCTTCTTTCCTCTCTCTTCTTCTTCAACTACCACCGCCACTGCCACTACCACTGCCACCGTCATCCACCTCAGCAGGTTGCCGATTACTGGTTGAGCGAGATCCGGCGAGCTCACTAGAGGCTTACCCAATTACCAAGGGCGCTCATGATAAAATTTATACTTCTCTATTTCTCTGTTCCCCGGAATAGGTTTGGAACAGAAATCCGTTTGGTAACGCAATTTGATTTTTCTATTTCTGGAACAGATTTCTATTTCAGAAATAGATTTAAAGAATATTAACACCTAAATTTTGGCGATCCAGTCATTTATTTAATGCATATAAAATTAGGGAAAAAATATTAATTGCATAGCATATAAATTTAGGTGCATTTAATTTTAATTTGCATTTTTTGCATTTATTTATTCGATTAGTGGCGGATGGGTTCGAATTAGTGGTTTTGAGCTTTAACTTGGCAAGCCGGAATAAACTCACGAAGTGAGCAAATTAGCCCAAGCCCCCCTTTTTTTTTTTTTATGATTAGAAATTATCTCGTGAAAAAATAAGGATTTGAAATTTTTCCGAAATATGATGGAATTTTTTGGATAGGGCAAATGTGACAAAAAATATTGCGTTTGGAAAAGCAAATATTGCATTTGGAAAAGAAATCTTTATGGATATAGATTTTGAAAAGTTAAAACCCTAATCCTTGGCCTATAAATAGGTTAAACGCGTAGGGTTTTGGGAGGCCATACATTGAATACATGGCCACAATTCTGAGAGAGCTCTTGACAGAATAAAGAGAAGAAAGCGTGAGAGATTGAGAGAGAAGCACGGCGTCAATTCAGATTCTCAATTTAGATTTTTTACAATATTTCTCTCCTCCCCTCATCACATTCACGCCTCTGCCCTTTTTTGTCTTCGAGAAAATCACGTACTCCACTATATTATTTTTACAACCCCTCATGATCATGGATGGTCACATGGATTATTCCATGATCTGACCATCACTACTTGGAGGCCGGCAAATCCACAATTCCAAAGTCCACGCAGAGACGAGAGAGAAACACACGGGAGAATTGAGAGGAAAAGCGGATCGTGAGGGAAATTGATAAACAAAGCTCTGCCCTTTTTACCTTCGGAAGTTCAAACAAGGCTCCATCGATATCAGCGATCCCCACGCGTGCCTGCAGCTCCTTCTCGGTGCCTTTTACCTTCGGAAGTTCAAAAGAGGCTCCATCGACATCGGCGCTTCGTTGTTGTTCCACCGCAGCCCAACTTCGGCCGACGGTCCAGGTGCGTTTCAAGGAGGACTGAAGAGCATCGTCTCCAGCATCCGTTCATTATTGCAGAAGCATCCGTCAGTTCTTCAGGCCTGAATCGTGCCCATCACGGCCCAGCCCAACATTGGCGAAACCCGCTGGTCTTGCTGCATCGACGTTGCTGCTTCCTGTCCAACTCGACGCCACAGATTTCTTGGTGTCTTGAACGATAGCCCATCGAACTTGTCGTGGCTTTGTCAAGCCACGCCGAGATACCGCCACAGCCGTTGCCCTAGAGCCGAGCCGTGCCGTGCCGTGTTGTGCTAGTCCATTCTACCGATTGGATTTTTGAAAAAATTCAAATTTAGGTAGAGATCTACTTTATTTTATTAGGTAGATTTATTAGATTTAGTTTACTAGGAAGATTTATTTTAATTAGTTTTTTTTTTTATATTTTCTTTCTTTGTTTGATTTTTTTTTTTTTTTTGATGCATGGTTGAAATCCTTGAGCAAGATCCAATTCACAACCGCACGAATTTTTATTCATCTATAAAGGCTTTAGATGGAATAATTATTCTCTTATAGATGGAATAATTATTCACACGGGAGTAAAATTGATATCTTTTTTGAGGCTTAAGATCAATTTATCAATTTTATTAGCGAAATAATCAAGTTTGGATTTCAATTCGAATGATGGATAACATTTTTTATGATCACGGATGATTTAGTGTTTATCTCTTAATTGTTTTGTTTATCCCGAAAATACAAAAAAATTGCATTTGCGTTCCATGTAAATTAGAATTGATTGCATGATATGTTAGTTTATTTATTTATTTTAAAATGCATATTTAGAAGGCATTTAGAATAGATAGCATTTCACTTTAGTTTTCACTTAGATTTTTAGTGATTTTTAATTATGAATTTTCAAAAAAAAAAAAAAACGAAAAATCATGCATATGTCATGTAGGATTAAGTTCATGAAATTCCCATCATCTAGTGATTGTTGCTAATTTCATTTAGTTAGAAATTGCTCGTAATTAGAATTAGGTCATTTGATTAATTTAGATTGCATATTTAATTGTTGCATTTATTTTAATTTCGAATTTCATGAAAAAGAAAAAAGAAAACTAAGAGTTATGGCATTATTTGCACATCATTGCATACTAGGGTAAGATTGCATGTTTAATTTTATTTTCTACTTAGTTATAGTTTTAGATAATTTTCTTTAGGATAGATTGCATGCTTATATTTTATTTATGGCATATAGCTTAGGTCATATTGCCATGTCATATCATTTTATGTTAGATTAGTAACATGCATTGCATAAAGCATGATTCTCATTAAATAAGTGAAAACAAAAAAGAGAAATTGCGTGTTAATTAGAAATCATATATTGGACTGTCAATGTGAATTATGATTTAACATTGCAGATGCTTTGTTGCTATGAGTTTAATCTTGCAATTTTTTTATTCGCTTTCTTGAGTGCTAAATTGGTGGTTGCGCATCCGCATGATCACCTCATATGTTAGGAAAATGAATTAAAATTAATTCAAGCTACCTGCAAAACATTTTCTCAAAATAAAAAGAGAAAGGAATCGAAAGGATATTAGAAAAGTCTAGTGTAACCAAATCCCCGTACCCAAAGTATTTGGTACGTAGAAGTAAAATAATTTTATTTTACTTAGGTGTCTAATCAACCTACCGTAAAACTGATTAGTGGCGGCTCTCTTTTGCATGCTAAATATTTGAACCTAAGTTGCGAGCGAATTTGTATGGGCTTGGTAGTGCCTGATCTAAGTTAAACTTTGTAGTCCATTAACCTAATTTTATGTGGTACACCTGAAATTTTGGTTGTGACAAAGAAGAAATCAAAAGTTAAAATTTTTAACTTCTCAATTTCTGAAATAGAAATTAAGAAATTGATTTCTTGTCAGAAATCAATTTTTGTTTTAGAAATTTTGTCATGTGCACCTCAAGTTATAGGCAAGCCTCGCTTGGTCGGGCGAGGCTTGGCCAAGCTCGCCAAACCGCCAGTGGGGCTCAACCTCATCGGGCCATCGTGAGGTCGACGAGCGCCGGTGGCTGGGCAAGCTCTGCATCACTAGATTTGGTCGAGGCCGCTTGCTTAGCCAAGGTTGGCCGATAAGGCACAGCCTTGCCAAGGGTTAGCGACTCTCCAGCGAGGTTGCCGGCCCTCATCTTGTTGGTTGTCAGTTGCTGGTCATCCCAATGCCGGTGATTGGCAAACCTTGAAGAAGAAGAAGAGAAAGAAAAATGAAAAGAAAAAAAAAGTAATAAAATTATTAAAAAAATTAAAAGAAAATGATTTGGATTAAAAATTTTCAAAACGGTATCAAAAGCAAGTTTATTCTGGACATAAAAATTTTGAACAGTTATCTAACAGTTGAAAATGCTTAAAAATTATTTTCGGGAATATAATAAATTAATCATTTTTTATAAGAAATTGTTCTAAAAAAACAGAATGGTTACAAAACGCATCATATCAAAATAAAAATGAACTAGTTAGCCCCAAAAAGTAGCTCTAATGTAAACACTAACTTTTTTTTATAGATATTTTATTATTTCCATTTCATTTTTTAAAATTTTTATTCTCTATGCATTTTTAATTTTTGATCTTGCTATGTATTTCATTGAGGGAAAAACTATCTAAAAATGCAAGTTGCCCTTAAAATCAAGAAATGGAATTTCCTAAACTATATGTGCACTAACTAAAATGAAACTGAGCTAAATCTAATCCTAAGATCTAATTATCTAATTGAGGCTTGCCTTTTCCTATCTTTAAATATTTTTTTTTATTATATTTTCCAGTCTTTTGCTTTTCCAGAACACGAATTCTATTTTAACCTTTTCTCCGGCAAACTTTCCTCCGTTCTAGCTTACTGAATGCACATTCTACAGAGGTAAGGTTCTTCATGTAAATTACCAGAACAACCATGACTTCCCGGGAACATCATCTATTCCTCTGGTGACCGTCTCCGACCACCACCGGACCACCACCGTTAGCCATTGGCCGTCTCACATTGACAGCTCAGCTTTGCAGACATGTGCAATACCCGGACAAGGAACGAGAATACCACAGAGAAATGGAAGTATGGATGAACATCATCGGCCATTGACTCCAAGCCGTTTTCTTGCTGGCGGCCACCACAGAATCATCATGGAGACAAACAACACTGAAAAAAAGAGAGGAAAATAGAGACTTAGTAGGACTCTTGGCAAGCTAGGAGTACATCAATAACTATAGATAATGACCGAAAATTCTGAGATTATCATATAAAGCGAGCTAAAACACATTCAGAACGATCAACAACAAGGCAAATTCGCACGGATATGGTTTTTGCATTTCATCAAATAAGTAGTGAGCAACTTCCATCGAGATGTTTATGCTCAAAACAAGCAAGAGATCGACATTCAGTTTACTGTCAAACTCCATCGTATTTTACTCAAACAGAGAGATCTCAAAACCTCTGTTCTTAATAAAAAACGAACCGAGATGGAGTATTTGGATTTTCCCTTGAAGATGAGATTGCCGGTCGTGGGCAGTTATCGAACCAGCGATAGGAGGTTCAGGAAATGACTCCGGTGAGTATCGTTGCCGGCGAATGAGCTCCTACCGGTGACGAACCGATTTGAGCTACTCGGCCCGAAGGCATGGTTAAACAGAGCAACACCAGCGCGACCAGGAAACAGAGACCGGAGAGACCTGGACCCAAGTTGTGGGCTGGACCGGTGAGAAAATTGGGCCTGGGCAAATCCATCAATTGAAGCATTGTCCGGGTTTTCGAGTTGAGCTTGAGGGTTCTGGGCCACACGAATTGAGTTAATTCTGAATGGGCTGTGACGAGATGGTCGAGTTGGGCTTTCTCTCTCTTGATTTGTTTGTTTGTTATTTATTTCTTTTACAAAAAAAAAAAAAATCATATTCAACGGGTGTCAACATTGCCAAATTAAAAAAAAAAAAAAACTGAATTGGTAGTCACACAATAGGTTCATGAATTTTTGGACAATTTTCACTATTGAAATAAACTGGGTAAGATTATAATTGCTAACAATTAATTTTGGTATTGAACAAATTAATAAAACGCTGGCTTATTTAGTAAATTAAGTGATTTTTTTTTTACTTAATTAAGGATTTTTTTTTTTTGGTATTAGTTGGGGCAAAAGCCCATTAAAAAACTAAAAAATTAATCGAACGTATCATCAAAGAACATACTTGATCTCATAGAATGGAAGGAACTAGAGCCAAAGGGGGTCGAGAGACGATCTCATTAACACATTTATTATGTAAAGCTACATTCACTGACCAATCGCACATGTGTTGCCTTCTTTATAAACATGTTTTGAAATAAAGCTCTCCAACTAATTGATTACCCATTGCATTTGTAAGAGCAAATTCTCTTCTGTTGCATTTGCCTTGGTGGTCGATCTAATGAGAGGAACGGGTAGTTCGGAATCACCTTTATCTTTTGGAAGCCCAACGAAATTATGAGATTCAAACTACATGAGCAAATGTCGACAATCTAGTAAAACCACATAAGCAATCGCCCGCAGTATCTCGGGTTAAGCCATTGGTAACTATATTTCCTGGGTTATCCATAGCCATCTCATTCGTGTTCAATTTAACTCAACTTGAGAAACTATTATGAGCCTCCTTTGCTGATGAAATATCCCTTATATACATTTGAATAACTTCAATGGAGAGTCGAGTAACATAAAAACTAATTTTGAAAAGTCCCTCTATTCCTCCGTTGCCAAATTTTGCCAATATTTGACACTAAATGAAGCTAACCATTGAATATCCCCATGAAGAAAACTAAATGAATTTAGGTGTTGCGGAGAACCAGGTAATAATTCATCAAGAACTAACCCAATTCAATATTAAATTTCCCCAAAACTGATCAAATCATTATCGACTTAATCCAAACAACAGCCAATAGTATCTTCGATCAATAAAACTTAAAGATAATATAATGTTGAAATATAAAGAAATAAGGCAACAACAACACCAAGATTTTTATATGGAAAAGCCAATGCGAGAAAAATCACGGACCACTCAAAAAGTTTTACTAATCACCAAAAATAGTATGATACACAAAAGTTCTACTCTAATCACACATCAGAGACTCTACATTAATGATACAACAATATTTCATCACCACAAAGGTGGATTAACACAAAGAGAGTAAGAAAATCTGACCGTGATTGAAGAGTACGAGAGACAATTTGGAGAAAAATTTCAACAAACGAAACCAATTATCTTGTAGACCTTGATCTTAAGAATAATATAAGAAAATTTCAACTAATTTTGACAACATTTGGGCATCAAAACTAGACTAGAAAACCTGCCTCTTCTCCCTTCTCTCTATTTGCTCTTTGCCCTTTGCAAGAACACTCACTCTCCTCTCTAGCATGCAAGAGATTTTTGTCTCTTCATTTGTTTTCTTTTTGAGTTTTTACCCTTGTTTTGTTTTATGTTCGTTAGGCCCCATAGAGATGAACCCAACCAATAAATCTCCTCATTGTCTATATTCTGGTGTTGGTGTCTCCTCATTATTCTTTACCATTATTGATAGTGACTAAAACTTGATACTTACTTGCATTTGAAAAGATTGCCAAAAAAGAGCCTATCAACATATTTAGTTGGATCGCTCTTCCTTAATCTAGATATTCTCTAGCACCTACCTTCATCCATGGTCTCTTTCTCTAAATCGAACAATGGAGGCTACCATTAGGATTGAGTTGCCACACCACAACACCTATTACTTGGATCTCAAGATTTCTTTCTTAAGATACATACCAAACACCTGAATAGATTGGAAGGCCACCAATTTACAACCTGGTTTTGATATCAATTGTTGGAAGTATGCAGCAAAAATCGATACCTTCACTCAGGAAGTTCTAAGCCCATCAACATATCTAATTAGACCAACTTTTACTAAAAGCTTAAAGTAATGAGTTATGGGCTATTTAGGAAATATTAACTATTTAATACTACATCAATTCTCCAATGTTGGACTTATCTAACACAACTCACACATGCATCTAAACATTAAGGCTTTGTTTATTTCATGTAAAACAAATGATTTAGAAAATATTTATTAAAAATGATTGCTTATAAAAATAAATGAACGATAAATATTTTCATACATACATTGTTATTGATAATAAAAATATATTTCATTAGCTAATCATTTTAAGTGATACAAGTAATCATTTTTAGGAACATTCTTTCTAAATTATTCAATTTTTGTAAATTTGAAAGCGGCCTAATACTCAAAAAATCTTTCAACTTTAAGAGCCAGGGGCCCGATCCGAATAGGGCCGCGGCTGGGCTTACGAAACTGGGCCGCACATATAAAACATGAAGAGCCGAGAAAGAGAAATGGGCTTACTTGCACGAGCCCAAACTGATTCTAAACTGAGTAAGCCGGAATTAGAAAATTCCCAAGTTAAATCTGGACCTCTCAGGCCGAAACCCCAATCTATTAGAATTGGCTTAAACCTAAGTCTAGGAAACTCTAATTCAGTCCAAATTTAGCTAATAGCCTAATTAAGCCCACTTCCTCGCTGTTCTATCTCTACTGCGGTCCTCAATCTGCCGTCCTCTTTCAATAAGCATGGTCCAGGTGGGTGGCGATGGGAAGTGCCTACTAAGGACTAGTTCTGAAAAATAAAAATCGAGAATTGTTTGTTGGTTTCATGGATTCATCCAAGAATTGGACCGCTGGTCAGGTCTGGTTCTCGGGTGGGTCTATGTTCCATCAAGCTTCATTTTTTGTCAAATCAAAGTAAAGCAAAAAATGAAAAACTTCCTTATTCTTAATTGCAAGATAAATAAAAAGATTGGATTTATATTAAAAGTTGAGAGTTGACACCATGAGTCGAGAGGCATTAAGTTTGAGAGTCAAGACCATAAGTGAGAGATATAGAGACGACTCATACAAGTTAAGAGTGAGACAAGATGAGCGCTCAGTTAATGGCTGTTAAGTTTCAGATTAAGGATTTTAAGGTTTTCATTTTTCTTAAACTTTTTTTGGTTGGAAATTTTTCTTAAAAATTAAATATATATTTATATATTACCGGTTTGGTTTGTGTGGATGATTCCACACTTAGAACTGGCAATCGCTGGTTTCGGTCTGGTTTCGAACAATTCTCGGTTCTGTTGCATACTCCTACCCAACACCTTCTTCCGAACCAACAAAACACCAACCCACCACGGTTAAAACTCACTAAACGAAAATATCAACGAACAAAAACCCTACACACCAAACCATCGAGACACTGAACATGCGTAATCAACAATCAAGCTAAAGGGTCACTACTACCGGATTCCTCTAGTCATCGAGCTGCTCTTTGCTCGGTAGAAGCTAAGAGGAGAGCCCACACGCATTTATAACCGAGACTCCTCGAAACATAACGTGAAGAATTCTTCTCGCCGTCAATGACGCAACTATCCCCGAATCTTCATAGCAAGCGACTTTCGGCCGGTCACTAGGGTGTGCATGATAACTCCCTATTTCTGTTCTAGAAACAATTTGTCTATCATAGACTTATTTTTGGAATAGAAATCCGTTTGATAAAATTATTCAATTTTTCTATTTCTGAAATAGATTTTTGTTCTAAAAATAGGTTTGGAATACAAATCGGAAATAAAAATTTTATACTTCTCTATTTCTGGAACAGAAATGAGAAATATAAATTCTTCTCATCGTTCATCCTTGCTATGAACCGGTCCTCCATCCGTCGCTGCCGATCACCGTCCACTAGCGTTGGCTGCCACTATTTGATGGTCCACCACTGTTCGAAAGGAAGAAATTTTGTGTCATTATCAAATGAATTTTTATTTTTAGGGTAGAAATTTTATATCGTTATCAAACGGGTATTTTTGCTTAGAAAATCATCTATAAATAGAAATAAAAAAATCTATTTCTCTTATAGAAATTAATTTCTGGCAATAATAGTTATCATTCGTGCCCTAGACAACCATTTGTCTTCGCCACTAGTAACTCAAGAGGCTCACACTCTCCTCTCGGCGACGCCAGCTGCCCTGACCGATCTTCTTGGCCGAGCGTTGCGGGCAACGTTCACCTCGCCCTCTCCTCCTCCGTATTGTCCTCGCGTCCTTTTCTTTTTTGTTGTCTAGCCTGCGTCCAAAGCGAGAGAGGAGAAGGAAGGAGAGAAGCGGACTGGCTCGTGCCGGTGGGAAAGTGGGGGAGGGGGGTTTGGGTGGGGGGAGGAAGAAGAGGACAGGTCCAGCCCTGGCTCAGCCTCACTCCATTTTCCATAATAATTTTTTTAATAATAAAAATTTTAATTTAATTTAATTTTTTTTATTTTTAATATTAGTAATGCAAATAATCCTAATGTCTACATGCAATGCAATTTAATGAAAGTTATTTTTGTTTAGGAGTAAGAAATTAATCCTTAATTATCTATGTGATTGAACCCTACATAAATAGGCAAAATTTAAGTATTAACAGGTGGGATTAAGGTAGATATGATTTTTAATATCCATAATAGGAAATTTATTATTCTAGAAAAATAAATTCTTAAACTAATAAAATTAAAATTATATTTCAATATAGATAACGGTGTGAATTCTAATATAAGAAATTTAAAATAAAAAAAATATTTTTTTTTTCATTTAATCTTACCTTTTTCTAGCAAAAGAATAATCTTCTTTTGGTTTATATATTTGCATATAATTCTATCATATAATATAAATGCAATAATATAAATATAATATATTTATATTTATTACACATTTTAAGTATTTTAGTATTTTAGATATATTAGTGCAGTTTATAATTTAATAAATTATGATGGAAGGGGAAAAAAGAAATAGAAAAATAATTAAAAATCGAGGGGTAAAAAAGTAAGCAAGAGTGCATTAAGAGATTTTTACTATATTCGTTTGTGTAACATTTATGTTTATTTATAATGATATGCCATTTTATACCAAACAATATACATAATATGATGTGGAAATATATGATTTTTATTATTATGATTCATCAAACAATGGATGCGTATAATAAAATTCTTAGATTTTACCCCGAAATAAATCCGGCTCATTGAGCTCCTCAATGAGCTCCGGATTGTACGCACAAAGCTCTTTTTGACTTTTTTCTTTCCCTTTCATTCTTTTCTTCTTCCTTTCTTTCCCTTTCTCTTTCGGCTCTCCTTTTCCCTTTTATCACTTCTTTTTCTTTTCTTTTTTTCTTAAAGCCCACTTTTTGACCTAGTCAAAATATTGCAAAAAGGGCGGACCACTCGCGATCGTTCAGCCTCAGACACCCAATTGGGCCCTTCTCAGACTCAAAGTCCGTGCATTCTCGAACACGGCAAGAAAAAAATAGAGAGAGAACACAGTACAGAGGTGCTCGGGGAGAATAGGCAGATTCCAGAGTCGTGGGAAAACGACAGGCACGCGTTTGTCTATTGTATCTTTTGTCCGAGTTATGGAGGAGGGCATGTCAATAGAACAATCTTGAACGTGTAAAAAGATAGTGTGGAAAAAATATCAGCAAGTACAATTTTTATGACCAAAAACCGAACAGGTCGGACAGCCGGCCGGAGCAGGGGATTTGCCTGACAAAGGCGCAGAAAAAAGACTTGACCGGAGACTACCAATCGATGCATGATCCGCATGCCGGTGGAAATTAGACTCGAAGGTGATCACTACGATATCCGTTTGGTCTGGCTGGGTCGTTTGTGAAATCCAGGTCTGTTCAAGTGCTTCCTGGTCTTTGTTGGCGTTCCAAGGGTTCCCTAAGTTAATCTGTAAGAACCCAAGCCTTATAAACTAGGCTAGGAAGGCCCCACACGCGGTTAGGAGTCGGTTCTGATACCATTTATAAGGACCCAAGCCTCCCACTGTGTAATATTATTCGCTTTAGGCCTTTGACCCTCATAGCTTTAAAACACGTTACACAGGTTAACGAACCCAAGCCTTATAAACTAGCACTGGACTCCCTCTCTCAGCGATGTGGGACAAGAGACGTGCCCCCTCCCTAGGGACCGCGGCACGAATGCACCGCCATCCCTCCTCCCTGCGCACTGCTACTTGGGCCGTCACATAATCACTCGAAGCCCTAGATCCTGCCTAAAGCTCCTCACACGTTTCCTTCGCTCGAATCAATTGTAACAAAGTAAAAACCAGCATTGAATGTCGCGGTTTAAGTTTTGCATTTTTCTTTTGGTGTTTGGTGTCCGTTTCTCATTGAATCCGTTTCATAAAATGCATGTCTAGAACTCTAGAATGTCAATGTCAATTGTAGATGAATGAATTTAAAATTTTCAACGTCGAGGTTCAATTAATAATTGCTTGATTCTCGTTTGCTCGCCGATTCACTTGTTGCCTGTTTCACATCTTTGCAGTAGATTGTCATTTTTGAGTCATTCTTTGTTCGACAATCTATTTGCTTGAAGGGGGTTTATTACTCGGTTCAGGAGGCAGAGACATGGCCTAAATAAGGTCAAAGCACCCTTGTCATACTAGTTTCCCGGCAAAATTGTCCAAAAAGTCCTAAACCTATTGCATATTTACTAATTTAATTCTAAATATTTCAATTTTGCGAAGTGAGTCCTAAATTACCTTTATCGGTTGAGTCTATCTAGCCAAAATTAGCCAGAAATTGCTGACGTTGATATTTTTAAATAATATTCAAATAATTTTTGAAAATTTTTATGGTTTTTTTCCCCTTTTCTTTGCGTTCTTTTATACGTTTTCGTAGAGAGGGCTGGCGACCCTCACTAGCCACAAGCAAGGGCTAGTGGTAGCCTTGGGCAATGGCGTCACCTCCCTCACTAGCTTTAGGTGAGGGCCATGACACCCTCGCTAGCCAAAACGAGGGCGTGCGTGCCCTCATGCTAAATTGGCAAGGGCCGCGACGGCCTCGCCTGGTTGGTGAGGGCGTTGTGGTCCTTGTTGGCCCCATGTGAGGGCGGCAACACCCTCCCCCTAGGCCTGTGAGGGTTGGCCAGAAACGCTTGCCAGCCCTCTCTTTAAAAACCTAAAAAAGAAAAGCAAATAAGAGGAAAAAAGTCATAAAAATTATAAAAAATTCAACAAATTATTAAAATATTATTAAAAAATGTCTACATTAGTGCCAGTTGTGCCATGTAGGACAGCCAGTGTCCAAGTCAGTGAATTCTTGCTAAAATTGGCCAGATGGACTTAATAGGCAAAAAGTAAAAATGTTTATGACTAAATTAGTAAAATTGAAAGGTTTATGACTAAACTAAAAAAAAAAGTACATTAGGTTTAAGAGTTTTTGGACAAATTTCCCCTAATTTCCCGATCTAGTTAGGGACAATCAGCCCTCGTTTGTGCATGTCTTGCGATGCATATTTATTTTTACATTTTATTTTTTGTCGAAATATGGAGATAGGATGTTAAGTATGATGTTCTCGCGTGTTTCTATAGTCCCGCGTATTGTCATCACTGGAAATGAGATGTCTAGGACGACGGTTTTAGATTTGAAAGTTCGATGCATCCTCCAAGTTTACACAAGAATTGCTTGAATCACTTCGACTCACTTCCCGTCGAGTCGTCATAGTGTTTTGACGTCAAACTTATCATCCTATGCACGTTCATACGGTAATACTTCGTGTACTACCTCATCTTTTGCTATATATGTTAGATTGCATTTCAAAAAGTATTAAAACGGCATGCCCATTTAGTGCATATGTTAGATTGCATTTTTCGCATCATAAGTTGCCAGATAGAGTATACAGATTATTAGAAAGCTTTCGTAATGTTACAAGAAAATGCGAAAAAGTATATACGATCCCGAATTCTAGAGTTTTATAGGAATTGAACGTTTTAGAAGAGCTTGCATTCCCCTTGCAGATTTAGGCACATTTATTTTTCAGGCAATGCTCTCCGGTCCTATTCCGAGGTATTTGGAAGCATGTAGTAAAAGTTTGTTATCTTCATATGGGAAGATTGTCAAGGGGGAATTCAAGTCTAAGTTTGTCAATATCTAGTTGAACCTACCTTCATTCAAAAGTTTAAGTCATTAAGTTATGGGCCAATTAAGATATATGAACTACTTCACACCACATCAATTTTCCGATGTGGGAATGTGGGAATTTTACACATGTGTATCATAACAATCTCCCTTTCACGTGTGAGCTCCAATGTTTTTGCTTCCTCTTAATTCTACATTGGTTACTAGATTCCTCCTTGAGATATTCACCAAATATCACTGGGCCACCAATTAACTATCGGCTCTTATATCATTTGTTGGGAGTGTGCAGTAGAAACCTAATACCTTTAGGTGGGGAGATCTCCAAAAGGAAACTTAAGTACAAGTCCATCTACATATCCAATTGACCTAATTTTACTCAAAAGTTTAAGTTAATGAGTTATAGACCAATGGGGATATATTAAGTACTCCATACCACATCAATTTTCCGATGTGGGAATTCTGAAACATAACTCATACATGTATCATTACATGATGTGTAGCATTGTATTAATTTTGGCCAATACGACTTGGATTATTGGTAAATTTGCTTTAACTCCTATGTTTATTATTATTGAGTGTTTTATTACTCAATCAATTATGCATGTTCATAAAGATTATTTGCATGTTCATGAATAAAAATAAAAATAAAAGATTGTATAAAATAACGTTTTTTCTTAACAAGAAAAGGAATCGGTAACTGCTGTTAGACAAAACTAGCTTAACCAAGTCCCAAACCCGAATTTTGATTTGTAGAAGTAAGATGGCCTCTCATGTCCGTCTTGCTCAGTTTCTAATCCGGCTAGGGTAGGTTAGTGATACACACAAAAATAAAAAGATTAGCACAAGTGACGAGAACAAAAATAAAATGATTATCACAAGGGGACTAACTTTTGATGACCCGCTCTCATATTCCTACTTTTTTGTCTCTTTTTCAAAAAAAAAAAAAAAACCATTTTCCACAACAATCTCTTTTTAAATGGAAAAGTCATCCAACAGATTTATACTACGACAACCAAGATGTTTTTTTTCTTATGACTAATGAAATGGGCTGGCATCTTTTCAATCTACAAAGGTGAAAGCACAAGTAAGGATGCGTTTATTTCATGGAAAACTTAATGATAAAGGATTTTTTTAAGTATACAGTTAGTTTTCTCTTATGTGGTAATATATGATCAAAAATATTTTATGATGTTTGGATCTTATTAGAAAATGGTTTTAATTACTTTATTTCATGCAAAAAAATTGAATTTGAAATTTTTTTAATTTTAGTATTTAAAAAAATCAATTATTATTATTTTTCTTTTTAAAAAAAATTGAATTATAAATAATTTTCTTTTCTTTTCTTTTTTCCCCTTTGTTAATCGCTAGCCTCGGCAACGGTTAGTCCACAAGCGTAGGCCAGCATGGCTTGAGTCCTACTAGATTAGGATGGCTCCACCCTCACTAGATTGGTGAGCTCGAGTGTTATTAGCCTTAGCAAGGGTCAAGCCTCACTAGATTAGCAAGCTTGAGCCTCACGAGCCTCTAAGGGTGGCGAGCTTGAGCTTGCCCTTGGCCGATCGCTGGCCTTCATTGTAGCCGATGACTGACCGAAGAAGAAGAAGGAAAATGAAAAAAATGAAAATTTGAATTTAAATAAAAATATTAAAATAAAAAGGTTAAAATATTCAAGATAAACAATTTCGAAAAGTGTTTTCACCTCTTTAAATTTAAGCATTCACTTTCCTAAATTTATACATTAATGTTTTCATTGATCGAAAAGTATTTTTGGTTGACTAATTATTTTTTGCGAACCAAATTGATGAAAGTCTAGAAAATTAGTTCCTGATAAATATTTTCCCCTAACCAAATACACCCTAACTTCTATTAAAGCAGAAGTGGTCTCTTTTTAATTTCTTTAATCGTAGTGTGATGGCGACCGTCGTAGTCTCTTCCCTTAGTAAAAGTCGTTTTTATTGTTCTCATTGTACATCATGTAATTAGTGCAATGCTTTTCACGCTCATCCCATCAATAAAAGCACTTGGGATTTTTTTTTTTTGGCCCCCATAAGAAGGCAAAATCTTATTTTCATATTGCTTTCAGATTAAAAATATAGTCAAGGTCTTACAATTCACTATTTTTGAGAGAAGTCTTGGTCAACCTATAATGGACATCACTATCAAAAAGGTAAAGCATTTAACAGCTTTTATCGCAAAGTGACCAAAATGACTTGCTTTCATTATGCACAAGTCCTTAGATGATGAAGTAGGCATTTAAACATTCAACATAACATAGGTTGTATGGATCTAAGTATGTCTTTAAACTGCACTCTAAGACATAAAACTCGGAGATATTCTCTCCCGGATAGGGAAGATAAATATATACCTAGGAATTAAGGGACTCTCTTAGGTGGGGAGGGTAACTCTACCGCAACTTCTTTGGAAGTTGTTTGAGAAACTAGTAGGCCGATATAGTAGCTGTCCAAGCTAGTGAAGGTGGGAGAGGGAGGTGAAAGCCCTTCTACTAGGTTGAACTGTGCTTTGCACCGTGTCTTTCAACTGACTCATTGGCCTAATATCCCTAGTTAAAAGATACTATGCGAATTAGTGCAATGCTTTTTATGCTCAATCCATCAATAAAAGCACTTGGGATTTTTTTTTTTTGACCCCCAAAGAAGGCTAAATCTTATTTTCATATTGCTTTCGGATTAAAAAATAGTCAAGGTCTTGCAATTCACTATTTAATTCACTATTTTAAGAGAAGTCTGGTCAACTTGACTGTTGACACCTAAATTTTGATTAGGTTATTAATTAGGCCTTAGTTTCTTTTATATTTACTTTTTCGGATAATAAACAAAACAAATAACAAAAACAACAAAAATAATAAACAAAAACAAAGAAAAATCAAAAGCAGTAGCCATTGGGGCTGGGCTTGGAGGCCCAACCCCATCCTTCTTCTTCGCGTGGGCTTGCACGACCCAGCTCACCCCCTCTCTCCTTTGTCTTCTTCCTCCCATCTTCTTCTTCCTTCCTCCTTCTTCCGCCTTTGCAAGTCACGCGCGGCAACTAAGACGCGCTCGAGGACGCTTACGATGAAGAGGGGAAGAGTAGCAGCGACGAGACACCGGTTCGACTGAGAGAGAGGCCGGTTGGCGCGCCAGAAACCGCCGGCCAAGGCCTCCGTCAACCGGCCTCCACACCTATAAATAGAGCATCGAGTGGAAGAGAACGGACAGGCGGAAGCAGCTAAAGATCGAGGGCTGCAGATCTTCGACACCTCCCCATTGAGAGACTTCAGAAGGGGGGCCGAGGATGAGTAGACCAAGATCTGAGAGCTCGCGGCTGAAGAGAGAGTGATCGAAAGTGGGCGAGCGTCGCAAGCTTCCCTTGAGAGACTTCAGGGGAGGCCCGAGCGCTCGCAAGCTCGGATCTGAGCGAAAGGGGCTAAGCGAGAGAAGAATTGGAGGAGAGAGGGTTGAGATCTAGGCACAGATCTGGAAATTCGCTGTGTCAAGTCACCCAAGCCAAGCCGTAGCCGTCCCCGACGTCGCAGCTACAGATCTTTGCCGAAGCCAGGCCGATGCCGTCGCTCCCCTGTCACCGCCACCGTTCATCGCCTCGTCGTGCCGTTGCTACGGTCAGGTAACAGCCGTCGTTGCCGCCGGTGGTCGTGTCGTCTCCGTTGCTTCCCCTTGCTTGAAATCCTAATCGTCTCTGTCACACGTCTTTTTTTTAAAACCCTAGCCTTGGCCTCGATCCCGATTGACCGAGAGGCTCCGTGTTGCTGCCGTGCCGCGTCCTGTTGAGCAATAGGCCGCTGCTGTCTTCCATGTAGCCGCCGTCATTGTCACCGTCGCCACCATCGCAGTCGTCACCGCCGTTCCACCGGCGATGCTTCATTCCCTCCCCTCGGTGCCGCGAATCGGGAACCCTAGGGTTCCCGATTTTCCGGGTCGCGGCCTCGGGTCGTCAGGTCGGACTCGGGCCAGGAATCGGGTAGGGTTTCACGAGACCAAGGGCGGCTGGAATCCAGGTCGGGCGCGGATCGGTTCGAGTAGAGTTTCCACATTTCTGGGGCGGCAGGAATCCACGTCGGCGAGTTGGGGGTGGGTTTCCGGGTCGAGGTAGTCGGGTTGGGTCGGGCGTCTCCAAACGCTTGGCCATGAAGCCGTTTCAATAAAAAAAAAAAAAAGACAAAAAATCCGAGTCAGGCCCGCAACGCGGGCCCATTCGTTTTCGGGTCACCGGCCTGGGTCGGACCCAACCCGGATCTGACCCGGGTCAGCTTTTTAAGTTTTATTTTAAATAATATTTTAATAAATAAATAATAAATAAATAATTTTTAAAAAAATCAAAAATAATTTATTTTCAAAAAAATATTAAAAAATGTTGTAATTTCCAGAAAATCGAAAAATATTTAAAAAATGTTGAAAAGTGTTTTATTTTCTGAAAAAAATCAAGAAAAATAAAAAATAATTTATTTTAAAAAAATATAAAAAATATTTTATTTTCCGAAAAATCAAAAAATAAAAAATATTTCATATTTTCCAAAAAATGTCAAAAATCCAAAAAATGCCAAAAATTCATAAAAAAAAAGCCAAAAAGCTTGTATTTTTCCAAAAATACCAAAAAAAAAAAATCCTTTTTATGTAAAAAAAATTAGAAAAAGACCCAAAAAATGTTTTTCATCCAAAATGCATGGAAAATCCTCGAGCATCCAAAAAATCTCAAGGTTTAAACAAGATTAGGTACCGAAAGGGTATTAGTGATTAGCTAGTGTAATCAAGTCCTCGATCCTTATTTCTCTGGTTAAGTAGGAGTGAATATTTCTCTCGATACTTCGCTTGGGTTTCTAATCAACCCACCCAAAATCGATTAGTGGCGACTCCATTTTAAAAATTGATTTACAGGTTAAAAACTTAAACCATTAAGTCGTGAATTGGTGGACTTGGGAGAGTCTGGGCTTAATAAATTTAGCTGAGCCATTAGCCTCCTAGGCGCTCATACCCGATTGCGGGCGCCAAAAAAAAAAGAGGTCGTGACAAACTTGTAATGGACATCACTATCACAAAGGTAAAGCATTTAGTAGCTTTTATTGCAAAGTGACCAAAACGACATGCTTTCATTATGCATGAATCCCTAGATGATGAAGTAGGCATTTAAACATTCAACATAATGTAGGTTGTATGGAACTAAGTATGTCCTTAAACTACACTCTAGGACATAAAACTCATAGATATTCTCTCATGGGTAGGTAAGATAAACATGTACCTAGGAATTAAGGGGCTCTCTCAGGCGGGAAGGGTAGACTCCACCACAACTTCTTCGGAAGTTGTTTGAGGAATTGGTAGGTTGGTATAGTAGCTGTTTACACCAGTGAAGGTGGGAGAGAGAAGTGAAAGCCCTCCTACTAGGTTGAACTGTGCTTTGCACAGTGTCTTTCAAATGACTTGTTGGCCTAGTACCCCTGATTGAAAGATACTATGCAAATTAGTGCAATGCTTTTCATGCTCAATCCATCAATAAAAGCACTTGGGAATTTTTTTTTTTGGCCCCCCAAATAAGGCAAAATCTTATTTTTCATAGTGCTTTCGGATTAAAAAAAATAGTCAAGGTCTTACAATTCACTGCTTTTGGGAGAAGTCATGGTCAACCTATAATGGACATCACTATAAAAAAGGTAAAGCATTTAACACTTTTATCGCAAAGTGACCAAAACGATTTGCTTTCATTATGCACGAGTCCTTAGATGATGAAGTAGGCATTTAATCAAGGTTGTATGGACTTACGTATGTCCTTAAACTACACTCTAGGACATAAAACTCGGAGATATTCTCTCCTGGGCAAGAAAGATAAATATTTACCTAGAAATTAGGAAGTTCTCTCAGATGACAAGGGTAGACTTTGTCGTAACTCTTTTGGAAGTTGTTTAAGGAATTGGTAGGTTGATATAGTAGCCGTTTACGTCGGTGAAGGTGGGAAAAGGAAGTGAAAGCCCTCATACTAGGTTGAACTATGCTTTGCACAGCATCTTTCAACTGACTTGTTGGCCTAGTACCCCTCATTGAAAGATACTGTGTGAATTATGCAATGCTTTTCATTCTCAATCTTTCAATAAAAGCATTTGGGAGTTTTTTTTTTCTTTCCGCCCCCAAAAAGGCAAAATCTTATTTTCATATTGCTTTCGGATTAGAAATAGTCAAGGTCTTATAATTCACTATTTTTAGGAGAAGTCTTGGTCAACCTATAATGGAGA
This sequence comes from Eucalyptus paniculata subsp. matutina, assembly GCA_017140255.1. Classification (NCBI taxonomy): domain Eukaryota; kingdom Viridiplantae; phylum Streptophyta; class Magnoliopsida; order Myrtales; family Myrtaceae; genus Eucalyptus; species Eucalyptus paniculata. The sequence continues at coordinate 13,764,578 of CM029438.1, forward strand.
CCACTATAAAAGAGGTAAAGCATTTCATAGCTTTTATCGCAAAGTGACCAAAATGACTTGTTTTCATTATGCACGAGTTCCTAGATGATGAAGTAGCCATTTAAACATTCAACATAATATAGGGTGTATGGACCTAAGTATGTCCTTAAACTACACTTTAGGACATAAAATTCGGAGTTTTTCAATCAAGGAGGGAAGATAAATATATACCTAGGAATTAAGGAGCTCTCTCAAATGGGGAGGGTAGACTCCACTGCAACTGCTTCGGAAGTTGTTTGAAGAACTAGTAGACCGGTATAATAGCCACCCATGCCGGTGAAGGTGGGAGAGAGAGGTGAAAGCCTTCCTACTAGATTAACCTGTGCTTCATATAGTATCTTTCAACCGACTCATCGGCCTAATACCCCTAGTTGAAAGACATTGTTTTTAGGAGAAGTTTTGTTCAACTTGTAATGAACATCACTATCACAAAGGTAAAGCATTTAACAGCTTTTATTGCAAATTGACCAAAACAACTTGCTTTCATAATGCACAAGTCCCTAGATGATGAAGTAGGCATTTAAAATTTCAACATAATATAGGTTGTATGGACCTAAGTATGTCCTTCAACTTCACTCTAGGACATAAAATTTGGAGATATTCTCTCTTAGGCAGGGAAGACAAAAATATACCCAGGAATTAGGGGGTTCTCTTAGATGAGGCGGGTAGACTCTATCACAGCTTTTTTGGAAGTTGTTTGAGGAACTAGTAGGTCGGTATAGTAATCGATTACGCCAGTGAAGGTGGGAAAGGGAGGTGAAAGCCCTCCTACTAGGTTGAATTGTGCTTTGCACAGTGTATTTCAACCAACTTGTTGGCCTAGTACCCCTGGTTGAAAGATACTGTGCAAATTAGTGCAATGCTTTTCATGCTCAATCCATCAATAAAAGTGCTTGGGAATTTTTTTTTTATCCCAAAAATGGCAAAATATTATTCTCATATTGCTTTTAGATTAAAAAAATAGCTAGGGTCTCACAATTCACTGTTTTTGGGAGAAGTCATGGTCAACCTATAGTGAACATCACTATAAAAGGTAAAGCATTTAACAGTTTTTATTGCAAAGTAACCTAAAGGACTTGCTTTCATTATGCACGAGTCCCTAGATGATGAAGTAGGCATTTAAACATGTTTCAACATCCATGGTTATAATTATGCATTCATTGATACATAAAAGTTAATTGTAAGAGATACTTAATGTTGATATGTGTTATCTTGATGGCTTTATCAAATTGATCAAAATTGCCTTTATCTTTCATTCAATGAGTCCAAACATATTATTCATTTACTTAATATTTCTTTGCAAAACAACGGCGAACATCAAATCTTAGGCTTCGTTTGTTTCGCAGTAAATAATTTTCGGGAAGATATTTTCTGGATTTTCCGGCGTTCGTTTCACGGAAAATGAATTCCTTGGGGAAAATGTTTTCTATGAAATGAAAAAAAGTCTTCTAAATTAAGAAAAAATGTTTTCCACTTTTGAAAAGTGAAAAACATTTTCCTCACTTGATCTCTCTTATCTCACACATCTACAAATCCTAACTTCCTCCTCTCCTTTCTTTTTCTTCTTTTCTTTTTTTGTTCGAATTATTTTTAATTTCCTTTTTCTTTTCATTTTCTTTTTTTTCTTTTTTTTCTTTTTCTTTTCTTTGTTTCCCATCTTCTTCTTTCTTGGCTAGTCATCGGCCGTTACCAGGCAAATCTCGAGCTCATCGATCTCAAGCTTGCGCTCTGCACTCTTGCTTATCATTTTCTTTATTTATTCTACCTTGAAATTGTACATTGCTCAAGTAAATGGTTCTAAATGCTTTGTTTCTTTTTTCTTTTGTTTATTAGAACACAAAAGATGCAAGGGGAGAACAGGCCACTCAACTGGAAGATTCTCATTAGGGCCATATATACTTTGCTTCTTTTCTCTTTTGCTTCTTTTCAAAATCCATATGAACATCTTTTTTAGAGTAGATAAGCGTTTGGTGACAATGAGGGAACAAAGATATGAAGTAAGTTTGTTTGGATTTAAAGGCAAGTTTATATTTGATGGATTTATAGGTCGGTAAGTGATGCATGCCTAAGTAGTGAAGTCTTAGAAAATATTTTCCTTACTGAACACCAAAAAATATTTTCCAAAACATTTTCAGGTTTTAGCCAAATACTAGAAAATATTGTCATTTTCCTGGAAAATGACTTTTGGAAAAATATTTTCCGGAAATGGCTCATTTTCCGCGAAACGAACGGACCCTTATAATTAAATTTTCTTGCTATAACCAAATAAAAATGCGAAGCTTTGCATTTCTCTCTCCTAATTTTAAAAGTTTGAGATGTCTGACCTTACATTGAACATTATTTCGTAAAAAAAGAGAAAAGTGTGGCATCTAGGTCATTCTTTATGTTTCTTTAATAGTGCATTCTGCGTCGATGAGGGCTTACCTTAGTTGGTACCTCACCGATACATAGCATGGTTCATTCACTTTCGACAAGAGGGTTGGAAGGGTCCCCTGCTGGGTTTCGACGGGCCTCCCATTGGGACTGGGCAATGGGAAGCGGCTCACCTGATGGATCTCGACATCCCTGATGGTGTCGTGGTGGACCCGGAGCCCCTAGAGCTTTGGATGAGGAGCCTAGTGCCTAGATGGCTCAGTGGCTCTTCCTTTTTGAGTTAGACCCCTTTTTGTATATAAATCCAGTTTGTTTTATAAAATGGTGTTGTGTTCTCATATTTGATTGTCCTGCTTTTCTATTCCATATAGATTGTTGTTTGGGGATTTATTATACGCTTCCGCATTTGCATAATCGTTTGAGTCGGCGACGCATCCTGGGACGTCGCCTATTTATCGACCACCGAGAGATGTGCGCGTGCTCGAAGTTCAGGGCGTAACGTCCATGGCAATGTTCTAAAGAGAAAGGCTCATTCATGAGGCTTTGATATGCATCATAAAGTTCATTTCAATTGGAGGATCGATGTAATTTCACTAATTATTTTAGTAAAAAATGTATTTCTGTATTGTCATGTGAAGTATCTCGGAATTCTCGCTTCGTGTTACTCGGCACATGGACATGTTTTTGTCAAAAAGCAACACAGCCAAAATCAATATATCAATAAATAGATGGATGAGAGGCCAGCCATTCTTCTAACCTCGGTAATGGGAAGGAAGCAGCTTTGAAATTCCCTCTCCTAGCTTTAAAAATTCGAGATGTTTGACAATAAATCAAAACCTCACTTCAGACAGAAATAGAGAAAAGTGTCGACTAGATCTGGTCAATCTACTGCCTTTTCTGTCCCTCTAGGTCATTCTTTATGGTTCTTTAGTACTCCATTCTGCATCCATGTGAATCCAAATGGCTCTCACATGCGAGTCAGTCATGTTTGGTTGCGTCTTTATTTCTAGTTTGTCTCCTCTTGATGCACGCTTCCGAGGTAGGACCCTATATTCGTCACTCTGATAGAACCTACCTTCAATACCTCTTCTTCAATATCATTGTTATTTTGCTACTCTTTATGAAACCTCGATCCTATTGAGAGGCGCACTCCAACACTAATTGGTAGGAACCAATGCTTGAGGAACTGCAAGCTTTAGAAATGACTCGAATGTAGGATTTGGTTAATCGTCCACCCAGAAAAATTACCAGAGGTTAGCTAGTGAATTCATTAAGTTAAGGCTCACTCATGATGATTCCACAGAGCAATAGTAGGCTCGCTTAGTAGCAAAAGGTTTAAAGTAGGATTATGACGTTGACTATGGACAATTTTGAAGCAACTGCTCGACTTACATTTGTTAACACTATTGGTTTCTTGTATTGATGTTTTTCATGAATTGACAATGTACATTGAAATTAGTTTTTACTTCATACAACAACATAATGTTTGTGGCAACCTACATTTACTCCATTTCTAAATTTACATCTAGGCTATTTCACAGCTTTATTTCTAAAATCAAGTTGGTTTTACTACAATCATCATATTTTGAGTGGGATACTAGATATAATTAATTTGATTTTGTGTAATCTTCGTTGATACGTTGCCTGATTTGTTGAATCTTCATTTATTCAGAATATTGTTTGTGTCTTTTATATGATTGTCATTGTGTTTGGCGACAATGAGGGAACAAAGATATGAAGTAAGTTTGTCTGGATTTAAAGGCAAGTTCATATTTGATGGATTTATAAGTCGGTAAGTGATGCATGCCTAAGTGGTGAAGTCTTAGAAAATATTTTCCTTACCGAACACCGGAAAATATTTTTCGAAATATTTTCAAGTTTTAGCCGAACACTAGAAAATATTGTCATTTTCCCAAAAAATGACTTATGGGAAAATATCTTTCGGAAATGGCTCATTTTCCGCGAAATGAACGGACTCGTCATAAATTGTTTTTTTTTTCTTTTTTCTTTTTGGGCATTATTTCTGTGTTCTCACATTCAACCACCGAATCCTATCACCTAACCGACCAAAAAAAAAAAAAAAGATCCTATCACCTAGCAATACAACAGAAGATGAGACTATATTTCTCATATTCACACTTACAACAACCAAAGATATTTATAATTAAATTTTCTTGCTATAACCAAATAAAAATGCGAAGCTTTGCATTTCTCTCTCCTAATTTTAAAAGTTTGAGATGTCTGACCTTACATTGAACATTATTTCGTAAAAAAGAGAAAAGTGTGGCGTCTAGGTGATTCTTTATGTTTCTTTAATAGTGCATCCTGCGTCCATGTGACTCCAAATGGCTCTCACATGCCAGTCAGTCGTGCTTGGTTGCGTCTCTACCTAGTTTGTCTCATCTTGATGCACGCTTGATTTCTCAGATTTGCTATCCCTACAGAATCTGCTGGTATATGGATCTCACTACTTCCGACGTTGAACCTTATATGCAGCACTCTAATAGGATTACTTTCGATACGTCTTCTTGATTATTATTATTATTGTTGTTGTTGTTACTTTACTACTCTTTATGAAATCTCAATCCAATTGAGAGGCTGTTCCGACACTCACTGGCAGAAGCTAATACTTGAGGAACTGCGAGCTTTAGAAAGTCCAGCGTAGGATTTGGTTGATCTTTCACCCGGAAAAATTACCAGAGCTTAGCAAGTGGGTTTAATTATGTCAAGGCTCACTTTGATGATTCCGTAGAGCAGTATTAGACTCGCTTAGTAGCTTAAAGTTTTAAGTAGGACTATGACATTAATTATTAGTACAATTTCGAACCAATTGCTCAGCTTAAATTTGCTAACTCTATTAATTGGCTATATTGAAGTTTTTCATTGAAATTTTTTAAGTGCCAATTAGGATCACATGTATAGTACACAGGCCATGTGGGTTGACCGATTACCTCACATCAATTGCATGTAGTAGAGGGCTAGTTTAATCTTTCACGTTAAGAATTTTCGTCTAAAGACAAACATTGCTGCGAATGTCAAAAGCCGAGAAGTGTATTCGATACAAATACAAAGTTTGAGGAGACCTTTGAAATTTTCTCTAATATGATTAAATTAAGAAAAGCTCAAAAACCATTTCGGTGTTCTATCCCGATTTCATTTTAAATCCTCTGCTTTTAGAGCTATTAATTTTTTATTTTGTGCCGTGACTTTCGTAGCTTTGTTGTTAGGCTTCAGATTTTAAATTTGTTATTAAATGAATGGGACGAGGAAATATTTGGAACCAAACATGTGACTTGATTTGAAGAAGAGATTGTGACCCATAAAAAAAAATGGTGTTGCCAAATTGAATATACACAAGTACACGTTCAATTCACCTATTGATATGAATTGTAGGTTCTTATTATATTAAGATTATTGCTTTAATGAAAAATAACGACGTTTCAAAACTAGCACGAATATATATGTTTTATAAGTGCAACTATTTTGCTTTTACTTCAATCGTAAACCTTGTCATGTCGTCTGCCTATGGGCGAGGGGGGGACTAATAAAAAGTATAAAGAACCTGTCTATCATTTTTCTCCCCCAAGAAATCATTTGGTGACATATTTTCAAGAATTTGTTGATAAAAAATACAAATCGAGGGATAGCTACCTCGATTGAATCATGGACAACAACCTTAAGACTTGAGAAACTCATATCATTATTAAAAATAACAACAGCGTAATCAGTTTAAGATAATTTAGAATCGAAATTTGCTCAATCAATTGACTCAATTTACTTAATCGAAAGTTGTGATGCACCATTATCTTTTCATATATCGGTAACGTGTTATATCTCAAGGAGGTAAATAGAATCAATTCATATTTCCTAAATATCTACTCATAAAATGTCTAGCGTGTTATATCCTGATAATGTAATGAGTTTACTTATCCATGGCGATGTTCCAAAGAGAAAGGCTCATTCATGAGGCTTTGATATGCATCATAAAGTTCATTTCAACTGGAAGATCGATGTAATTTCACTAATTATTTTAGTAAAAAATGTATTTCCGTATTGTCATGTGAAGTATCTCGGAATTCTCGCTTCGTGTTACTCGGCACATGGACATGTTTTTGTCAAAAAGCAACACATCCAAAATCAATATATCAATAAATAGATGGATGAGAGGCCAGCCATTCTTCTAACCTCGGTAATGGGAAGGAAGCAGCTTTGAAATTCCCTCTCCTAGCTTTAAAAATTCGAGATGTTTGACAATAAATCAAAACCTCACTTCAGACAAAGAAAAAGAGAAAAGTGTCGACTAGATCTGGTCAATCTACTGCCTTTTCTGTCCCTCTAGGTCATTCTTTATGGTTCTTTAGTACTCCATTCTGCATCCATGTGAATCCAAATGGCTCTCACATGCGAGTCAGTCATGTTTGGTTGCGTCTTTATTTCAAGTTTGTCTCCTCTTGATGTACGCTTCCGATGTAGGACCCTATATTCGTCACTCTGATAGAACCTACCTTCAATACCTCTTCTTCAATATCATTGTTATTTTGCTACTCTTTATGAAACCTCGATCCTATTGAGAGGCGCACTCCAACACCAATTGGTAGGAACCAATGCTTGAGGAACTGCAAACTTTAGAAATGACTCGAATGTAGGATTTGGTTAATCGTCCACCCAGAAAAATTACCAGAGGTTAGCTAGTGGATTTATTAAGTTAAGGCTCACTCATGATGATTCCACAAAGCAATAGTAGGCTCGCTTAGTAGCAAAAGGTTTAAAGTAGGATTATGACGTTGACTATGGACAATTTTGAAGCAACTGCTCGACTTACATTTGTTAACACTCTATTGGTTTCTTGTATTGATGTTTTTCATGAATTGACAATGTACATTGAAATTAGTTTTTACTTCATCCAACAACATAATGTCTGCGGCACCCTACATTTACTCCATTTCCAAATTTACATCTAGGCTGTTTCACAGCTTAATTTCTAAAATCAAGTTGGTTTTACTACAATCATCATATTTTGAGTGGAATACTAGATATAATTAATTTGATTTTGTGTAATCTTTATTGATATGTTGCCTAATTTGTTGAATCTTCATATATTTAGAATATTGTCGAGTCTTTTATATGATTGTCCTTGTGTTTGGCGACAATGAGGGAACAAATATATAAAGTATGTTTACCTGGATTTAAAGGCAAGTTCATATTTGATGGATTTATAAGTCGGAAAGTTGCATGCCTAAGTGGTGAAGTCTTAGAAAATATTTTCCTTACCGAACACCGGAAAATATTTTCCGAAACATTTTCAGGTTTTAGCCGAACACCAGAAAATATTGTCATTTTCCTGAAAAATGATTTCTGGGAAAATATTTTTCGGAAATGGCTCATTTTCCGCGAAACGAACAGACCCTTAGTTCTCTCTCTGGGAAAATATTTTTCGGAAATGGCTCATTTTCCGCGAAACGAACAGACCCTTAGTTCTCTCTCTCTCTCTCTCTCTCTCTCTCTCTCTCTCTCTCTCTCTCTCTCTCTCTCTCTCTCTCTCTCTCTCTGTGCGAAGCAAACCCTAAGCACATTTTTTTATTTTTTAACTTTGGCGAAATCATTAGTAACTCTTGTTTTTTTCCTTATGTTGATTTGCTAATAACTATCTTTATCATTTTACAATACTCATTTTGTAATCTTCATATTTCTCTTTGGAGTTATGCTAGCATGACAATGTGACCGTGTGGCAGTCAAGCGATAGCCATAAAATTTTCCTTTCTCCAACACAAATGTGTGGAAATTGCCAAGCAAAACACAAGTCAAGTCAAGTCAAGTCAAGTCAAGTCAAGGGCAATAATCACGGGTTCGGTGGAGTTGGCCCCAGCATACTTGACTTTGAGGTCATTTCATGGAGTTGGCCCAACCATGATAATCGCACAAAAGGGATAGACTCTGCATGTATAAATCAAGTGCATGAGCCTCATAAGTTTGTACATAGTAAAGCAGGGAAACATACAACACACAAAACACCATACAAACATGAAGTGTCTTTCATTATGTATGTGGACTTGGATGTTGCTGGTATCGATGGTGCTAGGAAGCTTGGGGTGCTTGGAAGAAGAGAGGAATGCACTACTCAAGATCATGGACGCCTTCAACAATGGGTCCTCTGTCCCATTGTGGCATGATGGTGATAGTGATTGTTGTGGTTGGGAAGGCGTCAAGTGCAATGACACTACTTCACGGATCACTGAACTATATCTGTACGTTATACAGTCTTGGGCATTTAAAGTGTCATCGCCTTTCGTTATTGATGCATCTTTCTTCCTTCCTCTGGAGCAACTTCAAGTGTTGAATTTAAGTGAAACTTCTCTCTTAGGTGAATCTCTCTCTCTCACAGCTATTTTATTCATTTTTCTTTTTTGAAATATGTTTGTAAGTAGTAGTTTACTTATCATTTCTAAATAATAAGAAATGTCATACCAACGCTGTGTAAACTATAAAGTGGATTAAGTGAATGAACAACAAAGAGATGATTGCACAAAATGATGCAATTCTTAAAGTAGTTGATTGCACACGTCATAAATAAGTAAGAGACTCATCTCCATGAGGATAAGTCCAAAAAGCAAAAATAGAATTAGCTCAGTAATCAATTATTTTATGAATCCTGATTTTTTTTTGCCATAATACTTGTTTGGAGATGGATCAAAATCTACTTAATACTCTTATTTGTGACTTTTTCTCAAGATTCAAAAATAAGAAAAAAAAAAGTTTCATCATATTATGAAAGAATTATACATAATTCTACATATCAATATTTACGTTTTTGGAAAGGTTTTGAGTGTTTCATGATAAATAACAGTCAAATTGCCGAGCCATAAAATCTACAAATAATTAAATATTTAAAAATCACCAAAAGTAGATTGGTTGAGGGGACAAGTTTAGAGTGAAGGGAAAGGATTTCAAAGGTATTGTATTGCCTTCAAAGGTACAGAATTTGAATTTCTTATTTCCTTTTTTTTACTTACCTCTACCAAACACCTATATTTATCTGGATGCATGGCCTCTTGCCTAGTGGGTGAAGGCAAATGGATCCAAAACCCAAGCCACTCCACCCATGCATCCAGACATGCCAGAAAACCAGAACACCCCTTGGTCCTTCCCAGGTCAACACTTAGTCTACTTAGAGGGGGAAATTCACATTTAGTATTATACAGATAAGGCGATCAAACATAAATAGACATTACTCGAATCAGAAAATAGATGGCACATCGATCAAATTATTAAATTATATGACACGTGACAGTTGACTGGTATACCAATTTGGGATTTTACGCTATGTTTGTCACAATTTACAAATTTTTTGATTTTTTTGTGGTATTAATCTAATTTAGTGGAGGGTATATTTGTCACAAATTTACCAGTTTGGAGTTTTTTGCGGTCAAATAAATTAGTTTTGGGTATATTAGTTTAGGGTTTTTTACGGTCAGTCGGGGTAAATTTGTCACGGGTGTACCAGTTTATGGTTTTTCATAGTCAAAAAAATAGTTTGGGGTAAATTTGTCACATGTATACCAATTTGGGATTTTTTTAGGTATTAACCCTTGAATAAAATAGTAAAGTTTAAAAAATTGATATTCATGACATATCAAATATATCACTAGTTTGCTGCATTTTGCTGAGTTTTAAATGCGGCCGATTTCTTTGTTGGAAATTTTTTCTATGTTTGAGGAACATGATAATTTCTTGTTATGCATTTTTTGGCACTTAATTAATAGGATTTGAAGTTTGGGATTAGCATAAGAAACTACATCTTTAGAGATCAAAAGTCGTTAGACTAATGCTTATTAGTCAAATGGGGCCACATGGCTGGACTATCCCATGAATCTAGCCATACGAAGGTTAAACTAATATGTCACATGGTGAGCACCTAATGGAACATTCTCCTGGAAAAATAAACAATATATTCAAGAATATATCTAAGATTCTTTTCTTTTTATTCATGTTTTGAAACTTAAACTCAATCAGAAATGGAAGTTCAGAAATGGCAAATCAAATGAACTAATGCTTTATAGTTTGAATGCGGGTCACAGGACAAAACTATGGCATGTATCTATTGCGACAATGATAGAGGTAAAGTCAAAAGTCACATGGGGACCATACGAGGGAACATTCTCTTTAACTCCGCTAGTTAACTACATATAATAGAAATCATTAAAGTTATAAGTTATTTGTTTATGAAATTGGTTTACGAAGTCATGTGACATGAACTTTTTTTTATGCTTACATATGTTGGACCAACAGGTTTTTGCTTATAAATCAATTCTCATAAGGAGAAGATAGTTAGACATCTTATATATGTAGATAATTAATTAAACATAACTCATTTATGGATCTTTCCATAATTAGATTTAAATGGAACGCTACCCTTGAAGAATCTGGAGGTGCTGGATCTTTCAAGTAACAATTTGATCAATGATGCCCTCACAAACCTTGCGAGGATAACATCTCTTAAGGTCTTAGTCATCAAATCTTGTGGATTAAATGCTTCGAAGTTCTTGGAAGGTACTTCTGTGAAATTGCATTTGTTTATCATTATTGGTAACTTATCACCTTTTTAAATAAGATAATGAGCCTAAAAGGCATGACTGCATTATATTCGGCGTCCTCCAAAGATCATATTTTGGCTGCACATTTTCTGCATTATATTCAATGTCAATGACTCCTGGAAGCAATTTGACTAGAAGAATTACATTAGAATTTCAAACAAATATTTAGGATTACATTGGTAAAATTGGATAGTTTAGAATTAAATTGGCATCCGTACAATAGGTTTAAAATTAATTTGGTAATTATTCCTAAAATTTTACAATGGATTTTCCATGCAACTCTTTCATTTATGAAAAAAAAAATGCATATCCAGATTCTTCAACATTATCATTACCATTACTGTGTATATAATTCATCAATGATAGTGCAATATTTTCCTTGAAATTTTAGTATATTTTAGCTAGGGAAATAGATTATCCTATTTAATTGTGTTGTTTGACTTACAATATGTATTGCTTTTTTTGACGTATACTGATCCTCGAAGCCATCATACGGTGCATCTTACCATTTTTTGTTAATGAGTGCAAAATATGATAACGAGACATTATTTCGTTAGAGGCTACTAGCTTCAGGAGCGAGGGCAATAGGGTTAGGCGAAACTGGAAGGGCCTAAATTATAACTAACTCCTGCAAGGACACTAAAATATAAAAAAATTATGAAAAATTCACAAAAAAGCCCTAATTATATTCACTGTCACATATTTACACAAAATTTGTATTCATATGATACATTAATATTTTTGTTTTTTCACTCAAAAATCCAAATTTGTCTTAATGTGACACATTTACCCTCCATCAATATTCCGTCAATAACCACCATTAGAAACCTTATGCGGCTGTTGACATGAACGATATTTTGAAAATTACTAACGAAAACTTCACCGATGTAGTTTCGAATTAGGGAAAATTGTCAAAAAAAAAAGTCATAAACCTATTATGCGAAGGTTAATTAAGTCATTAATTGTATAAATTTAATTCTAAACCTTTGACAATTTGACAATATAGTCATTTTGACTAAAAATTTAAATAAAGGACAAAGTCACACCTCAAAGTGATTTGTCATGATGTGGTCATGAGTTATATAAATGAGTTCCTGACTCTTAAGGATAAATTAATATGTAGTGAATATAATATAGTTGAGGTAAGTTGCTTATGAATAACAACGACGATGTATATTGATGTATTTGATGGATGAGCCTCATACATTACGATCATGAGAGCCGCTATAAAATTAGAAAATAAGAATAAGATTTGGGCCCATGCGAGCACGACACAACCAACTAAATTTATCCTTAAAAAAAAGTTTTAAATACACTAAGATTTGAGATAATTATTAAAAAAAGTCTTAAACTTATTATATGGATGTCATAAAATTTTCAATTTAGTCAATTTAGTCATAAAATTTTTGAAGATTTACCAACATAGTCATTCAAGCCAATTTTAATATGCAATGTCTAACGTGGCACTACTGATAGCAACATAAATGATTTATTGCATTTCTTTTATTTTTTATTAATTTTTTTTATAAATGGTATAATTTTTTTTTTTCCCATTTGATTCTTCATTGGTCACCGAGCCCAGCAGCCTACCACAAGGGTTGGCAGGGGTTGACCTCATTGAATTTTGCAAGGTCACCACCAAAATCTTTGGCTTTAGTTCATCAGGTAAAAATATCATCATCGGATGGGATATCCTCAAGGGCCGACCTAGCCAGATTCAGCGAGCTCTTAGCTAACTAGTTTGGCCTTTGTGTGTGGCTGGTTGCCAACTATTACAAAGGCCCAACGATTCACAGAAATTGTTGAATAGGGAAAGAGGGTAACTTAATTTTTTTTTTTTTATTGTTACCTTTAAAAAATGATTTTTTTTCACAAAATGTTTTTTTAAACAGAAATAAAAAAAAAGGATAATAATACATCTCGTTGATTGTCATGTCAATAAGTAAAGTAAATACATTTCACTGAGATTTAAAACATCATAATGAAATTAATTATGGAATAAATTAAAAATAAATATCAGTAAAATAAAATGAGAGAAATTAAAATAAAGAAAAACACATTTGTAATGAATACATTAATTTATTTAAAAAATGGTTTATATCATTAAGGGAAAAAATATATATATATATATATATATATATATATATATATATATATATATATATATATATATATATAGAGAGAGAGAGAGAGAGAGAGAGAGAGAGAGAGTAGAATAAAATTAAAATGATGAGAAAAACTCAAGCGGCTTAAAAAACTTCGCATCTTCAGCCCCGCTGCCGGTGCCGTCTCCACCCACCTCAGCATTCAGACCCATCATCACCACACGAAGCTCGGTCGCCATTACCATCACCAGAGTTGACACCACCACAGCCAGAAGATCCTCGCACGGCCTTTGGTTTGAGCCCCGATGACCTCAGATCTGAAGTGACGTGGACTCTGGTCTGCACTGCAACGGCCTCAAATTTGAGGCGGCGACGCGTCCGAGCTGTGGTCAGGATGAGGATGGACAGGCAGCGAGGTGGTGGTGATGGATAGTGGGCTGGGACGATGGTGCGGATGGTGGTCGAAGATGGCGTGTTGCGGTGGGAAGTTGGTGGTGCAGAGGACGCTGAAGGGCAGGATTGGGCTCCCAGGTTCCGCGGGGGGGGGGGGGGGGGGGGCGGGGGTGATGGGGTGGATATAATTATATACGAATTATAATTATTCTAGGGGTGCCTCCTCTGCGCCCCCTGCTTCCTTGGCGGGCATACAGCAGAGAAAGTACATGATCTTGCACTACACAATAGAAAGATTTCTGATAAGATTGCATCGACGTGAATCATGATCCTGAGGTGAAAATATTGGGTGACCAAGTGATAAACAGCTCAACATTACACAAATCCATTTAACATATGATACGTGTCATTTTGAGCCCACCATTCAGAAACCCTTGCATCCTCTCTTTTCTCAATTAATGTTTTTACTTTTTTTTCTTTTTTTCCTATTTTCTTCTTCTTCTTCCTTTCACTCTCTCTCTCTCTCTCCTCTTTCTTTTGCATTTTCTTAAATAGAGAACAGACCCACTCTCTTCTTTTTCAAAATGCTCTCTCACTTCCAAGACCCGCTGCCTCCGCATGTTGCCTCCATCTCTACCTCCATCTTTGCCTGCTTCGTCTCCGACCTGTAGCATCCCTGCCTCCTATCCAACTCCTCTTGCGCCTCCATGTCGACAAGCCATGCTGCTACCTTAGAATTTGCATCCACCTCATCCGTTGCCTATGCCAACCCTAGTTGACCTTGAAGGTTCAAGGTCGAGCTGAGCTCTAGATCACAAACCTAGGGCTCACTCGGGCTTAGATCCAAAATATGAGGCTCAAGTTTGCCGATGGAGTTCAAGCTCGACAATAGAGGACCAACGATGGAGGATTGAGATGAAAGTGAGGTGGTGGTGGTAGGCAATTCACTAGATTAAGTCTCCGACGGAGTGAAAGGAGGAAGTCTTTGGTGGAGTGAAAGAACGAGGAAGAAGAAGAAAAAAAGAAAAAAGAAAAAAGAAAAAGAAGAAAAAAATAAGTAAAAACATTCATTGAAGGTAGAGAGAGTGCAAGGGTTTCTGATTAGTGGGCTCAAAATGACACATATCGGATGTTGAATGGACTTGTATAATGCTGAGGTGTCTATCACTTAGGCACCTAATATTTTCTCAAATCTTGAGTGTTTTAATCATATAGTGATGATACTAATAGTTACTATGTCCACTTCAACAGGCTTGTGCCAATTGAGGAAACTTGAAGAGTTGGATATTAGTGATAATGGATTTGGGGGTCCTCTTCCTTCATGCTTGTGCAACATGACGTCACTCCGTGCGCTTGATGTTCGAAATAACAATTTTAGCGGGGCCATTCCTCCATCTCTCTTGTCTAATCTCAAGTCACTTGAATATATTGTGTTTTCTGGAAATGCTTTTGAAGGATCACTTTCGCTTGCTTCCTTGGCTAATAATTCTAACCTTGCGGTATTCCACCTCATCGACAACCATAATCGTTTGGAAGTAAATACAGAAAAGCCCACTTGGTTTCCTTCATTTCAGCTAAAAAAGTTTGGTTTATCAAATTGTATGCTCAACAAAGATGCAAATGGCGTGATTCCCGGCTTTTTGAAAGTACAACATGACTTGACCAGTGTTCAATTCAGCCACAATGGAATGAGAGGAAATTTTCCAAATTGGCTATTGGTCAACAATGTAAATCTAGCACGGCTTGATCTCACAGGCAACAATTTTTCAGGTGCTTTTGACTTGCCTTACAATTTGATTCTTGATAGCATGTGGTGGTTCGATGTGTCTGCAAATGTTATTGAAGGAGAGCTTCCACCATGGATTGGTTCTATCCTCCCAAGTTTGACATATTTGAACCTGTCAAACAACTTATTAAAAGGTAGAATCCCTCCCTCAATGGGCTTTATGAAACGGCTACAAATATTGGACTTGTCAAATAATGGCTTCTCGGGAGAGATACCGGAGACACTTGCTAAAGATTGCATGTCACTTTCTACATTGAAATTGTCAAGCAACAAATTGGAAGGCCAAATGCTCCCAAGGTATACTAACTTGAAAAAGTTGTTCCTTTTGTATTTGGACAACAATCGTTTCACAGGGGACTTGTCACCTGGTTTATTGAATTGCTCCAGTTTAACTGTTTTGGATGTAAGTAATAATTTCCTATCTGGAACACTTCCCAAGTGGCTTGGAGATCAACTTTGGTCTGGGCTTATGCTCTCAGGTAATTTATTGAGAGGTCCTTTACCGTTGAGCTTGTGCAACTCACCAATTTTTGTGCGTTTAGACCTTTCAAATAACAACCTTGGGCCATATATTATACCTCCCTGTGCCAAGTTTATAATTTTAAAGTACTTGCATTTAGCAAATGACAGACTTGTTGGGCATTTTCCTGAGTTTCTTTCTGGAGCTTCTTTAATTGTCACATTGGATCTTAGATACAATGCATTGTCAGGGGAGATCCCTAGGTGGATTGGTTCGCTTCGGAACTTGAAGGTTCTTCTATTGCAAGGAAACAATTTTGAAGGTTCAATCCCTCTAGATGTATGTTTGTTGAGAAAGATGAGCATGTTGGATCTCTCCAATAATAATCTTTCTGGAAAAATTCCTTCTTGTTTGAAAGATTTGACATTTGGAGAATATGGGACATCAACGCGGTATTTATCAAGAAGCTGGGTAGAGTTTTGGGAACTACATAACTATAAGGTCAGATTCTATTTCACATATTGGTATAATGAAGGGGACATATTTGGTAATATGGATGTAATAGAAGAAGTAAACTTCATGACAAAGAGGAGGTTGGAATCTTATAAGGGCAACATTCTAAAACTCATGTCAGGAATGGATCTCTCTCAAAACAATTTTACTGGCTTTATTCCCCAAGAGGTTGGTTACTTGAGTAAACTTCTGGTATTGAACCTGTCACATAACCATTTGACAGGACCTATCCCAGAAACGTTTTCCAATTTAAATAACGTAGAGAGCTTGGACTTGTCCTACAATAGCTTAATTGGTCCCATCCCTCCACAACTATTAGAGCTCTATGCCTTGGCAGATTTTAGTGTGGCTAACAACAACTTGTCAGGCAGGACACCAGATCAAAAATACCAATTTGGAACTTTTAGTGAAGCAAGTTATGAAGGTAACCCTTTACTTTGTGGACCACCATTAAAAATCTGTAATGGATCAAGTCAGGAGCCGAGAGCATTACCATCCTTTAATCATACTAGGGAGGATGACTCTTGGACAGAAGCCTTCTTGTGGAGTTTTGCAGGATCATATGTGGTGGCGTTCCTTGGTGTGGTTCTTTTTCTCTACATAAACTCGTATTATCGATATGTGCTATTTGAGCTTGTTCGTAAGCTTATCCCATCATTTCCCAGATTCTAAGAATTTTGAGATGATCTTGAGATGGAAAAGTATGATGAAACAATGGAGAACGTTTTTTAATGGGATTGTAAGCGTTTGAGTCTTGATTATGCCTTTTTGAATGATTGATTCTAGAGTATTCGCATTGTATTGCTTGGAGAACCTTTTTTAATGGAATTGTAAGCGTTTGAGTCTTGATTATGCCTTTTGAATGCTTGATCCTAGAGTATTCGCATTGTATTCCTTCTCCTGCTAATTTGAATATTTTGAGATCTGATTTAATTTAGAATTGATAGAGATAGTTTAGTTCACAACCAAAATTGAATCCAGCATTCAAAGAATTTTGTAAATATTACTCAAAACGTGAAATATCTGATCGCTACTACCAGCAACATCAAACGAACCAGGGTCTAGCGTCTCAGGAATCCTACTAATACATATCCCGATCCTCCCGAAATGAAAGTTTCCTCGAGGAGGTTTGATAGATTGCCAAACAGACACGGACACTTTCTCCCGTGAAGAGGTGCCTGCACTTACCTTGGTTTCTTCCTAACCCTACCGATAGCAATTTGGTTTCCTAGATTGATTAAGAAAGTTGATTTTCACTTTTGGAGTCACCACTAATTTATTAGAGGCCAAGTAAAAAGTGAGAAGCCATTGAAATTTGGGTTTGGAGATTTGATTGCGCTGAAGATTTATCCAACGGCCAAAATTGGTACGTTTCCTCTTTTGAAAACGTTTATCACGCAATATTTTCGATTTTCAAAAGCAGTAAACTTGTTCATGCATGTGTCCACCCATAATTCAGCTCACAATAACGGGCTAAACATGTATTGTAAACAGCCAAATAAATAAGGTGTAAACTGTGACAGAAAAGAGAGGTGTAAACATGGGAGTCAAAGTGCGAAGATAATATAAGTAATTAAAGTGCGGTAAGTAAACCGTGATACGAGTTGGACAAATAATAGATATGACCTTGTTATAAAGCTCCAGGACATAATCCTCGTCAGCTATGCATAAATCAAACGTGCAGTTAATTTAAGACTATAACATGCAATTCCCTGAACTAAACACCAATATTGAACTAAATGCAAAGAGCTTAAATCAATACTGTTCCTCAAATGCAATTATTGCATGAAGAAACATATGAGTTTTTACTTTTTCATTTATTTTTTTTAATAACAGGAAATGATCTAAATTAGAGTTATGAATATTATATAAACTATGCAATGCAACTTCCTAGACCAAATCTTGAATAGACATGGTCCTGAATAAGATCATTTAAACCATTTAAGATGCAATTACTACCTAAAAATACAATACCCTTTTTTTTTATCATTTTTATTTATCCGTTTTTATGCATCCAATTAAATCAATACTGCAAGCACTGAAAACTTTTCACCTAAGCCCTTCAATTTTTTTTTTTTTTTTTGCTTTATGGGTAAGTTAAGCTCTTACTTCACAAAGGAAATATGGGAAGACTAGAAGTTTTGTTTATTTCATGGGAAACGTGATATTTATGGAAAATATTTTTCAAGAAGTCATTTTCCAAGAAAGTGACCATATCAATTAGAAAATATTTTTCACCATTTTGTATGAAAATTTGATTTAATTTTATTGAGGAAAATTATAAAAAAATTTGAATTTTAAATTATTTTTCTTCTTACTTTTTCTTTTCTTTTTCCTTCTTCCTCGACCGGTTGCTAGCCATGGCAATGTCCAACGACTGGCCACATGCAAGGGATGGGTTTGCCCAAGGTCAACGAGGCTTGACCTCGCCAAATTTTAGCGAGCTCCATCATCAAGCCTCATCAGCCTTTGGCAAAGCTCCACCTCCTTGGATCTGGCAAAATTGAGATCAGCCATAGTGAGGGTTAACAATTGGCCACCGTCAAAGGACGACTTCGCTTAAGGTTGATGGGGCTCAAGCTCACTAGATTTCAATGAGGTCAAGCCTTGCCAAGGTCGAGTCATCCCTTGCTTGTGGCCAATCATTTGTCATTGCTGTGGTCGAGGATCGGCTAAAAAAGAAGTAAAAATAAAAAAGTTAATTAAAAATTCAACTTTTTAAATTTTTTTTATAAAACTAACACTTTGTTAACCAAGGACTTGAGCCCTAGTGTCAAGGCCCCGCGCATGGCCTTTGTGGACCTCCACCTAAGTGCTAGAGACTAGAGCTCGAGCATGGGGGCCACGAGCAAGACCTTTATGGACTCAAGCTTGGGTACCAGGGCATTGGGCATGGGCACCAGGGTTTCGGACCCGTCCTTGATGGGTTCAAGCATGGGCAGCGGGGGCCCCAGGCCAGGGCTTGGCCATGGGAAACTTGGTCCTGAGCACTGGGATCCGGGAACCAACGGGAAGGACTTTAATGAGGTGGCCCAAAGAAACATCTTAATATGGCGAACTACTCCTGTTCAACTCCAAACAAAAACGGGCAGAAGACGATCTAGTTCAAAGGTAAAAATTCCATGGGTTAAACTAGTAAGTCACTTGCTTCCAAAATCAGGTCCTAGCTTTGATTTTCAATGCAAATCCACATTATATATGCACACCAACACACCAACATGTCACAAACAACTGGAGATCAATTCACGACTCACCCAAGAAATCCCTCTTAAAGCCGCAAATTCGCAACTCTTGGAGCTACAGATCCGCTGCTCTTGAAACTGTAAATCCACAGCTCATGATGCTACAAATTTGCAGTTCCTCGAGCTGCTAATGCAGCTCAGTTGAGCTACGAAGCTGCCATTTGTAGCCACAGGAGTTACGCAATTCACACAGGTACACAACAATCTGCACATCTAGTGCACCCACAGCAGCACACACAACTGGCATCTTATCATACATACACAACCCACGCATTTGACACATTCACAGCGCGCACAGATACAATTCATGCAATACACAGAGCACTCACATTGTCACACATGTTCCTCTCACACGTGCACAATGCAACAACATACACATATACATAGCTTACTTTTAATCTCATAGTTCACTCTCACTTGCAACCTACACAGTACACAGCACGCCCTCACAGCCCGTCACTCACCTCTCATAGGCGCACACAAATCATACATTAACTGTCCTAGCCACCCTTCACACAAGCTCAATTTAAATAAATTCACATATGTAATGTACACATGCTCAGCATACATGCTTAGCTTATACTTGTAGACATCAACTTATATCACATTGTCAACGCACTACACAAGCTCACGAATCACCTACAAAGCTAGTTCACCCATCGAGTGCGCAGCAAGAATAAACCATTTTCATTACTACTCTCGTATCGGCTTAGACCAGCAACAATGGCAGAACCTCTTACTTGATTTTTTCTCCTTGAAATATCGTGTAACAACTCAACTAGGATGTTTATCTGATCCCCCCAAAAAAAAGAAAAAACTGGGATATATAACTAGCTTCCTAGTTGTGGCTTCCCAATCCGCCACTTTTCTAATGCAGGATAATAATCTTTCACTTTTTAGCACATGCAGAAGACAAATTCAAACATCAAACAAACATCAATCATAAAGGACATACACCAGAGAGAAACAAGCAACGACTTTTGTGTCTTGCATCATGTATAAACAGGGGCAATAATAGGGCTACAGTAGGGGGGTTCAAAAGGGTAATGCCACTCTCATAGGCTAACCACTCAGCCTTCATCTGTGCCCTCAAAGTCAGCTGGAGTGCTGTAGCATGCTGCGGGGATAGCAGGAATCACATCCATGACTAAGTACATGAAAAATGTAAACAACCACAAGGATGAGCTAAAGCCCAGCAATGAAATATCCAAAATGCTATACCATACGATCCGCCCTTCATACGTATGAAGAAAAACCGTCTAAGATACACGACTCACTTTCCTTTGGACTTGGTCTATCCCCACTATTCTTAAGATCAATGAACTAGAACAACAAGACCCTAGGGTGATCTAGACCCTCAATATCAACTTGTGCCATCACGATCTATCGATCTCGAAGAACACATGTGCACAAGCATCTTTCACACATATTCGTTTCCACTCCAAGACACATAGTTGGTGCACTCATCGAACCACGCAAGGAGGAATAATCCCGTTTAGTGGAATTCTGGTGCCACTCCAGTCCGCCGTGTTGTATGTTGGTTTGCTGTCTAGCCCACGCAAGCTTCATGATCCACTGACCATGTCATCCCTACTCCGAGGTATCTAGGGTTCGTTGTCCCTAGGCATTCAGGTTCGCTGTCCCTGAGCATCCCGAATTTCTCTTCAACTCCATAGGGCATCGTTGGTTTGTTGTTCGACGGTATTCATTAAACAGTATCTTAGGCATGCAAATTCACACGCAGTTATCTTGGTTTAAGCATGCGAATAACAACCATGTCACATTTATGCAAGGATCTATACCATCACGCATCCAAGGACTCGCCCTCTAGTCAACGCTAATAGAACTAATCATGCAGTCAAAACCTAGAACTAACTGTCCAGACTCCATTAGAGAAAGAGAGCCTAGTGTTTTTAGTCCTAGCTGAAACAATCAACTTCACTGCAACTTGGTTCTTCCAAACCTACGACACTTTCAAAATCAATCCAAAACATAATAGACACTTCGGACCTTATAGAACCTACTTAGCGGCCTTCACAACCTCAAGAGATACTTCAGTGGCCTCACAACCCCACGGCAGGTCTCAACCTTCACAATCCACAAAAACACTCTTGGAACCATGGCCCACTAATACCACACTCAGGCCTCACGACTCTCATCTATGCCGCACTCCGACTCACAGCACACTTGCAACCCAATTGGGCCTTGTGGTCCATGCATACCACACCTGGGCCTCGTGGCCTACTTGCACGCCATTTGGGCCTCGCGGCCCATTCATCCACTCTTGGGCCTCACAGCCTGCTTGCTCACTCAAGCCTCATGGCCCATTGCCTAAATCGGGCCTCATGGGCCACTAGGCCAAAATCAGTCCTTATGGTCCACTCTCCTAAATCAACCTTCACAATTTTAGCTCAATTTCCACAAGTAAATGGTATTAGATTAACATCATATACACACTATGGGTAGTCAAATAAATGTAATTTCTATCGTCAATAGACCACAATTTAAGATTTCATAATCTTCCTATAGAATTGAACCAAATTCAGACCAAAGAATTGAACCGACCAAAATTGCAGTCATGGAATTCAAAGCCAAAACCCTAGTAAATGAACTTGAAAAATTCTAAATTTTAATATGTTATAGAGAAGACCTTAGAAAATTTTTTTTATGAAGGAGATTAAGTCCAAAACAGTTTGTATAATGAGCAAAAAATTGCACAAAGTAACTCAAAAATCTAGTGCACTGTTATAGAGCAACTAGTCTTCAAATTATGCTCAGCTCACAGCCCTAAACATGTCAAAACATCTTGAACTTTGGATATGCTTCCTCTACAACTTTTATGAAGGAAGCAAGTCCAAAATCTAAAAGGAAAATCTTTCAAAAATTCAGTAAGACATTTGGTACATTATTCCTACTGCACTAGATAGATCAAGGACGGTGAAAGAGTAGGCCATCATACCATCCATATCATCTCAGAAAATTCCAAAATTAAAATATGTTATACTTCAAGATGTCTTGTCCAACTTTGAAGGAGGAAATTTTCTCAAATTTGAAACACAAAACTCCACAAAATTAACAAACCAGCGAGGTTTAACAACTCCAGTTTCAGGAAATCCCAACTAAGGCTCTAAACACAAGTTCATAGCCCAAGAATACTCCAAGATCAAACATTTTTGACCACATGCGACATATATCTTTAGCCATAGATCATAGAAAACTTCTACAAGTAAAGTACAAGCGCTAGAACCCACATGCAACATTATCCGAGCAGCGAAAACAGCATGCATATCAACCAAAATCCCGACCATTTCACTGCAACAGCAATCTTCCCACTCTCGAGACACGATTCCAACCATCAACAACATGCAACCAACAACTCAGCATATCCAAGACAGAATTCATCGATCCGCACGATGAACAAACTGATACAACATAGAGTTAGAATTTCACTTGCCTCAACAACAATGGCTGGACGTGGCACGGTTCGAACAGGGGAGAAACAATCGCAGCTTGGCCTTCCTCGAAGCCCGACGTCACTCCTCGAGGCTTGAATCCCCACGGAACAGCAAAATGAAGCCACCGTGGAGGAGGTTGAGAGGCGGAGGAGCTTCAGGATGGGAGAAGGAGAGGTCGAGGGTAAGGGAGGGGAAAGAGACAAGTGACAGGAAATGAGCGAAGAGAGAAAAAAGAGAGAGAGCTTCAGGACAGGGGGACACTGAGAGAGAGAGAGAGATAAAATGATGGCAATCATTTGCCTTGGAAAGGAAGGCCATGATGGCCTCTTGGGGAAGAGACATGCAAGTATGGGCAGTCATTTCTCCGTGCGTTCCCCAGAAAAGAGAGAGGGGAAGAAGGTTATGGGTCCCACGATACGTGTCGCGCTCCCACCGCCTTCTTATTTGCCACGCTGGAGCGTAAGATGTACGCAATATTTTCTCGGGCAGGCATTGGTAAGGAAGAGAGGGGCTGCCACTTGGCAGAGGCAAGAGAGAGGAGGAGAGAGAAGAGACATAGAAAGAGGAAAATAGCGAGAGGTAGTCATGCCCTCGAAAATTTGGCACCGACCATGTCCACTTATTGTGTACCACAAACATTTGCGATCGAGGATAATGTCTATGACTCAAACAAACTAACTAAAATTTATTTTCTAATATGCAAGTAAAGGCGCCATCATTCCTAAAATTCCATAATTATCTAAAATATGACTAGTGCCCATCGGCACGACCTAAGTATCGATACTTGAATTCATTACTATTTAGGCGGATGAAAATCGAGTTGTCACAAATCTTTCCTTCTTAAAAATTTTCGTTCTCAAAATTTAATGCTTACTCGATCAATCAAAAGGATGTGGATAACAATGTTTGAACTTCTCCTCACTTTACCATTTTATTATTATTTTTTTTTGGTAAAGTCACTTTACCATTTTATTTATAATACTAACAAAGGTTCTGGTACATTTCATACCTCCAGGATGAATGCTATAACTACTCATATGTGCTTCTGGCAAAATCGACTCATATGTGCTTCTGACAAAATTGCATAAACGCCCACGATCATCATATGCTACTTGGTCATATGCAACTTGGTCATCCAATTGCTTTCCTTTCAATGTCTCTTTGCGTATCTTTTAAATTTATAGGTCAGATTGTTGTAGGGCGTCGATCTTATGTATATTTTCTAGCTCGATCCTCAGAGTAGCTAGTAGATTCATAATACCATCTATCTCAGCCTTCGGCATTTGAAATCTTTTCCATAAGATTCCATTCTTTAACCATCATACTTGCCACTACTAATACTGACTTTCGACTAAAAGTATCCGCCACCTCGTTTGTCCTTTCCGAATGATACAAAATCTCATAGTCACAATCCTTCGGCAACTCCATCCATCTTCTTTATCTCATGTTCAACTCCTTTTGAGAAAACAAATACTTCAAGCTCTTACGGCCTGTATAGATTTCAAACCTCTCTCCATACAGAAAATGTCTCCATAACTTTTATGCAAACACTATTGCTACAAGCTCCCCATAATGTGTCAAGTATTTCACTCGTACAACTTTAATTGTCTTGAGACATAAGCAATGACCTTCCCGTGTCAAGTATTTAACCCATACAACTTTAACTGTTTATTTTGTTCATTCGATCATTTCGTTCCGCAATAGTTGCTCAAGCTTAGATATACAATCTAACCTCGAGCCGAGCCATTTCCCTGGTTCAACATGTCCTTTATTATTATTTAAAAAAGAAAAAAAAAAACTCATGTTTCTTGTAGTTGCAGGTGAAGAAGATGAGTCACTTTACTTGCAATCTGCTTTCTAGAACGTTCAAAGCAGAGACAAGAGAAGAAAGGAGAAGGCAATAAAGCAAAGCAAATCCCTAAAACTTGCAGCCCAACAAGTGAAATAGATGTACTTGTATTTTGAATCAATAAAGCACACCCCAATGCCAACCCCATCAAGTAATTTTGAGTGTGTAGTTGCTACACTTTGTCGGCTCACTTTCACACTCTTGCAAACTTCTAGCAACCTTCCTATTTTCATCCCTTTCCCCATAACTCTCTTTTCTTGCAATTGCACTGGATCTACTTCACTAAGAGAGAAAAGTCGAGAGAGAGAGAGAGAGAGACAGAGACAGAGAGACAGAGAGAGGAAAACACTAAGAAAAGACGCACAAGTGCTTATACACCTAGGGTTGTTTGACCACAAAAAGCAAAAAGAATTATCTATAGGTTCTGTACGGGTTGATTGATTTTGTCCCAAAACCAATAACGAAACCATATAGTGTCGGTCCGAAAAATTTGGAATGAGGAATTAGACTGGAATTGGCTAGTCCAATCCTATTCCGTGGTTGACCCAAGGCCAGTGTTCCCCTCTACCTTTCAATACCTTAATTCAATTGTTTATCAATAAATTTATGAGTCTTAAGGTTCTTTTCCACTATTTTTCGTGCATCACTGTTTTTATTTTTTAAATCATAGAGTGTGATTTACCCATCAAATGAAGATAAATGAATCATGTCATGGAAGTTATATAAGGAAATCAAAGCAACACATCAAAAATAGTGATAAAGAACAAGTAAGAATGGAAGTGCAGAAAATAACCCAATATAAGTCAAGCAAAGAATGTTACGTGGTCTCCTTACTAAACCCTGGGACAAGAACCCCATAAGCTAAAACTAAAAACCTTACGCACTCAAATGATTTAAAAGAACAATAAAAAGTAAAATGCAAGTAAGTAACTTGATACGGATTAGACAAAAAATATACACTGCCTTATCATTGGGGCGATACATTAATGCCAAGGAACTAATTTTCAAAATCAAAATTGAATCTTAAGTTTGACTAATAGAATTACCTCACTACTAAAAAAAAAAAAAAAGGCTAAGTGATATTAAGGCTTTGTTGTTTCATAGAAAATAATTTTTAGGAAAATATTTTTCGAATTTTCTGATGTTTGTTTTACGGAAAATGAACTAACCAAGGAAATCATTTTCCGCTATTGAAAAAACACCTTCAAAATTAAGGGAAGAGTGGAAACATTTTCAATAATTTCTTCCACATCATTTTCTTTCACCAAACATGTTTTCCTATTTTATTTTTATGTTTTTTTAAATTGAGTTTTTAATTTTTTTTCTTTCCTTTCCTTTTTCTTCTTCCTTGACTAGTCACTGGCCATGGCGGTGGCCGGTGATTGGCTACAGGCTAGCTCGAGCCTTGTCAGCCTGTGGTGAGGCGAAGACTAGCGAACTTGATGAGGCTTGATCACTAGAGTGTTGTCGACCTCTAGTGACCTCGGGTGAGGCTCGAGCCCTGCCTAGCTCTTAAGAAGAAGAAGAAGATCATTATTGAAAAGGAATCAATGGAAATATTTTCCTTACTGAAGGGTGGAAAATACTTTCTATTTTATTTTTAAATTTCAACTAACAATGGAAAATATTGTTATTTTCCTTAAAAATTGATTTTTGGAATGCAATTTCTGGAAACACTACATTTTTTGTGAAACAAACAAAGCCTAAAATGAAAATGAACTAACTTACCTTAAAAGTAGCTCTAACCTAAAGGCTAACAACTTTTTTTTTTTTTTTTTATTAGATATTTTACTACTCTTCATTATTTTCAATTTAATTATATTATTTAATTTTTTATTCTTTATCCATTTTTTTACATCCTGCTATATATTTCATCGAGGGAAAACTATCTAAAAATTCAAGTTGCCCAAAAAATCAAGAAATGGAATTCCCTAAACGTTATGCACACCAACTAAAATGAAACTGAACTAAATGTAATCCGGAGATCTAATTATCTAATTGAGGCTCGCCTTTTCCTATATTTTATTATTATTTAATTCTATATTTAATATTATTTCTCTCCGGTCCCATGTTTTTCCAGAACACGAATTCTATTCTAACTCTTTTCTCCGTCGATCTTTGCTTAGTTCTAGCTTACGGAATGCACATTCTACACAGATTCTTTATGTAAATCACCAAAACAACCATGACTTCCCCAGAGCATCATATATTCCTCTGGCAACTGTCTCTGGCCACCCCTGGGCCACCACCATTAGCCGCTGGCCGTCTCACCTTCACAAACGTAGCTTCGTAGGCATGTACAATACACGGACAAGGAACAAGAGATACCCCAGAGAAATGGAAGTATGGATGAACACCATCGGACATCGAGTCCAAGGCGTTGTCTTGCCGGTGGCCACCACAGAATCATCATAGAGACAAACAACACAGAAAATAAAGGGAAAAAAGAGAATTAGGAGGGCATTCCGCAAGCTAGAAGTACATCAAAAGCTACAGCTAATGACCTAAAAATCCGAAATTATTGTATAAATCAAGCTAAAACACATTCAGAATGATAAAAAAAAAAAAAAAAACCAAGGAAAATTAGCACAGATATGGTTTTGGCATTTCGTCAAACTGGTGGTGAGCAAATTCCATCAAGATGTTTATGTTCAAAGCAAGCAAGAGATCAACATCCAGTTTATCGTCAGAAAATACAATGTGCCAAGGAATCACCCAAAAAAAAAGAAACTCCATGTGTTTGACTAAGGCAGATGAGATCTCAAAGCCTCTGTTCTTAATAAAAAGCAAACCGAGACGGAGTATTTGGATCTCACCCTGAAGACGCAATTGCCGGTCGAGGACAGTTAACGAACCAGCGATCAAAGGTTGTGAAAATGCCTCCAATGAGTATTGTTGCCGGCGAAGGAGCTTCCATCGGGAACGAACCGATTCGAGCTATCGGCCAAGAGGCATGGTAAAACAGAGCAACACCAGCGCGACGTGGAAACAGAGACCGGCGGTGACGGGTTTGATTTTTAGCAGCTTAGGTGGACCCAAATTGTGGGCTGTACCAGTTAGCGAATTGGGCTTGGGCAAATTAATGAATTGAAACGCTGTCCGGCGTGCTTTTAAGTTGAGCTTGACTGTTCTGAGCCCCGTGAATTGAGTAAATTCAAATTGGGCTGCGACGAGATGGGCCGATCTGGGTTCTTGCATATGTGGTCGAGTTGGGCTTTGTCTCTCTTTACTTGTTTATTTGTTTGTTTGTTATTTATTTATTTTTATTAAAAAACGTTAAATTCAAGTTGCCGGTAAAAATTCAGGTGTTAATGTTGCCAAATTGAAAGGTTTAAGAGTGAATTAGAATTGCTATTAATTAGTAAATTAAGTTATTCTTTTACTTAAAGTATTTTTTTTGTAGTAGTCGGGGTGGAAGCCCATTAAAAAACTACAAGTTAATCGAACATAAAATCAAAGAACTTACTTGATCTCTTAGAAAGGAAGGAACTAGAGCCAAAGGTGGTTGAGAAATAGGTCCAATTAACACATTTATTATGTAAGACTAAACTCACTACTAATCGCACATATGTTGCCTTTTCTATAAATATGTTTGGAAACAAAGCTCTCCAACTAATTGATTAACCAGTGAATTTGTGGAAGCGAACTCTTTTCGGTTGCATTGGCCTTAGCATTCAATCTAATGAGAGAAAAGGGGATAAGGATGTGTTTGGAATCAACTTTGCAAGGGACTTTGGGTTTCTAAAGATACTTGGGCTAAAGCTGGGGTGTTTGGGAACAATTTTAGAATTTCTATTAGGCCAAAGCTGGCCTTCTCAAGGCTGAAAGCCCAAGGCAGGTGAAGGGGTGCCTTGGGCTTTCAGCTTTCTCGGCATACAAGTGGCACTGTTCACTTTTTTTTTTTCTTCCAAAACTATCCTCACCTACTCTTGATTTTTCCGATTTTGCCCTCGTTATTGTATTGTTCATCTTCTTCTCCGTTGAAGGCCGACGACATGTTCCTCGAAGCTGTGAGTGAGCGGTCGGCCGTCGACGGCTCGGCATGGTTGCGGTGGCCCAGGTGACCATCGCCGGGGAGTGGTGCAACCGCTGCCTTGTCTGGGTCGCGGCGATTGCCGTGGGTCGCGGCAAGGTTTGGGTCGCTGACCTTGCCGCAACCCAGATCCGAGGGCGACGAGGTCCTCCCGCGACCTCGCCGCCCCAGATCTTGGTTGCAGCGGTCGCCAGAGGTCCCGCGACCTCGCCGCGACCCAGATCCGGGAGCGGCAAGGTCGCGTGACCCCGCTGCGACCCAAATCTGGGGCGGCGAGGTCCCCGGGACCTCGCGGCCCCAGATTTGGGTCGCGGTGGGGTCGCCCGACGTCCAGAGACCCTCGCCGATGGTTTTCAGTGGTCGCCCGACGTCCGGCGATCCTCTGTGATGGTCTTCAGTGGTCGCCCGACGTCTGGCGACCTTCGCCGGTGGTCTTCAATGGTCGCCCGACGTCTGGCAAACCTCGCCGGTGGTCTTCAGTGGACGTCCAGCAGCCACCTGCCCTTCCTGGCCATCTGCCCTTCCGATCAATTTTTTATTTATTTATTTTTTAATAATTTTTTTTTATCACCAAAGCGCTTTGTAAATATAATTCCCCCAAACACCATTTTGCCCAAAGGTACTTCAAATGGGCTTTCAAAATACAATTTTACCAAACACACTTTGCATTTTGGAAAATACATTTAACTCAAAGGTCTTTGCATTTCCCTAAAGACTTTCCCCAAAAGCGTTCCCAAACGCACCCTAAGTACACTAATGGTGCCATAAGTTGTGTACGCCGCTCACTTTGATGCCAAAAGTTTCCGCCGGATCACTTAAGTACCAAATCGGAGGAAAAACGATCACTTTGGTGCCACCGACGACAGATTCCAGCCAAAATGAATACGTGGCTTTTATATTTAAAAAAAAAATCGAGAAGCCTTTTAAACGACACAACTTTCCGTCTTCCTTAAGAAAACGATGTCATTTTGCCGTCTTACGTGGATACCCTCACAGAAACAACGTCGTTTTTTTTTTTTTTTAATTTGGAAATTGAAATTAGGGTTTTTTTGTCTGCCGTCCCTCGGCCACCGTCACTTGGCCGCCATCCCTCGGCCACCGTCGCTCAGCTGCCATCCCTCGACCTCCATCGTAGTTGCTTGCCATAGCAGCAAGACAAAAGAAAAAAAATCGAATAGAAAATCCCGAGAGAGAGGGAGGTGTCGACGATGAGGGCGGAGGAGGGGATGGCGGGGCCATGGCCATCGCCTTCGTAGTGGCTAGCTTCGCCGACAACCTCCGTGGCGTTCTAGATCTTTGCGGCTACCATTGGCTGGATCGCTCGTGCTTCTGGAGATTCTTCGAGCTCACGTTTCCTCTGCACCCAACGATATTCCTTGGGAAAAGGCAGTGGTAGGGCTGAGATTCGGGGATTTGAAAGGTTGATAAGGTGATTGAAAATGGGGAAAAACTACTAGGAGAGGGCGGAGGCGAATGTGTGGTTTTTTTTCTGGAAAATTACTGGTGTTGCTGGTTCGGCGCTGTTAGTGTTGCTGGATCTGTTCGGGGAAGAAGACGACACAAAACGGCGTCGTTTGGGGATTTAGGGTTTTGAATTTGGGGGAAAGACACAAAACAGCGTCGTTTTGGTGTTAGGATGCTAAAACGACGTCGTTTGAAGGCCTAAGTGATCTAATGGAAACTCCGGTGAGCCACATCAGCATAAGAAATTAATAAATAAAAAAAGGCCACGTCAGATTTCCGGCCGATCAGATTGGCGTTGGCACCAAAGTGAGCGTTTTTCAAATTTTTTGGCACTTAAATGATCCGACGGAAACTTTTGGCACCAAAGTGAGCGCTGTACATAACTTATGGCACAATTAGTGTACTTACCCCGAGAGAAAGGCTTACTTCAAAATCACTTTTATCTTTTGGAAGCCTGACCAAATTACGGGATTCAAACTACGTGACCACATGCCAACAATCTTGAGTTAAGCCACCAGGTAATTGCATTTCTGAGTTACCCATAGCCATCTTGTTCATGAACATTTTAACTCAACTCAAGAAACCATTATGGGCCTCCTTTGCCATTAATATATCCCTTACACACATTTGAATAACTTAAATGAAGAGATGAGTAATGTAAAATATAGTTTTGAAAAATCCGCCTATCCTTTTGTTGCCAAATTTTGCCAACATTTGACACCAAATAAAGCTGGCCATTGACCGACCGAAAAAAAGACGAAGAAGAAGTTGGCTAGTGAATATCCCTACGAAGAAGATGCATTTAAGTGTTGGGGAGAATCGGGGGACAACCGGTAGTGCCTTCTACCTAAGTAGCACCGATACTGACACGCGACACGTGACACGATACGACGCGACACGCCGACACGTCATTTTTCATAAAACAGAGAATTCCGACACGTTGGAACATATATATATATATATTATTTTTATGATATTTCAATCAAATTAATTTGAATCAAATTCATAAATAAACAAATAATTAAAAAAACCTAGAACGAATATACACTAAAAACATTAATCCGCCATTTATTAATATCATTCATTATTTTAATTTGATAAATTCAACTCTATTTTAATAATTCATAAAACTTGGAAAAAAAACAAGCGATCCATATTTTGGATTTGCATATTAGATATGTTGGAAGAGGAGGAAAAAAACTTAAGGGATGAATTTTGTATCACGAGAAATGGGAGTCAGAAGAGAAGAGAAGATTAGGTTTTTCTTTTTTCTCCATTTATTATTTTTATTATTGTGTTTTATTTTTTCACACACACACACACACACAGATATATATATATATATATATATATTGACATTTCATTTATTAAATTTTTAAAATTGATCTCGATATTGGAATCACGTGTCAGAAACTCGTATGTTAGAATTCCGACTCGAGTGTCGGACACGTGTTGAAATGTCCAACACGACACAAAGGTTCTTGGAGAGTGTCAGTGCTTCATAGCATTCTATCAATACGACCTCAAAACAGTAAATATAGTGCTAATTAAAGAAACAAAGTATCAATAATACCGAGATTTTTACGTGGAAAATCCAATGTGGGAAAAACCAAACACTGCTATAAAACTTCCACTAATCACCAAAGATAGAGGCTCAACATTAATGATATAACAATATTTCATTACCATGAAGGTGAATTTACACAAATGTAGTAAGAAACCCTAACCATGGTTGAAGAATATGAGACAACTTAGAGAAGGATTTTAACAAACGAAATCAATTATCTTGTAGACCTTAGTCTCATGAATAATAAATTGAAATTTTATCTATTTCAACAACACTTGGGCATCAAAATTGGACTGCTAAGCCTCCTTCTTCTCCCCTCTCTAGGATGCTAGAGAGTTTTATCTCTTCACATCTTTTCTTTTTGACTTTTGACCTTTTCTTTTTAGTGTTAGCTGGGTCCCATAGAAGCAAACCCAACCAACAATCTCCCCATTGTCTATATTCTAGTATCGAGTCTCCTCATAATGTTTTAGTATTATTGGTAGAGCATGGTAGAAATCTGATATTTTCATTTGAGAAGATAGCCAAGAGGAAGTCTATTAGCCTATCTAGTTGGATTGCTCCCCCTTAATCCAACCATTCTCCAATGCCTACCTTCATCCGTGGTCTCTTTCTCTAGACCAAAAAATGGAGGACACCATTGGGACCGTGTTGCCATACCACAACACTCACCGCCTTAATATTTCTTTTTAATATTCAACAAACACTAAAATAAATTGGGGAGCCCAACAACTTACTTGTCTTTGATATAAATTATTGGGAGTGCATGGCAAAAGCTTAATACCTTCAACCTAGAAGTTCTGAACCCGTCAACATATCCAATTACACCAACTTTCACTAAAAGTTTAAAGTGAAGAGTTTTAGACCAACTAGGATATATCAAGTAGTTACCACCACATCAATTCTCTGATGTTGGACTTCTCTAACTTAACTCATACATGCATTTCAACCTTAAGACTTTTTTTGTTTCACATATAATAAATGATTTAGAAAATATTTATAAAAAAATTGATTGTTCATATCACTTGCAAAATTAAAAGGACAAAAAATATTTTTGTCATGTATACAAATATTTAGATAAAATTATTCTTAATAATGAAAATATTTTTGATTGAATAATTATTTTAAGCAATACATATAATCATTTTTAGGAAAATGTTTTCCCAATTATTCATTTCTCACAAATCACATAGAGCCAAAATTGAAAGTGGCCTAATACTCTAAAAAATATTAACTTTAGATCTAGTTCCAATTTTATCGTAATTTTTTTTTTTCGTCTCATAAAATATTCTTTGCCTTTGGTTCTGTCCCAATTCCACCCCAATCTTTTGTTGTCTTACAAAACACCACTAGTTTCCAATTTTACAAAAAAATATATTTAATATAAAAATCATCAACTTTTACTTGAGTCTCATATCTACCTGCATTAATACTCCATCTAAAATTGTACTTGGTAATGTGGCATTTCCACATTATTGCTTTAGTTTTTCTCTAAATTTCAAATACAAAAGGACGTCTTTTAGAGATGAATTTCCACATGAGCCCAAAGGATGTCATCTTGGATGTGAAATTTGTGTAAAAACTAAAGCAATTAGGTTGGCTTTCTTCAATTGCTCTTACTCTTATGAGAGTTTTCCTTTCATCTCACTTGAGGATCTTCTATTTTGTGCTCATCATTCAATCTCCGGTGCTTGTGAGCCTTCCATCTCTCATGGTTGGAGAGTTTGTGCTTAGGATACTTGAACAACTCGCGCTAAGGAGTTTTTTCATTTCTTGGTTATCAAGAGAAATTTTGGACAAAGGATTAATACAGGTAGATTTGGGATTGAAATAAAAGTTGATGGTTTTTTATTAGATAAAAAGAAGTTTAGGGTATATTGGAATTGAACATAAAGTTGACAGTTTTTTTATGAGACAAAAAAGTTCATAGTAGACTTAAGACAAGACCTAAAGTTGGAGGTTTTTTAGGGGCAAAAAATGATTTAGGATAGAATTAGGACTAGACCTAATGCTGATTTTTTTTTTTTTTGAATATTAGGCCATTTGAAGGCTATTAATTCCTCATTGAGACAAGAGAACAATAATTGGTATCAGAATAAGAAAAATATTAAAAAAATTCATAAACTTATTGCGTTTATGCTAATGTAGTACTAAATATTTTAATCTAGTGTCAATTTAGTTCTTTCGAATAATTTTGGCCAGATTTTGCTAACATGGGTGCCTACCATCCTACATGGCACAACTAGCGTTAACGTGGATAATTTTTAATAACATTTTAATATTTTTTTTAATTACACTTTCAGATTTTTTTCATTTCTTTGGTCGGTGATCAGCCATCGGCCATGGCAAAGTGAGCTGGCCTCACATAGGTGAGCGTCGTCATCACCTGCTACAAACAAGGCTTGGTTGGGCGAGGGTGAGCCTTGGCGAGAGCTCCATTGCCAAGACTAAGGCCGCCTCACTAGATCTTGCAAGGGGAGCCCTCGCGCAAGCTAGTGGTGAGGCCGACCCTTACCCAACCAAGCCTCTCCTATGGTGAGCAACAATGACCCTTGCCCAAGCGAGGCGAGCTCGCATTGTCATGGCCGATAGCCCGTCATCAGCCAAAGGAAGAAGAAAGGTAAAAAAAAGAAAAAAAAAAGAAATAAATCAGAAAAAATGATTCAAAACATCAAAAATATTAAAGCATTATTAAAAATTATTCATGTTAGTACCGACGATGCCACATAGGCTAGCTAGCATCCACGTTAGCAAAATCTTGTTAAAAATAATTGGAATGACTGAATTGACACTAAATCAAAAGGTATAGAATTGAATTAGTATAGATCAAAAGGTTTAGGACTAAATTGACATTAATTCAATAGGTTTAAGGCTTTGTTTTTAACGCTTTTCCCATATTAGTTTGGAACCATGACTACTTTATTCAAACAAGTAGTCACCAAAACTCTCTTTCCAAAACGAGCGAGCATCCATCATTATCTTTCAAACATAGTTCTTTTATAATAAACACTCCTTTAATTTTAGTTTCCTAGAAAATTCCATCGTCACCACTATCGTATTTGACACTGTTAGATGAGTGTCGATGCAAAAGAATGAAAATGACTTGTACAGGGTCTTTGGCTAGGGTTTATGTGAAGAATGATGCGTAGAACCCTTCACACATAAATATTGCCAAAGAGCAGAGATATGTTTTGTACACATTTATGTAAATGTGAAGAGTAGTTAGAAATCATTGGGTTTAATCCACCTTGCAAATCTATTAAGAACACTGACATTTTGCTTCTTGTTCTGTGTCCTTTTGCCCTCGTTTCCTCCCTTTGAAGGTTTGATCGGATTGAACTATAGTTTCTTTTATCGGACTAATCCATAAATCAATTAACGAAATAGGGAGCTCTACATCTTAGAACCCTTAAACTCATGAGATAATTAAATTCTTACATCCCATATAAATATGAAGTTGAACAAACTAAAAAATGAAATATACAAAAGAAAAAAAGAAAAGGAGAGACATCGTATAGTGCATATTTTTTTTGGTTGAAAATGTAAGTATTGTAGAGCATATGAAATACAACAGCTTAGGGGCATTCCCCAGTATTTTAAATAGAGAGAATGATTTAAAAATATGGAGGTAGGATGTCTCCAAATAATAGCCAACACAACATTTGATGAGGAAGGTTTAATTTTTGGGTAAGGTGAAGCTCTATCCCTTATATTTTTACACACTTTGGCCAAAATAATATGGATGTCAGTTGATTTTTTTTGAAATCATCTATAGTTGCGTTCCATCCAAATGTAATGCGTGATTATTAGGAAAGATACCTTGACGAGTCTTGTCACCAGATCTTTGCACTTCATCCAAATGCAAGATAGTGCATATTTCTGTACTCTTATTTAGAGGGGAACATTTTGAATTTGGCGCAACATCTTGAAAACGGAGGATTAAACATAATCATGTGAATTGCTAAGCAACGTGAGTTTATAATCAAGTGGGGTATTAAAGTGATGGGGTGTTACAAGTGCCTTGTCTTTGATAGGTCATGGCGATATGATCCATGCTAATTCCCAACCACCATGATTGGGTTTGCCAGACTATGGGTTCTAGTTAGTGAGATCATTTGATGCCACATTGATAGATCACTAACTTTTTCCCTAATGGATCTTTTTAGATTGTCAAATTGAAAACAAGAAATAATTCTCCATATCATTTATGAAACTTATATTTGTACCAATATGAAATCAACTCTCATCAATCATAATTAACAAGTTAAAAATGGATAATTATCTAAAAAGTTCTAAACCTATTGTATGACAGCCAATTTAGTTCTAAACCTTTTAATTGCATCAATTCAATCCTACATATTTCAATTGTACCACGTAGTCCTAAACCTATTATTTGGATATTTGCCGAAGGAATACATTGGCAAATCGTTAAAAAGTTTATAATTGAAATGACAAATCATCAACCAGCCCAAAAGTTTATAATGGAATGCAATTTGGCCTATGAAAACCAGCCCAAAAGTGAAGTTATTTGTATGGCATGCTTGTCAAAACGCTCTATCAACCAAGGAGAATCTATGGAAAAGAAAGATCTCACCTGACCCGCTGTGTGATCTCTATAAAGCCAAGGTGGAAACAGCCGAACACATCCTTCTCCTCTGTCCATGGGTTGCCGGGGTATGGAATCGCCAGGAAATTAATTTGCAAATAGATGCACATGAAGTTAAACGAATAGATGACTGGTTGGCCAAATTTACAAGCAAAAAGTCGCACCTCCCCTCTCTGGAAACAATCGGCAATCTCTGTGGCAGGTATGGAAGGAGCGCAACAATTTTATCTTTCGAGGAACAAAACCAGAGGTCTGCAAAGTAATAGATCTAGCAAGATCTCAACAAAACAGCTACCAAAAATGGGGATGTGGAGATGAACCAACCGAAAAAAAAAATGAAGAACCGAAGAACCCACCTACCTGGCGAGCTTCGAAGACCGGTTGCCTCAAGCTGAACGTCGACGGGTCGTTAGGGGAAGGATCGACGGAGGGAGCAGTGGCCTGCGTCGTCCAGGACTCCTCCGGCACCCTCTTAGATGGATTCACGAAGACAGTTTGGGCGGAATCAATTTTACAAGTTGAAACCCTAGGGGTTCTCGAAGCCCTAAAATTTCTAAAGGAGAAAGAACTTGGGGAAGCTGTTGTGGAGACTAACAGCAAACTTTTGGTCGCCAGCTTGAAGCATGAACAGCAAACTGAGTCAAACACACGTGGGGCGTTGAGTGGGCCTGGCTCACTGTCCACGTTCAGCCAACTCAGTGGTGGACTGGGCCGCACGCCACCAACGCATGAAGACAATTCCTCCGAATTGGCGGGCCTCTCCTCCCTCAAGCCTCTGGGCTCTCTTATGTGTTGATGCCCCGGTAGTGGGCTTTCGAGGTTTTCTGCTTATGCAATAAATAAAATCTATCTTTTGACAAAAAAAAAAAATGACAAATCATCAAAAGTTTAGGACTAAGTGGCACAATTGAAAAATTTAAGACTAAATTGGCAAATCGTCAAAAGATCTGGGACTAAATTGGCACAATTGAAAAGTTTAGAATTGAGTTAGCCTTCATATAATAGATTTATGACTTTTTGAATAATTTTCCCAATTAAAAATGAAGAGGACTAGCATTCCTCCTATCATCACACTTGAAACATACCTAGTTTCCAAGCTTTAGATGGGAAATAATTACCAAAGAAGTCCTAACCTATTGTATTTGTGCTAATTCAGTTATAAACCTTTCAATTTGACCAATTGAGTCTTAAACATTTTAACATTTTATCAATTTAGTCCATATTTGATATAGATGCCATCTTACATGACATGACTAAAGTCGATGTGGACAAATTATTTCATTTAAAAAAAATTGAATTATTTATTTATTACTTTCCTTTTTCATTTTCTTCTCTTTTTTTTTTCTTTGGCCGCGAAGCCCTTGCCAGCACTAGCGAGGGCTGTGGCCCTCACCTAGATCTATGCAAGATCATCATGGCTATGAGCAAGGCCGTCTTGCCTAGATCTGGATGAGACCATGACGTTGGTGCTTCTACATATAGTGTTATTGTTGGCATCTCTCGTCCAAGTTCAGTTCTTATTAAGGAAAATCTGGGATAAATTTGCAACTTGGCTTGCCACATCCAGGATCCTCAAAACTATTTCTTCCAGGGATTGATCCACTTCACAGTCAACGTCTGCCGCCGAATGTTCGATTCATCTCAACCGTGTTAACGCAGATGGCAAGCCCATGTTGGTCAGCGAGGAAGATATAATCCTCTGAGCAATTGATGACGGCGAATTATCCACGGATCGTGGGGACAGGGGTACCAAAGCACTGACTTATCGTCTAAGTAAACGGGAATCCAGCGTCAGGTTGAAAATATGATGTAATATCGTAAGCTACCGTCACGGGACGACCGTGTTGAAGGGATCAATCCTGTCCAATCATGGGGCTCACGGTCGCAGTGACATAAACTTGATAATTTGACATGTTGATGGTCTTGCAAAGCCGATCCATGCTACTTCGGCTCTGGTGGCGGAAACCCTAGCTGTGAGAGAGGGGCTGCTCTGGTTGAAGAAGATGTTGGACACAAGAGCCCCATGAACTGAGTTCAGTTTAGTTTCTGACCTATACTATCTCTTTGCTTCAGATAATTTAGTGGCTGTTGAAAGCATTATGGGACAGAGGGACGCACTGTGGGCTGCCAAGTCCCTCGTAAGCAATTGCACTTTTCTGTTGGGCCTTCTTCCTCAAGCTCGGCTTATCGTTCAGCCTAGAGATGCCAACCAAGCGGCCAATTGGGTTGCAAGGGTCCATCGAACTGGCTCCCTCCCACCGAGTTGGATTGATAATCCTCCCACCCTCCTTTGCTTAATCCTATGCTTAGATGTTGAATATGTTTGTTATCCGCTTTTTAGCAAGTAATGAAAGCTACTTATTTCGACCAAAAAAAAAAACTCGCAGAGCGGAGGCCAACTACAGATTAATTCTTAAAACTCACAGAGCTGAGGCCAAACTACAGATTAATTCTTTCCTTCTATAGACCTCTGATCCAATAGAGTCGTTAGTTTTTCTGTTGTAAGTTCCTAGGCCTAATAAGAAAGTATTTGCTTGGGTTGGTCCTCATACCGTTGCCGAGTCCTGTCTGACGCTTGGTTTTCTGACAATAATGTAATAACAAAACTCCACATTTCACTGAACGTTAAAAATATTAGGTGGCAGTAAGTATTCCTTTTGTTTTGTTTAAAAGTTTACGGAAAAAAAGAAAAATTCAGTTTGTTAATTTTAATATATAAGATAGACGTCCTACTGGGATAATAACATTTGAGAGAATCTTTTTAACAACAACAACAACAACACCAACAACAACAACAGCAACAACAACAACACCAGCAACAGCAGCAGCAGCAGCAGCAGCAGAAGCAGCAGCAGCAGCAGCAGCAGCAGAAGCAGCAGCAGCAGCAGAAGCAGAAGCAGCAGCAGCAGCAGCAGCAGCAGAAGCAGCAACAGCAGCTAATAATAATCCATGGGCACAAACGTTAAGACCCAAATATCTAAAAGCTTATGAAACACTTTGCAAGCCCCATAAATCCTATAAGGGGTTCCATTCGAGAAAATCATAGTCACTAATTACAATATCCCTATGTTAATTTTCTCTATCACGTGTATCTTTTGAATCTCTTGATTTTGTACATGCTCAACAAATTTTGAATTTCTAACTATTTGGACGGTTGAAACACTCTGCAAGGCCATGAATCAATTAAGTTCACATATCTTTGGTCAATGTTAGTGACACCCAAAGTAATTTGCACGTAATTAGTGGGATTTCAATAGGTGATCTTCAATTTTTGAATGGAAATCCATGACGCCCTAATCAACCATGCCAATCTTGGGTTCCCTTCAAGAAAATCACAGCCATTGATTACAAATTTTGACTTATCCTGTGTAAATTTCCTATATCATATGTATTGTTTGAATCTCTTGATGAGTTTTGTATATGCTTGCCAAATTTTGGATTTCTAGCTATCTGGATGATCATGAAATACTATGTGAGCTCCATGAATTGATTAACTTCACATAACTTTGGTCTATGTTAGTGACACCCAAAGTAGTTTACACGTAATTGATGAGATTTCAATAGGTCATCTTCAATTTTTGAATGGAAATCCATAACGCCCTAATCAACTGTGCCAATCTTGGGTTCCCTTCGAGAAAATCACAGTCACTGATTATAAATTCTAACTTATCTATGTGTAAATTTCCTATATCATTTATATCCTTTGAATCTCTTGATGAGTTTTGTACATGCTCGCCAAATTTTGAATTTTCCTCAACCCATTACTTTATAAAGTTGCTATATTTTGAATTTACAGTGTCCGAGCATTCAAAGTTTAGATTTGATCTCAATCCGTTCCTAACTTATTGATTAAGTGGTTCGGTAAAATTGTTAAATCAGGAATTTCGAACAGAAACGTGTGTGATAATTGAGAGTTGTCGGACAATGGAGATAATGCCTACAAAAAATATAATAAATTCAGGGATAATTCCACAAAGACTTGAACTTTGATCCGCCATGCTTTAATTAATGCATGTACCCAATTATCCGTTAGACCCCGAGTTGACATTCTCTGCAATTCTTATTAATAAATAGAATGGTGGGCTGTTACCCCTTGGGCATTATTATAAATGTCCTATACCTGCTACGAAATGTATGATTTGAGTGATTGAGACTCCGCACCACATGCAAACCAAAGATCTAAGATTGATGAGCCTCACGCTACAAACTTACCAAAATTTCAATAGCTGCGATGTCTTTTCACATGAGGTGTGTGCTAACAATGCGGCATAAACCGTTCAAAAGTTTGTTCAAATGTGAATCAAACTCATGAAAGACTTGCGACCAATTTACCATTAGGTCAATCATCTTGTTGGTCAGTGTGCTCTGCTTGTACATGCCATCCATGTGGCTTTCGAAACTGTCTTTCTCCTTATATTTGTGTTAAACGACATTGTTTCATTGTTAGTTTTTACCGTACAAGAGAAAAAAAGGAAAATGCCAGATGTGCAAGAATATTATTTAGTGAAACTAATCTCCTAATATGAACTAAGACCGTCACATCGAGTGAGAACCGTATGGGGCTCACACGACACCCGCAAATTTTGATGATCAGTTGCTACCCTTGTATGATATTTTGTCCCAATGGTAGATCATAAAGATGGAGAGGATTGCTATCAGGTGTGAGCAAGAGTTGAACATCCTTTTTCGCTATTTTTAATAAGAGAACAGATTAGTAAGGGGCAATCCTAATTGGCGACCCTTATGGACATTATTAAAGAGCTTCTGCCCCTGCAATATAGCATCGAGTTGAAGTTTAAGTACCGCTCGTTTTGAGCAATTCCTTCACCGCCGCCTCACCATGGTGCTAGTAGGAGTAGAGCTGGGTCACACCGTGTCAAAAAGTCCCAAAACCAACTTGTGTCGCTAATAGAATGCTAATCAATTTTCGATTGGAAATGGAATGCATAGGACCAGCATAGACACCCATGGACAATTAAGCGCCATTTCAAGTAAGGAAATTATCTGAAAATACATCACAATGTTCCCTTGACCCCCAGGGGTCGCCTGATATTAGACCTAAAATCTCTAGATGACAAGAAAATATAGCTTTTAGAATAAAGCGATTCAATTCAAGGCCTTCGGTAATGCGCCACTGCAACTTCTGAAATTAAAAACACTGATCTCCTTCATCGTTGAATTCTCGGAAATAGCGGTAAAAGGAAAGCCCTAAGACCAGCCCAGAACACTGGTGAGAACATAGAGAATCAGGATCGAAAATGGGTAGAGACAATATGCAAGAACGGCGGTCCAGAGGGGGAACTGGGTGCGTAAACTCGTGAGGACGCCCATGAAACTGCATATCAAGAGCACGACCAGAACTTCGGCTGAGACATTCCAGGATATGTCCTTGATGAGAACGAGCAATAAAAAGGTGACTAGCCCCATTAGGTTGTTCAGGAACACCCCGCGATAGACCTGCATTGCAGAAAATTGAAGTATGTACTTCCTGTTATTAGGAGGAAAAATTGAACAACATATCATGCCTCAACGTTCGCAAGTGGATGTGCGATGGAAATGTGGGAGCTTATGCTTTCCCCGTTCATGCATACTTAAAATGCTTGATTCGAAATCTATAACCATTTCCATTTCTGGAAGAAAATTTGAAAAATAAATCCGTCCAGCAAATGTTCTCTCTGTAAATAGTGATGCGATATGTACAAAGGGCTCTTTTTACAACAACGGGGTATCGGGACCTCTGGTTCGACTGATCGGTCCCCGAGAATCCATGTAAGCCACCATGCTCACATGTAGTGGGCACGTTCATTATTAAAGAAGATATATTTTGTTCATTGGTAGAGATCTGTAATAGACATGCCACTTTTACCAAAGATAATTTCGTTTGTGCTTTCTTTCGTGGTGGGAAAATGGGCAAGTTATTCATAATCCGTAATGGTAGAATGAGGAACGCCTTAAGAAAACTTCTTGTACCTATCGATTGTAAGATTAGCGACTTGCTCATCCCTTGTTCTAGGTAGAGACTCTGTGCGTGCAAGCGCACGTGCATGGTAAGTCATTGAAAGCCTCACAATTAGGTTATGAATTTTTGACTATTCGTACATGTTAAGTCTATGGTAGATCCAGATCTAATAGGATCGATGAGATTTCAAGACTCGTTTCATACACTAAGAAGTACTAAATTTAGCACATGAGGACAGAAGGATGTGTCTATATACCTCACTCATCGGCCCAGAAATGTCCTTCAATGTCTTCTTTCTGGCAGAAGTAATGGCTCCTAATGCTTGCTTGTAGCTCATGGCCAAGGGAAGCATCACGTAGGAGACCAAGAATGAGGGCATGTTCAAGTCGCTTGCGACATCTTGAAAGCTTTGCATGAGTGGTGAGCCAAGAATGACCATCATCGTTGTCCCCAGAACGATCAAGAAACTGGCTTTTGCGTAGTTCCATGAGATTGCAAGTGCACTTCTGGGTTTGCTAGTCGTATATTGTTGCGACAGTAACCTTTCTTGCTCTTCTGTTGCTCCCTGCGTACCCATGGCAATGTATTACGAATATAACAAGGTGATATATTGCAACAGGATCACGACGACCTCTTGAATAAGGGGCTAGAGTCTATCAGCATCAAGAATATGATATCGAGATGTGTTTAGGTTTAAGGTGTCTACCGTGGAGTTGTTGCTTTGAGATCTCGATTTTGCCAAATCTTGAGCAAGACTATTTGAAGCTAATGTTCCCTGATTCAACCATTTGGCTATTCCTCGAACAAATTCCATTTCACTGAGGAATGCATCATGTGAATCGTCAAATTCTGTCATCATAGCAACTGCATAATCATCGGTGCTCACATCTGCTCCCTCCATTTGTAATCCTATCAGGAATGCAGATAGCTCGGCCTTCGATACTTGTGAATCATTATTCCGATTGATCTTTCGAAACACCCTGAAGGTGCATGAAGTGGCGAAGGTCAAGCCCGAAAATTTAAAAAAAATAAAAAACGTGGAAGAAGAAGAAGAAGAAGCACAATGCTTATACACTGAATTTGTAAATTTATTGAAAAAGTCGAGAAATTTTCTTTTACTCTTTTATACGAGATTCACTGGTCTTCCCATCAACTATGCAAAGACTCCGAAATTTGCTGTTTCCTGGGTACTTGCTTGTTATGTATGCAAATGACTTCTCCTGAATCCATGGTCTAAACACCTGCACAAAATTTCTTTTTCAACGTAAGATGGTGAAGAATAAGGGTTAACTGAAATCATACGCCATACAATACCTATTGCGCATTTTGTTATACAAATTACGAAAGTGTCTCCGTATAATTTTCTTGAATGGAGAAAAGAAAAAATAAAGAGAAATTAATCGAGGTTGTTAGAGGGATCTTGTAATGACATGGAATATCATTTTACCAGGAGTATGTAGTCTGCAATGAGCAAGATGACAGTAACTCCGAGAGTGATCGAGACCACTACTTTTGTCCCAGTAGTCGAATTGATGATCTTTGCCAATTGGAGGATAAGAAATGGAATCATGGAAACGAACATGATTCCGGCAATTCTCTTGGTCTCCGTGTCAGTTTCTATGCCAGAACCTACAATACCAGAAGGAAGAGAATGACCAGAATATATGTAGAATCTCTTCTTATGCAAAATCTATACAAAACTTGAAGTGATAGGTGCATGTATACAAGAGCTTAGAAACCTTACAGTCAAAGGACGTGGCATATTTCAATACCCCCTTGTCATACTTAAATTAGTTCATTGAACATGTTAAACCCGAGATTACTTTTTATATAGTAAAGATTAATAATTCTTTCGGACGGAAGTA
Organism: Eucalyptus paniculata subsp. matutina; assembly: GCA_017140255.1. Lineage (NCBI taxonomy): Eukaryota > Viridiplantae > Streptophyta > Magnoliopsida > Myrtales > Myrtaceae > Eucalyptus > Eucalyptus paniculata. The sequence goes on from CM029438.1 coordinate 13,808,878, forward strand.
TTGAAGGGAAACCTGTTAGTAGAGTGACCATCTTCCTAGTTGGTTTACTGGACCACGTGATTGAAGAAGATGAAGTTTTTGAGATACTATGGCTTCCGAATGCAACAATGGAGCCCCACACTATTGTGAGGCTATAAACTGCCGATCCTGCGAGCATGGCCATTCCCATTGCAGCCGTTGTCTCGACCGTTTCCACGCTTGATGAAATACTACTGACTGTGAACCAAGATAAGTGCTTGATAAACGGAGTTTGAGGTACATTAATAGAAACTAGGAACATCTAGTTCAAGAAGGGTGACTGCAAAGCTGTAAATTCGTCTTCGTACCCAGTTTTACTCAACGCGAAATATAGTCGAGGAAACATGTTGAGATAATAAGTGCATTGAAATGGATCTTTTTTCTCACCAAGCATTATGATCACTGAGGGAAGGGATCCAAGAATTTGGAACAAACTGGAGCTGAAGGTTCCAGTCCCGAACATCCGGAAGAACAGCTCCGACCCCGAGTTGACATACTTGGCCGCATAACCAAGCAAGAACTCATACACCACGATGAGAAAGATCTTGCCCGACAGCTCCGTGGTGCACGGCAAGAATGAGTAAGTAAGGTCGCATGTGATGGTCGTTGTCTTGAGTTCCTGATGAGCTGAATAATTACTGTTGATTCGATTTGCCATGCCATCAGGTATCAGGCTGAAGATTGGCTTGATGGAACGGCATTCTGCCGAGCGGCTCGTCAGGAACACCAGAAGAATGAAGAATGCGATCCTCATTGTTTTTCGACTGATGTTAATTGCTTCTTGGTAAGGAGGAGGAAGCTGAACATGAGCAAAGATATTGAAAACAAAGATTTAGATTCAGTTTAGAAGCATGCACCATCTTACTAACTGGACGACTCTATTTCCTTAGACATGCACACTAGAACATGCATTTCATCAGCATGCATGAGAGAGAGAGAGAGAGAGAGAGAGAGAGAGAGAGACTTTGATAATATGACTAGAGTCAGCCAAAAATGACGTGGAGTCACTGGCTGGGCAACTACGTATTTATAGGCATCCTCTTCCTGATTTTATTAGGGTTCTTCCTATTCATCTTGTCCTCTTCTGACGTTATAGGATTTTTTTTTTTTTTTTGGGTCTGAAATATAGAAAATTCATTCAAGTAGGAAAGTTAAGTGGACCCATAAAATGGGCTTCAGTACATAAAAGGTCTAAAAGATATTGAGGAGGTGAAAAAATTTGAAGATAAAGAGTTGCGTCCATGGGCTTTGGCAACTAGTCCGCGATAAAATTAGCCTCTCTTCTACAGTGTTGGATAGGGATGATCAGGTCCAGGGTGGGTAGGGTCTAGACGTGGATCCTGTACCCGACCTTTATATAACCAGTTCTCCTTTTTTGGACCATATACCCGACCCTATTTGTATTGGACCCTATAGCCGACTTACCCTATTTTTTTTGGTTCAGTTCCAGGATCAATTATGTTTCCACTGGAACCTATTTTGCAATCTCTCGATATCTTATACGGCTTCGAATTTTATATTAATACGCGAGAAAATAACGTAATCATCATAATTTGTATCGAAACATTAAGCACTTGTAATAAATAAATACATGAACATTTTGACTAAATGAAAAATTAAGGATACACATGGCTAATTATAATAAATAAAATCATAAGGTAAAGAATTAGCAATAACCATGGGTCTAATATTGGTTTTATTCCCACAACTATTACATGAAGCTACTCATTTATGCAAGCACAACTTCTCTTACAAAAGAGAAATTAGACAAGCCAATCCACATGGTACATAAAAATCTGAATTGAGAGGTAGCCGATGAGGGAGAAAAGCAAGTGATGAAGAGGAACGACGAAGGAGGAGTGTCATGTGTGTTTGAGAGAGCTGAGAGAAAAAAAATCGTGTGATTGTGGAAATAAAAATAAAAAATAAGGGGGAAAAAGTAAGGTTTTGGACATATACTTACAAAATCGGTTCCGAAACCGATTTCGAAACCCGTTTGGGAACCGGTTCCTGGGTGGATAATCAGTCGGACCCGGTTTGTGGATCGGTTTAAACCAGTTCCGAATTTTGGGAACTGGTTCTCGGACCGGTTTCAATGGAAACCGGTTTCCGATTCTATTTTCCAGGTGGGCCGATCTGATTCCCGGGTATACCCGGTCTGGTTGCACACCCTTAGCCAACCACACACGTATCTCCCATAGAGTCAAACTTGGATTTAGGCCTCATTTGATTCAACATTCCTAAGGAGCTTTCAACCCCAAAAGCCCATTGGGAAAAAATTAGGTGTTTGGTTCAGCATTTAGAGGTGTCCTTGGCCAAATGCTGGCCTTTGAAATGCTGAAAGCCCAAAGTAGGTGGGGACCTACTTTGAGCTTTTCGGACTTGCTTTGAGTTTTCAGCATTTCGGAAATACAAGTCCACCTTTACTATTCATCCGTTGAATTTTTTTTTTTAAAAAAACTGATCATCTTCCCCACACCCCAACCACCGTTGATCAGTGACGGAGTTTCATCGGATTTTATTTTTATTTTATTTTAAATAATAAAAACCCCTTGCAAATGTTGGGTTCACTTTTTTTTTTTTTTTTTTTTGTTATTTTTATCTTTTGACAATCAATAACCCAACTTTTTATCAATAAACTATAATGATCATTAATTAACGAAAATGATTAATACTACAATAATTAAAAAAAATTATTCAAAGTTGAAAACAAACCTAAAAGAACCTTAAGCCAAAAGTTGAGCTTTGCATCTAATCTATAATCAATTTCTTTTAATATAATTTTTAAATAAATTTACTATTATATATCTTTTACATTACTCTCAACATGAAAATGTAAAATGTTATCTAGTCATTATTTCTTTTTTGTAATTTTAAAAATACTAAAACTAAAAAACTTAATTTGATCACACTAAAAGGCTTTTCAAATATATGTTTACCAAACAGTCTAACATTTCGGAAAACCCTTTTACCTAAAAGGTATTTACATTCTTCCAAGGGCGTTTCCCTAAAGCCGAACAAACGGGTCCTTAGAACTGCATTCTACCAGTGTTAAGCGGTCTGACTCAATTATTAGATTATCTTTCTCTCTCCTCCTCTGCAAAAGGTGCTTTAGGGTTTCTATTAAAGCTTGTGCCTCCACTTGCAGGGGTGAAGTGGCGCAGACAGATCTGGAGATTCCCTCCTCTGACGTTATAGTTTACTACGCAGAATATTACACGTGCTGAAATCAATTGTTGCATTCGAGCTAACAGTCAACCGATCTCCTCAGAAAGTGACAAAGCATCGTACCGAGCGGTGAGCGAGCCAAAAATGACGTGGAGTCACTGGCTGGGCAACTACGTATTTATAGGCATCCTCTTCCTGATTTTATTAGGGTTCTTCCATTCACCTTGTTCTCTTCTGACATTATAGTTTACTACGCAGAATATTACACGTGCTGAAATGAATTGTTGCATTCGAGCTAACGGTCAACCGATCTCCTCAGAAAGTGACAAACCATCGGACCGAACGGTGAGCGAGCAAAGTATAGTACTAGTTGCCCCGGTTACATCCAATCAGTTACTTTTTGAGATTATGTTGAACTCACGTTAGATTTCACTATAAAACACGAATTTCCATAAAATTTTGGAAAAATTACCAAAGAAATCTTAAATCTATTGCATTAATGCCCACTCATTAGGCAATTAATTCCTAAACTTTTTAATTATACTATTAATCCTAAACATCTTGACGATTTTCCAATTTATTCATTATGTCTAATTTTATCTCAAAATCACCAATATGAAGTCTAGTTAGCACCAATAATCTTATATAACACAACTGGTGTTGATATAGATAAGTTTTATAATTTTTATAATTTTGATTTATTTTTATTTTATTTTCTCTTTCTCTTTTTTTTTTTTTCTCTCTCTCCCCCTTCCTTCTCCCTAAGCCAATCGCCAAACCTTAGCGATCAGCCAAAGGCATTGGCCAGTGAGGCTTGACCTCACTTGCCAATAAGGCTCATCCCCACTAACCACTAGCAAGGACAAGCCTTGCCAAATCAACGGTGAGGTCCCATCGCTGGGCAAGGCCTCGCCAAATTTAGCTAGGCCGAGCATCACCATCATTGGGCGAGGCCCTCGCCAGATCCATGGTGAGGGTAGCCTCTCCCTAGATCGGTGACGTCGAGCATTGCTACCATTGGGCAAGGCCCTCACTAGATCCATGGTAAGGTCGGCCTCACCCTAGGTGGGAGAGGCCTTGCCCTCGCCATGGTCGGGGGAGATCAAGCCTTACCAAATTTGGCGATACCTTGCCCAACGATGGGACCTTGTCGTCGATTTGGCAAAGTTTGCCTTCACTAATGGCTAGCAAAGGTGAGCCACGCCATTGGCCAGCGAGGTTGAGCCCTATCAACCAAAGCCTTTGGCTAGTTGTTGGCTAGTCGTTGGCTAAGGGAGGGAGGGAGGGAGGGAGAGTAAAAAATGAAAAATAAAAAAATTGAAAAAATTGAAAAAAAATTCAAAAATTGACACGTTAGTGTTGATTAGATGGCCAGGGCTGGCCAATGTCTATATTGACATCGGCTAGCCAAATTTGGCCGAATGTACTAAATTGGCACAATTACAAAAGTTTTATGACTAAATTGGCCCAAAAAAAAAGGACTAAATTGAAAAAATTGTAATAGATTTATGACAATTTTGGTAATTTTCCTCGGTGAAGTATGTAAGAGATAGGCGTGAGTCAACATCCAATGATCTTCATTCGATCTACAACAATCGTTTGCCCCCGTTGAGAGCTTGCAAAAGGTGTATGGCAACCAAGATCACCTTCTTAGGCCTTAATTATGTTAAGCATGATAAACATGCTATTATTACTTTATATATAATATAGGGCTATCCTGTTCATACCAAACATTGTATTGCTTAGTATATACCTATTTTTGGTCATTCATCATGCAATTCACAAGATTTAAGAAAAGGTTTGGTCGACCAAAGGCGCTTAATACTTAATAGTCCTCTATAAAGGTAAAACATCATAGAGTAGTGGCTCTCATTTGGACCTAAGCCCACCATTTTGGATACAAAGTGCTTTGAAGTTTTAAGTTGAAGCTTGGATGAAGCTGCTTTGGTCTATAGATCCAGTTCATCTATAGTCGATTATAGGCGGTTATCCTCTGTTTCTATACTAAAAACTAGTAGTTTATTGTTTGGTCGTTTATTTTTGCAGCAGTTATTGTAATATTGAAATAAAATAATAATATTCTTACGAGGAAATACTAATAATGAAAAATTTATAAAAATATTAAAATGGCCACGCTTTGTCCACTCTTATTTTGATTAATACACTTCCAACAAAGTGTTGTGACCATATTACACATTGTGGGTCCCGAGTTTTAGCATCCTTTGCATTCTCTTATGGCGCGCGTGATAATCATTTTATTTCTTTGTTTCTTTATTTTTTTGTTTCCAGGAATAAGTTTGAAACAAAAATTCATTTGATAATCTAATCTCATTTTTCTATTTATAGAAATCAAAAGTTAAAATTTTTAACTTTTCTATTTTTGGAACAAAAGTGATAAATGAAAACTCTTCTTATCATTCACTTTCGTTATCACTTGTTGCCGGCCATCAGAAGCTAATCACTGGATGCTGGTCACCAAACATTGGCTGTCGGTCGTTGGTCACCAAATGCCCATTGCCCACTGGCAGCCTCCCCTCTTATCGGCCACCTCCCACCACCAATTGAAAGGGAGAAATTTTATGTCGTTATCAAACGAATTTTTATTATAGGAACAATAATTTTGTAAGGTTATGAAACCGGTATTTTTGCTCAAAAAATCATCTAAGGAGTAGAAATAGAAAAATCAATTTCAAGCCAGAAATTTATTTTTGGAATAGAATGGTTATCATTCGCGCTCTTAAATTCCTTTTTTCGGTTTCTTCTTTTGCAAGCCCCACTTCCCTTCATCTTTATCCTTCTCTCTTTCTCTCTCCTTTTACTTTCTTTTCTTCGATGTTTAAGATGATTTTTGCGTTGTTTTTCATGGTGGGTGCTTGATAAATTGATTAAACTTAGAGTGTTGGTTAATGTTGAGTAATGTGGTAATTTTCCTTGTGATGGATTCAGGTCAATGAAGTCTGAAGTTGCTTTTTATTCTTTCATCTAAATTCTTTTACATTTGGAAAAAAGTGGGTATTGATTTATTCTTGTGTACTATTGAATCTAATTAAAGTTGATTTGAGAATCTTTGTTGAGGACTTTGGCATAGCTGAGATTCTCTCCTTTTGGGGATTCTTGTGGCTGATCCGATCCTAAAGAGTTTTGCTTTCATCAAGTGATTTTTTTTATCATCCCATTATCTTTTAACTATTAAACTTATTGATTTCTGTGACCCCATTGGCATGGAACATGATTTGATTTTTTGAGTGGATTTTCTTTTCATTGAAAATTTCTCCGGACTAGTTTTTGTTGACTCTTTCTTTTTGCAATTTGTTTGGCAAAATGATTTCAAGATGCACATTTTGATATCTCCCCACAATATTGGTCCAATTATGGTTTGGACTTAGTAAAGGATGAAGGGGTTTTTTCCAAGAAATTTCAGTTTTCTTCTCATTTTAGTAGATTAATTGAAACCTTTTACCATTTTGTTTATGGTTCTTGAGAAAGTGGGGTAGAAGAACACCACACAAATGAAGTCTTGTGCTTTTAACTCAAGACGCCGCTTAGGCCATAACTTCAAAACAGTGCACACTTAAGTGCCATTTTTTTTTTCAAGTGTGACACTTAAGTGCCACCTCCGCGACCCTCACGGAAATCCTACGCAATATTTTATTATTATTTTTTGCTTACGTGGCTCATAGGAGCTCCAAATCAGCATAAAAATTAAAAAAAAATTAAAATTTTTTTTAAAAAAGTAAAATTTAAAAATTTTAATTTTAAAAAATTAAAAAAAATAAGAAAATTTTAAAATTTTAATTTTAAAAAATTTTAAAAAATTTTTTATAAAAAAGAAAATTTAAAAAAATTTAAAAAAATTTAGAAAATTTAAAAAAATTTAAAAAATTTAAAAAAATTAAAAAAATTTAAAAAAATTTAAAAAAATTTAAAAAAATTTAAAAATTTAAAAATTTAAAAAATTTGCAAAAATTTAAAAAATTTAAAAAAAAATTTAAAAAATTTTAAAAAATTTTAAAATTTTTTAAAAAATAAGAAAATTTAAAAAATTTTAATTTAAAAAAATTTAAAAAAATTATAAAATAAGAAATTTTAAAAATTTTAATTTTAAAAAATTTTAAAAATTTAAAAAAAAATAAGAAAATTTAAAAAAAATTAAAAATTTAAAAAAAGGGGGGGGTGGGGGGGCGGCGGCGGCGGAGGTGGTGGCGGTGAGGAGCCGGGCGGCGGCGGCAAGGGAGCCGCCCCGTTCGGCCTCCCACCCCCGTTTTTATAATTTTTTTCTAATTTTAATTTTTTTTAATTTTTCTTAATTTTTAAAAAAAATTTTAAAATTTTCTTAATTTAAAAAAAAATTAAAATTTTCTTAATTTTATAAAAATTTTTAAAATTTTTAAAAAATTTTAAAATTTTCTTAATTTTTTTAAAATTTTTAAAAATTTTCTTAATTTTTAAAATTTTTTAAAATTTTCTTAACTTTTAAAATTTTTTAAAATTTTAAAAATTTTCTTAATTTTTAAAATTTTTTAATTTAAAAAAATTTAAAAATTTAAAAAAGGGGGGGGGGGGAGGCGGCGGCGGCGGAGGTGGTGGCGGTGAGGAGCCGGCGGCGGCAGCAAGGGAGCCGCCCGTTCGGCCTCCCAACCCCCTTTTTTATAATTTTTTTATAATTTTAATTTTTTTATAATTTTTCTTAATTTTTAAAAAATTTTAAAATTTTCTTAATTTAAAAAAAAATTAAAATTTTTTTAAAATTTTAAAAAAATTTTAAAATTTTCTTAGTTTAAAAAAATTAAAATTTTCTTAATTTTTTAAAATTTTTTAAAATTTTCTTAATTTTTAAAATTTTTAAAATTTTTTAAAATTTTCTTAATTTTTAAAATTTTTTAAAATTTTCTTAACTTTTAAAATTTTTTAAAATTTTTAAAATTTTCTTAATTTTTTAAATTTTTTTAAATTTTCTTAATTTTAAAATTTTTTTAAAATTTTTAAAATTTTCTTAATTTTTAAAATTTTTTAAAATTTTTAAAATTTTCTTAATTTTTAAAATTTTTTAAAATTTTCTTAACTTTTAAAATTTTTTAAAATTTTTAAAATTTTCTTAATTTTTTAAAATTTTTAAAATTTTTAAAATTTTCTTAATTTTTAAAATTTTTAAAATTTTCTTAATTTTTTAAATTTTTTAAAATTTTTAAAATTTTCTTAATTTTTAAAATTTTTAAAATTTTCTTAATTTTTTTGAATTTTTTGAATATTTTAAATCTAATTTAATTAATTTATATCTATTATTTACACGTACGCGAAAGCTTGCGTCGTTTTTGATTTTCTCCGCCACGTCGGCGCAAAACGACGTTTTGGACCGAGCTTTCGCCGGAAAGTCGCCACGTCAGCCATTTGGCGGATTTTTACGGAGTGGCACTTAAGTGTCCCATTTTTCTCCGATGATGGCGGACTTAAGTGTACCATTTTAAAGTTATGGCGACTTAAGTGTCGGCGTCTTGATTAAGACTCGGGTGTCCCGCACTCAGAAAGTGGGAAACAAGTGGGCAACCAAATGCATTTTCACTTATCAACTGATAAAGTCTATTGGTGGGGGTGCAAAGTATCCCTCTGTATTATATTGGGTTGATTTTGAAAAGAGAATGACTTCCATAAGTTGCACAACCATCAATTAGACTGAGAAAACATTATTTGACTGTGTTTGTTTTGCGGAATATACTTTCAGGGAAAACATTTTCCTCATTTTTTGGCGTTTGGCTCACTCAGGAAAATGAGTCAATGGAAAACATTTTCCTAGTCAATAGAAAAAGTTTCAATACTAAAGCTTAAATTGAGGAAAATGATTTCCCCTTAAAAGTGTTGGAGAAATCTTCCTTATCCATTTTGAAGTTAACAAAACATTTCCTTCCATCAAAGTCTGAAAACCGCCAGACTCAAGATTTAAAGTCTGCCCTCATTAACAGTTTCTAGATCGGTGAAGAAATCTTATTCAGATGCAATTTTACCTTTAGGGATTTAATCTGTTTGGTTGAAGATTATCTCACAGCTAGAGATAGCATTTAAAGATCGATTATTCGTTTTGAAATCAATACGAGTAAATTGGATCCGTTGAGTGGCAAAGTATACTTATAAGGTTTTACTTATGGAAACCTAGATCCTGATTGTATGGACAAGCAGAATTGGTGAGCTATCTTCAGATTCCTTAAGTAACTTGAGATCTCCCTAATTGATTATGTCCAATGGGTAGATTGGAAGAACTCCTTTGGAATATGCCAACGGATATGAAGGCATGAAGGAGTATATAAGGAAGATGCTCTAGTTATTCAAGTGTGTGCACGATAGATAAATTCCAAAATCTGAAGTTCTTTGTTCTTTGTTGATTCATTTGTTGAGCGAAAATTTATACTCAAAAGAGAGTTTAGACATTTGTAAGGCCTTGAGGAAGTGTAGTAGAGTCTCTACACCGTGGAATCAAGAACGTGATACTGTAACAACTCTTTTTATTCATAGTGAAATCCCGCCGGTGGGCTGTCAGTGCAGGAGAATGGACATAGGCTTAGATTAAGCCGAACCATTATAAATCTTGTGTTCTTATTCTCTTCCCTAAACTCTTTTATTTTGCTTGTAACTCTATTTAATTGTTAGAGTCTGATTTTCTTTACAAAGTCTATTTTCATCTAGACTTAGGTTAAAAGTAAAGTCTTATCTAGACTTAGGTTAAAAGTAAAGTCTTATACTATATTTTGCAAAAGTTATTCGTGCACCTATTCACCTCCCTTTAGGTGCTCGTACTAGCATTATCAATTGATATCAAAGCCTGTGTAGTCATTTAATTTGAAGTGTTTTTACTTCAGAGTTGAAGATCCATGGCTAGTATGTTGGCTCTAGGTTTGGTTGAAGGGTAAAGCAACACCAGACTATCTTATTTTGATGGAAAGGAATACAGCATATGGAAAAACAAGATGAAAGCTTTCCAAAGATTGAAACATCCTCTAGAATAGGATGTGGTAGACAAAAAAATCATTCCTAAAGTTATAACAGTCTCAAAAAGGGGAAAAAAAGTTGTAAAGGCTAGTGAGATGACTCAAGAAGAGATAACCAAGAGACAAGCTCTTGATGCAAAAGCAATTTACTTCTTATATTGTGCATTATCTCCAACTGAATATAACATAATATCTTCTTGTGAAATAGCTAAAGAAGTCTAGGATAGGCTGCACATTACGTATGAAGGGACTCATCAAGTAAAAGAAATTAGAATCAATATTCTGCTCAGTCAATATGAAGTCTTCAAAATGAAGCCAGGAGAATCTATCACTGACATGTTTAGTCATTTTACAGAAATTATGAATGGTCTTGAGTATCAAGGTCAACCAATCTTAGGACCCATGAAGCTTAACAAATTGTTGCGTGGACTTTCCAAAGATTGGAATCACGTAAAGACATCAATAAGGGAAACACAAAGGATCATGCCACTCTCTGTTGATGAATTGATTGGCACTCTTCAGTCTTATGAAGTGGAGTAAATCAATGAAGATGAAGATCCCAAAGGTAAAAAAAAACTATTGCTTTGAAATCTAATGATGATTCTAATGTTACAGATTCTGAAGACGATATGGACGATGAAGAGCTTGCTCTCATGATAAAAAGGTTCAGAAAACTGAATAAAAAGGGAAGAAGATTCAATTGGTAGAAACAAAGCTCTCAATGATTTCAGAACAAATCAGCTGAGGATGACAAATCCAATAAAGATGTGATTTGTTTTGAATGTAAGAAAAATGGACACATCAGACCCAATTGTCACTTGCTGAAGAAAAAAAAGGAAAAACTGAGAAATACAGAAAGACACTTAAAGCATAGACTTGGAGTGATACTGAATGTGAAGATAGTGATGATGATTATGCTAATATTTGTTTTATGGCAAAATCAGAATCAGATTCAGACTCTAAGATAGATACAGACTCAGACTCAGACAGTGAAATCAAGGTAAGTAATTTAAAAATTCCTACTAAAGTCTCTAAATATATTAATGAACTGTGTCATAGTCTCAAAACCTCTTTCAAGAGGATTTCTGAGCTAAAAATGGAGAATTCTACACTGAAGCAACAAGAAATTTTATGGAAAGAAAAGTCTGAAAATCTAGATAAAAGTTTTATTACTTTAAAAGAAAATGCAGAATCTCTTTCAAAAGAAAACACACTTTTGAAAAATGATATTTCAAATATTTTAAAAAAGTTTTCCATGGGATCCGAGAAATTCGAAAAGATTCTTTCGGTACAAAAACTTTACTTTAACAAATCAGGCTTGGGAATGATATCTAAAAATATTCCTTTAATTGACTTTCCAAACGTAAAGGAAATAATCAAACAAAGACCTACAAAAGCCTTATATAGAAATCACTTTCAAAAATTCTTTGTAAAACCTGTTGGCTGAAGTGCTCTTAGATGTTCTAAGTGTAACAGCTCAGAACACTTTGAGAAAGAATGTCCTATTGTTTGGAGGCCTATTAAGAAGGATTAGGCAAAGACCGTATATTGCACTAACTCCACTGGATCCAAGAAAGTGTGGGTACCAAAGAAAGCTTGACTTTTTTTTTTTTTTTTAATTGCAGGTCACTATCAAGAAAAATGTCAAATGGTATTTGGACAGTGGTTGTTCAAGGCATATGACTGGAGATTCAAATTGCTTTATTAAACTTAAGCAAGTAATTGGTGAAAAAGTCTTCTTTGGCGAAAATAGCAAGGGAAGAATTGTTGGATGTGAAACTGTAAAGATAGGAAGTCTCACAATCAACAACGTCTCCTTAGTGGAAGGACTCAACTATAACTTGCTCAGCATCAGCTAATTGTGCAACACTGTATTCAAGATCAATTTTCAAGAAGGACTATGTTCAAGCACTAGTAAAGATCTTTCACAATCCTTTATTGGGCGAAGACATGGAAATATCTATCTTTTGGATATCAATCTAGAAAGATATCAATGTTTAATTTCAATTCAAGATAAAGAAAATTCTAGCATCGAAAGCTTGGCTATATCAACATGAAGCAAATTGTCAAGATCTCTTCAAAAAAGTTTGTTCGTTGACTACCCAACCTAAAGTACCAAAAATCTGACTTTTGCACACCATGTGTATTGAGAAAATAGGTTAGAAATTCTTTCAAACCAATAAATCAAGTTTCCATTAATCGTGTACTGCAGATCTTGCATATGGATCTCTTTAGACCAACTAGAACTCAAAGCATTAGTGGAAAGAAATATTGCCTAGTAATAATGGATGATTATTCACGATTTACTTGGGTCTACTTTTTGGCAAGTAAGTTTGAAACCTTCTCTTATTTTACTAAATTTGCCAAGAAGGTTCCGAGTAATAAAGGGTATGTTATTTCAAGCATACGGACAGACCATAGAGGTGAGTTTGAAAATCAAGATTTTGCTAAATTTTGTGATGAATCTGGTTTTTAGCATATGTTCTCCTCACCATACACTCTTGAACAGAATGGAGTTATGGAAATGAAGAATAGATCGTTGCAAGAAATGGCTAGAACTCTTTCAATTGGAAGCAACATTTTTTCTTGTTTTTGGGCTGAAGCAGTTTCTACAGCATGCTATATCATTAACAGAGTTTTCTTAAGGCCTATTCTGGAGAAAGATCCCTATAAGTTGTTCAAAGGGAAGAAGCCAATTGTTTCTTATTTTCATGTGTTTGGTTGCAAATGCTTTATCTTGAAAAATGCAAAAGATCAAATTGGTAAGTTTGAAGAAAAATCAGATGGGGGAATCTTCCTTGGATACTCAACATCCAGCAAAGCTTATAGAGTATGCAACAAGAAGACTTAGTCTGTGGAAGAGTCAATGAATGTCAAATTTCAAGACTCTATATAACATCAATCGATACAGACTCAACCTGAAGAATCAAAACTTGCTCCAGACTCTACAAAATCTACTTCCGCTAAAGCAGCTCAGACTACAGAAGAACAATAACGAACAAATATTGAAGAATCAACTGAAAAAGAAGTTCAGCAATCTGTCAGACCAACCAGTAACTAGAAGCACAAGTCCAGTCATCCCAAAGAACTCATCATTGGTAACATTGATGAAGGACAAGATCCAAAAGGCATGAAGAGTTTAGTGTTGTAGCTCTTATTTCTGAAATAGAACCCAATAGCATAGAAAAAGCTTTAACTGATGAAAGTTGGATCGAAGTCATGCAAGAAGAGCTCAGGCAGTTCAGTGTTAACGATGTTTGGGAACTAACTCCTAAACCAAAAGGTAAATTTGTTATTGGAGCTAAATGGTTTTTTTTTGGAACAAGATGGACGAGAAAGGAAAAATTATAAGGAATAAAGCAAGACTCGTAACCAAATGATATACGCAAGAAGAAGGGATAGACTATGATGAGACTTACGCACCAGTAACAAAGTTAGAAGCAATTAGATTATTGCTTGCTTTTACTTGTTATAAGAATTTCAGGTTATTCCAAATCGACGTCAAAAGTGCATTCCTGAATGGATTTATCCAAGAGAAAGTCTATGTAGAACAACATCCTGGTTTTGAAGATCCAAGGAAACCAGACTTCGTATTCAAACTGAAAAAGGTTCTATATGGATTAAAGCAAGCACCTCGAGCTTGGTATGATAGGTTAGGTAATTTTTTAATTCAAAGTGGTTTTGGCAAAGGCAAAGTAGACACTACTCTGTTTATTAAAAGGGAAGGTAAAAACTTTTTACTTGTTTAAATTTATGTTGATGATATAATATTTGGATCATCTAACAAAAACCTATGAAAGAATTTCTCTAAGTCTATACAGAAAGAATTTGAGATGAGCATGATTGGTGAATTATCCTTCTTTCTTGGACTACAAGTAAAGCAATTGAAGGAAGGGATTTTTATTCACCAAGAAAAATATGCAAAAGAACTTTTTAAAAACTTTGAATTAGACAATTGCAAAAAGACTGAAATACCAATGTCTAGTTCTTCGAAGCTGGATAAAAATGGAGGAAAGAAAGTTGACCAGAAACTTTACAGGAGTATTATTGGTTCACTTCTTTATCTTACTACTTCTAGACCTGACATTTTGTTTAGTGTTTGCATTTGTGCCGAATTTCAATCAGATCCAAAAGAGTTTCATCTAAGTGTTGCGAAACGCATCATCAAATACATTGCAACAACCTCGAAGATAGGTCTATGGTATCCCAAAGAGGGAGATTTTACTCTCCTTGGATATTCAGAGCAGATCTAGCAGGTTGTCGTGTTGAAAGAAAAAGCACTTCCAGTACTTGTCAATTGCTTGGTAATAGGACAGTATCATGGTTTTCAAGGAAGCAAAGTACAGTAGCTCTTTCAACAGTAGAAGCAGAATATGTGGCTCTTGAAAGTTGCTGTTCTTAAATCTTGTGGATAAAACAACAACTAAGAGACTTTGGAATCAAAGATTCGTGCACTGAGATCAAATGTGATAACACCAGCGCAATTAATCTTACCAAGAATCCAATTCTTCATTCAAGAGCAAAGCATATAGAGATTCGACATCATTTTATTAGAGACCATGTTCAAAATGGAGAAGTTATGATCCAATTTATTGACTTAAAGAATCAACTAGTGGATATATTTATAAAGCCATTGGAGAAAAGTTTATTTGAGTCTGTTCGCACCAGACTGAACATTATATCTCTTACCTAGTAAAATCTGGATGTGCACAAGTCTCAAAAGGTAAAGTCTGAATGTGTTCAAACTTAGAAAACCAAGAGTTAAAACGTGGTGAATTACTCCCTTGAAGCGACAATGTCTTCGAGAAAGTCCTCAAGAATTGCAAGTAGTGAACCACGATCTATGCCTGAGGGTCCTACCCATTTTGACTTAACCGAGGAAGAAGATTCTTCTCCACCACTGCGTCTGAGTTAGCAACAACCTTCTCAATAGCGTCAACCTTCTCCACTGACTCAACCTGAAGAAAAAGTCATAGCGGAGGCTAAACCTGTAAGAACTCTAACTCCCAAGGTTGCTTATAAGCTCTACTCTAATCTGAAGAAAGGAGGTACGCCGATGAAGAAAGGAGGTACGCCGATGTCCTTAATCGATGAATTCTTAAAAGATAGAGGATTCAAGAATGAAACCTTGTTTTTGAGAGATTTGGAAAAATTGGGAGTTGTAGAGAAAGGAACGGCTGATAAAACGTTTGAGAACATACCGAGTGACCCATTCTATGGCTCTACAAATCAACCTCAGGACGATGATGAACGGTTGTTTGCTCATTTTTAGCCTAGATTGGGTGTGGCTGTAAACGTTACTAATGGCTCTAATCTATTTAGATCGAAGGGACACAAGAAGGTTTATTGGAACTTCTGAAGAGAGGGGTTATAAACCCTAGTTTTGTTGATTTTGATTTTCTTGATTCGATAAAGGTCAATCTCCGTGAGAAGTTTGCCTTACTGCAATTGGAATGGTTTTGTTCTGAATCCACTGCTGCTTTTCCAGAACTCATCGCATACTATTATTCAAACTTATCTTTCTTGGATGCAAACTGTTTTATTTTCACTGTGAAGGACAAAGAGTTTTTGGTGGATACAGATACACTGACCGATATAATTTGAGTGGAAAGATCAAGTTTTCAACCAATTAATGTGTCTATTGCACATGCTATTCTATCATTGGTGAGAGATAGGAATGTTGATGGCAAGATTTCTTACTTAAGGAAGAGTGCCTCTAACATTTTGCTGCACAAGATTGTGATAAATTGCATTTGTCCTAAATCAACATCCAAGATAGATGTTTCTCGATTGGAAACTAAGTTGATGTGTGCCATCAACTCTGGATATAAATTATCTTTGCCTCACACCATGTTTTTTCATATGTACCGCACTATGGAAAAAGATAAGGGACAACTCCCTTATTCTGCTCTTATCTCGAGGCTCTTTCGGTACTTTAAAATTCACATCTTTGCACCATTATGCCTATCAACCATTTCTCTTACGGTGATTGGGTTCAAAGTGGTGACAAAGATGAGATTGAAAGAGTTGCACAAAGTGTTGGAGCATGTGAAGGAAAAGTCTCCCACAAAAGCAAAACAAGACTCTGCTACTGCGAAGAGAAAAGGCAAGGAGCCCATGGTTGCTCCTGTGAAGAAGAAGAAAAGAACTCTCATCTTGCAAGATGAAGAAGATGAGAATGAACTGACCATAACAGCTTTGAGAAACTTAAAGTGTTTTGTAAGCTTTCGTGAGACAAGAGAAGAGCCAGGAGAATAGGAAAGAGAGAGAGGAGTCATAAAGGAAGAAGAAGAGGAAGGAAGAAGAGAAGCAGAAGAGGAAGAGGAAGAAGAAGAGAGAGAAGGAGAACAAGATCGGGGTCAAGAGGACTCTTTCAAGCCAACCTTGGCTATCTCTCTGTTTAGTGCGTCTGCAGATGAGGGAACTTCACCTACTCCACCTAAGGGCATCAAAACAGGGGGAGTTGTTGATCCAAAAGGTATTTCTTCATCTTTGCCTGATAGTGATGTGAGTCGTTTTGCAGCAGATCCTGAGGATGTGTATGTCTCGCACAATCCAGAAGACAATCATGATGGACAATCTGCTGAAAATCCATCGATTCTCAAAATTCCCATCCTTGACTCAGCTGGTCCTAGTGATGCATTTGCTCAAACAGCAGACTTTTCAAGATTGCTGGAAGTTCTTTTGGATGTCAAAAAGCAGCAATATGCCATGGGATTTGAGATGTAGGATCTCAAGAATGCTTTTAAGGCCACTTTAGTATCGTTGCATGAACAGTTGAACGCCTTGAAGCTTCAAGTCCAGTATTTGCAAGGTGAAGATTTTCCGTTACTGAAGCAGAGTTTGACAAGCTTAAGAAGACAATGCATTTTAAGGGAGAATTCACGCTTGTTCACCTGCCCAGACAGCCTTGATTTTAACTCTATTTTCTATCCGTCTCTTTAGTCTATTCTCCACTTTTTGCTATTGACAAAAAGGGGGAGAGGTTTTATGTAGATTTGATTGACTCTATCTTTTTGACTTTCTGTTTTGGACTTTAACTTTTGTTTGGTGTGGTTTTGATTCAGACTGGTTTGGACTGATGATGCTTGCAACTTAAGCTATTATTGATTACATTAAAGATAGTTGTGTTTATAGGACTAACACGTTTTCTGTGGTTACATAATTGCTACTATCTCTATCGTAATCTTTAATTTTCATCTATAAGAAATCTTGGTTTGCTTAAGTGTTGTCTTGCAGGTCAAAGTGTCCAAATCTGCAGGAAAGTTTTGTCACCATAAAAAATGGAGAGATTGTTGGAGAAATCTTCCTTATCTGTTTTGAAGTTAACAAAACGTTTCCTTCCATCAAAGTCTAAAGACCGCCAGACTCAAGATTTAAAGTCTGCCCTCATTGATAGTTTCTAGACCGGCGAAGAAATCTTATTCAAATGCAAGTTTACCTTTAAGGATTTGATCCATTTGGTTGAAGATTATCTCACAACTGGAGATAGCATCTAAAGATCAATTATTTGTTTTGAAATCAATACAAGTAAATTGGATTCGTTGATTGGCAAAGTATACTTGGAAGGTTCTACTTATGGAAACCTAGATCCTGATTATATAGGCGAGCATGATTGGTGGGCTATCTTCACATTCCTTAAGTAACTCAAGATTTCCCTAATTGATTTTGTCCAATAGGTAGATTGGAAGAACTCCTTTGGAAGGTGCCAATGGATATGAAGGTATGGAGGAGTATATAAGGAAGATGCTCTAGTTATTGAGTGTGTGCGTGATAGATAAATTCCGAAGTCTGAAATTCTTTGTTCTTTGCTGATTCATTTTTGAGCGAAAATTTGTACTCAAAAGAGAGTTTAGACATTTGTGAGGTCTTGAGGAAGTGTAGTAGAGTCTCTACACTGTGGAATCAAAGACGTGATACTATAACAACTTTTTTTATTCATAGTGAAATCCAACCGGTGGGCTGTTAGTGCAAGAGAGTGGATATAGGCTTCGATTAAGCCGAACCATTATAAATCTTGTGTTCTTATTCTCTTCCCTGAACTCTTTTATTTTGTTCGTAACTCTATTTAATTGTTAGAGTCTGATTTTCTTTACAAGCCTATTTTCATCTAGACTTAGGTTAAAAGTAAAGTCTTATACTATATTTTGCAAAAGTTATTCGTGCACCTATTCACCCCCCTCTAGGTGCTCGTACTAGCACTATAAAAAAGAACCGGAAAATTTTTTCCGAACCTACCAAAGCTTGGATTTGATGCTTGGTTTACAAATAATTTTTCTTATAAAATTATATTAATTCAAATTTTAATTTTTTTAATTTTTAAAATATTCTAATTTTGTATTTTGTATTTTTTATTATTTTCTTCGTTTTCTTTCCTTCCCTTTTCTTTTTCTTCTCCTCCACACATTGCTAACCACGGGGACGGCTGTTGAGCTTCGGCCTTGCCAAATCAAGTGAGCTCACGACCTTCGGCGACAAGGCTAAGCTCACCTGAGGCTAACGAGCCTCAAGCCTTGCCAAATCAAGCGAGTTCCTAGCCTTCGGTAGTGAGCCTCGAGCCTCAAGCCTTGGAAGATTGGGCAGGCTCGTAGCCTCTATGGCGAGTTGGCAAGGCTCGAGCTCGCCCGAGGCCAGCAAGCTTGTAGCAAGGCTCAAGTGGTGAGCCGTGAGCCTCAAGCCTTGCTAGATCGACGAGTTGACGGCCTTCGGCAATCGCTCAAGCTCGCCCCTCATAAGCTAGCCGAGGACGAACTACCAGAGGAAGCAAAAGGGATGGCACAAGGAAGCAGAGAAGCAAAGGAGAAGAAAAAGAAAAAAAATGAAATAGAAAGGAAAAAAGGAAAAACATAAATTAAAAGTAAATAAAAATAGAAAATAATTAAAAATTCGAATTTTTTAAAGTAAAAAGAAATTCAATTTTTTTTTTTTTTTGTTGAGATAAAGTGTGAAATCATTTTCTAATGGAATCCAAACAATGAAAAATATTTTTGATTATATATCACCAAATAAAAGAAAACAAAGCATATTCATGGAAAATGATTTTTGGGAAAGTATTTTCCTCTATCATTAAGTCTTCCGCAAAACAAATGCACCCTAAATTTTGTGCTTTTATGGAGGTGACTGTGGTGGAATTTTCTTAGCTAGAGAGAGAAAGAGAAAGGGAGAATGATGCTGAAAGGTTGGATGAAGAGGAAGGAAAGTGGGACCCACAAAGAAGGAAAAGAAAAAAGACATCTCTATTCATTTCACTAAAAATGACTTTCATGAAAATGTTTTCCGAATTTTCCTTAGTTGGGGAAATATTTTTTGTGAAGGGAAAAAAAGCTTTCTAAGATAGGGGAAAATGTTTTCTCTCTCTCTCTTATCTCACATCCAAGTTAACCCTTTTTATCTTTCTTTTTCTTTTTTTCTTTTTTTAGTTTGTCTTGACTGGTCACTAGCTAGGGGTGAGCGGTTCCTGATTTCGATTCGATTCCATTTGAAACCTGGAACCTACCCTCAGGTATAGTTAGGTTCCTCATTTTTTGGAACTTGGAACCTACCCGTTACAATGAAAAACCTGGAACTTACCCTATCACAGGTTTCGAGGTCGGTTCCAGGTTCCTATAGGTTCTTTTTTTTTTTTTTTCATTTTCAGAATAAACTATGCAATGATTGCTCGATAGGCCGACAAGTAACCATTGGGTAAGATCTCAAGGAAAAGCTGTGTTTGATGTTATAAAACAGCATTTTCAGGTTCCAACAGATTCTAATGAAGTTAAAACATTAAAATCAGACTGCCTTGGTTTGAGCAACCGCACATAGGTTTAAGTAGAATGTAAAACCAAAAACATAGTAACTCATTTCCCGAAGAAAACTACGTAAACACAACGATAGAGCCCAGCATATAAAAAATATACATTTTATTTTGGATTCTAGTAATTTGCTTTTCTTAAACACTACATCCCTTTACAAAAAAATGGGTGACAAATAAATTGTGAAAAACTGAAAATGGAAGAACAGACAATACTTGTCCCATTCAAGGAAGAAATCACAGTGAACAGAAAAATGGAGGAATTGTACAATGGGTTCAAGAATAAATTTATGACAAAGTGGGGACAATTGAGAGTTGAAGTTCCGTAGTCCCCTCCTTCTCCACAAACGTTAATTCCATACAACCTGGTCTTCTGTGTTGTTCACAATTTTGAGATCGCAATAGCTCTGCTTTTCTAGCTCAACTGTTTACATAAATTTGAACATCAGAATCCATCCATTAACATGAGAGAGCTAGAAAGGAAGGCCCTCCTAGGTCACAAAGTAAGAAAAAGCTAACATAAACAGACATTTTTCATATATCAAACTCTCCATATAATCATGCAATGCAGTATATACGAGCAAACCTTAAAAGATCATGCTTCTAGATATCTAACCTGATTTTACCAGTCAAAATGCAAACAAGATAAAATTTGAATCTTCCCCTTATCACGGAGAAGAATGAACAATTTATTCCATTATTAAGGACGAAAGAGACACCATTATGCAGTTTATGTCCATAAGCACGGATAACCAAATTATGAAAGGAAAACAAGGGTGCAATACAAGTACATGAGCATTACTAAATGCAGAAATGATGTGACAACATGCCTTTCCCTGCAAATAAAGAGTCCAAGTTCACTTTCAACTAGCAAAAGGAATGTTAAACAAGTATTTGGCTCTTAACCAAATAAAAACCTCAGTCATTGGCCTCCTTAACAACAGGCCCAGAATCATGTCCATTCGGAACAAGAGATATCCTTACTACCCTGAAGTGATATTAAGGCTGGAAGATCTTGCTCAAGTAGAAATTGAGCGCACCATTCATCACAAGAATGCTAAACTCTGTTTCCAGTAGTCAGGGTTGAGTTTAGAACGTTTCAAAAAGCACCATCTAATTACACTTTAGACAAATGTCTATACAAATTAACCATGAGAGTGCATACTTCAATGTTCTATTAGATCAAGGTTGTTCTCGATTTAGAGGTAGCAATCTTTTAGGATGCGACATCAGGGCGGCTGGGCAAGCAGCGTCAAGGCAACTGATTGAACCAATACAAAGAGATTCCATCCTTTGGATTTTGACTTCCTTAAACCCGAGCATCATCTTGGTGCACCGAGTGTCTTAATTAGCATGATTACACACAGCTTATGCCGTGAAGAAAATGACATAAAAAATGCAGGAAGTACCAAGCGGTTCAAAGGCATCGCTGAGTGGAGGGGGGGCGAATGGTGACTAGTCGTTGTTGAGGGCGTTGCTAAGCAGGGGGGCGAGCGGCAACGAGTCATCGTCGAGGACGTCACCGAGTAGAGGGGGGTGAGCAGCGACCAAACTTCGTCAAGGGTGTCACCGAGTGGAGGGGATCGATGACGTTGAGTCGTTGTCGGGGCGTTGCTGGGGGGCGGGGGCAAGCTGTGACGAGTCGTCGTCGAGGGCGTCGCCAAAAGGAGGGGGGCAAGCGGCGTTGAGTCGTTGTTGAGGCATCACCGAGCGGAGGGGGGTGGTGGCAACGGGTCTTCGTGGACTTCGAGGGCATCGCCGAGCGGAAGGGGGGTGAGCGGCGACGAGTTGGTGGCAGCGGTGTCATCGAGCGGAGGGGAGCAAGCAGCATCTAAGGGGTGAGCAGGGAAAGCCAAGGAGAGAGGCAGGAATCGGATGCTAGGGTTAGAGTCAGAGAGAGAGGAGAAAGGAATGGCTGAACAAAATTAGGGTTTTTTAGGAAGTTCCGGTTCCGGTCCCAATTCCAATTCCTATAGGAACTCGAACCGAACCGAGAACCACCGGTTCCAAAAAAAAAAAAAGGAACTAGGAACTAGAACCTTTCTTTTTGGATACGGGAACCGAACCGGACACTCCGGTGCGGTTCCCCAGTTCTCGGTTCTATCCGGGAACCACGCTCACCCCTATCACTAGCCACAGGCGAGTTGCACTCGATCATAGACAAGCCTTGAGCTCGCCGGCCTTAGGTGAGCTCTAGGCTTACTGCTCGCCAGATTGATGACGAGCCAAGCAAGTGGCCAACTCGAGCCCTAGCTCGTCACTCACCCAATCGGCGATGAGCTTGAGCCCTAGCTCTTTGCTTGGCCGGTTGTTGGCCATCATATGGCCAGTGATCGGCCAAAGAAGAAGAAGACAAAAACAAAGAAAAGAAAAATATAACTATAACTATAAAATTAAAAAAAAAATTAACATTTTAAATAATTAAAATTATATTTAAAAAATAAAATAATAAAAAAATATTGAAAAAGAAAGAATGAAAGAAAAAAATTTCTTACCGAACACCAGAAAATAATAATGTTTTCCTAGAAAATGGTTTCATGGAAAATATTTTTCAGAAACATTATATTTTCCTTGAAACGGAGGAGAATGTTTAAATTGTTGAAAGGTAGATCTCATAATGGGTGAAATGGTGATGGCAGTTTTTTTTTTTTTATCGGAAAAGATAATATATTGATATTAACTTCACGTAGGAAAATAGGAACAACCCTAAACTAGGGCTTCATTACAAAGCATGTCCATCATGACTTGAGGATGAGAGATAATCCAATTAGGCAAAAGAGACCCTCTTCCATGGGCCTTGGCAGCCTAGTCGGCTAGGGCATTTGCTTCCCGATGGCAATGCTTCACGTGGAGGTTGCGGAAGCTCTGTAGGAGGTCTAAGCTTTCAACAAAGGGGGCGCGGCACTCCCATGGCGGCAGATGGCTCTGATTTAGGGTTTCGACAGGAATAATGCGGTCGGACTCCAATACCAAGTGAGTGTCTGTTAGATTTTGATGTACCAGATCCTTGAGAGTGTATATTAAAGCTTGGATCTCTGTCTCAAGAGCAGAGGATGCAGAGACAGAACGGGTGAAACCTCCGATCAAGCTGCCCGAGTGATCGCGAGCAATGCTTGCCATTGCGCCCATTCGATGCACTGTGGGGAAGGCTCCGTCCATATCGATCTTCACCGTGCCCTATTGCGGAGGAAGCCATGTCCGATTAGGGTTCAGCCAAGCGAATCTACTTGTCGATTCCTTCTGTTGAGTACTAATCTGGAGGTTAGCTAGGGCGAAAGCTGATTCAACGATCTAGTCTCGGGGATATGCGTTGGCGTCGAAACACGAAGTGGTTCCGAGCCTTCCAAATTTCCCATAAGAGGCTTGCGATGTGCTCAAAATCTGGTGAGCCCCTTTTCTGCTTTAGTAAATTAGCTAGCCAAAAGTCCATCTGGTTGGGGTTGTAAGCGACAATGTTAAGCTGAACTTGGGAATGATTCCATATATCTTGTGTCCATGGGCAATGCAAAAATAAGTGTTATGTAGTTTTTGGGGAGGTAGAGGAACAGAGTATACATACTAGGTAGGAGATGATCCTTCTGCGGAAGAGATTGTCCTTAGTTGGCAACGCATTTTGGCATATAGACCAAAGAAAATTGTGTATTTTGGGTTCTGTTTTAACTTTCCATATCTGCTTCCAAACATGCTTGGGTGTTTGATACGAAGAAGAAGCTTGAGGGTGTACCTTCTGGTGTGCAGTCTGTTGAATGAAATTGTATCCATTCTTTATAGTATAAATACCATCCTGAGTCTCTGTCCATATTAGTTTATCTGCAGTTGACACCGGCCAAAGTTTTAACTGAATGATTTGCTTAACAGTGAGTTCATCAAAGGAGCTATTCAAAAGCTCCACATTCCAGTTATTCAACACAGGACAAATAAAACCAGCCACTGTTTGAGGTTCATCTCTGGGAGCTGGCCCGCCAAGAATGCCGACAGGTAACCATTTGTCCTCTCTGACCTTTATCGATTGGCCATTACCCACTGACCATTGAAGCTTTTGACTGATCGAATCTCTACCTGACAGGAGACTCTGCCAACCCCAGGAAGGTCTATGCCCTCTATTCGCATGCCAGAAGGTCTTGGAAGGAAAGTACAAGCCTTTGAACACTTGGCTCCACAACGACAAAGGATCTTGAAAAAGTCGCCAAGCCTGTTTGCCTAGGAGGGCCTTATTAAAGGTCAGTAGGTCTCGGAACCCCATCCCTCCAATGCTTTTTTTCTCTTTCAAAAGATCCCAGTTTTTCCAATGAATTCTAGATCTGTTGTTGTTGTTTTGCCACCAAAACCCGGATATTTTATGTTCAATAGACTTGCATATAGAAATTGGGACCTTAAAAATAGACATTGCATACTATAGTAATGCTTGAACAACTGATTTTAAAAGAATCTCCTTACCCCCTTTTGAGATGAAATTCTCTTTCCACCCTTCTGATTTTGCATTTACTCTTCCAAGGATCCAAGAAAACATGTCCTTTTTCGATGAACCCCAATCAGAAGGTAGCCCTAGGTATTTTCCTAATTTTTCCAGAGTAGGCACCCGTAGTTCGCTAGCCAAGTTTATCTTCAGTGGCCGAGGGCACGATTTCCCCATAAACAGACAAGATTTATTCCTCTTAATATCTTGACCGGTAGCTAGACAATACTGATTTAGGATATGACCGAGATTTTGGCATTCCCTAGTTCTACCCTCCAAGAAAAAGATAGCATCGTCAGCAAAAAGGAGATGGGATAAAATAGGACACCACCGATTAAGTTTAATGCCCTTGAGAGTGCCTATGTCAATAGCATGTTGTATAAGAGAGGAGAGCAGATTGGCCACCAGGATAAATAAGAAGGGGGAGAGAGGATTGCCCTGTCGAAGTCCCCGAGACGGCTAAAAATAAGGTAGCCGGTCGCCATTAAGCTTGACACTGAGAGAAGTAGAAGATACACAATGCATTATCCACTTAACCCATTGATCTCGAAAACCCATTTGACGGAGATAAGCATCCAAGAAATCCCACTCCACCCTATCATAGGCTTTCTTCATATCCAATTTCAATATGCCTTAAAACTTTTTCGTTCTGTTTCGAGTTTTTAATTGATGTAGAACCTCCTGAAGTATGAGTATGTTATCTTGTATTTGTCTTCCTGACACAAAGGCACTCTGTTCTTTAGAGATTAATTGAGGTAGGCAAGTTTTCAGGCGATTTGCTAATATTTTGGATATGATTTTGTAAAGAAAATTACATAAACTAATCGGGCGAACTAATCTAACCTTTCAGGGTTCGGAATCTTCGGGATTAAAGAGATTGAAGTCCTGTTTATTTCCGTTGGCATTACCCCTGAAATCAAAAAGGTGTTTACCGTATGGAAAACATCCTCTTGAATAATGTCCCAGTGGTGATGATAGAAAAGCCCGTTCAATCCGTTAGGACCTGGGGCATTTGTGGCTCCCAACTGAAAGGTAGCCTATTTTACCTCCTCCCTTGTAAGTTTAGCTATCAGTGATGTATTCATTTCATTTGTCACTACTCGAGGACATTGTGCTAAAATAGGTCCAAAATCCTTATGTCCCACAGAAGTGTAAAGATCCCAAAAGAAGTTGAAAGTACTGTTTTTAATCTGAGTAGGCTCTCGGATCCATTCATCATTTATATCCTTAAGGATGCCGATTCTGTTTCTTTTTCTTCGTTGGATAGTTGTAGCGCGAAAAAATCTCGTGTTTTTTATCCCCGCACCTCATCCATTTTATTCGTTGGAAGTGTTCTAGTCAAATTAGGAATGGAAAAAAGACCGCCCATGTTAAAACTATGAATAATTTTTAATCGCAATTGTATTAAAGTTCATCAAAATTATTATTAGTTTTTTTTTGGTTGAACAAGACTCATGGTACTGAATAAGGCAAGCACAAGTCTCATTTGGGAGCAAGATGAGTGGAGAGTGCAAGAAAAATACTCCTCACAAGAAGAATCATCAATTTCTTGTAAATTAGAGGCAATCTTCAAGGAAGAACTTGTTATGTTATATTTACATAAATGGAGAGCACTCTTGTCACGCCAATGATCTCGAAACTACATCAGTGTGATTTGATGTCTTCTCACCAATTTGAGCAATATCTACCAACGCCAGTAGGACTTGATTGCAAGAAAGGCCGAAATTTTATTCACATGAAAATGGAGGACGAATTTGCAAAAGCATCCTAAATCACGAGGACCATGATTGGACTAATGTTCGTCGTATTATTTTTGGGATTTATTCCCTATCCTCGTACATGTTTCCTAGTCTCTCCACATAGGTCACTCGCATTCCGAAGTCGAGGCCTAGATTCCCTTCGGAGAAAGGTAATGAATTCCCTAGTTATTGTATTTACTGAATTGCGGACTAAGAAAGATAGAGCCAAGGTAGGGTTACAGGCCCATTCACGTTGCTCCTTGAAAGCAGCAAGAAGAGAGTTAAAAATGCCCACCATGCTCTTTGGTTCTCCTTTCGGTGGGACTGACCTTCCCTAGTTCAACAATGGTCTTGAGTTGCAATGAAAGCTTTGAGTCAAATGCATCTTGAATTGCAGTTGTTCTTCTTTGAGCTGCAGTCCAAGAAGAGAGTTAAAATAGCACACCATGCTCTTTTGTTCTCCTTTTGATAGGACTGACCTTCCATAGTTTAACAGTGGCCTTGAGTTGGAGCGAAAGCCTCGAGTCAAATGCATCTTGAATGCAGTTGTTCTTCGAGCTGCGGTGCTAGAAGAGAGTTAAAAAGACCCACTATGTTCTTTTGTTCTCCTTTAATTTAACAATGGCCTTGAGTTACAGTGAAGGCCTTGAGTCAATTGCATCTTGAATTGTAGTTGTTCTTATTTAAGCATCGGTAAAATCCTCCAATCAAACGCATCTTAAATTGCAGTTGTTCTTATTTAAGCTACGGTAAAATCCTCCAATCAAATGCATCTTGAACTAGAGTTAATTTCCTTTTTGGCCGATAGTATAAATTGAAGGAAATTATTATCAAATTAGTTCTACACCTATTGTACAAATGTCAATTCGATTATCAAACTTTTCAAGCTTGTCAATGCAGTCCTAAACCCTTATGCAAAATTCCAATTTAGTTCTTTTGACTAATTCATGCCAGAAATCGATGATGTGGTGTCCTATGTGGCACGTTGGCATGGACAACTTGTCGATTGCTACGTCAACATTTCTGGTGCAATTAATTAGAAGAACTTATTGGAATTTCGCACAAAGGTTTAGAACTTGACGAAATTGAAAAATTTACAACTGAATTGATACACACACACACACACACACACACACACACACACACAATAGATTTAAGAGTAAATTGGTAATTTTCCCTATTTCTTTTTTTAGCAAATGTAATTTTCCCTAATTTGAAGGAAGCAAATGGTCCAGTAATCTTATGTTTTGGCAAGATATTAAGACAAATTAGTCAGATGAGTTAGATGTAGAATGACCAAGACTAAAATTGGGTTACATTTGCATAAATAATTCTCTTTAAAGCTTGGTGTGCAAGCTAAAATCCCTTAAAGCTCGTTTCAAAGGCCTCAATAGAGAGCCCTTCTCCAATATCTCCGTCAGAACTTCCGAAGCAAGGGTGGCTCTATGGACCACATAGCTTGGCCTCCAACATGACCCAAGTTCTATTGTTCTTGCAAAGTTGGAGATGTGTCAGTGGCGAACTTTCCTCAACCTGCATTCTAAGGAAGAATCCTTTTTCAAGCAAAAGTCCATAATCAAGTGGCTTAAGGAGGGTGACTACAACTCTAAATTCTTCCATCATTATGTCAATAAGAGACAGGTGAGGAATCGAGTCCTCTCTGTGATGGATGCATCGGGTATCCAAATCACTGACCCTAAGCTAATTCAGTAGCACTTAATCAGTCATTTCCAAGATCTATTGCCACTGTGGGTTGTACATGGAAGGCCCTCGGTCCAAGAGATTCAGGAGGTCATCCGTTTTCCCCTCAGTGTTGACCAAGTTAGCTTTCTTGATCGGCCCGTTTCTGATTTACAGATTCGGGACACTCTCTTTTCCTTGGCTAGGAGCAAAGCACTTGGACCCGATGGTTTCACAGTTGAATTCTTTAAGCATAACTGGGAGACAGTTGGTCAGTTGGTCACGGCAACGGTGAAAGATTTCTTCATCTTGGGTAGGCTCCTTAGGGAGATCAATAACACAATTTTGGTCTTAGTACCAAAAAGCCCTAATGCAACATCTATGGATGACTACAAACCTATCGCCTGTTGTAATACCATCTACAAATGTATCACCAAAGTCTTGGCCAATTGAATTGTAGCAGTCCTTCAGGATATTATGGGCCTTTCCAAAGTGCGTTTGTAAAAGGTCGACGGATCAGGGATAATATCCTCCTGGCTTAGGAACTCTTCGCCGGTTTCCACTTGCATCCCTACTCACCCAAATGCACAGTCAAAGTGGATTTCAAGAAAGCCTACGACACCGTCGATTGGGAGTTCCTAGAGATTGTTCTTTTGGCTTTCCGATTCCCCGAACATTTGACTCAGCTCATCATGACATGTGTGAGGACTCCCAAATTCTCCATTTCCTTGAATGGGGAATTACATGGCTTCTTTGCTAGTGGTTGTGGGCTTCGTTAGGGGATCCCTTATTTCCCTATTTGTTCACTTCGGTCATGGAGGTGTTGTTCGGTATTCTCTACACCCGCTCTTCAATGCCGAAGTTCAAATATTTTTGGAGATGCAGAACAACAAACCTCTCGCACTTATTCTTCGTGGATGACGTCTTCCTTTTTTGTGAAACCGATTTGGCCTCGGTGGAGCTTTTCAAGGAAGGCCTCCAAATCTTCTTAGAGTGGACTAGTTTGTACCCAAACACAAACAAGAGTGAGATCTACCTTGCAGGAGGGTCGCCTTCTTTAAGGACCTAGATTCTGCTTGCCCTTGGATTCCAGGAAGGGAACCTGCCGGTTCAGTACCTTGGGGTTCAAATCATCACTTCCAAGCTCAGCAAGGCGAATTGTTGCATTCTAGTCAACCGCATTATAGCAAGGGTACAATTGGACCCATTGCTTTCTATCCTTTGCCGGCTGCATACAATTGATTAGGTCAGTCCTTCATGCCATCTAGGCATATTAGGCTAGTGTTTTCATTTTACCTATAGCCGTGCTGGATCAAATTGAACAAATCCTCAGACAGTTTCTCTCGAAAGGCCCAGAACTAGGCAGAAGGGGGTGCAAAGGTGTCCTGGGAGGATGTATGCCAGCCAAAAGCGAAGGGAGGCCTTGGTATCCGAAGGCTTTGCCAATGCAACAAAGCTACCATGCTAAAGCATATTTGGCTTTTGTTTTCGGACAAGGAGTCCTTATGGTGCAAGTAGGTTCACTCGACCTTTTTAAAAAGGACGAACTTCTGGGTTGCCAAACAGCTGACCTTTTGCTCATGGGCTTGGAAGAAATTACTTCAACTCAAGGCAAAGTTTCATAGCTCCTTTTATTGGAGGATTGGGGATGGCCACTCGCAGTCTCTTTGGTTTGATAATTGGCACCCAAGCGATCCCTTGAACTTATATTTTCTAGATTCAGCCATTTATAGTTCCGGGATGTCCAGACTAGCAATTGTGGCTGACCTATTCACCAACCCTGACTAGACGGTCAAGATGGTCTTGGATTCTTGGGAGCACTCCCTTTCGGTCCTTGGTCAGAACTCGGATTGTTTTTGCTGGTAGGGGAACACCTCGGGCCTCTTCTCAGTGGCTTCAGCTTAGGAGAACATCAGGAGGAAGAAGACTCGGGTCTTCTGGCATGTGTTCATCTAGAACAAGTCGATCACTCCAAGGTACCAAGTAAACCTGTGGCTTATTGCTAAGCGCAAGCTTCCTACCCAAGCTTTCTTATTATCTTATGGTAGGATAGATAGTGCCTTATGTCCTTTTTGCAATGAGGTGCCTAACTCTATAGATCACCTATTTTTTAGATGTCACATCACTACTGGCATTACTTTCTTTTGGGCTGCAAGATGCAACCTTCCATGGCAGAATCGGTCGTGGGGAGAGAACCTCAATTGGGTCATTTATTTTCTTTTGAGCAAAGACTTTTATAAGTGCATTGCCCGTTTCTCTTTCGGTGCTCTCTGTTATCTTATTTAGAAGCACAGGAATGGCATCCTTTTTTAGGGAGCATATTCCAGCCATTCCGGCAGTGAAGAACCATCTTTTTAAAGTTGTTAGAAACAAGGCCATCACTTTTAGGAGTGTGAAAGATACTTTTAGGAACAGGAAGCTGCAACGTAGCTGGGGTATCTTATGGCCAATTGGGATGATCCCCTCCCGGTGATAAATCAAGAAGATGATCGGATTCAATGGCTTGGCCACCCGACAGGACGTTTCTCTACAGCCTCGGCTTGGGAGTTGATTCGCCCAAAGGGTAACTCGGTCCCTTGGTACTCCTTTATTTGGAGTCCTTCTCTTCCTCTGCGGTATCAGACACTTCTGTGGCTCATTACTCGCAACCGGCTGCCTACTCAGGTCTTACTTATCTCCTACGCTAGAATTGCAAATGCTAATTGCCCCTTCTGTTTATGTAGACCAAATTCTGTGAACCACTTATTTTTTGCCTGTCGAGTTTCAAGTAATCTCGTTTCCTTTTGGGCGGCCAAATTCAACCTATCTTGGTGAAACAAGCCTTGGATGGATAATCTTGCATGGGCAACTAGGATGTTTGCAGATGATAGCTTCTTCGAATCTATGGCTCACTTCAACTTTGGCGCTCTTTGTTATATTATTTGGAAAGAGCGCAATAATATGTTATTTCGCAATCACGCCCTCTTTATCCCGGCGATGAAGAGGCACCTTCAAAAGGCTATTAAAGATAAGGCGGTGACCTTTAAACGTGTTCCGGACAACCACAAGAATAGAAGGCTACTATGGAGCTGGGATCTACATCAATCTATCTTTGATTAATGGAGGTTCTTTCTAGTGTTTGTTTGTTAGTCTTTTCTTTCTTGTCTTGTTCTTTTGGTAGTTCTTTCTTTCCTTGGGATCCCATGGCACCCTTACACTCTCTTTGACGACTGTCTTCCTGAGTGTTTGTCTCCTGTCTGGTGCCGGTTATCCTTCCTTGTATTCTTTTGGCAAAATCAATATAATTCGTACCTTTACCAAAAAAAAAAAAAAACGTAGCTGGGGTATCGACCTGATTATCTTCTCTTCGGGAGACCCTAGCCTTCCTTAGGCCTGTAGCCTTCACTGGCCTCGGCTTGCCTGGTGGTTGCTCTTCTTGCACTTGCCTTCTTGTGTCTCCGGTTTAGTGGACGCCATCATTGCTAACCGTATACGGGTGAAGATCGGCTGAAGTGGGATGCTACTGTTGTCAGTCTCTTCCTAGCTGCTCTATCGCGTCTGATGGCTTTAGTGCGTATGAGTCTCCCGTTTCTTTTGTGGGTCGCCGCTATTTGGCTGGCTAGATGCCTTTTCTTTTGTTCGCTTGCCCTACTTGTCTGGTTGCTGGTTCTTGCCCCGTGGTTGGTTGTCGCTGTTTGGCTTGTTTGCCTTCGTTGGCTGTCTTTCACATCTCAGCACCCTTCCACTCATAATACCTCCTTGTCATTTTGAGTGCAAGTTTTTGGTATCGTGATCGCTTTTGTATGATTTGGTTAAAGCTCAATATATTTCTTACCTTTACCAAAAAAAATAATAATAATTCTCTTTAAAAAAAAATTTACACCGAAAGATTCTTCCATTTATGAAGTTACATTTTTGGAATTCTTTTGAGGGATGATATATACAAGTTCTCGATAGCTGCATATCATTACCATTTATAGTGATCACTCTCATATTTATTATATGCCAAAGTTATTAGACCCCTGAAACTTTCTTCGGCTTTTAGTAATTAGAATTTGCATACGTCTAGAAAATGATAATGATATTGTTTCTAATTAAGAAATATATTTTTTATGTTATCAAGGAATAAATTGACTACTTTAGCTAGTTCCAATTCGTTGACAATAATTTTGTCAATAAAGCTTACAAGTGAAAATAGTATGGATCGATAAAATATGCAATAATATAATGTACATTTAGACTTGACAAATATTATTTGATGAAAATAGTATCAACTGAATATTTATTGTAATCACATATTAGTTTTCATCAAAATACCTGTACGCGCACAACTCTTATTTGAATGAAGTGAAAAAAATGTGACCTTTATTGTATAGAACAAATTAAAATACCAATATTGAGTTATTCAAGGAAGATTTCCATTAGACATCAGAAATAAACAAAGGGATTCCGAAACCACCGGCCGTGGTGGCTCCACTGGATAAGAGCTCCATTGATCCTTGCCCAAAGGTGAGGGGTTTGAAATCCAGTGGAGGCACTTGGTGTCTTAAGTGTGATGCCGGGGTGGTGGGTTTTCCGCTAGCATCACCCCAGGCTTGCTTGGCCGACTGTTAGCTATACGGGGTTTATGGGTCATCAAAAAAAAAAAAAAAAACAGAGGGATTTCGAATTGGTGAAGAGAAACACTATCTTCCCACTAATTGTTGTTCTTCAAATCACAATCCTTCTTCCACATGATTGTAAGGATGACAATAGAGTTCGAACTCCATTGGTGATTCAAATGTAGGTTATGAATATAATGTTTTTCCAAATCTGTGGTGGTATCATAATGTAGTTCCTTTGACAGTTGATTTCCGATTTTTGGGGTGTGTAAAACTTCTTATTTGAAATTTTGTAAAAGGTTTGTGTTTTTGAGTGTAACTTGGCCGATCTAGGGCCGAGTTTCTTCCAAATAATTGGTCTACAAATTGCAAAACTGTGTCAAACCCAGCCGTAGGAAAACAAGGATATAGCCAGAATAAGGTTACAAAGACTTTCCTACTCGAATTTAAGCAGAGTGAAAATAATTTCCCAAAAATGCACTTTCCTTTTCTGTTTCTTTTCTTTCTTTTTTTTCCCCCATTTTTTGTACTTTTTATCCCGTTAGCTGGCATTTAAACCAGCATGTCCTTAAAATCCAATCGTCAAATCACCAGGCCAAATGCCTCGTTTGCATAATGTTAAGAAAATCCCCACACCAAATGGCGGAAAAACACTTGCCTAGTGAGCGGAGTGCATTACAACCATTGAGCTTGTGAGATCCACAAGTAATGTGCATGTGAGAACCAAAAAATTAACGGTTGTAATTCAGTATTGGACAAAAATTCTAAAATGGAGCCACTTGTTAGCATTAAGAAGTTGAAAAAGAAAGAAAAGTGTACGCATCCCATTGAGCTTTGCAGCAGGGCATCCATTTTTCTCGCTAGTGGATAAATTTAAAAAAGCCCACTATGCTTGTAATCACATTACAATGTTTCAAAGCTTTGTCGCTTTTTGCTTTGGTGTGGACGAGCAGTTAAAACGTGGCCTTGAAGTACAGTTGCTTAGAATTGCAGCTAATTGCGAATTTGAGGACCACCTTGGCAAGCCTGAAAAATTAAGGATTGAGTTAACATTGGTATAATAAGTTTAGGACTACTATGGTTATTATTTCGTTCAAGTTATATTATTAGCCAAAGAGAAAACTAACTGTAATTCAAGATGCATTTCACTCACTTCGCAGCTTAAAAAAGAACGACTGGCTACAGCAATTCATGATGCATTTGACTTGAGGCTTATGATTTTTTTTTTTTTTTGGTCGGTTCTACTCTAATCCTACTCTAACAGTCACTCTCAAACTTTTGTCCTACCTCCTTGCAAGACGTGGAAGTCGAAACCCACTCTTGAAATGATATAGTCCCCACCTCAATCTCCCCGGAGAATGTGAGAATTTGAAACCCCCACTTCCCCCTTCCAAGTTGGAAGGGTGGCCACTAAGACGAACCCTCAGTGGTTACTTGAGGCTTATGATTGAATTAATGTAAATATAATAGATTTATGACTTTTGTTATCCCCATAATAAAGTCATTTTGATCATCAATCTCGCAATTTTTGGTATGCCTCCCTGGTGTAATTTTGTTGATCTAGTGCCGAGCTTATGCCAAATGATTGGTCCCCAAATTGCAAAACACAACAGGTGGAAAGACGATATAGCCATAATAAGGTTACCTTTCACTTTTCTTCTAGAAATCAAGGAGATACGATAGAGTAAAAATAACTTTTCAAAATGCACTTTCCTTTTCCTTTTTCTGTTCTTTTCTTTCCTTTATTTATTTTTTACATTTTCTTCCGTTGGCTGGCATTTACTGGCACTTAAACCAGCAGGTCCCTAAAACCCTAATCGTCAAATCAGCGGGCCAAACGGCTGGTTAGCATAATGTAAAGAATATCCTCACATCAAATGGCGGAAAAAAATACTTGTCCTTCTACAAATCCAATAAATCGAGTGCATCACAATCATTAATCGTATGAGATCCAAGTTCTTGTAAGAACCAAAAAGTCAACGCTTGGAATTCAGTACGTGACGAGAATTCCGAAATTGAGCCACTTGTTGGCTATAAGAAGTTAAAAAAGAAAAAAGAAATGTATGAATCCCATTGAGCTTTGCGCTAGGCCAGCAATTTTTCTCGCTAGTGGATAAGTTTTAAAAAGCCCACTATGCTTATAAATTTATAATCACATTACAATATTCCAAAACTTTTTGATTTTTTCGCTTTGGTGTGGACGAGCAGCTAAAAAGTGGCCTTGAAGTACAGTTGCCTAGAATTGCAGCTATGGAGAAATTGCAGGATATTGAATTGGTCCTCAGGATGAGACAATCTGCTTAATTCCAATCTCCACACACATCCGATAAGGATGCCTTGTGAGTTCATAGAAGACCAAAGATTGCCCTAACAATTCTAACCAAGTCAAAAGAATCAATGCAACATAAGATCAGGTCCATCCTGCCTGTAGAAATGTGGTGCGACTTCTCTCAACCATGACGGTTCGATGGTCGCAACATTGCGCATGTATAGTCGGTCGGTCGAGACAATTGAGTGGTAAACAACCCACTTCGGATTTACTCTGCAAAGTGATGTAGTTTGAGCAAGAATCAATAAGGAAGATCAACTCTCAGCGCACACAAAATCAAAATATATAGCACTGCTTACTCACCGAAATAAAACTGAGGACGGATGAATGTAAACTTCCTGGGACGTTCTCACAGTCTTGTACATCCCCTCATGACTAAATGGCTTTTTATTAAAGGCCACAAGAAAAATCAAAGATCAGCTGACCCTGACTTTGACAAATTACTTTAGTGTAACTAGAACACCAAAGACGATTAAGATTGCAAACGTAAAGAGCAGCAGCTAGCCCAGTAGGGGAAGGAGAAAAACTCACCTCAAGACGACAAGCATTTGCGAAGAACCCCATAGCGACTGCCTTTCTAACAACCTGCGAGAGATTGTGAGAATAAGAGCTTTCCTCAAGAACTTTCGCTGTGAAAATAATGGTATCTTGTCAAAGGAGCAAACAAGAAAATTGTGGCAAATTGAGGAGGCTCTCTGTTATTTTTTATTCTGATGTGCAGTTTTCATGAGCTTGTCATTTGAGATGGCCGTGCATGACTCAATCATCCAATCTCTGATGATTCGCCATGCCATGTATGCCCTTATGATCGGGCCATACTCCTGTGATTCTATATTTTAACCAAACCGCCTGATGAAATAATCAATATTTACCCATAAAATTTGAACCATGAAAGTGATCCCCAAAAAGAAGGGGGGAAAGGGAAATAATCCCAATTGCTTACATACCGATTCTCTTTGGTTTTCATACCGAGGAAAAATACAATAAAACAAGAGAATTACTAAGGGGAGCATAGAAGTATCATCTTGGCACTGAACTAAAATGCAACAGCCGCAGATTAATGTTTAAAAGCTAATTGCGCAATAAACCAATGGCATGACAGGAAGAGCCAAATACAGTAAATCTCAACAATAGGTCAAAGTTAGGAAGTGTTACCCTAAACTTCTCATAAAACATGAGGAAATTTTGCTTGGTTTTAAGAGCGCAAGCAGAGCATTGGTTGACTAAATTTTCCCCAGATATATTTTGGTTCAATTATAATTCTCTTGAAACATAATAACAAAAACAGCATTTTGATGTCACCAACATTTATTTTTCTATGATATCATTGCTTTGACAAAATATTACTTAAAGCTTAAGCACAAATTTCAGTGAGAGCAATTAGACCAGCAATGCTTCATGGCTTCTAGGATGTTAGGTGGTCAACTTTAGCATGGTATTATAATGAGTTTAGCAGATAGGGAGATGTGCCATTGGATGTGCAGACACTTGAGAAGAGATTGCTAGAAACAAGTGCATCAGAGGAAAGGTCGGTGTCGGCTGAGGATAAGATGAGAGGTACTCGTTTAAAATAGTTTATACATAAGAAGAAAACGAAATCCAGAGGCTCCAACAGTGAGATGTGAAGTTATGACAGAGATGGAAGCTAAAAGAGGAAAGGAAAGGCCGAATGACACGAACAGACACTTTGAAGAAATCCTGTGTAGTTGTATGCTATGGAGAAAATTACAGGCTAGGGTAAGATGGCATAAGAAGATCCAAGTTATAGATGCCACTTTGTCAGTAAAGACAAAGCTTTCGACATCATTAATGTTCTTAAAACTCAGTTCACCTATCATGCTGTTGCTTTTGGAGACATTCCCAAGAAAATTGCTTTCTCCTTAAGAAAAGCTTTCTTAAGAAGATGATCAAGATTCACTTGAGCACTTATGTCAGTGGAGCTCTACCTCAACAGCCAACAAATTTAGACCTGAATAAAGTGTTGACGTTAAGTGCAAGCAATTGATTTTATGGCCCAAAATTTTTGGAAGAAGAGCTTGTGGGTCCAGAATCACTCAGCAGTTGCAAAAAGCTCTCTCAGTAGGCAGCGAGTGAAGTTTCAGACTGATAACAAAGATGAGAAAATAAGAAACCAGAGTGTGAGTAAAAGCGTTACCAGCATATTATTGTCGCAAGATTTTAGAGTTACTCCCAATCTCTGAGCAATTCTCCTTAATTGTTCTCTGATATCAACCACCTTTTTCTGTGGGAAAAAGAACATCTCGGTAAAATGGATCAAATGTGAAGCAGACGGGCATACAAAAACAAATAACATCAGTCTTCCATACTGCAAAGGTGCATACCATTGCATGATAATTAATGTAGTTCCTATGACACCACTGTGATGATTTGCCAGACTGAAGAAATCCTTTGTACACATTTAAGAATGTTACATGATCGCCCTGCATCAAATTAAGAAGGTAAACCTGTTGGAATGTATTAGGAAATCTTCTAGAAGTTCTCCCTGATTATATTACGTGATTATATTACGTGATATTATGTGATTTGTTTTTTATTCTGATTGCTGTAAATTAGATATTGATAGATATTAGAGGCAACTTAGGATCTTTATCTAAATAGGTTTCTTACCTAATTTAGGTTCTCTGTTCATGTATTTATACTCATTGTAATCACTCTATGAGATATAAGAAAACAGATTCTTTTCTTCATGGTATCAGAGCCCAAAGGTCCTTCATCTATTCACCTCGAGTAATTTTTTTTTTTCGTTCGATCACTATGTCGGACGAATCATCAACCACCCAGTCTAACCCTCCATCACTTCTTACAAAATCCACCGAAGCTCATCCCATTCAGATCACTTCCATAAAGCTGAATGGTGATAATTTTTTCCGGTGGTCTCAATCCGTTCGAATGTACATACGGGGTAGAGGAAAAAGTGGCTATCGACCGGAGATAATGCAGAACCAGCGACAGATGACCCCACTTGGGCTGTCCGGGATGCAGAGAATTCAGCGATTATGACGTGGCTGACCAACTCCATGGAAGAAGATATTGGTGCAAATTATCTGGGCTATTATACCGCAAAGGAACTCGGGATGCGGTGTGTGAGATGTATTCAGATTTGGGTAATCAATCTCAAATCTATGAGTTAACCTTGAAGCTGGGGAAGATGCGACAAGGAGAGGAAACTGTCACAAAATACTTTCACTCCTTGAAACGTTTGTGGCAGGAATTGGATGTATTCAATGATCATGAGTGGACGTGTATTGAAGATGGTAATCGATACGGGAAAATTGTAGAAGCGAACGTATTTATGCTTTCCTAGCGGGGCTTAGAGATGAGTTTGATGAAGTACGGGGCAGAATACTTGGGAAGCAGCCTCTTCCACCTATTGGAGAGGTCTTCTCGAGGTTCGGAGAGAAGAAAGTAGACGGGGAATAATGCTTTGGGCAAATCAGCTACCGGCGGAAAGGATGGATCATTGGAAGGTTCAGCATTAACTATGTTTGAAGACAAGAAGGGCCATGTTCCTACAACAATAGTTTCCGAGGCAAATATAAGCAAGATCCCCATTAACTTGCGAAGATCAGATGGGAAACCTCGTATTTGGTGTGATTTTTGCAACAAACCCCGTCATACACGGGAGACCTGTTGGAGGATTCATGGCCGTCTAGCTTCTACAACTAGTGAAGCAAGGAGACCAACCTCATTTAGCCGTGATAATAAGTCTTCTCGGCGTATGCCTCCTATGCCTAATGAGGCCTTTGCATTCTCTTTCAGCAAAGAACAAC
Source organism: Eucalyptus paniculata subsp. matutina (assembly GCA_017140255.1). Classification (NCBI taxonomy): domain Eukaryota; kingdom Viridiplantae; phylum Streptophyta; class Magnoliopsida; order Myrtales; family Myrtaceae; genus Eucalyptus; species Eucalyptus paniculata. The sequence goes on from CM029438.1 coordinate 13,847,409, forward strand.
TAAATCATCTTCTCGCAACTACTTTGGCCGGGTCCGTATCGGGTAATCCTACGTTTCGATTGCCCACCAAGGTAGAAATCTAAATGCCCTCTCTTGTTGTTCACAATCTGTACCTTGGATCATTGATTCGGGGGCATCCGATCATATGACTAATCTTCCATATTTGTTCAAATCCTATATTCCTTGTCTGGCAACCAAAAAATTCGGATTGCCGATGGGAGTTTTTCATCTATTGCGGGCAAAGGATTAGTTCCACTTTCGAGTCTATTAAACTTCATAATGTACTGCATGTTCCTAAGTTAGCACGCAGCCTCTTGTACGTTAGTAAACTTTCTAAAGAGTCTAATTGCCGTGTTGTCTTTTTTGCTTCCCATTGTGAGTTTCAAGATCGATCTCGGGGAAGACGATTGGCAATGCTAGGATGAGGGATGGTCTCTACTATTTTGAAGAGTTTGTCTCTAATAAAAAAGCTCAGGCGTATGGAACTTTCAGTTCTTCCCCTGTTCAAGAACAAATAATGGTTTGGCATCATAGATTAGGCCATCCTAGCTTTGGATATTTGAAACATTTGTTTTCTCATTTGTTTAAAGATGTGGATGTTTCTTCACTACATTGTGACAATTGTCTTTTTTCTAAAAGTCATCGTACTCATTATAATCCAAAACAGTATCGTGCATCATCTCCTTTTTACTTAATCCATAGTGATGTTTGGGGTCCTTCACCCATGCCAACAAAAACCGGAAAACGATGGTTTGTTACCTTTATAGATGATCATACCCGTTTATGTTGGACATACTTGATGAGCACCAAATCTGAAGTTGAATCATTGTTCAAAAAATTTTATCAAATGGTTATGACTCAATTCCGTACCACTATTAGTATTCTTCGCACCGATAATGGTACTGAATATTATAACCAATTTTTGGGGAGTTTTTTGACGAAAAAGGCATCATTCACCAGTCAACTTGCCGAACTACACCCCAACAGAATGGCATTGCTGAACGCAAAAATCGCCATCTCCTTGAAGTATCGCGTGCCCTCGTTTTTCAATGCATGTACCTAAATACTTATGGGGGAAGCTGTGCTAACAGCATCTTATCTAATTAATAGGTTGCCTACTCGGGTATTAAATTACACTACTCCCTTAAATTGTTTCAAAAAAGTGTACCCCACGGCTCGTATTTTTCCGATATTCCTCTAAGGGTGTTTGGTTGCACTACATTTGTCCATCTCCCAATTCGGTGTCGATCTAAATTAGATCCTCGGGCTGAAAAGTGTGTGTTTATAGGGTATGCACCTAATCAAAGAGGTTATAAGTGTTACAATCCACATACTGGTAAAACTCATATCACTATGGATGTAACATTTATCGAGTCACAACCGTTTTTTTCTAACAAATCTCTTCAGGGGGAGAATGGTGAAGTTAGTGAAGAGATTAACTCTCTTGTCCTTCCTAATCCTTTGTTTGAATCTTCGAAAACACCTCTGCCAAATCTTGAACTGGACCCAAAAGTTGCGAGGACTCCCATTAGAAAATTTTGATTTGTCAATGCAAATTCCGTCAGTTGCTGATGCCACAAACCAACAGCTAGACATACTCTCGCCACGGTAATATACTTTTGGACGATTAATACACATCCAAAAGTGTGTTTGTGCGTGCATGCTTTGACTTTGAAACTACCCTACCCGAACCTGTAAATATGTCGCATCAAGTATCAAATTTAACATGATATAATATTAACTGGTGATGACAAAGTTGAGTTGAAAAGCTTGCAAGGGAAGTTGGCTGAGGAGTTTGAAGTTAAGGATTTGGGTGCCTTGAAATATTTTCTTGGAATAGAATTTGCGAGATCCAAAAAGGGCATTTTTATAAACCAACGCAAATATGTTCTTGATCTCGCTTAAAGAGACAGTCTATTAGGATGTAAAGCGGAGAGACCCCGTGGAACCAAATATGAAGCTTGAACTTGCCAAGGCTGAAGAAGTAATAGACCAAGAAAGGTATCAAAGGCTTGTTGGTCGACTTATTTACTTATCTCATACTCGACCTGATATATCGTTTGCTATAAGTATGGTGAGTCAGTTCATGCACTCACCAGGGCCAAGGCATTTTGAAGCGGTATATAGAATTTTACGCTACTTGAAGGGAAGTCCTGGTAAGGGTCTAATGTTTGAAAAACATGGACATCTGGAAATTGAGGTGTTCACTGATGCAGATTGGGCTGGAAGCAATATGGATAGGAGATCTACTTCAGGCTACTGCACGTTTGTTGGTGGTAATTTAGTCACTTGGAAGAGTAAAAAGCAGAGTGTGGTGGCAAGAAGTAGTGCTGAAGCTGAATTTCGATCAGTAGCACATGGTGTATGCGAAGTTATGTGGATTAAAGGTATCTTAGATGAACTACAAATTCCAAGTTCCATACCACTGAAAGTATATTGCGACAATAAGGCAGCAATCGCAATTGCTCATAATCCCGTGTTACATGAACGGACAAAGCATGTGGAAGTTGATAAACACTTCATCAAAGAAAAACTTGATAGCGGACTAATTTGTATGCCGTATATTTCAAGTGATGATCAGACTGCTGACATTCTGACCAAGGGATTACACAGAAGGCAATTCATTCGTCTAGTGAACAAGCTGTCTATGGAAGACATCTTCAAGCCAGCTTGAGGGGGAGTGTTGGAATGTATTAGGAAATCTTCTAGAAGTTCTCCCTGATTATATTACGTGATTATATTACGTGATATTATGTGATTTGTTTTTATTCTGATTGCTGTAAATTAGATATTGATAGATATTAGAGGCAACTTAGGATCTTTATCTAAATAGGTTTCTTACCTAATTTAGGTTCTCTGTTCATGTATTTATACTCATTGTAATCACTCTATGAGATATAAGAAAACAGATTCTTTTCTTCAAAACCCAATAAAATAATTGATGGTGGAAATGTTTGCATCAACAGCTTCAAAAAATCCTATATATCTTAAGGCTAAACCCGTAATACAAATGAGATGCTTCAACAAAATGAACAATTTTTTGGAGAATGTCCTAGCAAAATACTAATAAAGAAGTCTCCCAAGCATATATAGCTGACTAGTAGATCAAAAACCAAGATGCTAACCTCAGCAGCAGCAAATCTCAACTTTGCTTCATCCAGTTCCTTTTGTATTCCCCTACTGGAAACCCAAATAGACTGAAAAAGCAATTTCCAAAGGTAATTTAAACTCAAGAACTTCCATTACCATCAAATAAGATTAGCTAACGATGGCACAGGCAGAAACTATTACCTGGATAGAAAGAACAGCAGCAATAGTGAGGACCTCCTCAGAACAACCCAGCTGGTCCGAAGACAAGATCATCTTTGAGATCATTGGGTCCTACACAAAGCTCAACTGATCTAACAAAGAGGCTCAATTGAGATAACAAAATGCAGAGATCTTCATGAACTAAGTTAAGTTAATCATGAAAACTTTACACAAATTTTTTCAAAAAGTATAATATATCATGAGGGCTAGGAGAACTAAAGAAAAAACAAAAAACCTCAGGTGCTTAACCAGTTGAAAATCATAGCTGAAAAGCATTTTCATCATTTTACAAATATAGAAGAATGAACAAAAACCAATTCAAGGGAAAACAGGCCGCGGCCGCGGGCTCTTGCTGATCCCAGCTTGTTTGAGAACTTTCTTGAGCATGGATAACTGAATTGGTTGAGGAAAAGGAAAGCCCAGCAATAGGTGGTCCTACGGAGCTTTCAGAGAAGGGTAGAAAATGCTGGTGCATAAGCAACTTCAACACGGAATGAATAATCAGCACTACCAAGAGGAAAAAAGTTTGCTCCCAGAAATAGACATCTACAACCCAAGTGGAAAATCAAAGTGGGGTGGAGAGTAGTAGAGGATCGATGTGTACCAATATGATAAAAAATAAGTGAAGAAATCGCTGATTTCTTCTCTCCAATTTTGCTTCTCAGTCTATCTAGAATAAGTGTGTTCAAATAACACCAGATTAACAACATATTTACCAGAGACAGAGATGCCAAAGAATTGGAATATAGGATTGGGAGTGGTGGAAGGAATAGTAGCTAAATAAAAGCATGGCAGTATACATAAAAGTATCCAATAAAATTCAGGCATCCAAAGCAAAATTTGCTTAAAAAAATAATAGCGGTGATGAAAGAGACCAGTGCTACATACAAGTGGAATCTCAGCTACTTGAAAACCAAGAGGTGCTGTAAGTTTGGCGTCATCATCAAGTACTCCAAGAGAATATAGCACTTCAAGAGCACGAATCATTGACTCAGGGGATGGAGATGCCGGCCAATCAAAACCCAAGATATTATCTATCCCCAGGGCTTTCAACTGAAAAATCGGTAAAATATGATTAGCTTAAGAAATTTGAAGAAGAGTAAACATTCATTATAAAAACATAAAATGCTTATAGTCAGTGAAAATAAGTCCAAGAACTGTTAATTGCACCAAGGACACTATTTTTTATGCGACACCAACATTAAGTTATTTGTCAAGCAGAGTGGACTCTCCTTTCAGCATGTTGCTGAAAGGTCCCTACCTTTCTTTTGGCCACTAAAACTTACAAATGAAAGATAACATGCATGTCCTTCGATGGAACAGTAAAGTAAAACAGAGGAACAAGAGAAGTTGCTTAAGCAAGTAAAATTCAAATGAAGTACAACAGAAGAAAACTCTTCTTTCTTCCCAGATTCCTCAACAAAAATTGGACAAAGAATTTTTAACTACTACTTAAGCGTGGTAAGGCTCACACAGGAGAGAAAAGTGTAAGGCATTTTTTATTTAGCTACAATTATGCCATTGACAAATAGACACAACTTCATATTAAATTTTTGATTCAGCTACAATTATGCCATAGAAAAAAAAAAGGCAACTTCATATTAAAACTACATTGGATCGAAACTCATGCTTGTCACTCCTGTACCAATCCTCCCAAGTTCAGAGGCAGTTTGTTATAAATGTAATAATATCACGAGTTATGCATGTATTCAAGGAAACTTTGCGTGACAAAATCAGGGCAAGAAACCACACACCTGAATAACACAAGAAACAAGATTTGATCTCTGTATCTCTGGGATCCCCTCAGCAGCCATTTCATTGACAAAATACTCTTCTGTATATAACCTGTTTGCACATGTGGAAAGCCAAAAAGGCAAGTTCATTAGACCTGAGCATAGCTAGATGATAAGGCATGGCAACATGCAAAAAGGAATACAATGGATCATGGGGCTCAAGAAAGACAGAAGGTGTCTTCATACATCACTCTTCTCTTAGTTTTGGCCAAAGAGTCTTCAAACACTTGTCTGAGCAGACTTCAAATGATTAGGTACACAAAATTTATACATTGCTCTAGAAAGGGACTACAGATTTATTCTGCAAAGCTGCAAATCAAGCAATGTGTTTCCAACTCTTTGAATGATATTTGTCCAAACAAGTTTAAGCTTGTTCACCAGGTGACCTCATCTACTGATTATGATTGGAAAGTCAACCCCTGTGAAGTTACCATCCGACGCTAGTAATAGAGGTAATGGAATTCTACTTTTCTTTTCTTCTTTGAGGAGGGGAACCAGGAGGAAAGGGTGGAGGGGTGTTTTGCCATATCATTAGGCTTTTGTTGCTATTTCCATCATGAATTGCAGAAGTCATATTTAGTGCTTTCCCAATGTTAGTGCAAAATTTATGCAACCGGTGCCAAATCATCTAAAAAATTACATTATTAGATAAATGTGCAGTTCCATATCTAAATGCTGCAAATTTTTAACCTCACACGTAGGCTATGTGTGGCCAAAATAAAATTGAACATCTGGACTCCTAGTCTAATTCAATTGAAAATTATGTAAGAACTAGCAAATAATTTAAAACTTAAGCTCTTGAATAAAGACATGACTTTTATATTTAGATACAACGAAATTTCAGATTGTATGATTATTTCTGTCTGTTAAAATAAACTTACTGATCTAAAAACATGTCCTTGAGTGATTGAAAACACAAGCATCAACTCCTCAAATGTTCTAGTCTAACAGGAACACCATAACACTCAAAAAGGGAAATCTCCCAAATTTGAAGGTGTAGTCTCCATTCTTATTCAAGCATCTTGAGGTTGTTGTGATTTGTGTCATGCGCTCAGACCAGTTTAAACATGCTTCTTTCATCATCTCCTCAACAAAATGCACAGGGACTTTGTCTCAGGTAATTCATATATTGAAAGTTAAGTCAGCTTCCAAGTAACTCGTTGGAGAGCATAAAGTGGACAAAGAGCCAATAGACAACGTAGTAACCAATAAGTGGTTGTCATAACTCTCACACAATACGTGTCAAGTGAATCAACTTTTCTCGAAAGGGGGGACTTCCAGAGGTTAATGAGGCTGTCAGAAGAACAGGCTATGGCACATAGAAGCACCAAGCGATCACTTCCTAGGACATTCTCCAGTACTCTGTGGTTCAATACTCCTTGTGTGTTTAACTTATCAGCTAGAAAAGAATAGGCAAATTTGAACATCATCAGCTAACTGAGAGTTTTAGCTGAGAAGCAATTCATGGAGAATTTGACTGTATGATTACACAACATCCTATCATAACTGAAGAAATGAATTATCAGATAGCTAATAGTTGCAGTCATGACTTGGAAATAAATATAATAACTAGGGGCATAACCTCCAGAAAAAAGATGGGTATTTTATACATATGTCATTAATACTCACCTGTAACACTTCCCAGGTCTAACTCTTCCAGCCCTGCCAGCCCTTTGTCTGGCAGATGCCTTAGATATTGGCGCCACTACAAGGTTTTCAATGTCTGAGATCTGCATCATGCCCGACAAACTAAGTCAACATTATTTGGTACTAACATTTATGTATATCCTAGAATGATAATTCCTTATTACATCCAGGCAAATGACACAACACTGGAAAAACAAAATGAATTGACGAATAACTGTATGAGGACATTGTTTAAATGAGAAAGAAACCAAATAATCATCTTCGACAGGTGCATAACATTGTAGATGTTTCGATAATCTGACTTATTTCAACTTATAGGGGTGCTCAAGAGCTTCTACCAGTCCGCACTATTCTAGGTACTCAAACACAGTAAAACTTTCTGGGCTCTCAAAACGAAACTAGAAGCATTCCTGAAAGATTCATAAGATGTGACAGAAACAAAATGGTTGTCCAAGACTGCTATGCAACAACACTAACATGTCAAAATTCTAAAGAAGATGAGACCTAATCAACCTAATCTGTTTATAAGATCTAAAAGCTCGTCTCAATAGACTTTTGCTTTTCCTTCATCTAAATCTTGTGGCCAGCCCACTTTGACTTTTTATTAACTTGAAACACCAGAAACTTTTACAATACCGAAATGTTGGCACAAAATTCAAATACCACCTTTTAGCTTTTTAAAATTGGTATTTTGCCGGGAAAGCAAAAAAGTGGCTCTTTGCTTTTAAAAAAACATAAACAAACAGGCCCTTAGGGAATATGAGTGAAGTACCGGATTATAAAACTTTTGTTTAGAGAACCCGCTGTCAATGACATAAACAATACCCTGCACCAGTCAGAAAAACAAAGCATGTTATAAATGAATGCCAAGAATTTTGAGATTAAGGCTTAGGTACAGCTCCTGCTTCAAAATTAGGGAGTATAACCTCCAAAGTCAATGATGTCTCCGCTATATTTGTTGATATCACCACTTTTCTCTTCCCCCGAGGAGTGGGAGAAAATATTAACTCCTGGAAATAAATACAAGAGCAATTAAAATCTCTCCATGCATCACAAAAAGAATAATGATTCCCAGCACCCTATTACTACACCTGTTCTGCACGTGAAAGTCCCGAGTACAAAGGCAAAACGATCAATCCTAAAAGAAGCAAAAGGAACAGATCAGTTAGAAATAGATATCTGAATTAGGTCTACAAGTGAGGATATATGCCAAATGCTGCACGTCACAAGAAGAGCATCAATAAATGGTCATTTATGCAATGGTCATGCAAATTCAGGCAGCGATCAACATATGGCCCCCATGATAGAGTGATGCTATATTGTCCCAGTGTCAAAGACAAACCACAAAAGTTGAAATCATTACCCTATATGCACCTCCCGTTAAGTACCGAAAGAGATGCAATATTCTTATAATTTTATGTATCCATATTATCTGGATGAAAAGAGAACCCTAGCTACATGCTAAGATCAGATGAGCATACCTGAAGAACTTTTTCTGTTGTCTCGAGCTTCTTCTGTCAGCAACTTAACAGCAGTTTCAATATCATCTTGACCAGTGAGAAACACCAAAATGTCACCAAATGGCTCCTAAAAACAATTAATGTGGTTATTAGGATTTATTTGCCAATGAAGAACCACCATGCAAGGTTGTCAAAAGGATGACTCAAATAAACCCCAAAAAGAAAAGGTATCCTCGTGACTAGTTTGCTTCTTTTTCTGGTCATTTAAGATATCAACTTTTTTTTTTTTTTATTAAGAACATGCATGCCAGGTCTACTTTTCTCAGTATCCTTGCAGGGTTCTGAGCTATAAATGTCTAGTACTACCAATAGCTTCCATTCAAAGGCAGTTAATAAGTGGCCAAAATGCCCAAAAATTATCCACAAACTCATACCCAAAGGACGAAAATAACCTCACTTATCAAACGACCCAAAAAAGCACTAACTTTTGATTGAGAGAATAATGCATGCACGAACTTGTAATAACCTCACTTTTCAAGCAATAAGAAAAATATACACAAACTTTTACTAAAGGGACAAAAATTTCCACCATTACCTTTTCCAGTAAAAATGATTATGCAGAATTAGGCACAACTAACGCTGGCGACATTTACAATGAACACATCAGCTGAAACTAACCAATGCCATGTAGTTCTAACAAAAACGATATCAATTGAACAGGATTTTGGCTTCTTTCTTCCAAAGAAGAGAGAGAGTTTAGCCCCAAATCAAGTTTGCAAATTGGATGGGTAGGATTGTGCCTCAAACTGAGTACACAAGTAGAATCATAGATCATTGATTTTAAGCTAATTTGTGGAGAATAAGCAAATCCTGAAATTCAAATCCTGATGTTTAATTAGCTTTAATTAGCATTTCATATTTGCAAATCAGGGTTTCAAATAATTGATATTTGTTAAATTGTGAGAGGGTTATTATGGTCATCAACTAAGATGGTTATTATGGTAATTAAATGTTATTAAATTAATAATAAAAGTGGGAGGAGTGGCCAACCCTAATCAGTTTGTATGCTCTCCTCTTTTGTTCTATATCAAGTTCTACATGTTATCAAAGCAATAAAAATAAATCTAGTCATTGCAAGCTCAGATTTGACATTGGCAAGAGTCGTTCAGCCCAATTTGGCGTCACCCAGTCCTCTTAAGTCCAGATCTGACACCCGCAAGCATAGTCAGCTCAGATGAGGCGTCGTCCAGCATCATCTAGTCCCATCTAGCTCAAATCTTGTGTCATCCGGCGTCACGTGGTCTCATTCATCCCAGACCCAACGTTGACCAGCCAAGATCCGATGCTGGTAGAGCTCGCGTCCCTCCCTGAGAACTGATCTGAGCTACTTGGTCCTGTATTTGCTATTCTCTATGTTCTAAATAAAAAATAAAAATTGCAATAGCTTGCTTGATAAAGCTGCTGACTCTATTCACCTCGAAATTGATATTGGATAAGTTGGTTTGTATTTGGGCATAATCTACAGTTTTGGTGTATGTTTTGATGAAATAGATGAATTTGATTGAAGTGTCATGGAGATATCGACTGTTTGAAGCAATCGAGGCAGTTTTTTGAATTGAATTCTAGATTGTGGGACTTGATTCTGATTATTGGCTGAAAATTCTTGTGTTATATTGGTACACATTGAGTTATGGCGAGAATAAAGGTTTAGTGGCTGAGGTTGTGTTTACATCCTCTAGTTGTTTGACAGAGAAGAAGTTAGAAGGTATCACCAATTTATAGCAATGGAGGAAAATCATGTTGTTAGTATTGACTGGGAGAGAGCAACTAAATCATCTAAAAGGTAACAGATCTACCTCTTATATAAATCAAGAAACTGTGGATGCCAGAATTCTTGGTCAAATGTTGACCTCCATGGAATCCCAAGTTGCGAATTTTGTTACACATATCAACACAGTGAAAGAGTTGTGGGACTACTTGAATATCCTTTATTTTGGACAAAATAATCTTTCAAGGATTTATGAAGTATCCCACGAATTTTCTAAGGCTAGTAGAAAGGGTTGGCCACTTACCCAGTATTTTGCTTATTTTAAATGGATGTATAAGGAATTTAAATCTCTACTACCCATTACCTCATGTTAAGAAAACGCAGGAGCAACGAGAGCAATTGGCTGTTAAGGGATTCTTTAGGACGACTAGGATCAATGTATGATGCAGTCTGTCCCCAAATACTATGAGAAGATAAGATAACTTCACTTATTGAGACATTTGCTGAGTCTTGAGGGTCTGATGTGAACCACCTAAGGATGCATTCTCCACAAGTGATAGCTCAGCCTTGGCAATCACAGTGATGGTTGAGGTCGTAGTGGTGGCTGTGGTTTTGGTAGAGGCCAACCACCCTCATCTAGTAACACTTCTAGTGACACAAGGGTTAATACCGGACTTGTCATTTCAATGATTTACCTGGACACATTGAAAGATTCTGTTATAAGCTTCATGAAAAGCCCCCTCAACAAACTGTAGCTAATGTCGTCATTGCATTAAAGTCTGCTACCTCTTTGCAATTCTCTAAAGGAGGAAAGGTAATCAGAATGGCGGAGAAGGGATTGGCCAGGTACAATTAGTTCTAGATTTCTCAGTCAATTTCACAGTCCTCATCCACAACTACTTTCGTCCAGACAAGAAATGCAACAACGTGTCTTTCTTCTGCCTCTCGCCCCTAGGTCATTGATTCAAGTGCTATTGATCATAGAATGGAGTTTCAAGTATCTTTTCTAACATTCACGAGTCTCTGTCCAATGTTACATTAGCTAATGATTCTCTATCCATACCAAAGGGGATAGGCACGGTTCTTCTGACATTCTCCATATCTTTATCTTCAGCCATATATCTCCCAAGTTGTCTATTTTAACCTTATGTCTGTAAGTCATCTTACAAAAGATATAATAGTTCTATAACTTCCCATCTTGATTCCTGTGTTTTTAAGGTTTTGACGACAAGGAAGATGATTGATAAAGGACATGTGTCAGGGGGGCTATACTCGTTTGCTCATACTACCAATGTTGCTTGTTCTGTGGCTTCCCCACATTAGATCCATTGTCGTTAGAGCCACCCGTCATTGGAAAGTTTAAAGAAGTTAGATCCCCAATTTCATTCTTTATCTAGTCTTGAGTGTGAATCATGTCAATTTGAGAAATTGCACCATATAAATTATCATCCAAGAATCAATAAATAGGGTTCCTAGCCGTTTGTGTTAGTTCATTGTGATGTATAGGGTCCATGTCCTACTTTTACTAAGTTGGGTTTCAAGTACTTCGTTACTTTTGTAGATGATTACTCAAGAGCCTCTTGGTTATATCTAATGAAAAGTTATTTTGAGTTATTTTCCATGTTTTGTCCAATGCACAAAGTACGTACTCAATTTTCAATTCCTGTGTGTATTCTTCGAAGTGATAATGCAAAAAAATATTTTTCTAATCCTCTTTCTGAATTCCTGACCCAACAGGGCATTCTTCATCAATCTTTCTATTCAAATACACCACAACAAAATGGTGTCGCTGAAAGGAAGAACAATCACTTGTTAGAAGTTGCTCAATTATTAATGTTTGAAATAAAGGTAAACAAATCCTTTTGGGTTGACACTCTTATCATTGTAGGTTATCTTATCAACTGCATGCCATCCTCTATTCTTAAGGGTGCAACTCCATACCCTCTTCCTTTTCATTCTAAATCCTCATTTCATTTACCACCTCGTATACTGGTTGTCTGCTATATTTGTGACCATCGTCCAGGGCTTTCCAAACTAGACCCGCAGTCTCTTAAATGCTTTTTTGTGGGGTATTCTCATACACAAAAGGATTACCGTTGTTATTGTCCTTTGCATAAGTATTTTACCACTGCAGTTCCTTCTTTGTGTTGACTGTTTATTTTAATGAACCAATGGAGCCTCTTACAATGGATGATGATTCCTTTACATATGTTATTGTGAAATCCACTTCGGATTCTCCACCAATTCCTCTACCTACCCAACACATATACAGTAGATGTTATCGTCAGCATGTGCAGCCCCTGCAAATGTACCTTCACCTATTTCATCTTCTTCATCCTCTGAGTTTGAGGTAAGCCTATCACACACTGACCTTGATATCCTTATAGCACATTGCAAAGGAATTCATAGTTGTACCCAGCACCTTATTGCGCAATTTGTTCGTAATTCCGGTTTGTCTACCTCTTTTTGGGCTAGTCTGGTCACCATTAATACACATCTTATTCCTAAAACTATTGCTAAAGCATTATCTAGTCCAAGCTAGAGGATAGCTATGGAGGAGGAACCATTAGCATTGGATCAAAACTAGACTTGGGATGTTGTTCATCTACATGCAGGGAAGACTACCATTGGATGTAAATGGGTGTTCACTGTCAAGTTTAATCCTAATGGTTCTCTTATTCACCGCAAGGCAGATTGGTTGCTAAAGGTTATGCATAGATTTATGGGGTCAATTATGATTATACTTTCTCTCCAGTGGCTAAGATTAACCTCCATTTACCTTTTCCTTTCTTTGGCTGCTTATGCTTGTTGGCCTCCTTTTTTGCTTGATGTATGCCTTCCTCCATGGTGATTTAACTAAAGAGGTGTATATGGAGCAATCACCCAAGTTCATTAATCAAGGGGAGTCCGGTCATGTCCGCCGTTTGAAGAAATCTTTATGTGGTTGAAGCAATCTCCCAAAACTTGGTTTGGGAGGTTTACTAAGGAGGTGCTCCAATAAGGAATGCTCAGATGAAGTGGAGATCGTTCTATGTTTTCCTATGTTTCTAGAGCTAATCGGATATTTCTTGTAGTTTGTGTGAATGAGATTATCATAACTGAAGATGATTCTAAGAGGATTGATGAGTTGAAACTATATTTGTAATAGCAGTTTCTAATAGAGGATTTAGGATGACTTAAATATTTTTTGGGTATCAAAGTGGCACAGGCGAAGAAAGGTATTCATCTCACAAGTATGTCATATGTTTTGGAATTGCTTATAGAGACAAATATGCCAAGAGCTAAACCACTAGATATGCCATTGGTAGTTGGCTCGAAATTGATGGTAGAGGATGGCGAGCTATTAGATGATTCAGAAAGGTATCAAAGACTTGTTGGAAAACTAAATTTTCTTACTGCCACTTAACCTGAATTCCTTTTGAGTGTTGAGTCAGTTTATGTCTTCCCCCGTACCTCTCATTAGGATGCTGTAGTCAAAGTTTTGAGATACTTGAAAAAAGCTCTAGGTTGTGGTCTCTCCTATAGTGATCATGGTCACAAAAGGATGGAAGCATTTTCAAATGCCAATTGGTCCAGGTCTCCTACAAAATGGAGGTCTATATCGGGTTACTGCACCTTTGTGGGAGGAAACCTAATATCTTGGATGAGTAAGAAGCAAAGTGTTGTAGCTCGATCCAATGCAGAATTGAAATACAAAGCTATGGCTCAAGCTACTTGTGAGTTTGTCTGGATGAATCAGCTATTAGTTGATTCAAAGATCTTGCAACAATGGAGTTGTTGTGTGATAATCAAGCAACTATCCTTATTGCTTCAAATCCAGTATTCCACGAGCATACCAAGCATATTGAAGTTGGTTGTCGCTTTGTCTGTGAGAAGTTTCACGATGGAGTTATTTCTACTAGTCATGTTAGGAGTGGTGAACAGCTAGCTGATATTTTCACCAAGTCTTTAGGGACTAGTAGGGTTGAGTATATTTGTAACAAGCTGAGCATACTTGATATCTATGCTTCAGCTTGAGGGGGAGTATTAAAGTGTGAGAGGGTTATTACGGTCCCAGACGGGAGTCTTAAAATGTGAGAGGGTTCTCATGACCATTAAATGTTATTTAATTAATAATAAAAGTGCAAGGAGTGGCAAACCCTTATCAATTTATACGCTCTCCTATTTTGTTCTATATCAATTTCTTCAATGTCGAATCAAACAAATAATCCATTATAATCAAAGTGAAACAGCATTGTTTGGGCTCAACTGACATGTCATGTGACAACCATTAGCCACATCAGATGCACCAAAAAGAAAAAAAAAAAAAAAAAAGAACAAACTTTTCTAGACAGAAAAATCTACAGTGGATATTTTTGTCCTGGAGTAAAAGTTCATGTTAATATTTGAGTCATTTGAAAGGTGAGGTTATTTTTGTCTCAAGAGTATAAACTCATGGACATTTTTCTCCCTCAAGCAAAAGTTAGTGCTTTTTTCAGATCATTCAAAAAGTGGGTTATTTATGTCCTAAGGGTATAAGTCTCATGCCTTTTCTGTGGCATTTCACTGTTAATATCATAGGGGAACATAGAAAATTAACAAGTACGACTAGAAGTAAAGATTTGATCACAAGGTTATCATAAAGCAGAAATATGCGAAAGCATTTACCTTGTCATGAATCAACAATACTGTTGAAACAGCAGCCTGTATATAGTCTGACACCGGATCCTCAACATAATGAATTTGCACATTAAAACCTCTACCCTGAAGATCAGATCAATTTTTAAGTTGTTCATGCATAGTAGATGTGTGCTCACTTGCACACCATCTCTTTCAGCGGAGAGGGAGAGAGAGAGAGAGGGGCACCTCAACCGAGAGGATTGCAGGTTCCATAGCCAATGCAGGTTCCTCACCTTGTAGTCCTCGACGCTTTCTGCCAGATTACAACATACAGAAGACAATAGCCATATTCAACATTAAAAACTTCAATAAAAAACTAAGTTTAAGAGAATACTCAACTTAACATGGACCCTCTCATTTCCTCTGCATCATGTAGAATTTACAAGACAGTACTTGGTTAAGATCAGAATGCACATGAAAAATTATTAGAGTGCGATGTCCTGACCAAGCAAATACAACCGTGAACAAAACCAATTTTTAGTCACGGTCACGAACAAGAATCGGTTTTAATTGCATTCGAAATAATCAAAATTGCTTTTGATTCTGATTTTATATCATCTTGTTTTAAAATTGCTTTAATATGCATCTCATTGATAATTTATAATGATGTTCAGCATAATCTCATTAAGCTCAGCCCAGACACAGTTGAGATAACTTTTTATCGTGAGTTCACAAACCAGAATGCTTTGATGTATGTGACACCTGATTGATTTGATCTCACCAAGCACATGTTATATTGTCTTTTCCTCTTAACTAAGCAGCACAACGTGCTTTAAGCTACAGCCTTTTGCATGCATAACCCCACCTACTTGCTATGGAGGTTACGGACCACATCTTGAGGTGTTAACTTGTCTTTATCTCTATGACCATTACTGCATTTTTGTTTTCTTCTTTGTCGTAAGAATGGTAGTGGATGCGCATTTTTCTCCATTTTTTACTTAGAAGCAGAGTATCTACGTATTTGCAAAGCAGCATCACTATACTGCGGAATTATGAGATTGGAAAGTAGAGGTTTTTTCTTAAGGAAAATATGCTGATAATCATGATGTATTTGCAAATATTACACCCTTGCGTGATATTCTGGAAAAAAAAAAAAACTAAAATTAAATGAGTGACCGTGGGTATGATCTATCCCAACTGGCATAGATACTAACAAAGAATAAAAAATTACTTCCCAATCACAGGATGAACATTGGACCACTAAAGGGTGACACTACTCTTAAAATCCAAAACTCACAAAAAATAAAAGAAGTGACTAACAATTATTTGGATTGAAACAACCTTACCAAAAAAAAAAAAAAACCATTCAGATTGAAAGAACAGGAACCCCCTAATATTCAAATACATAATGAGAAAACTGGAAATCACTAAATGTGCAGCCTTTGAGCTTCAATTTGAGCAGGGTTTTGCAGACTAGATCTTATGCTCGAAGCATAAGTAAGGGTCTGCTTTTGCAGCTTATTCTTCAATCACAACTCAAAATCAAACTATATCCCAGTTTGGACAACGCATCCAAGAGCTCTGATTTGGCCTAATCATGAGCAGAGTTTATAAACATGTCCAACTAGAGCTAAACAGGAGCCAATTAGTCAAGATCAGTGCAGCATTAAAAAGACTTATGAATGCAGGGCACATCAAATGAAAAGCACTTCCAAATATATTAGTATCTCTTCTTGATTGCAATATTAAATGAATTTTCATATTCATTCAAGCTTGCATGGCAAAAAAAATCCTCAAAACAGAAACACAACCAACCAAAATCAGACAAAACTTAATCCAAGGACAGGTAAATGTGTTGAAGAAAACCTGGTTTGGAAGAAAGCAGACATAGATTTAGCTTCAATAGTGGCCGAGGATATGATCAACCGCAATTCAGGTCGACGTCGTTGTATCTAAATTCAGAACTAGAAATTAGTCTATACTAGAAAAACCGAAGTTCTGAAATTGCTTACTGAAAGCAAGTAAAATACAGCTGTAAGATAGCTGTATTACAACCAACACAAAATGTCCTGGTTGTACAAAATAATACCTTCTTCAGAAGACCCAGTAGGATATCAGTTGAAATAGACCTTTCATGGGCCTCATCCACCATTATGACACTGTTTTCACAACAGATGATGATAGAATAATATTATAATTGCCTCATAAACAACAGATATTAATCTAAGTATAAACAAGCAAAAGGTCACACAATATAAAATATTTTTGAAACTCAAAATCCCAACTTTTTAGAATATACAAATATTGGAGAGTAAGTAAAGTCAAGACATATATATTTAAATTTGTCACCTCTTAAAAGTTTAGTATTCATGTTCTATTCCTTCAATGCACTGAAACCCTCCTACTTGATCATCTATTGGGGTCTCTCTAAGATTGCATCAAGAAGAGCTGCTAGTTTTGAAAATAATCACTGCTAAGCTAAGTAAACATCTTTTGATGATAACAGTCACCCTAATATAGCAGTATTGCACCCATCTCACTTCTGATGTCAGACAATCTAGATCTACCAAAACAGAAATTATTTGGCAATGCAGAACTTTGCTTTAAAATATTTAAGCAACCATTCTTAATAGGAAGTAATCTACTCTGTGGAAGCTTGTGTGTGCATAGGCACATGCAAAAACCAAAAGCTACACTGCAAGTAGACTCATGGGTTTGTTGCAGATATTCAAGGTGACACATCTCGCCATAAGCAATCCTCCTTTATTTTGATAGGTTGTAGAGGACTATCCTAGAAATATAATCCTAGTACATCAGAACAGACAACTTAATAAAGAGGAAAGGAAGAACAAAATAAGAAGACATTGCTACAAGATTTCTTTTGAACAAAATAAGACTTGACTGGAGAAAGATGAACAAGGGACAAATAAAAGATACAAAATAGTAGAACCAGAAGTTTCAAATCCCTCAAACAATCTTTTGTTACAAATGTGCCATGTAACACTCATCAGAGCCTTGCTACAAGATTTCTTCTGAGCTTGAATCAACCACAAAGGCTTTTTATTAGGGAAATTGTATAGCGTTTCTATGCACGACCCAAGAGAAATTTGAAGATAATATTACACAGTTTCAAAGTGAAGTCTCCATGAAGAACAAGACAATCAGCAGATTTGCCCACACCTTTTCACATACAACAACAATGCCACATTATATAATTATGCTTTCGGACAATATTGGTAGTAAGAATCTTAATTCAAGCAATGCTCCAACAGAAAAGGAAATTCTATAAGGAATCTGAAGAAGCCAACTTGCTTTAGAGAGGAAGGGCCAGGGGAAAAATTTCCCAAGATGTTGTAAAAGATTTAAAGCTAAGGCTCTAACTATTGGGTGGATGGCATGCAATCTCATCTTATCTTGACCAACAAACTTCAGCAGAATACGGAAGATAGAAAACAGTCAATGAAGGAAACTCCCAACAATTTAACTATGTATAAAGCAAAGTACCAATGAACATTTGACCTCCTGGAAACATATAGTTTGACACAATCACATTGAGCCACCAAAGTAGAAAACTCGGTCTTTTGAAACTCACATCCATCTCAACTAGACCAACAGACATTGTGCATGCTGTGATTAATCATGTAAAGGAAAGAGTAAAACTTAAGCTGGCATCACATGAACAGAGAAAAGGAGCAGTCGATGGAAGCACAGAGTTCAAAATGATTTCTGAGTGCATTATGATTTCTGCATAGAAAGATGCTTCTTCTTGAGCGTGGTCGCATGCACAAATACAAGTGAGAGAGAGAGAGAGAGAAGATAAGGGAAGACATGAGACGGCAATTCAAAGATAGTACCTATACTTAGTCAAAAGTGGATCCCCCATCATTTCCCTGAGTAGCACCCCATCTGTGAGAAACTTGATCAGGGTTCCCTGTGCCAAAAGAAAAATAAAAATAAAAATAAAAAGAATGTCACCAAAAAAGAGTATTCAAGCAGAAATTAACTTTGGTAAGTCAATTTAGGCTCAAGAAACAATTTTTCTAAATTCTGCATGATCCTATAGCAGGCAAAGCACAACAACTCAAAAGGTAACTCAGCCACAGGGAAAGCAGAAAACTGACAGTACTGGTAGCATCTTCAAACCGTATTGTGTAGCCAACTTCCTCTCCAAGCTTGACTCCCATTTCTTCGGCAACTCTTGATGCAACAGCCTGTCACCAAATATCTGAAGCTTAACAGCATAAAAGGACTAATGCTAATGGAGATCGGGCTATAGACAGGCAAGCATAAAATAAAGTCTAAACTTGTGGATTATTCAATCTCATACGGTAGGCAGGCAAGTCTAAAAATGCTGAATCTACTACAGAGCATGATGGTTAAATATTGATTCTGCAATTTAGAATTCGTAATGCAGACAGTTTAATATAATAAACTTAGCACATGAAGTGGACAAGTAAAAAGCTCAAATCCAATACAAAGTAGGCTTTCTTCTTGACCAGTAATAGGCAGTCTTGGAAGTGGCAGATGAACAAGAAACATAGTGAGCAGATGCGTAATTATAGAGCAACTTAATTTATGACCTGGACAGCCAGTCGTCTCGGCTGTGTACAAGCTATTACACGCCCACCATCAGCCCAACCTGCTTCTTTGAGGTACTGCATTTACCAAAGTAAATCACAACCATCAAACTTTTAAGCATTTCGTAATCAAAGGATAAGAAGGTTCCAAATAAGATAACTAGGAACTAACTTCAAGAGGCAATGGAAAGATGAAATAAAGGCTAACATTGTTGAGAGGCCACACACATTCTCTTTTAATCGTTAGATGATACATCATGGACCATGGTGGCCAACAACATTAAAGGAAACTACAAGTCTCGAGTTTTGTTCTCATTCGAGAATATGTATTACAAACGTTGGCATGACAAACAAAATCCATAAATTATTGGTTCTAAAGACCATAAAACCAGCTTCACTCTAATAGACAGAGAATGTAATCATCAATGCTTCAAGTATTTAACTATTCAACCTACAAATATCTCTGATGCCAACAGAACATAAAGCTCAGACAACTTATTTTAAAGGATTCTTTTACAAAATTTCACGAAAGCACCACCCTGACATTACAGGCAAAGTAAATCCTTTATTTGCTCCAGTAGCAGGAGTGTCAATCCTGTTGCCAACCCCATGAACAAACTTGCATTTTACAATGTTTTAATTCTCACAAAGAATGCTATCAATCTCAATGTTTTCCCTCCTCTCCATATATGTACACCCTATATTCTATTCTTTTCCCAACATTCAGATTTCATCCAGGACACTATCTGTACATATTTACATAAAAGTATACATTCATTCATAAGACATCATTTCTCACTCTCCAAGTATGCCAAGCAAAAGCATTCCAAACAATAATTGTAAAGTGAACAGAAATTTTAACAATGTTACTCCTAACAAACAACGATATGGAGGCTACACAGCTATATGGGGTGCTTGCTACCGAAATCAAGAACATAGGGCAACATTCTGCATCGCCTTTAAAGACCAATCTCACAGTTTCATAGACAGCAAACAAAGGCCAAAAAGATGACAGAGCAGACACAGTAAAGGGTCAAATAGAGAACAAAGGAAAAAAAAAAAAAAATTGGAAATAACTGAAGAGAATCTAAATTGAAATTGCATTCCCTGGTGTTTGCCAGAGTGAATTCGGCTCTGACATTTAGAAAACCATGTCGGTACCATCTCTGAGGAGTGTCTTGTGACTTGCATCAAATAAAACTACACCTCCATCTCATCATAACACATTCTGCATCTTCCAATTTGGGATCTCTGACCTCCAGAGAAGCATAAAGAACACCGAGCAAATCGACCCAAATCAAGAAAAACACAAACCTGTGGAATCTGAGTGGTCTTCCCACTACCCGTCTCCCCAACTACGATGGTGGTCGCATGGGTCTCCACCAAATAAAGAAAGGCGGTCCTGTACTTGTACACAGGAAGCCTTTGCCTCTGCCTCTCGAAACCAGCATACCCATATCTAGGCACAAGCAAAGCACAACACCCACGAAAAATTGTCGTCAACACTCCTTTTTTCCCCCACCATCTTGCGCATATCAACGAACACCCAACACGCGGGCGATTCGAAACGAAAATTGCGAGAAGGGACGTACCCAGAAGAGGACGAGGAGGCAGAAGCCGAGAGGAAGAGGACGCCGCCTTCTTCGTCGTCAATTAGCCGAGGCTTCTCGGTCCCCGGCTTCCAGAATTGCGCCATTCAGTTGGGTTTATTGCGTTTTCCCGCTTCGAGGGGTGTCGGTCGGACACGAGCATGCAAACAAGACTCGGAACTGAATTTATGGACGAGACATTTGTACTGTCGTAGGTTTAAAATCCCCGCTCGCCCTTTCGATGTCGGGAGTCCCGGTTGCTATGCAATGTGGATTCGACCTGCGTACGAGACATTTGTACTGTCGCCGACTCCACTCCGAGTCACACATCCGGCGTCGTGATGGTGGCCGACTTGCCCACTGAGGAGGACTGCCAACGTTTTTATTTTTCTATTTTTTTTATTATTCAGAACTAAAAAGGATATAAATCAGTGATCAACAAAAAAGAATATAAATCTGTTTGGTAAGATCGGCTAAATTTTTTATTTTCTGGAACAGCTTTGTAGCCGGTTAATAAATTGAGAACAAAAATAAAAACTAAAAAGTACTTACTTCCGTTTTCCTGAGAACAAAAAAAGAAATATGGTTATTTAAAAAACAAAAAGAAAAAGGCTCAACATAACCTAATACTCATCTTTACACAATCAACACAAAGTCCAATAGTCTCCTGACCTGATCCAAGTCCCCATTTTTTTGAATAAAAAATAATAAATAAATAAATTCAGAAATTTAGGGAAAAAATTAGAATTAGAGTTGCAATAGTTTTACTAGATTTTAGTTTAACTCTAGTTTAAAATTAGTTTAGCGCAAAAAAAAAAAAGTGAAAATCTTTTGATGGAAATAGTGTTTAAAATTGAATAAGCTTTTAGGGCTTTATATATATAGATTTTTGAATGTTGTTTTCTTTTAGAGACAATGTTAAATCACGAAAACTTGGTGCGTACAAGCAACATTTGTTCTTCTTCTTGTAGCTAAAATGCACATGTTTATTAAAACATGCAAAAATTTATTATCAAACTCCTCATATTATGACTTAAAAACTATTGGGACTCTCATTTATTATTTCTAGTCATCCATTTTTAACTAACTATTACGTTGAATTTTCTTTGACCATCTTATAATATCTTGATCAATTAAATCCTTAGAAATGTATAGATTTATCTAAACATGAAATGTTAAATCTCCACTAACACTTTTATAATTAAATGAAAAAAAAATGGGAATAGAAATTTTTAGGATCATACAAACGCATTATGTTATTTTTCTATTCCGGAAATTTATACAATTACCAAATACATTATTCTACTAAGAAACTCATCTAGGGATTAGAAATAGAAACAATTATTTATGAATAAATATTATTTCTCAAAAAAAAAATATTACTAAACACACTCTTAAAATATCAAAAATTGTGTATAAGGCCAAAAGTTTTGCCAAATTATTAAGGTGTCAAATTAGAGATAAAACGATTATTTAGGTGCTAAGGCAAGAAAATTCCGTCCAAAATTAACACACGACTTTTTTAATTAAATGTTTTATATAGGTGGCATTATATTTAAAAAAATCCCAGTCATGTGGACTTGCAAAACAACGCCCACTTCATCCAAAGCGGCACCATTGTCCCCAATTGACGTCGTCTTATGAGTCGACAAAAAACGACGTCGCACGAATAGTCCTGAAACAGCGCCATTCCATGGCTCAACAAAAACCGACGCCCTTCCTTCTGTCATGTTCAACCCTGGGTCACCTCCTCACCGTCATAGCTCACCCACTTTCGCTGTTGAACTCCGCCGGTCTCCGTCGTCACCACCTGCCATCGCACCTGTGTCGGACTGAGATGACTCTATCTCCAGCCTCTTTTCCAAGATCTCTCTTCCTCTGCAATTTCCTCATTGAATTGAAAGATGTCTCTTTTTGGTTAGCATCGCACGATGAATGACCAAATCACAACACCTCCATCAAAATGACATCAATTTAGATCTCAATTGGCCATCGAAGGGCAGAATCTACGGATGATACGATACGCAATGCACCCGCACAACACTTCTTTTTTCCCCCACTATCTTGCGCATATCAACGAATGCCCAATACGCGGGTGATTCGAAACGAAAATTGCGAGGAGGGACGTACCCGGAAGACGACAAGGAGGCAGAAGCCGAGAGGAAGAGGACGCCGCCTTCTTTGTCGTCAGTTAGTCGAGGCTTCTCAGTCCCCGGCTTCCAGAATTGTGCCATTTAGTGTGGCTTCGTGGGGAGGATTGCGTTTTCCCACTTCTCGGTCCACTTTGAGCAATGTCATGTGAACAAAGACTCGGAACTGAATATTTCTCCCAGTTGGGCTCCTTCGTAGGTTTAAAATCCCCAGTCACTCTTTCGATCTCGGAGTCCCGGTTGCTATGCCATGTGGATTCGACTTTCGCACAAGGCACTTGTACCATTGCCCACTTCATTCCAAGTCGTGCCGGGTGTCAAATTATAAGAAAAACGATCACTAAAATGATAACGATCAAAGTTTTAGCCGAATTACTTAAATGCCAAATTAAAAATAAGAAGAAAAAGAAGAAGAAGAAATGATCACTAAAGAGACAATGACGAGAAATTCTAATCAAAATTAATACATAACGTTTTTAATTAAACTTTTTATATGAGTTGGCATTATATCTAACTCATTCATATGGACTTGCAAAACAACACCGCTTCGTCCTATGGGGCACCATGGTCCCGAAATGATGTGGTCTCATGGGTCAACGAAAAACGACGTTGCACCAGTTGTCCCAAAACGATGCCATTCCTCGGCTCAACAAAAAACGACGCCCTTCCTTCCGTCGTGTTCAACCCTCAGTCACCCTCCTCGCCGTCACACCTTGCCGACTTTCGCTGTCGAACTTGGTCGGTCTCCGTCGTCACCACCTGCTATCGCACTCGCGCCGAACTAAGATGACTCTCGCTATCTCCAGCCCCTCTTACAAGATCTCTCTTCCTCTACATATTCCTCATCGAATTGAAAGATGTCATCGCACGACCAATGACCAAACACAACACCTCAATCAGACCGATATCAATTCAAATCTCAATGGACCGTCGAAGGGCAGAATCTACAAACAATATGACATGCAATGCACTCGCACGATGAAAAAAAAAAAAAAAAAAACACTAACGCAGAGAGAAAGAGAGGATCGAGACAAGGTCGAACCTGTCAAGAATTGGCGAGAAAGGAGAGAGGCGGTGCTGGGGTCTGCAGGGGATTGGGGAAGGAGCACCATCTCTCTCTACCTATTTTCTCTCTCTGGATTTAGGGTTCTTGGGGAAAAGGCATTCAACAACGCCGTTTATGCTTTAGACGCTGGCCAGACACATCGGCGAGCCACGTTAGCAAAAGATACTAATTAAAAAAAGAAAGAGGTCTGCCAAACATATCAAAGTTGACACTGAAAAAATCATTTTTCAAAAAAAATTGATATTAAAGTGATCCAAAAAAAAAAAAAAAATTGACAGTCATACGCAACTTTTAATACTTCTAATGTCCTTCTCCCTACTCGTGAGATTGCTAGTATGAAACTATCCTAAAGATCAGGGGTTGCCAACATAGGGTCACTCAAATATTGTCCTCGCTTGCATGTAAAAGGAAATTATCACTCCTCGCATTTTTTACTTAAATGAAAGGGAATTGTCCTCATATACTTATTACTCTAATATTCTAATGCCATATTTGTGTAATTTTTTAGTGACATTAAAAGATTTATGATTAATTTTAAAATGTCAGTGAGGCCCTAACTAATGAAAAATAGGGCAATCGTATATTTGGCATCATCACTATCGGGGTCAGAGGAGCACTATCAAGGTCACAAGATGTTAGTAAGGCCCTAACTAATGGGAAAATAGGGATTTGAAGAATGCCGATGAGGCTCCCACCAATGAAAAATAGGGCACGATGTTGTCAGCGTCTCTATTAGAGTCATGAGAACACTTTTATCAATTCATCGTTACAAGCGTGGGTTGCGATTACCCTAGAAGAGGTGAAGTTCACCTTGTTCCCTAACGAATGGCAAAATAAGTTGTGTGATGATTGTCTAACCCAGTATGTAATGTGGGGACTCGTGAGCTAGAGTAGTAGAAGTGGAAGCAAGTCAAAGTCGCGACATAGAAAGTTTAAGGGTCACATGAAGTGGAAGCAAGTCAAATTGCCCAAAGTTGCAGAATAGAGGTGGTAGGTAAGATGACACAGGCAGTGTGGTGAACTTTACAAAGGGAAGCCTTGATGATGCTAGACTATTTTGTGTGTAACTACTAGCATGTCAAAATACAAGTACTAGATTTGTGATGTTATAATTATATGACACCTCATAGGAACTGATTTCTCTAAAGACACTTGATGATATTAGATGTAAGTACATCATCAAACATGAAGGAAATCTATTGGAGTAACGTGATAATGACAAAGGGAGAGAAGTTGCATCCTTGCTATCATCTACTGAGAGACAGACCACAGCAAGAGACGATGTATCATCAGGTGAGTCAAAATTGGACTTGACTTAGTTATGGCCTACGTAGTTGGGGCACATGAATGAGGCTAGTATGATGATGTTGAACAATAGGGGTTGCTAAAGGGCTAAAAGACAAGAAAGATGGACTTGTATGCACACTAATTCTTCTGAAACAGCAAGAGGTAAAATTTAGTACAAATGTGCATTCTACCCAGCAATTACTACATATTGCTGACGACTAAATTTTAACACCAAATAATTTATCGAATTCAATCACCATCACGGTGTCCTTAAACACCATGCTTGGTCGAATGCAAAGGTGTCCTTAAAAATTGCATTGCATTTAAGATTATATTGCATCTAGATAACTTTCCTAATTTAGAACCTCATTTCCTGGAAATATGTAGTAATTTAGGAAATTACCTAATTTATCTTAGAATTTAACATAAATTAGTTCCTACTTTAGATTAGGTCATTATGTAAATTTCGGTAGTTTCTTATTTTAACTCTAAATAAAATATCAAAAATATTGCATACGTATCCTATATAGAATTAGTAAGTCATATATTGCACGTCATTAGTGATCATATGCTTTAGAGTCATATAATTTAAGTTATATATTACATGAAACCCATTGCGTTTAGTTTGTATAAGAAAAACACCAAAAATTATTAGCACTGCGTCATTAGGTCATTATCTTCCGATGACGTTATTTAGGTCATATTAGGTGTCATAAAGTTTAGCCTTCTTATTTATTAAAAGAAAACTCAAGAAAAATAATTAATCTCTAGCGTGGTTTAAACAATAGAGTTTAATTGATTCTAATTCATGTCACTGAAATTGCATATAGGTCATGTTTAAACTGTTATTATAGCTTGGATGTCATATAGAATTTCCATATAGTCCACTAATGCATGTTTACTTTAGAAAAGAAAGAACTCAAAAAAGGTTAATTGACATTGCATTCATAAATCATGTATAAATCATGCATAAATTGCTTAGTTTCAGTTAACATTATGCAGAACACTTGGTGCATTGGATGATAACAAAGCCTCGCTTTTGCTTTGCTTTGCTTAATGCATCGAGGTTTTTGCCCTTTTTAGCAAGTTATTTATAACTTTGATTACTGACTATTAAATTCTTGTTTGTACAGTCGTATAATCAACCATCGCATATTAGTGAATTAGAATTAAAATTAAGCAAGACTGCTTGCAAAATAATTTTGAAATAAAGAGAAAAAGATACCTAAAGAGTGTTAGATTTACCTAGCGTAATTGAACTATAATAGATTAGCAAATCAAATTACATGTTTGATTGATTAAATCAAAACATTTAGGTTGCAATTAGTCTAGGCATGGGAGAGTCTGTACTAAGTGTTTGCTTAGTAATCCATTAGTTTTCCCATGGTGGTTCGCCTCATAGAATATTGTGACACTACTCCGGACTTCAAGTGTTCAAATGTCCTACACCGACTTCAAGTGTTCAAATGCTCTACGTATGTTTATGCAATTAATGGTAAACTTGAGTCAATGATGGAGAACCACTCTAGTTATGCGCATCGGTATTTGTCAAAAAACTCAAAAGAATGTCAGAAAACTCATAAATCTTTTGTATTTGTGCCAATTTAGTTCTAAATCTTTTAATTTTGTGCCAATTCTATCATTCCGGCTAATTTTGGCTGGATTTTGTTGACTAGGCGCTAGTCGACTAACATGGCATGGCCAATGCTGACGAGAACAACTATTAACAATATTTTAATAATTTTTCTGAATTTTTATTTTGTTTTATTTTTTTTTGTTTTTATTTTTTTCTTTTTTCCTTCTCCTCCTCCTTCCTCTATCCTGTTGTCGAATGCTTCAAGGAAGGCTAAGAGAAAGAAGTAAACGAGCAAGAACACTTTTTCGCGCTCAATCCCTTGCTTGTTCTTTCACTTCTTACTAGCAGCTCTTCCTTTACACCTGAGAACAACCTATTCTTTATCACAGCAAACCATGAAGAGTCGAAAGAGTTCACATATGTTGAGAGCTTGCAGGCAGAAGAATAACTAAAAGCTGTCCGATCCAATGCAATCTCAATCACTACTTGTAAACCTGCGAAAAATGCGAAAGGAGCCCTCATCCCCTCTCTCCTCTCCCACTCCACACCTGAATAGATATAGGGTGGCCTCGCCTTGGAAGGCTACATTCGATTTGGAATGGATCTGTAAAAGGCTAAAGCAGCCCTACTTTCACTATGCTATTACTGGGTGGGCAAGGAGCAAGAGAAGCAAGTGGGTCATGATGATGTTAGAATTTGCACCTATTTGTATCTATTTAATGATTAGTCTACTACTTTCTTTGATCCTACTTGGTGTTCCTTTTCCATTTGCTTCCAATAGTTCGACCTACCTAGAAAAATTGTCGACCAAACGCAGCGGCTAGCTAGGTTGAGGTCGACCTAACCAACCTCTAACGAGCCTCATTGGCCATTGGCGAGGCTCAAGCCCTTGTAAGAGGCCATGAGGTCGTGCTTGTGAGGGCTCAAGCCCTCGCTAATGGCTAGGTGAGGCTCAACCTCGCCAAATTTGGCGAGGTTGGGCCTCACCCATGGCTAGCGAGGGCGAGCTTCCCCAGCCTAGCACAAGGCCAACCAGCGCGGCCTGGGTGGCCTTAACCTAGCCTTGCCAAAGGCTAGCGAGGCTCGATAAGGCAAGCCTTGCCCATGGTTGATGAGGCCTAACCCTCGCGGCCTAGTGCGAATAACCCTCGTGACCCATGGCAAGGGCTCAAGCCTCTCTAAGCATTGCCTTTGGCCAATCGTCAAGGTTTGACGATTGACTAGAGGAAGGGGGAGGAGAAGAAAAGGAAAAGAAAAGGAAAAGGAAAAGAAAAGGAAAAGGAAAAGGAAAAGGAAAAAAATGAAAAAAATAAAAATTTAAAATATTATTAAAAGTTGTTCATGTCAGCACTGATTGTGTCACTTCAGCCAACCATCGCCCAATCAACAAACTCTGACCAAAATTAGTCGGAAAGGACTTAATTGGAACCAAATGAAAATGTTTAAGACTAAATTGGCACAAATTGAAAAAGGTCTATGATATATTGGTACCAATAAAAGGTTTATAACTAAATTGGCACATGTAAAAAGTTTTAGGACTTTTTTGACACTTTTCCCATGAGACTACTATGCTTCAACAATATAGACTCAACTAGTAGTGCAAGCTTATCATAGTGTTTAGTGGTTAGAGGCAATGAGTGAATAGATGTAAATTTTCTACAAACATTAGGCACAAGAACTTGTCAAAGAACCCAAGAGCTAGATGATTTTCTAGTGTAAATTGGTCTACAAATGAAATGAGGGCATTCCTAATATTAAGGCGGTGATAGCAAGAGGGCATTGACTATAGTGAGGTATTTTTTCAATGGTAAGACATATTTCTATTAGAGTATTATTAGTCTTAGTTACAGCAAATGATCTCAAGTTGGACCGCCAAAATGTGGAAATAGTATTTTTTCATAGTGAGTTGGAGAAGCAGATTTACATGAGGTAGTCAAAGAGATTTTTTATCTTGAGTAAAGAAGACCACATTTTCTTGTTAAAGAAATCTCTGAAAAAATTATACTAATATTGTAATAATATTCGTATTACACTCATTTTAGTAGTATAACTTTTCAATCGCTCAATTAAGTGTAATGACTCTTAAAATAGTTCACTTACGTTACTCCTTTTAAAAAAAAAAAAAAAACATGCAAGGAGTAATTGAGCGATGTAATCAAGATAAATCAAATTAAGAAATTATCAGGTTTGAGCTCAATTGGACTCTTGCTAGGTCAATCCTTCTCTTGCTCGATCAGCTATGTTTGAGCTCCATTTGAAATGGTTAATTGAGATACTTATTATGGACTTGACTCGACTTCACATTGATATGTATTCCTTTCACCAGGGATCATGAAAATATTCATGTTTATATTCTTACTTTTTAAATTGGTTTGGACATGACTGAATTGATACAAATACAAAATGTTTAGAACTAAATAGATAAAAAAAAAAAATGTTTAAACTGAATTGACATAATTATAATAGATTTAGGACTTTTATGATAATTCTTGTTCGGTTTGGAATCATTAAACCCGTAGAAAATAGATCTCTCCCGCTTCAACATTTGGCTAACTATAGGGATTTAACCTGCTTACTGTGCCTAAATCACAAATTGCCAGAAAAGAGAGAGAACGAAATAGCTTAACAGCTGATTTCAAAGAGATGGCATTTATATATATTATATGTATCTGTATATATAAATATATCATGCACTGCTATCTTGTTATACACGTGTATATTAAAATTTAATCGTGTAATGTTATCGTAACAATTGCAGTGGTCAATCTCTGATATTTAGATTTGATTTAAAACGCCAACCGTCTATCAAGTATCTAGCGAGTTGACACGATCCTAAAATGACCTTCTACAAAATCGCTAATGTTTTGCGTTGTGTATCCATTTAAGTTGACACGATCCTAAAATGACCTTGTACAGAACATGCCGATGTGGATATTCTGTTAAGTATGATTCATCATTATTTTTGTTCATTTGGTCCCCATACTTTGTTTATTTGTTCAATTTGGTCAATAAACTGTTTTTTTTATATTCTCTTGCGATTGCGCAATGTGAAATTTAGATTTAATCTCAACACAAAATGTTTATCAATTATGTTACAACATTAAAACCCAAATTTGACACGCTAATTAAATGTTTACACAACACAAAACATTTGAGAGATGACTTCTTATTTAGAAATTGTTAATTGTGTTTACATGTTTTAGGTATTTGTGAATGTAAATAAGCATGTCGTGTAGACACAATGAACAATTTAAATTGCTTAATTAAACGAGTCCGAGTGCAATATAAACTGGTAAAAAAGGTCAAATCATACCTGACATGTTTATTATTCATTACGACTAAACTTATATTAACACATTATTGAGTATGTATATCTTGTGAAGGGATTATATACTGATGTTGTCTTGAATTCCACAATATTCAATCGGGAAATCTAGGAAGGCTTGAAGATTGCAAGCTATTTGTTTCCTAATATATTTCCTAGGTTTGGGTTTCAAATTTGATAGTACCTTTATGGTGGAATTCCTTTCCTACTAGGCTTAGGAAAGTTGGGATCTAAAAATATATTTATTTCAGTATTGTATCTTGTACTCTTGACATACGCTCAAAAGAAATCGTCTCTCTCTCTCTCCCATGGACGTAGGCGGATCTTTTACTGAACCACGTAAATCTCCGTGTTCTTGATTATTCTTGTTTACTTTTCTCATTTTGTTATGGTGTTCTTCCGCACAACATTATATTGAAAATTGCTAGTTGAAAATAACAGTCATCAAGATTTATCTTGTATAATATTTGATGACCCTTGTCATGCTTAAGTAAAAGCTATGAGAGAGAAGGAAACACACTATGAGTGTATTTGTTCCGTAGAAAATGAGTGATTTGACAAATATTATCTTAAAAATGATTACTTGTATTACTAACCAATCTAACTTTGCCAAAAAAAAAAAAAAAAAACAAATCTGAATGAAAAAGGTATTTTTATTATCCACGAAACTAATTAAACATAAATTATTATCGACAATAAAAACATTTTTATTAACTGATTATTTTAAACGATATAGATGATTATTAACCGTATTAAATAAAGAAAATTTTCATTTTCAATTTACCACAACATAACATGAGACAGTGCATTCGAGATGACAGATCCTTTTAATCGAAGTACTTACTGGTGCCCCCATTACCAAAATTCAAATGAAGAATAATGTTGCAGAAAGCTTGAAAACGGAAGGGAAAACGAAAGTCTACTTTTGAGAACACAGTTTAAAGAGAAA
Organism: Eucalyptus paniculata subsp. matutina; assembly: GCA_017140255.1. Taxonomy (NCBI): domain Eukaryota; kingdom Viridiplantae; phylum Streptophyta; class Magnoliopsida; order Myrtales; family Myrtaceae; genus Eucalyptus; species Eucalyptus paniculata. The sequence continues at coordinate 13,878,504 of CM029438.1, forward strand.
TGCTCTTTTTTTGAGTGGAGTCAATGGTGAGTCAATCCACCTACTTTCACATGCAAGAAGTTTGAATTGACACGACTGGCCCGTTGAATTTAAAATATACTATCGAGCCGCCATCTAGGGAAAGTTGCAACAAAATTTCCATAACGTGAGGGAAGCTCTAGGATGGGGAGACTCGGTCTAACTGGAAAATTTGAGGGCAGATAGAACCTTGGTGTCATAAAATCAGACAAGTACTTGGTCTTATCCTCAAAGTCCATGAGAATTTTAGAAGGTTTACGAAATGGTAAATTACCCAGGGAGTGGAATTTATGCGTTCAAATGCATTTGAGCCGTCGGATATCATGAGTATCGAGTAAAATGCATTGGATATATGATGATTGAAATATATTTTAACACAAACAGCACACTCGCATTTTTCTCTTAACAGAGACGGACTTAGAAGTTGAATCTTGAAAGAGTTACGTTCCAATATCGGTCAATTGCTCAATATACATAAAAATGGAAAATAAAACTTTGCTCCCTTATACATTTACCTAAATAATAATGATTGCTCACACTTAATATGAATTTAAAATTTATTTCACCAAATTTAATTTGAGATTAGCTGGGTTTTTCATTGGCTTGGGGTTCTCATTAAAAAATAATCGTTCCGCCGGTCATTTATATTTGGAAAGATGGTAAAGTGCAAAGCCTACAATGGCACAAATATTTCGTTTTCCAAGCGTGCAGAAAATGTGGTTGTAAAAGATCTAAAAAAAGAATAATATGAGTAGGTGAGGAGCCACCCCAGCCCCATCGCCTTTTCGTTAACATAAATTACACCATTAAGTCTACTAAAAAATCCGAATGATTAAAGTTATAAATGTTAGATCTTTGACAAATTTATCTCAAACCAATTTTTTAACCACCAAAATCTCCAAAGTGATACATAAGTAACAAATTTATGCTAAATTAATTTTCTAACAAAAAAAAAAAACTTCGAATCGATATACACTCCATTAGTTTCTATTAAGTTAAATTAATACCACGAAAAAATAAAAATTAGTATACTTATGATAAACTGAGAGTAAAATCTCAAATTTGTACATTTGTCAAATGTCACATGTTTTCCAGCCTAATAATTTGACAATAAAATTTAATGAAAACTAATGGAAGGTAATTTGCAGCCCAATAATTTGACGATAAAATTTAACGAAAACTAATTGAGGGTAATTTGCCACTGATATACTAGTTAGGGGTTTTTTTATAATTAAAAAATTAATTCGTGGTAAATTATTATATAGGTACTAATTTGGGGTTTTTTTTGTGATATTAACTATAAATTTTATGTGAATATTGATCTTTTATATAATCTCATTAGATATGATGGTGACGGTCTAAATTTACTTCAGCGTTTGTGTGCACCTCGTTTTGCGATATTTCAACATTCGCTAGCGTGCCTTGAAGGGCCCTCGTGAGAGAAGCGGCAAGCCTTCACTCTCATTGAATGTGAATTTCATCAATCCCTTGACACAATGATCCAATAAAAAAGGATGGTCGTATTTTCTAAAAGGACTTATCCCTCACCACCCGGGAGCATCTTGAAGCACGCAAGTCAAAATGGACAAAACCTCGTAGAAGGACAGGCAGATCCTGACATCATCAAGCACGTAATAACTCCCCTTGTCCCCGTAGTACTGTCATTTAGTCTTTCTTACCAGTCCAAGAAAGACCAAATCGACTTGACCTTTCCACGCGCAACCGGTAAGAAAGACCAAATCGACTTGACCTTTCCTCGCGCCTACGTTGCATGCAACCATTTCCGCATCGTCTTTTCTTGGAAAATCGCTTAGTAGCACCTACTTCGTGAACCATCTCTCTCTCTCTCGACTATAAATAAATTGGAACTGCAAATTGGCACCTTTGTATGACAAACACAAGGCAATATGGGATCTTTTCAAGGCTCATTTAGCAGCAGCACAAGACCCACTTTGGCCATCTTGAAGCTCCTCTTATTGCTCATGTTGCTCCTTAAGGTCTCCGGGGTAGGGACCAAATACATGGATCGCAGGAAAACCTTCAAAGTTGGCGTGATTCTTGATCTAGACTCAACTCTTGGAGACCAAATGCGCATGGCGATAGAAATAGCATGCCAAGACGCCAACAACATCTCATCAGGAAGTTATTACATCAAGCCATATTACGTGAACTCTCGCGCGAACCCCCTTGGAGCAATTTCTGCAGGTTAGTCATGCGCACAAGTTTCTGTTTGCCCATTACTAATTACTTTCCCGTCAACATTCAAACTATTATCGAAATTTTAAAAACAATCCTGAAAAACTATAGGTAAATCTACGTGTCAATATAAATTTGCTTCTAAAAGTTTCAAACTTTGTTGCATAAAAAAAAAAGTTCAAAGGGTGCATGATGTAAGATTGGAAAAAAGTCAAAAGTAAAAGCCACGGACCATGGCTACACAAAATGACACCCTTAACTTATCCAGGTGACTGTATAGGACACCCAAAATCTTGTTAAGTCATTCTACAAAAACTTCGATATATTTTCCTTAAATTCACAAGGCACATGCTCCATATTTCATGCCAAAGAAGAAGAAGAAGAAGAAGAAGAAGAGCTTTTGGCTACTGATAAGTAGAGGACTTACATATGAAGACCATAACAAGTGTTAGAAAAGTCCTAAATCTATTGTATTTATGTCAATTTAATCCAAAATCTTTTAACTTTACCAGTTTAGTCCTAAAACTTTTAATCTAGAGTCAATTTAGTCATATTAACTAATTTTAACCAGATATTGCTGATATGTATGCCGGCTTATCTATGTGGCACGACCAGCACTAACATGGACATTTTAAAAAAAAATAATAATATTTACTGGAATTTTGAATTTTTTTTCTTTCTCTTCTTTTCCTTCTCTCCACAATGATCGGCGAGGGTTGGCCTTGCCGGGCATCACCTAGCCTTGCTAATGCTCACCAAGCCTTGCCTGGATTAGGCGAGGATCAAACTTGCCAAATTTGGTAAGGCTAATAGGTGATGACGGCCCTCGTCTAGGCCAAGGCGGCCTCGTCAGTCATTGCCTAGGCCAAAGTGAGGCCTAGCGAGGGTGATAGAACATGTTGGCCTCACTAAATCTAGTAAGGCTGACCCTCACCCAAGCCGGGGTGACCTCATCGGGCATCGCTTGGGCCAAGGCAAGGCCAAGCCTCTCCTAGACAACGCTTGGCCTCTTCGACGCTAGCCCTCTCCTTGGCAAGGCTGACCCTTGTTTGTGGCCATGAGGCCCATCCTCGCTCAATGAGACCAACCCTCATCGATCATTGGGAAGAGAAGGAAAAAAGAAAAAAAATTGAAAATTATTAAAATATTACAAAAAATGTTTACATTAGCATCAGCCATGTCATGTAGGCTGGTTAGCATTATGTCAGCAATATCTAGCTAAAATTAAGCAGAAAAATTGAATTGACTCTAGGTTAAACGATTTAGAATTAAATTGACACTAATACAATAGACTTAAAAAAAATTTTGATGCTTTTCCTTATGAAGACCAAATATGAAGTCCTAGTTCGTTTCCTTTGACTTCTAAAAGCAAAAATTGATTGTCTAGTCAAAACTTAAAATTATTCAAATTCTAAATCATTATCAACATATTATATATGAATCCATGTGTCTACCGTAATATATTATAAAAATTCCAATTGCTTAAGATTGAAAGAAAGTCAAAGTGCATGCACCACAAGATTAAAAATAGTTGTTAAATGTCTTCGTTCGATTGTTTATGAGTTTTAACTGGCCTTAAATACAGTATGTTAACTTTACTAAATAGTTTAATCTTTTGGATTGACTTTCTAGTATCAGAGTTAGATTTCTCCTAAGTTTATTATGTTCCCTATATTTCATTTCCATGTGCCATTCTTATAGTTTGGTATGCACGAATGTGAGAGGGGGTGTTAGAAAATCACATATCTCTACACAATTTATAAAGACCTTATATATTTGCAGTCTCTCTCCATGTAATAGTTTAATTTTATATGTTGTGTTTTCTAATGAAAGTAAAAAAATAAAATAAAATTACAACTTAAAAGACACTCCACACCATTTGAGAGATTAGAATAACAAAATGATCTCATAACGAAACTTGGAAACCGATTCTGATAGTACTCGCGCCTTTGAATTGTTTCAAGTTCAACATTACCTGTTAGTTTAACAGGTTTTATTATGCAAGTTTTATTATTCAAATAATACCAAGTAGCAAAGATCGTAAAAAGTTCAACATGAAGGCCACAGTTAGTGCAAACACTGCAGATCTATTCTACTCGAAAGCTTAACCTTCTGTCAGCAATTGTTTAACAAAATGACTTGACGTTATTCATCGCATACATGTATCTCTTAATGATCAATCGCTGCTCTAATATCTCCCAAGAATCCAAGTAAGAGGGGTTAATAAGAGATATAAATAGAAGAAACCGTTGATGAACATTACCTTAAATCCTGAAATTTGTTAGTCTAATTCCACTTTCTACTCTTTCTCACAGCTGAAAAGCTGATAAGAAAGAAGGTGCAAGTTATTATTGGCTTAGAGGCATGGCAGGAAGCAACTTTAGTTGCCGAGATTGCTAATCAATCTCAGGTACCAGTGATATCCTTTGCGGCAAACCCCCTACCGCCAACATTAATGGTGCAAACTATGTGGCCCTCACTCTTTCGTATGAGTTCTGATGTATCCGACCAAATTAGATGCATCACAGATATAGTTAGTTCTTATAACAGACGAAGAGTCACAATAATATATGAGGCGGAGGCATATGATAATATCTACTCTGAGCTGTTAAATTCCTTATCAGAAGAGCTTGACAAGATTGGCTCCAAGATAGAGGACCAAGTGATTCTTCGAGCACTTTCACCTTCGGCAAGTGAGGAAAAGTTTTTGGAAGAGAAACTAGTGAAACTGAAGGGCAAGGCATCCCCAATATTTATTGTCCTAGGGTTATCATCTCGTGCAAGTGGCCATTTTCTCAAAGAAGCAAGGAAGATAGGACTCTTCAATCGAAATTCAATATGGATTTTTGCTGAAAAACCATTCGACAATCTCTTAGCTTCCGTAGACCATTCAATAATCTCAACCACCATGGAAGGCACAATAGGATTCGTCACCTACCGTCCTGAAAACCATGCGTCCAGAGACTTCAAGATCAAATTCTTGAATAAGTTCCATCAAAAGCGTGGAGAGACCTTCAATTTTGAGAAAAGCATAGATGTTAGTCGAGCATACGATTCCCTCATGACTGTAAAAAAGGCCATAGGTGCGTTGCCAACTAATGACATTACCCCTGAGCTTTTGCTTGACAGAATATCGAGTGTTCGACTTGTTGGTTTGAGCGGGGTAATACAATTTGAGAAAGGTCAGTTGACAGGTCAAGCCAAATTCCAAATTGTAAGTGTCGATGGAAATGAAAGTAGAGCGCTTCAGCTTTGGTCTCCCAACTTCGGTTTTTCGAAGAGCTTTCCACAGAAACAAAGTCAAAGGACAAGTGCTTATGCAAATTCAGACACATTGAAGACCCATCGAAAATACATCCCGCAGATGGTGATTGGAATTCCTCGTACAACTCCCTTCGGTAAATTTGTGAAGGAGGAAATAGACGATGTAACTGGGAAGGCGACGTACATTGGGTTTTGCATGGATGTTTTTGAAAAGGCGCGTCCTCATGGTTTGAATTATACATTTTTACCTCATGAAGGAACATACGAGGACTTGATCAACAAAGTTCATGACAAGGTACCACATCATCATCCCTGTTCCTCAATGATTATTCAATGATTACTCACTGCATTTTAGAATATCCACTAATACAGCATGAGCACATTACAACAACCGACAGGTTTATTGCACACAGATCCTTGTTCGCTACATTGATCTCTAGGGGACTCACAAGATTGTATCACCATGCATTATTAGACCATCAAAGTCTCCACATTTTAGCACGAATTTTTGCTTGGATGATGGCGTCCTTTGGGCGTTAATTACTAAAATGCATCATTTTAATGTTGCTCATGTCGTCACATTGATGGAAGACCTACGACGCTGCAGTTGGAGATATAACTATTTTAGCTAATCGCTCGCAGTATGTCAAGTTCACACAACCATTTATAGAGTCAGAGCTTTCAATGATAGTTCCCGCAAAACCAGACTCAGACAGGGCACTAATCTTCATGAAGCCTTTTACTCCAACCATGTGGGTTGCTTCTGGAGGCATCCTTATATACACAATGCTAGTAGTTTGGATCCTGGAACATCCGACCAATCCGGCGTTTAGAGGCTCTTGGACTAATCAGCTCTCCACCGTTCTTTGGTTCACTTTCTCATCCCTCTTTTATGCTCATAGTAAGTAACTTCCCACTGTTGATTATAGTCCATGTACACTTGTTTAAGCCCAATTTTGAAACAAAAAGAAAAAAGGAAGCAAGCAAGTTATTACCTTCGCAGGGGAGAGAGTCAACCACAACTTCACGCGGATTGTATTGGTGAATTGGTTCTTCGTCACATTGATCTCAACACAGAGTTACACAGCTAGCCTCACTACAATGCTCACTCTTCAAGAACTTAAACCGACTGTGACCACAATGGAGCGGCTTAGAATTTCCAAAGCAAGAGTGGGTTGTGACGCTGTCTCTTTCGTCTGTGACTATCTGAAGAATACACTAAATTTCTCCAAGGACATCATTATTGGTCTAAGGAACAGCTCAAGGTATGGAGATCAATTCACAAGCGGTAACATTGCGGCTCTGTTTTTGGAATCCCCGTATGAGAGAGCTTTCCTCGCCAAGTTTTGCTATGGATATGCCGTAACTCACGAGAACTACAGATTTGGCGGTTTTGGCTTTGTAAGTATCTGCCGTTATTCTACATGAACTCGATTTTTCAGTGCATATTATAACATCCTGTGTTTGTGTATAGCATCTTCTTAAGCTAGCCACAAAAAAAAGGGGGGGGAGCATGAGTATCCAACAACTCCCCGTATAGTAAGATATAGGTCGTGACGAGTGCTTGGGAAATCCTCTTGGGGACTTGACTTGATCCATGAAAATGGTATAGAAGAATAGGAACAAGCTTTCTAGTTGGGCTTAGTGCAGTATCATCAAACCCACCAAGTCGCAGAAGCATAGTACCTGTCCAAATCCCCAATTAGCAGCAAGTGCGATGCATTTGACCTCTGAAGCTCACGACTAAATATTACATGTTCCATGGACGATGTAAACCACGGCCGAACCCAGAAATGAATAGAGGTTCAGATGATACAGTCCATCTTGGGTTATTATTGGAGAAAATGAAAGAATCTGCGCCGACATATAGTTACAAATCGCCTTGTTCTCTGTGAATGCAGGTGTTCCCGAAAGGCTCTTCGCTGGCTGCGAAATTCTCCGAGGCAATTTTGAAACTTTCAGAGAGCGGCGAGATAAAAAGGTTAGAAAACAAGTGGTTTCGTCGCAAGTGTGCAATGAGGAACGACGCCAGCGAGACACCGAGGTTGGGCCTCGACAGCTTCTGGGGACTCTACGCTTTCACCATCACCATTTCCACAGCTTGTTTGGTAGTGGCATATCTCTGGATGCGGAGGAACCGCCGGATGCACGAAGAAGGAAGCAATGGTGACGGCTTAAGTCAGGATTTGAGTATTTCATGAAGAAAACGTAGTGAACTGCAACATAGTTTAGGGCAAGATGATGAAGGGGTGTATATTCTTCGGTTCAGAAACTTAATCTTCTCTCCCTGCTGCACCACAAAATTGGCAAACATTATGTGGGGAAATAAAGGTTATTTGCCAGTTACTATTTACATACAGATATATGGTCCTCAGGAGCCGCTGAATCGAAAAGCAAAAAACCACAGCCGTCCAAGTGAGTTTTATTGAACGGCAGATCTCTGTTACATTTCAATCCAATGGCAAATTTTTTTTAAAGACACGGTACCTTTATGTATACGTGCACTTTCTACTCCATATTGCCCTACTTTATTGATCCTCTGATATTATTCGGGTAAGTACACTATAAATGCCAAAACTTTCGTACAATACTCACTTTGGTGTCGATTTTTTTTTTATGCTCACTTAAGTGTTATAAATTTGAAAAATCGATCACTTGAGTGCCACTTCCGATTTGGCTTATCGGAAAAGCTGACGTGACCGCTGGCCATTCAGCTTGGCCGCACGGCCAATATTATTATAATATTTTATTATTTGTTATTATTTTTTGAAATTTTTATTTATTTATTTATTCTTTAGAGTGGGTAAGGGTCGTTGGTGACCCTCACCGACCATGGTCGCCTCACCCTTGGCCGCGAAGGCCTTGGGCGAGGCCATTGGGGCCACTCTAGGTGGCATTGCCGACAATTGCCGATTGCAACCCTCGTCAGCCTTAAAAAAAAAAAAAGCAAAATACAAATGGAAATAAAAAATTCAAAAAAATAAAAAGTAAAAAAAATTCCAAGTAGAATATTTGGCCGGAATTGACACTCAAGTGATGAATTTCTCTCCGATATGGCACTCAAGTGAGTGAAAAAAAAAAAGTGTTGGCATCAAAGTGAGTATTGTATGCAAGTTTTGATACTTATACTGTACTTATCCCGATATTATTTATTACTATAACAAACAATGAAGTAACTATAATTAGTTTTTCATACCAACGGTGTAATGAGCAAGATTGTTGGTTAGGATTATTCAAAGTTTGAAATCCCTTCATTGGTTTGACTTTGAACCGTTGTCTAATTTTGTATGAACCGTAGAATTAATTTTGAAATCCCCAATTGATCATGGGGTGATTGTCGTTGCACACAAGCTTCCCCCCTCCCCTCCCCTTAATGTTGCAATCTCTTTAATAAAATTGGTTATTAATATGCTCGTTTGCATAAGGTTTATGTGCTATTTATATAAATGTGATATTTTCATACCTCTCGGTTTAAGCTTTTAGGGTGGACATTTTATTATGGTATCAAATAAAGGTTTTTCCCTAATTTATTTCACGCATGCGACCCATTCATCATTGCCAGGTGTGATAACAATACCCTACACCCCTATGCACCTACTACAAAATTCTACCAATTTGAATAGACAAGACTGGTACATGAATTCTTTGGACATTTTTGTTCTATAAACATTACCGGAAAAATGGAAATCTCTCTTTTTCGGAGAATCCTCTCTACCTTCTGTGGTAGCTTCCTCCCTCAACATCCAAACCCAAAACCCTAAATCTCTACTGGTTCTTCCCCCATCTTAATGACAATGGCAGTTTTAGCTCTACTCGGCCCCAAAAATCTTTTCCCACCCTAAACCCTAAATCTAACCAGCTGCCCTAACACACAATCTTTTCGTTGGAGTGGAGAGCGTGGGCTTGCAGGGGCTGAACAGAAGCTGTTTAGGTGGAGGGGATGAGTGGCTTTGGTGGCGTTGATTCTATGGGGAGGCAGCGGTCTTCGACGGAAAACAAAATAGAAGAAAAGCACCGTGAAGGAGGAAAGAGGAACGACGTGGAGAGAGTTGCACCGAGAGAAATTGAAAGAGAAGCAGCGTCCGTGGAGAGCAGCTGGCGCGCGATAAAGACCAAAGGAGAAAGAGAGAATCGGATGAGGGAGAGAGAGGGTAGAAATTCAAAGAATTATCCATCCCCTTAATTGCTTGGTTCCCCTCTAAGCTTCCAACCTGATCTCTTATGTCCCCTATTTCTTTCTTGCAAATCAATCCCCAAATTATCCAATTTAAATGTCAAACAATGCAGCCCCCAAGCCTAGATCCGAATTTCACTCAACTTTGGCTTCAATTTCTTCTTCGATTTCTCCAATTCGAAGTCCAATTTTGCCAAGGAAAAAGCCCACAAAATTTCTATAAGTTTCCAACGTCAAATAGCTCGGCTTAGAAGTCAAAATTTCCTTCAATTAAGCCTATCTGAATTTCCGTTCGTTTTCCGAATTATCCGAATTGATTTTCTGTAAAAATCCCGGAATTTCCAAAAAATCTTCAGAGGATGAGTTGACATTCCTAAAATGAATCTTGACATAATAAAATTTTCAATTTCTGAAATCGAGTTTGATTTTGCAATTAATTTCAATCTGTTGTGATTTTAGCGCGTCCTAATCTACTAGGTAGCTTTTAGGAATTTTTAATGCAATTAACCCGTGATCGATTATTTTCAAGCCACACGTGTATCTTCATGACATTAGTGACTCTCCATTGTTATGAAAATCTTAAGGTTTCAAATACAAACATAGAGTATCAAAATGACAGAAAAATCGGTCTAATATCGTTCGACGAGAATTTTGCAATTAGGTGGAATCACCTACACTCAATCACATGACTCAGTCGAATCGACCTATCTCCGGTCTCTAATCTATTTTTAACTATACCGTAAGGATGCTTGCAGATTAACATGGTTGGGCAATTGATTCCTGGTCAAATTCTCAAGTCTATTGCGTTTATATTCATGAACGGCTTTACCTGATAGGCTAGTTATCCCGTGAGTAGCCAACTTAGAGAAAAAAAACTATAGGCGTGTCAATGAAAAGCCCATTTCATGTTATCGAAATCAGACTCGAAAATCAGGACATCACACAATCTACCTACTTTGATATTCAAGAGAGTTGAATTGACACGACTGACCGATAAATTTAAAAATACAGTATTAAGGTACCATCTAGGAAAAGTTGCAACCAGATTTCTATAACGTGAACGAAGCTCTAGGATGGGAAGACTCGGTGTACTTTGAAAATTTGAGGGCAAATGGAATCTTAGTGTCTTAAAATCAAACAAGTACTTGGTCTTTTCCTCGAAGTCCACGAGAATTTTAGAAGATTTATGTAATGGTAAATTACCAGGTGAGGGGAATATAAGCGTTCGTATGCATCATGGTATCGAATAAAAACCATCGAATATTTGGTGATTTAAATGTATTATAACATGCGGCGTGCTCGCATTTTCCCCTCAACAGGGGCGGATTTAGAAGTCGAATCTTGATAGAGTCACGTTATGATATCGGTCAATTGTTCAAAATATGTTGAATGAAAAATTAATATTTGCTCGAATAATAATGATTCCTTACACTTAATATGAATTTGGAATTTATTTCACCAAATTAATTTGAGATTAGCTGGGATTTTCATTGGGTTGGGGTTCTCTTCACTGAAAAATAATCGTTGCGCCGGTCATGTATATTTGGAAAGATACTAGAGTGCAAAGCCTACAATACCTGAAAATTTTCTTTTTCAAGCGTGCAGAAAATGTGGTTATAAAAGATCTTAAAAAGGAATAATATGAGGAGGAGGGAGGAACCACCCCTGCTCCATCCCTTTTCCGTTAACATAAATTACAGCATTAAGTCTGTTATATATACTAAACTAAATCGGAATCATTAAAGTAACAAATTTTATGATTAATATCATAAAAAATTCTAAATTGATGCACTTGTGACAAATTTACCTCCCTCAGTTTTCACTAAGTTGTATTAATATCACGAAAATCACAAAATAATACATATATAATAAACGAAGGGTAAAACCCCAAACTAGTATATCTCTCAATCGTCACATGTCATTCAACTTAGTAATTTGATGATAAAATTTAACTTAAACTAACGGAGGATAAATTTGTTATAGATATACTTGTTTAAGATTTTTTGTGATATTAACTATAAATGTAGGTGCCGATCTCTTATACGGTCTCAACAAACACGACAATCTGTGCCTAGTTTGCTATCATTGACATTAGGGTTTGTGCGCACCTCGTCATGCGATATTTTGGCCTTGGCTAGTGTGCCTCGGAGGGCCCTAGCGAAAGAAGCGGCGGCCCTTTACTATCAATTAACGTGGAATTCATCAATCCCTTAACACAATCCTCCAATCGAAAAGAATGGTCGTAACTTCTAAAAGGAGTCATCCCTCATCTCATAAGAGCACCTTGTAACTCGCAAGTCAAAATTGGCAAAGAGACATGCAAAAATCCTTACATCATCAAGCATGTCATGACTACTACTCCCTCCTCTGCCCTCGGATAACCGTCATTTAGTCTTCTTAACAGTCCAAGAAAGACTGGATCAACTTGACCTTTTCTTATAGGAACATTGCATGCATCGCAAGTCAAAATGAACAATACCTCATAATAGGACATGCAAAAATCCTTACATCACCAAGCATGTGATAACAATTACTGCCTCCTCTACCCTCGGAGAACCGTCATTTAGTCTTTCTTGCCAGTCCGAGAAAGACTGGATTGACTTGACCTCTTCTTACAGGAACATTGCATGCATCGCAAGTCAAAAGGACAATACCTCATAATAGGACATGCAAAAATTCTTACATCATCAAGCATGTGATAACTACTACTCCCTCCTCTACCCTCGGAGAACCGTCATTTAGTCTTTCTTACTAGTCCAAGAAAGACCAAATCGACTTTTCTTGCAGGAACATTGCATGCAGCCATTTCCGCAGACTCTTTTCTTGGAAAATCACTTCGTAGCCCATTTATTAAACTCTCTCCCCCTCTCTCTCTCTCCAGACTATAAATAAGTGGGAACTGCGAATTGGCACATTTATATGACAAACACAAAGCAATATGGGATTTTTTCAAAGCTCATTTAGCAGCAGTACAAGACCCATTTTGGCCGTCTTGAAGCTCCTCCTATTGCTTATGTTGCTTCTCATCCCTAGCGTCTCTGGGGTAGGGACCAAACGCATAGATCGCAGGAAACCGTTCAAAATCGGCGTGATTCTTGATCTAGACTCGAGTCTTGGCGACCAAATGCGCATGGCGATAGAATTAGCATGCCAAGACGCCAACAACATCTCATCAGGAAGTTATTACATAAAGCCACGTTACGTGAACTCTCGCGCGAGCCCCCTTGGAGCAATTTCTGCAGGTTAGTCCTTCGCACCAGTTTCTGTTTGCCCAGTACTAATTACTTTCCCGTCAACATTCAAAGTATTATCGGAATTTAAAAAACACCCCTGAAAACACTATAGATATATCTACGTGTCAATATAAATTTGCTTCTGAAAGTTTCAAAGTTTGTTGCATAAAAAATTCCAAAGGTTGCATGATGTAAGATCGGAAAAAAGTCAAAAGTAAAAGCCGCGGACCATGGCTAGACAAAATGACACCCTGAATTTATCCAGGCGTGTGTAAGACAACCGATATCTTGTTAGATCATTCTACAAAAACTTCGATAAACGAGAAAAAAATTTCGTTAAATTCACAAGGCATATGCTCCATATTTTATGCAAAATAATGAGCTTTTTGCTATTGATAAGCAGAGGACTTCCACATAAAGACTAAAAAAAGTGTCAAAAAAGTCCTCAACTTATTGTATTTGCACAAATTTAATCTTCAACCTTTACCTTTACCTGTGCCAATTAAGTCCCAAACATTTTAATTTAAAGCTAATTTAATTATTCCAACTAATTTTGATCAAATATTACTAACATGGGTGATGGCCGACCTATGTGGTATAGCCAGTGCTAACGTGAAAATTTTTAAATAATATTTTAATAAATTTCGAATTTTTCCTTTCTTTCTTTTTCTTCTCTCCCTAGTGGCTGGCGAGGGTTGGCCTTACTAGATTTGGCAAGGCTGACGGGTGATGTTGGCCCTCGCCTAGGCCAAGGTGGCCTTGTTGACCGTTGCATGGGCCAGAGCAAGGCCAACCCTCACCCAAGTGATGCTCGGCGAGGTTGATAGGGGACGTTAGCCTCACCAAACTCATGAAGGCCAAGGTGACCTCACGAGACATCACCTGGGCCAAGACAAGGCCAACCCTTGCCCAAGCGATGCCTAGTGAGGTCGACCCTCGCTTGTGGCGAAGAGGGCCACCCTCGCTTAGGTGAAGCCAGGTCTCGCTAGTCATCGGGGAGAGGGGAAAAAAAGAAAGAGAAAAATAAAAAAAATTCGAAAATTATTACATAGATAAGCTGGCTGGCATCCACATCAATAATATATGTCCAATAATAGCCGGAAGGATTGAGTTAACAATAAATTAAAAAGGTTTAGGATTAAATTGATACCAATATAATAAATTAGTGACTTTTCTAACACTTTTACGTAGGAAGACCAAATAGAAAGTCCTAGTTCATTTCTTTTGACTTCTACAAAGCAAAAATTGACTATCCCATCAAAACTTAAAGTTAAATTTTAAAACATTATGAACATATTATGTGTAAATCCACGTGTCTACGTTAATATATTGTGAAAAATTCATTTGCTTAAGATTAAAAGAAAGTCAAAGTGCATGTACCTACAAGATTAAAAAAAGTTGTTAAATGTCTTCCTTTGATTGTATGAGTTTCATTGGCCTTAAATACGGTAACTTCCCTCCACTTTATAGTTTAATCTTTTGGATTGACTTTCTAGTATCAGAGTGAGATTTCTCCTAAGTTTATTATGTTTCCTATTTTTCAATTTCATGTGCCGTACTTATAGTTTGGTTTGCACGCATGTGAGAGTGGGTGTAAGAAAATCACATCTCTCTACAAAATTTATACGGATCTTATGTATTCGCAGTCTCTCCATGTAATAGTTTAATTTTATATGTTGAATTTTCTAGTAAAAGTATTAAAAAAAGAAATGCAAGTTAAAAGACACTCCACACCATTGAGAGATTAGAAAAACAAAATGATCTCATAATGAAACTTGGAAACCGATTCCCATAGTACTCGTGCCTTTGAATTGTTTCAAGTTTTATTATGCAAGTTCATAAAATGTTCAACATTACCTGTTAGTTTAACAGGTTTTATTATGCAAGTAATGCCAAGTTGCAAAGATCTTAAAAAGTTCAACATAAAGGCCCCTTTTAGAGCAAACACTGCAGATCTGTTCTACTCGAAAGCTTAAGCTTCTGTCAGCAATTGTTTAACTAAATGACTTGATGTTATTCCTTGCATACATGTATCTCTTAATGATCATATTGCTGCACTATTATCTTCCAATAATCCAAGTAAAAGGGGTTAATTAGAGATATAAATAGAAGAAACCAGTGATGAACATTACTTTAAATCCTGTAATTTGTTAGTTTAATTCTACTTTTTACTCTAACAGCGGAAAAGCTGATAAGAAAGAAGGTGCAAGTTATCATTGGCTTAGAGACATGGCAGGAAGCAACTTTAGTTGCCGAGATCGCTAATCAATCTCAGGTACCAGTAATATCCTTTGCGGCAAACCCCGTCCCGCCAACAATGGTGGTGCAAACTATGTGGCCCTCACTCTTTCGCATGAGTACTGATGTATCCAACCAAATTAGATGCACCGCAGATATAGTTAGTTCTTATAACAGGCGAAGAGTCACGATAATATATGAGGGGGAGGCATATGATCCTATCTACTCTGAGCTGTTAAATTCTTTATCGGAAGAGCTTGACAAGATTGGCTCAAGGGTAGAGGACCGAGTGATTCTTCGAGCACTTTCACCTTCGGCAAGTGTGGGAAAGTCTTTTGAAGAGAAATTAGTGAAACTGAAGGGCAAGGCATCCCCAATATTTATTGTCCTAGGATTATCATCTCGTGCAAGTGGCCATTATCTCAAAGAAGCAAGGAAGATAGGACTCTTCAATCGAAATTCAATATGGATATTTGCTGAAAAACCATTCAACAACCTATTAGCTTCAGTAGAACATTCAATAATCTCAACCACCATGGAAGGCACAATAGGGTTAGTCACCTACCGTCCTGAAAACCACGTGTCCAGAGACTTCAAGATCAAATTCTCGAATAAGTTCCATCAAAAGCATGGAGAGACCTTCAATTTTAAGCAAAGCATAGATGTTAGTCGAGCATACGATTCCCTCATGACCGTAAAAAAGGCCATAGATGCGTTGCCAACTAATGACATTACCCCTCAGCTTTTGCTTGACAGAATATCGAGTGTTCGATTTGTTGGTTTGAGCGGGGTAATACAATTTGAGAAAGGTCAGTTGACAGGTCAAGCCAAATTCCAAATCGTAAGTGTCGATGGAAATGAAAGTAGAGATCTTCAGCTTTGGTCTCCCAACTTCGGTTTTTCGAGGAGCTTTCCACAAAAACAAAGTCAAAGGGCAAGTGCTTATGCAAATTCAGACGCATTGAAGAACCATCGAAAAAATATCCCGCAAATGGTGATTGGAATTCCTCGTACAACTCCCTTTGGTAAATTTGTGAAGGAGGAAATAGACGATGTAACTGGGAAGGCGACCTACGTTGGGTTTTGCATGGATGTTTTTGAGAAGACGCGTCCTCATGGTTTGAATTATACATTTTTACCTCATGAAGGAACATACGAGGACTTGGTTAACAAAGTTCGTGACAAGGTACCACATCATCATCTCTGTTCCTCAATGATTATTCAATGATTACTCACTGCATTTTAGAATATCCACTAAACAGCATGTGCACGTTACGACAACCAATAGGTTTATTTCAACAGATCCTTGTTCGCTACATTTGATCACTATGGGACTTACAATACAAGACTGTATTACTTTGCATCATTAGACCACCAAAGTTTCGACATTTTAGCAGTAATGTTTCGGTTGGATGATGGTGTCATTTTGGTGTTTATTACTAAAATGCATCATTTTAATGTTGCTCATGGTGTGACATTGATGGAAGACCTACAACGCTGCAGTTGGTGATATAACTATTCTAGCTAATCGCTCGCAATATGTCGAGTTCACACAACCATTTATAGAGTCACAGCTTTCAATGATAGTTCCAGCAAAACCAGACTCAGACAGAGCATTGATCTTCCTGAAGCCTTTCACTCCAAACATGTAGGTTGCTTCTGTAGGTATCCTTATATACACAATGTTAGTAGTTTGGTTCCTGGAACATCCGACCAATCCGGAGTTCAGAGGCCCTTGGACCAATCAGCTCTCCACCGTTCTTTGGTTTACTTGCTCATCTCTCTTCTACGCTCATAGTAAGTAACTTCCCACTGCTGATTATAGTACATGTACACTCTTCTAAGCCCAAATTTTCACAAAATGAAAAAAAGAAAAAAAGGCAGTAAGCATGCTATTACCTTTGCAGGGGAGAGAATCAGCCACAACTTCACGCGGATCGTATTGGTGATTTGGTTCTTTGTCGGATTGATCTCAACACAGAGTTACACTGCTAGCCTTACTACAATGCTCACTCTTCAAGAACTTAAACCAACTGTGACCACCATGGAAAAGCTTAGAATTTCCAAAGCAAGAGTGGGTTGTGACGCTGTCTCTTTCATCTGTGACTACCTGAAGAATACACTAAATTTCTCCAAGGACATTCTTATTGGTCTTAGGAACAGCTCAAGGTATGGAGATCAATTCACAAACGGTAACATTGCGTCTCTTTTTCTGGAATCCCCGTATGAGAGAGCTTTCCTTGCCAAGTATTGCTATGGATATGCTGTAACTCATGAGAACTACAGATTTGGCGGTTTTGGCTTTGTAAGTATCTGCCGTTATTCTACATGAACTCGATTTTTCAGAGTATATTATAATATCCTGTGTTTGTGTATAGCAGCTCCTTAAGCTAACCCAACAAAAAAAAAAGGGGCGTGAGTATCCAACAGCTTCCCGTAGAGTAAGATATAGGTTGTGACGCCAGTGCTTGGGAAATCCTCTTAAAGACTTGACTTAATCCATGAAAATGGTATAGAACAAGCTTTCTAGTTGGGCTCAGTGCAGCATATCAAACCCACCAAGTCGCAGAACCATAGTAACTGTCCAAATCCCCGGTTAGCAGCAAGTGCGATGCATTTGACCTCTAAAGCTCACGACTAAATATTACATGTTCCATGGACAATGGAGACCACGGCGGAACCAAGAAATGAAAACTGGTTCAGATGATGTAGTCCATTTTGGGTTATTATTGGCGAAATGGAAAGAATCTGCACACATATAGTTACAAATGACCTTGTTCTCTGTGAATGCTGGTGTTCCCGAAAAACTCTACGCTGGCTGCGAAATTCTCCGAGGCAATTTTGAAACTTTCAGAGAGCGGCGAGATTAAAAGGTGAGAGGACAAGTGGTTTCGTCGCAAGTGTATGATGAGGAACGACACCAGCAAGACACCGAGGTTGGGCCTCGACAGCTTCTGGGGACTCTATGCTTTCACCATCGCCATTTCCACGGCTTGTTTGCTAGTGGCATATCTCTGCACGTGGAGGAACCGTCGGGTTCGCGAAGAAGGAAGCAATACTGATGGCATGAGTCAAGATTTGAGCATTTCATGACGAAAACTTAGGGTACTGCACCATAGTTTAGGGCAAGATGATAAAGGGGTGTATTTACTTCGGTTCAGAAACTAAATCTTCTCTCACTGCTGCAACACAAAATTAGCAAACATTATGTAGGGAAATAAAGGTAATTTGCCAGTTACTATATACATACAGGAATATGGTCCTTAGGAGCCGTTCAATCGAAAAGCAAAAAAACCACCGCCGTCCAAGTTGAGTTTTATCGAACGGCTGAGTTCTATTACATTTCAATTCAACGGGGAAAGATTATAAGGACATGATATCTTTATATATGCGTGCACTTTTTTCCCCGTATTGTCCTACTTTGTTCATCCCCTGATAATATTTGTTACTATTACGGACAATGAAGTAACTATCGTCAGTTTTTCATGCCGACGGCGTAATAAACAAGATTATTGGTTAGGATTATTCAAGGTTTGAAATCTCTTCATTGGTTTGACTTTGAACCGTTCTCTAATTTTGCGTGAACTGTAGAATTAATTTTGAAATCCCCATAATTGATCATAAGGTGATTGTCGTTGCACACATGCTCTCTCTCTCCCCTTCAAGTCGCCATCTATTTAATAAAATTGGTCATAAAAATGCTCTTTATATTTCTCACTTGTCTACCGTTTATACTTTATTTTATATACATGTGATATTTTTTCACCGGTTTAAATTTTTAGATTGGACATTTTTATTATGGTATCATATCAAGGTTTGTTCCCAATTTATTTTGCGCGTGCAATCCACCCATCAAATTTCAAGTGTCGCTTAGGCTTGTATAAAAGAGGATGTTAAATATTCCATGTCGTTTGTCTACGAGACAGGACAAGATTGATGGGTGTGATAACAGTACCATACGCCCCTATGCGCCGGCTAAAAAATCCTACCAATTTGAATAGACGGGACAGATGAATCTAGAATACAGGAACAAAAGTCGTTATCTTCTACTATAATAGGAATATACCGTGTCCCCGAAAAATTGGAACCATCACAGCTTTCTACATGGAATGAAGGCTCCACCCTGAGAAGATTCTGTCCGTTGAATCCTAGCGCCATCAAAACAAGAAATGACTTGGTCTATTCTCGAACTCCACGAAAATACAAATCTTAGAATCCCCCACAAGGGCACTGAATTGTCCATTGATTCTTTGCTTCAGTCTAAGAAGACCTTTCGCAAAAGAAGAAGAAAACTCCATTCCTGGGAAGACCTAATCAACGGAACAGTGACTTTTCAGGAGACGCGCCACATAACCCTCGCAAACATTTGCACCCAACCATTTTCCTATCACTCTCTCTCTATAAATATGCAGGAAATTGCGTCCCTTCTATCACAAACACAACGATTATTTGCAAAGCAATATAGTTCAACACTTGTTAAAGCTTTTGAGGAGGAGTTATCAAGGTTTTGGAGATGGGCTTTCTTCAAAGCTCATATAACAAAAGGACAAGACACATTTTGTCCATTTCGAACCCGTTTCTCCCCCTCTTGCCGCTCCTCGTCCCAAGCTACTCCGATTCAGCCACCACACCGGTGGATGTGGGTGTGATTCTTGAACAGTATCTCGTCATTAGGAAGTCGTTACATAAAGCCACATTACACAAACTCCCGAGCAAGGCCCCTCGGAGCAATTTCGGCCGATTAGTCATTCATTGCCCTTCCTCAATTTGGTAGCTGCAGCCTGCAGCGATTCCTGCTTTGATCATTGGAAACATGTTAGTTGCCACTGGCGGTAATAGAAGACTACCCCAAGTCAGCTTTAAGATTATGTACCTGCTGTTAATTTTTTATCAACTTTTCTGCACGTGCTACATGTTTACTAAAAGTTGTACATCTAGTAGTATTGCTACACAATGAGACCCTTACGGAATTCAGCTGCGTATTTAAGACACCCAGCTATTATGTTAAATCATTCTCTTAAAAAGTTATGGGTAAATTATTAAAAAGTCCTAAAGCTATTGCAATTATGTCCACTCATTCTTAAACTTTATTTTTTGTCAATTCAGTCCTTAACATTTTGCATTAATGCTAGTTCAAGCCATCCGGTTAAATTTGACTTGCTGAATGTGGACATTTTTCGACGTTGACGTGACAATATTTTAATAATATTTTTTATAAAAAAATAAATAATAATTTATTTTATTTTTTTCTTTTCTTCCCACTATTCTTCTTTTCCCCACCTATGATATCCTGAAATTTGGCCATATTTCAAAATATATGAAGTGATTATGTCATCGACGTACTTATAATTATTTTACTTTGAACTGATCATTCACAAGTTAATTAATTTATTGAGTGAGGCTGTAAAAAGTTAAATTTCGAAAAATCAGAGAATTCAATCAGGAATCAACCGCTCGGCCATAAGGATCGACAAGGTTTAACATTATACTATTATAAATCAATTAGTGGACGGATATAAATCGATTTGATAGAAGTACATAGTTGGTTTGCGGGTGATTCTACATGATTACAATATTCGCATCGAACAACAATAAACCGATTTTCTATTGATATTATATTCATGGTATGTAATTGAACCCTTATGATTACATGACAACTGAAGGCCGTTCGCGATTCGAAGATGTACAAACGTGGATCGAAAATTATTGACCGCAAGTCAACGGCACAAGAACCCTTAAAAGCCACCCGATAAATTAGGTTGTACTAAAGTCACGTTTAATCGATTTTTAATCACGAATTTAATTGAGTATCGAAATTTCGAAGGTTTCAAAATTAAATTATTGGACGTCGCCTTATTGTTTGTTGAATTATCAACATATTCGAAATTTTCGAAAAATGAATTATCGGACGAAAATTTGGGGAGCAGAAAAAGGAAATTCGGATCTAGTGGCAAAATGGTCAATTATGGGTCAACGTTTTGGTTTTAAAAGAAAAATAGATTTAAGAAGATATTTTGAAGGTAAGGGACTTGGTGTGGAGGGATTTGAGGGAGTGGTTAATGGGAAAATTATAGTTTTTGGAAGAAAAATCTAGAAAATCTAATTTTTTTTCCTCTCCTCTCTCTTCTTTCTCTCCCATTTCCTCCCCCGCTTCTGCCGATTCCTCCTCTCTCCTTCTTCTCCTCCTCCACTCTATTCCTACTCCTTCCCTCACGCCCTTTCTCCCCCATCCTCTTGCCATTCCTCCTTCTCCTCCTTTACTTTTTATTTTCCCTCAAACTCCCCCCATTTTCTTTACCCCTTCGTCAATCCCATCCCCACCACCATCATCCCCACCATTTCATCACTAGCACCACCGCCCACACCTTCATCTCACCGCACCCACACCATCAACTCCACCGCCAAGCTTCCAAGTCGCCGCCGCTCAAGCTACCCGTCCATGGAGCCACACGCGCCACCACCATCACCACCACCGACACCCTTGACACCATCACCGCCTCTTGCCGCCGCCCGCTCGTGCCGTCCATGCCGCCGTTGCTTCACCATCACCACCATTGTCCGCTTGAGTCACCACCGTGGCCACCACCAAGCCGAACCATCCTAAGTGGCTGTGAGGTTGAGGAGCCACTGCCACCACCGTCAAGCTTCTATTCGAACCGCGAGCATCATGTTCTCAATGTCATCGCACTACCATCGCTGCGAGCTTGCTATCGCCGAAAACCCGTGAGTTAACTTCCTAATCGTGGATTAAGATGTTAATTATGTTTAGGAGATAGATTAGTTTAGGAATAATGACGTTTAAAATTAGTTAATGTTGGTTTAATCTAATTATTATTAGATTAATTAATTGAGTTTAGTTTAATTAATCGTTATTTATTTAATTAATCGCAATTATTTTAGTTAACAATGATTAATTTTAATTAATTATAGTTAAGTTAATGAATTGAGTTTAGTTTAATTAATCATAATTAGCCTAAATAATTGTAATTATCCTAATTAGTTGCGATTAACTTAATTAATCGCAATTAATGTAATTAAGGACGGATTGCCATTAAGTAGAATTTTATACCCGTTTTTCTGGATGAGATTGTGCTTAATCTCGATCGTTCGAGTTTATGATGCTATGTTATTGATTGCCCAATTACAGATTTTATTTATTATTTTAAAAAAAGGGTTTATGGGCAAGAAAATAGAGAATTTTGAGGTGTCGGGTTTGAATGCCAAATCTTACGTGCTAAATAAAGCAATGGGATTTTAAATAGAAGTGTGCAAAATTTGATGGGTTGATTTCAAATACGTGATTATGTATGAATATTTACTAGAATTTTTTAAATGTGAAAAATTGCTAAAGTTAATTATTTGAAAACGAACTCTTTTGTTTTAGGCTAATTAATGGCAATAAGAATTGGTTTGATTGTTGGTGTGCTTGAGTGGTCATTAAATCAAACCCGTCACCCAACAGAAGTTTGAGGGTTATGCCTAATTTTTATTGGATGCTCGGCGAGGGTCCGGATGCCAAGTCACAATTAAGGCCAGACTGATACTTCTTTATAGAATGCCATTTAAGCGGGGGTTTTAGACAATGTTGTGCCTAATGGGGCTGAATGATGCCCAGTCATACCGGAATACTACCAACTCTTGTGTTGGCCATGGCCTGAGGGGTCATAATAATTGGAACACTTGTGTTGGCAATGTGTTTGGAATATTTCGAAGGTGTTCTAATTATTATTTATGTGTATTGTACTAATATTGCTATGTGAGGTGTACTAATATGCGGGGGTATGACAAGGCGAGGTAAGATTGTATGCCGTTGCATGTTTAGGCTATCTTCAAGGCAAATTAGCTTCCAAATCGAGGTTTAAGAAGTTGACTCGCTAAGATTTTATCTCACTCCGTTCTTAATTATTTTCAAGACTGTAGCATGGAGAACTCCTAAGTGCGGTTGTGGTGAGCGCGAGATGCGACACTTTTTGGCTGGCCTGCTGTTAGTAAAATTTAAATTAACCCTGGCCTTTCTAACCCTTTTTGCTCATAGGTCATGTAAGAGTTACCTTTTTGTTGTAGGCATGTACATGTTAAACTCCTTGAGTTAACAAGTTGATAAATAAATCGCCGCTTTCGGAAATCATCTATTGTGCTTTGCTATCCTTGTTGCTATTGATTGACTGGGTGTTTAATTGAGTTGTTTCCGCATGCGTTTAATCGAAAGATAAAAAGAATGGGTTGGCGACGCATTCTAGGACATTGCAAATTTTAATCGACCATCGTTGGATGATCGTGTGCTCGGAGTTCGGGGCGTGACATCACCCCCACCCCCCAGTGGCTGGTGAGGCTTCAACGAGCTCACTAGCCATTGGGCAAAGGTTGTGAAGCCCTTGCTAGCCTCGACGAAAGTAGTCTTCTCCGTGGCTAGGGAGGCCATGGCCACCTTTGCCTATGGTTGGTGAGGCCCTCACACCCCCTAGGCCTTCGCAAGGTATGACATCCTAAATTTTGACCCCGTCTCGATTATATGAAATAGGCATTTCGTCAATGTGCCTATGGTCGTTTTACTCTAAGATGGGCCCCTCATGAGTTAACTAATTTATCAAGTGAAGCCGTTAAAGGATATAGATGCGATAGACTTGAGAACTTGATCAGAAATCGACTACTTTATCGTGATAATCGGTAAGGGTCAATACGGCACCATTATAAGCAATTAGTGACTGGATATAGGTCGATTCGATGGAAGCATGCAATTGAATTATGGGTGATTCTACCTGATTGCAAAATTCACGTCGAACGGCACTAACCCAATTTTTTGTCGATTCAATACCCGGTGCCTGTAATTGAAATATTGAGATTTTTACAACAATCAAGAGTTACCAATGAGTCGAAGATGCACAAACGTGGACCAAGAATTATCGACCACGGGTTAAATGCTATAAAATCACTAAAAGCTACCCAGTATGGTAGGTCACGCTAAAATTGCATCTGATTGAAATTAACCACGAAATTAAACCCGGTTTCGGGAATCGAAAGTTCCAGCGTGTCACTATTTATTTTTGGATTGTCGACTCATCATTTGAAGAATTTTCGGTGAGCCCATAATTTTGGTGAAAAATCAATATTGGAAAATTTAAATTCAAGAAATTCGGAGGGGCAAAATTGAGTGGATTCTTGGCCTCCAAAGTGAGCTAATTGGTGAAGGGAATGCAAGAAATTTGCGTGGGTTGCTACCCTGGCATGTGTGGCCATTGAATTGAAATTGTTTGGAGAGATTTCTGAAGAACTTGAGTGAATCGTTGCAAAAATTCGTAGGGCTATGGGTTGCTACTGTTTTGGCCTCCAAATTGAAGTCCTTTGGTGAAGAATTGTGAGGGATTTGGCTTGTGGAAAAAGCTGGACAGCAAGGAGCAAAAGACTTTGGTGTCCATGCACTTGTGTAGGTAGATATTTCAAGTGGGAGCTCATTGGCTAGTTGAAGGACATTGAAGGTACCTTTGTCCCCTCTTGTTCCCCTCTCTCCTTCCCCCTAGTTGACCAGCCTCATCCCCTCTGCAGACCAACCTTGTTTCCTTCTTCTTCTTCTTCTTCCTTTTTTCTTCTCCATTGTTGCTACAACATAGAGCTAACAACTAGCCAGCCCTGCGGGCCATTGAACCAACTCAAACTAGCCGCTGGAGCAGCCACTGAGCCCAGCGCTAGCCTTGACTCCGCCCGCCCATCGCTGCCTCTAGTCCGTCGCTCACTTGCTCGCTCTGTCCTTGCTCAAATGTCATCTCGACCAGCTCATTGTTTCCGGTCCCCGCATCTGCCACCTCCAAGCCTCAACCAGTCGTCTGTGCCATCCTAGCCTCTCAACCAAGCCCTCAACCAGCCCTTCCAATAGCTCTATAGAATCGAAGTTCCAGCTAGGGTTGTGAGCTATGTGGGTCTTTTCAGCCCTTTCCGGAGCTCCTTTGGTATCACCGTAGGCCCAAGTCTTGCTTGCTTTCGTGTCGCCATCACCGTGAACCTGTTTCCTCACTAATTAGGTGAGCTAACTCTCTAATCCTTGATTATGTTGTTAATTACACTTAGGATGTTAGATTAGCATTAATTAGCTCAATTAAATTAGTATTAAATAATATTAGCCTTAAGATGGATTAATGTTGATCTAATTGGTTGAATTAGCACTAATGAGGATGGATTAGTCCAATTCAGTGGATTTTCCTTGGATCTGATTTCTGGACCTTCGCCGTTTGCTATTTTTGTGGATCGAAATTTGCTAAGATTTTGAGATTGATTCCTATCTTGAAAAATGTTTTAGACATCTTTAGCTATTGTATATATTTTACCTAAGATTTTATGGATTTAAAATAATATGATTTCAACCTCGTGAAAAAAAAAAAAAAAACAGATTCTCTGTTTTGCCGGAGTTGGTGACCTTTTGGGATTCAAGGGATTTTCATTAACTCTTAGCATTTAAATTTTGAAAAGGTTCATTCACAAAAGTTGTTTGTCACATTTTATAGTTTAACATTGTTGCACTGGGGCAAGCGATCGAACAAAATATAGACGGAAGAAGAAAAATAAATCGGACACCAGATTTACTTGGTTCAGTCATAAAGACCTACATCCACGGGGAGAGCAACTGCGAATTTCACTATAGATCAAGTGATACAAGGAGATTACACACTCAAGTCACTCAAACACTCTTTCGGTGTTTCCCAAGCCCCAATTAAACTAAATACACCAATCTTTCTTGGATGTAAATCACGAATAAGCTTTGTTGCACAAAAACACGAAGACCCAAAGCCAAGCACCTAGCACCTCTCTCACAAACAAAGAAAACCATGGCACTCAAAATAAGAACGGCGCTTCGATCAATAACCAATTCTTCGGTGGCGTGCAGCTTCTCCTTTTATACGTAGGTCGTCGGCCGTTCCACGCACATCAGCAAAGAATGAAATATATTGTATATATATGTGTGCCTAAGGAAGGGCCCACCTACGCTCCTTGCTTTGGCTTCACATTGAACTTTTGTGTGTGTGCCAAGAGTCAACACTTTGACTTTGGGCCCACCTCTTTTCAATTCACGTATAGAGGCTTCATCCCAAAAGATTTCGGCAAAGCATAGGGCTTCCGCAGCTTCACTTCAAAGAAGAAAAAAATTCCTCTTTTAATTATTTCCTCTTTTGTAAATTCGTCAAAAGTCCAGTGAATCTCAAACTCGAGTAATAAATTAACAATTTCCACCTTGACTAAACATTTGAGCCAAGTTACAATTGCTTCATAAAAATTCAGATACTGCTACTTTCCCATAGCCCTTGATGGGCTCAACCGTCACAAATATTATCCAAGTCCAAGCCTCGCTTGAACTTCGCCATAACTAAGGATCTCATCAGAATACCAACTCCACATGCACCTTTAATTGCTCCGCAATGATTTTTTGACACAACCTCCTCAATCGCAGATAAAGTAAAACCATTCCTACATCCATATCTATCAGGAGATCGAATACGTACCTTGTCAATATTAGCAGTTACAGCAACCGTTGGCTCCATAGGTTCCACCTCGCTATGAGCACCATCTGTGTCGATTATTTTGCTAATGCTCGTACTCGCTACCTCAGGAGTTTCTGGTCACAACTCCACCTCAAGCTGAACACTGTCCAAATCTATATTAACACTGCCACAAACACTCCTAGCCAGAAGTATTGGAGACTCATCAAGGGTAACTTCTCTATTGTTAACATGTGAATTTATATCTGGTCACCACAATTAGTCGCCCCGCTCACCTTGTACATAGTCATGGAATATGCACATTGCCCTCCAATCAAGTTTACCATCACTTACTAGAAAATAACACGGGCAACCAAACATTCTAAGAATAGAATAATCAGCAACATTACCTGACAACATTTCTTCAAGAGTCTGCCATTCAATAGCAGTTGATGGGGATCTATTCATCAGGCAGCTTACTAGCACATCAGCTAGGATTCTCCTAGTAATACCAGCACTAGAGATAATTTTTCAGGCCATCTCTAGTAATTTTCTACTCGTCAATTTTGCAAATTGTTGTGATTTATTGGCACTAGTGTGGTGTTTCACTATGCCCTATTTCATGCAGAATTTATTTGCCAGCTCCGAGCAGAACTCCATGCTCTTGTCAGTCCACACATGCTTGATCGACTTATCAGTCTCCGTCTCGATCAAAGCTCTCGACTGCGTGATCCTGACATTAGCATCAAACTTGTGCATTGGCACAAACACTCAAGTCTTCTTCGAGCAGTCCATAGACTCTCGAACAGATGCATCCGACGTCTCTGCAGTGAAATTTATCATTGTCTCACCTTGAAGTTTATATAGGCCATCATGCTTGATTTCTTTCATTATCACCAGGGCACCTCGAACAACCTTCAAAACTCCACATTTTGAAGAATACCTACAACCAGCTGAATCTAGGGCACCCAAGGAAATTAAGTTCTTTTTCAATTCTGGAACATGCCTCACTCCAGTCAATGTCCTCACAATACCATCATGCATTCTGATTTTAACATCACCAACACCCACAACATCGCACTCAACGTTGTTCCCTAACTGGACTTTACCACTACCCGTGCACAGATAAGTGATCAACCAGTTTCTATTTGGTGTGACATGAAAAGAACAACTAGAATACATAACCCATCCATTAAGTGATGAATCATTAGTGACAGACAAGACATAATCAGCATTATTTGCTACAGCTACAACATTATCTACATAATCAACTATAATTCCCTTACCCTTCTCATTCTTCAGCTTAAGGCAATCACTTCTAAGATGCCCCCTCTTGCCACAGCTCCAACAGACAACATTAGTAATCCTAGATTGACCACGTCTGTTCATATTAGTACTACCATTACCCATACGTGTTATAGATCTTCCTCTATTTTCACCTACTAGAGCAGTAGATACAGATTCGCCATATTCTCTTCTACGAATATCCTCGCTCAAAATTAAATCTCGAACCCCATCAAATGTCAAACTTGTTGACCCAGAGGAATTACTAATAGCAGTAACAGTAGTATTCCAACTATCAGGTAATGAGGATAATAGAATTAAAGCACATACCTCATTTTCAAAATCAATCTCAACTAAACTCAATTGACTAACAATCACATCGAATTCATTGATATGATCTGCAACTGATGCACCTTCTTTCATCTTCAAGTTAAATAGGCGTCGCAGCAAACAGACCTTGTTGATCGCAGAGGGCTTCTCGTAATATTCGACAGGGCTTGCATCAAATCAGCAGTGGTCTTCTCTTTTAGGATGTTAAATGCGACGTTACGAGCCAACGTCAGCCGAATAACACCCATAGCCCGTCTATCCAGCAAATCCCAATCAGCTTGCTTCATCGTCTCTGGTTTCTCCCCAGATAAGGGCAAGTGCAAATTCATTTGGTAAAGATAATCTTCAATCTGCATCTTCTAGAAACTAAAATCCTTCCCATCAAATCTGTCGATTCTCACTTTTACTTCTTCTGTTGCCATCGATTCGCTTCAACGTAGCAAAACCTTGCTCTGATACCACTTATTGCACTGGGGCAAGCAATCGAACAAAATATAGACGGAAGAAGAAAAATAAATCGGATACCAGATTTACGTGGTTTAGTCGTAAAGACCTACATCTACGGGGAGAGCAATTGCGAATTTCACTATAGATCAAGCGATACAAGGAGATTATACACTCAAGTCACTCAAACACTCTTTCGGTGTTTTCCAAGCCCCAATTACACCCAATACACCAATCTTTCTTGGATGTAAATCACGAATAAGCTTTGTTGCACAAAAACACGAAGATCCAAAGCCAAGCACCCAGCACCTCTCTCACAAACAAAGAAAACCATGGCACTCAAAATAAGAACGGTGCTTCGATCAACAACCAATTCTTCGGTGGCGTGCAGCTTCTCCTGTTATACGTAGGTCGTCGGTCGTTCCACGCACACCAGCAAAGAAGGAAATATATTGTATATATATGTGTGCCCAAGGGAGGGCCCACCTACGCTCCTTGCTTCGGCTTCACACTGAACTTTTGTGTGTGTGCCCAGAGTCAACACTTTGACTCTGGGCCCACCTCTTTTCAATTCACGTACAGAGGCTTCATCCCAAAAGATTTCGATAAAGCATGGGGCTTCCGCAACTTCACTCCAAAGAAGAAAAAAAATCCTCTTTTAATTATTTCCTCTTTTGTGAATCCGTCAAGAGTCCAGTGAATCTCAAACTCGAGGCATAAATTAACAAACATAGTCAAATTTCAAATCAAACATACAATTTTTGGACCTCAAACCAAACTGATCTTGGAAAAAAGAATTTCTAGAAACAGACCTAGTTTTTGTACTGGATTGGGCAATTTACTGTTCTTAATCTAGAAATATCTAGGTCAAAGTGTCTTCGTGAAAAATGTTCATTTATCTGTTCTTTACATCATATTAAAATTTGAGAATTTTCTGAATTTGTTTGGTTAGTTTTTTTGGATTTAAACTCGTAGACGCGCGAGTGGACCGATTTATGCCAATTAGGACCAATAGTGGTTTTGGGATTGTTCTTGATGTTATACTTGTTGGGTAATGCATATTTGGTTATGTGGTTGATGTTTGGCATGCTTAGAGCTTATATTTGATAATATGTGAAATTGAGTGCTTGATTGTTGTTATGGTCTATTATTGCAAAAATTGGATTTTGGTATTTAAATAGGAAAATACCGGGTGTCGATTTTTGACACCAAAAATATTTTAAGTACTATATCAAATCGTGAAATTTATAAATGGGAGGTTATCACGCTTTATGGTTCGATTTGAATGTATGACCACACACAATTATTTTACCGAGTAGTTATTAATATGAAGAAAAGTAGCCAAGTCCATTATTTAAAATGGAGGTATTTAAGTGCAAAGCACAGTGTTCTTAGCCAAATATTGATGTGCATGTGGTCATTATCAAAACCCAGACGATGCCCAATTTATTGGATGCCTGGTAAGGATTCGGATGCTGGATTGCAGTAGAGGCCGGATCGATATTATTTTATGGAATGCCGTCTAGGCAAGGGTTCTAGATATTGCTGTGCCCGACGAGGTGGGATGGTACCCAATTTTTATCAGATGCTCGATAGGGGTCTGGATGATCGCCGGCTGGGGAGTTGGGTCGTGGCCGATGGGCCATAAGAACTGGAACATGCATGAATGGAGATAGTCGCGTCTGATTATGGGGCAAAATTGTATGGCATGGTATGGGATGTGTCATAGCGATTTGTCCTTATAATCGGGACCCATGTGATTGGTTGTGAATGTTTGTTTGATATATGAAAATAAGGTATTCCAGTAGTTGATTTACGCGTGTTGCATTTATATATGTATATGTAATGTACTAATGTGCCTGTAGGTGTTGAGGCGAGGTAAGTTTGGGTGTGATGCATGTTTAGGATGTCTTTAAGTGAATTTTCCTCCTAATTGGGGTTTAAGGTGTTGACTCGCTGAGATTTTATCTCACTTCATTGTGGTTTAAATATTTTTAGGTCACTAATATGGAGAACCCGGAGCTTGAGGCTGAAGGGTTCGGAG
Organism: Eucalyptus paniculata subsp. matutina; assembly: GCA_017140255.1. Taxonomy (NCBI): domain Eukaryota; kingdom Viridiplantae; phylum Streptophyta; class Magnoliopsida; order Myrtales; family Myrtaceae; genus Eucalyptus; species Eucalyptus paniculata. The sequence goes on from CM029438.1 coordinate 13,909,194, forward strand.
CATAAGTGCCTTAGTAGTTTCTTTTGGAGTCAGACTAGTGTGTGCAGACCTGTAGGTTGACCTGGTTTGTTTATAAAGTTTGGTTTGTGAAAACAATGGTTGTCCTGTTTTTCTATCCCATGCTTGTTGGTTGTCAGGGTATATGTTTATGAGTTCACTTCCGCATGTGCATAAAATAATTAGGTTGGCGACGCATCCTGAAAATGTCGCAAAATTTTAGTCGACCCCTAGGGGATGTGCGCACACTCGAGGTTCGGGGCGTGACACAAGGTGCCTCATGGTCCTTCCTCTCTCTCTCTCTCTCTCTCTCTCTCTCTCTCTCTCTACCAATGGTCATCGAGCTCGATTAAGCCTCGTCATTGCACTTTAACCTTAATCTGAGGTGGCTGCGGCTTGCGAAGGCCTAGAGGCTATGGGTGAAGGTGGCCATGGCCTCGTAGCCGTGAGCGATGCTACCTTTGCCCATGACTAGCAAAGACATGATGGGGCTGCCCTCGCCCAAATTTGGGTAGGTTGGGCAAGGGCCATGACCCTCATCGACGGCCAGCGAGGGCTTCACGGCCTTTGCCCAATGGTCAGCGAGACTTGTCGAAGCCTTGTCGGCCATTATGATGGGTGGGTTGAAGAAGAAGAAGAAGAATAGGAAGGAAAAAAATAAAATAATAAAAATAAAAAATAAAAAAAATTCGAGAAAAATAAAATATTATTAAAAGATTACCACATTAGAGTTGATTAGCGTTCACGTCATCGCCGACTAGCCAAATTTAGACAAATGGACTGAATTGGAAAAAATATAAAATGTTTAATATTAAATTGGCAAGAAAAAAATGTTTATAACCAAATTGACACAGCTGTAATATGTTTAGGATTTTTTTGGTAATTTTTCCAAAAGTTATGCATGAATTTGATGCATCCACACGTTCTTGCAGAGAAACTAGTAACTTTTTCCTTAAATTCAAATTACATGATCATTTCGTTCGACTTCAAATTTGTATTTATCATTTCGTTCGATATACGTTGTGGATCCACAACCAAGGCTTAGGTTTTGGCATGAACAATTATTATAACAACGGTAAATTCATGCTCTTCCTTGTAAACATGTATCTCGCATAATTAATGTCTAGTTGCAATAATCTCTTCCACGAACCCAATTAATATGGGTAAATAAGTGATATTAATAGAAGAAATTGGTAAAGAAAAATTGCCTTGAATCCTTAAGTTTGGTATATTCATTATCCTTTTCTCTTTTAACGGCTGAAAAGCTGATCAAAGAAAAGGGTGTGCAAGTTATTATCGGCCTGGAGATGTGGGAGGGAGCATGTTTAGTAGCCGAAATCGCTAATCGATCTCAGGTACCAGTCATATCATTTGCGAGAGACCACGTGACACCAACATTAATGGCGGAAACTCTATGGCCTTCACTATTTCGGATGAGTACCGATGAATTCGACCAAATTAAATGCATTGTAGATATAGTTAGTTCATATAACAGGTAGATTATCAACAATATATGAGGCCAGGGTATACGATTCTATTTGCTCCAACCTGTTAAATTCTTTGTCGGAGGAGCTTGGAAAAATCGGCTCGACAATAGAGGACCAGCAAATTCTTCAAGCGTTCTCATCTACAACCGAAGCAGAAGTGTCTTTGGAAGAGAAATTAATGAAGCTGAAGGGAAATGCATCTCCAATCTTTATTGTTCTAGCATTGCCGTCGCCCAGAAGTGCTCATTTTTTCAAAGAAACAAAGAAGATGGGACTCGTCTATGGAGATATAATTTGGATAATTGCTGAAAAACCATTCAGCAACTTGCTAACTTCAGTAGAACATTCGGCAATCTCCTCCACTGTTGAAGGTGCAATAGGGATAATCGCTTATTGTCCCGACAACCAGGCATATAGAAAATTTAAAGCCAAATTCTTGAAAATGTTCAATCACAAGTTTGGAGAGAACTTCAGTTTCAAGCCAGATATCGATGTTGTTTGAGCATATGATTGCATTATGACCATTAAAAATGCCATAGATGCAATGCTGAGCCATAATATTATGCCTGAGTGATTTTTTTTTTTTTTTTGAACAGATAAATAGAAATGCATTTCTAGGTAACGTTTAAAGCAGTTACAACAGTAGCATCAGCACATAACAAATCCAAAAGAGCATACAGGAGTTACTAACCCAATTTCTAGGAAGACAACCCATTCAATGGGCTTTGGCAAGCTAGTTGGCCACCTTGTTCGTATTTTGACTACAATGGGCTAATGACAGGCCTGTCATCTTTGCTAGTTTGCGCTTGGCCCGGTCCACTAAAGGCTGAATCTCCCAACTCAGGGTATCTGAAGTGAAAATCCCATTTACCAACGTACGACAATCAAAGTAAATATGCATCTCTTTTTCAGATCTAATTGGGGCCAGCTTTGAGGGAATAAAATCTAGGGTTTCGACCAAAGGTGTTGCCTCTGCTTGCTTAGCCGATCTCACCTCTATATGTTTGGTAAACCCATCAACAACTCTACCAAAAGTATCTCTGCAGATGCAAGCTATAGCTTCATGCAAAGGGGGGGTCTCTATTGGGTGCAGGAAGAGCAAACATCATCCTCACTACACAGATTTAGCTTCGTGCTTTGCTCCTGGCCGCCAGCCTCTTTTCCTCTCCGATGATCTCTCCGTCCCCTATGATCGGCTTCTGGGTTTCTAGGCAAAGGAATCTACTGTGGACGTTCGCAGTTGTAGTTGGGTGGGTCAATGCCAGTTGCGTCCACTCCTCTTTCCAGAATGCTGAAATGATCAGGTAAGTATATATCCTATTTTTTTGTTTTTGGAGCAAAAGCTTTGGCCTGGGTCTCTGCAGAGGCATGTCATTGCTCCACTGTGGTATTCACGTCCTCCATCTACTCCGTTCTGATTTGTATGCCCAAGTGTTTGCGTAGTGGGATATCGAGCACTAGACTCATGGATTTGAGTGGGCCAATTCAATTTGAGAATAGTCAGTTGTTGCATCGACGGAAATTCCCATTTGTAGGTGTTAATGGAAATGAATATAGAGAGCTTAAGCTCTGGTCTCCCAATTTCGTCATCTCAAGGAGCTTTGTAGCAAAACAAAGTTCAAGAAGAAAACCATACACAAAGTTCTAGTGAAAATGATAGTGTGTTTGGTAACGATTTTGATCCCTGAAATAATTTTTTATCAGAATTTTTTTTTTCTGATTCTATTCTTAGGAATAATTTCTAAGTAAAAGAATGCGCTTGCTAACTGTATACTGTTTCTATTCACGAGATAGATTTGGTAAAATTCTTAAATTTTTTTGTTTCTTTTAATTTTTTAATACTTTTATTATATTTTTATTAATTTTTCCTTTTTCCTTTTCTCTTATTCTTCCTCCTTGGTGGCTATCGCGACCTACCCACGGGGGAAGGGAGTAGGTTTAGGGGTATTGCCTAAAGGACGAGCCTAAGGCCCATGATTAGGCATGGGCTCTCCCAAGCCCATACCCCACATGACGTTGGGATATTCTTAAGGAATTTTCCACAAAAGGAGTCGCCACTAACCTATTGGGGTCGGCTAGAAACCAAGTGAGGTATGAGAGTGTACCTCACTTCCTATGCAACCGGAGAATCTAAGGTCGGGGACTTGATTACACTAATTGGTCAATTAATACCCTTTCGGTACATAATCTTGTTCATTTTAACAAAACGATTTTTGTCAGACAGTTTGGATTAGTCTACTCATCCATAAACATATAAAGTGATCATATGGGTGCAATCTAAACGCATACTATTAAACATACCATATGACTACATGCATACTATTAAACATATCCACCAATAATCATAGCTAACAATGTCCTAATTACCACAAGACTACATACATACCATTAAACATAACAAGATATACAAACTAAACATGTGATGTAATCAAGATAAATTCATAATTACACTTAAAATGGAAATACAAAGCAATTTCCAACCAACCCAAACAATTTTGGATTTTTCGAATTTTTTTAATTGTTTTTTAATTTTTAAATAATTTTTAATTTTTTCTTAAATTTATAAATTTTTCTTTATAATTTTTTTTTAATTTTTTAACAATTTTTTTGTATTTTTGAATTTTTTTTATAATAAATTTTGGGATCGAACCGGGTCGGATCCGGTCTAATTCGATCTGATTCGGCCCAATCAGCAAAGTCGACCGGACCCGGGTTTGGTCCAGATGGGAGACGGGCTGATTGGCCCATTCGAAAAAGAGCAAGGCCCAATCAGGCCTTCAATTAAATTCGAATTGGGCCTAACCAGCAGGCCCAACCTAGTCTAAGTTTTTTTTTTTTTTAAACAAAGCCCACAAACCCTATGCACTAAAACGGCCTAAAACGAAGCCCATTCCTCTTTTCCTATTTTTTAATCTTTTTGTGCTTTTTTTCTTTTACTCCCTTTTCAATTGTCTTCTTTAGGGCCTCCCCTCCCGCAGCCGCGACACGTCGAAGCTTCTGCAGCTCCTCTGCTGGTCCAACACCGACAACACCGCGAGTTTTGACCACCCTAAGGAAGTCGCGGGACCACTGCCACTCACCGGTCGTCCCCCTCGACCGGCGTCGTTTACCTATTCCGGCAACCCCTAATCTATTTCCGACGAAACGAGTCCCCGGTCCAACTACATGCCAATATCTCACGCAAACCGTTTGAAAACACAACAAATCAAGGCAAAGCAACAAGGATTCAGCAAGCATGGGGGGAAAAATGAATGGGTCCGGTGTTAAAACGCGAGCTACTCCTTGGTTTTCTTTGAGGAATTTTGTCGAACACATGGTTTGCACTACTGAACTCGAAGGATTTCGGCTCAACCGAACACCGAACATGCTTTAGGGGTCTCAAAATATGACGTAGGAGGACATGGGAGCAAAGTGCAAAGGCAACGTGGACCGAAGCTCACACGAACCGATCGATCGTGAGCTCCAAAATCTCCTTATGACGCTCATGAAAGCCTATTTGCCAGAAACCCAGCATTTTCCGGAAAAGAGATCGCGAGGTTCAGGAGACCTATCTCGTTCGGTGATGGGCTACGGCGTACAACGGATGGCGAACGAACTTCTGGCAACAACGGGCTACTCCCTCGAGCTTCCTGCCTCTGGTTCAGCCTCTCTTTCCCTCCGTGTTCCTCTCTCACTCGCTCTCAGTCTCGTGTTTTTTTTTTTTGTTTTGTTCAGATCCTCCTTTTGTGTCGATTATGTTCTCCGGTTTTATGCTTGGCCAGCAAGCACGCATGGCCTCTGCAGTTGCCAGCTTGTCGATCAGATTGCACCCCTCGACCCGGGGATCACGCCGCTCGCCTACCACCATTCCTCTGCCACCCCTGTTTTCGAACCCTCTTGCTGCTCTGTTCTTCTGCAACTTCGAGTGAAGACCACCAGAAGAAAAGAAAAAGGGGCTGGGCCGGTTGGAAGGAGAGAATGGGCTGGGCTGAGCGGAAGAGCAAGGAGATTAGGCTAGGCCCAACGTGCAAGGGAAGAGGGGCGGGTCGGGCCAAGGTCAAATCCGGCTCGACCCGACCATTTTTTAAAATAAAATAAAATAAAACCTTTTTTTTTTAACTTTCTTTTGTGACTAATTCCTAACATTTAATACTACTTTCAATTAATTAATTTAGGTGAAAAATTAGGTGTCAACAGTGGCCAGTCATCAGCCATCGACTGGGCGAGGGTTGGCGAGCTCGCTTGGCCACCACGAGGCTCGACCTTTGTCATGCCCCGAACCTCGAGTGCATGCCCATCCCTCTCTGGTCGGTAATATTTCACGACTTCCCAAGACGAGTCACTTACTCTTTCTTTTTATTGCACATGCGGAAGCAAAAATTAATCCTCTAACAGTAATCATTTTGGAATAGAAAAACTGGACAACAGATTCACAAATAAAACACACATTTATATACACACTGAGTCATGTACAAGGTCTAGGACCAAAAGACTACAAAAACTGGCTTTCCAAAAAGAAGCAGTCCTAACCGACCTACATTTCAGATCATCTTCTCTTAGCTTCAGGTTCTCCACTTGACGATCCTAAAAATTTAAGCCCACGATGGGGTGAGATATATATCTCAGCGAGTTCACACGTTAAACCCCGATTAGGAGAGAAATACGCTCAGAAGCGTCCTAACCACATAATCACACATTTAGCATAGAGAACTTACCTCGCCTCAATTCCACCCTACAGGTTAGTACAATCCAATACTCGATCAATCAACTCATTCGACTCCATGTCATTGATGCCATCTATAAATTATGTCGATTCGAACACTACTCACCTGAGCTGAAATAGATATACTCATCTATCATTGCTCCCTAAAGCTAATGTTTAAAATTTGCTCACCAAAGCTGCTTATAACATTTGTTCATCGAAGTTGCTAAATCATTATAATGCTTGCCGAAGCTGATATCTATAGTGCTCGCCGAAGCGGCTAAATTATTATTGCTCACTGAAGCTGCTAGAGATCTATATTGGTGTTAATGCTCCCCGAGGCTAAATCACAATACATTACTCTTGGCCAAGGATCTTGTGCTTTGCACATTAATTCCTCAATTAAATACCCCACTTGGCCTAAATCCACCATATTATCCAATAAAAATAATCGTGTGGGTACACGATCGACCTAAGCTAAAAATATCATATCTTTACTTTAGAAAATCCCATTATTTATATAGAGTTTGAAAACATTTTTGGCATTGTAAACCGACGCCCTAGTAATTTATAATTAATTACCGAAATTATACAATTTTGGGATAAATTCACAAAATTACAATTTAATCTTAAATTGCACAACATAGCACTCAATTGCAGAAACTAACCACACCATTGCAATTGGCACGAAATTTCGATCACCAGCTATCCCGACCTAATTTCCATAAAATATTTAATAATTATTGAAATCAATTAAATAAATCAATTTAAATTCAAAAAATACTAACCTAGGCCAAAATCACTAAATTAAAAACCAACGGACTCCGGAAAATTCCCGAACCGTTCTAGATAAATAGCACATTCTATCTACGCCTTGATTAATTTAATCTAACTACCTAACATGCATAATTAATTAATTAAATCATTAATTTAATCTAACTAACCATCTAATTCTTAATTAAGTTAAACTAAACACTCCTTAGATGTCATTAGCCCACTAAGAAGGGTTTAGTGCATAAACTCACTGGTGTATACGAAAATTGGTTCACCGCAATAGTGGCACGATGGCGGCCAAAAATTGAATTGCGGCGGCGTTAACGGGCTTGGAACGAGCCTAAACTTGGCCCAACAAATCTTAGCCCAAACTGAGATTTGTTACTAAGTTGGGCTGGGCCGAAACTTGCTGCACTGGACTGAAGATGGGCTGCTGGGTTGGACTGCAAGTTTGGCTGAACGGGCCTTGAATGAGCTGGACCCAAGGCTAAAAAACTGAACTGGGCTTGCTGCAGCTGGGCTTCAAGTGGGCTGATTTTGGCTGAATTCTTGGGCCAAATTGCTGAACTTCACGGGTTGATTTGTTACTAAGTTTTTGGGCCGGTTGAAGAAGCAACAAAGCCCGCCGTTGGGCCTCGACACTTGAAGACCGACTGGAGTCTTTGGTGTCCTGTGGGCCGCACGATGCAGATCAACAGCGAAGGATCAGTTTCGGTTTGAGGGAAAAGAAATATGGACTTCGGTTTGTGAGGGAAAGAAACGTGGACGTGGGGTTGCTGGAATCTTTAGTTGAATTCGAAAGCATGAAGATGGGTCAACAAGGAGGGACTTCGGTGGAGTTGCAGCGTGAAAGTGGAGCAGGGAACGTGCGGTAGAGGGGGAAGTCGATGGGGGCAGCAAGGGTCAACATCGGGGCGCTTCGTGCATGGGTTTGTTGATCGGAGGAGTGTGCTGGCGACAAGAGTTGGTGGAGGAGGTGTGCGGGAGAAGCTAAGACAAGAAGTAAACAATCTTAATCCCCTCCATTGAATGACATGTACCCTATATTACTTTATTCGATGATAATGCCACAATTAAATCCAAATTGAAACCAAAATTATAGCCCCTTCCAAAATTCCGAATTTCCGTTCGTTTTCCGAATCGTCCGAATCGATTTTCTGTAAAAATCTCAGAATCTCCAAAAAAATCTTTGGAGGATGAGTCGACGTTCAATAGATCGTGACACCACAGAACTTTCAATTTTTGAAATTGGGTTCAAATTCATAATTAATTTCACTTCGAAGCAATTATAGTGTGATCAAGTCTACTGGGTAGTTTTTATGAATTTTTGGTGCAATTGACCCGTGATCGATTTATCTCGAGTCACACCATACATCTTTGACACATTGACGATTCTCAATTGTCGTGAAAATTTTGAGGTTTCAATTACTGACACAAGGTACCAAAAATAATAGAAAATCAATTTAGTGCCGATCGATGAGAATTTTACAATCAAGTGGAATCACCCATATTTTGATCACTTATCTCAGTCGAATCGACCTATCTCTAATTTCTTATCAATTTTGATAGTGTCGTAACAACCCTTGCAGATCAACACGATCAAGCAATCGATTTCTGGTCGAATTCTCAAGTCTATTGCATTTAGATTCCTTAATTGCTTCCCCAGATAGTCTAGTTATCTCGCGAGTGATCAGCTCAAAGAATAGTACTATCGGCGCGTCGATGAAAGATGCGATTTATTTAATCGAAAACAAGTTTTGAAAATTCAGACTGTCACAACCTTGCCAAAGCGGCGTAAAATTGGCCTCGCCCTGGCCTAGCGAGGCCCAGCTTTGCGCTGATTGGTGAGGCCGAGTTTGCTTAGCCACGGCAAGACTCGAGCCAATGAGCCTTGCTGTGGCTTGACGTCACCGGGGGCCATGGCTGACAACCGGCCAAAAGGAAGAAGAAGAAAAGGAAAGAGAAGAAGAGAAAAGAGAAGTGATGAAAAAAAAAAATTAGACTTGATTTTAAAAATTGTTTCCAAGAACAAGAAGTAATTTTTTTGTACTTCTTGATTCTTGTCCAAATCTATTCCTGGAAATAAATGGATTTTTGTTCTTGGAAACAAAAAATTTACCAAATGGATTTATGTTTTTTTTTTTTGTTCCTAGGAATAAAAGAACATAATCAGTTGTTTCCAAGAGTATTACCAAATAGTTCATAAGCGATTAAAGATCGGAGTTCTTGGCAAAACTTATTTTGATAAGTTTGTGAAGGAGGAAGTGGATGGCTCAACATGGAAAATAACACACATCAGCTTTCGCATAGATGTTTTCGAGAAGGCCGTTTCTCTATTTTTGCGGATGGTCTGGAGTGAAAAGCCTCAAACTTTGGAATTTCAATTTTCACTCACTCTCTCAAATGGACTAAATAACCTCCTTAAATACTCATTTTCGCCTTTCTAACTGTTAGCATTCTCCAGAGAAATTTTTTCAATCAATCCGTTGGACAGAATTGATTAAGGAAATTTTATAACCATTTGAAGATTGAGAAGAAAATTCGATGATTTTGGTCTCCCATATAATAAGAATATAGGTTTCCATAAGTAGACGCTTTCCAAAAAGGAACTTGTTTTCAAAATTAATTTCATCAATCCGTGATTGATTCCATCAATATATTTATAAAAGGTAAGTGAGATTTTTCACTGGATATCCATATATTAAGGATAAATCTCATCCGTACTAAATCCTTGTCAAAAGATCAGTAATCCTGAGTCTGATTATATCTTTGTTTTGGACTTGGTTTTAGTTTGGATCTCGTCTGGGAAAGACTTTTGGAGTAGATAGACTTTGACAAAATTTCACAATATAACACAAAAGTCTAGTACTCTTTTAAATAAGAACAAGCACAATAATAAGAAAGTTTTGTCAACTTTAAAACCTGATATGAGTTTTCTCAATAGACATAAATGAGTTGAAATGCTTTTTATTAGAGCTCATATTATATCTTTCATGAATTCTCTAAATGTTGTCCGCAAACACAAAATATTGATATGAGTTACCACGTTTGGCATATTCAACATATTTGTCGGCGCTTTTGCAAACTTAGAAAATGATCAGAATTGCTGCTTCTATAGGCACAATAGACTTTTCTAAGATGATTCCTTTCCTTGTATAGTTCCACTTACCCTTATTCCAAGATTAAAAAAAACCAAAAAGTTTACCTGACAGGTAGCACCGTTCCTTTCTATTGTCGGAGAGAGAGAGATTATCATGAAATTCCGATGTTACTGCTAGATTTACTCTCAATTGTCATGAAATGAGAAGAAGTTAAAGCATAATATTTAGTTGTCAACACTGCTTTAATTGATTGATAGATAGATAGATGCAAAGAGAGATAGATAGGTATCTGGTATGCATTGTAGACAGAGAATTGTAGGTAAAATAAGAAACCAATTCACGATAAGAGAATTAATACATAATCCCCCCCATAGTTTAGTGGCTACACAACATAGCTAAACAACGCGGATAGACGCATGCCTATATAAATAGTAAATTAGGAGAAACTCATAAATCTCCTGGTGCTTGTATTTTGTGAATAAATGTTCTGATTATTCTCGTGCGATTGGATAAGAAGCTTGTGATGCGAGTTCACATTTTCCTTTAGAACTACCATTGCCTCTTTGAATCCTCATGTAACCGCGTTCACCCCATGTCTCGCCCCACGAGTTCCGAATCTTCCAAAACTTGGTTCCGTCCTCGCTCGTCCCATACCCGACCACGACCACCGCGTGGTCCATCTCTCCGCTGCAATCCCCATTGAAGACGCCACTGCTATAGCTCTGGAACTCCCGCCCACTGGCAATGATTCCGACCGAGACTGGCTGCTGCACAACTGCCTTCAGGAGCTCGTCCTCACCAGACGGGACATCTGCGAAATGCTTGATCTGCGCCGCATGTTGGGCTGCTTTTCTCCTGTCGCAAGTCCCGTCTTTCTCTTGGTACGGATATGTCTCCTCAGACGCAATTCCTTGGTTTTGAATTATGTACTTGAAAGCATCGTCAGGAAGACCGCCATCACAACCATAGCTTTCACTGTCACAGTCAATTAGTTGTTGCTCGGAGAGCACCGGCAATTTACCGCTTGTGATCTGCGAGATTCCTTCTACTGCTGCTACTGCTGAGAATGCCCAACAAGATCCTGCATTCATAAAATTTGTTGACATTATAAGTGTGAAAAATCACATTACTTCTCTCAATTTTGCTGCCATTGCTGTCTGACTTTTCAAAACGGGTACGCTCCAAAAACTATTTCAAAATGGAAGTCAAAAATCAATCTTAATTGCATACAAGCCATTAAGATACTCACCACATTGGCCTTGGTCCTTGATCAGATTTACGGCACCTTTCTTTACCCAATCGATGTCATCAGGAACATCCCCAGTCGAATTTCGGTGGCTCAATGGCGTTAATTTGGGGGACTTTGGTTTCTTGGATGCTAAGTATCCCGTGTGGCTCCGGATGAACTCCTCATTGGTCAAGTCAGAAAATTGATTTAAGCCCATCTTGAAAGTCCTATTCCTGGACGCGTTGGAGTCTTCGATGAATCGCAAGTTCTCCTCGAAAATCGCCTGGCGTTTCACCTTCTCCTGTGGGTCCTTGTAGGTCCGACCATACTGGGCCATCCATTGCTCATGCTGCTCAGCAATGGTGGATTCATGCAATGTGCGGACCGACATCGCATGCCATGCCCAGGTGCTAAGAATTAGGGCAAGGGAGATGATGAATTCGCTCTTGGCAGGAAAAGCCATTGCACCAGTGTAAGCCGGATGGTGTGTTTCTCAGTGTGATACTCAGAAGTGAATGATGAAATACCTGCACCGGACCATATATTTATGGGCTTGCTAGTGATAGCTGTACTCTATAATCGAGCCAAGCAAAAATCTTCTTACGTGACTTATAAGGTTGAAAATTTGGTTCCCAGTTCCTTATTCAATACGGAGATACGACTGACAAAACCATGCATGTCCGTATATGCGAAACTCATGCATGTCCGTATATGCGAAACTCTAGGGACAAGCGTGGAGGGCACGAGTTGTCATATTGCCTCAATCAACTCACAAATTGTCTTTGTCCTCCACTAGCCACATCCGCGACGTCCTTTGTGGAATCCATAATTGGCATGAAGTGCCGTTTTAAGCACTCCATTCTTTTGCCGTGAATTATGGAGATAGTTATCAAAATGAGGTTCTTACATTTATATCTTGATCTCTCCTAGCTTGAAGCAACGTTGCGGTTCAAAACCACTATATACTTACTGTCCTTCCATCACACGACATTTAATCCAAGGCACATCACAAATTACTTTGTACTCATTATTACTAAAGGGAAAAAGCAAAGGAGGAAAAAAAAGAGAAAAAGGGAAAAAATAAAGAAGGAAAAGAGAAAAGAGAAAAAAAGAAAAAATAAATAAATATTTGAAAGGTGTATTAAAATATTATTAAAATTGTCAACGCCAATGACAACCGTCCTACATGGCATGGCTACTATCCACATTAGGGATTTGCAACTAAAATTGGTCGAAGGAATTCAATTGGCAAAAAGTGAAAAAAGTTAGTATTCATATGATAAAATTTAAAAATTTAAAATTAAATTGACAAAAATGTAATAAGTTTAAGACTTTTTAAACAATTTTTCCTTTTTTGCTATGATACCGTATGAAATTTACTGAGACAATTTCTAATTATTCTAAAAGTTTATGCTATTTGATAAATGTGAGGTTTAATATTTAAATAATAACACACTTCTTATGCTTATTTTGTACCATCTTACCATCTTATATTGGTAGTTTATCCATACAACGTGATAGAAAAATCCCAAAGCAAGAATCACAATGTTCCGATACACGAAGAGCATTTCTCGTATTTTTCAGAAGGCAATATCTAAAACACAGGCCACAAGCGAAAGGAGAATTACAGTAATCAAATATTATCATCTCATCTTACCATTCATGGCCACACTAAATGAGATCATATTAAGGCTTCATTTATTTTATGAATAATGAATTATTTGAAAAATAAGTTTCTATAAACAATCGCTTGAATCACTTTAAATGATTAGTCAATAGAAAAAGTTTTCATTGTCAACAATTTTTGTCTAAATACTTTTTCAGACGATGAAATTTTTTTTTTATTCATTAATTTCTATAAGTAATGCAAGCGATAATTTTAATAAAAAATTTTCCAAATCATTCATTTTTTTTTTAATGAAAAACGCACCATGAGTGTTGGAAAATAAGCAAAAGCATTTACAATTCGATTTACATGTTTTTTTTTACTAACTTTCTGATTTTATAACATACGCAAAATTTAATCATTTTTTAAGCAATAACAAGTCCAAATTTTTTTATGAACCAAGATGAGTTGGTAGAAATTTTCAAGATCCAAAAAGACATTACACAAAGATCACGCGAGCCACACACACCCTAAGCTACAATCGGACCTTGCATGTCCGAGTTAGTAGATTTAAGAATTCTTCACACATGACATCCAAGTTAGATCTCTAATTGTTTCACATGCAAAACCGTGATCATTTTACTAATGCTATTGCCAAATCAGTAGAATCCTTGTGATCTTTGGCTGATTTTATTTTCCCAGCAACTTGGTTCTAACACCTTATTTATGTCATTGTCCAGAATATACTTGCAAAATTAGGATATGTGTCCTCCAAAATTTCTGGTTCTAGTTTTTCAAAAGAGACACGATCAAGACTTTCCAAGTTTGTTGCTCTACCAGATTTTTCCCATATCATGCATTTGAATTGTTAATACCCTACGTTATTTAGATGATCTGCTGGTTTTTAGTATTTGCCTTCCTTATAGAAATAAATTGATTTTCAGATTTTATTTCTAGGTGCTTGACCTCAAGAGGTTTGTGCTTCGGTAAATATTATTGTCCCATATTTTTGTGAGGGAATTTGTTTGATTCCTCAAATGATAGGTGCACATACATTTCAACTCATGTGATGCTCAACTATTTTTTATGAAGAAAGTGGTTTCTTATCTATTTGATTTTCATGAACTCATGATGCTCAACTAGTGAAGGTTAAATGGCATCCCAAAAAGAGACATTCACCGCAAAGTGGACCGAGCATTTAACCAACTCGTACATCAGTTTGTTAGTAGAAGAGGTCAAAAAAGATAATTGCACATCTTCTACTTACAAGTAGGGTGGTATAACATACAAACTGAATTCAATAAACAAATGGGGCTCCAATATACTCAAGTACAGTTGAAGAATAAGGTGAATGTCGCGACCTATTTTTTCAGGGCAATCCTAAAGTTTAGGTTAATGAATTACTAAGTCCGAAAACTTGGCACGGACCCTCCCAAGTCCTACCAATTACGACTTGATAGAAATTAACTCATTTAAACATGCAATTTCAATTCAATTTGGAGCCGCCACTAATCAATTAGGGTTTGATTAGAAACCCAAATAAAGTATGGGAAAATACTTTATTTTTACGAACCAGAGATTCAATAAATCCGGGGACATGATTATGCTAGATTAGTCTAACACCCTTTCGATACCTTTTATTTTAATTTAAAAAAATATTTAGCAAACAATGTTAATTAATTTTAACATAAACTACTGACATGCAAATGGTGGTCATGCGGGTGCACAATCAATAAAATAACATTCAATAAATAAATAAATAAATGCTAATAAAATGCATGTTCTAAACATGATTTCTAAATGACAGGACACCTACTTTTTCTTTTTCTTTTAAAAAAATGTTAATTATATGCAATCTTAATCTAAATTTAATATGCATGGATTTTACTTTAATAATATGTGAGATGCAATTCATATGATATGACTTAAACTTATCACTATATGTATGCAATCTAATTTATATAATCATAAATATGCATGTGCTTTACGTGATATGGGATGAATGACATGGTATTTCTACATGCATGCTCTTTTATGATTTTTTTATGATGATTCATTTTCTTAATGCATATACGCAACCTATGCTAAGTAATGATGATATGAAATGAGATTAATTATGAATTAACCTATTAATTAATTAGACTAAACTAAAGTGAATGATATTCTAATTTATTTTAAGAATCAATTTAATTTAAACTATATCTTATCTTTAAAGCTATAAAAAAAATCAAGGCATGCCAACATTATTTAAAATTAGCCCTAACAAAAATCACCCATCTAAAAGTAAAATCTAAAAATTATAATCCTATAGATGCAATTCTAATTTACTAACCTAAATGCTTTAATGCAATATTTAGATTTTTACGTACTTTTTGATTTTTTTATTTTTTAATCTTTCCAAACAAGTAATTATTTTATAAGAATTAAAATAACCGAAAAAATAATCCGTTGTCTCACGGATTAAATTAACAATTATTTTAACTCTATACTAATTTAACAATTGAAATATTATCAAAATTCCTAAAAATTAAAGTAATTAAAAAAATGACCGACGTCTTACGAGTCAAATTAATAATTACCTTAATTTGAGATAAAACCCCTAATGTCTACAAGGTCTACAAATATTGACATACAATACTACAGCTTAAAAAAAGCTAACATAACATGAAATAAGAAAAAAAATAAAATATAAAAATATACTACCTTATTTCCTTTTCTTTTTCCTTTTGTTTTTTCCTTTCTTCTTTTTCTTCCCAAGCACGGCTTGTGCTCGTGTGGCTGGTCACCGGCTCCAGTGAAGGGCGGCAACTGTTACGGTGGCGTCACCGTCGATCGGAGGTTGCGGTGGTGCGGAGCTCCGGCGAGGTCCGGCAATTCGGAGGATGGCTTGATGACCAGCGGATGGAGGTGCAGCAGGGCGAGCTCGCGACGTTGTAGCGGCGGGCACAGGCAATGCTGGTGAGGTGATCGGTGTGGCTCGGTGGCTTCACGGTTGCGGGTGGAGGGCGATGGAGCTTTAGGTCGGCGTCGGGACTCTGGTGAAGGCAGGCGGTGGCGAGGCGAGCGTTGGTGGACAGCGAGTGGAGCGGTGAGGTGCGCTGCGGGCATCGGGCATGTAGTAGCTCGGACCACCGGTGATGGGCGTCGCGGGCAGAGGATTCCAGGTGCGGAACTGGTTGGTGCAGTGGCACGGTGCTCGCTGCTGTGGAGTTCCGGCGGCCAATGCTGGTGGAGTTGAGCGGCGGTGCGAGCAGAGGAGTCGCGGCAAGCTTCGGGGAAGACCAACAAAACGGCGATGGAGGCGTGCAGCGCTCGAACAGTTGCAGGTCACCGGTACAAAGCTCGCCGGCAGGAGGAGGTTTGCTGGTGTTGAGTGATGCTGGAGCAGCGGCGGAGTGAGCAGGTATCGAAAGCTTCACAGGCGGCGGTGACTGGCGCAAGGCGTGCTGGTGGAGATCTCGGACCGGCGGTGATGTGGGGCGCCGGAGCGGCAGCGGTGTGGGGCTTTGCGGACGGCGGTGGTCGCAGTCGTGGAAGCAACAGCGGCGTGGGGCTTCGCGGAGGAGGAATCCACGAGGAAGATGAACAGTGCACAACTTTTTTCTTTATTTTTTGTTTTTTCTCTCTCCCTCACGTCACTCTCCCTCTGCCCTGTGTACTTTCTGCAGGAGACTTTTTACTTTTCTCCTCTTTTCTGCTGTTTTCCCCTTTGACTCTTGCTGCAACTTTCTTTTTTACCTCAAAAAGCTTTTTTTCCTCATTCTTCTTTTGTGCAAATTTTCAAAGGAACGAAGGAAAAAGAAGCTCCCGAAGGAAGAACCTTTTTTTTTTTGAATTTTTCTTGTCAATTTTTTCTGAATTCACCCCCCATTTTCTCGTCTCGCATCCTCTATTTATAAAGTGAATACTCAAATTTGTTTTGCCAGTGGAGATTTTCGCTCAACCTCTCGTCGGTGGAGATTTTCGCTCAACCTCTCAACAATAAAGTGGCTCCAAAATCAAACGGTTAATTTTTTTTTTTTTAATTTTGAAATGAGAATATATTTTCAACAACAAAGATTTTCAAAAACCGAATTTTATTTAATTTATTATTTTTTTAAAATATTAGGTATCAACAGTGAACAAATTGATAAAATAGTAAGGTAATTTTAAGAAGCTTCTTTTACAATCCTGATTTGGCTAGGATAATGCGAACAATACAGTTATTGTCGATGATCTAAGTATATAAGAATCTCATGTAAAGGTATGATTTAACCTTTCATCATTTTGAGATGACTATAAATATACAAGGTAAGATTTTTAATGGTGTTGCTGATGTATGTCATCATTGTAAAAACTGTGGGATAATATTGAGTAGGCAAAATTAAAAAATGATGGAATATTAAGTGGGCAAAATTAAAAAATGATGGGTTTCCTCAATATCTCAACTTGTATATTGTATTTGGCGATACATGCATTTCCCACTGGGGAGCATGTGGTAGGAAATGTTGAAGATTTGGCGATGTCGGATGAAGTTGGTATTGGTGGTGATGATGTAGGTGGTGGCCGAGAGGACTTAAGTGAATACTATATTGATGAGGAAGTTTTTATGTCTGACAAAACTGCTATTCCAGTTCATGACAAACACAAGTTGGATAGAACTCCAAATAGTGAGAGAAGAAGGAGGAGTAACTCAATTAATGTTGCTAGTACCTACAAAGCCTTGCAAGAGATGATCAAATCTAGGGCTAGTCAATTTGTGAGTAGTTCTGTCATGTCATAGGTCAAATTACCACATGTAGAACCATTCTTTGTATCCATTGTGATTGATGTCCTAGTTAGCATGCTTGAATTGGAGCAAGATCTTCACAACAAAGCAATGGAACGAGCTTGAATTGGATCCTCTCTCTTCTTTGCTCATAGTAACATTCCTCTATTGATTATAGTCCATGCTGATGTTGTCTTGAATTCCACAAAATTCAATCGGGAAATCTAGGAAGGCTTGAAGATTGCAGGCTATTTGTTTCCAAATATGTTTCCTAGATTTGGACCTATCTATAAGAGACTTTCATTGGAAATAGTCTTGATTCAATGTAACTGGGATGTATCATGATATTTCTAATATATAGGGGATAATCACTGAAGATTTATCAGTTAGTTTAGGAAAGTGGGGATCTGAAGATATATATATTTCAGCATTGTACCCTTGTACTCTTGTGATACGCTAAAATAAGAATCGTCTCTCTCTCTCTCTCTCTCTCCTGTGGACGTAGGTGGATTTTTTCGCCGAACCATGTAAATCTTCGTGTTCTTGATTATTCTTGTTTACTTTTCTCATTTAGGGTGTTCTTCCGCACAACAATTGGTATTAGAGCAATTCAGGTTCTCCGTTCCTATATTGCGACTTCTAACTAGATGGCTGGAAAAGGTTCAACCATTTGATTTGATATAACAATTCACCAGGAAGAATAATTTTACACTATGGTGGAGAAGAATGAAGGATCTATTGATTCAACAAGGTTTATCAAAGGTTCTTCTAGGAAGATTGAATAAGCCGGACACCATCACTAATGATGATTGGGTCGACATAGAGGAAAGGGCGTGCAGCGCAATCCGATTGAACCTATCGGATGAGGCCCTTTAATATGTAGCGGAAATCAAATCTGCTCCAGAGGTATGGCTCAAACTCAAAAGCATTACATGACGAAGTCTCTTACGAACAAGTTGTTCTTGAAGAAGAGATTGTATTCACATCAGATGAGTGAAGGAGGAAATCTATTAGAACACCTCAACATGTTCAATTCAATAATTAGTGAACTTACAAGCTTGGAGGTAAGGTTTGAGGATGAAGACATAGCGCTTCTACTACTGGCATCATTGCCAGATTCGTTGGACCACTTGGTGACTACGCTCCTTTATGGCAAGGAAACCCTAGAGATCGGAGAGGTGATTGCTGCCCTAATTTCAAACAACACCCAGAAAAGGGCAAGTAGTTCAAAATCTTCAGGGGAGGGACTCTTTGCAAAGGAGAAAAGCAATCAAGGAAGAGGAAGATCAACGGATTAAGGATTGAGCAGTAGGGGTCGATCAAAATCCAAGGGAAAGTTCAAAGGAAGATGATACGGGTGCAACAGGAAGGGTATACCAAGAGATTCTGTCCAAATAAGAACGAGAAAAAGAAGAAGACCTCGGATGAGGCAAGTATAGCTGACAGCATTGAGTCCAATGATGGGGACGTCTTGTCCATATCGTCAGGGAAGGACATCTTTGAAGATTCATGGATCATGGACTCCGGATGCACTTTTCACATGTGTCCTCATCAAGAAGCCTTCGATGAGTACAAGGCATATGATGGTGGTTCAGTTCTCATGGGAATGATACTTTGTGCAAGACTGTGGGTGCTGGAACCGTGAAAATCAAGATGTTTGATGGCATGATTAGAACTTTGGCAAACGTTCGTCATGTTCCGGGTCTAAGGAAGAATTTGATCTCATTGTGAGCACTTAAATCCAATGAATGCAAGTACACGGCTCAAGGTGGAGTCTTGAAGGTGATTAAGGGAGCTCTGGTTGTTCTTAAGGAATAAAGCCACGGGAACCTATACCATAGTGCAAGGTGGAGCATTTGTGTCCATAGATGCTAGCACGGAGATAGATAACACATATCTATGGCATATGCATCTCGGGCATATGGGAGAAAGAGGATTGATGGGACCTCACAAGAGGAATGCACTCCAAGGTATAAAAACATGCAAATTAGATTTCTGCAAATTTTGTGTGTTTGCAAAACAATGCAAAGTACGGTTCAATACTACAACTCATACAAGCAAGGGTGTGCTCGAGTATGTACACACGGATGTATGGGGTCCTTCACCGGTAAAATCAAAAGGAGGGAATGAATACTTCGTGACATTCATTGACGATTTCTCTCGCAAAGTTTGGGTCTACTTTATGCGACACAAAAGTGAAGTCTTTGAAAAGTTCAAAGAATGGAAAGCTGAAGTTGAGACTTCAACGGAGAAGAATGTTAAGTGCTTGAGATCGGACAATGGAGGAGAGTACAAAATCGACACCATTCATGGAGCTTTGCAAGAATGAATGGATTAAACATCACTTTCATAGTTCCATATACGCCCCAACAAAATGGCGTAGCGGAAAGGATGAACTGAACCTTATTAGAAAGAGCTCAAAGCATGAGGCTACATGCGGGATTAAGCAAAGAGTTTTGGGCATAAGCTGTCTACATGGCATGTTATCTTGTGAATCGGTCTCCATCAACTGCAATTAAATGCAAAATTCCTGAAGAGGTATGGAATGGTAAAATTGTCGATTATTCTAGTTTAAGAATATTTGGTTGTCTTGCTTTTGTACATGTGCAGAGCTTGAAGTGCTCGAAGTTGGATCCAAAATCAAAACAATGCATATTTCTCAGTTACGAGAAATGAGTGAAAGGCTAAAAATTATGGGATCCAAGTGAGAAGAAATTTTTGATGAGCAGGGATGTTATGTTTGATGAATCTACAATGTTGAAGTCAAGCTACGTGCCACGTGCGGTTGCTGAAGAGGAGAGTGGTAAATCTATCGTTAAGGTGGAGCTTGAAACCAGAGAATCTGTAGAGAATGGCAAGTCATCCAATGAGGCTCTAGAAGTCAAAGAAATAGTAGAAGTTCCTTGTACCATTGCGACGGGTTGAGGAAGGTGCACTCCCAAAGCACCAAAGAGGTATGGTTTTGAGGATATGGTTGCTTATGCTCTTACCGTAGGCTCTGGTGATCCAAGCTCCTACCATGAAACTTTGAAAAATGATCACAAAGAAAAGTGGATGACCGCAATGATGGAGGAGATGGAGGAGATGGAGTCGTTACAGAAAGAATGAGACATGGGAACTTGTGAAGAAGCCCAAGGATTGGAATGTCATTGGTTGCAAATGGGTTCTTCGAAGAAAGGAAGCAACAATGGAGAAAGAGCAAGAGAGATACAAGGCCCAACTTGTTGCTAAGGGCTATGCATAGAATGAGGGGATTGATTATAACGAGATATTTTCCCCCGTTATAAAACACACATCAATTCGTGTTTTACTAGCTATGGTAGCCATGTATGACTTGAAGCTTGAGCAGCTAGATGTGAAGACGACATTCCTTCATGATGACTTGGAGGAGAAAATTTATATGGAGCAACCCGAAGGCTTCAAGGTGGAAGGGAAAGAGGATCATGTTTATTTGCTCAAGAGATCACTTTACGATTTGATGCAATCTCCAAGGCAATGGAATAAAATGTTTGATTCTTTTATGTTTCGTATTGGCTACATGAGGAGTGTGCATGATTCTTGTGTCTACTACAAAGTTTTGGATGATAAGTCGCTTATTCTGTTGATGCTTTATGTTGATGATATGTTGACTGGTGCAAGAAAAATGAGAGACATTATTTCCCTAAAGTCTCAGTTAAGTAGTGAGCTTGATATGAAGGATCTTAGTGCTACAAAGAGGATTCTTGGCATGGAAATCTTTCGAGATAGACATGCAAGTAAGCTTTGGGTAAATCAAAAGAAGTATGTTGAGAAGGTCTTGGAGCAGTTCAACATGGGTAAAGTTAAACTGGTTAGTACACAGTTGGCAAATCACTTCAAATTATCTTAGAAACAATGCCCTGTTTCACATGAGGAAGTTGTAAAGATGTTTCGAGTATCCTATGCCAGCGCAATAGAGAGCCTCATGTATGCTATGGTTTGTAGCAGACCGGATTTGGCTCATGCGGTGAGTCTCGTCAGTTGATACATGAGCAATCCGAGTAAGGAACATTGGGAAGCTATTAAGTGGATCTTTCGTTATTTGGCTAGAACTGTCGAAATTGGTTTAATGTTCAGTTCCAAGGGAGGATCGATTGACTTAGCAAGTTATGTTGATTCAGACTTCGCTGGTGAATTGGACAAGCGAAGGTCCATCACAGATATGTCTTTTCTCTTGGCGGTGGAGCTATTTCGTGGAAGGCAATGCTTCAACCCACTGTGGCATTGTCTACAACTGAAACTAAGTATATGGCAATAACTGAGGCTGCGAAGGAGGGAATATGGCTGACTAGTTTGGTCACAAAATTGGATATAAAGCAAGAAAGTACTACATTATATTGCGATAGCCAGAGTGCAATATGTCTCATGAATAATCAAGTGTTCCATTTCAGAACGAAACACATTGAAGTTTGGTACCACAAAATTTGAGAATTTGTGGAGAGTGGTAGCATTGCTTTGAAGAAAATCCATACTAAAGATAATCTCGCAGATATGCTCACGAAGACGGCTACTACAGAGAAGTTCAAGTCCTACAGGGACTTGATTTCTCTCACTCATCATTGAAGATGATGGAGGCCGCACCAATCCAAGTGTGGGAGTACCTTTGTGAAGGCACGGTGGAGGGAGAGATATATTCATTTTCTTGGTTCAAGTGGAGGCTTGTGGTTTATTCAAGCCAAAGGTGGAGATTTGCTTATGTTGTCTTGAATTCCACAAAATTCAATCGGGAAATCTAGGAAGGCTTGAAGATTGCAGGCTATTTGTTTCCAAATATATTTCCTAGATTTGGACCTATTTATAAGAGATTTTCATGGGAAATAGTCCTAATTCAATGTAATTGGGATGTATCATGATATTTCTAATATATAGGGGATAATCACTGAAGATTTATTAGTTAGTTTAGGAAAGTGGGGATCTGAAGATATATATATTTCAGCATTGTACCTTGTACTCTTGTGATATGCTAAGATAAGAAATCGTCTCTCTCTCTTCTGTGGACGTAGGTGGATTTTTTCGCCGAACCACGTAAATCTCTGTGTTCTTGATTATTCTTGTTTACTTTTCTCATTTAGTTAGGGTGTTCTTCTGCACAACAGTCCAAGCACACTCTTTTCAACCCGAAGATTTGACAAAGAACACATGTATTGCTGAGTTTTGCAGAGGAGAAAGTCCATCACAAATTCACACGAATCGTGCTGGTCATTTGATACTTTGTAGTATTGATCTTGACACAGAGTTACACAGCCGGCCTCACCTCGATGCTTACTGTCCGGGAGCTCAGACCAACTGTGACCACCATGGAAGAGCTGAGAAATTCCAAAGCAAAAGTGGGTTGTGACCCCGATGCTTTCATTTGTGACTACATGAATAACACGTTGAAATTCTCGACGGAAGTCATTGTCCCCATAAGGAACACTTCGAGGTATGGAGATGAATTGAGAAGCGGAAACATCTCCACCCTTTTTCTGGAGTCCAAATATGAGAGCTTTCTTCACTCAGTATTGCGATGGATATCTAACCATTGGTGATGACTACAGATTTGGCAGCTTTGGCTTTATAAGTACGATCCGCTTGTTCTGCGTGAACTTGATTATTTGGAGTGTCAATGGCATCGTGAGTTTGCGTATTGCATCCCGTTAGGCTTGGTCAAAACGGAAAAGGAACCTGAGTGCTAAAATACAACAAGTCCCAATGGAGTATGACATGGGGTGTGGTACACAGTTAGCACTTGAATATTCCTTTTAGGGAACGATTAGATCTATGAGCTTCGAGTTAAGTTCATAGAAAGGATATACAGGTAATCGAAACTCGAGGAGTATTCGTCCACATTACACTTACTAACTCAACTCGTGAAATGGGTATCAAATGAGAGTACCCGACTTATTCGACCAGCAAACTCAGTCGGGGCTACTATAGCCAAAAAGAGAAGAAAGAAAGAAATCGTACGAACTTTAATTTGCTAATAGTGGCTATGCAAATGCTTTTCCTTGTTACTTATCTCTCCTTCACTTCCCATATGCAGGTGTTCCCAAAAGGCCCTTCACTGGCTGCAAATTTCTCTGAGGCCATTCTGGAGCTTTCGCAGAGCGGTGAGATGAAAAGATTGGAGAAGAAGTGGTTCTCTCCAGAGTGCACGATGAGGAACATCACTACTGAGAAACCAAGGTTAGGCCTCGACAGCTTCTGGGCGCTCTACACATTCACCATCGCCACTTCCACAGGTTGGTTGCTCTTTGCGCGTCTTTGTAAGAGAAGGAACTGTCAGGATCATGGACAAGGAAGCAACGGCGGCAACATGAGCGTGACGGAGATGAGTATTTTGTAGTGTAATTCAATGTCCGGTGGCATAGTTTCGGGCTCAATGATGAAGCGGGAACACATTATTCTCGAATCATGATCAATTCAAAAGCTGAATCTTGTTGTACGTCTTTAAAGATATAAAGGGTAGTAGTCATTTGCCATTATTGCTATGTATATGTGCTCATTTTTCGAAACAACGGAATAATGATTGAGATCTTCGGACAATTCATGGTTTGGAACCCTACACAGGTTCGGCTTTTGACTCTGTTCATGCTCTCTCGAAAATTATGATTTGTGTGGGAAATGTAGAATCAATCACAGCAGCTATGGGGACAATCCATGCGAACAAGCACTATTGATCATCGCTTTGAGGCTTAGGATGTTGAAGATAGAATAAATGTCATGTTCAAATTAGGCTTTTGAGGCTTAAGGCTCTTGCATAAACTATTGAGGACAGGCTGAGAAAATATACACCAGAACATCGACAATAAATTCATAGCATGTAAGCTAATATCTAGTCCACAGAAGGGACTCATAGTACTTGCTGCAAACGGAGAGTTTTTTTTTTTTTTTTTGACAAAATTTAAACTTCAGTAATTCAATACTTTGATTTAGGAAAATAAGGAAAGCTAGATTCAAAACGTGAGAAATCCCAAGAAGGTTGGGGGGCTCAAATAACTAATTAGGAGTAGACTTTCTTTTCGATGGGCTTTCGCAATCCAATCTATAACTTGGTTTGCATCACGTGGACAATAGACCATTGAGACTTTTCTTATTTGGGCCATTATACTATTGCACTCTTCAAACGTTGAGATGGGTCAGATAAGCCCCAAATAACCGATAAGCTATATGTTGATGTCCACAACTTATAACCTTCAACAGATCACTTGAAGACTTTCAAGTCTTCTTTTGTTCTTCTCCACGATTAAGTACAGCAAGGATTCTCTTAGGGCAGGGGTTTCTGTTTGCAATGTAGAGGAAGCCGCAACTGACTTTGCGAACCCAACAATCAATAGTCCCCGGTCGTCTCGAACAACTTCGGCGATCGACCCCTTCGACGAGCTAGCAAGCCAGGACCCGTCAACATTTGCTCTCAAGCAGGCCTTGCTGGTCGACGAATCAAGTACGGCTCTATCTCCTTTACTCTGTAGCTTCTCGTTTAGGTGCGGTCAGCTCATATGTTTGCTCAAAATTATAACATTCTCCACAATCGAAGCCGTATTTGGTCTACGATTTTGATATACCCCCTTGTTGTAACGAAAAAAACAGATATTTATTCACCGTGCAGGTCAATTTTAAAATGCTTTAGTAAATGTCGAAAAGGAATTGGTAGAAAAATGACTGGATGCTTTTTTTTTTCTAGATACGAAATTATCAACTTTTTACCATAGCATGCAAATTAGCAACTTTAATATGAACAACCAATTTTTATTTGCATAAAAGCAACCAATGCTCTGAACTTACTTTTGATGACACCTGAATTTTTGACCGACAAGCCGAACACGCCAAAAAAAAAGAAAAAACATATGAATATAAAAAATATATATAACAAATAAATAACAAATAAGAAAAAAATGAAGCCCCTAGTACAAATTCGTACTAACCCGGATCGGTCCAACTCACGAGCTCGCAAACATCAGATCCATAAATGCGGCCCACTAGCCCATCACTGGAAATCTGTAGTGGACTCTTCAACCAACCCTATCCCAGGAGCTCATCAGAGAAGGCCCACTACCGAGAAGGCCATCACGGTGAGATGAACTCACGCACTGAGCTCACATCGCAGAGGAGACACGCACAAGAAAAGGAGAAAAAAAGGCCCATGAAATGTCGAGAAAGACGCATTTCATATCTCTCGAGAGTGTCACGAGAACAAAAGGTTACGGAGTAGCCTTCCGATTCCTTCAGGAGTTCGCGCTACTTCTTTCGATGATCTGGAAAGTCGAATGTGCCACAATGGCATTTATAAGGGAGTGGAAATTAGTGGAAATGTCCCCTCAAATGCTTTGCTGCTCCTCACGGCTCTTTGGGGGCCTTTGGATTCGACGTGACGGAGGCATTTCTGATCCTGAAGATAAATCTTACTAGCTTCTGGTTTGTCAAAGTTGTAGAATTTTGCAGCTGTTTGTGCAATGAATGGGGGTAGAAAGAAGGATGCTCGTCATAACATCTTTGGAAAAAAATCTGAGGATGGATAACACAAGTTAAATATAGATGGAGCTGTGAATTGAGGAGCAAGAAATTGCTGGAATAGGAGGTGTAATCTGCGAGTGTGGCGGAAACTTGGTGAAGGGATTCTCTGGTAATATCGGAAAAGCTTTGGTGTCGCTAGCTAAAACCTATGCACTTTTAGATGGAGTCAGAAGTGTCAAGAGTGTTATATTAATTGTTTGAAAACTCATTATATTCTATTTCAATGTTGGATTAACCTTCGCCAAGTTCCACCATTCACTAATCCTGATTGAATGTAGGACATTTTTTCAGAGATTCACATGATGGAAATCTTTGGTATGCATTAGCGAGGGGTTTTTGCTAAAATGATTCGCTGCCATGTGTTAACTGCATGTGGTGAAATTTGAGTTTAATTGGACCTAATCTTGTTACGAGGTGATTCCGGTTTGCACTTGATTGAGATTGGAAATGTGTCATTATGGTGAATGTTTTTGTTCTCCATATTCGAATTTTTGTCTGTCTTTGGTAATCTAGATATGAACATGACAAGACAACAAATTATTCTATCCAATATTTGGTAACATCATCCATACTAGACTCAAATATATCCAAATAAAATGCCTAAGAAGAAATCCTGAACAGGGCAGGATAAACCCGTATTAGATAAAAAAAAATAAAAAATAACTTAACAAATCCTAATATCTTCCAACAATAAAGTGATGGAGTGACAAGTCCAAAAATTACTCCATTGGCCATTGCTCAATCATCGTTGCCTCCAACTACTGCCGATTGTGATCAGATAACTAAGGGTGAAAAGGAGTCTAAGAATGATTGTCTTCGCTTCCAACCACAGTCAACATAAACATACCAATTTAATTAAATATATTTCACAATACAAAACATTCAAGATAAAAAAAAAAAACAGTTACTTGTGTTTACATGTCGTAAGTATTTCTAAATGTATATAAACATATTGTATTAACACGAGGAATAATTTAAATTGCTTACCAAATGAATTCAAGCACATTATAAAAGAGTGAAAGGGTCAAATAACACATGGCATATTTATGGCAAAAGTACACCCTAAGTGTTAAAACTTGACACAATTGAACACTTAAGTATCAAAAGTTTGGAAAGTGATACTCAAGTGTCATTTAAAAAAAAAATGGGACACTTGAGTATTACTTTCAATGAACTCCATCGAAAATTTTACATGACAATCTTTTATTAATTTTGCTTGTCTATGTAGCTTACCGGAGAGCTAACTCAACAAAGAAACGTAAAAATGACATCGTTTTGGCACGGATTTAAATTTTAATATAAAATTAAAATAAATAAATAAATAAATAAATGAGGAAGACAGTTGTAGACGCCTAAAGGCTATGCCCTCGTCGTTGCCGCTGCCTCCCCACCATCACTAGGAAGCGCTAGTGACCCTGACTGACCAAAGGTGAGGGCTTGCGAACCCTCACCTAGATCCGACAAGGGTCGGCGGCCCTCGCTCGGCCGAGCCAAGGGTCACCACCCTCGCAACCCCAGTTAGCCCTACCCCCATCGTTGCTAGGAAGGACCTATGATGGTGGGGAGGTAGCGACAAAGGCTCAGCTCTAGCCATCTGCAATCTCCATCTCTCTCTCTCTCTCTCTCTCTCTCTCTCTCTCTCTCTCTCTCTTGTTTTTTGTTATTTTGTTATTTTGTTTTTTTAAATAAATTTAGTTTTAAATTTAATTTAATTAAAACAACGTTGTTTTGCATTTGCCTCTCCAAAAAATCACCGCGTAAGCATTTTAGCCGAATTTCCTCACCGTTGACACTTATTACTTTCATAGCTTTTAGCACTTAAGTATTCTTTCGTGCCAAGTTTGGCACTCTAAGTGTCTAGCACTCCATATTTATTATTGGGATAAGTGCACTTAAAGTAATATAAATTATCATGAAAGTGTAATTGAGTTCTAAAACTTTCAAAAAAATGCAATCAAGTCTTAAAACTTGTCACGAGAATGCAATCAATTCTCTAAAACTTTAAAAAAAGTGCAATCAAGTCATAAAACTTATTATGAATGCGTAATTAAGTCCTAAAATTTTCAAAATGTACAATAAAAAAAAAGGATTTGATTAGATTAATTTGACAAATTTTAAAATTTTATTGCATTTTCTAAAAATTTTAGAACTCGATTATATTTCGTGAAAAGTTTTAAGACTCAATTATACTTTTGTAATGAGTTCATGACTTTTGATACTGTTATGCCTTTATTATTGGTCACATTGAAATTTATATGAACACATTAACAGATCTAGTGTATATGTCTTGTCAAGGTGTTGTGTTGAATATTACTAGTTTTAGATAAGGGTTGGCGAGGTTTATCTTGAAGGGTTGGTGAGGTTTATCTTGAAAATATTTGATGACCCTCATCATGCTTAAGTGAACTTGTAAGAGAAAAAAGAACCAAAATATAATTTTTTTTTTTTTTTTAAGAACGAAGCTGAACAAACAAGAAAAAAGAAGATAAGTCAATAACGCCAAAGGCTACGTAAGCAAATTCCATTATATTTTTAATGGAAGGATCACATTGAAAAAAAAAAAGTTAGTATATTTAAGACAAATTTATCCAAACTAATTTTTTTATCATCAATAACCGCAAATTGGTATATTTGTGATAAATTGACTCTCCATTAGTTTCTATTAAATTGGATTAATGCCAAAAAAAAAAAAAAATACAAAGTAGTACACTTGTGATAACGGAAGGTAAAATTCCAAACTGGTACTTGTCAACTGTCACATGTTATCCAACTTAGCAATTTGACAATAAAATTTAACAAAAATTAATGAATGTAAATCTGTCATAAATATACCAATTTAGTGTTTCTTCTAGTTTGGAGTAAAATTATCACATGCCTACTAATTTAAAGTTTTTCGTGATGTTAACCCTAAAGACTATTGGTGTCTCAAGCCCTTATTTATATTCCCAAATTGTCAAGTCATATTTTTTTTAAAGTATATTAAAAATGAAAATGGTCTCGTTAACAAGTCTGCTCGGGGCACTAGTTGACCATATTCAATAAAGAAATATGTTTATTTTCAATTCACTGCTATTTATAATATGAGAAAATTAATGCGTTAAAATTGACAAATTTTCTTTACTCGGGGGTTTAACTAGTGCTCCTCTTAACAAAATTCGAAATGCTTCTAAAGAAAACGAAAACAAAGGTCTCCTTTTGAGAAAATATTTCAAAGAGAAATTCTCTTTCTTTGGTGGAGTCAAATGGCGAGTCAATCTACCGACTTTGATATTCAAAAGATTCGAATTGATACGACTGACCGATTAATTTAAAAATATTGTATCAAGTTGCTATTTTCTAGTGTATTAGGAATAGCATCTCTGCAACCGAGTCTTTTTAACGTGAACGAAGCTCTAGGATGGGGAGACCCTATGTACTTTAAAAATTTGAGGGCAAATTAATGTCATAAAATCAAACGACCACTTGGTATATTTTTAAAGTCCACTAGAATTTTATAAGCTTCATATAATCAAACTACCAAGTGGGAGGACCGTATGAGTTAAAATGTATTTGGACCATCGATATTGTGAGGGTTAAATAAAATGCAATAGATATCTTATGATTTAAATGTATGTTGACACACGTGGCACACTCACATCCCCTCAGCAGGGACGGATTTAGAAATCGGATCTTGAGGGAGCCATGTTACAATATCGATCAATTGTTCAATATACGCAAACCGGAAAATTAAAATTTGTTCAGTTATAATTTTACCAGTACAATAATTCTTCCAAATACATCACATGAGTTTAAAATTTATTTCACCAAGTTTAATATGAGATTAGCTGGTTTTTTTTTTTTTAATTGGCTTGGACTTTGCTCTTAAAAATAAAAGTTTTTCCACCGGTCATTTATTTGGAAAAATAGTGAAGTACAAAGCCTGCAATGCCACAAAAGAAGAAAATTGTTACAGGATCAATACAAATTTATATTAGTGCGTATTGACAATAAAGCGAGTGGTGAAATTCAAATTTGAACCGATAAATAGATTTTTGAAATTTTCTACTTTCCTTTCATTAAGACACAAACAGAGTATAGCTTACGGATGCATTAAAATGATATCAAGTATAAATAATCAGAGAACTAAGTGACTTCCACCCTTGATAAATTAATTAATGGTGCATAAATGGAATTATTATTAAAATCATCAAATGTCATAACCTACAAAATATAACAACATGCTAACCAATTTAGATCATAAATTGCTGCTGTAAATGGAAAAGAAAGCAAAAGACACAGGCGCTTTTTTTTGGGTGTGGGGGGGGGGGGGGGGAGTAGTACTCAGTATGAAAGAAGGGTGCATCTGTACCAAGAATGAGTGAGAGGGGCCAAAAGATTCATGCAAATCACTTAGTATAGATGAAAGTGTGTACCTGTCCCACGATTGATTGAGGGGCTGCCAAAAGATTCATTTCTCAAGCACTCACTAATTTTGATTATTAAGGTTCTTATGATATTGGAAAATACTAAAATCGGTAGGGAGAGGGTGCCCTTTGGCCGCATCTCCCTTTCGTGCTAAGAAATTATTGCATAAATTTAGTATATGTACTGAATTGAACCATGAATTGGTAAGTATTAGTAAGTCTCATGTGACTATGATGATGGTTTTAAATATATTTTATTAAATACGATGGTCCAAATTCAGTTTAGTATCTATGATATCAGAGATTGCATATGCCTTATCATGCAATATCGTCCGTTTTAGCCCATGGATCATACAATTTTGTCCTTATAACAAGGACTCTAATGAGGGAGACGGTGACCCTTACTCTGTTTTTTTTTTTTTTTGGTCGGCCATCTCGAAGCTCTTTCTCTTACTTGTCGCTCCTCATCCCAAGAGTCTCTGGTTTAGTGACCGAAGGTATAGATCACATAATAGGCACATTTTGACCAGCTATTAGTTTCTAACTTCTACGGCAAAGGTTTTTACAACTTAATATTGCATTTGGCATTGGTAAATTTCCCAAATTGTCGGTAACTCACTAAGACAAAAGCGGACTTCCGTTGGTCATTTCAATCATTTCGATAATTTCGTTATTTCAATATCATGTTACTAAAATCTATTTTCTTTCCAATGACAAGTTTATTTACTTTATCGGTAACTTACTAGCTCATTAACGGGCTTTTGTTGGTATGCTATTAATTCACATCTATGATTTTATTTTAAGTTATAAAATTACAATTAAGTAAATAACTCGCATTCCACTTTAAGTTGGTAATTCTTATTCTATAAGTGTAGCTATTTATTTCAAAGTCAGTACGATTGTGGCGGTCGACAATTCGACAGCAATAATTCTGACATATCTCTCTTGGTGCTCTTACACCATCTACCATGGGATGATCATAGTCGCATGCACTCATGCATGCGCTCTCTCTCTCTCTCTCTCTCTCTCTCTCTCTCTCTCTCTCTCTCTAGTTCTGTTGCGCCAGACCTTCAAGCACTTAACTCATAGTAGTTTGATTTCTATATATTATTATCAATTCCCTTCTAGATAAAGTCTCATGATTGTTATTTTGAGAATGATATAACCAAAAGTTCTGGTTCAGATTCTTTATCTTGCACGTTTTCTATTCTAAAATTATTAGAACAGCTGCAAAATCTTTTTCACCTTGCCGCTCTCTCCTACACGCATTCCGTTTCTACACTTCCGAAGGAGTGCCAGTGAGTACAGAGAATTCTCCCACCATTTATTCCATCTCCCAATTTCCCCTTCACTTCTGTCTCTCAATTTGGCTGATAAACGGTGCCCTGCCCTGTGGATGGAGGAGTGGTGATGCGATGATCGGAGATGGCGGCACGAGCGTGGCAATGGTGGCTGCCTGGCTGGAGCTCTCTGGGCATATTGAGGCCAGGTTAGGACCGCCTAGTTGGATCAAGGAGAGAGGGAGAAGAGAGGGTATCATTAAATTGGGTGTTTGAGGGACACCCCTTACGTGCCTGCTTCAAGATTCTACCAATTTGAATTGACAGGACCGGTGAATCTAGAAGACAGTGACAAGCGCAGTTATCTTCTAGTATGGAAGATTCTACCAATTTTGGTGCTTGAGGGACACCCCTACGCCGAAAAGTTGGACCCAGTCACAGCATTTTGAACGCGAATGAAGGCTCAAGGGCGAGAAGACTCTCTATCCTTTAAAAAATTGGGTACATTGGAATCCTAAAGCCATCAAAATAGGCAATTGACTTGGTCTATATTCTCAAAGTCCACGAGAATATAACCTTTTTGGGTCGGAAAAGATACTTCATTCATTAAGTGCTATAACTGAAATAAAGATGTCTGATATCGAAAGATAAAAAATCCCAAAGAGACTGGATGGTCGTTAGATCGACTCAGAACGGAGAGATTTCAGAGAAATTTCCCACGAAGAGTCTTGGCTCCTCCCATGAATACTGACCATGGACTCTTCGCTTTAGTCGAAGAAAGACTTTCCGGGAAAAATTTAAAAAAAAAACTTTAGTCCTGGAAAGACCAATTCAACTCTGACATTGGTACCTGCACCACATACTGCCTAAAAATTTGCATGCAATCATTTTCCTATCCTTATCTTCCTGGAAACTCACCTCCTTTGCAGTTACATATGCCCCTCCCTCCCTTCACTATAAATATGTAGGAATTGTGAAATTCAGTTATTTGCAAAGCAACACAGTTCAACACTTGTTTTATTTTGTAAGGAGTTATTCAGGTTTTCGTGATGGGTTTTCTTCAAAGCTTGTGTAACAGAAGTACGAGACATATTTTGTCGAATTTGAGGCTGTTTCTCTTGCTCTCGCCGCTCTTCATCCCGAGCTACTCCGGTGCAGCCACCAAAGCCGTAGATGAGAGGAACGTGTTCAAAGTGGGCGTGATTCTTGATTTGGACTCACGTCTCAGCGACCAAATGCGTATGGCAGTTGAGATAGCGAGCCAAGATGTGAACAGCATCTCATCATCCGGAAGTCATTACATAAAGCCATATTACGTAAACTCCCACGCGAAGCCCCTTCGAGCAATTTCGGCTGGTTAGTTATTCATTGCCCTTCCTCAGTTCGGTAACTGCAGCCCGATATAATTTCTGCTTTGTTTGTTAGAAACATGTCAGTTGCCACGAGCAGTACTAAAAAAAAACCACCCCAAGTCTGCTTTGAGATTATGTACCTGTTGTCATTTTTTTCTCGACTGCATATGCTGAATGTTTACTGAAGAAGGTTCGTTTAGTAATATAGCAACACATCGACACCCTTACAGAATGAAGTTGCGTATTTAAGACACCCAATGATTATGTTAAATCATTCACTAAAAAAGTTATAACAACAGTAAATTGATGTTCTTCCTTGTTAACATGAATCTCACGTAATGAGCGTGTAGCTGCAATAATGTCTTCCAAGAACCCAATTAATAGGGATGAATAAGTGATATTTACAGAAGATATTGGTAAAGATTATTGTCTTGAATCCTGAAGTTTAGTATATCGATTTCCCCTTTTTCTGTTTTAACAGCTCAAAAGCTCATCAAGAGGAAGAATGTGCAAGTTATTATTGGCCTGGAGACATGGGAGGGAGCAACTTTAGTAGCTGAAATAGCTAATCAATCTCAGGTACCAGTCATATCCTTCGCAAAAGACCAGGTAACACCAACATTAATGGTGCAAACTCTATGGCCTTCACTGTTTCGAATGAGTACCGATGAATCCAACCAAATTAAATGCATTGTAGATGTAGTAAGTTCTTATAATAGGCAAAGGGTATCGATAATATATGAGGCTGGGGCATACGATACTATGTACTCCAAGCTGTTAAATTCTCTGTCAGAGGAGCTTGGAAAAATCGGCTCAGCAATAGAGGACGAGCTGATTCTTGAAGCATTATCATCTCCAAATGGAGAAGTGTCTTTGGAAGAGAAATTAATGAAGCTGAAGGGAAAGGCATCCCCCATCTTTATTGTTCTAGGATTGTCGTCGCCCGGAAGCACTCATTTTCTCAAAGCAGCAAAGAAGATGGGACTCTTCTATGGAGATTCAATTTGGATATTTGCTGAAAAACCAATTGCCAACCTCTTAATTTCAGTAGAACAATCAGCAATCTCCTCCACTGTTGAAGGCGCCATAGGAGTAATTACCTACCGTCCCAATAACCAGGCATATAGAGAATTCAGATCCAAATTCTTGAATATGTTCCATCACAAGTATGGAGAAAACTTCAATTTTGAGCCAGATATCGATGCTGTACGAGCATACGATTGCATTCTGGCCATTAAAAATGCGATAGATGCAGTGCCAAGCCATGATATTATACCTGAGTTTTTGCTTAATAGAATATCGCGAACTAGACTCACAGGTTTAAGTGGGCTGATACGATTTGAGAAAGGTCAGTTGGCACATCAACCCGCATTCCAACTTGTAAGTGTTAATGGAAATGAATATAGAGAGCTTAAGCTTTGGTCTCCCAATTTCGGTTTCTCAAGGAGTTTCATAGCAAAGCAAAGTTCAAGAAGAAATGGGTACGCAATTGCAGACAAATTGAAGACCGAAGAAGGACAGACTTCTGGTGAGAACAAGCGATTGGTGGTCGGAGTTCCCAGTAAAAGTCCCTTTGATAAGTTTGTGAAGGAGGATATGGACGACACAACCGGGAAAGCAAACTACGTTGGCTTTTGCATAGATGTTTTCGAGAAGGTTGTTTCTCGCTTTCCTGATCGTTTGAACTATGAGTTTTCTCGTCATGATGGAACATATCAGGACTTGATTAACAAAGTTCGTGATAAGGTATGGTACCCCATTATCTCTGTTCTTGTCTGGTTATTGCATGGCACATTATAGAATATCAACTGTTACTTACATTGATACAAAACCATCAGAGCCTGAATAAATTAACTCAAGCAACAAGTTCATTTCACACAAATATCGATTTTTACTCACAAGATTGTATTATTTTGCATCAATAGACTGTCAAAGCCTCACAGCCTGTTAATACTAATTTTCTGCTTTGACGGTGCACTTTTGGTATCAATTTCTAAAGTAGTCACTTTGATGTTGTTCCATGGTATGGCATTAATGGAAGACCTACGACGCTGCAGTCGGTGACATAACTATTCTGGCCAATCGCTCCCAGTATGTCGAGTTCACACAGCCGTTTATAGCATCAGACCTTTCAATGATAGTCCCAGCAAAACCGGACCCAGACAGGGCATTGATCTTTATGGAGCCTTTCACTCCAACAATGTGGATTGCCTCTGGAGGCATTCTCGTGTACACAATGTTGGTAGTTTGGTTCTTGGAGCGTCCAATCAATCCGGAATTTAGAGGCCCTTTGCCAAATCAACTCTCGACTGCTGCTTGGTTCACTTTCTCCTCTCTCTTCTTTGCTCATAGTACGTAACTTCCCTTTGTTGATTATAGTCCATGGACAGTCTTTTGGGCCCAAACTTTTGACAAAAAACACATGCATTGCTGACTTTTGCAGGGGAGAGAGTGAATCGGAACTTTACTCGGATCGTGCTGGTGATTTGGTTCTTTGTAGCATTGATCTTGACACAGAGTTACACAGCGGGCCTCACCTCATTGCTCACTCTCCAGCAGCTCAAACCGACTGTGACCACCATGGAATGGCTGAGAATTTCTAAAGCAAGAGTGGGTTGTGACCCTGAAGCTTTCATTTGTGACTATCTGACTAACACGCTAAACTTCTCGAAGGAAGTCATTGTCGGCATAAGCAACACTTCCAGCTATGGAGATGAATTCAGAAGAGGCAACATTGCCGCTCTTTTTCTGGAATACCCATATGAGCGAGCTTTCTTCACTGAGTATTGCGATGGATATGTTGCCACTCGTGAAAACTACAGCTTTGGCGGTTTTGGCTTTGTAAGTGCAATCCCGTTATTCTGCGTAGACTTGATTTTTCGAGGTGTTAATAGATCCTGAGTTTGTGTGTTGTATCTCTTTAGGCCAGATCAAAAGGAAAAAGGGGCTTGAGAACTAAAATACCACACCAAATCCCAACAGAGTGACATAGGGTGTGGAATGATATATAAACAGAAACCCACCTAGCACTTGAGTATTCCTTTTAGGGAGTGATTTCATCCATGCGTTTCAAGTTGAGTTCATAAAATTGGTATAGAGGGAGTCGAACCTCTAGGATGAACCCCCCGGTTTATATGCACATTACCCTTACTTTAAGTCTATTAGCTTGCAAACCGGGTACTGATAAAGTGGCACCAAATTACTTGCTGCTACAGACGCAGGACGTATACAACAGAACACCAGAATTGATATTCGACCACCGAACTTCTCTTGGGGTTACTATAGCCAAAAAGGGAAAAGAAAAAAGAAAAAGAAATCGTACCCTTGGGTTAATTAGCTATTTGTGGTTATGCAATTGCTCTTCCTTGTTACTTAATTCTCCTTTCCTGCCCTTCTGCAGGTGTTCCCAAAAGGCTCTTCATTAGCTGCAAACTTCTCTCAGGCCATTTTGGAGCTTTCAGAGAGCGGTGAGATGAAAAGATTAGAGAACCAGTGGTTCAGTCCAAAGTGTACCTTGAGGAACTTGAGCAACGACACGCCGAGGTTGGGTCTTAACAGCTTCTGGGCACTCTATGCTGTCACCATCGCCACTTCCACAGGTTGCTTCCTCTTTGCGTGTCTCTGCAAGAGAAGGAACGGTCAGGATCATGAACGAGGAAGCACTGATGATGACATGAGCGTGACGGAGCTGAGTATTTTGTAGTGTAAATCAATGTACAGTGGCCCAGTCTTAGGCTTGAGGACAAAGGGGGAACATTATTATTGAATCTTGATCAAACACAAAAGCTGAATCTTCTTGCACCTGAGAACTAGCAAACACACGTTTGAATAAGGAAAGGGTTCTGTACTTGGCTCACTAATCTGCAAATTGCTCATTCTTCGCAGGTTCGGCTTTGAAATCTGTTCGTTCCCTTGCAAAAACGATACTCTGTGTGGGAAATGTAGGATCAGTTACAGCAGCTAAGGATGAAACTGACGCAAACGAGTTTGAGGCTTAAATTGTTGAACATAGAACAAAAAATCATGGTCGAATTAGGCTTTTAAGACTTTAGGCTATTGACTATCGAAAATAGACTAAAAAGTAACACACCAGAACATCAACATTACCTTCATAACATGTAAGCTTATAGCGATTCGAAAGAGGTAAGGTGCTCATAGTACTTGGTACAATTAGAGAGTGTTAAACTAGCATAATTCTAATGTTTTGTGCCCACAGATGCGGACTTTTTTTCTTGTGCTGGTCAATTTCAATTTGCGTTGGTGAATGTCAAAAACCTATTGATAAAAGAATGATTAGAGACTTTTTTTTTCTAGGTAATTTATTAGTAACTTACTAACAATTTTATAAGATTACCAACTTTTTTTCAGTTTATATGGAAATTAGCAACTTTTGTTAAAACTACAAATATCTTTTTTTTTCAATAGTTTGAATTTACTAATTCCTTGGCAAAATTGCCAATTTAAATTAGAGCGATTTACTAATCATTGTTAGATTAAAGTTCTATTTTTTAATAACCAACTCTCATTTGAATTACTTCTTAATATTAAATTTTTAAGTGTACCGATATTTCTATTGAGTTACTAATTCTTATTTACCTTGCTTAGCAATCCCAACCTGAATAAGCATGACTCAACAAATTTTCTTCAATTAAATTACCACATAATATTAGATTTTTAACTATCATTTGAGTTACTTATTGACGTTAAGTTGTCATTATTACCTTAAATGTCTCTATTTGACCCTTAGATTTACAATTTCATCAAATGATTTACTAGGAGACATTTTAAAACTGAAAAGGAGTGGTTTTGTGACATCCGGAAATTCCTACATTAATTAATAATATATAGGAAATGAATGTAATGAATGTCATGGGTGAAAATTCTAGTACGATCATTAACATGGTTTTAGTGGAAGGCCCGTATAGTGTTTAATGATTTCATAGTCTCTAGAAAGTGATTCCATTAGGATTGAATTAGTAAACATTCGGTCTTGGCTCAACTATTAAAATTGCAATGAAATGTATATCGCCACATTGGTCATTAACGAAGACTAATGTGCAATGAGTTTACATATCGGTTGAAGGGTAGGTTAGGAATTTACTGAGTTGAGTCCCTCCTAGCGTTTAGTACATTATGCTAAACATTTTGGTGGGTTCAAATTATTTTTTCTGATTTATTTATGTTTTAGATGGACACTAATTTCCTTATTTATGTACTGATTTACTAGATATCTTACCAAATTATCTAAATAACTACTTTCGAACCACAAGGTTTAGCCAAATGTCCCCCTTTGATTTATTCACCTCTCTCTAATCCACCACCAAGTATTTTTGACCCAAGTAATTATTACTTTTAACCTATAGTACTTGCTCTTATCCCTTTGTAACTCATGTGAGTTTCTAAATACATCCCTATGATCTTGAAATATCATCTTTGAAAACAATTTAAGTTTTCAATCTCTATCTCAACTTTCATCGTTCAATCTTTCGAGTAGAAGTAAGAGTTCAACTCTTGTGTTGATTGAAGTTTCTAAAACAATATTTCAAAAAGTTCACCGAGTGATTTTGTAAGTTTTATTCTCTTTTACCAAACTAGTTTTGCTACAACATATTGAGAGTTGTTAATTTATGTTCTTGATTATTTTGTTTTGAAGGTAATAAAAGCTTTAAGTTGTTCAAATCTTCTCCAAGAGGTAAGTGAAAACTATGTGGACTAAACTAAAATGATTTACTAGGTACTCTTAACTTGGTTGTTTGATAGTTGCTAATTTACCCTAGAACTTTTATGTTAAGTGTGAGGAAGTTGTAATGACTGCATGTTGAAGCGTTTGTGTTCATTTGACTTGGGTTGAAAAGTCATTACATGCCAAGGTTATGACTAATGGGCTTCCTTAAAATTTGGTGGTATAAAAATGGAAAAGGAGAGATTAAACTAGAAAGTGATAGCTAAGTGTTGCCACTCAATTGCGTTGTTAATTATATTGGTCATTGATATCACGTGGTCAATTTTTTTTTTTTTTTTGAGTTGTTGATGTCCATATTGTCGATTTTCAAGTTGATTTGTTGATTGAGACCTATTTGTTGATGTGCGAGATGTTGATTGCTAAGTTGTGTGTTTTTGTGTTATTGATTTAAAAGTTGCCGATTTTGACAAATCAACCAATCTTTGACTATTATATTATGGCTAACATGGGAAATGAAAAAAAAAAAAGGTAAATGCATTATTACGATTTATGTAAGTGATGCATGAAAAAGACATGGTGATTGTATTTCAAAAATGTTTGCACCGAAAGATGATGTGCATTGCTACTATATGACTTAATATGAAAAATATTATGTTATATAATTATGTTGCTTATATCTAGTGATGACGATACCTCATGCTTTAGGATGCCTCAAAATAAAAATGCCCCATGTGTCAGGATGCTTTAGGATTATTTGGCTTAGATAATTACTTAGGAGGTAGACTTCCTTTTTGGTGGGCATCCGTGATTTAATCCGCAACTTGATTAGCTTCACATGGATAGTGAACTATTGAGACTCCTCTCATTTGGGCCATTAAACTATTGCACTCTTCCAACAAGCATCTAAGGGTCCATGGACTTTGAGTTGGGTCTGACAAGCACCGAATAAAAGATAAGCTGTCGGTTGATGTCCACAACCGCATATCACCTACAGCCTCCAACAGATCACTTGAAGACTTCCAAGTCTTCTTTCGTTCCTTCTCCACGATCAAGTTCAGCAAGGCTTCTCTTAAGGCAAGGGTTTCTGTTTGCAATGCAGAGGAAGACGCGACTGACTTCACGAACCCAGCAATCAATAATCCTCGGTCGTCTCGAGCAACTCCGGCAATCGACCCCGCCGACGAGTCAGCGACCAGTACCCATCAACATTCACTCTCAAGCAGGCCTTGCTAGTCGATCAATCAGGTATGACTCTATTTCCTTTAGTCTATAGCTTCTCGTTTTGGTGTGGTCGACCGATATGGTCGCTCAAAACTTCAGTAATCTCCATAGTCGAAGCTGGATTTGGTCTACAATTTTGAAATAGAAAAGTTGTGCCAAAAAAAAAAACGGATTTTTTATTCCTTGTAATAGTCAATTTTAAATTGCGTTAGCAATTGTCAAAAAGAAATTGGTAAAAAAGTGACCGAAGATTTTTTCTAGGTACGAAATTACTTTTTATTATAACATGCAAATTAGCAACTTTTGTACAAAAAATCAATTTTTATTTGCACAACTTACCAATGTTTCGGATTCACAAGCTTTTATTGACACATAAATTTTTACTAACAAATTCACTGAGCATTTTTGTAAAAAATAAAAAATACATATATAAATATAAACATAAAAGAATATAAAAATAAAATTACAAATAAGAAAATAAGAAAGCACCTAGTCTAAATTCGGATTGACCTGGATAGGCCCAACTCATCAGCTCGTCAAACATTGGGTCCATAAATGCGGCCCACTAGCCCATCACTTGAGATCTGTAATGGACTCCTCGGCCAAGCCTAGTCCAGAAGCCCATTAGAAGGCCCTCAACCGAATCTGCTCTCTCTCTCTCTCTCTCTCTCTCTCTCTCTCTTCTAAGGAATTTTTCTCTCTTCACGGTGAGATGAAATCACGCGCTGAGCTCACATCACACACAGTAGACACGCACAAAAGATAGGGAAAAAGACACCCAAAAATTGTTGAGTGAGACAATTTGCATATCTTGAAAGAACGTAATGTGGACAAAAGGTTGTGGAGTAGACTTCCAATTCATCCAGGAGTTTGCCATAATTCTTTCGATGATCCGGAAAGCTGGGTGCCCCGCAGCGGCATTTATAAGGGAGTGGAAATGTTCCCTAAAAAGCTCTGCTGCTCCTCATGGCTGTCTGGGGGCCTCTGGATTCATTGTGACAGAGCCATTTCTGATCCTGAAGATAAACCTTACTAGCTGCTGGTTTGTTGAAGCTGTAGAATTCTGCAGCTGTTTGCACAGGGAATGAACAAGGAAAGAACTAGAAGGGCGCTTGTTATAACATTTCTTAATAAAAAATCTGAAGACGGATGGCACAAATTAAATATAGAGAAGAGATACGAATTGAGAAGCAAGAAACTGCTGGAAGAGGAAGGTGTTTATCCATGATTGTGGTGGAAACTTGGTGAAGGGATTCTCTGGTAACAGCGGAAATGCTCCGGTGTTGCTAGCTAAAACCTATGCAGTACGAGATGGAGTCAGAAGTGTTGAAGCGTTCTATTAACCGTTTGAAAAGTCATCATATTCTATTTCAATTTTGGATTAATCTTCGCCAAGTTCCACCACTCAGTAAGAGTATCTTAATTAAAGGTAGGACATTGCTTCGGAGATTCACACGATGGAAATCTTTGGTATGCATTAACGAGGGATTGCTACTGAAATGATTCGCTGTCATGTTTAACCGCATGTGATGAAATTTGAGTTCAGTTAGCCCTGATATTGTTACTAGGTGATACCGGTTTGCACTTGACTGAGATTAGAAGTGTGCCATTATAGTGAATCTTTTTGTCCTCCATGTTCGAATTTTTGATTGCCTTTGGTAATCTAGATATGAGCACGACAGGACAATAAATTATCATATCGGTTCCTCGGTCAAAAAAAGAAAAAAAAAAAGAAAAAGACAATAAATTATCATATCTGATGCTTGGAAATATCATCCAGACCACATCAACTTGGATATATCCAAATAAAATGCATGCAAAGAAATCCGGAACAAGGATAGGATAAACCCAGCTTAGACAAAAAAAAAAAATTAAAAAATAACTTAACAAATCATGTTATCTTCCAATGATACAGTGATGAAGTAACGCATCGTGCAATCATCGTTGCTTTAAACCATCACCTATTATCATCGTCGACCAACCGATCATGGTCTGACAACTAAGCGTGAAAAGTAGTCCGAAGAAAGTTGTTGTTGCTTCCAAC
The DNA here is from genome assembly GCA_017140255.1 of Eucalyptus paniculata subsp. matutina. Classification (NCBI taxonomy): domain Eukaryota; kingdom Viridiplantae; phylum Streptophyta; class Magnoliopsida; order Myrtales; family Myrtaceae; genus Eucalyptus; species Eucalyptus paniculata. The sequence continues at coordinate 13,951,309 of CM029438.1, forward strand.
TACAGGGCCCGCCGTTTCGAAAGCTACTAGATTCAAAGTTCCTAAATAATGGCTTTGTTTTGGATGTTCACCAACGAGCTTCTAGCTGAGGTTGCTATTTATTAAAGGGAGAGGAAGTTTTACCATTGGGTTGTGTTCCCCTCTCGAGTGGTCCAATTTGGTTTTTGTGAATTGTTTTTCGGCAGTGTTGTCACTTCTATAAGACATTTGAATAGGACTAACTTCGTTGCATGGAGTTTTACTATAAGCTCTCCAAGCAGAGATTATTTTCGAGTAGATGAGGAGATCTCGAGAGAGGTGTTTGCATCTAGATTACACCAACAAAAGGGTACCACACTTTTGTTTATTTTCGTTTTTCTTTATCGGTACTCTTGTTTTGGAGTAAATCTGCATTAGGCGAGTGAAAGATGTTCTTTTGCAGGTCCTCAAGCGAGTAATTCAGTGATGACCCAAGAGGAAGACCGGGTTTCCAACCCGGATTTAGCCCTTCAAACTCTACCTCTCTATCCCTGTAAAGTAGATAGGGGGTCGAAGCCCTTACATAAGGTTTTCAAAGACAACAAGGTTTTCATAGACGATAGCGACCACGAGTTTTTTTTATCATAAGGGCGATGAATGGGACGGTATGGAAGTGGCGAGTGGAGGCCAAATTAGCTGGATAGGACGTAGGATTTTCATAGGTTTTAAATCCAATCTTAGGTTACACCAAAGATGTGAAGGAATTTTCTACTCCGAAAGATTTATAATCCTACTTTTGTTTACCTCCCAAAAAACCCTAGCCCAAATTTCCAATTTGAATAGGTACGGATTATTCTGTAGCGAGGCACCCACCTCGTCCCTCGGTAGCCAAGACGTTGGAAGGTTAGATGTTGAGGCTTGTTGTGGAGGAAAGAATGGCGGGCTTGGAGACAAGAAAGGACTTAAACGGCTTCGTTTCTAGAACATGTTCGCTGTCGTCATCTATCCAGTAAACCACGTTAGATGATCTAATATTAAATCAATCCATATAGGATTTTTGAGCAAGTGATCGTTGAAATAAATTAAGTGAACTTTTGACACCGGAATGAGTATCATACAAAAGTTATTACACTACTAATGTCATTTTTTCTAATGTATTAAGTTTTTTTAGTTGTAGCGAACTTACACTAAAATTGCATTTTCAATCCTAAACATATTGTATGGACATATCTTCAGCATTAAACCTTTCAAGTGAACAAGTGTATCATAAACCTTTGAGGAAAAAAAATCAACTCCTTCCGATCAAGTCTTGCGTGAAATTTTTGAAATTGCGGTCTGATCAATTGATTTCAAGATTTTTTTTTTCTTTTTTCTCCTCTCATCTTTTCATCTCTCTTTTTTATTTTTTTATTTTTTTATTTTTACGCTTACTATTCATCATCTTCAATTTTGCATTTACAATTCATCGTCTTTAACCTCGTAAGCACTCGGCCAAAGCTCCTCCAGCACTCGTCTTTGCTGCCCCCACCTACACCTCCGGTGGCGTGCGGCCACCATCGTCGAAATGTGGAATGATTTTAATACTTAAACCGCGTTCAATGTTCAATTTATTAATGGTTGGAACTGGAAACTCCAGAGACAAAATGGAAATGGAACAGAGACAAAATAAAAATGGAATAATCTCATAATCGACTGCACAAGGATTGGTCCATCCGTTTTGGGACGCATTCTCCAATTTTATTTTCCTTTTTCATCTCTCTTCTTAAATACCCTGATTATCTCCCACCGGGGTATCCTTGTATCCATTACTTTGGAATATCACATTCTTGTTTTTTTTTTTTTCTCCCCATTTGTAGGGGCGGCTAAGTTTGAATCAACTAAACGAATAATAGAATGATGCGTTTGGGTTTGGGTTGTAGAAAATGGGGTGGGGGCGGGAAGTGGGCTTATGAGCGCGACAAGCTCATCCTTGCCTCCTCCTTTTCTTCTTCATATACACTGTCGTCGAGTTTGCTGAGATCACGACGACCACAAGCTCGACGGCCATGAAGGATAAGTCGTCTAGCTTGCAGAGATCGAGAGGCTCAACCATGGCTGTCGGCCATGAGCTCGATAAGCAACGGCAACGGCTTGTGGAGTTGAGCAATAATATCTTTTGCAAATTCAATAGTGAAACCAAGGAAGAAGTAGGCGCCAAATCTGGTCGAAGGAGGAGAAAATAATGGAAAGGAAAGAGAAAAAGCAAAGAAATGAAGAAAGAAAGGGAAAAAAACAAGAAAAAAAAAATCAGACTATTATGCAAAATGTGGAGTGATTAAGTCATGAGCCATGTCAAAGAGAATAGAAAATGTGGTGGCTCGCCTCTTCCATCATTTCAGAACATTCATGTTGTTTTCACCAACTCTATCAATATTTATAGTATGTGTCAGACTCACCGGTAGATGAAGACAAAAATCTAGTGGAAGGCCTTCGGGTGGTCCTCTTCCTACGAAGTAAGGACCACAAAAGTTTTTGGGAACTGTTTGTGATGGGTTCTTTATTTGATAGGCCAAGTTAAGTCTATCCGTTCATGTTGGGCCAAATCCAGCCCATTAAAAAAGGGCCCTTAAGAGGAAATAACAGTTATTTTCTAAATGAAAATAACTGCAATATATAAAAATAAAAAGTAAAGGGAAGAACGTTTCCTATAGCCTTTCAGAGAGAAAATACGTTTCTTCATCTTCTTCCCTCGAAACAATATATTCTCTCTTTTGAAAAACGAAACTTCAGGGTTTCAAATGATTTCTCTGAGACTGCAACGGTACTTAATATATGGTAAACAAGGTATGTCCGTCTTCGCAATATGCCTTCGATTGGTGTTACACATTTCCTTGGCACGTTCTACGTATGTTTTCAGTATTCGATTGTTCGAGTATCGGTTTGATTTTTTAGGAATCTATTTCCTATAGTTGATGAGGGTGCAATCTCTAGTCATAAAGAGGAACTTATAATATCAAATTAGTCAGTTTGTGCAACATATATATTTTGGAGCTAGTTCATTGTGTTCATTAATATATGCTCCAATCAGACCTCTTCACCCAGTAAAAAATTATCGTAATATGGAACAAGGAGAATCACAAGCCCTTCCAACTTGAACCTTGAACCCAAGACATTGGCTACCAAAAAATAGTGTAACACTTGACGAATTGCGCCTCATGGGCCCAACTGTATCTTGAAGAAGAGATTGTAGTCTTCTTTAGCCAATTAAACAAACATCATGTATAGAAATGGAAAGGTTTGATTTCTTGATGGATAATCCTTTCCACTCAGAGCACTTGAGTTAGGCTAGCTTGCTGGCAGCCAGATTTGGCCTCGTCGGTGGTTTGAATCTTTGCTAGTAATGTTGCATGAGGGGGGACATTTCTATAATTGTGAAAGTTGAGCTAGGGCAAAGTTGGAAGTAAAAAAAAAAAAAAAAAACTATATTTGCATTTCGAAAATGCTCGAAACTCAAAGCACCTCTAGACTTACCTTGGGCTAAAGGCTTGAGGTTTTTAAACATGTAATTGCATCTCTCTAGAGCTCTCTAAAAAATTTGCCAAATGGTATTTGTATTTAATGGGCATGTAAAGGCCTTTGGGCTAAGTATTTAGTGTTTGGCAAATTTTTTTGACTTGTCTTTGCCAAATGCAAGTTTTCAAAAGGCTGAAAGCCCAAAATAGGTTAGGGGCTACCTTGGGTTTTCTTGGCATGTTGGCCTTCAAGTCTAATGAAAATTTTCTCCTGAAATTGTCCTCGTTAATCTTTCATTTTTCCCTTTTTACCCCCGATAACTATTCATCATCCTCATCTTCTTCCGTTCTCTTTACTGAACACAACTAGTGTGACATCCTGATTTTTCTCAATTTTATTTTCAGTCAATTGAGTCGAGCAATTCATCTGTGCGTGTAGTTCGTCTCTCAGAGTTAGCCACTCACAAGGGAACTAGCCTATTGAGTGAAGCAATTAAGGAATTTTAATGCGTCAGACTTGGGGACTAATTACTCTCGGGTCGGATGCAAGAAAATTTCCCCAAAAGCTACTCAGTGGATTAGGCGCGCTGAAACCACACTAGATTGAATTCAACCGTAAAAATTGGGATTGAATTTAGAAGTTGAAAGACCGGTTTACTCACACATCTTATTAGGATCATGGGATAATTTTGTGGATTTTAATTGAATTCAATTAGAAGAGAATTGAAAGAAAAATTGAAGAAATTGGATGTGCAAGGATTTGGACCCCGGCGGAAATGATATTGCACCCATTAAAGAATGTTATGGGAGAGGAGATAGTAGAAGATGACATCATGGGGGTGATGTCATGCTGATTGAAGCCAAGGATTGAGGGCTTGACAAGTGGAGGGTGGAGATTTAATCTCCAAAAAGGGGGCCATCACCATTATCTTCAACCTTGGGAAAGAGAGAGAGAGGAGGGGAGAGAGAACTGGCGAAAGGGATTTTGCTCGTCGACTAGCCTGCCCGCGCACGCCGCTCCTCCGCCGTTCGCCGCCGCCGCACGCCGTCGCTATTCCGCCTTAGCCGCATGCCCTCTGTCTTCCCCTTCCTCTCCCGTCGCGATCTCTCTTCTCCATCTCCCTTGGCTGCTTTGAGACCCAGCAGCAACTAGAGAAGTCCCGTCCGAAGCTGCACGCCAGCTGGAGGTCTCGCCGTTCGTCCGTCGCCGCCGCTCGCGCGTTTTCCCTACACTGCTCGCGCGTCTCCGCCTCTCGCCGCCGTCGTTCCTACTCGCCCTCGTCTCCAGCGGCTTCGCTGGCTAGCACGGGCCACAACTCAGCCGCCTTCGGCCACCGCACACCCCCGCCTCAACCCACCTCCCTCAACCCATCTCGGCCCTTGTGCGCCTCAACCGGCGCCGAATCAGCCCTCAACCAGCAGCGGACAGAAGCTGGAAAAATGGATATGGCAGTGGGTGTTTGGCCCATTTTGGCCAGCTTCCCAGCCCCGGATGCTCGGCCTGCCTTGAGAAAAGTCAATCCTCGCGTTGTCCTCATCGTTTTGGTCCGCTCGGCTCGCTAATCGGGTGAGTTTAGCTCACTAAACCTTGATTAGAGGGCTAATTATGCTTTAGGGGTGCTTAGTTTATGTTAAGTGTCATTAGGTGGTTAGTTTAATTTATTTAAGTGTAGATTATATTAAGGTGTTTGATTAACTTAAATTGTGTTTAATTTAAGGCTAAGTGAATGGTTATATTAATATAAGTTTTGATGTGACATAAAAGAATTTACTTTTGATTTATTTACATATTCTGAAATTATTAAATAATTAAATAATATATTATTATTCGAAATTATTAAAATATGATTATTTAATTATTTTCGGAATAAATTTAATTATTTATTAAATTCCGAAAATTTTGTCAAGACCCTAAATTCTCTTAATTTCATGCCGGTCGCTTTCTTTGTGTAGTCAGATTTTGAAATTGATGATTGGATATTATAAATTGAGTATGGATCGTGAAAGATAGGGATATTATTATTTAATTAATTTTCGGAATAAATTTAGTTATTTAATAAATTCTAAAAATTATTTTGGAACTTTATTTTCTCAGAATTTCGTGTTGATCGCTGCTATGCATTTAGAATTTGAAATTGATTATTGGTTGTGGCAAATTGAGTGTGATTGCGATAAATGGGGATTCTTTATAAAATCCCAACTGTGGAAATTGATAGGAAATTGGCCGTGATTAACCATCTATTAGAGGTTGTGCCCAGTGAGGCCGTGATTGACCACATATTAGAGGTCGTGCCTAGTGAGGCCGTGATTGACTACCTATTAAAGGTTGTGCCCAATGAGGCCGTGATTAACCACTTATTAAAGGTTGTGCCCGGTAAGACCGTGATTGACCACCTATTAAAGGTTGTGCCCAGTGAGGCTGTGATTAGCCACCTGATAAAGGTTGTGCCCAAATGGGGCCGTGAATTACCACCTATTAGAGGTCATGCCCATCGGGCCGGGATTGACCACCTTTTAAAGGTTGTGCCGAGTGGGGCCGTGATTGCCACTGATTGTTAAACCTTCCTATAGGGCCGTGATTGAGAGCAATGATTGATTTGCTATAATGACATGTAATTGGCCGAGTCAATTGATCGCTGAGACGATCCAAGTGGTTGAATTGTTCTGATGATATGATCATCTGCAGTTGTTTGGTTATTATAATTGCATGTGGTTGAATTATATAAACTGTGCTAACCTGCAGATGAAGACTAATGCGAGGTAAGTCTTTGTGTGATGTGGCTAGGTCACCTGGGTTGTATTTTCTTTCTAATAGGGGTTTGGGGGTTGAACTTGCTGAGACATTGTCTCATCCCGGTTTAAGGATTACAATTTCAGGTCCCTAGTGGACGAAGCGGCTAGATAGCTTTGGTTGACCCTAAGGAGTTGCAGAGGTGAAGTCATGAGGATTGGAGAACATATCTGGCTTGTAGGTTGTAGGACAGTTCATTTTTAAGAGCTGGTCTTTTGTAGACTTTTGGTTGTAGGCTTTCATTTGTAACTCCGTTGGTTTATGTACGTAATTGGTTGTGAATTTGTTTCCTGCTTTTCTATCCCGTATTTCATTGTCAAGGGTTTTATAATATGTTCCGCTTGCGCAATAATAAATTTAATGGGGTCGGCGACACTACCTAGGAATGTCGCATTTGCATGACCATGGTGGTATGTTGGCGTGCTCGAGGTTCGGGGCGTGACAATTAGCATCCACACATGGTCGTCGGCGAAAGGTAGGCGGTGCGATGAAGGGCAGGTGGTTCGGCTAAGGTCTTGCGACCCTCCGATAAGGGTTGCTGCACGGAGGACGCGATGCAACGAGGGTCACGGCAACCCAGATTTAGTCGCACAATCTGGGTCGTGGCGACTAAATCGCGCGGCCCTGGTGACCTCTGCACAGAGGTCATGGCATGGTGGGTCACAAGATCGTTCAGCGAGGGTCGCCATGCCACGTCCTTTGAATGCTTGCCCTTCGTTGCATCGCCTACCCCTCGTTGGATATCCTACCCTTCTCCAGCGACAATTAGCTCTTCATCAGCGGTCGCTGCTCTTCATCGGCGTTCGTTGGCCAACTCTCCTTTTTTTTTTTTCTTTTTAATAACAAATGTCTTTCGCAAATTTAATTTGTCCAAACACTATTTTGCTTAAAGGTACTTCACAATAAACTTTCACAAATATAATTTACCAAACGCAATTTACATTTTGAAAAAACTCAGCAGAAAAACAGCCCAAGTGCCAAAACTTGGTACGAGAGGACACTTAAGTGCCATAATTTCAAAAATGTACACTTAAGTGCCACTTTCTTTGAAAAGTGGGACACTTAAGTGCCACCTTTAGCGACCCTTGCCAAAAATCCTGCGTGGCAATATTTTATTATTTTTTATTGCTTACATTGCTCGTTAGAGAGCTGAGTCGGCTCTAACTCACCAGAAACAACGTCGTCTGCATAATAAAATCCCCAAATCTTCCAAAAACGATGTCGTCTCCCCAAATGCCCCAAATTTAAAACCCTTAATCAGCCAAAATCCCTATTGAAGTGCTCGAATACAAGTCTCGAACCCTAATTTTTATTTGCCCAAAATTCCTTCATTGAATTTTGGAAATGGAGAGCAGGACTCGCAGCAACGCCTCAATTTCCTCTCACGGAAGTGAAGGAGAAGGCCAGTGTTTCTGTTTTTGTGGGTTACCGAGTCCAAGAAGAACATCGAGGACTCGAATCAATCCTAGGAGAAGATTTTATGGATGTACCCGATATAAAGAAGCATCGAAGTGCAAATACTTCAAATGGGTCGATGCGAAGTTCTCTGACCGAATCACAGTGGTGATATTGAATCTACTTCATAAAAGAAGCAATCTCCATCTGTGTTCGTGAACAACTTGGACGATGTTGACTCAATGCAAGTTCAAGCATCTTCAACTAACTTTTCAAGAATGAAGTCTCAATGCAAGCTCAAGCATCTTCAACTAAACCTTTCAAGAATGAAGTTTCAATGATAAAAATTGAACGAAAGTGTTACCAAGTGTTTATTATAGTGTTGTTTTGTTGTCTATTGTACTTTATGATGAAATGTAAAACACTTGAAGATGAGAAAAAGTTTATCTGACTGCCATAGTTAAAAATGGTGTTGTTTTGGATTAAATGTAGGCTTTTTTCTTTGTGAAAGATGCGAAGAAATTTGTGTCGTTCCACAAGATCATTGTGGCTTTGTTGTTGTTTGTGCTGTCATATGGAGTTGCCATAAGTTAAATTACTATCATCTTCTCTGTTTTGATGCAGACCAATATATACACAAGACAAACATGAGTGATTACCCGAATGCCATAAGTTGTATTTAGTAATCACTTAAGTGCTAGTCACGATAAAAAAATGATCACTTAAGTGTCAAGTTATTATTAAAGTGATTAGTTAAGTGTCACTTATAGTTAAAAGTGAACAGTTAAGTGCCAAGTTTTTTAGAATATGATCAGTAAAGTGTCAATTTTTTTGTAAGTTTTCTCTAAAAATTGTGCCAACCACCACCACCGATTGCGCCACCAACCATCACCACTAGCCACACTAGGCACTCCAGCCACCACCGTGCTAGTGGTGTTGCTGCACAAGGTACTAGTGCAAGCTGAGCCTTGTACTAGCTTGCACCAGTACACATGGTGTAAGATGTGCAAATTGCACACTTGCACCAGGTGCAGGTGCAGCATAAGCCCATAACTCCCATCACAAACCCATAATCATTGGGCATCACCACCAACCACACCAGCACCCCCAACCACCACATTAGCACCCCAACGATAAACTCACTACCACCAAGCATCACCATCCACCACCACCGGCCACACTCCAGCTACCACCACAGAACACCAACAGCAGCAGCAGCAAGTAAAACCAGAATCCATGACAAACAACAAAAATTGACAAGTAGCGCAAGATCATTCATTAATATTGAAATTAAGTCTCACAACATCAATAACAAACTAAAGGAAAAAAAAAAAAAAAAGATAACCATTCATGGCAAGTGTTATTATAACGTTTACATAACTGTTTTGACTCATAAGCTCCACAAATCCTATCATGTCCCATCTCATCAATCAATATGCACGACACCCCCTGTTCGTGATCCTTTCGATGGGCCTTTCACTTGATTAATAATTCTTGCACTCTTTCTAACTGGACGTACAACTTCTTCTTCAACTTTCTCAGTATCCACTAACTCAGATGGAGCTGCAAATATCCCAAGCTGAATTGATTTAAAAGGAGCTGCAACTGGGTTCTTACTCTTCTTTCTTGTTGGCGCATTTGATATTTTCTTTTTTGTTGGTGTAGCCGTTGATTCTTGAGTTGGGCCTGAGATAAGAACCTCTGAACTTCTCCCAGGCTACAAAAAGACAATAAATTGTCAGCAAAAGTCTACAGCATAAATTAAATTAAATGCAGTCAATAAAACTTACATTTAGAATAATTGCTCCAGTACGTTAATCTGTATAAAGGCCATAGCCATATTATCTTAACCTCTTCCCAAGTGCCCCTCTTGTTTGAATAGGGGCGTCACTTTCAGGAACTTGTGATTTGTTGGCTCTTTTTTTTTGCCTGTGATTTCTTGGGCCTTTCAATTACTCTTGAGGCTTCTTCAACCAATTTTTCAGCCGGGTGTCTTCTAGATGGCCTTTGTGTAGCTGCTCCTTCACCTAGCCTTCTTCTAGTTATCCTTGTCATTCTGTTTATCCCTTCAACTTTAGTGACACCTCCTTCTGGTGGTACTGGTGGTGGTATTTGTGATGCCCCTTGTAGTGATTCTTCTGGTGGCCCATGTGGTGACCCTTGAGATGGCTCTTGTGATGGCTCTTCAGTTGACAATTGAGTTCCAACTTGCTTTCTTCGAACTTGAGAAAGAGGCAAAAGACACCATAAATATAACACCGGGCCATATAATAATGTAAAGAAAATGAAAAACTAAATATAAATTGTTGAATTTACCACTGGGTATTTATTTCACTACTGAAGAACAATTGACTGAACTGGCCGTGATGCTGCTTGGGCCAATCTTTCAACTGGCCATGATGCTGCTTGGGCCAAACCTTCAACTGGCCATCTTCTACCTTGCCTTCTTTGAGCAAGCTGTTCAATTTCATGACTTACTAGGGTTCTTCTTGTGACCTAACAAACACATTACATTCAAGGTCAAATAGGATATTATGTACATTTTTATGATAAATGACAAAGCAACATAAACATAAAATAAATTTCATGACTTACTAGGGTTTTAGTTGTCAATTGAAGAATAGTCAACTTACTTGGCCCTACTGTTTGCATTTCTCTAACTGTCTCTTCACTAGGCCTTTCACCTTGCCTCAAGGGTTGTTGTTGCTTCCTCAATTGACAACCTTTAATATTGTGGCCTGCTAAATGATAATAAGAGCACGTTATCTTTGCACCATACCTGCTCATTCTTTGCTGACCCGAGACCTCTCCCTCCGCCATTCTTCTTCTTCGTTTTGGCCTTTCAATTTTCTTCTTCAGTGGCAAAGGTTGAGGTGCTTTATGATCCATGAGCTCCCAAAACTTGCTACTTCTAATTGACTGCATCATGAACTGATATGAAGCAAGGTATTTTGATTTATGATACCAATCATCGATGTAATCATCTGTATTGTCGCCCTTCAATTGGATGACACATATGGCATGTGCACATAGAATTCCACTTACTTGCCATGCTCTACATGAACACTTCCTGCTTCCTAGATTGACAACATACTTATCAGCACCCTTCATTATGTCATATCCATCATCTCCATTCCAAATGGGATGTCAATGCTTACTTGCAACCAAATTCTCATCCAATTTCTCGACAATCTTAGGACCATATTGTCTAGTCCACTTTGCAGCCTCATCTATTTGTTTCTGCAACCGAGTCATAACCACAACTCGTATATCTTCAAGCATTGAGATGACTGGTTTGCATCTAGCATCTATTATCTTCGAATTAAATACTTCACAAATGTTGTTGTCGACATTATCGCACTTGAACTCCTCACTGAAGAATGCCCTGCACCAATGCTTCGGTTCTAGTTGAAATAGGGTAGCACAACCTTCTTTTGTCAATTGAAGCAGTCATTTTTTGGCTATCCTAAAGTCAACTATATTTGCACTCTTTGCTAATTGCCAAAATTACAACTGCAGCTTATCCCCTTTGTAGGTCTTTGCCCAATTTCCGTATATGTGCCGCACACACATTCGATATTCAGCATGGGGCAACAGCTCAGCTATTGCCGGAACCAATCCCTGCAATAATTCAAAGTAAGAAATGTGAGCAAATTACATGTTCATATTACAAAGCAAACTATTGACTAAATTTTTCAAAAAGCAAGCATTACCTTTTGTTGGTCGCTTATGAATGCCTACCCTTCCTCGTTTGTTATCTCCAAGTCAGCCATCAGATTTTTCAAGAACCAGGACCAATTGTCCTTATTCTCAATCTTTACAACAACCCAAGCTAGTGGGAACATTTGATTATTCGCATCTCTTCCAATCGCCGCCAACAATTCTCTCTTGCACAAGCCCTTCAAGAAACAGCCGTCCAATCCTATAATTCGTCTACAACCAGCTAAAAATCCCCGTCTACATGCATTAAAGCACACATAGAATTTATCGAACTTGGTCCCATGATCAGGAACACCTCTACATACACTTTACTTGTAGGGTTTTGCAGCCTACACTCCCAAGCATACTCCCACACCTGCTCATATTCCTTAGCATACTGACCAATAAGTATCTTTATCACCTTTTGCTTTGCTCTTTTGCACTGAGTCCTAGATACATTGATGCCTACACGCTTCTTCACTAGTATCCTAAAGTTAGTAATTTTCATCTCGGGCATCAGTTTGATCAGATTGAAGAAGTGCTTGAACAACCATGCACTTGTTACCCTTTTGTTTTGAAAATTAATGGAACAAGTGTGTTCCTCTTAATAGGCTCTAATCTGAAAAGACTCACTCCTCTTAACAAACACGCCATAAATCTTCCATGGACAATTTTGCTACGAACACCTAGCTTTTACAAAGTTATTAGTATTTCTAATTAAATTAATATTTCTTTGTATAGCAATGGAGTTCTTCAGTATAACTTCCCTAAATTGTATCGCATAATGGAATTTCATACTTACTGACAAAGTAGGAAAGGCAACGGATGGATCATAAGAAGGAAACTTACTTTTCCTTCTATGCATAGCTCATTGATCTTCTTCAAGTTCGTCTTGGGAAGTAGCGTTGTCTATGCTTTCTTCATAATCTGTCTCTTGGCTAGCAACATCAACATCTGCAGAGCCTTCATCTCTGTTTGGAACTTCATCAGCTACCTACAAAGTTGCAAATCTATTTGACAAAAAGTCCATTTGTTTTTTCCTTGACTGTGTAAGCTTCTCATCGCCGTCGTCACTTAATATTAATAAATTTTCAGCAACCAACCCTTCATCATCATCGTCATCATCACCATCATTGAATTCAGCTACTTCCCAATCTAATTTAGTGATGGTGACATCACCTATGTCACAATCATTCTGGTGAACAACATCTGTTCCCCTCTCCTCCCTGTCCTGTCCATCATGCCCTGTTCATCCCTAACCTCATTACTAGCTTGAATACCATCTCCTCCTTCTCCTACTTTGGTGCTATCTATGTCATCATCTTCGTCCTTACTATCACTATTGTATTCAAAAAAACACTTTGGCCTCTTCGCCATGAAGATAATGATATAGGATATCCCTAAAACCATTATCATCTTTCAAAACTTTCAAATCATCTCTTAAGCCTTTCCTAGGAACACAAAGTACAGTAACTTTTGTACTCTACAAGGAAAATATATCACTATATCCTTAACAAATCCAATATAAGATGCTTTATTTATATCTAAAAAGATAGTACCCTCATTCCTCCCCTCATACTCCCACTCATCCTTCCCAATCGCAAAATCTCCACTGTAGTAAACGATGACAGCAACATAGTCATTATCATGAGTCATTTCTGCAATAAAAGAGGAAAAATATACAATTAACTTTTGGGACCACACTCACAAAGGACAACAGATAATTACATGTGGATGTCCTTACACTCTTTATTAAAGAAAAGAAGAAAGAGGGAAGATGCATAGGTCAGACGACAACTGCAGTTTGAAAAGAGGCCTCAAGACAAATAGAGGTGGGGACCCGACAACTACTTTGATTATGTCGTTGCATTCCTTTAAAATATGAAGAGATCCCCCAGATAAGCATGGGTCCTCATGATACCAATTTCAACAATGTAATTTATTGAAAAAATACCCATAAATCCCCATCCCCATGACAACAAGAGATTCGATTCAGACATATCCAAGGTCCAATACTCCGAACCCTAACAATCACCAATCACCATCGCACATTTCTCATCCGACCACTACAAATTACTTTCGCACATCACAATTCAACATCCGAGCCCTAAATCACACATCACAATATCTACCACCACATCTTAGCCTTAATTTTCCCCCCGCCGAGCCCTACACCAAGCCCTACATTTCGAGACCGATCATAAACTGTCAATCCAAACCCCCCAATAGGGTTCTAGCACCACATCTGAGCCCTAAATCTCACATCAATACCATCCAAGCCTAAGCTTTCCCAGCCGACCCCCAAATTTTAAGTCCGAGCCCTAATAAACGAGTCGAAGCCCTAATTTCACCACAGGGGAGAGGAAGAAGAGAAAAAACTTGAGCAAATCAACGACAGCAAGCAATGACCTGTGAACGGCGAGTTGTGAACGGCGATGGAGAGGACGTCAGATCTGGTGTGAATCGATGAACAAACAGTTAAAATCCAAATAAGCTAAACGACGTCGTTTAGCACTAAGGAAAAATGACGTCGTTTAGTTTGGCCAAAGGCATAGTGGATAGGGCGACGTCATTTTCCTCCTCCACGTGTGCTTTTTTTTTTTTTTTAAATTGCCACATCAGTTAAGCATGTCGCTGGAAAATGCCACGTCTGCATTTTGGCCGGTTTTTTGCCAGATTGGCACTTAAGTGTTCCATTTTACTCCGATATTGACACTTAAGTGTACCTTTTCAAAATTATGGCACTTAAGTGTCCCTTCGTGCCAAGTTTTGGTACTCCTGGTGTCCAAAACTCGAAAAAACTCCTTTAACTCAAGGGCCTTTTGCATTTTCTCAAGGATTTTTTCCAAAAGCCTTCCCAAATGCACCATAAACCTATTATATCAATTTGGAAGAAGATTTTGAGTTTAGGGTTTAATTTATGGAGCAAACTGAACCTATTTTCTAAATGTGGGGCAAACTTTTGTTGCCAAAAGATGTCATTTGATTTATATCTTGAGTGTTGACATCTCCAACGAGACACATCATTTATTCTAAAATAGTACCACATGTGAGTTTTAGTAACACAAATGGTTGTTGTCGCTTGAATAATCGATTTTAAAAGTTATGGTACTTAAATGGTTGTTTGAAGAATTACAACACCAAAGTGAGCAACATTAAAAAGTTATGGAGCGTTAGTGTCTCTCTTCCTAATACATCTATGCAATAACATTTTGGTTAAACGTTCAATTACTAATTAAATGATTTAGTCAAGATGAATCAATTTAAGACATTATAAGGTTTGAGCTCAATTGGACTCCTGCTATCCTCAACTCTTCTCTTGCTTGACCGACTATCATATTCTATGTTTGATTCTCCATTCAAAATGATTAATAAAGATACTTGGTCTCAACTTAATTCAATTTCATCCCTAAACTTTTAAAGTGTGATCCAATGTAGTCATCTCATTAAAATCATTGATGGAATCTGCTGACATGAATGAAATGCGCCATTTAATTATGACATCATTATTTGTGTTCAATTTGGTTTTATATATTATTTATTTATTCAATTTAGTCCCTAAACTATTTTTCAATTCTCTCGACAATTGCTCTATGTCAAACTTAGATTGGATTTCAACACAAAGTGTTTATTAAATATTTTCACAACATTTAAACACAAACATAAACAAATTAATTAAATGGATTACACAACACAAAACATTTAAACTCACCATGGGCGGCGTAATTGGTTGAGATATTTCCTTCCAACGCATGGAGGTCGAAGGTTCGAAACCCTGCGTTGCTAGCAATTTAAGCGGGAAGCCCCGACAGTGGGTTGCTGGGCCAGTTTCTCCCGCAGGAGACCCATGAGACCCAAAATCGGTGTAAGCTGACAAGGGCATACTCTGGCGGATTCTCAGTCATTAAAAAAAAAAAAAAGATTAAACAAGGTTACCTATGTATATATGTTGTAAGTATTTCTTAATGCAAATAAACATATCGTGTTAACACAAGGAATAAATTAAATTGCTTAACCAAATCAAACCAAACGCATTATTAACGAGTAAAAGGGTCAAATCATATCTGACATATTCATGTCGATGTGTATGTCTTGTCAAGGGGTTGTGTCGAATATTACCAATTTTAGATAATAATCAGCGAAGTTTATCTTTAAAATATTTTATGACCCTCATCATGCTTAAGCAAATGCTATTAGAGAGAAAGAACAAAAATATAATAGTTTAAGAACGAAACTGGACAAAAAAAAAAAGTTCAACAATGAAAGTAAACGATAAAAAAAAAGAAAAAAAAAAGATAAGTTAGTAACTTCAAAGGCTATGTCAGCAAATTACATTCAATCTTTAATGGAACGACCACAGTAAACAAAATTTAAAAACGTAAGGGATGACATTGAAAAAAAAAAAAAAGTTCAGGTATGTCATTGAGCGATGAGGAAAATTATAGTGACTACTGATGTAACTAGCCCTTATTTATATCCCGAAATTGTCAAGTCATATCTTTTTAAATACACAAAAAATGAAAATAATCTTGATAACAAGTGTGCGCGAGGCACTAATTAACCATATTTAATAAAGAAATGTTTTCATTTTTAATTCACTGCTATACAAAATGTGAGATAGATAGTGCATTAAAATTGACAAATTTTCTCTACTGAGATGTTTAACTAGTGCTTCTGTTGACCAAATTCAAAAAGCTTAAAAAGAAAAGGAAAACAAAAGTCTACATTTGAGAACACATTTCATAGAGAAATACTCTTTTTTCAGTGGAGTTAATGGTGAGTCAATCTACCTACTTTGATATTGAAGAGATTTGAATTGACAGGAGTGTTCAACGAATGTAAAAAGTACATGTACCAACCCGCTACCTTCTAGTATAGCAGGAATACCATCTTTGGAAACTTGCACCCAAATCTTTTTAACGTGAAAGAAGCTCTAGGATGGAAAGACTCCGTGTACTTTGAAAATTTGAGAGCAATTTTTTTTTTTTTTCCGGTCAAATTTTTTAGAGCAATGTTTAGTAATCTAACAACTACTTGGTCTATCCTCAAGGTCAAGGAGAATTTTAGAAACTTCGTATAATAATATATTACCAGGTGAGTGGAATATATGCTTTAAAATGCATTTGGACCGTCGGATATTTATTAATGTCAAGTAAAATGCGTTAGATATTTGATAAATTAAATGTTTTTTTTTTTTTTTTTTTTTAACAAAGATCCCTCCCATAATCATTTTCCCTTCAGCAGGGATGGGTTTAGAGGTCGAATCTTGAGGAAGCCACAATACAATATCGATCAATTGTTCAAAATACATAGAATGGAGAATTACATTTTGTTCCGTTTTCCATTTACCCGTACAAGAATGCTTTCAAGTACATAATATGAGTTAACAATTTATTTAAACGAGTTTCATATGAGATTAGCTGGATTTTGCAATGGCTTAAGCTTCTCTCCATTAAAAAAAAAAAAAAAAAATTGTCCCGCTAGACATGTAATTTTGGAAAAATAATGGAATGCAAAGCCTATAATGCCACCAAAAAAATGTTACAGGATCAATAAAAATTCATATTTGCGAGTATTGTCAATAAAGCGTAGATGAAATTCAAATTCATATTTGCAAGTATTCTTGGTTTGCATTAATATCAAACCAAGAATAAATTATCATAGGATTAAGTAACTCCACGCTTGATAAATTGATTGGAGATAGATAAATGGAATTATTACTAGAATCATCAAATGTCATAATCTCCAAAATATAACATGTTAACTAATTTAGCTAATAAATTACTGCTGTAAATTTAAATGAAAACAGAGGACGCAAATGCGGGCATGTGCCCCGCGAGGCCCCCGGGGGGGGGGGTAGTACTTGGCATAGGACTCATTTTATTTCGCTGAAAATATTTTTCTCATTTTCGGTTCTTTGGTTCGTTTGGAAAAATAAAACAGGCACGAAACTTGAGGTCTATTGATCAAGAAAATGATTTCTTCTTTGAAAAATCCTTTTATTAATAAGTCTCATATGAATCTCATGTGGAACTTATTGTCCCTTAACACAATTCCCTGGTCAAAGGATGATTGTGACTTTTAAGCATGGGCAGACCCCTCACCTTACGAGAGCCCTTTTGATGAGAACAAACTCGAGGTCTATTGATCAAAACGGGCAATACATCGTTACGGGACCGGCACAATTCTTTGACGTCATCAAGCGTGTAATAACTAGTAACTACTCTACCCTTCCTTGCCCATGGAGAACCTTCGTCTCAGTCCAAGAAAGACCAAATCGACTTGACTTTTTGTTGCACTATACATTTCCTGCCGCCATTTTCTCATTTTGTTTTCTTGGAAAATCACTGCATGTCACCAATCCCTCCCCACCCCCCAATATGACAAACATAAAGCAATAGTGGATCTCTTCAAAGCTTATTTACAACTTAATATTGAATTTGGCATTGGTAAATTCCTCAAATTGTGGGTAACTTGCTATAATAAAAGCGGGTGTATGTTGGTCATTTACTTATTTTAATTGTAAGTTACCCAGCTTCTATTTTATTTCCAATAGCAAGTTTCTTACATTGTTAGGAAGTTATTAACTTGCAAGCAGACTAACTCTGGTGAGTTACTAATTTCACCGCTAGATTTCATTTTGAGGGATAAAATTTAGGTTAATAACTTATGTTACACTTGAATTTGGTAATTCTTATTTCATATGTAACTTACTACCTCATAAGCAGAATTAGTTATTTCCACTCCAACTTTCTAATTTCGCCTCTACATTTTTGCTTGAGCGGCAACTTTCTAAAAAGATCGATAACTTACTATTTCATTTGACATTAGTAAATAGCTAATGTCGTTCATAATTATACTATCAAAGTACTTGACCTAACAAGTCACTACACCGTTACACTTTTACAAACAAGATTTAAACTTTACCAATCATATTAGAAAATTGCCATGCACAAATTTGTTCCTTTTTTGGCAAACAGATAATTAGAATTCTGCTTTAGGCTAAGGAAGAGAGCAAGAGGAAGGTGGACACCACTACTTTATTTATATATTTATAATTTCAATAATCTTTTATCAGAATTCTCCTGCCTAACCGAACTCTATGGGGATCGTTTTATATCAAACTCGTGACTCAAGACCATTGTGGTTAAATTTTAGATTCAACTCAAGAGAGAGAACAACCGCAGAAATGTGAATAATAACTTGTGACTTGAAGGTCCTGTTTCCAAGTGGTACGATGATGGTGGCAGCCGCCAAATCGACAACAATTATATATATATACCATGGTGCTTGTGCAATGTGCAGTTGTGAGTTGGTTGCCTATGGACATGGTTACTGTTCAAAGCCTTCAAGTGGCGATTTTTTTAATATAAAAATGACAAATTTGTCATTAGTTTTTTTAATGCTTAATCTAGTCTTCTGTGTGTATGATAAGCATTCAACCCCCTAATTCACTGCTTGTTTTGTAGCGCGGGACCTCAAAACGTTATATTAATAACATGTAGTAGACAACACATGATTTTAGTTGATAATTTAAAATAGTTGAATTCCTTTAAATTATTATCAATCCTCGCCAGAAACATTTCATAACTATCATTTTGAGACTGATATAACAAAGAGTTCCAGTTCAAATTCTTCATTTTGCATGTCTACTATTCTAAAACTTGTTAGAATAGCTACAATTTTTTTTTTCACCTTGCCACTATCTCCTACATGTATTCCATGTCTGCACTGCGAAAGAAGTGCTTGTTAGTATAGAGGAAATCCCAACCGTCCATTCCAACTGTTCATCAGATGGGGGCAGATAGAAGTCACAGGGTTTGTGAACAGTACCCTGCATCCCTACATGCCCACTTCCAAATCCTATTCATTTGAATTGATGGGACTCACGAATCTAAACGCAGCAACAAGAGATGCTATCAAGTAGCATAGGAGGAACATACCATATCGCTCGGAAGTTGGAACCAGTCAGCGGCATTCTTAAACGCGAATGAAGGCTCTAGGATGAGAAGAGTCTGTGCTTTGAAAATTTGGGTCCAGTGGAATCTTAATGCTATCAAAACAAAGCACTGACTTGGTCTATTCTCCAAGTCAAGGAACATACAAATCTTAGAAGCCCGCAAGAATACCGTTCGTGGATTCTCCGCCTCGGTTCAAGAATGACTCTGCGATAAAACAAACAAAACTCTAGTCTTGGAAAGACCAAATCAACATTGACTTCTCGGTACACGCACCTCATATACTTTACATATACCTTTCTCTCTCTCCCCCTCTCTCTCTCTCTCTGCAATCATTTCCTATCCCTATTTTCTTGGAAATTCACTTACATTGCACTTTCGTTTTCTCTCTCTCTCTCTCTCTCTCTCTCCACTATAAATATGTAGGATTTGTGAAATGGGAACCTTTTATGACAAATACAAAACAACCATTTGCAAAGCAAAATAGTTCAACAATTAGTTTAGCTTTGAGGAGTTATTAAGGTTTTCGAGATGGGTTTTGTTCAAAGCTCATTGAGCAGGAGTACAGGACACATTTTGTCCACTTTAAAGCTGTTTGTCTTGCTCTTGCCACTCCTCGTCCTGAGCTACACCGGTGCAGCCACCAAAGCCGTAGATGAGAGGAACCCATTCAAAGTGGGCGTGATACTTGATTTGGACTCGCTTCTCGGCGACCAAATGCGTATGGCAATCGAAATAGCATGCCAGGATGTGAATACCATATCATCATCAGGAAGTCATTACATAAAGCCACATTACATAAACTCCCAAGCAAAGCCCCTTCGAGCAATTTCTGCCGGTTAGTCTTTCATTACCCTTCCTCAATTCAGTGGCTGCGTCTGCAATAATTTCTGCTTTGTTTGTTGGAAACGTGTTAGTTGCCATGAGCAGTAATAATCACCCCAAGTCTGCTTTGAGATCATGTACATCTATATTTTCTTCTCAATTTTTCTGCATGTGCTGAATGTTTACTAGAAGTTCTACATTCAGTAATATTTGAAATACACAATGAAACCCTTACAGAAACCTTTTGGGTATCTAAGAGACCCAATGATTATGTTAAATCATCAAGTAAAAAAGTTATGGAACTTCTTGATTCATTACTATTTCTTGCAGAAAACTAGCAACTTTTTTTTAAAACTACATGATCATTTTATTCGATATTCAAAGTAGAAAATTGGCTTTTTGCTAATAATAAGCAGAGTATTTATGTTGACCTAATAATACTTGGTATCCATTGTGGATCCATGACCAAAAGCTTAAGCTTTTGCATGAACGGTTGTTATAACAACTGTAAATTGACGTTCTTCCATCTAAACATGTATCTCACATAATGAACGTTAGCTGCAAATAATCTCTTCCAAGAACCCAACTAATAGGGGTAAATAAGTGCAATTAGTAGAAGAAATTCATAAAGAAAATTGCCTTGAATCCTGAAGTTTAATATCTTTAATTCCTTTATTATGTTTTAACAGCAGAAAAGCTGATCAAAAGAAGAATGTGCAAGTTATTATTGGCTTGGAGACATGGGAGAGTGCAACTTTAGTAGCCGAAATCGCTAATCAATCTCAGGTGCCAGTCATATCCTTTGCCAGAGACCACATAACACCAACAACGATGGTGCAAACTCTATGGCCTTCACTGTTTCAAATGAGTACCGATGAATCTGACCATGTTAGATGCATAGTAGATATAGTTAGTTCTTATAACAGGCAAAGAGTATCAATAGTATATGAGGCCGGGGCATACGATACTAAGTACTCCAAGCTGTTAAATTCTTTGTCTGAAGAGCTTAGAAAAATCGGCTCGACAATAGAGGACCAGCTTATTCTTCAAGCATTCTCATCTCCGAGTGGAGCAGAATTGTCTTTGGAAGAGAAATTAATGAAGTTGAAGGGAAAAACATCTCCCATCTTTATTGTCCTAGGGTTGTCAGCACGGGGAAGCGCTCATTTTCTTAAAGAAGCAAAGAAGATGAGACTCTTCTATGGAGATTCAATTTGGATATTTGCTGAAAAACCATTCACCAATCTCCTAACTTCAGTAGAACATCCAGCAATCACCTCCACTATCAAAGGTGCGATAGGAATAATCACGTACCATCCCAAAAACCAGGCATATAGAGAATTCAAAGCCAAATTCTTGAATATGTTCCATCACAAGTATGGAGAGAACTTCAAGTTCGAGCCCGGAATCGATGCTATTCAAGCATATGATTGCATTATGACCGTTAAAAATGTGATAGATGCAATGCCGAGTCATGATATTATGCCCAAGTTTTTGCTTAATAAAATATCGCGCACTAGACTCATGGGTTTGAGTGGGGCAATACGATTTGAGAAAGGTCGGTTGGCACGTCGATCCAAATTCCAACTTGTAAGTGTTGAGGGAAATGAATATAGAGAGCTTAAGCTTTGGTCTCCCAATTTCAGTTTCTCAAGGAGTTTTGTACCAATGCAAAGTTCAAGAAAAAATACTTACAGAATTTCAGATATAGTGAAGACCCAAGAAGGACAAACTTCAAGTGAGAAGGTGACGTTGGTCATCGGAGTACCTCGTAAAACTCCCTTTGATAAGTTTGTGAAGGAGGAAATGGACGACACAACAGGGAGACCAAAGTACATTGGCTTTTGCATAGATGTTTTCGAGAAGGCTATTTCTCATTTTCCTGATGGTTTGAAGTATGAGTTTTTTCGTCATGACGGAACATATGAGGAATTGGTTAACAAAGTTCATGATAAGGTATGGGACCACATCATCTCTGTTCTTGCATGATTAGTGCATCATTGCATTATAGAGTATTAACTATTACTTTCTCTGCTACATTAACCATCAGAGCCTGAGTAAACTAAACGAAGCAACAAGTTCATTTCACACAGATGTCAATTTTGGCTCACAAGATTGTGTTATTTTGCATTAATAGATTCGTCAAAGTCTCACATCCTCTTGATACAAACGTTTTGCTTCAATGGTGCAATTTCGGTCCCTATTTCTAAAGTGGATTGCTTTGATGTTGTTCCATATTATGACATTGATGAAGACCTACGATGCTGCAGTCGGTGACATAACTATTCTGGCCAATCGCTCGCTGTTTGTTGAGTTCACACAACCGTTTATAGGATCAGAGCTTTCCATCATAGTCCCAGCAAAACCAGACACAGACAGGGCATTGATCTTTATCGAGCCTTTCACTCTCGCAATGTGGATTGCTTCTGGAGGCATCCTTATATACACCATGTTGGTAGTTTGGTTCTTGGAGCATCAGATCAATCCGGAATTCAGAGGCCCTTGGACGAATCAGCTCTCCACTGCTCTTTGGTTCACTTTCTCCTCTCTCTTCTTTGCTCATAGTAAGTAACTTCCCTCTCTTGATTGCAGTTCATGTACACCCCTTTCGGCCCAAATTTTCAACAAAAAACTAATGCATTGGTGACTTTTGCAGAAAGAGAGTCTATCGCAACTTCACTCGAATCGTGCTGGTGATTTGGTTCTTTGTGGCATTGATCTTGACACAGAGTTATACTGCTGGCCTCACCTCGTTGCTCACTCTCCAGAACCTCAAACCAACTGTGACCACCATTGAATGGCTAAGAAGTTCTCAAGAAAGAGTGGGTTGTGACCCAGATACTTTTGTTTGTGACTATCTGATTAACGTGCTGAATTTCTCGAAGGAAGTCATCGTCCACACAAGGAACACTTCGAGCTATGAAGATGAATTTAGAAGAGGCAGCATCTCTGCTCTTTTTCTGGAATACCCATATGAGAGAGCTTTCTTCACTCAGTACTGCTCTGGATATGTTGCCACTCATGAAAACTACAGATTTGGCGGTTTTGGCTTTGTAAGTATGGCTCAGTTATTCTGCGTAGACTTGATTTTTGAAGTGCTAATAGCGTCATAAATTTTTGTGTTGCGTCTCTCTCGGCTGGGTCAAAAAGAAAAAGGGGCTTGACTACTAAAATACCACATCAGAGTACGACATAGGGTGAGGATTGTTATATAACTAGACGGATTTAGTCTTTAAGCTACTATGAAAATAATAGCTTATTATAAGTTATAAGTTTTTGAAAGAGTGGACTCCATAACAATTTATAATTATTTATCAGGGTCTCGTTAGCATAACAGTCTTTAGACTACTACGAGAATAATAACTTATCGCGAGTCACAAATTTTTATAGAAGTGGGCCCAACTACAATATATAATTATTTGTTATTTGATTTTTTTAAGTACGAAATAGAGTGTCATTCTTAAAGTAGATTAAAGATTGTTAACTGATCATTTCTCTATTTGTTATTTGGTTTTTTGCAGTTCATAACAAACTGTTATTCTCATATTAATTTAAAGATTGTCATCCACTCATTTCTCTAAACAAAATCCCCATTAGCACTTGAATATTCCTTCTAGGAAATCAATTGATCCATGTATTTCAAGTTGAGTTTATAAAAATGGTATAGAGGGAATAACGACGCTCAGAAGATGAACCCCTCGGTATTTATCCACATTACACTTACTAAGTCAATTAGTGCGCGAACTGGGTATTGATGCAGTGGCATCAAATTACTCGCCGCTACAGAAGCAGCACATATGCAATTCCCCGAGGGAGAGCACAATGCTTGATGTTCGACTGCTAAACTCAGTTCGGGTTACTATAGCCAACAAGAGAAAAATGAAAGGAATTGTACGAACGTCAAGTAGCTAATAGTGGCTTGCAAATGCTTTTCCTTTTTACTTATCTCTCCTTCACTGCATATATGCAGGTGTTCCCGAAAGACTCTCCACTGGCTGCAGATTTCTCTGTGGCAATTTTGGAGCTTTCACAGAGCGGTGAGATGAAAACTTTGGAGAACAAGTGGTTCTCTCCCGAGTGCACGATGAAGAACATCACCAACGAGAAACCAAGGTTGGGCCTCAACAGCTTCTGGGCGCTCTACGTTTTCACCATCGCCACTTCCACTGGTTGTTTGCTCTTTGCATGTCTCTGCACGAGAAGGAACCGTCAGGATCATGAGCAAGGGAGTAACAGCAACAACGTGAGCGTGACAGAGATGAGTATTTTGTAGGGTAAATCAATGTCCAGGGGCATAGTTTCAGGCTCGATGATAAGGGAGGAACAGACTATTCTTGAATCTTGATCAATTCAAAAGCTGTCTTCTTGCCTATTTTCATAGATGAAGTGAGCTGTAGTCATTTGTCTATTGCTATGGGCCATTTGGCTCAGCTTTGGAGAAATGCACTTGGAGAATGCAAATACCTTTGAGGTAAAGGAGTTTTCGAAATGCTACACCATTTGATAAATTATGGTCTAAAATAGCATTGAAAGGTCACTTTAGCTGAAATACCGTTTGGCAAAACTCATATTTGCAATGAGCTTTCGCTTATATTTATATTTTTTTAAAAAAAATCTAAAAATCCAATCCGGCGGCTGGACAGCCAGATCTGGCCACCTAAGGTCGCAGAGGCCAAATCTGGTAGCTTGAGGTTGCGCGGACCCAGGCGGCGGCGTCTGGTTCGCGCGGAACCAAGCGATGCCACCTAGGTCCGCCCGACCTCAGGCGATGCCGTCGCCGCCTAGAGGCGTGACCTCAAGTGCCTGAGGTCACAAGAGGCCAAATCTGGCCGTCCGGCGGCCAAATCTAGCCTCTGGACCGCCAAATCTGGTGGCTTGAGGTCGCACGGACCCAGGCGGCGTCACCTGGTTTGTGCGGAACCAGGCGACACCGCCTGGGTCCGCGCAACCTCAGGCGAGTCGCGACCTCAGGCAGTGTCACGTGAGGTCCGCGTGACCCAAGCAACGCCACTTAGGTCACAGGTTGCACCATCCCCAAGTAGTGGTCATTGGGGACGTGCGACCCTCAGGCAACGATGGCGGCTGTCAAAGAAGGCGAGGAAGAAGAAAATGAACAGGGAAGAAGAAGATCGGCGGAAAGAAGAAGACGAAGGGGGGAAGATAAGATGAATAGTATGCGGTGACATTTCCCAAATACTCAATGCCCAAAGCAGCCCCTCCCCAGCTTCTAACATTCGGCATTCGGAATGCTCATATTTGGGCAAATGAGCTTTCAAAAACTTAGCCAAATACAAAAAAATTTCCCCAAGGGGCTTCCAAGCCCGAAAGCCCCTTGGAAAAGTCCAACCAAACGGGGCCTATGTACATGTGCTCATTTTTCAAAACTACAGGATAATGGTTGAAATCTTCAGACCATTCATGGTTCGGAACCCTTCACAGGTTCGGCTTTGTAGTCTATTCATACTGTCGAAAAAATTATAATATGTGTGGGAAATGTAGAATTGATCACAGCAGCTATGGGGACAATCGATGCATACAAGCACAACTGATCCTTGCGTTGAGGCTTAGGATGTTGAACATAGAACAAATGTTACGTTCAAATTAGGCTTTTGAGGCTTTAGGCTCTTGCATAAATTATTGAAGACTAGCTGAGAAAATATACACTAGAAACATCAATAATAATTTCATTGCATGTAAGCTAATATCGATTCAACATAAAGGACACATTGTATGTGGTACAATTAGAGAGTATCGTAGCATTAGGGACACATGTATGCAAAGGCTCACGCAAATAGATTGTAAGGGCCTAACAGAAAAGATATTCCATAAAATAGATTGATGGGGCATGAAGCATATCAGTTACACAAGAAGATTTCAATTGGTCAATTTGGTACCTTTGTACATTTGCACTTACTAGATGCAAATGTTTCTCCTCCCAAAGCATACTATTGATGACATTGAAAAGAAAATTAGGTAATTCTTAGGGGAAGGAAACGCTGAAACTCACAAATTCCACCAAGTTGCATGGAAAGTAGTATGCTCATTGAAAAAGGATGGTGAACTAGGCTTGCTCGATCTGAAACTCTAGAATAAAGTATGGATGGCCCGCATGCTTTGGAGCCTCATTAATCATCCATCCTCATCCCAATGGAGTACTTGGGTTCATCACATTAAATGTAGAGGTACTCCCACTATGCAACTCAATATAAATGGCAATATGGCCTGGGGTTGGTGATGTATTCTCAAGCTAAGACTTGCTCTAACACCTATTATCTCTAGCGAAACATACTGTTGCAAAGAGATATATAAGGAATTCAAACTAGAGGGACAAGAGTTGACTGATATCAATTAATTTGGACCAACGGTATTAGCAAACAAAATTTTATTGGCTGGCTTTTTTGTAGAGATAAGCTACCAATAGCGATAGCCATATCATAGTGATTGCCTTCAATAAATACTAAGTATAACTTTTGTATACACATATAAAAGACAGAAACCACTTATGGAAAAGTTGTGTGTGGCATAATATTTTGGCATAAAATGAAATTTGGCATTAGGAAGAGATTGGAACTCAAAACTTCAATTGATCGGCGAGGCCACCAAGGGCAAAAACTTGAAGATGAGACTCCTCTAGCTATCTTTCTTAGCAACTATCTATTGTATCTAGATAGGACACAACCACATATGGTTTCAAAGCAAGTCAATAGAGCCTCATCTTTTATTGGCTAAGATCGAAAGGTTGTAAGAGGCGGGCTGTCACTCTACCAACAATGTAGACCTTCCCAGTCAAATGTTTTATTGGCTAGCATATGGAGACTTCCTTCTTCCATCTTCTTGCACAATTAGTCTCTCTAAAATGTTAGAGGATTTCCCTAAGCTTTTGCACCTCATTTGATTAATGATATTCACATATTTACACACACACACAAACAATTAGAGAGTATTAAAATCTCATATTCTAATGTATTATACAAAAAAATATGAATTTTTTCCCATACTGTTCAATTTTAATATGAATTAGTAAGTTACAAAGCATTTGTAAAGAAAATGACAAGAATTTTTTTTTTTTGTAGATAAAACAAAATAACCATGTGCAAATGGGCAACTTTTGTACAAATAATTAATTTTATTTGCATAATTTACCGATGCTTCAAATTTACTAGCTTTGTTAACACCTGAATCCCGACAATTTGAATGCACATTTTTGTAAAAAAAAAAAAAAAAAAAAACATATAAATATAAACATAAGAGAATATATAAAAAAAAATAACAAATAAGAAAATAAGAAAGCACCTAGTCCGAATTCGAATTGACCTGGTGGGCCCAACTTATCAGCTCGTCAAACTTCAGATCCATAAATGTGGCCCACTAGCCCACCAATGGAGATCTGCAATGGCTCTTTAGCCAAGCATATCCCAGAAGCCCATCAGAGAAGGCCCTCAACTGAATCTACTCTTTCTCTCTCGCCCGCTCTCCTCTAACAAATTTCTTTCTCTCTTCACAATGAGATGAACTCACACACCAGGCTCACATCACATAGGAGACAAGAAAAGGAAAAAGAAAAGGCCCATATAAAGTTGAGGAATACACTTTTTATATCTCGAGAGAGCATAACGAAGACAAGAAGTTATGGAGTAGCCTTCTGAATTGTAAGGACCGATCTCTAGCCTCACCAATGATATCGTTGGCTTTGGGTTGCAGGACTCAATTGCTCTATGCCCTCACGAATTTGTTCCTTTGAGCTTCACTTAGAAAATGCCTTGTTGGTAGTTAAGAGTGGTGCTACTCCTTATATATAGCACATTACCTCACCATCCCCGGGAGATATAAGATTCGGTTCATTCCTACCCTCTTGCCATCCTTGAGGCAGAGCAACACTCCCATCCTCGCAGGACCAGGCTGTTACACAATTCCTCCAAGAGTTTGCACTAATTCTTTCGATGATTTGAGAAGTAAAGTGCATGGAAATGGCTTTTATAAAGGAGTGGAAATTAGTGGAAATATTCCCTGAAATGCTCTGCTGCTCCTCATGGCTTTTTGGGGGCCTTTGGAAACAACGTGACAAATGCATTTATGATCCCAAAGATAAATCTTACCAGCTTCTAGTTCATCAAAGTTGCAAAATTCTGCAGCTGTTTGCGTAGGGAATGAGCATAGATAGAAGGGTGCTTGTTAGAACATATCTTGGGAAAAACATCTAAAGATGGATGGCACAAGATATATATATAGATTGAGAAGTGAATTGAGGAGCGAAAAACTGCTGGAAAAGGTGTAATTTGTTGAGAAAACCTCCTATTTATTTTGAAATTGATAAACCTATCCATGCATTATAGTGATCTTGATAATTGCAAGAAGTGTGGTGCTTTAGGTAATACTCATGCCAAAAAGGTTCATTATGACCAAAAGATCTACATGAACAAGTGGAAAGTTCATATTAACTTGGATGTAGCAAGTTTTTATCTACACAATGTTACTTCACTATCGTTGGCAAGAATGGTTGATCATATCCAAGAAGTAGGAAGAAATGAATTGTGTGGATATCAACATGTGAATTGCTTGAATATTAGCAAGGCTAACCTATGAATTAGCTGACCAATTGCGACGATATAATCAAGAATTGCATCTGAATTTCAGTGGGACAAATGCTGTAAATTATTTGAAAAGCTGCTTGGATATTACTATGATATACAAGTGTTGAATATCATGAGAGTTATGTGATGACTGAATATGAGCAACGCACTTATTCTACTTACAATGACAATTTTACTAAAAATTTCAAGATTATTATGTAATTCCTTCATAGCTCATAATTTGGTATGGATTCCTTTTGTAGAAGATTCTAATTGACCGAGATTATCAATACATATCTACTCACTCATGATATCTTGATATTTAATCATCCTAGCAAAATACTTTTTTTGTAGCGAAGCCACTCTACTTAAAAAAACCAAGATTTAATTGTATGGATGACTAAATCTACAGGATCTCTGATTGTTCTATCTCAACAGCTATCCTAATCTTATCTTCAATTGTCCAATAGCTAAATTTGGAGATTAATCCCCAAGGAGATTGTCCAACGGGAAGTTTTGGATACTAAGGAGTATAAAAGAAGATGAAGGCATCGAAGAGAGATAGATTAAGAGTTAATAATTCCAAAGTCGAAGAGAGCTTCATACTCCTTTTATTGTCTTCAAAAACCTTACAATTATAATAATTTGAGAAATGTTGATAGGGTGTTAGAGTTTGAGGAGAAATGCTTCTGAATAAGCAACACTCACCACTATAATTTCTCTTTGAATTTGTTAGGAGCGAGTAACAGAAACTCGATACCTTCAACCAAGGAGATTGTTAAGAGGGAGCTTAAGTCTGAATCTATTAATATATCTAGTTAGACTCACATTCGCTCAAAAACTTAAGTTACAATTGAAATATATTTACTATTCCATACCAAATCAATTTTCTAATATATAATTTTTGCTCCCCTTACGTGTGAGCTCCGGTGTTGAGTATGCTCCTCCTTAATTAGGTATCTTTCTGAATTAACTTATCTCAACTTGAATCTCCAAGTAATTGCAATGCACCCACAACATAGCACAAGAACCATCTCAACTGCTAACTTGGGATTGCATCACCTCATGTCACCAAACCAACTATCCATAGTCTCTATCTCATGTCACTAAACCAACTGTCTATGGTCTCTTCTCACTATATCAACTGCAATGGCAATTTCCACTATCTTGAGATATTCATTAAACACTAGAGTAGATTAAGAGCCCACCAACTGACCATTGGCTCTAATGCCATTTGTTAAAAGCGTGCAACGGAAGCTTGATAACTTCAACCGGAGAAATTGTCCAAAGGGAGGTCAAGTCCAAGCTCGTTAACATATCCAATTAGATTCACATTCACTCAAAAACTTAAGTCTTTGAATTATGGGCTAACTAAGATATATCAACTGTTTTATATCACATCAATTCTCCAATGTGAGACTTCTCTCTAACACAACTCACACTTGCATCCCAAAAACTTTCTAGTAGAATCCACCTAATAGGCTGTTAGCGCAAGAGTGTGGTCATGCGTAGGCTTAATTTAAACCGAATCACTATAAACATTCATATGCAAAATCTTCTATCTCCCTGCTCATATACACTTATTATTGAATAGAAGCTCCTGCATTGTTGAATATTATCTTAACGTAGGTATCAACACTCTATTTCTCACATTCACACCATTATTCACTTGACCTTTTTAAATTTTGGATGCATTTGTCAAGTTTGTCTTTAAATCACATATTCACCGTATTACTAGTCATCTCATGATCCGCAATTATGGCAGAAACTTGGTGAAGAAATTTCTAGTAACATCAGAGTGCTATGGTTTTACTAGCTAAAACCTATGCATTGCCAGATGGAATCAAAAGCATTAAGAGTGATCTATTAATTGTTTGAAAACTCATTATATTCTATTTCAATGTTGGATTAATCTTCGTCAAATTTCACCACTCACTAAGAGTATCCTAATTGAATGTAGGACATTGCTTCGGAGATTTAGACGATTAGGATCTTTGGTATGCAATAGTGAGGGATTGCTGCTAAAATGATTTGCTACCATGTTTAACCATGTGTGAAGAAATTTTAGTTCAATTAAACCTGATCTTGTTGCAAGGTGACGCATGTTTGCTCTTGACTGAGATTGGAAGTGTGTCATTATAATGAATGTTTTTGTCCTTCATGTTCGACTTTTTGGCTGCCTTTGGTAATCCAGATTTAAACACAACAAGACAACGAAGTATCTTATTTGATGTTTGGTGACGTTATTTAGACCGGATAAATTCGGATATATCCAAATAAAATGTCTAATAAGAAATCTGGAACAGGTATGTGATAAACCCAAATTAGATAAATAAAATTAAAAATAACTTAACAAATCTTGTTATCTTCCAATAATGGAGTGATGAAGTGATGCATCTAGATATTACTTCGCCAGCCACCATATGATCATCGTTTGCTCTAACCATCATTGATCATCATCGTCGACCAGTTGATTGTGGTCCGACAATTGAGGGCGAAAGGAGTTTAAAGATGATTGCCGTCGCTTCAAATCACAAGGGCCTTACAAGCTGCTAGATTCAAAGTTCCTGACTAATGACTTTGTATTAGTTGCTCACCAACGAGTTTCTAGCTGAAGTTGCTCTTTACTGAAGGGAGAGAAAGTTTTGCTGTTGGGGTTGTGTTCCGCTCTTGGGTTGTCAAATTTGGTTTTTGCAAATTGTTTTTCAATAATGTTGTTGCTTCTATAAGACGTTCGGATGGGACTAACTTCAATGTATGGAATTCTATTGAAGGTTTCCCAAAATAGAGACTACTTTTAAGAAGATGAAGAGATCATCGAGAGGTGTCTGCACCTAGATTACACAAATAAAAGGGTACCACACTTCTGCTTATTTTTCGAATTCTTTTGCGGGCACTCTTATTTTGGCGTCAAGCTGCATCAGGTGATGTCCATTTGCAACTCGAGTGAGCAATTCAAAGATGACCCGAGCGAAAGACTAGTTTTCCAACTAAAAAGGAACCTGGATCGATCCCTTCAAACTCTAGCACTTTGTCTCTGTGGTGTAGCTAGAGCCTAGGGGGTCACAGCCCTCGCACAAGATTTTCAGAGACAATGAGGTTTTCATAGACAAAAACGGCCATAAGGAAGCCGATTAAGAGGGCGATGAATGGGACAGTAGACTTGGGGCACCATGAGGAGTATCGAAAGTAGTGAGTGTGGGCCAAAGTAGCTAGACACGAAAGAGGATTTTTAAAGGTTTTCAATTCAATCTTAGGTTACACCTGACATATGATGAGATTTTCTACGATCCGAATGATTTCTAATGCCACTTTAGGTGCGTTTAGGAACACTTTCCTAAAATCTCTTAACCAAATGCAAATATGATTTGGCACTTATTTTGGGAGCTTTGGGGAGATGCCATTGCATTTCCAAGGGCCTCTAATGGCTTTTAGCTCAGGATAGGTCCGAATGTGTTTTGAGCATATTTGAAATGCATATATAATCCGTTCTTTCTTTCTTCTTTTCTTTGCCTTTTCTTTTCTTTTTATTTCCTTCTGTGCTTCTCCTTCTTCAACAAGATTTGGCGCCTACTTCTTCCTTTGATACACTATTGAATTTGCAGAAGCTATTGTTGCTCGACTCCACAAGCCATTGCCATTGCTTGTCGAGCTCGTGGCCAACAACCGTGGTTGAGCCTCCATATCTTGGCGAGCTCAGCCACCATCCTTCGTGGCCATCAAGCTTGTGGTCGCCGTGATCTTAGGGAACTCGACAATAGTGTATATGAAGAAGAAATGGAGGCAAGGATGAGCTTGTCGCGCACAAAAGCACACTTGCCGACCCACACAATTTGACCATTTTCTACAACCAAACCGAAACCCATCATTCTATTATTCTTTTAGCTAATTCAAATTTAGCCACCCCCACAAACTAGAAAAAGAACAAGAATGTGATATTCTGAAGTAATGGATATAAGGATACGTGGTGGGAGAGCAATCAGGAATTTTAGAGGAGAGATAAAAAATGAAAGAGATAAAGGAAAGTGTATTGAAAATTATAAAACTCGTCAAAAAATACAATTAAATCATAAAATCTACAAAAAATATAATTAAGTCCAAAAATTTTTTCAATTTATCAATCGAGTCTTTATGTTAAATCCATCGAATTTAGTTAATGGAAAATGCTAACATGACCGAAACAACATTGTTTTGGTCCACATCTAATTTTTAATATAAATTTTATATAATTTTAATTATGAATATGCAAAATTAAAATAATTAAAAAAAAATAGGTGTGAGGAACAAGCAGCAAAGCTTTGCACAACCCTCACCACTGCTGGCCCACCATCACCTAGAAGGGCTAGGGATGGTGGACAGAGTTATACGGCCGGCCTCACCTCTATGCTCACTATCCAGAAGCTCAAACCAACTGTGACCACCATGGAATGGCTGAGAATTTCTAAAGCAAAAGTGGGTTGTGACCCTCATGCTTTCGTTTGTAAACATCTGACTGACGCGCTGAACTTCTCGACGGATGTTATCGTCCCCATAAGCAATACTACCAGCTATGGAGACGAATTCGGAAGTGGCATCATCTCCGCTCTTTTTCTGGAGTACCCATATGAGAGAGCTTTCTTCACCGAGTATTGCTCTGGATATGTTGCCATTCGTGAAAACTACAGATTTGGTGGTTTTGGCTTTGTAAGTATGATCCTGAGTTTGTGTGTTGACGTAGGGTGTGGACTGATATATAAACAAAAACGCACTTAGCACTCGAATATCAGTACTTCCTTGGGGTTAGTATAGCCAAAAAGAGAAGAAAGAAGGGAATTATGGAAACATTAATTAGATATTAGTGGTTGTGGAGTTGCTCTTCCTTGTTACTTAAAATCTCCTTTCCCGTTCATGTGCAGGTGTTCCCAAAAGACTCTCCACTAGCTGCAAACTTCTCTGAGGCCATTTTGGAGCTTTCAGAGAGCGGTGAGATGAAAATATTGGAGAACAAGTGGTTCCTTCCTGAGTGTACCATGAGGAACTTCACCAGCGACACACCGAGGTTGGGCCTCGACAGCTTCTGGGCTCTCTTCGTTTTCACCATCGCCATTTCCACGGGTTGTTTCCTTTTTGCGTGCCTCTGCACGAAAAGGAACCGTCAGGATCTTGAACAAGTAAGCACTGGCGATATCAATGCTACAAAGAACCAAATCACCAGCACGATACGAGTGAAGTTGCGGTTTACTCTCTCCCCTGCAAAAGTCGGCAATAAATGTGTTTTTCGTTGAAGGTTTGGGCCTGAAAGCTTGTACCCGGACTATAATCAACAGAGAGAAGCTACTTACTATGAGCAAAGAAGAGAGAGGAGAAAGTGAACCAAATAGCAGTTGAGAGCTGACTAGTCCAAGGGCCTCTAAATTCCGGATTGATCGGATGCTCCAAGAACCAAACTACCAACATTGTGTATATAAGGATGCCTCCAGAGGCAATCCACATCGTTGGAGTGAAAGGCTCCATGAAGATCAATGCCCTGTCCGTGTCCAGTTTTTCTGGGACTATCATTGAAAGTTCTGATGCCATAAACGGTTGTGTGAACTCAACAAACTGTGAGCGACTGGCCAGAATGGTTATGTCACCGACTGCAGCGTTGTAGGTCTTCCATTAATTTTATGCCATGAAACAACATCAAAGCGAGCCACTTTAGGAATTGATACCAAAATGGGACTATCAAATCAGAACATTGGTATTAACAGGAAGTGGGGTTTTGACGGTCTATTAATGCAAAATGATCCAATCTTGTGAGTGAAAATTGATATCTGCGTGAAATGAACTTGTTGCTTGGGTTAATTTATTCAGGCTCTGATGGTTTTTGCATCAGAGAAAGTAACAGTTGATATTCTACAATAAGATCATGCAACAATCATGCAGGAATAGAGATGATGCGGTACCATACCTTATTATGAACTTTGTTAACCAACTCCTCATATGTTCCATCATGAGGAGAAAACTCATAGTCTAAACCATCAGGAAAACGAGAAACAGCCTTCTCAAAAACATCTATGCAGAAGCCAACGTACTTTGCTTTCCCGGTTGTGTCGTCCATTTCCTCCTTCACAAACTTATCAAAGGGAGTTTTACGGGAACTCCGATCACCATGGGCTTGTTCTCAACAGAAGTCTGTTCTCCTTGGGTCTTTGATATGGCTGCAATTGCGTATGCATTTCTTCTTGAACCTTGTTTTGCCACAAAACTCCTCGAGAAACCGAAATTGGGAGACCAAAGCTTAAGCTCTCTATATTCTTTTCCATTAACACTCACAAGTTGAAGTTTGGGTCGATATGCCAACTGACCATTCTCAAATTGTATTGGCCCGCTCAAACCCATGAGTCTGGTGTGCGATATTCTATTAAGCAAAATCTCAGGCATTATATCATGGCTCGGCCCTGCATCTATGGCATTTTTAACTGTCATAATGCAATCGTATGCTCGAACAGCATCGATTGCTCGCTC
This sequence comes from Eucalyptus paniculata subsp. matutina, assembly GCA_017140255.1. Taxonomy (NCBI): domain Eukaryota; kingdom Viridiplantae; phylum Streptophyta; class Magnoliopsida; order Myrtales; family Myrtaceae; genus Eucalyptus; species Eucalyptus paniculata. Next base: position 13,986,482 of record CM029438.1, read on the forward strand.
AAAATTGAACTTCTGTCCATACTTGCGACGAAACATATTCAAGAATTTAGATCTGAATCCTCTATATGCCTGGTTTTTGGCACGGTAGGTGATTATTCCTATCGCATCTTCAACAGGGGAGGAGACTGCTGAATGATCTACTGAAGTTAGGAGATTGGTGAATGGTTTTTCCGCAAATATCCAAATTGAATCTCCGTAGAAGAGTCCCATCTTCTTTGCTTCTTCGAGAAAATGAATGCTTCTGGGTGACGACAATCCTAAAACAATAAAGATTGGAGATGCCTTTCCTTTCAGCTTCATTAAATTTTCTTCCAAAGACACTTCTGCTCCGGTTGGAGATGAGAATGGTTGAAGAATCAGCTGGTCCTCTATTGTTGAGCCGATTTTTCCAAGCTCCTCTGACAATGAACTTAACAGCTTGGAGTACATAGTATCGTACGCCCCTGCCTCATATATTATTGATACTCTTTGCCTGTTATAAGAACCAACTACATCTACGATGCATTTAATTTGGTCGGATTCATTGGTACTCATTCGAAACAGTGAAGGCCATAGAGTTTGTGCCATCAATGTCGGTGCTACATGGTCTCTGGCAAGGGATATGACTGGTATCTGAGATTGATTAGCGATTTCAGCTACTAAAGTTGCTCCCTCCCATGTCTCCAAGCCAATAATAACTTGCACATTCTTCCTTTTGATCAGCTTTTCAGCTGTTAAAACGGAAAAAAAGGGGAAATCATTATACTTAATTTCTGGATTCAGGGCAATTTTCTTTGCCAATTTCTTCTGTTCATATCATTTATTTACCCTATTAATTGGGTTCTTGCAAGAGATAGTTTCATCTCAATGGACATTACGTGAGATACATGTCTACGAGGAAGAACATCAATTTACTGTAGTTATAGCAAACGTTCGTGCAAAAGCTTATAAATCCTGGTGTATATCAAGTACAATTTGGTCAGTAAAGAAATGGTTACTAGCTTTTCTGCAATAAATGGTAAAAGAATCAAGAAGTTCATCCATAACTCTTTCGGTGAATGATTTGAAATAATCATGGGGTGTCTTAAATACACAGCTTCATTCTGTAAGGGTCTCGTTGTGTAGCAATATTACTAAACTGAACAACTTATATAGTAAACATTCAGCACATGCAGTGGAGAAAAAGTAACAACAGGTACGTAATCTCAAATCAGACTTGGGGTGGTTTTTTCCTGTCACTGCTCGTGGCAACTAACATGTTTCCAACAAACAAAGTAGAAATTATTGCAGGCTGCAGTTACCAAACTGAGGAAGGGCGAGGATTGACTAACCGGCTGAAATTGCACGAAGGGACTTTGCGTGGGAGTTTATGTAATGCGGCTTTATGTAATGAATTCCTGATGACGAGATGCTGTTCACTTCTTGGCATGCTATCTCGATTGCCATACGCATTTGGTTGCCGAGATGTGAGTCCAAATCAAGAATCACGCCCACTTTGAACACGTTCCTCTTGTCTACGGCTTTGGTGGCTACACCAGAGTAGGTCGGGACGAGGAGCAGCGAGAGCAAGAGGAGCAACCTCGAAATGGACGGAACGTGTCTCCTACTTCTGTTACCCGAGCTTTGAAGAAAACCCATGACGAAAACCTGAATAACTCCTCCTCATAAACTAGAACAAGTGTCGAACTGTATTTCTTTGCAAATAATTGTTGTGTGTTTGTCATAAAAGGGGCGACCCATTTCACAATTCCTCCATTAAGGGAGAGATTGGTAACGTAGGTGCAAAGGAAGTGATTTTCCAGGAAGATGGGGCTGGAAAAGGGTTGCATGCAAATGTCTGGCGGCGTGTGGGGGCATGTACCGAAAAGTCAGCGTTGAATTGGTCTTTCCAGGACTAAAGTGGTATTTTTAATTTCTTCCCGCAAAGTGTTTCTTGGACTGAAGCGAAGAGTCAATGGTCAGTTCTCATGCGGGGAACACCCCCTGATCCTTCTGAGATGCGAACTCTTGTGGAGTTGAGAATGGAGACCCCGTCATTGCCTGTTTTAATGGCATTAGGATTCCAATGTAGCAGAACTTTCAAAGGATATCAGTCTTCTCATCCCTGAGCCGTCATTCGCGATCGGGATGCTGTGGAATAGGTCCAACTTTTCAGCAATCCGGAATATTTCTTCTATACTAGAAGGTAATTGTGCTGATTACTCTCTAATAGATTCATTAGTCCCCGTCAAATCAATTTGGTAAAATCTTGAAGCGGGCACGTAGGGGTGCCCATCAAGCACCGAATTTAAAGATAACCCCCTCTTCCCCCTTCTGTCTCTCTCCTCGGCCCAAACTAGGCAAACCTAAACCCAACGTCAATATGCATGAGGAGCTCCGGCAACCGTTGCCGTGCTTGTGCTGCCATCTCCAATCATCGTACCGCTGCTCCTCCATCCACCGGGTTGGGCCGTGTATATCAGCCGAAGGGAGAGACGAGAGTGAAGGGGAAATCGGGAGATGGACTGAATGGTGGGATGGTCTCCATACTCACTAGCACTTCTTCCGTATTGTAGAAATGAAATGCGTGCAGGAGAGAGAGTAGCGTTGACATAAAGTGATTTTCCAAGAAATAGGATGCGAAAATGGCTGCAGGCGATGTGGCCCATGCAAAGAGTCAAGTCGATTTGGTCTTTCGTGGGCTGTGAGCTGAGATGAAGACGAAATGACTAGTCCCGGTGCACCCGTCAGCATGGTCCCGGACCAATCATGGAAAGCCACGTGGACCGTCGTTTTCTGCACCTAAAATAGTCATATTTCTCTCTCGTCAAGCCTGCATGGTGGCTTGCACTCTCTCTCTCTCTCTTTCCTCTGCAGAGTCTGCACGCATTGGTTATATTCTCTTCCCTCTTCTTCGTTCTTTCCTTCTAATAAGGAAAGTCATTCCTCTCTCAAGATGCAAGAGAAGGCTTTCAAATTTTGAATCACTGCTTTCGCTCTCATTTGCTACTCCCGCGCTTGTCCTTGCTGCTCCGGCATTGGTCAAGCGGCCACTCCCCGCCGTCACCCGACACTCGCTCGGTCTATGCTCCGGCACTTGCTCGTGCTCGCTCGCTCTCTGCTCCGTCGCTTCCTCTGTCTCTGCTCCAGCGCAGCTTTCCTTCGCGCATTAATCTGCCGTGGCGGCCGAGATCTGGGATCCCATTTCTGCAACCACGTGCAGAGCACCGTCGACGCCCTCCGGCAATCCATCGGTTGCCGTCCCATCCCTCTCGCCACCCCCCCCCCCTCTCTCTCTCTCTCTCTCTCTCTCTCCTTCAGATTCTCATTCCATCCACGTAATTTTTTGTTGATCCCGTAACAATTTCTTCTTTCGTGGCATTATAGGCTTTTGCGCTTCAATATTTTTTTCAAAAATAAATGACCGGCAGAACTTTTTTTCTTTTTTTCTTTTTTCTTTTAAGAGAGCAGTCTAAGGCTGTTTGGTAACCATCCAGCTTGTCGTCGATCTTTGTTAAAGGAATCGAAGTTTGGCGCAGAATCGCGTTTGGTAAAATTTTTGTTAGGAGCAGTTGGGAACAGAATCAAAAATAGTTGATTCTTGTTCCGAGAATCAATTTGAGAATCAAAATTTTCTTCTTCCCTTCGGCCATCTCGACCGCCGTCCACCGCCGCCCGCCACCGTCCGCCATCCGCCGCCGTCCACCGCCATGGCTTGGCCGGCCGGCCACTCGTCGCGCCGCCCGCCGGCCGCCGTCCCACCACCGCCGGCCGCCGGTCGGCGAGCTCGCGGAGGCAAGCCCGGCCACCGGCGGGCTCGCCGAGGCTTGCCCGGCCACCGGCGGGCTCGGCCTCCCCGGATCGGCGAGGCCGAGCCTCGCCGTGGCGGGCGGGCCCGCCGGGGGCTGGGCGAGGCCTCCGCCGGCGGCGAGGCCGCCTCGCCGGGGCCCGGGTAGAGGCTGGGCGAGCCTCGCGACGCCCGGCCCCGTGGCCGGGCGAGGCTCGCCCAGCCACCCGGCGAGGCTCGCCCGGCCCGCCGGTGGCGGCGGGCCTCGCCCCCCCGACGAGGTCGGCGGCCCCGGCGGGGCTCGGCCGAGCCTCGGCGAGGCTAGGCGAGCCTCGCCCGTCGGCCGCGCGAGGGCTGCGGGCGAGGCTCGGCCGCGACGAGGGCCGGCCTCGCCGGGCGGCGGCGACGCTTTGGTGGTCGGCCCTCGCCCTCGTCTCCGTCGCGGTCCGTCCGGCGGCCGAAGAAGAAGAAGAAGGAGGTGAGAAAAATAAAAGAAAAAAGGAAAAAAAAGAAAAAGAAAAGAAAAAAAGGAAAATGAAAAAAAAAATTGAAAAAATGAAAAGAAAAAAATTAAAAATTAAAAAATGAAAAGAAAACAAAGGAAAAAAGTAAAAAAAATTATTTAAAAATTAAAAGAAATTGATTTGGAACAGAATTAATAAATACGGTACCAAACGCAATTCTATTCGAGAATCGAAATTTTGGACAATTACCAAAACATCTAAAATTAGAATCAGTTCAGGAACAGATAATCAAAAAGAATCGGTTAACTCAGAATCAGCTCCCGGGGGAGCAATCGTTCCAAACGCGCCCTAAGCCAATGAAAAACCCAGCTAATCTCATTTTAAACTTGGTGAAATAAATTTTGAACTCATGAGAAAGAATTAAATTTTAACTTTCCATTTGTGTGTATTGAACAATTGATCATTATTGTAACGTAGGCGTGTTTAAGAATCTCTTGAATATCAAAGTCGTAGATTGATTCACCATTTGACTTCACTAAAAAAGGAGTATTATTCTTTGAAACGTGTTCCCAAAAGGAGACTTTTGTTTTCCTTTTGTTTTCAAGCTTTCGAATTTGGCTAAGAGGAGAACTTTTCTAGACACGTCCGTAAAAAAGTTGTCAACTTTAATGCATTATTTTTCTCATATTATAAATAGCGGTGAATTGAAAATGGAAGTATTTCTTTATTAGGTACAGTTAATTAGTGCCTTAAGCACACTTATTAACAACACCATTTTCATTTTAATGTACTTAAAAAGATATGACTTGACAATTAGGGGATATAAATAAGGGGTAGTGACACCAATAGTCTTTATAATTTTCCTTATTGTTCAATGGTAGTCCTAAACAATTTTTTTTTTTCAATATTGGTCCTTAGCTTTTTAAATCTTGTTCAATGTAGTCATAACATTTCATTTGTTTTTTTTCTCTCTAACAAAGTCCGCTTAAGCATGACTATGGTCATATATTTTTTTTAAGACAAACTTCGTTGGCCCTTATCTAAAACTAGCAATATTCGACACACCTCTTGACAAGACATATATACTAGACGTCTTAATATGTTCCTATAAGTTTCACTGTGATGAATAGTAAATATGACAGGTGTGTTTTAACCCTTTTACCCGTTTATAATGCGCTTGAATTCATTTGGTTAAGTAAGACAAAAAAAAAAAAAAGAATTCATTTTAGCAATTTAATTTATTCCTTGTGTTAACATGAAATGTTTATTTGCATTTAGAAATACTTACAACATTTAAACACAAGTAACCGTTTCCTTGAATGTTTTGTTTTGTGTTATACATTTTATTATATTGTTACGTTTGTATTTAAATGTTATGAAATTATCTAATAAATACTCTTGTTGAAATTTGACATCGTGCTTTTGTAAGAGAGAATTAAAAAAAAAAATTAAACAAAGTATATGGACCAAATTGAACAACAAAAAATGATCTCATAAATGGCAAATTTCATCAATGATTTTAACGAAGGGAATACTTTGAATCACTTTTTAAAAGTTCAAATTGAAAAATAAAAAGAATGATTATACTGAATAATAAGTAAAAGTTCATGGACTATTGGGGTCATGAGCCCTACAACAATTTATAAATGCTAATTGTGTCTTTTGAAATAAGTTGTTAAGCAAATTATTTGTTTATTTATTTATTTTTGCAATTTGTGATTTATGTAGAATTAGCAAATCTATGGTTAGCCAATTTTTGAAGTAGCAAAGTTTATAATATCTATGCGGTAGTGGTGTGCAATGAACCATCTAAACCTAAAATTGCGGACCGAGACCGAATTGGCGATTGGATCCGGTTCCTTGGAGTGTCGGTCTAGTCCCGGTTCCTAAAAGTAAAACCAGTGTCAAAGCGGATTGGTTGAGAACCGGATCAAATCAACTATATATACTTTTTTTTTAAAAAAATTTCTTAAAAAATAAAAGTGTCTATTTTTTTTTTCTTTTATTATTTCTTCATAACATATGGCATCAAGTAGTAGGAAAAAAAAAGGGATATGTTCCTTGGACGGACCTATGGTTTAGTTTGGATTCCAATCCTAGGCCCAATTGGTCCAGTCTCCGATTCCCAATTTTGGGTATTGGACTTTTGATCAGTTCTAGTTCCATCTTAGAATCGGATTGGAGTGGGAACCAATCACCCCTACTATAAGGAGAGTGGTTTGAAACAGATTTAGGAAGTAAGAATGGCCAAAATAAGAGGGTTATATCTCCTTCTCACATTAATATGGATATCTTTCTCATCTTATATGAATGAAGTTCATATCATGTATTACATATTCAGCATGATAAGGGTCTGATATATCAAGTTAAGTTGAGACCAAGCATCTTGATTAACCATTTCATATGGAGAACCAAACATGGAATATGATAGTAGGTCGGGCAAGAGTTGAGCATAGTGGGAGTCCATTTAGTCTCAAACCTTATAATGTCTTGAATTGATCTGTTCTGATTACATCACTTAATTAGTCCATGAACGTTTATCCAAGGAGTTATTGCCTACATGTATTAGGAAAGAGGATACTAACCTGCCACAACTTTCTTTTGTTGCTCACTAATGGTGCTATAATTTTTCAGATGACCATTTGAGTGCAGTAACTTCTAATAATCGATATCGGCCATTTTTGTTGTCGAAAATCATGTGTGGCCCTTTTTTAGAATAAATGATGTGTCTCGCCGGATATCTGAACACTCAAGATATAAATTAAATGACATCTTTTGGCAGTAGAAATTTTCCCCAAATTGAGAAAATAGGTTCAATTTGTTTCAAAAACTAAACCCTAAAGCCCAAAATCCTTCGCCAAATTGAGAAATTAGGTTTAGTTTACTTCCCAAAAAACTATAGCTTCAAATTCCAATTTCATTTGGACCGGGTTGTTCATAGTGAGGCACCTGTATCGTCCAATGGTAACCACGACGGTGAGAAAACTAAACTTGAGCTTCGTTGGAAGGTTAGATGTCGACGTTTGTTGTGAAGGAAGAAATGGTGGTCTTGGAGGCAAGAAAGGACTTAAAACGGCGTCCTATTAGAACAATTTCGCTGTTATCATCTATCCAACAATCCACATTAGATGATTTAATATTAAATCAATCCATGTGGGATTTCCACCCAAGTGATCATCTATAAATTGGGTGAACTTTTTTTAAACAATTACGACACTAGAGTGACTGTCATATGAAAGTTATGACACTATTTATGTCATTTTCTCTGATGTATTAGGTCTATTTAATTGTAGTGAACTTATGTGAAAATTGCATTTTTAGTTATGAACTTATTGTATGGAATTATATTCAGTGTTAAACCTTTCAGGTGAATAAGTATAATCATAAACCTTTGAGTAAAAACAAAATCAAGTCGTCTTGGCCAAGTGTGGCATGAAATTTCCAACACGGTGGTCCAAGCATCGTGGGCTGACTAGACTGCTTCATTTGATTTCGAGATTTTTTTTCTTTTTTCTCCTCTTATCTTTTCTTTCCTTCCTTTTCACGTTTACTATTCATCATCTTCAATCTCGCGCTTAATGTTCATCATCCTTAACCTCGTAGGTACCTGGCCAAAGCTTCTCTATTGCCCGTCTGTTGCGACCCACTACTGTCTAGACCTTCGGCGGCATGCTACCTCGATCATTGAAATGCGGAATGATTTTGATACTTAAGCGCATTCAATGTTCGATTTGTTAACGGTTGTAATTGGAAGCGCCAGAGACCAAAATTGAAATGGGATAATCTCAAAATCAACCGTACAAGAATTGGTCCATCTCCTTTTTTTGATGCGCTCTCCATTTTGCTTTTTCTTTTGTGATAAGTGTGCCGAAAGTCCTACAACTTATCGAAAGTACAATTGAGTTCTAAAATTTACAAAAACTACAACTTATCAAATTAGTAAAATTAAGTAATTTAGCTACCTCCATCCAACTTGACTAATGAAACTTGCTAACGTTGCTCTTTTTAATATTTTTCTTATCATACATGGCTAAAATGGCATTGTTTTGGTCCAAATATAATTTTTAATATACATTTTATATAATTTAAATAAAAAAATAAATAAATGTGTGAGGAACAAGTAAGCGAGGGTTTGCACAACCCTTGCCACCACTACCCCAACATTATTGAGAAGGGCTGGAGATGGTGGGGTATGGTTGGTAGAGATCACAACCCGTCTAGTGGCCAATGACCCTTGCTAACCATAGGTGAGGTTCTATCCTCACCAAACCGGGCAGAGTTAGATTAGGCAAGGGTCACCACTTGTAGTCGATCCACCCCTAATGGCGACCCTCACCTATGATTGACGCAGGGTTGTTGACCACTAGTTGAGGCCGACTGACTCCCACCGACCATAGTGACGGAGATGAGTATTTTGTAGTTTAAATCGATGTACAGTGGCCTAGTTTTAAGCTCGTGGATATTCATGAATCTTGGTCAATTCGAAAGCTGAATCTTCTGTTGAAATAAAATAAAATTGATTATTGGACAATGGTTGCTGGATGAGGAAACCTGTAAGCATTGAAAGAAGAGCCATAAAAGCTTTATAATTGGTAGCATGGACTTCAAAAATGAAAGTTATTGGAGACTTCTATTACTTTATTATACGTTTTGACTGTGCTGATGATTACCGTGTATGGACTTATTTTGTTTTCTTCATTAAACTCCCATCATTGACATTTGTGGGTTGCTATGTCTTAAATGTAATCATTGGCATTTGTAAACTTCAATTCTAGTAGAAAGGGATGATGTTGTGAGTTGTAAATCAAGCCATAAATCATAGTTCATGAGACATAAAGATGAGAAAGCATTCTCAATAAAAAAAGTTCTCCCTCCAATTTCTAGTGTTCTTATTCCAAGTTTGCCAAAGTTTATTATCGTTGTTTTGGTTTCAACATCTTCTTGCACATGAAAACTAGGAAACACATGTTTGAACAAGAAAAGGGTTTCTGTACATCTGCCAATTGCTCATTCTTCACGGTTTGGCTTTGAACTCTGTTCGTTCTCTTTCAAAAACTATACTGTGTGGGGGAAATGTCGGATCGATTACAGCAGCTAAGGGTGAAATTGACGCAAACGAGCGCTATTGGTCCTCGCTTTCAGGCTTAAGTTACTGAACATAGAACAAAAAATCATGTTCATATTAGGCTTTCGATTCTTTAGGCTCTACTGCATAAGCAATCAAAGATAAGACTCAAAATAAACAACCAGAAGATCAACAAAAACTTCATAACATTGTAAGCTGATAGCAATTCAAAATAAGTAAGGTACTCATAGTACTTGGCATGATTAGAGAGTTTTAAAATAGCATATTTCTAATGTTTTGTGTCCACAGAAGCAGACCCTTTTTTTTTTCTATCGTGCCGGTAAATTTTAATTAGCATTGGTGAGTGTCAAGAGCTATTGATAAAAGAATGAATAGAGATTTTTTTCTAAGTAATTTGTTGGTAACTTATCAACAGTTTTATAAGATTTGGATAACTTTTTTAGTTGGTGTAAAAATTAGCAAACTACAAATTTTTATTTGTTTAACTTTTCAATAGTTCGAATTTACCAAGGTGAATTTGCCAATCTTAATTAGAGTGATTTACTAACTATTGTCAAATTAAATTTCCATTTTAAATAAACATTTTTCTATTGGTACAATTCTTATTTGTCTTGTTTAACAATCCCATCCTAAGCAAGCATGACTCACCAAATTTTCTCCAATTAAAGTATCACATAACATTATATTTTTAATTATCATTGGAGTTATTTATCGACGATATATCATTGCCATAACCTTAAAGGTCTCTCGCGACCCTCCGATCTAGTGCCCATCATTTGATTCAATAGGAGACATTCTAAGATCGAGAGGAGCAATTTGATCATAGTTTCATCGACATGAGACTTTTCCTCTTCCACCTGATTTGTGTTGACAGTGCGTCCATCTTTCAGCATCAGGACATCAAGCATCTCACTAGTTATTAGGGCCTACACTTGCTTGGTAGTGTCTTCATTTCTCTCTTTTCACTGCCAAATCAACTTCCGATATTTTCTTTGTTAAAATATATCTCGAATTTGAGCTCACGAATGAAATTCGACTTTGAAATATTTTTGGCAATATTTATCACGTTGGATATTTTCTGTCGGTTGATGTCTTTTGGAGGAGGATAAAATTCTGAATGATTTGTTTTTATATTCTTTCTTGGTTATATTTCCTATTGGAGTCCGAATTGGCGTTGGACTTTTCAACGTGAGAAGAAGACTCAAACAAGGAAAGTGTGATCTGACTCTGACCAAGATCTTTTGCATGGTTCACACATAAATGTTCCGGTTTTGTCAGATGGCGTGGTTAGGCAGCGTGGTCTCCTCGCGATTGTTGACGTAAAGAACAGATCTTGAAGCACCGTTTGCTGAACGCTTGGGACTGGGACCATCTTTGTAAGCATGAAACCTTATGACAAGATTTGTGAATATTTTCATAAGATCAGAGACTATTTTACGAAATAATTCAGGTTAAATATAGAGTATTTAAATGACTCGGGTGTGGTTGTAATAAAATGCATTGCTATTCTCCCCATAGACATAATTTACTATAATAGAACCATGTAAATTGATATCCGATCTATTTTCTCCGTTTTGTCTTTTTTATTGCTCGCTTTCCGCTACACTCTTACTCTCAGAGAAGATCCAAATTGGCCATTTGGTGTGAGGTCGATTGATCACGCATAATCATACTTCTCCTAGTCCTATCTGTGGATTCTCACTGGCTTTTCACTCGACACTCTGGGATTAAAGGGAGATGGCGCTAACTGATCGCGAGGTAGACTGGTCATGTATATTCATACTTCTTCCGTACTAGCCATATATTCTCACAAGCTTTTCACTCGTCACTTTGAGATTAAAGAGACGTTCTTTGGCTTTTCGAACGTTCCTAGGCATTGACTCACTCTCAATATGAAGGCCTTGTTGGTAAGCTTCCCCACTGATTCCATTTCCATTTTGATGGGATTTTCAATCTTATCTTAGATGCAGAAGATAAAAGATGGGATTTTCACAATTTTAAAAGATTTGTAAATCTCACATTATTTTATCATATCTCAATCCAAATTGAGACAGCCGAACTCAACATGAATTTACAACTTTTCTTTGAGCTTAATGGTTGCTGATATAAATGTATGTAAGTGGAATTCCACTTCTTTGAGTACCTAACTTTCTAAAGAAATTCAATTTTTTTCATACATAAGAGAACAAATGTTATCATATGATATGAAGGGTGGTTCTCCTCCTCAGCTTTTAACTGCACTCCGCAAATCAGAAAGGCTTACTTTACACTGAAGACAGACCAGAGAAGCGCAGTGGGGAAAGGCAATGGAGTCAAATGGCCTGAACCCTTTCATGACTAAGTGAAGAGAATCTCGCCATGTGTGTGATGTCCTTCCCTTTGCACATGCCCTGCATTTAAGAAGCTTCACGCTTGTATGGCGTCTTTCTGGTTTTCAATTGCGCCCACCGATCAGCTTTTGCAGCCTTCTATTTTAGAAACACTACCAAACATTTTCCAGATAGCCAACCAAATTGTCAAAACCACCATCTTAGCTCTCAATCGTTGGATGACACTTCTCGACAAAAATAAATAAAAATAAAATAAAAAATAAAAATCGACTAGTCCACAAATCTCGTTGCTGAACGACAATCGTGTATAGTATGTTCTTGTTCATTTAAAAATTCCCTTCGGTGATTTTCTTCTTCACTGAGGCCTGAGTACGAATCAATGTGCTATCTTTTTGGGTCATCCTCTCAGGTTTTACAAGAATGGACCTTCAGGCTTTAGCAATGTGTGGGATAGGAGACTTATACGAAAGGAGTCTTGAACATCCTATCACTTGGAAGAAGAATGCTCTCCTTTATTAATTGCACGAGATTACAAATGCGGCGAAGTTATAAATACAGCAAAGAATGTTGTTAATCCTCAATCATGATGGTACGATAATTTGCTGAATGATTAGACACGCTTCATGCAAATGCGATAGTTATTTTCTTGTTGGAATTATATTTTCCTCCCAAAAAAAAAAAAAAACTTTAGATGCAACGTCAGGTATCTTTTATATGATCAAGCATTAAGCATTACATCATAGACTTTTTCCTCTTGCTGTCATCCATCCCTCATGATTTTCATTTATATTATTGATTTGTGTACAAGCTCTTTTTTACTTTTTGTCTGTGCTTCACGGGTCTTGATTCTCCTCTCTCTCTCTCTCTCTCTCTCTCTCTCTCTCTCTCTCTTTCTCTCTCTCTCTCTCTCTCTCTCTCTCATGGGTATTCTGTCCCACGAGGCAACAACCCTTCACACTCCACCTTTGTCAACAACTTCAATGTTCTTCCGACACTTTTCTCACTGATTTGTCCTCAAGCTGCGCTCGTTAGCAAACATGCTGTTAAAATATGTCTTGAGTTTAAGCCCAATGCAAATTACGAATATTCTGAATTTAATATGTTGCGGATGTTGAAATCGAGCAAAGAAGATCCGAAGATCAACTTCCCAAATTTGAATCTACGTTGGAGAGTCGGCTACTAAAATAGGAAAGTCCAACTTTGACTAGGACTTGGATTTTGTTTAAAATATACAAAGATATGTTTTGGATAGGAAACAAAAATCCTATGAGAAGTTGGCAAAAGAATAAGGGTTTTACTTATATATAGACTTGAGGCCGTGGGTGATAGATGTGGATCACAAATTGTCTTGAAGCACCACGTGAGTGCTTGGTGTTCACTTCGTTGATCATGAAGAATTGGTCTTGAAGCGCCGTCTTGTTGTCGAGTGCTTGGGAGGGATTTTCTTTGTACGTGAATTACATCCAAAAGGTTTAGTGTAAGCCAATTAAATCCTATAGTAAGATTTGCATGTAATTCATACATCGTGAGATTGAGAGATTATTTCTTGAGGAATTTCGGGGCTAAACACTGTATGTGTTATTGGGTGTAATTGGGGTTTAGGAAACACCGAGAGAGTGTTTGAGTGACTTGAGTGTGTAATCTCCTTGTATCGCTTAATTTATAGTAAATTCGATGCTGCTCTCCCCGTGGATGTAGATCTTTATGACTGAATCACGTAAATCCGGTGTCCAATTTATTTTCTTTTTATGTCTATATTTTGTTCGATCGCTTGCCCTATCGCAACACATGCTCCATCTCACTTCTCATTCTTCCCCTCTAACTTGCTCATCGACCCTTTTCATCGCCCTCATCCTCATATGCAGCCAGCCGAACCGATCCACCACAACTGCTACCGCCAATGCCACGGGCAGCCACCGCCAGATGTCGTTCGACTACTACGCCAAGTCATGTTCCCAGGTCGAGCAACTCATCGAGTCGATCATGAGCCAATGATTCAAGAAGCGCCGGTCTCGAGCCGGCCACCATCCGGCTCTTCTTCCATGGCTGCTTCGTTGGTAACATCTCTCTCTCTCTCTCTCTCTCTCTCTCTCTCTCTCTCTCTCTGCACTTACTTTCACGTGCATGCAATTGCGATAGAGGAAGTCAATATTCAGGTAGATGCTACTGCGGATTGAGCAACTCCCACATTTTCAGCATCTTTTGTTAACTATGGTGACCGAATCCTTGCATATTCTTGTTTCTATACGAATGAGTCCGTGTACAACATCACCAATAAGAAAGTAAGTTTTCATCGGCTAATCTTACCAAAAATTCAATTTAACCCTCACGGGTGAGAGTTTCGTGTTTTGTTATTATTATTGGATATATTATTAATATAGTCCAAAATAATATGTTTACATCAAGCCCAAAGTAGGTAAAAAGCATGGTTATTTGGGTCCATATGGGCGAAAGCCCAATAACTTTCATATAAAAACTCTAGAATTTCCTACGCTGGAGGTATCTTTGAGCATTCCAAACTTGACGTTTCTTAGTGTAATACTTCAGCAACTACTTCTTCTCTCTCAAACCTATTACCTCAAACAATCTTGAAGTACTAAGTTCGTGTCGGATTTGAGCGGTAAAGTGTCTTCTTGAAGATTTCGTCAAGACGAACTTGCGGCTGTAATTTACTTTCGATTTTGATGGTGATATTGGCCGAGATCTGAGTTTGAAGATTCGGTGACCGAAATCTTTGATTCAAAAACCCAAAAAATTATAGCCAATTTAAGAGGGTGAAACAACATGGGCTTTGATCTACTCGTCGATATGAACGTTTTGAGTGGTCACTCGCGTCAATCGGAGGTCGAACCCGGAGAAGTTACGGCACCCAAAAGTTTCCATATGAATTTCTAGCGAATTTCAGGGGCGAAATTTTTCAGCAAGTTTCAACGACAAGGGCAATCCATCTTAAGGTTTTTGGGCACTCCATATCCGTTCTTGGGGTTTGTTTTGGCAAATTCCATCTCTATAGAGTAGTTTGATCAAGGTTAAGGGAGTTATTCAACTTTGTTGCTCTAAGGACTTCAAGGTGCACTCTTTCTAACACTTGCTTTGATTAAAATGGCAAAGCATAGTTCCTATGATATTATAAAGTTGCAATCTTTTGATGTTACTGAAATTCATGGCTGGAAATTATATGCTCAATCTGGCATGAAAGAACGTGACATATTCTATATTGTATTGAGTGATTTTGCATCTACCATTGAAGATGTGAATGAATATCAATGGAACAAAGATGAGGATTTTTGTAGAGATTACTTGTTGAACTCTCTAAATCCTAATCTGGCTATGACTTATAGTGAGTATAAGGCAATGAAGAGATATGGGATCACTTGAGCGTTCGGTTCTAAAAAACAAGAGGGCTATCTAAAACTCTCATAGCAGAGAAATTCTTTGACTTTAAATTCACTATTAATTCAAGCATCATCTCAATTAGTTGAATTTGAGAACATGAGGAACAAGCTGAAAGATGATAATTCTGATATATCCGATAATCTCTTTGTCGGTCTTGTGTTGAGCAAACAGCCAATTGAATGGAGTTCTTTCAAGTGAAATGCATAGACTGAAGGTACAGATGGAAATGGATGAATTAAAGAGGTATATTCACATTGATGATCAAAATATCACTAGGAAGAGTTTGGAATAAGTGGGACAACAAAAGTCAGTTGTCAACTTAGTTTCACACTCCAATAAACCTCAGAAAAAGTCCAAGTCACCAAAAGGTGAATCCTCTTTCTGAGTTAGAGGCCAAAAAGACTATCTTCAAAAAGAAGAAGAATGGCAAGTGCCATAATTGTGGAAAGTGGGGTACTTTGGGTAGAAGAGTGTAAGTTCTTGAGGAAGCCAAATAATGACACACTACATAATGAGGCCAATATGCTAATTTGAGGATCCGAGCTTGAGCCTTTATTGGAATAATAAAGAATGGAAAGGCCAGCATCTCTTACGAGTGGTGATTGGACGAGTGGCGCTACTTGTCATGCTACAAATGACAAGAATTTACTCACTAAGGTCACATAAGTGAAAGACACTATGAAAAATTACAATGGTGGTGAGGCAAAGGTGACTCATGCTGGAACTGCAAATTTGGTGCTTTCTTCAAGTAAATTACTAACTCTGAAACATGTTAGAGTAGTACATTTACTTAAAAAGAATTTGATATCTATGAGTTTACTTGATAAAGCTGGTATGTCTTTTTCAATTATGAATGGTAGAGTAACTTTATCTGTTAACTCATGTTATTTCGGTTGTGCATTATGTATAGGTTGAATTTAAATACTGGTAACATAAACAATGTGAATTCTACTTTGATTGATCCAAAGATGCTACACCATAGACTTGGACATGCGAATTACAGGAAAATGCAACATCTAGCTAAAACTCACAATATTCCATTAGATACTTCTATTTGATTTGACAAATGTGAAGTGTGCGCATAGGCTAAAATCACTAGAAAACCCTTTAAGTTGGTTTTTAAAAGCACACAACTTCTTGAGCTAATACATTCTAATATTTGTGATTTTAGAAATTACATTATTAAATATGGTGGAAGTATCTAATAATATTCATTGACGATTTTTCTAGATATTGTCATGTCTATTTGTTGAAATCGAAAGATGAGACTTTTGAAAAATTTTAAGATTTTCAAGTCTAGAGAAGAAAATCAACTTAGCTTGAATATTAAGAGGTTTAGGAGTGATAGAGGAGGAGAATACACTATGTCAAGGTTCAAGGAATTTTGTGCTTCGGAAAGGTATAATACTTGGCTCACACAACCAACTTATTCACCCCAATCAAATGGTGTTACGAGAGTGCCAATAATATAACGTTAACTGAAATGTTAAATTCTATGTTACTTACAGCTGGCATGCCTTCCTCCTGCGAGGAGAAGCAGTTCCTAACCGCTAATCACATCTTGAACAGGTTGCCGCACTCTGTTGTCCATGACACCTTATGAGATATGGCATAAGTGCTCTTATAAATATGATACTCTTAAGATTTAGGGCTGTATTGCTTATGGGTATAACAGTATCCTAAGAACCTAAGGTGGGATCTAGAACTATTACTTGTGTATATCTAGGTAGTGTAGAAGATAGCGCTGCAAATAGATTTTAGATCTATCTACTAACACGAGTGATAGAATCTAGAGAGATGCAGTGTTCTTTGAAAACAAGTTTCTCGAGAGATCAAGGCTTGGAATGTTTTTGGATCTACGAGATATGATTCTAAATCTCCAGCCAGAATTTGAAGCGACCCCTTCGACACTAATTCCCACACGGTTGGCTATTGAACCAACTCCGCCAGTATCTACAAGAGAGAGAATTCCCAAAAGTTTTGGTAAGGACTTTGTTGCTTACCATCTTGAGAATGATCAATTCTCTATCAGTGCTAGCAATGAGATCTAGGGAATCTCTACAATGGGCAAAAGCCATAGATGATGAAAATGAGCTCCTTCACAGGCATCACACTTATCAGCTAATAAATTTGTCAAAATGGGCTAAAGCAGGCTGTAAATGGGTGTTGAAGAAGAAACTGAATAGTGATGGATCAATAGCAAGATACAAAGCACGTTTAGTAGCTAAATGTTATAAACAACAGAGTGGAACAGATTATTTTGATGTCTATTCACGTAGGTCATCTATCAACTATAAGAATTCTTCTTGCTTTGGCATTTATTGAACACTTTGTAGTGCATCAAATGGATGTAAAAGCAACTTTCTTAAATGGGGATTTAAATGAGGAAATTTACATGGAACAAACCGAAAGGATATGTTATGAAATAGTCTTGAGGACAAAGTTTGTAAATTGAATAAATCATTATATGGTCTTAAACAAAGCACTTAAGATGTGGAATCTTAACTTTGACAAAGTGGTAAAGAGTTATGGTTTTCAATCTAGCTATTCAGATAAATGCCTTTACCATCATTCTATGTCAAATAAGATAGTCATCATTTACTTGTATGTTGATGACATGTTAATTCTCGGTTCTAGTGTAGTGATGACGGAAAGCTATTTTAGCTAAAGAATTTGACAAGAAAGATCTCGATATTGCTATTACCATTCTTGGTATGAAAGTAGTTTTAACGGTAAGTCATCTCCCTTAGCCAGGCTCATTATATTGAGGCTACTTTCTACTTGGGGATACAATAAGTGTAAACCGAAAGTGAGACATCAGAATTATAATATAACAGGGCCCAAAGTCTAATGAAGGGACCAAAGTGTGGATCGGTTAAAGTACTCGAAATCGATTGGTAGTCTCATGTATGTTAAGAGTTGTACTTAGACCACATAGCCTTTACAATTGGCATGCTAAGTCGTTTTACTAGTAATCCTTGTAAAGAGCATTGGAATGCCCTCAATAGGCTAATGAGATACCTTAATGGTACTAAAGATTATGCTCTTTATTATTTTGGTTATCCTCCAACCTGGTGGATGGAATTCGGATGCCTCCTTACGGTGCTCAGATATTGGAAATAGTAAGTCCGTAATTGGGTATGTATTCACTTTGGGTGGAGCTGCTATTACTTGGAAATCCAAACGACTTTGTATTGCATTGTCGTGGTATGAATGTTTTTTGTTTTAGCCTTAGCACGTGAAGGCGAGTGGATAAAGAATCTAATTATGAATATTCCTTTGACTCAGCTAAAGATTAATTCTTTAAGCCTATTTTGTGATAATCGAGTAACCGTTGTCAAGTCGTCAAGCATTCTCTCTTTAATTCAGAGAAGACATGTGAGACTGAGAAATGCGTTGTTGAATTATACGAGAGAACAAGGGGTTATCACATTGATCGATGTGAGATCGAAGAATAACATAGTCTGATACTCTCACCAAATATATGCTTAAAGATCAATTATTCAAAATGTTGGGGAAGCTGAGGGTTAAAGACTATATGGGCAAGTCTTAACTGTTATTTACCTTCTAATTGTGTGTTTGAATTATCAAATCTTTCTTTATTTGTTACAATGATAAGCATAGTTTATATGTTTCATCGATGTTCATAGTTGCTGACTAATTTGAAGAGGGTGAGTTGTCTCATTCCAAATTTGATGAAAATGACTTTAACCTAATTCAAATGTTCTATCTACAAAATTGTAGCATTCCAAACTTGATGATATAATTCAACTAGATTTGACTATCCTTTTTGGTTAAATGATCGCATTCCTAACTTGATGCTAGATTATTTGACTTTAAAATCAATGTTGTAGCCATTCCAAATTGAAACATAGAAACAATTCTTTATATAAGAAGCTATTGATCTTGTTCTTAATTGAAACTTGATATTACATGACTAGGTTATTGTAAGTGACTTGTCTATTGGTCTTGTCCTTTGAAACTAGATAATAGTTATTCTCACAAATAAGCTTAAGTTGATGACTCTTTATAAATACATTGTTTAGGGTCTTGTTCATAATTTATGAAGCTGGCAATGCTTATGACATGATATTATGATGCTTTATGACATCAATATATGTTTTTCTCTGCGATGGAATGGTGCTAAGTTCTTATTCAAATGATTGAATTCATGATAATATGAAATTCATATTTGACATTCTACAGGGGGATGGCACAGATAGAGGATAGCTTAATGAGTGGGATCTTGACGAGGATGACCTACTTGATGAATGAATATATATCACTTAGAGCGTGTGGGAACTCGACAATTTACCCGCTATTGCCTATTTTGATAAACTCCATTTACTTGAGACTTACATTTTACTATTTCTATTTTGTGAACATTATTATGCTTGTAAGGCTTTAGACTATTTTGACTGGCCTACTTATATTTGATTATGTATATATTGATTGTGAACTGAGTCTGAGATTTATTTTGAGATTTGGATTTTGTTAATCTTAAAGAGATTCATGATAAGAATAATTCACTTATTTAGAATGTATATGATGATTTAGTTTAATACTTTACTGCTGGAATACTCTTTGACCGATCTGAGTTGATTGTCTTGGACTGAATGATGGATGATTCATGTTTGTATGAACATTACATTGACTTTATTGGATTGTGTTGTATGGTGAACATAAGAGGAGATTGTTGGATATATTATTAATATAGTCCAAAATAATATGTTCACATACAAACCCAATAGGTAAAAGCATGGTTATTTGGGTTATATGGGCCGGAGCCAATAACTTTCATATAAAAACTCTACGGTTTCCCACGCTAGAGAGGTAACACTGTTGAGCGTTCCAAATTTGAACGTCTCTTAATGTAATACTTCAAGCAACTACTTCTTCTCTCTCAAACCTATTACCTCCAACACTATTGCATTCCCGAATCCGGCCACAACATCAATCAAAGTCGGCCAGGCATGGGTCCCCAGTCAATAATTCTCTTCATTTTCATAGCAAGCTAGAGAAATTACCATGAAAAGCATGGAGAATCATCAACTAGCGAGATTACTATGGCAAACGCTGTTCATTTGTTAATCGAATCGAGTAGGCGATAATCTAGCGTAGAAACTACTAACTCTGCATGAGTTATGACCAATGTGGAAGGATGCGACGGGTCAATATTGATATCGAGCAAGCCCGGAAGCAAGGAGCTGGCCGAGAAGGACGTATTGACAACAAAGATTCGAGGGGCGGAGGGATTTGAGACAATCGGGAAAGCCAAGTCCTTGGTGCTGACATTCTTACCTTCGCTGCCGGAGACATTGTCCACCCGGTACTTCCATCAACCTCTCGTCCTTATTTATTTATTTATTTATTTATTTATTTATTTATTCATTCATTTAATATAGGGATTAACGGTGTGAAAATGTGATGATTTAGTCCAATCTAAAAGGACAATCATTATTACATTAAAATGAAATGGTCATGTTAATAAGTGTGCTTGAGGCACTAATTAACCGTACCTAATAAAGAAATATTTTCATTTTCAATTCACCACTATTTATAATATGAGAAAAATAATGCATTAAAGTTGACAACTTTTTTTACTGTCGTGTCTAGCAAGTGCTCCTCTTAGCAAAATTCGAAATGCTTGAAAACAAAAGGAAAACAAAAAGTCTCCTTGAGAACACGTTTCAAAGAATAATACTCCTTTTAGTGAAGTCAAATGGTGAGTCAATCTTTACGTACTTTGATATTCAAGAGATTCTTAAAGACGCCATGTCACAATAATGATCAATTGTTCAATACACACAAAATGGAAAGTTAAAATTTAATTCTTTCTCACACATCGTATGAGTTCAAAATTTATTTCACCAAGTTTAAAATGGGATTAGCTGGGTTTTTCATTAGCTTTGACTACTCTCTTAAAAGAAAAGAAAAGAAAAAATGTTCTGCCGATCATTGTTTTTTGGAAAAATATTGAAGCGCAAAGCCTATAATGCCACGAAAAGAAAATTATTCTGAGGATGTCATCGTCCCCATAAGCAATACTACAGAGGCTATGGAAGGTACAGAGTGGCAACATCCTCCGCTCTTTTTTACGGAGTACCCTTGTAGAGAGAGCTTTCTTCAGCGGTATTGCTATGGATACGTTCCCATTCGTGAAAACTGTTAAAGCATATAAGTCAAAGTCGAAGATAAATGTTGTTGATCAAGAGCTAAGCTCGGTGAAACAAGGAAAATGAAGTAAAGGAGTTCAAATTGAAGTCAAAGTTAGATGCGATGTTCGGAAAGTAAGTGCGGTGTAAACGGGGAAGTAGGCGAGCGGACTGCGATGCAGGAAGTGCATTAACAAATGTTGGTGCTAATGATTCAATCAAAGCTGGAAACGATAAATTCAACTCTACTTGTGAGGATAAAGAAAAGCAGAACAAAGAAAGCATGTTTTTACATCAACAACACGTGCGCATTGAATAATAGATATTCAGTTTTAAGTCAAAACTGAATACTTTTTCACGTGTTCATTATTTTCCCTTCTTCTGTTATTCATTTACGGTTAAAACGGTTGTACTAGTTTTGTTGTTCGCACACATATAAATACTGAAGTGTGCAAAGAACGAATGTATGATACACTTTATGAAATTCCTTTCTCTCTTTCTAGAGAAAGAACTGAATACAGAAGCTCAAAAAATCGTTCCTTTTGATTATTCATCTTTGTCAAGCTTGTTTCTTCATCTTCTCTGTTTTCTTTCCTGTTCGTATAATCTTCACATGGTATCAGAGCTCTTATCCTGGAGAAATCATCTCGATGCTGCGCAACAATGGTTGAATCAGCAGCAGATTGAAGTCAGGATTCAAAGCTTCATTGATTTGTGAGTTAATGATTCTCATCTTCATCCAGATCTACGTCATAAATAGATCTGCTACAACAATACTGCTAAACTAGCAAGAGCTTGAATTTACAACCAGAACTGTTCTAGGATTTGGAAACATAGATGGCAGCAAGAAGCTTGAAATATCCATTCCCTATTCATGTCTATCTCGAATTTTGTTACCATCAAGTTAACTGAGGAAAATTTCCTTCTATGGCAAGCTCAGTTTCATAGATTCTTAAGGAGTCAAGACCTGTTTGGGTTTGTTAATGGAGAAGTTATACCACCTGCTAGAACACTGCAAGTCGAAGAAGGTAATCAAACAATAGAGATCCCTAATCCTGACTATAATGATTGGATCAAGACAGATCAGTTAGTATCCTCCTGGATTAGTGGTGCAGTCTCCGAAAACATACTCAGTTTAATAATTGGCCTAGACACAGCATATGAACTGTGGCAGACCTTGCTCAATCGATTTACTCAAAAATCTGTGGCAAAGGAGTTTGAATTAAGGAAAACTACAAGCTTGTCGAGCGTGATAGAACTTTATCAACATATCTCGAGAGAGTTTAAAGTCGCATGTGATCAATTGAATGCAATAGAAACCGGTGGATGAGCTAACAAAACTGTTCGGTGTTTTGGAAGGTGCGGGGTCGAGTATGAGAGCTTTAAAACAACAATCTATTGTTTAAAGCCACAACCTGAATATGATGAAGTAATCTCACATTTGGAAAGATTTGAAACAAGGCTACAAAACTACTCCTCGGGTCAATTCGGTCCAAATCTTGCATACTATGGCCAAAGGAAGGTGAAGCTATACATAAAAGGAGTTTAACAAAGATCTTGTACAACAAATAGTAGTCTTGGAAGTATAGAGGATATAGTTGTGGAGGAAGAAGTCTTGGAAGAGGAAGATCATTCAATAACGGATATGAAACGCTGGTTATCTGGAAGAAATATGAACTACGAAACAATACTTGAACTATGAACAGGGCAGCCAACGGCTTAACCCGACTTAACACCTACTCTACTTTAAGTGCAATCGGGGGGTTTTAGACCATATAATGGCTCAGCTCAAAGGTATACGAGATACCAAGAACTATCATTCTTCAAACTTAACTCTCCATAAAGATATGCGAGATGGAGAAAACAACGAGAAAACACTCGGCGGAGTGTCAAATTTGTAGAAGACCGGTCATGATGCACTTCACTGCTTGCTGGTACCGTTTTGATAATTCATGCCAAACGAGAGGAAGTTCCAACAGCATTAGCAGCCATGCACATCGAAGATTCAAGTGGAAATGAGTGGTATCGGACACGGGTGCAACGCTCACATTACGGCAAACTCTGGTATTCTTCATAATCCTTCTAGATACCATGGAGCCCGATACGGTGATGATTGGAAATGGATCGTGTAATACGCCTATCACCTATCTTTGGTGATACATTGTTGCAATACTAAAGTGGATTCATTACCTTTGAATGATGTGTTAATTGTTCTTGATATAAAGAAGAATCTTCTATCGTATCAAAACTAACGGATGATTATCCATGTTTTTTGTTTTTTGATAAAGGCGGTGTATATGTTAAGGACAATTACACCAACACAACTCTGCTGCTCGGAAGGAAGGTTAAAGGGTTGTATCAAGTTGATTCTCACACCACAGAAGCATTTCTAACTCGGAGACACGGGGCTCTAGGAGAGGATCTATGGCATCGGTTGGCACACACCAATCGAAAACACTGCAATGCCAAAAACAACTGACACATTTTTTTGTAACACTAGAATACGGAATGTATGTCGCCGAGTTGTCAAGTTGCAAAACACCTTTGCTTTACCATTTCCATTGTGCGAATCCGCAACATCTACACCTTTAGAAAAGGTTCATTGTGATATACGGGACCTTCACAGTCATTTCATTCTCAAAACTTCAAGTATTATGTCATCTTTGTAGATGATTTTTTCTCGGATTCGACTGGATCTACCCGATGAGAGCAAAAGCAGAGACTTCTATGACATCTTTATCCCATTTCGAGACAAGTTGAAAATCAGCTTGATTGCAAAATCAAGATCTTTCAATGTGATGGTGGAGGTGAATTTGTTAGTTACAAGTTTGAGACATATTTCTGAGCCATGGCATTAAACAACGTGTCTGCCTTCATGCACCGGAACGAGAATGGTGTTTTGAAAGAAAGCATCGCCATGTTGTTGAATTAGGTGCTATGCTCTATCATGCTAAAGTTCCTTTGAAATATTGGGTTGATGCCTTCTTGACAGCCCGGTTATATCATCAATAGGCTTCCTACAGCTAACGTGCAATCACCATATAGTAGACTCTATCAGAGAGAACCAAGCTATGATCATCTCAGAGTCTTCGGCTGTGCTTGTTTTCCTTATCTCAAACCTTATGCACAACACAAGCTAGATCCACGATCTCTTACTTGTATATTCATTGGATATAGTGAATGTCACAAAGGATACAGATGTCTTGTTCCTACTACTGGTCGAGTATACATAAGTAGACATGTCATCTTTGATGAAAGGTTCTTTCCTTTTACTAAGACTTGCGTGATAGAGAACACATCCTATACAACACTATATCGACTATGGACAGAAGAGGTTAAATCTTTGGATCCAATAAGTCGGGAAATGTTAGTTCTTCGTCCACACAAGATTCTATACAACAAGTTTGCATAACAATGGCATCAATCATCCTACTTCATCCTATTTGCCTCCTGAAGAACAAGACAATCTTACTTCCATTACAACAACACAAACGAAGTTCCTACTCATCGGGATCATTACTCTTCACAAGATCGAAGTATCCGGCTCTACGGTTCATCCTGAAAGTTGTTCACTTACTTCAAAATAATATCAACCATGCTCCTACTAGTTCTACCTCACAAGAGTACAACTACATCTCATACTATCTTGAGACTCGGTCAAAATCTGGAATTATCAAAACTAATCCTAAATATGCTTGTCTTCTTGAGTACAAAGTACACCTTTGAACCTAGATCGGTTAAGTCAGCTTTAGCTGATCAAGGATGGTATACAGCTATGAAAGAAGAGATGGATGCTTTACATCAGAATCATACCTGGATTTTAATTCCTCGAACACCTGACATGAATGTGATAGGCTGCAAATGGGTGTTTAAAACCAAATTGGCATCTGATGGAAGTCTTGATGGTTAGCTCGTCTTGTAGCTAAGGTTTTCACCAAAGAAGAAGGTGTAGATTTTACTGAAACTTTCAGCCCAGTAGTTAAACATGCTACAATTCAGTTAGTCCTATCTGCCAGCCATGATGAATGAGTGGCCTATTCATCAACTTGATGTCAAACGCATTCCTACATAGCACGTTGGTAAATAGTTTACATAGAGTAGCCCCCAGTTTCATATAGTCACAAACACCTAGTTATATTGTGCCTCCTCATCCCGCTTTATGGTCTTGACAAGCTCCTCAGAGCATGGTTTATAAGTTAGAGTACCTTCTTACTTGAAAATGGTTTTGTCTGACTCAGCAGATCCCTCTCGTTTATTCTTATAAATGGATAAGACACGGTGCTTCTCTTCTGTATGTGGATGACATTGTCTTAAGGCTAGTAGCTCATCCTCATTACTTTCAGTTTAATTCATTCTCACAGCCTTGAGTTTCACATGAAAGATCTAGGATATCTTCACTACTTTCTTGGCATTGAAGCTTAGCGCAACTCTCTTGATCATGTTTTCTGTCAAACCAAATATGCAATCGATCTTCTTACTCAAGAGCTCAATTGATTGATTTAAACAGTCTCTACTCCACTACCTCGAGATCATATATCTTGCAATGCGATTCCATTCCCTTATCCAATCCTCTTGAATATAGAAGTCTCGTTGGCGGTCTTCAATATCTAACATTGACTCGTATCTTTGATATCGCCTATGCTACAAACATGTTATGCCAGAAAATGCAGCAACCCTACTGTTATGAGACTTTACAAACTAAAGAGGTTCTACGGGTATGTTAAAGGAACTATCGGTTGTGGTATCTTTCTCCACTCTCGAAGTTCTAGACAACTTTATGGATTTTCAGATGCAGACTGGGTTGGTTACTGAAGCTAAACGATCTACAATAAGCTTCAGCATGCATTCCTAGGCTCTAATCTCATTTCTTGGACAACAAAGCTTGACCTATTGTTAGTCGATATTCTCGACGAGAATATCGTGCCCTTACCACTCTTCTGCTGAGCTTACATGGATCAGCTTTGTTCTTCATGATATTGGTCTGTCACTTTCCTCTAACTCGTTTATTCTATGATAATCGGTATGCTATTGCTCTTACTGCTAATCCCATTTTACATGCCCGCACCAAACAAATCGAAGTTGACTTTCATTTTATGCGAAAAGGGTTATGGCTCTCTCAATGTGTGTTATATTCAAGCAATTGCCAACTTGCTGATATTTTCTAAAATCTATTTCACGGTTTGCTCATTTTGACATTCACACCAAATTGGGCATTGGTTCTTTACCCCTTCCCAATTTGGGGGATGTTAAAAGCATATAAGTCAAAGTCGAAGATAAATGTTGTTGATCAAAGCTAAGCTCGAGTGGAAACAAGGAAAATGAAGTAAAGGAGTTCAAATTGAAGTCAAAGTTAGATACTGATGTTGGAGAGTGGAGTTACGGTGTAAACGGGGAAGATGCGAAACGAGGCGCTGATCGGGAAGTGCGATAACAAATGTTGGTGCTAATGATTCAATCAAAGCTGGAAAGCGATAAATTCAACTCTACTTGTGAGGATAAAGAAAAGCATTACAAAGAAAGCATGTTTTACATCAACAACACGTGCTCATTGAATAATGATATTCAGTTTTTAAGTCAAAGCTGAATACTTTCCGTGTTCTATTATTTTCCCTTCTTAGGTTATTCATTTCTGTTAAAACAGTTGTACAAGTTTGTTGTTCGCACACATATAAATACTGAAGTGTGCAAGAACGAATGTATGATACACTTTATGAAATTCCTTTCTCCTTTCTAGAAGAATTGAATCTGAAGCTCAAATCGTTCCTTTTGATTCTTCATCTTTGTCAAGCTTGTTTCTTCATCTTCTTGGTTTTCTTTCCTGCTCTTATAATCTTTACAAAAACTACAGATTTTGCGGTTTTGGCTTTGTAAGTATGATCCTGAGTTTATTGTGTTGACGTAGGGTGTGGACTGATATATAAACAAAAACCCACTTAGCACTCCGGAATATCACTACTTCTCTTAGGGTTAGTATAGCCAAAAGAGAAGAAGAAGGGAGTATGGAAACATTAATTAGATATTAGTGGTTGTGGAGTTGCTCTTCCTTGTTACTTAAAATCTCCTTTCCCGTTCATGCGCAGGTGTTCCAAAAGACTCTCCACTAGCTGCAAACTTCTCTGAGGTCATTTTGGAGCTCGAAGAGCGGTGAATGAAAAAGATTGGAGAACGAGTGGTTCCTTCCTGAGTGTACCATGAGGAACTTCGCCAGCGACACACAAGATGTTGGGCCTCGACAGCTTCTGGGCTCTCTACGTTTTCACCATCGCCACTTCCACGGGTTGTTTCCTTTTTGCGTGCCTCTGCACGAGAAGGAACCGTCAGGATCGTGAACAAGAAAGCACTGGCGATGAAATGAGCGTGACGGAGATGAGTATTTTGTAGTGTAAATCAATGTACAGTGGCCTAGTTTTCAGCTAGTGGATATTCTTGGACTTGGTCGATTCAAAAGCTGGATCTTTCTGTTGAAATAAAATAAAATTGATTATTGGACGATGGTTGCTGGATGAGAAACCCATAAGCATTGAAGAGAAAGAACCATAAAAGCTTTACAATTGGCTGCATGGACTTCAAAAAATGAAAGTTATTGGAGACTCTGTTACTTTATTGTTCTTCATTAAACTCCATCATTGACATTTGTGGGTTGCTATGTCTTACATGTAATCATTGGCATTTGTAAACTTCAAATCCGGTATAAAGGGATAATAGAGTGAGTTGTAAATCAAGCCATAAATCATAATCCATGAGACATAAAGAAGAGAAAAGCATTCTCAATAAAAAGTTCTCCGCCAATTTCTAGTGTTCTTATTCCAAGTTTGCAAAGTTTATTATCGTTGTTTGGTTTCAACATCTTTTTGCACATGAAAACTAGGAAGCACATGTTTTTGAAGAAGAAAAGGGTTTCTATAAATTTGCCAATTGCTCATTCTTCGCAGTTTGGCTTTGAACTATGTTCGTTCTGTTTCAAAAACTATACTGTGTGTGGGAAATGTAAGATCGATTACAGCAGCTAAGAATGAAATTGACGGAAACGGCGCTGTTGGTCCTCGCTTTCAGGCTTAAGTTACTGAACATGGAACAAAAAAATCATGTTCATATTAAACTTTTGATTCTTTAGGCTCTACTGCATAAGCAATCAAAGATAAGACTCCAAAATAACCAACCAGAACATCGACAAAAACTTCATAACATTGTAAGCTGATAGCAATTCGAAATAATTAAGGTATTTATAGGACTTGGCACGATTAGAGAGTTTTAAAATAGCATATTTCTAATGTTTTGTGCCCACAGAGGCAGACCTTTTTTTATCGTGCCGGTAAATTTTAATTAGCATTGGTGAGTGTCAAGAAGCTATTAATAAAAGAATGGATAGAGATTTTTTTCTAGGCAATTTGTTGGTAACTTATCAACAGTTTTATAAGATTTGGATAACTTTTTTAGTTGGTGTAAAAATTAGCAAACTACAAATTTTTATGTGTTTAACTTTCAATAGTTCAAATTCACCAGGTGAATTTGCCAATCTTAATTAGAGTGATTTACTAACTATCGTTAGATTAAATTTCCATTTTAAATAAACATTTTTCTATTGGTACAATTTTTATTTGCCTTGTTTAACAATCTCATCCTAAGCAAGCATGACTCACAGAATTTTCTCCAATTAAAGTATCGCATAACATTAGATTTTTAGTTATCATTGGAGTTATTTATTGTGATATATCATCACCAAGACCTTAAAGGTCTCTACGTGACCCTCCAATCTAGTGTCCCATCATATGATTCAATAGGAGACATTCTAAGATCGAGAGGAGTGATTTGATCATAATTTAATCAACATGAGACTTTTCCTCTTAAGCCTAATTTAATTAAAATCAGTGTCGTCCATCTTTCACATTAAATTATCAAACATCTCACTAGTTATCAGGGCCTACACTTTGCTTGGTAGTACCTTAATTTTTTTCTCTTTCACAACCGAATCGACTCGATATCCTCTTTGTTAAAATGTCTTAAATTTGTGCCGACGAATGAAATTCTTACTTTCAAATATTTTTTGGCAATATTTATCACGTTGGATATTTGCACTCGGTTGAATGTCTTTTGGAGGAGGGATAAAATTCTGAATGAGTTGTTTTTATATTCTTTCTTGGTTATATTTCGTACTGGAGTCCGAATTGGCGTTGGACTTTTCCAACGTGAGAAGAAGATTCAAACAAGGAAAGTGTGATCTGACTTTGATCAAGATCTTTTGCGTGGTTCACATACAAATATTCCTGTTTTGTCAGATGGCGCGGTTAAGCTGCGTGGTCTTCTCGCCGTTGTCGACGTGAAGAACAGATCTCGAAGCACCGTTTGTTGAGTGCTTGGGAGTGGGATTGTCGTTGTAGCCGTGAAATCTAAGATTTGTGAATTTTAGGTTGAGAGATTATTTCGAAAAACTTTTGAGCTAAACACAGCTTAAATTATTGGGTGTAATTGGAGCTAGAAATATTAAAAATATTCGAGTGATTGAGTGTGATTGATCTCTTCTATATCGAGAGATTATTATTGGATAACAGCGAGGGTGGGGGCAAGAATCAGCGGACCTCAAATATTCCTGATCAAGAATCGACAGCGGGATCTCACGGACAAAGAAGAGACAACTACATTTCGACACTCGATAGCACTTATACGAGTTTAAGGCAGCGGCCATTACCCGGGTCGAATAGTGGAACGGATAATCAAGTGCCGCAACTCAAGGTCAAGAATCGGTGCATTCTGTCATGCGGGAGAGTGCCCGGCGGATCGAGGCAGACGGAATGGCCACAACTGTTCGAACGTTTGAGGGTTGCAGGCGAGAAGACGGAGGAGTAGGAGTAAAGAAGGAACGAAGGAGATGGAACCGAGAGGAGAGAAACCATACAAATTCCTTAGCAATGGTGCAGTATGTTCTTGGAATCTCTCTCGCAAAGCATGATGATAAGTTTCTTCTCGGGCTTTTCTTCGTTTAGGGTTTTGTTAGGCGCTTCCTTCATTTTTTTTGGGTTTCTTTGTGCGTAAGCCTTTGTGTGAAATTGATTTTCAGGGATGAATATTCTTGGTGAAAATAAAGATTTTTGGCAATGGAAAATGAAGGGTTAGATTTTCCAGAGAAAGTTTCGACGTGTAGTTAATTTTTTGTGCTCTCCTGTCCTTAATTCCTTTCTGTTGACTCTGGTTAGGTTAATTGGATCATCATCATCTTCATCATTACTATCTCTGGTTTTATTGCCCCTCTGTTGCACGGTTTTTTCTTTAATCTGCAAAATAGAGAGGAGTAAATAGATCTTCGATAACATAATTACTAATGCTGGTATCGCGACTAAAAGTTCTCTTTATTGGCAATATATTTCCCACCACTAAATTTTTGTAATAGCAAAACCAATGAAATATCGTAGATTATGTTAAAAAAATTTGAAGAAATGTTTCGTGATATTTTTCCACTCAAAATAGATTGTTTGCGTAATAAAAATGAAATACAATTTTAGTTTGCCAATTCGATTTCTCAAATTTTGGGGCACCATTAAAAAAATGTATGTATTTAATTTCATAATCACAAAATAGTGGAAAACTATATTGTAAGACAAAATGATGTATTCCTTATTTATAAACAAAATATGTAACTATCAATGAGTATAAACTTCCCAAAGAAAATCAATCAATTGTTAGACCTTATTCTAAAGAATGAGAAATAATTGAACTTAAAAAGGACAAACACCAAAGTTTTAACGTGCATTTTGTCTTCGCCTTTTGATTAAATAAAAACAAAGAGAGGTGCGAGTGTTTTAGTTTTCTTTTTTTCCCTTTTTCTTTGATGAAGTCGGGAACATCAACATGAGAGTAGGAGATTTTTAGACGTTTGAAAAGTAATTGATCAAATATATAAATGCCAATAGAGTGATCTGAGTAAGACTTAAGTGAGATTATGTTCTTTCTTTTGGAAACTTTCTATTAATGAAGAAAACTAAGCGATGATGCTTCCGTTCGTTTTCTAGCTCGATTAGAGAATTCTATTTTAAGTCATATAGGATAAAGCAACATCAACGGGAGTACTTTTCACAAAAGGACGTGCATGATTAGGGCCGATAATCTTAGCTATAGTTCTTTGAGTACATAAAGCAGAAGACAAAAAGCACCCCCATGGCACATGGTCATCCTTCTTTGGCATTAAAGAAAAACCTATCAAGAGGTGCAACATAAATTATTATTATCTTTTTTAGATGATCCAAGGGAGGCTACATGCAGTTAACGACTTGACGTAAACCTAGGGTGACGTTAGCGCGAGACCTCTCACGGCCAGCGCGCCCAAGTCGCGCAATTACACGCGGTGACTCGAACCTCCTCCCAATCGGGATGGGGCAAATGCCCGAACCAACGCGCCCAAAGGGGTGAGTGGTGCGACATAAATGATTGATTGCCAAAAAAAATATATTGAAGGATGGTTTTATCATGCTTTAAGAAGATGAATTTATCCAAGTTCTTCAGCTCATGACCAGAGAATGTAATTGGTTTCTCCCTTTTTAAATATCCCACTGTATTTTACAAATACATTTAGGTATATAGTTTTTAAGGATCCTTGAAAAAACATATCATCCCATTAATAATTATGGATTTTACAATTTAGCCGGTTTCTTCGATATTATTAGTACGTGATGTGTTATATCAAGCGCCACACATGCCCATGCTAAATATTACTGAAAATGATTAGAAACTAAAAAAGAAAATAATTATGCATTTCAGGAGGAGAAATTTACATTTGGAAATTTGTAGCATTGGTAAAATTTTAAAACTTGAAATTGATTTAAGTCATCCAATTCTAATTCTGTCCGGAATGAGTTTACGACGAAAACCCGTTTCGATAACGACTCAAAATTTTTATTTTTGAAACAGAAGTGCTTGATAACGAGAAAAAATTTCTATTTCTGTGAATAAATCGAATTAGATAACAACATAGAAAATTTTCAAATATAAAATAATAAATTTAAATAATACTAAAATAATATAAAAATCCTCAAATACAAAAAATAATCGAAATAATACTAATACATTAGAAAAGTTGAAAATACAATTTCATTAGATTTATATTACATTGTGCTTACGTTTCTATTACGTAATATTTTCTTTCGAAAAATAAACAACGTGAAAAAAATTGAAATTCAATTGTAGTAGATAATATGTCAGTTGTGTTTTTGCCGAAATTGATTTCACATTAATCAAATAAGTCAATGATAGCCATGATTATAATAGTCTAATCTCTAAAAAAATCCTAACTTCAAGTCTAATTCCAATTTCTTTCCAAATTTTGTTAAAAATCCTCACCGTGTTCATTAAATCGGGCACCAATTTTTTCAAAATTATCAACACTAGGATTATTTAAAAAATTTATTATCAAAATCTATATTTTCATCAACACTCTTACAAGAACAACATATTTCTTATTAGATTATTTTCATATAAAGAAAAAACGGATTAAACCCTAATGATTTCCATTTTTTACCGCTTTAATATGAAGTTTATGATTAAAAAATAGTTAGCCAAATAGAGTCGTTGGTGGCATACACTAAGAAGAGTAGGTGAAGAAAGACTCATTAGATGTTTAATACGCATCACAATTGACTATTACCATTTACGATAAAATCTCTTATATGCAACAAATGAAGCCTTGTTCATTCAATTCTCACCCATCTAGCCCAATGGTTAAGATTTTTTAATTAATATTGATTAGAATGATTATATTAAAAAATCATTAAAATATTTTAATTAAATTAACTATTTTATTTTATTTATTTAGTAAACCTATAGTTTTAAAATTTGTTCACCGATTTTGATTATACATTTTAATAATCATTTGAAAATAGAAAATCAAATCGTTACTAGCAGTTTCCGATTTAGCAGTTTCAAACCTGGTTCAGAGAAACGAAAGAAATTGAGAAAACGTAAATTTTATCATGCGCGTCCTTGGAAACTCCGGTGTCAAGCCACGACAAAAATCGCGTTAGGTCACGTGCCTATCACGTGGCAAAGAGGTGTAACGGGGGACTGCGACGGCCACTTCTGCAGCGTAGTTCTTTCCTGCGGCTCTCTACTTCGCTCTTCTTCTCAGCCCCTGAAGCCACCATGAGTTTCCTCCGACGGCGGCGGCGGAGGCGGCGGCGGCCCGAAGCTCCCTCACGACGTCGCCGTCGAGATCCTGAAGCGGTTGCCGCGAGATCCCTCGATTCAGGTGCGTCTGCCGATCGTGGCGTTCTGCCATCGACGACCCTCGTTCGTGGCCCTCCAGTCGAGCCACCCGCCTCCGCGCCTCCAGTCGGCATCTCGCGTGTCTAGGGTGCGGCGACGACGCCGTCCAGAACCGGTGCTCTCTGTTCCCCAACGCGCCTCTCGCCCACCCTCCTTCCCCGTCGCAAATCGAAATCCCATTCGTTGTTCCTCCCAACCGTTACGCCCTCGTCGGTTCGTGTAACGGTTTGATCTGCGTCTCGGAGAGTTCCAGTGACGGCACTGAGCGGGCGCTGTATCTGTGGAATCTATTCACCAGGAAGCACAAGGCGGTTCGGCTCCCCCGTCCGGAGCGGATGCCCACCCCTTTCCGTGGGGCGCTCATGTAGTTATGGGGTTTTGTTTCGATGCTAAGTCTAATGACTATCGTATTGTCAGGATTATCCGATTCCTAGGTATTCGCCGTCGACGCTTCCGCAAACGGAAGCCTCGAGTCGAGATTTATTCCTGTTCCGTACAGATTCATGGAAGGCTTTGGAATGTGAGATTATCTTCTCTGTCACGGTGCGGTCTTCTTGAATGGGAATCTGCACTGGTATTCTTTCAATGGGAGAGGGGGATGGGATGGATACCCGGATCCATAGCCATGTTCAATGTCGCAGATGAGGTGTTTGATGAAATGGCTCTGCCGGAAGGGATCAGTCCCATTTTGTGTTGTCCGTGGCGGTATTGAATGACTCGCTGGCTGTGTTCTTTAGTGATGGGGAGGTGAATTCTGCTTGTTTCGTTTTTGGGTTATGAAAGACTACGGCGTGCCAGAGTCTTGGACTAAGCTGTATACTTTCGAGAGGCTAGTGGACCGGGTAACAGGATTTGATGGCTTCATGGAATGGCGCAGCTTCTTATGGAAATAAATTGCGAAGAACGAGTTTTCTTGGAATCCGATCACAGCACAACTCTCAATTCTTCCATTGTCGGCGAGATACGAATTGCTCCCTGTTTGTAGAGCCTCGTTCCACCTTAGATATGACTCGATTTGCTACATCGGTAAAGATTAATTCTGACTGCTGAAAAGTTAAAAGTTACATCTGAATTGAATTGAAAAGATATAGTTCTATTTTTATTCTTTTTTTTAAAGGAGAAGATATGATTTTATTCGTATGTGTCGACCATAAAATGATGAGGAGAAGTAGTACGACGGTGTGTTTTTACTTTGGATACTTGTTGCAAGATTTAGAATGCATTTCATTTTTCACTTCGGAAGTTTTCTTTAGACTAGTGAAGTGTGTCCTCTGTATGAGTTAAAGTATGCAACTCAAGACTGCATTTTATGACTTCTGCATTGTCAGCACCAGCGGATTTTAGACCATGCGGAAGAAAATGACAAAACTTTTTGAATGCTATGCATGTATGTGTTCGATGCTATGCCGCCATAAGCATTTTTCAGCTTCCATAAGACCAAAATATTCATGGCTTGAATCACGCATCTCGATCCCAGGGCATTGCAACTGGTGCAACTACAGATTACTATATTTTGTTTCCTACCATAGGACTCTGTGGTAGCACTGGCAATGCTTACCTGGTAAGCTTATTTATCAATATATGCAGACTGCTGCATTAATGGATGAAGGAAACAGTGGAGATTGTATTACCACGATACACTCTTTTCCCCAAATGCTTTGGGGTCAGAAGTCTCACTTCTTGTTATGATACACCGATGATTTTGCATGTCCAAGCCTTCCATGAGAATTTGGTC
Source organism: Eucalyptus paniculata subsp. matutina (assembly GCA_017140255.1). NCBI lineage: Eukaryota > Viridiplantae > Streptophyta > Magnoliopsida > Myrtales > Myrtaceae > Eucalyptus > Eucalyptus paniculata. The sequence continues at coordinate 14,021,642 of CM029438.1, forward strand.
TTTAGATGAGATAGTCTCTTTGCTTCCTCCTCAAGGAAAGACATCCTGGGATAATGATTTTAAATTGCAATTCTCTTCTAAAGTCAGGTGCAAGGAAGGTGCTGGAGCTCTTCTTTATTAACAGGAATTGTGGTGATTGGCGATGCAAGTTCAGCTGGCTCTAAAAATGGGGGAGTGGCAAAGGACAGCAGAAAGTGATGTCAAGTTTCTTCGGAATATAGTTTACGTGGAAGGCAAGAAACAATCTGCTTCATGGTTAAGCTACTTCTCCCTTCGAAAGCATGTTCTTAGATTGATCGATTTGTTACTTAACATCGATTTGAAGGCTATCTACTTTCAAAAGGATACTTGTTGTGCTTATGATTATCTATATAATGTAATGATGGGGATAGTGAAAAGCTAAAGTGTGTGAGATTTGCTTATACTGTCATCTATAATGAGTATGTCTGTTTATATAACTATTTTCTTGCTACCATCTTTAAAAGCTAAACAATTGATGCACCAGCCTTTTTCTTGCCAATCTAAGCATTAGGTTTGTCAACCTAATTTATGGTTGTCAAAAGCAGTCTCCGTCTTGAAAATTTTGTGAATTTATGTTATGACATAGGAGTTCGGGTCAAAAGTGCTCCAGTGCACTTCTTAAACAGTTGAATCAGCTAATGCTTATTTAGACAATGAGAAAGAGTTCAGAAACTTGCGGTGTCACAAATCACTCGATGGTATTGATAGGGAATATGCTATATTTAAAATACTTTGTTGGGTTTATATGTATTATGTTGTTGTATCTAACACTTAAATCTTCCAATACCTATGCCAATAAAAGCGCTAGCATTTAATTAATTGAGATTAAGTGTAACTAACCTGATAAATTCATCCTAAAGGCTTGAAATTAGGAGTAATTTTAAAGTTAGGGGCTAATTTTGTTAAGAGTTGTGGTTGTTTTCATTGTGCTTGATAACGTTTTTTGTTGGACTTTTTAACACTATATCATATTAGACCTCAATTGTTTCTAACATTTTTCTTACCTTAAGTTTTTGAATTTGATTTTCTAACAATTGTACCCCTTAAGAGTACTTCTTTAAACCAAACACTCCGGTGCTTCGAGCAAATTTATGTAATTATTCAAAACCCTCAACACGACTCTCTTGCCCCTTCTTTGACACGCTGCCAACCCAGACCTCCTCATCAGCGTCCCCATCAATTTGTCCATCTATCTCTTCTTCTTCTTCTTTTGTCGATTGATTGTCTTCAAGCACAACCTTGGCATCTTTGACGCGATGCCTACCATGCTCTCCTCATCCTTAATTCCTTTCTATTGACTTTGGTTATGTTAATTCTGGATCATCATCATCTTCATCAATACTTTCTTGGTTTTATTGCCCCCTGTTGCACCGTTTTTTCTTTAATCTGCAAATAAAGAGGAGTAAATAAATCTTTGATAACATAATTACTAATGCTGGCATCGTGACTAAAGATTCTCTTTATTGGCAATATACTTCCCACCACTAAATTTTTGTAATAGCAAAACCAATGAAATATTGTAGATTAGTTAAAAAATTGAAGATATGTTTCATGATATTTTTCCTCTCAAATAGATTGGTCTATGGAAAAAGGAAATGAAATACAATTTTTTAGTCTGCCAATTAGATTTCTCAAAATTTGGGGCACCAATTAAAAAATGTATCTAATTTCATAATCACAAAAATAGTGGAAACTACCTTGTAAGACAAAATGATGTATTCCTTATTTATAAACAAAATATCTAATTATCGATGAGTGTAAACTTCCCAAAGAAAAATCAATTGTTAGATCTTATTCTAAAGAATGAGAAATAGTGAACTCAAAAGGACAAACTCCAAAGTTTTAGCATGCATTGGCGACCCAATCTGCAAACAAGTCCATCATTGTAAACTGAGGACAAACTCAAAGTTTTTAAAGAGCGGGGCAAGAAAATCAATCAATGGTTTCCCTCTGAGGGAAGAACTGAGGCCAAGGCTGACCGCCAGTCCATTGGCGACCCAACCACCTGCAAACTGAGGATGGAAGATGTGGCGGAACTTACGCCGGCCCTACTGGACAAGTCTTTGACAGAGTACTAGGAAGAAATCCAGCGCATGTATAACCGTGGCCTGACAGTGTCGAGCACCGGTCCTGCCACTAGTACTGTGGTTGGTTGAAACTAACACTCAGCCTACTGTGCCAACCACATGTGATTTTTAATTAGTTATATAATTATGATAATGATAGATACATGTACAGAACAAGATCTGTTTGGTCCTGGGATGAGAAAAGGAGGACATTGATCTGACCGTATGGATTCAAAATTCAATGAGGATATGAAATGATTCTTTCTCTAAGATGAGGACTTCAAGGTCGTTGTGTTCTGCTTAGTGTTGATTTCTGCCTGCACAGATCTGTTTCCGGGAAACAGAAGCTTGCCTTGTGCGGGTTTGCGTTATCTAATGCAAATTGCAGATAGTTCTCTCTTGGCAAGATCTGAAGATCCTTTGGCTTCGAGCATGCACATCACGAATATGGTTCACTGAGTAACATGTTTGAAAGATGTCCATGTAAGTTGTCTGCAGTCTCAATCCAAGTCGGAGTTCTAAATCTCTACGCATGATCTGCAAAAACAGCTTAGCTTTTTCATGTTTATTCGTAAATCTTAATGAAGTAAAGACAATCAGATCGTCTTGGACATGATGGGATGGCCCCTCATCCGCTCAAATTTCAAAGCTAATAAGGCGCTGAATAACTGGCTTGATTGGTCAAAATATGCATAGGCCAATCTGGAGTCAAAGACTGGTTGAAATCCCTGAAGTGACGTGCCTTTGGTTTCTAACGCCAGTGGTCTTCCTTTCCCGTGCATGGATGGGATTTTGATCCTCCACACATCCCACGACTAACATGCAAACAAGACTTGTATCCGACCAAGAAAAGCTGTTCAGCTGGTTTCCACAAGCCCATTGTATCCGATTGTAAATGCCTAAATTGGATATTTTAAATAATATTTACCTGATCTTATCTAAACTCAGTTACCTTCAGCACCTCCATCCCAGAACTCAGCGATCCTCTGACTCAAGATGAAGGTCAAAAACACTGATTGCAGTGCTGATTTTGTTTGAATTCATACTTTCTTCTCTCAAACACCAATACACCGAAAGCATTCATTTGCTCATTTCACTTTTCACTTCAACTATTGGTTTTGGTTGATTCCAGCTCTTCACCTAGATAGAACAAGCTGAATGTGAGATAGGAGTATACTCGTAAAGCTGATACAGTTATCATCAACCTGTCACCATAAGTACTATTTGGCATGTCTTTGTAATGGATGATTCTTGGCTTTATACGGTGCATCGCAAAAGCTGAGAAAAAGCTAAGAATGAACCATACTCTCATTAGGTAGAATTGAAGGCCTTCTATCGATTTGTTTTTCTCCACTCACAAACATGACATTAGCATGCTGCCATGTGTACACTAGTTTTGCTTATAGAAATGCGCCGTGAAAGAGGGGGTTTCACGGTCAGTGTACGCGCTTATCATTTCCTTACATGATTGCAGGATCTTGATTATGATAACTAGTAATCTACTCACGGCCTTCTGTACCATTATACAAGGTGCCTACTTTTTCCAATTCACTTACATTTTATTTTGGAGGAATTCAAAGGAATCTGTTCCTTGCTCCACTTCTAGAACATGGGTTTACTGTGAGTAGACCACATTGATGTTGATATACATGAACTTCATGTTGTATCTTCCATTGATGGAGTTTAATATCTTGTTAAACCTTAATGGTTCAGATCAGATGAAACTAGAACCTTGAGAAGAGTTCATTGACCGCCACATGGATTATTTGCAAGTGGGACTTTTGGGAAAAGTGATTTCGGGGAAGCCGGGGAAACCAAGATCTCTAGGAGAATCATTTTCATCTGACAAAGCTATAGAAAGAGCCAACCAAGCTTTTGTCCTTAAAACAAGTAGCGAGACAAAAACCAAATCTTGGACCACTCCTCTACTGTCCCTTGAGTTTGGAGGTGGACTGCTGGATCGGCAGTTTGTTTCACAGTGATTGAGATGACTATGATGATGATGATATTGATATTGAGCAGACCATTAGTACGATACTTCCTAGATGCAAGGAAATTTGCACAAATAGCAACAAGAATGATCGATGTAGGAGTAATTTTCTTTCATTATCAAGAAGATGTTTGCCTATAGAAGTGGAATCCTTGTATTGAAAAGTTGTTCCATTGTGGTCCATTTATGCTACAATCTCCAATACCAAGAAAAATTGTCCAAAAATTCTAAACCTATTATCTTTTGCTAATTCACTTTAAACATTTCGATTTTGTCGATTGAGTCTTATGGCGACCTTTCGATGTTTTATCGATTTAGTCCATTTAGTTACTTTTGAACATAAATTCTTTGGTATGAACGCTGTAATCGGCCTCTACGAAGTAACGTGATCGATCTTGACGTGGATAATCTTTAATAATATTTTATTATGTCTCTGACATGTCTTGTTTCTTTAGTCAAGTATGTGTGGATCTTCTATTTCCAAGTGGGTCCTGGATAATTATTTGCTTGTCCAGTAATTCTCTCTTTGACAAGTTTTTGACTTTCTTAGACGTAGAATCTGCCCTCCTCACCATCATCATTTCCAACCTTGTCTTCAGTTGGATATTTGAATATTTTGTAATTTTGATGATCCGTTAAGAATGGCACCATAAATTGTGGAAGATATCTCTGTCTGACTCCTCAAACTTGTGATCTTTTCACCCCTTTCCAGAAAGCAATTATAATGAACATTTTCTTTTTTAATAACTAAAAAGTAAAAAAAACATTTTAAGTTGAAAAAGTAGAACAAAATAAAAGGGGCATTCTTAATTTCCTCGCATTGAGCCAAAGAATGAGATCACATAAGAACAATTAAGGAATTTTATTGGTTGTTATTTCTCGATAGAAAGCAAGTAGTTAATTTCTTTCCTTTACCTTTCTGTCCTTTTTATTTGACCATTTTTACTTTTATTTTATCTTTACTTTATAATTAGAGTAATACATACACAAAGACTAAATGTGGCTCTCAAAAAGTGAGACAATTAGGGGTCTCGACTTATATATACGGAAATTTAAGTTAGAGACAAGACACAAGCTATGTACATGTATGACACAAGATTGTTATGTATGATTAACATATTTCTATTTATTAAAGGAAGTGAATGGAACCTAATTGTGTTGTTATTATTATTATTATTATTATTATTATTATTATTATTATTATTATTATTATTATTATTATTATTATTGGTTTCTAGTTGAGACCATCTTGATTTCAAAGGTTGGGTCCAAACTCCAAATCCCTGCCTCCACATCTCAAAGAGATGTGTAAACAATGGGCCCATCCGATCAAGGAATAAAGTGGATGAAGTGAGTAGTTACTAAAGAAAGTGATGAGATTGTTTTTACCTTTTATGTTTTTCTTAATTTTTTCATGAGGATACTTGATTTTTTCCTTTTTAATTTTTTACCCAATCCGAAGCGAGGATTGCATTTCCAAAAACGCGAGAAATGTTGGTTGGTTGGTTGGGTTTAGGAATGATATTTACCTCTATCGTCACCTATTTCTTTAAGAGTCTTTTGTACGCTTTACATATTGCTCTTCTATGAAATGAGATCTGATAATAATTAATAATCTTTTATATGAAATAGTATTTAAAGACGCGCACGTATAGAGAGAGAGTGATATCAAAAGAAAAAGTAAAAGAAAAATATTGTGCTGTGTCAGCAGAGAGCTTACTTTAGGAAACTCCCGTGTCAAGTCACGTGACAAAATGGTGTTAAGTCACGTGCCTATCACGTGGCAAACAGAGAGGTGTAACGAGGGACTGCGACGGCCACTTCTGTAGCGTAGTTCTTTCCAGCTCTCTACAGCTCTCTACTTCGCTCCTCCTCTCAACTCCTAAAGCCACCATGAGTTCCTCCTCCTCCGACGATGAGGGCGGCGGCCCGAAACTCCTCACGACGTCGCCGTCGAGATCCTGAAGCGGTTGCCGGCGAGATCCCTCCTCCGATTCAGGTGCGTCTGCCGATCGTGGCGTTCTGCCATCGACGACCCTCGTTTCGTGGCCCTCCACTCGAGCCACTCCGCCCTCCGCGCCTCCAGTCGGCATCTCGCGTGTCTAGATTGCGGCGACGACGCCGTCCAGAACCGATGCTCTCTGTTCCCCAACGCGCCTCTCGCCCACCACTCCTTCCCGTCGCAAATCGAAATCCCGTTCGTTGCTCCTCCCAACCGTTACGCCCTCGTCGGTTCGTGTAACGGTTTGATCTGCGTCTCGGAGAGTTCCAGTGACGGCACTGAGCGGGCGGTGTATCTGTGGAATCTATTCACCAGGAAGCACAAGGCGGTTCGGCTCCCCGTCCGGAGCGGCGGCAACCCCTTTCCATGGGGGCGCTTGTGTAGCTCTAGGGTTTTGCTTCGACGCTAAGTCTAATGACTATCGTGTCGGAGGGTTATCGATTTGTAGGTGATCGCCATGGACGCTTCCACGACAGGGAGTCTCGAATCGAGGTTTATTCGCTCCGTGCAGATTCATGGAGGACTTTGAAATGTGAGTTCCTCTTCTCTGCCACGGCAGCAGTGCAGTCTTCTTGAATGGGAATCTGCACTGGTGTTCTTTTAATGGAAAGTGGGATGGATATGGATCCATAGCCTTGTTCAATATTGCGGGTGAGGTGTTTGACGTATCCATAGCCTTGTTCAATATCGCAGGTGAGGTGTTTGATAAAATGGCTCTGCGGAAGAGATGCTTCTCATAGACAGTCTCCATTTTGTGTTGTCCGTGGCGGTATTGAATGGCTTGCTGGCTGTATTGTTTAGCGGTGGGAGGCGACTGAGCGGTTTGATTTGAATTGTGCTTGTTTCGTTTGGGTTATGAGAGACTTCTGGCGTCCCTGAGTCTTGGACTAAGCTGTATACTTTCGAGGCTACTGTACCGGTAACAAGATTTGATGGCTTCACGTGGAATGGCGAGCTTCTTATGGAAATATATTGTAAAGAACGAGTTTCTTGGAATCCGATCACGGGACAATTCTCAATTCTTCCATTGTCGGCGAGATACGAACTGGTCCCGTCATAGAGAGCCTCTCTTTTCACTTTAGATATGACTCGATTGCTGCTACATTTATTGGTAAAGATTGATTCTGACTGCTGAAAATTTGAAAATTACATTTAAATTGAGAAGATATGGTTTTATTTGTAGGTGCTTTGGCCACAAAATGATGAGAAGAAGTAGTGCGGCACTGTCCATTTACTTTGGATACTCCTTGCAAGCTTTAGAATGCTTTTTTATTTTCACTTTGAGTTTTTCTTTAGACTAGTGAAGTGTGTCCTTGTATGAGTTAAATATGCAATCAAGACTGCATTTATGACTTCTACATTGTTTTAGACCACGTGGAAGAAAATGACCAAGCTTGTTGAATGCTATGCATGTATGTGTTCGATGCTATGCCACCATAAGCATTTTTCAGCTTCCATAAGACCAAATTATTCATGGCTTGAATCACGCATCTCGATCCCTGGGCATTGCAACTAGTGCAACTACAGATTACTCTATCTCGTTTCCTATCTCAAGACTTTTTGGTAGCATTGGCAATGCATACCTAGTAAGCTCATTTATCAATATATGTAGACTGCTGCATTAATGGATGAAGGAAACATTGGAGATTGTATTATCATGATACACTCTTTTTCCCCCCAAATGTTTGTGGTCAGAAGTCTCACTTCATGTTATGATACACTGATGATTTTGCATGTCAAGCGATATGAGAATTTGGTCTGTAGATGAGATAATTACTGTGCTTCCTCCTTGGAAAGACATCAGGGAAAATTGATTTTAAATTGCAGTTCTCTTCTAAAGTCAGGTGCAAGGTGCTGGAGCTCTTCTTTATTAACAGGAATTCTGGTGATTGGCAATCCGAGTTCACCTGGCTCTAGCAAAAATGGGGGAACTGATAAAGAACGGCAGAAAGTGATGTTGAAGTTTCTTCGGAATAGTTTGCGTGGAAGGCAAGAAACGATCTGCTTCATGGTCAAACTACTGCTCCCTTGGAGCATGTTCTTAGATTGATTGATTTTTTGCTTAACATCGATTTGAAGGCTATCTAGTTTCAAAAGGATACATATTGTGCTTATGATTGCCTATATAATATAATGACAGGGATAGTGAAAAGCTAAAACGTGTGAGATTTGCTTATACTATCATCTATAATGAGTATGTCTCTTTATATAACTATTTTCTTGCTACTATCTTTAAAAGCTAAACAATTGACGCGCCAGCCTTTTTTCTTGCCGATCTAAACATTAGGTGTCAACCCAATTTATGGTTGTCAAAAGCGCTGTTTGTGTTGAAAATTTTGTGAATTTATGTTATGACATGAGAGTTTGTCAAAAAGTGCTTGGTGCACTTCTTAAACAATCGAATCAGGTTGGATTCGTGGAATCGTGAACAAGAAGCAGAAGTAATATTGACCTTCCTACTGTGCGTTGAAGTGTTTGGTTGAAATTGGAAACTGCACTGGGGGTTTCAGAATTAGACTAGGACTTGTTCAACGTGGGTTCTTATAAGAACAGACACTTTAACGCACAGTAAGAAGGTCAATATATCCTGCAAGTAGATTGGAGCTCCTTCAGAAGCGCTGGCTTCTTGTTTGATCTGTCTGCTTGTCTTATCCATTTTATTGTTCGATTGCTTCAAGCAAATCATGCATCTGAACAACTTCTATTCTAGAGGAATCTTCCCAACAAAAGCTGACTCCTCCACCACGCCACGACAACGACAAAATCGCTCCACACAATTGCCGGCCGCACTCATGAATGGACCGAGAGACAATGACAGCAAAGAGAATACTTATCAGCTTTTCAATGGAAAGCCGGCTCTCCAAATAGTCAGCGAGGTTTACAAGTGAGATGATGGGCCTAATTTTTCCTTCTTCTCGACAACACTGGAGGACATTTTTGGCTCAATTATGAAACCAAAATCGATGGACGAAGCAGCACCATCGAAAGGGAAGGAGCATAAAGTTGAGGAGAGGGAGTAAAGTTTGTCCCTCACCCATATTGATTCGCAAACTATTTAGGAGTAATTAGGTTGATGATTTGACTTGTTTTATGGTTTTTGTTGAAATTTCAGGGTGATTAGGTTTTAGGTAATTTCCATATTTTTGTTATTTTTAGTATTGTTGCATGAGAACTCCATGAAATTTGGGCGCTAAGAATTGGGCAATCGCCTTCAACAACTATAACTTTTTTTGTGCCTTTCATGTTTAGTTTTAGTTGTTTTCTTGTAATTCACATGTGCATGCACACACGTATACATGTACATATACATATACATATACATATACATTTAATAAAGTAATTCTTCCATCCAATTGGGCAAATATATACACAAACGTTTAACCACCATACTATAACATATTGCAGCCAATTTACTTCAAGTTCATTGCAGATGCTTCGAGATTTTCAGATTCTTTTACTTTTGACTTGACGTTTTCATATTTCGTTTATGAATAGACATAATCAATAAGGAGAATTACTAATCTTAAGTAATTAAATGCTATATATCTCTTTATCTTGGTATTTCCTTTGATTTTTTCAACTCTTCTTCTTTTGAATATTTTTCTATGATTTGTTTTGGTCGGCTTTTGATTAAGACCAGTGCAACGACACAGAAATTCGTGATATGTCCGTGTAATTACTATCCCTTGAAATCTAAATACATAAACCATTTAGGAAAATTCTGGTTTATCAACATATCTCTATTTTTTAAGCTTTTTTAAACCAATAAGCACTTCAGACAAAGAATGACTTATCCTAGGATTCATAACTAGTTTAGAAAACCTATGGTATTTGTGACAATTAAGTCCTAAAATTTTCAATTAAATTAATTTAATCATAAACTTTTTTTTTCACATTAATAATAATTCAATTCTTCTTGTCAATTTTGGTGGTTGGCAAGACTAACATGGATGCCAGCCTACTGTCAAACCCCGATGTTGCAATTTTTAAATAATTTTTACTTTTTTTCAAAAAATTTATTAATTTTTCCTTTTTTTTTAATACCTTTTCCTCTTCTTCCTCTTCGCTTCTTCTCCTATGGTGGCTGACAAGCCTCCGGCGGCTCACTGGCCCTTTGGGTGATGGCCATGAAGCCCTTGTGAACGGTAGCGAGGTTCGCGGTCCTTACATAAAAAATTAAGGACTAATTTTGAACTCCTATCAAAAATAATTTTCATTAAATTGCATGGCATATAGACATTACGAGTATTTGCATTAATAGTAATATAAATTTTTAAATAAAAAAATTAAAACGGAAAGAAAAGGATAAAAAATTAATTAAAAAAGAGAAAAAGAAAAGAAAATGGAAAAAAAGAAAAAGAAAAAAAGAGCCGGGCTGGGGGCAGGTCGGCCCAGCCTCTTTCTTTTTTTGCCTTTCCTTTTTCTTTCTTTTCACCTGGGAATGGCCCAGCCTTCGCTTCCTCTCCTCTCTATACCAAACGCGTTCTGCAGAAAAGAGAACACCAGAACGCTGACAAAGAAGGACAGAGGATGGTGCTGAACAGGGAGGACGAGGCGAATGTTGCGCGCCATGCTCCTCCAGGAATGTAAAGATAGTAACAAAAACACAAATCATATAAAAGGAAATACTCATCATTGGAGGTGCAAAGGGGAAGATGCGATGCCTCTGTCGATTCTTCGAGTCTTTGACGCAATTGCAACAATTTTAATCTTTCTCCAAACTCGTGGTTGATATAAAATATAGATTGGCTTATGGAGGTTTAATGCAAGTATCGATCTCTTTATGTAAAGTGTGAATTGAGCACCGAGATTTTAAAAAATCGCTGATTAACCGTTATACATTTATAGTTTTGTTCTCTCAGACATTCAAGAAAGTTGAACAAGTTAGACTCACATATCATGAAAAACATTTCTTTACTTGTTTCCTTTTATCAAGAAAAACCAAATACATTTGACACAAATTAGTGAGGAGTTTTCTCAAAATTCAATAGTGAGATTATAGCGGACTAGGTATAGCATGTTAATTTTTGTGCTTGAATTTGAAAAAATAAATAAATGTAATTAGATTTTGATGCTGGAACTATTCACCATTCACAAAAAAGTTCTTTGAGCATTGAGATATGCAAAGAACTGTTATTGTTGATATGTACGTTTAATTCATTATGCTTTTTTGAATGTCTAAGGGAACAAAGCTGTGAAATCTAAATAACTATTTTTCATCTATCTTACAAAAACTTGGCGCTCGCCCACACTTCATATAAGAGAATGGTACTTGCCAAATAAACCTCTGCAACCCATTTAAAAATTTACATCCTAGAGTTTCAAAAAGAAATCACCACACACAATCTAAATTTTTCACTGGAACTACACAAGTTTCTGTTTCTTGGAGAGACGAGAGAATTCTTTTGTCTTTAAAAGTCTGGTGTACTTTATATATTTAAAATACAAGTTAAGTATCGATTTATGCTTTATCTTATAATATAAGCTAGGGCGATTGTGTGTAGTGGATTATGCATAGAATGAAATTGTGTACTTAGAGTTTCAATTGCCATTACTAATCACATATACTTGTGAATCTGGGGATCTTTCCATTAGAATTTAGGAATAAGACATGTCGGTTCAATGAAAAATTTTGTATACTCTCATTGATAAAATGGAACAGAGCTGCGGAGGTTTAACATGCGAGTGTCATTTTGACATATGAAGAGTAAATTATTGAGGGCCAAGCTTTTCGAAAAGCTGTTATTAACTAGTTTTTTTTTTTTTTTTGTGAAAAGGTGAGTTATTAACTAGTTTCTTCTAGATCAACAAAACTGAAAACATCTTAGACTAATATATACACGAAGATTATCTTTGCATCAAAGAAAAGAAAAACATATACTTGTTGAAGAAAGAAAGCATAGAAGCTTCGTCCAATGTTCTTCTTTTGTTTTTTGGACCCAATTGGGTCGAACTTGAATATAATGGACAATCTTAAATAGATTGCTCAATGACCAAGTTGACAATTTTGAGGGATAGAGAAAAATCCCTAATCGAAGGTTGACCAAAAAAACAAGTTGCATAAAAAAAAATGCTCGAAAAGAATTGCAAGATGAAAAGTTGAAAGAATCAAAGGAGATACGAAAATAAGGAGATGTATAAACATATACTTACTTTGAGCGTTAGCATTTCTCCATACCGATTATGCCTACTCGTATGTCACATATGAATAAAAAAATCAAGTTAAAGTGAAAATACCTTGAAATCTCGAAATATCTCCAATGGAGTTGAAGCAAAATTGGTGTAGTCGGTGAAAATTGGGCGAAGGTCAAAGGGAGGAGGATTTGTGAAAGGCTAATATATGCCTCTTCTATTAACATTCAATATGGATTAAAGATTAGAAATTATTTTATGTGACCTAATCACGTCCCCCTTATCAAAGGCCAAAGAGTCGAAAGATTCTATGAATTTTCATATTTTCCATGCATTTAGTTTTATATAAAGAAAAATACTAAAAAAGTCATTAACCTATGACATTGGTGCCAATTAAGTTTTAAATCTTTCAATTAAACCAATTTAATCATAAAATTTTTCATATTAGTACTAATTCAGTCATTCCTACCAATTTTGGCTGGTTGACATTAACATGGATGCCGGCCGGCCGATGAACCATGATGTGACAATTTTTAAATAATTTTTTTTTCAAATTTTCTTATTAATTTTTTCTTTTAAAACCTTTTCCTCTTCTTCCTTTTTGCTTTTCGCTTCTTTTCTTGCAATGGCCGATGAGCCTCCAGCAGCTCACCGGCCATTGGGTGATGCCCATGAAGCCCTCATGGGTGGCAAACAGAGTCGTGAATCCTTGAATGAAAAATTAAGAACTAATTTTCAACCCTATCAAAAATAATTTTCATTGAATTGCATAGCATATAGATATCAGGAGCATTTGCATTAATAGTAATAGAATTTTTTTTAAAGAAAAAATTAAAAAGTAAAGAAAATGAGAAAAAATTAATTAAAAAAAAAGAGAAAAAGAAAAGAAAATGGAAAAAAAAAAAGAGCCGGGCCGGGGCAGGTCGGCCCGGCCTCTTCTTTTTTGCCTTTCCTTTTAATTTCTTTTCACCTGGGCCGGCCCACTTCTCCTTTCTTTTCCCCAAGACCGACCCAGCCTTCTCTTCCTCTCCCTCTCTTTACCAAAAACGCGTTGCGCAGAAAAGAGAACACCAGAACGCTGACAAAGGAGGACAGAGGATGGTGCTGAACAGGGAGGACGAGGCGAATGTTGCGCGCGATGCTCGTCCAGGAATGTCGTCCGGTACGGGGCAGCTCAGCACAGCTGGCGTCGCCGCTTGAGAATGAGAGAGGAGCGTTTATTTATTTATTTATTTTTGGGGCGGGTGGGGAGATATTCGGCTGCTTCTTCTTCTTTTTCGGCTGGAAAAAACAGAGGGAGGGGACGGAGAGAGACGAGACACAGAGCCGAGCTTCGTTTTCTACTGAGCGTTACCCAAACGTCCCAGACGCAAGCCAACGACCTCTAGCCGACACCGTCGAGCCCGTGGCCTCCTCTTCCGCGGGGATCAAATTCCGGGTGAGTTTTCCTTGGGATTCCATCCACCTTTATACAAGGATCCGGCTCGGCGACATCGAGGCAGCCGAACATAGCTCGGATTCGATTCGGGCTCACTATCTGGTTGTCTTCACCGAGCCGGGTAGGGACCCTCCACGGTTGAACGCTAATTCCGCGAACCTCTTTGCCCTCCTTGTTCTGTCCTGTCTCGAGCAAGGTGAGAGTCGACTCCATTTCTTTAGTCCTTGCTCGTGCCAGACCTGAATGATTGGTTTTTGTGGAATCCGAACGGTGATTGTTGCTTACTTTAGAGTTTGGGGGTGTGCTCGAGCTCTGAACAGTTCGATATTCGCTCTCCAGCTCGCTGCTCACCATATGTTCGAAGAAATGATCCAACCAAATCTGTTCAATTTAGTCTCATATTCTGACCAGTCTAAAGGACATTTCAATTTTTTTATTCAGGGCAAGATTGTTCTCGATTTTTAGTGCGTTTTCAGTCAAATTTCGTGTGACACTGTCCCTGTAAATGTTCTCTGTGCTGTGGCTGTGACGATGAGCTTCGAGTGGATAGCGGTAGAAACGAGTGGCTGTTCGGTTGTCAGAGTTCGCTTGATTTGGACGTCCGGCGACGAGTCTTTTAATTGGGTGTATGGTGTTTTCGGAGCTTTGGTACCATTATACAAGGTGCCCACTTTTTTCAGTTCACTTACATTTTATTTTGGAGGAATTAAGAGGAATCTGTTCTTTGCTCCACTTCTAGAACATGGGTTCTACTGTGAGTAGACCACATTGATGTTGATATACATGAACTTCATGTTGTCTCTTCCATTGGTAGAGTTTAATATCTTATTAAACCTTAATGTTCAGATCAGTTGAAACTAGAACCTTGAGAAGAGTTCATTGACCACCACATGGATTATTTGCAAGTGGGACTTTTGGAAAAAGTGATTTCGGGGAAGTCCGGGAAACCAAGATCTCTAGGAGAATCATTTTCACCAACAAAGCTACAGAAAGAGCCAACCAAGCTTTTGTCCCTTAAAACAAGCAGCGAAACAAAAAACCAAATCTTGGACTTCCAGCTCAATAGACTCCTCTACAGTCCCTCGAGTTTGGAGGTGGACTGTTGAATTGGCAGTTTGTTTCACATTGATTGAGATTGATATTGAGCTGACCATTAATGCGATACTTCATAGATGCAAGGAAATTTGCACAGGTAGCAACAAGAAAGATCGACGAAGGAGTGATTTTCCTTCGGTATCAAGAAGATGTTTGCCTACAAAAGTGGAATCCTTGTATTGAAAGTTGTTCCATTGTGGTCCATTCATGCTACAGTCTCCGGTACCAAGAAAAATTGTCAAAAAAATCATAAACCTATTATACTTTTACCAATTCACTTTAAGTAATTCAATTTTGTCAATTGAGTCTTATAACCTTTCAATGTTTTATCATTTTAGTCCATTTGGTTACTTTTGAACATAAATTGCTGGTATGAATGCCGATCAATTTACGTAACATGATCAGCGCTGATATAGGTAATTTTTAATAATATTTTAATATGTCTATGACATGTCTTGTTTCTTTAGTCAAGTATGTGTGGTGGATCTTCTATTTCTAGGTGGATCCTGGACAATTATTTGCTTGTCCAATAATTCTCTCTTTGACAAAGTTTTTCACTTTCTTAGACATAGAATCTGCCCTCCTCGCCATCATCATTTCCAGCCTTGTCTTCAGTTGGATATTTGAATATTTTGTAATTTTGATGATCCGTTAAGAATGGCACCATAAATTGTGGAAGATATCTCTGTCACGGCTCGTCAAACTTGTGATCTTCTCACCCCTTTCCAGAAAGCAATTATAATGAACATTTTCTTTTTTAATAACTAAAAAATAATAATTTTTAATTTTTTTAAAGTTGAAAATGTTGAAGAAAATAAAAAAGGAGCATTCTAAATTTCTCAATAGAAAGTAAGTACTTAATTTCTTTCCTTTAACTTTTTGTCCTTTTTATTTGACCATTTTTACCTTTATTTTATCTTTACTTTATAATTAGAGTAATACATACACAAAGACTAAATGTGGCTCTAAAAAATTTAGGAGTCTTGACTTAAAAATACGAAAATTTAAGTTAGAGACAAGACACAGGCAATGCACATGTATGAAACAAGATTATTATGTATGATTAACATATTTCTATTTATATAAGGAAGTGGATGGAACCTTATTGTGTTATTATTATTATTATTATTATTATTGTGGTTTCTAGTGAGACCATCTTGATTTCCAAAGATTCGGTCCAAACTCCAAAATCGTGCCTCCACATCTCAAAAGAGATGCGTAATCAATGAGGTCCATCCGATCCTACGAATAAAGTTGATGAAGTGAATAGTTATTAAAGAAAGTGATGTGATTGTTTTATCTTTGATATTTTTCTTAATTTTTTCATAAGGATACTCAATTTTTTCTTTTTTAATTTTTACTCAATTTAGAATTAGGTTTGACTCAAAAATGTTTGAAATGTTCGGTTTGGCTATCTGTTATCTATTTTTTTAAGAGTCTTTTGATGATATCTCTTACCTATTTCTTTAAGAGTCTTTTGATATGATTTGTACTCTTTACTTATTGTTTATTTTATGATATGAGAACTGATAAAAATTAATAATCTTTTATATGAAATAGTATATAAAGACGCTCACATATATAGAGAGAGAGTGATATCAAAAGAAAAAGTAAAAAAAAAATATCGTGCTGGGAGAACAGGAGAGCCTACGTTAGGAAAACAAAATGATGCTATGTCACGTGCCCGTCACGTGGCAAACAGAGAGGTGTAACGGGGGACTGCGACGGCCACTTCTGCAGCGTAGTTCTTTCCAGCAGCTCTCTACTTCGCTCGTCTTCTCAACCCGCCACCATGAGTTCCTCCTCCGACGGCGGCGGCGGCGGTCCGAAGCTCCCTCACGACGTCGTTGTCGAGATCCTGAAGCGGTTGCCGGCGAGATCCCTCCTCCGATTCAGGTGCGTATCCCGATCGTGGCGTTCCGCCATCGACGACCCTCGTTTCGTGGCCCTCCACTGGAGCCACTCCGCCCTCCACGCCTCCTGTCGGCATCTCGCGTGTCTAGATTGCGGCGACGACGCCGTCCAGAACCGGTGCTCTCTGTTCCCCAACGCGCCTCTCGCCCTGCCTCCTCCCCCGTCGCAAATCGAAATCCCGTTCGTTGCTCCTCCCAACCGTTACGCCTTCGTCGGTTCGTGTAACGGTTTGATCTGCGTCTCGGAGAGTTCCAGAGACGGCGCTGAGCGGGCGGTGTATCTGTGGAATCTATTCACCAGGAAGCACAAGGCGGTTCAGCTCCCCCGTCCGGAGCGGCGGCAACCCCTTTCCATGGGGGACGCTCGTGTAGCTCAAGGGTTTTGCTTCGACGCTAAATCTAATGACTACCGTGTCGTGAGGATTATTCGATTTGTAGGTGTTCGCCGTCAACGCTTCGGCAATAGGAAGTCTCGAGTCGAGGTTTATTCGCTCCGTGCAGATTCATGGAGGACGTTGGAATGTGAGGTTCCTTTCTCTGCCACGGCGACGGTGCAGTCTTCTTGAATGGGAATCTGCACTGGTGTTCTTTTAATGAAAGGGGAACGGATACGGATGCATAGCCTTGTTCAATATCGTGGGTGAGGTGTTTGATGAAATGGCTCTGCCGGAAGAGATGCTTCTCATAGACAGTCTCCATTTTGTGTTGTCCGTGGCGGTATTGAATGGCTTGCTGGCTGTGTTGTTTAGCGGTGGGAAGGCGACTGAGCGGTTTAATTACAATTCTGCTTGTTTCGTTTGGATTATGAGAGACTACGGCGTCCGTGAGTCTTGGACTAAGCTGTATACTCTCGAGGCTACTGGACCGGTAACAAGATTTGATGGCTTCACGTGGAATGGCGAGCTTCTTATGGAAATATATTGTAAAGAACGAGTTGCTTGGAATCCGATCACGGGACAATTCTCAATTCTTCCATTGTCCGAGATACGAAATGGTCCCCGTCGTAGAGAGCCTCTTTTCACTTTAGATATGACTCGATTGCTGCTACATTTATCAGTAAAGATTGATTCTAATTGCTGAAAAGTTGAAAGTTACATCAGAATTGAGAAGATATGGTTTTATTTGTAGGTGCTCTGGCCACAAAATGACGAGAAGAAGTAGTGCGGCGGTGTCCATTTACTTTGGATACTTCTTTGGAATTCATTTTCATTTCACTTTGAGTTTTTGTCTTCTGTATGAGTTAAAGTATGCAACTCAAGACTGCATCTATGATTTCTGCATTGTCAGCACCAGCGGATTTTAGTCCATGTGGAAGAAAATGACAAAGCTTTTTGAATGCTATGCATGTATATGTTCGATGCTATGCCACCATAAGCATTTTTCAGCTTTCATAAAACCAAATTATTCATGGCTTGAATCACACATCTTGATCCCTGGGCATTGCAACTAGTGCAACTACAGATTACTCTGTCTCGTTTCCTATCTCAAGACTTTTTGGTAGCAGTGGCAATGTATACCTAGTAAGCTCATTTATCAATATATGCAGACCGCTGCATTAATGGATTAAGGAAACATTGGAGATTGTATTATCATGATACACTCTTTTTCCCCCCAAATGCTGTGTGGTCAGAAGTCTCGCTTCATGTTATGATACACCGATGATTTTGCATGTCAAGCAATATGAGAATTTGGTCTTTAGATGAGATAATTTCTGTGCTTCCTCCTTAGAAAGACATCAGGGAAATTGATTTTAAATTGCAGTTCTCTTCTAAAGTCAGGCGCAAGTTGCTGGAGCTCTTCTTTATTAACATAAATTCTGGTGATTGGCAATCCAAGTTCACCTGGCTCTAGCAAAAATGGGGGAATGGCAAAGGACAGCAGAAAATGGTGTTGAAGTTTCTTAGGAATAGTTTGCGTGGAAGGCAAGAAACGATCTGCTTCATGGTCAAGCTACTGCTCCCTTGGAGCATGTTCTTAGATTGATTGGTTTTTTGCTTAACATTGGTTTGAAGGCTATTTAGTTTCAAAAGGATACATGTTGTGTTTATGATTATCTATATAATATAATGACAGGGATAGTGAAAAGCTAAAACGTGTGAGATTTGCTTATACTATCATCTATAATGAGTATGTCTCTTTATATAACTATTTTCTTGCTACTATCTTTAAAGCTAAACAATTGACGCACTAGCCTTTTTTCTTGCCAATCTAAACATTAGGTTTGTCAACCCAATTTATGGTTGTCAAAAGCGCTGTTTGTGTTGAAAATTTTGTGAATTTATGTTATGACATAAGAGTTTGTTAAAAAGTGCTCCGTTGCACTTCTTAAACAATTGAATCAGGTAATGCTTATTTAGATAGTGAGAAAGAGTTTAGAAACTTGCGGTGTCACAAATCACTTCATGGTATTGATAGGGGAATATTGTGACATCGATTTTCCTCAATTTTATTTTCGGTCAATTGAGTCGGGTAATTCATCTGCATTAGTTCATCCCTCCGAGTCGGCCACTCAGAGAATCCGGTATTGAGTAAAGCAACTAAGGAATTTTGATGCGTCAGACTTGGGGACTGATCACCCTCGGGTCGGATGCAAGAAAATTTCCCCAAAAGCCTACTCGTGACGGTGGATTAAATCGAAATCGCACCCGAGATCAATTCAACCGTAAAAATTGGGATTGAATTTAGAAATTGAAAGCTCAGTCATGTCACACATCTTATTAGGATCATGGGATAAGCTTTTGTGGATTTTAATTGGATTGATTAGAAGAGAATTGAAAGAAAAATTGAAGAAATTGGTTGTAAAGATTTCATGCGCGAAAAATAAAATGCAACCATTGGAGAAGTTGTGGAGAATTTGAGTGAGTGGAAGATGATATGGGATGATGTCATGATAGTTGAGGCTAGGGTTGAGATCTTGACACGTGGACGGTGGAGATTTGCCCGAGAAAAGGTGACCCATCACCATCATCTTCCTCCTTGAATCAAGGAGTTGTCTTGGAACTTGGAAAGGAGGAGAGAGAGAGAGAGAGAGGCCGTGCGAACCAGAAGCTCGGCCGGCCTCCCCCTTTGCTCGTCGCCGCTCGAACGCCAGCCGGAGGTCACGCCGTCGCCGTTCGTCCGCGCTGCTCCTTCGCCCGTTGCGCCCAGCCGCGAGTCCAGCTGTTGCTTCGCCATTGTCTCGCGTCCTCTGGCCGTCCAGCTCGTTGTTCGACAGCCACCGAATCGCCTGGGAGTCAGCCGAGCCGCGCCTTGCCTATGCGAGCACCGAACATCCACCAATTCGCCATCATCATCCAGTCGAAGCTAGCAGCTCGCCCGTGTGCCCGCGGTTGTCGTTCCCTGCTGCTCGCGCATCCAGCACCACCGTCCGCCTCCGTCTTTGGTCACCAGCCATCGTTAGAACCAGCAAAGCACCACCGTGAGCCACCGCCCCAAGCTGCCGCCGGTCCTCCTCCGCCCTTTCCGACCAAAGCCGGCGCTGGATCTGCCCTCAACCGGCAGCGAGCAGTGAGCAGAAAGTATGGGTATCTCAGCCTCGTTTTGGCCCGTTTTGGCCGCCTTCCCGAGCCCGGATGCTCGGCCCACTTTGAGGAAAGTTGTTCTCCTCGGCGTCCCGTCGTTTTGGTCCGCATTCGGTTCCATTGTCGGTGAGTTTAACTCACTAAATCTTGATTAGGACGGTTAATTATCTTTTAAGTGTCTTAGTCTAAGTTAAGCAAGTTTATGTGGATATTTTAGTTTATTTAATTGTGATTTGGATTAAAAGGTTTATTTAATTTAAAGTGTGTTTAATTAAAGGTTAAGATAGTTTATTTGATAATAAACCTTGATGGGACATAATAGGGTTTTACTTTTGAATTATTTAATTGTTTCGAAATTCTGGAAATTATAATATTATATTATATTCCGAAATTATTAAAATATTATTATTTATTTAAAAAAAACGGAAAAATTATTTTTGGCGTTAGGTTCTTTCGAATTTCGTGCTTAGATTCTGTTGTGTGTTCGGATTTTGAAATTGATGGTTGGATATTATAAATTGAGCGTGGATGATGAAAAATATCAATATTATTATTTAATTAATTTTCGGAATAAATTTAATTATTTATTTAAAATTCAAAAATTTAATTCGGGACCCCAAACTCTCAGAATTTTGTCGATTGATCTTTGTGTATTTAGAATTTGAATTTGATGATTGATTGTGGCAAATTGAGTGTTGATTGTGATAAATATGGATTTTATTCATAAAATCCCAAGTGTGAGTTCGGCATTGAAATTGGATTGTTAATGGTTAATATCGTAATTGGATTATGTGAGTGAAATGTAAAGTATCCAAGGATCGGTATCGAATTGTCGTGTCTTTAGTTAAAGGCTCGGGTCGCGGTAGTGGCTAGGCCGAAGCGGATCCTTATTTTTTAGAATGCCGTCAAGAGAATGGCGTGGCATTGTCGCAGTAGTGGCGGCCAATTTGGACCTTTATTCTTCTATAAATGCCGTCGATAGAACGACGTGGCTTGGTCGCGATAGTGGCGAGACCGATTTGGACCTTTATTCTTCTAGAAATGCCGTCGATAGAACGACGTGGCTTGGTCGCCGATAGTGGTGAGACCATTTGGACCTTTATTCTTAGAAATGCCGTCGATAGAACGACGTGGCCCAGTCGCGTGGCGAGACCGACCGGACCTTTATTCTTCTAGAAATGTCGTCGATAGAACGACATGGCTTGATCGCGATAGTGGCGAGACCCATTTGGACCTTTATTCTTCTAGAAATGCTGTCGATAGAACGACGTGGCTTGGTCGCAGTAGTGGCGAGACCGACTGGACCTTTATTCTTCTAGAAATGTCGTAATGTTAGTAGATATCTGACCTGCGAGTAAGCTATGCTATTGTGTGGCGGTGAATAATAATTGTGATGCATGCTAAGTGCGATCGTGATTTATATGAAAGTGATGGCGTTCCGATTGTTTGAATTATTATTACTATCTGAAATTGTGTGATACAAATTGTGCTAACCTGCAGGAATGAATTGAGGCGAGGTAAGTTCTCTGTGTGATGTGGCTAGGCCACCCTTGGGCGTATTTTCTTTCTAATAGGGGTTTAGGGGGTTGAACTTGCTGAGACGTCGTCTCAGTGGTTATTGAATAACCATTTCAGGTCCCCGGTGGGCGGAGCGGCCATATAGCTTTGGTTGGCTTTGAGGAGTTGCGGAGGTGAAGTCATAAGGATTGGAGAGCGTGTCCGACTTGTAGGTCGTAGGACAATCCATTTTTAAGAGCCGATCTTTTGTAGACTTTTGGTCGTAGGCCTTCATCTGTAACCGTTGGTTTGAGTAAGTGATTGGTTGTGAAATTGTTTCCTGCTTTTCTATCCCGTATTTCATTGTCAGGGGTTTTATAATACGTTCCGCTTGCGCATTAATAAATGAATGGGGTCGGCGACACTACCTAAGAATGTCGCATTTGCATGACCATGGTGGGATGTTGGCGCGCTCGGGGTTCGGGGCGTGACAAATATGCTATATTTAAAATACTTTGTTGGGTATATATGTATTATGTTGTTGTATCTAACACTTAACTCTTCCAATACCTATGCCAATAAAAGCGCTAGCATTTAATTAATTGAGATTAGGGTGTAACTTACCTGGTAAATTCATCCTAAAGGCTCAAAATTAGGGAGTAACTTTAAAGTTAGGGGGTAATTTTGTTAAAGTAGTGGTTGATTTCATTGTGCCTGATAACTTTTTTGGTTGGACTTTTTAACACTGTATCATGTTAGACCTCAATTGTTACTAACATTTCCCTTCACCTTAAGTTTTTGAATTTGATTTTCTAACAATTTTGCCCATAAGAGTATTCCTTTAAACCAAACACTTTGGTGTTTCAAGCAAATTTATGTAATCACTCGAAAATCCCTAACATGAATCTCTTGCCCCTTCTTTGACATGCTGCCAACCCATACCTCATGCCGCCACCACCAACCCATTGGTGTCTAGCTTCAGAAGGACCAGGCTGATCTTGGTCCTCGTCTGCATGAGCAATAGGAAAGAAAGACAAGTAGGGAAGTCTTAGGCGTTCGTGCTCCTTCCCGACTGCGACTGCTACTGTGCGACTGCTGAGAGATTCGAGAGGGATTGTAATAATTCTGGTTTTACACTATTTAGAATCGCTTTCTCATATTGAGAAATTCTGTCTTGAATCCCCCGAAGAGGCCATCATGACGGTACTGTATTGTGTCTCGGCAGTCATGACGGTCCCCACACCGAAAATAATAACTAACATTTAATTGACGAAAAGACCCACTTTCAAGAGAAAGTAAAGTCGTAGATAACCCATCAATTCGCCCATCTATCTCTAATTTTTTTTTTTTTTTTTTCAATTGATTGTCTTCAAGCAAAACCTTGGCAGGTGCAAGGAGAGAGAGAGAGAGAGAGAGAGAGAGGCTGGTGCGGATCACTACTGCCCCTTTAACACTAAGTTGATGAGTTTTGATGAGTTTTGCAGGTGCAAGGAGGAGGGCTGTTCTGGAAAACTAGAAAAAGAAAGAAAATGTAAGGTACAAAATGATTAGGAGAAAAGGGAAGAGAGAGAGAGAGAGAGAGAGAGAGAGAGAGAGAGAGAGAGAGAGAGAGAGAGAGGGGATGGATCGACAGAGGCTGGTGCGGATCACTACTGCCCCTTTAACACTAATTTGATGAGTTTAGCAGGTGCAAGGAGGAGGACTGTTCTGGAAAACTAGAAAAAGAAAGAAAATGTAAGGTACAAAATGATTAGGAGAAAAGGGAAATTTATCCTAGGCCTATCAAATTAATTGTGCGGATAAGTCCAAATCTTTAGGGGCAATCTTAAGATGTAAATTGTTATCCATAACTTCAAAGAAACATAATCTAATAGGAAATATCTGATGAGGCAAAGACAAACTTCAATAATTTTAGAGAATCTTGAAGACCGAGCAACTTATACACGGAAACGGTTTCTTTAATTGACTTTTTTTCTTTCTTGATATAAAGGAAATAACCAAAGAACTGTTTTTCAGGAAATTGGCCCTCAATAGGCAAATTAGGAAGGTCTTCGTTCAATAACTAGAGAACTGTTCTTTCCTTTAATGGACACCCGAGATTAATTTTTATATGTGAAGGTTCGAATGTTCTGAATTGAATATTTTACGGCCATCCAAAATCAAGTAATGTAAATTAGGAAAATTATATTCGTGGTTGGATTCGTGGAATCTTGATCAGGAAGCAGAAGTAATATCGACCGTCCTACTGTGCGTTGAAGTGTTTGGTTGAAATTGGAAACTGCACTGGGGGCTTCGAATTAGACTAGGACTTGTTCAACGTGGGTTCTTATAAGAACCAGACACTTTAACGCACAGTAAGAAGGTCAATATATCCTGCAAGTAGATTGGAGCTCCTTCAGAAGCGCTGGCTTCTTGTTTGATCTGTTTGCTTGTCTTATCCATTTTATTGTTCGATTGCTTCAAGCAAATCATGCATCTGAACAACTTCTATTCTAGAGGAATCTTCCCAACAAAAGCTGACTCCTCCACCACGCCACGACAACGACAAAATCGCTCCACACAATTGCCGGCCGCACTCATGAATGGACCGAGAGACAATGACAGCAAAGAGAATACTTATCAGCTTTTCAATGGAAAGCCGGCTCTCCAAATAGTCAGCGAGGTTTACAAGTGAGATGATGGGCCTAATTTTTCCTTCTTCTCGACAACACTGGAGGACATTTTTGGCTCAATTATGAAACCAAAATCGATGGACGAAGCAGCACCATCGAAAGGGAAGGAGCATAAAGTTGAGGAGAAGGGAGTAAAGTTTGTCCCTCACCCATATTGATTCGCAAACTATTTAGGAGTAATTAGGTTGATGATTTGATTTGCTTTTATGGTTTTTGTTGAAATTTCAGGGTGATTAGGTTTTAGGTAATTTCCATATTTTTGTTATTTTTAGTATTGTTGCATGAAAACTCCATGAAATTTGGGCGCTAAGAATTGGGCAATCGCCTTCAACAACTATTAATTTTTTGTGCCTTTCATGCTTATTTTTAGTTGTTTTCTTGTAATTCACATGTGCGTGCACACACGTATACATATACATATACATATACATATACATTTAATAAAGTAATTCTTCCATCCAATTGGGCAAATATATACACAAATGTTT
This sequence comes from Eucalyptus paniculata subsp. matutina, assembly GCA_017140255.1. Taxonomy (NCBI): domain Eukaryota; kingdom Viridiplantae; phylum Streptophyta; class Magnoliopsida; order Myrtales; family Myrtaceae; genus Eucalyptus; species Eucalyptus paniculata. The sequence continues at coordinate 14,046,477 of CM029438.1, forward strand.
AACCACCATACTATAACATATTGCAGCCAATTTGCTTCAAGTCCATTGCAGATGCTTCAAGATTTTCAGATTCTTTTACTTTTGACTTGACGTTTTCATATTTCGTTTATGAATAGGCATAATCAATAAGGAGAATTACTAATCTTAAGTAATTAAATGCTATATATCTCTTTATCTTGGTATTTCCTTTGATTGTTTCAACTCTTCTTCTTCTTTTGAGTATTTTTTCGATGATTTGTTTTGGTCGGCTTTTGATTAAGACCAGTGCAACGACACAGAAATTCGTGATTATGTCCGTGTAGTTACTATCCCTTGAAATCTAAATACATAAACCATTTGGGAAAATTCTGGTTTATCAACATATCTCTATTTTTTAAAGTTTTTTTTTTAAACCAATAAGCACTTCAGACACTTAAAGAATGACTTATCCTAGGATTCATAACTAGTTTAGAAAACCTTTGTCTATTAGAGTACAGTTCTCATGTAGTTTGAGTGTATAATCCTCCTAACCATAAAAAGGGAATCCTTAATAAACTCCATAGCTACGTTCTTTCATTCAATCATGTCTTAGAACAACTCGCATTATGGAGGCATCTTCCTGACGAAACCCGACTCCTCCACCATGGAACAACAACTGAATTGTTCCACACAATCGCCGTCCACACTCTCGAATGGACTGAGAGATGATGATTGCGGGGGAAATACTTACAAGCTTTTTAGTGGAAAGACCGCTCTCTAGATAATTAAGGAGATTCACAATTGAGATGATGGTCCGAACTTTTCCTACTTCACGACAACGCCAAAGGAATATTTATAAACTGTTTAGAATTATTAGGTTGATGAGTTGACTTGTTTCTATGTGTTTTGTTGAAATTTCTGGGTAATTAGATTTTACTCATCATTGGTGTCATCAGGACCAAATAGCTCTTCTCTTTCAAGTCCACATGGACATTCCTTTGACTGTTTTCCTATCAAAATGGATTGGTCGCTGTCACAATATCAAAGATAATTTTAGCTTGCCAATTAGAATTCTCGAAAAGAGGGACGACAATCAACACTCTTAAAATTCAAAAAGACTCCGGTCAAAAAATTGTACACGTTTAATCTCGTTTTTATGAAAGATTGCTCCAAGGCCAAGTTGACAATTTTGATCAGGTAGAGAAAAATTCTTAATCGAAAGTCGACCAAAACAAAGTGCAGAAAAGAAACTCGAAAAGAATTGGAAGATTTAATTTATTATATTTAATTTCAGTACTAAATCAACAATAATATCTCACCACTTCAGTTGAATGAAGTCTGTTATGGTTATTTTCTACAATTATGCTTTATAGTGCAAGACAGATAATATTGGGTCTTCGCTTTGCACAATTATTTCTTTGGATTAATATACTCCGGCACGTATATTTGAGGTGTAGTATAATTCATTACAATTGCGACGCCAAATTCCATAATCAGTACAACTAACTGGGACATGCGAGGAGTCAATTTATTATTATTATTATTATTATTATTATTATTATTATTATTATTATTATTATTATTATTATTATTATTATTATTATTATTATTATTATTATTATTATTATTATTATTATTATTATTATTATTATTATTATTATTATTATTCTTATTATTGTTATTCTTATTATTGTTATTGTTATTGTTATTATTACTATTATTATTATTGTTATTATTATTATTATTATTATTATTATTATTATTATTATTATTATTATTATTATTATTATTATTATTATTATTATTATTATTATTATTATTATTATTATTATTATTATTATTATTATTATTATTATTATTGTAAAATGTATTAAGAGCATGTATCGTAGTTGCCCTAGGTCTACTGACAATGGACAAGATTATTGGTTGCAAAATGTAAACTAAGTTACATCAAATCATATGTGTGTGTGTATGCGTGTGTAAGGATTAAGTTCAGAACTTATGCCGGGGACAACTATCATTTGAGTTTGCCAAACTTATCCTTAAGTTGGTAAGAAAAGGGGCTCGGACATCAATTATTAATTATTTAGCCTTTGTAAAGATAGTAACTCAAACACAAATTATATAAAAGGAAATACTCATCATTGGGGGTGCAAAAGGGGAAAGACGCAATTGCAACAATTTAAGCTCTGTGTGTTAATTTGTCGGTTATCTTAGGAGTAAAAACTTGTGTAACTTCAATGGAAAAACTTGAGCTCTGTGCGTTAATTGGCTTGTGGAGGTTTAATGCAAGTATTGATGTCTTTATGTAAAGCGTGAATTGAGCATCAAGTTTTTGAAAAATCGATGATTAACGGTTATACATTTATCATTTTGTTCTCTCAGACATTCAAGAAAGCTGAACAAGTTAGACTGACATATCATGAAAAACATTTCTTTACTTGTTTCCTTTTATCAAGAAAAACCAAATACATTTGACACAAATTAGTGAGTAGTTTTCTCAAAATTCAATAGTGAGATGATAGCAGAGTAGGTATAGCATGTTAATTTCTGTGCTTGGATTTGAAAAAATAAATAAATGTAATTAGATTTTGATGCTGGAACTATTCACCATTCACAAAAAAGTTCTTTGAGCATTGAGATATGCAAAGAACTGTTATTGTTGATATGTACGTTTAATTCATTATGCTTTCTTGAATGTCTAAGGGAACAAAGCTGTGAAATCTAAATAACTATTTTTCATCTACCTTACAAAAACTTGGCACTCGGTTCACACTTCATATAAGAAAATGGTACTTGCCAAATAAACCTCTGCAACCCATTTAATAATTTACATCCTAGAGTTTCAAAAAGAAATCACCACACACAATCTAAATTTTTCACTGGAACTACACAAGTTTCTGTTTCTTGGAGAGACAAGAGAATTCTTTTGTCTTTAAAAATAAGTGTACTTTATATATTTAAAATACAAGTTAAGTATCAAATTTATGCTTTATCTTATAATATAAGCTAGGGCGATTGTGTGTAGTGGATTATGCATAGAACGAAATTGTGTACTTAGAGTTTCAATCGCCATTACTAATCACATATACTTGTGAATCTGGGGATCTTTCCATTAGAATTTAGGAATAAGACATGTAGGTTCAATGAAAAATTTTGTATACTCTCATTGATCAAATGGAACAGAGCTACGGAGGTTTAACTTGCAAGTGCCATTTTGACATATGAAGAGTAAACTATTGAGGGCCGAGCTTTTCGAAAAGCTGTTATTAACTAGTTTCTTCTAGATCAACAAAACTGAAAATATTAATATTCTACATATAATTAAAAGAACAATTATATACTTATTTCCTTTATAACAAGAAAACTGAAAAACATCTTACACTAATATATACACGAAGATTATCTTTGCATCAAATAAAAGAAAAACATATACTTGTTGAAGAAAGAAAGCATAGAAGCTTCGTCCAATGTTCTTCTTTTGTTTTTTTGGACCCAGTTGGGTCGAACTTGAATATCATGGACAATCTTAAAGAGATTGCTCAATGACCAAGTTGACAATTTTGAGGGACAGAGAAAATCCCTAATTGAAGGTTGACCAAAAAACAAGTTGCATAAAAAAAAATGACTCGAAAAGAATTGCAAGATGAAAAGTTGAAAGAATCAAAGGAGATACCAAAATAAGGAGAAGTATAAATATATACTTACTTTGAGCGTTAGCATTTCTCCATACTGATTATGCCTACTCATATGAATAAAAAAATCAAGTTAAAAGTAAAAATACCTTGAAATCTCAGAATATCTCCAATGGAGTTGAAGCAAAATTGGTATAGTCAGTGAAAATTGGGTGAAGGTCAAAAGGGAAGATGTGCGAAAGGTTAATATACGCCTCTTCTATTAACGTTTAATATGGATTAAAGATTAGAAAATATTTTATGTGACCTAATCACATCACCCTTATCAAAGGCCAAAGAGTCGAAAGATTCTATGAATTTTTGTATATTCCATGCATTTAGATTTATATCGGGAATATACCAAAAAAGTCATAAACTTATGGTATTAGTACCAATTAAGTTTTAAATCTTTCAATTAAACTAATTTAATTATAAATTTTTTCATATTAGTACTAATTTAGTCATTCTGGCCAATTTTGGCTACTTGGCATCAACATGAATGCTAGTCGGTTGGCGAACTTTGATGTGGCAATTTCTAAACAATTTTTTTTTTTTCAAAATTTTTTATAAATTTTTTTCCCCTTTCCTTTTTTTTTTTTTTTAATACCTTTTCCTCTTCTTCCTCTCTGCTTCTTCTCTTGCAATGGCCGACGAGCCTCTAGCGGCTCACCGGCCACTAGGTGATGGCCATGAAGCCCTCATGGGCAGTAGCGAGGGTTGCGGTCCTTGCATGAAAAACTAAGGACTAATTTTCAACTCCTATAAAAAATAATTCTCATTGAATTACATGGCATATAGACATCAAGAGCATTTGCATTAATAGTAATAGAATTTTTTAAAGAAAAAATTAATAAGGAAAGAAAATGAGAAAAAAATAATTAAAAAAAGAGAAAAAGAAAAGAAAATGGAAAGAAAAGGAAGACCGGGCCGGGGGCAGGTCGGCCTGGCCCAGCCTTCGCTTCCTCTCCCTCTCTATACCAAACGCGTTCTGCAGAAAAGAGAACACCAGAACGCTGACAAAGAAGGACAGAGGATGGTGCTGAACAGGGGAGGACGAGGCGAATGTTGCGCGCGATGCTCGGCCAGGAATATCATCCGGTACGGGGCAGATCAGCACAGCTAGCGTCGCCGCTTGAGAATGAGAGAGGAGCGTTTATTTTATTTTATTGTTTTGGGGGGTGGGGAAATATTCGGCTGCTTCTTCTTCTTCGGCTGAAAAAAAACAGAGGGAGGGGACGGAGAGAAAACGAGACACAGAGCCGAGCTTCGTTCTCTACTGAGCCTTACCCGACCATCCCAGACGCAAGCCGACGACCTCTCTAGCCGACACTATCGAGCCCGTGGCCTCCTCTTCCGCGGCGACCGAATTCCGGGTGAGTTTTCCTTGGGGTTCCATCCACTTTTATACAAGGATCCGGCTCGGCGACATCGAGGCAGCCGAACAGAGCTCGATTCGATTCGGGCTCACCATCTGGTCGTCTTCGCCGAGCCGGGTAGGGACCCTCCACGGTTGAACGCCAATTCCGCGAACTTCTTTGCCCTCCTTGTTCTGTCCTGTCTCGAGCAAGGTGAGAGTCGACTCCATTTCTTTAGTCCTTGCTCGTGCCAGACCTGAATGAGTTGGTTTTTGTGGAATCCGAACGGGTCTTGTTGCTTACTTTTGAGTTTGGGCGTACGCTCGAGCTCCGAACAGTTCGATATTCGCTCTCCAGCTCGCTGGTCACCACAAGCTCGAAGAAATGCCCCAACCAAATCTGTTTAATTTACTCTCATATTCTGACTTGTCGAAAGGACCTTTCAATTTGGTTTTATTCAGGGCAAGATTGTTCTCGATTTTTCAGTAAAATTTCATTTGACACTATCCCTGTGAATGTTCTCTGTGCTGTGGCTGTGACGATGAGCTTCGAGTGAATAGCGTTAGAAACGAGCGGCTGTCCGGTTGTCGGAGTTCGCTTGATTTGGACGTCCGGTGACGAGTCTTTTGATTGGGTGTATGGTGTTGTCGGAGCTTCGGTGTGCCGGGCTTCATGTACTGATTTCTGGGCAATGGCAGGAAGACGTTGGGAAGGAAATAAAAAAACAAAAAATAGAATAGTTTTAGTTTGGTAAGCGGGGCTTTATTTGGATTACAGAAGTGGTGGACTTAGTCTTGTTTGGGCTGGGTTTGTACTCTAGCGAATTAGGTTTAGCCCACGAGTGGACTTGACTGGAGAGCCCAATCTATATCCTTGGCCCAGGCTCGAGAGTCCAAGTTCAGCCCATGTTCGGACCGGGCCCAAGGCCCGGCCGGGGTCCCTATTTTCGGATTAATTTTTTAAAAAAATTTAAAATTTCCAAAAATAATTTTTTTGGCCCTAAAAGTTAGAAAAATCTTAATTTTTGAGTAGTTTTCTCTTAAAATGTTTGAAAATCCTTGATAAAAAGATTTTGCTCAAAATGAAACAAGCCTTAAGGCTCTAACATAGGATTTTAATTGTCTTAAGAGACAAATGCCCTTGATTGCGCAATTTTCGATATGATAATTATAGCTTCCCTTTAGCCTAGTTAGAAGTGGCAAATATTTATCTCTTAGTGTTAGATACTTGTTTTCCCTTGCAATTTATTTAATGTTTTTTTTTTGGTTATTGATTGTTACTTTGAATAGTTGGGTAGTTACATGATCACTTTAGATGTTAGTGAATAAGTTTATATCAATTTTAACTACTTGAAAAAATCTTTTTGAATTGAATAAGATTAGATACCAAAAAGACACTAGTTGATTAATTAGTGTAACTAAATTCTTGATCCCATAATCTCTTGTTGCATAGAAAGTGAGGTGCACTCCCATACCTAACTTAATTTTGAGCTGATCCTAATAAGTCAATAGCAATTTTTCTTTGGAAAATTTTTATAACATCAATTTAAATATCCAATGTCATGCAATGTATATGTTTGGGAAAATTCGTGTCTAAATCATATGAGCCACTAGGCTCGTTTAGGCAATACTTTTAAACTTACTTCCCTCTCTACCGAGGAGAAGGTCAGGACTAAATCGTAAATCTAAATTGACTTTTCTAAAGTTTTACACAATGACAACATTGCGAAATTACCTTACAGCATGATTTCACTGTTTAACAGCCTCTACATCAACCCAATAACTTGGAACTCAACATCATTCAAAATTACAATTTTACTCAGAAATTCTCTCCCATTAAAGTAATTAAGAGTTAAAGTTCATATCAAGCATTTCAGAATGGTGTTTATTTGGCGTGTTGAGGTGTTCGTCGATTCTTGAATCCCCCCTCAAGGCCCCGCGTGGGCGTCCTCCTGCTACTTCTATTTCTTGAAAGAATCTCGATGATTTTCCAAAAAGTCTGTTTTACTTAACACCAGTCCTGGAGAAGTTTAATAAAAACAAATCTTTGAAACCTTCATTGAAATATAAGCATCCGAACCTACATATATATATATTTATAGACACACACAAACGTAACATACACACACATAAGGGGAATTTTTTTTTCCTAATTTTACGTTTTTTTTTTATTGTCTTTTAAAAGAAGACCAAGAAAACACGTGATTGTTTCCCTTGTTAAAGAAAACTTCAATGATCTTTCTAATAAAAGTAAAAGCCCCAGAGAACAACTTTTGAAATATCGAGGTGAGTTTGTTTAACAGAAAAATTAAAATTACATTATTACTAATAAGGATCATGAACAATACCTTTTTTTTTTACTTTAAAATCTGCAATAGTCCATTATTTTTTGTAGTACAAAAGTTTAGTGGTTAGAATTACATTATTACTACTAAAGAGAACCTTTAGTTATAATACAAACCCGTGTAGTTATAATATTGGAAGAAATATTTGCTCCTCTCTATTTTCTGATTAAAAAAAAAAAAGGAAAAAAAGAAGAAGATCCTGCGCAGGGGTCGTAAAACTAGTAATAGTTATAGTAGTAATAGAAATAACGGCAACAAGAACAAAGTATAATGACGACCACGGTGACAGCGATGACGACATGTATTTGTCTATGCGTTTGTATAATAACAATAACAATAAAAACTTCCCTCACTTGACATTTAGAATTTCATTAGACTTATAAACAAAAGAAAAAAAGAACAAAGAAAGTTGGTTCCACCCCGCCCCCCCCCCCCCCCCCCCCCCAAAAAAAAACACCCAAAAAACATGTGATCATCCAGATTTCCAAATAAAAGATAATAGCAATAATAAGAGAACGCAAAAAACTACACCACCTCCATACGTGCCCATCGCCTAATCTTATTGTCACAAGAAAATCCATCCGTACTCGTTTTGTTCTTGCCAAGACATGACTCATGAACTAAAAGATATAATTCATGAAAGTGATTATACACAGAGAGAACCAATCAAAAAAGTGCTTAACAAAACCCTAAACTAAGAAAGCCCACGAAGAAACCATAAAAGCAAGCCGAATTATCAACCTAATTATTCCTAAACAATTTGCAAATCAATGTGGATGGGAGACAAACTTTCCTCCCTTCTCCTCAACTTTATGCTCCTTTCCTTTTGATGGTGCTGCTTCATTGGTTGATTTTGGCTTCATGGGTAGGCCAAAATATTCCTCTGGTGTTGTTGTGAAGAAGGAAAAATTATGGCAATCATCTTGATTGAGAACCTCCTTGGCTATCTGTAGAGCGGTTTTTCCACTGAAAAGCTCATAAGTATTCTCCCTGTTGTCGTTGTCTCTCGGTCCATTCCTAGGTTCGGTCATCAACTGTGTGGAATGATTTTGCTGTTGTTGGCCTGCGATGGAGGAGCTGGGTTTCGTTGAGAAGTTGTCTCTAGATTGTGAGTTGTTCAGAGACATGATTAATTGAAACAATGTAGCTACGGAGTTTATGAAAAATTCTCTTTCTTTGGTCAGGGGATTATATACTTAGACTACATGATTCCTAAATTTAATAGGCAAAGGTTTTCTAATCTGGTTATGACTACTAGTACAAGTTGCTCTTAATTGAATTACGGATTTCTTTGTCCATGCTTATCACATATTTTGATATATCAAAATTGGACTCTATCTCACATAATATATTGATTGTTATTGTTTGCAAGAAAGGATATAGATAAGTTCCCAAGGGGCAGAGGCCTAGTTCAAGCCTAATTTTGCCATTAGAAGTCTCATGTAAAGGAATTTTAATAGATTAATTTTCGATCCCAAGGCTAAGGTTTATTTCTTTTTATCCCTTTTTTCTGGCTATCCTTTAAACTATATACATACATACATACATACATACATATATATATATATATATCCATCTCTTAATTAATTAAAGCAAATCGTGTCACGTGGCTCAATTTCATTCGAAGTTATCATGAAGCTCCTTTCGTTGTTCACTCTACATTGTGTTCTAGAACAGACTTCTATTGATAAACTAGAATTTTGCCAATTAATTTATGGATTTAGATTTTAAGAGATAGTAACTATATGGAGAAAATATTTTACCAAAAAAAAAACTATATGGAGAAAATACGGATGACTATACAAAGTCATTAAAAAAGTTTATTGATTATGTTATAGAAATCATGGAGTTAGCCGGAGCTGGAGCATGAAAAATATGGATATATTTTGTGGGGGAAGATAGGATCACACTTTGCTTTATAAATATGTTTTTTATTTGACACATGCTTTAATATATGAGTTGAAAAACTAAACCAACTCGTAAGTACTTGATGTTAAATTAAATAACTTAACGTTATTTAAACAAACGGCACTGGTGTAGGACGAAAATAATATTCACACTTTTAATATCTTAAAGTTGCATTTGTTTCATTAAAAAATTCACTATAAAGGAAAATATTTTTCATCAAAATCATTTTAAAAGAAAATAATTTGTTTTCATTCATTTAGTTATTTAAGAAAAGTAATTTCCTTCTCGTTAGAAGAGGAAGTCATCTCCTCGATCTAAGTTTTTTTTTTTTTTTTTTTTTTTTTTTTTGGGTTCATGGGAAAATGTTTTCGATAAATTTAGTAGTTATTCATTATTCAAATAGTGGAAATCATAAAACAATTTCCTGGAAATAGTTATCAGCAAAACAAGCGGAATAGTAATACTCAAACCCCGTACACTAAATGCGTCTACATTATGATATTGACATGCTTGCTTAATATAGATTTAGGGTGATTATGGTTATTGTAAACTTGTATTATGGGGAATTTTGTAATAATTAAGGGTAGTTAGTAAATAAGGAAGATTGGATTTTCACGTTTTTATCAAGGAGAGGTCAACGATTGTAACCAAAGGGGCTATTTTATAAATAGGGTCATCTCTCCCATATTAGTATCATCCCATCTGTTCAACAAAAGAAGAATAGTAGAGCATCCTAAGCTGTTCAAATTAATTGTGTGGATATCTCCATATCTTCAAGGGTAATATTACATTGTAAATTGCTATCCTTAATTGTAGAGAATCTTAATCTATAAATTTTGATGAGGCAATGAGAAAATTCTATAAACTTTGGAGAATCTTATGGATTGACGGGCTTGTACATTGAAGCCCCCATTCACTCAGCCCCATGCAGAACGGCTTCTCTTTTCCTTTACTCCTTTCGCCCTTGCTGCGATGATAAAAGAAAAGACTAAAAGAGAGGAAGGAAAGAAGTCATCAACGGAAGCACAAAGTGAGCTTCTTTTCCGTGGTTTGTTTTGGACGACTTTTGATTCAAAATTTTACCCTACCCAGTCAAAATTGTCAACTTGGCCGTAGAGGACTCTCTTATGGACAACGAGGTAGTCCTCGACATTCAAGTTCGACACAACTAGGTCTAAGAAAAAAAGAACATCAGAAGTAACTTTAATGCTCTCTTTGTTCAATTGACCCTCGTTTTTCCTTTCATTGAAGCAAAGAAAATTGATTTTCCACAAACCAATCTTAAATTTTATCCAAGTGTCCAAGAGAGAAATCGCCAAACAAAATTTCCATTGCTAATCAAAATCTTGTGATTCCTCAGCTCGTTCATTGCCAAGATATAATGGAACAAGCCGCAATTCCACAAGATATGATTGCTAATAACAATGAGTCTGGAGAAAGATCAAGAATGCTACAGTCACCTCGAGTAGTCACTAAGGCTATTGATATGGATAAGACCAAAGTGAGATTTGCTTTTGGAAACTTCTACAAATACAGAAGAGTAAGCAATAATGCTTTGGATGTATTGAAAACTGTGTCATCTACGTCTTCTATCTTGATTAGTGAAATCTCTCTTAAGCTGGTTAATCTGAAATATCTTTTTGGCTTGAAGTGGTTCGTGATTCAACAAATACCATATTAACTGGAGTTTATTTCACGAAAGAAAGTACATGATGTAAACGAATCTTCTTAAATATAGTCCTTTCAGTTGCATGAAGCAAGAGGCAAGAGAGAAAATCTTTCAAGGACGCAGATACTTACGAACGTAGGGATAACGAAGAAAAGAAAAAAATCTCTCAAGCTATTTAGAAAGACAACACAGGAAAGGATTTGATTTGAGATTTTCTTTTCACGGGAGCTGCCATGGTGAATTCGACAAAAATGCAAATGCGTGGAATATATAAAAGGTCATGGAAACTATTTGACTCATTGGCTTTTCATAAGGGATGTGATTAGGTCAGATAAAATAATATCAAATCTTTAATCCATATTGAACGAATCAATTAACAGAACTCATTAACATTAGAATAAATTTATAAAAAAAAAATTATTTTGTGATACATTTAGCCGATATTAAGATAGTACGAAAAATATTATTGTGTATAATAGAATTTAATTTACTAAGCATGTGTTGACAATCATGATAGATTTAGATATTTTAAAATATATCTCTATCTAGTAGCTAGTAGACATTGTTGTTGTACTAACTATGGAAAAATTATAGCAAAAGTATATATTGTTTTTTTTATAGACTGAGGGTCCATTTATTTTGCGGAAAAAGTTTGATTTAGAAAACATCTTCTAATAAATAATTGATTGTATCACTTATTAAACTAAACAGATGAAAATATTTCATCATCCACAAAATAGCTAAGCGTAAGTTCTTGTCGATGAAAACATTTTCTGTTAACTAATTTTCCTAAAGAATATAACGGATTATTTTTCAGAAAATATTTTCTAAATTTTGAGGTTTCGTGAAACAAACGCACTCTTAAATATCGAAAGTTGTTCTCTTAGGCTTTTACTTTTGTTAGAAAAACCTTTGGAGTTCTATTTGACGAGGAAACAAACAGGCGTTTCCTTATCTTTAAAATACAACAAAAAAAATGCAAAATTAGGAAAAGATTTCTCCCCTTACGTTTCACTTTATATGTATATATATAACAATAGATTTAGATGATGATATTTAAACTAAGGTTTCAAAAATTATCTTATTGAACTTCTTTGCGAAGAAAAGAGACTCTGTATTGATTGAAAACCTATGAAATTATGAAATAAAAGTTGCCGATAAGTTTTCAACGATAGGAATGTAGCTGTTTGGAAGACACAAGGAGGAGAGCGGCTTGGAAAACGAGAAAAAATTATAATGAAAAAAAAAAAAAAAAAAATGTAAAAAAAAAAAAAAAAAGATGAGCAAAGGGAGATTCATCCCTGATCAAATTAATTGTGCAGATAAGTCCATATTTTTGAGGTAATTTTAAGAGGTAAATAGGTTCCATAAATTTAGAGAATCTTAATCTATAAGGAAACATTTGTTGAGGCAATGAGAAAATTTTATAAATTTAGAGAATCTTAAAGATCGAGAGATTTGTACATTGAAGCCCCATTCGCTCAGCCCCACGCAGAGCAGCTTCTTTTTCCTTTCTTCTTTTCACTCTGCTCCGATGAAAGGCCTCTAGGGTTCCTATATCTGTTGGAGCAGGGTGGAAAGAAGAAAGAAAAAGAGAAGAAGAAAAGGGAGGAACAAAAGAGGTCATATGCAGAATTTTGCTCTACCTGTGAAAATTGTCAACTTCTCCTTTGAGGAATCTCTTATGGACAACGAGATCAACCAGATCAAAGAAAAAAAGGAGGAGGAAATTAGATGTAACTTATATGCTTTCTTCCTTCAATCAACACTCGGTTTTTCTTTTCATTGATGCAAAGAAAATTGATTTTCCAAAAACCAATCTTAGTTTTTATCCAAGTGTCTCGGAGATAAATCTCTACTTATTTCAGTCACCATTGCTAATCAACATCTTGTGATTTTGCAGCTAGCTTGTTCCCAAGATCTAGTGGAACGAGCAGCCGATTCACAAGATATGATTGCTAATGACAACGAGTCTGGAGACAGATCAAGATTCACAAGATATGATTGCTAATGACATCGAGTAGAAACATCAAGAATTCTGTAATCACCTCAAGTAGTCGCAAAAGCTACATAACGAGAACGTACTAATTTTTTCTTTTTTGGTTTGAGGAAGTCAGGGACGCCTCCACATGAGAGTGGAGATTATAAGATGCTTGAAAAGTAATTGATGGAATAATCTACTGTTAATAGAAACTAGAGTGATTTGAATAAGACCGAAGTGAGATTATGTTTTTTCTTTTTGAAATTTATATGTATAAAGAAAACTAAGCAATGATGCTTTTGACATATTGAAAACTTTGTCATCTACGTTTTCTTTTAGTCGTATTGAAAAAAGCAAAATTAGGTAGGTGATGTGCCACTAGGTAATCTGAAATACTATATTAACTTGGGTTTATTTCCCAAAAGAAAGTACATGATGTGAACGAACAATCTTAAATGTAGTTCTTTCAGTTCCATAAAGCAGAAGGCAAACAAGAAAACCTTTCAAGGACCTAAATACTTGCGCGCGTAGAGATAATGAAGAAAAGAGAAAATTTCTCAAACCGTATTTTACGCATGTAGAGATAATGAAGAAAAGAGAAAAAAATTCTCAAGCAATAGAAACGGCGTTCTTATGCCATTTAAAAAGACAAGAAAGGAAAGGATCTCATGAGATTTTTTCTTTACGGGAGCTGCAATGGTGAATGAGACATAAATCTAAATGCGTGGAATATACACAAAGTCATGGAATCCAAATGACTGCATCCCCTTTTGATAGGGGATGTGATTGATTCAATGAAATAATATCTAATCTCTAATCCATATTGAATAGATCAATTAACAGAATCATTAACATTAAACTAAATTTACAAATATATATATATATATATATATATATATATATATATATATATATATATATATAATTTATCTATATCTATATAATTTATCTATGATACATTTAGTTGTTACGAATATAGTATGATAAGTACTATTGTGTGTCATAGAATTAGATTTGTTATGCATATATTGACACAATCATGATAGAATTTGAAATTTGAAATTTTTCTCTGCCTTATAATTGTTAGATGTGTTGTTAGACTAACTATGTATCTCTATACAAACTAAGGGTCCATTTGTTTCATGATAAATAATTATTTAAAAAATAATTTCTGATAAATGGTTGTATCGCTTACGAAAATAACAAATGAAAAATAATTTTTTTATCAACAACACAATAACTATGGATTTATAAATCGCTGTTGATAATAAAAATATTTTGTGCTGATTAATTCTCTATATGATATAACCAATAGATTCAGATGCTTCTATTTTATTTGATGCGTTTTGCTGGTGGAAGGAGGAGAGCGGTTTTTGAAAATTGGAAAACGGGATAAAGAAAGAAAAGAAAAGGTTAAAAGAAAGTGGAGCAAAGGAAGAATCATCCTAGGCATCCAAATTAATTGTTGCGGATAAGTCCATATCTTTGAGGGTAATCTTAATATGTATATAGTTATCCTCAACTTTAGAGAATCTTAATTTATAAGGAAACATACGATGAGGTAATGAGAAAATTCTATAAATCCGAGAATCTTAAAGACCGAGAGACTTGTTCAGTGAAGCCTCATTCAATCAGCGGCAGGCTTCTTTTTTACTTCCTTCTTTTTGCCCTGCTCCGATGAGAAGGCCACTAGGGTTCCAATATCTGTTGGAGCAGGGTGAAAAGAAGAAAGAAAAAGAGAAGACAAGAAAAAGGGAGGAAGAAAAGAGGTCATCAACGGAAGCACAAAGTGAGTTTCTTTTCTGCGTTTTGTTTTGGTGGACTTTTGGTTCATGATTTTGCCAGACCACTGAGTTAACTGACCGGCAGACGTCTCCGGTTTAGTCATTCGCTGTCTTCGCAGGAAAGCATCGTTTCTCATCTTGTCTTGTTTTCCTCTTGGGCCATCAGGAACTTAATCTCAGTCAAAGTAAAATGTGGGTACTTGCTTGACTGCTTCCTGGACTCATCTCTGTGTTTTTGTCTCGAACTGCTCATCTCTCCTTCCTGTAAGTTGCTCCGATTATGGCAGGGCACTTCATACTTTGTTTTGGCTGTTTTCGTCAAAGCTATGCCGGATGATCATTCTATTGCAAATGAAAAAAGGAGAACATTAGATGTGACTTGTAATTGTGGTTCGCCGAGGGGTTTGTCCCAGATCTCCCATGATCTTTTGGAAAGTCATACGTATGCTTAGAATATTGTCTGCCTTGTGTTCCTCCTCACAATTCTCAGCAGATGATGAAGACGAAAGTTCGTTTAATTGTGCTTCACACTGCATGATTTGCGGGCTGTGATTTCTTTGGTCAACAAGAAGTTAATTAGCTAGAGGAAGTGAGAGTCCCTTCCTTCTGTATGAATAGAAAAGCATCAGAACTGCTGAAATTGGAATCTCAGGGCACAGATATACGACTTGAGGATCGGCAAGTTTCGTATAGTTCTCATCATTCTAATTTGGCAGAAATAGTTCTGCTAAAGAAAGAAAAAAGAAAGGTAAACAAAAAGGAGCAAAGGGAAATTGATGCTAGCCATCCAAATTAATTGTGCGGGTAAGTCCATATCTACGAGATCAATCTTACATCATAAATTGTTATCCTTAATTTTGCAGAATCTTAATCTATAACAAAACATTTGATGAGGCAATGAGAAAATTCTTTATCTTTAGAGAATCTTAAAGACTTGTACAGTGAAGCCCCATTCAATCAGCGCAATGCAGAATGTTGCTTCTTTTCACCTTGCTCCAATTAAAAGGTCACTAGGGTTCCAGTATCTGTAGGAGCAAGGTGGAAAAAAGAAAGAAAAAAGAGAAGAAAAGGGAGGAAGAAAAGAGGTCATCAACGGAAGCCAAAGTGAGTTTCTTTTTTCCAGTTTGTTTTGGTCCACTTTTGATTCAGAATTTTTGTCTACCCCGTCAAAATTGTCAACTTATCCAATGAGGAATCTCTTATGGACAATGATGTTGTCCCTCACATTCGAATTCGATACAACCGGATCAAAGAAAAAAAGGAGAGCATTAGATGTAAATTATATACTTTCTTTTTTCAATAAATACTCGTTTTCTCTTCATTGATGCTAAGAAAATTGATTTCCCACAAACCAATCTTAATTCATATTTAGGTGTCTCAAAGAGAAATCTCAACATAGATCTTCAATTGCCATTACTAATCAATATCTTGTGATTCACCGGCTTGTTCATTCCCAAGATCTAATGGGACGAGCTGCGAATTCATAAGATATGATCACCAATGGCAACAAATGAAGTACCTCTAGTCATCCGGAGCCACGCGATACACAAAACTTCCTTTTATCTTTGTGTAGAGGTGCTCTATTTGATCGGCTATGAGCTATTTCCTCAGTCATTGGTCCGTGTCATAGATCGTGACCAAGTGCATTAATTGTGGCCTGGAACATTTCTTAGTCATGTGGGTCATGGTCAAGCCAAGCGGCCATTGAAAATGAATCGATGATCGAGTTCCTTGATAATTGATGATCCATGAATCCCTTCGATAAGATGAGACCATGCCTTGGGCCTAAATGAGTCACGATCTTGTGATGACCAAACCATGATGGTGCCACGATGAGCCCACAATGAGTCTAGAGAAAGATCAAGAATGTTGCAATCACCTCAAGTAGTCATAATGGCTTCACAATGAGAAGGTACTGATTGAATCTCATAAAATAATTGGTAAGAATTTCTCACTAAATTTGGCATGATTGGACGAAAGATAAAAAGAACATTAGATGAAACTTATGTGCTTTCTTTCTTCAATAGATATTCGTTTTTCTTTCACTGATGAAATTTCATTTCATATATAGTGTTGATTTGCATCTCTTCCTTCTCTTTTTCATCATTTTTCTATTCTCCTCATAATAATAATCATTTGACGCTGTGTCAAACAATTCTATTCATTCACTCTTAAGTGTTGTGGGGAAATTGATTATCGACCAATGTGCTGTAAATGGATAGTTTCATGGACTGATGCGTAAAATGTGTTCGTTTTTCTTGATAAAAAGAGAAAGGAAGAGATCTGTTTTTTGTTGATATGTGCATTTAATTCGTTCATTTTTCTTGAATGTCCAACGGAACGAAGCTTTGAAAACTGAATTAACGTTTTTCAACCGCTTTTCTACGCTTCATATAAGAGATGCGTAGCTGCCAGTCAAACCTTCCCAAGCCATTCGATATTTTCTATCCAAGAGTTTCAGAGCCTAAGTTTTCCACGGAAGCTACACACACAGAGAATTCTCTCCCGTCTCTGATTTGATGGAAAGAATGCCGAGCTCACAACACGCGAACGGTGATGGCAACGATGGCAACAAGTTTGGAAAGCGCCGGCCAATTGTTCGGTTAGTCAAGGGCTTCTCCTACTTTAAGCGAATTCTACAGGGAAACCTTTTTGGCTGGCAGAGCAGTAGTGCTGCTGATGGAGGAGGAGATAATCGAAGTGCAAGGGTCCACCCAGCACGAGTGGAGGAGGAAGACGTTCCTAATTATCAGGCGGGAAAGGTTCAAGATCAAGAATCAATACATGGATCTGATCGAAGAAAGAGTGACGATTTTGTCACGGGAGAAATTAACAGAATCAACCCTGTATCGGAAGCAAGAAGATCCTCACAATTGACCGAAGAAGTTTCGATGGTGAGATCTCATGGACAGACAAGAGACGACGTGGTTTTCACACCCAACAGCACCGATATGAGTTTAAGGGAGTGGCCATTGCTAGGCTTCAATCATGGAATGGAAGATCGAAGAGCAGGAATTCATGATCAAGACTCAACACAGAGACCGCACGAGCAGAGGGGTGACTGCGCTGCTATTGCGAATAAGAACAGTGCTGGGTAGTCAAGGCAGAGTGAATGGCCACAGCTGTTCAAGTATTCAAGAGAGCTGGGCGAAAGGAAAAAGGAAGCCAAGAGGAAACGGAAGGAACGAAGGAGGTCATCGCCGAAGCAATATATAAAAAGAGAAATCACATACTTCTTTGCTATGATGCATTTATTTTCTTGGAATCTCTCTCGCAAAGCGAGACGATTAGTTTGCTTTTCTCGTTTTAGGATTTTGTTGGGCACTTCATCAATGGGTTCTCTCTGAGTATATGGATTTGGGTGAAATTGATTTTCATGGAAATATCGCTTTTTAGCTCGTGGCTCGTGAGTCGCGTCTTGCCACGAACCAAACAAGTGAGGATGAATTTTCTTGTGGAAATGAAGGGATTTTCCGGGAAAGTTTGGATGTGGAGTAAGTCTTCGTGCTCTCATATCCATTCTGCTATCTCTTATTTTTTGGAAATTTGGATCCGTCACATATCTAAGAGGAAGAGCCAAATTATCTTGTTTCTTTATTTCTTTCCTTTCTTTTGTTCATAAGGCTAATGAAATTGTATCGACTCAAACATTAAGTGAGGGAAGAATTTACAGTTTACAAATCGAGAAAAATAATTCCTATTACAAAAAGTCCACAGTGCCATATACATATCGTAGTTATTTGTGTTATTGCTATATTACTAGTTTATTACTCCTGCGGGTTTTGTTTATTCGATCGGCATATATATATCTCCGATAAGATAATTACTAACTTTTGTATCATAACTGAAGCTCCTCTATATTAGCCATTATTTTCCCACCAATAAAAATTTGTAGTAGTAAAAACAATGGATGATTGTAGATTAGGGAAAAAAGAACAAAAGAAAAGACATGTTTCCTGGTCTTTTTCCTTTCAAAATATATAAGTTGATTTAACAAAATCAAAGACAATGTTGGTCATGAAACTGGATTCCTCGAAAACTGGGGCAACAAATGAATATACTAATTAAAAAAAAAGGAAAAGATTCTAGTGAAAAAATGTATTCGTTCAAATTGTTGAGCGCAAAATATTGAATTTGATATAATATAAATCAATGCATAGGTAGTATGTTTTAAATAATAAAGATTAATGAAACTAAAAAAAAGGATAACCCCATAGTTTTGACATGCATTTTATCTTCACGTTTTGACTAAATATAAACCAAGAGAGGTGCGCATGTTTAGTTGTGCTGTGATCTCTCTTCTTCTTTATTCCATTTTTTGTTTGAGGAAAAGCCGGGACACATCGACATGAGAATGGGAGATTATTAGACCCTTGGAAACTAATTGGTCGAAAGTTCCATTATCAATAGACAGATCTGAATAAGATTGAAGGTAAATTATGTTTTTACTTTTGGAAACTTTTATTAAAAAGAAAACTAAGCAATGATGCTTCTGACGGACCGAAACTTTGTCTTCTATGTTATCTAGCTTGACTAGCCAATCTCTCTTAAGTCAATCTCTCTTAAGTCATATTGAAAAACGCAATATTAGGTCGGTAATTTGTGGGAAATTAATCTGAATTTTTTTCTGACTTCGTGTGGTTAAGGATTCAACAAATTTCAATTAAATTGAAGAGGACATAAATCTATGTATGTAATAATCATCAAGAAGTAGATACTTGCACGCTGGTAGAGATGACAAAGAAAAAAGAACGACATTCTCATACTATTTAAAAGAAAAATTAGAGAGAGGAAAGGATCCAATGAGACTTTTTCGGGAGCTTCCATGGTGATAAAAATCTTAATACGAAGAATCAACAAAAAGTCACAAAATGTGAATGACTGAATTTGGCTTTTCACGGGGGGGTGTGATAAATTACACAAATAGTATCAAATCGTTCATTTATTTTGAACAAATCAATAAACAGCTATAATTGACATAGAGATGAATCTACAAAATTACATCATTTATTTGCGATACAGTCAATTGGTGCAAATTCTGTGTATATATAAACTGTCATGATGGATTCATATTTTTCATTTTTTTTTTTTAAACTTCGTAACTATTAGACATTGTCACTGCAAAAATATCTACGGTAGAACTAAATAATTATCTAATAGATTGAGACATCAAAAGTTGTTCTCTTAGGCCTTTTACTTTTGTGAGATTATTCTTTAGATTTTTACATGAAAATGAAAATACCTATGCGTTGCACTAATCTTTATTTTTGAAATAACAATGAAAGCATGATAAATCCCTTTTCCAAGTGCAATCCTATTCGTATGCAACAATCTTCATGATCTTCTCTCGCTTCCACTTAAACTCTAATTGAATGTCAAGAAATTGATAGGCTTGCTACAGTCGATGGAACTTCTTATGACAAGGAACTAGCTTGAAAACAAGGCTTCCTGTTGTTGACCAAAATTCTTACGAAAAAATTTCTCCCCCAATGCATCTATGTGTTTCAATATATATTCAAATTTTTCTAAGAAGAAAAGACTGTTTATTACTGGACTTCCACATTGAATACACTCAAAGGCAACTTTAGTATATTAGATTTGTTTAGATTATTAGTAGTGTTGTTATTGTCAAAATTAGGAGGAATTACCAAAAAAGTCCTAAACCTGTTGTAGTTGTGCCAATTCAGTCCTAAACTTTTTTTTTGGCCAATTTAGTACTAAACCTTTTACAATTGTGCCAATTCAGTCCATCCGGCCAAAATTGGCCGGTTGGCGTTGACATGGACGCCAATCGTCCGGCGAACGCTGACGTGGAATTTTTTATTTTATTTTTCGGATTTTTAATATTTTTTTGAATTTTTGAATTGTTTTTTTTTTTCCATCATCTTCTTCGCCTCCTAGTCGGCCGAAGGCGAGGGCCGGCGAGACTGGCGAGGGCGAGACCTCGCCAAATCTGGCGAGGTGAACCTCACTGGCCAACCTCGCCAGCCACTGGCAAGGGCGAGGCCCAGTCGGAGATCTCAGATCTAGCCGGAGGGGAGGAGTTCTAGGCAAGAGAGTTCCAGATCTACAAAGAGGGGCCGGAGAGAGGAAGAGAAACCAAAGAAGGGGGCTAGATCCGAGCAGGAAGGAGGCGCCGTCGATGCTGCCCGAACCCCCCGACGCCATCACTGCACCGGATCTCTGCCGCGTCGTTGTCGCTCGCCAGCATCTGCTTCAGCGTAAACCTTATGTTGTCCTGGAGACAAATCCCTGCTGTCTGTTGCCGTCGCAGTAGCTGACGCCATCTCGCCGACCAGCAACGCCGCCATGCCATACCCTTGCTACGAATAGGTGACAAGCTACCGCCCGACGCGTCATCGCCGTTGTCTTCCCCTGAAACCCTATCGGCCGCCACGTCTCGGTCACGATTGGTCGAGCGTATTCTGCGCTTACTGCAACCGCGCCGCGTGACCCGTCGCCGTCCACTACGTCGCTGCTGCTTGGTCACTTCAAACAAGAGAGAGAGAGAGAGGGATAGTTACCTGAAGATTTTTCGGTTGAGGAGGTCGCCCTGCCGCTCGCTCGGAACTGTTCTCTCTCTTTGCCTCAATTCGTGCCTTGCGATTGTGCCTCCAGAGTGCGAGCGAGCTCGCAACTTCTGATCGGCGCCGCATTGTGGACAACGGGTGAGGCCCTATCGGATCTGGCGAGGGCCAATCTCGCCAGATCTAGCAGGCCATCGCCCTCGCCAGTGGCCGGCGAGGCTGACCTCGCTGGCCCTGGCCTCCGATTGGCGCCGGCCGACCAGGAGGCGAAGAAGATGATGGAAAAAAAAGAATTAAAAAATTCGAAAAAATATTTAAAAATTCGAAAAACCATTAAAAAAATTCCACGTCAGCATTCACCGGACGACGGCGTCCACGTCAGCGTCGGCCGGCCAATTTTGGCCGAATGGACTAGATTGGCACAATTGTAAAATGTTTATGACTAAAATGGTCAAAAAAAAAGTTTATGACTGAATTGGCACAATTGCAATAGGCTTACTGCAACCGCGCCGCATGACCCGTCGCCGTTCGCTATGTCGCCGCCGCTCAGTCACTTCAAACGAGAGAGAGAGAGAGAGAGAGAGAGAGAGAGAGAGAGAGAGAGAGAGAGAGAGAGAGAGAGAGAGAGAGGGATAGTCACTCGAAGATTCGCCGGTTGAGGAGGTTGCCTTGCTGCTCGCTCGGAACTGTTCTCTCTCTCTGCCTCAATTCGTGCCTTGCGATTGCGCCTCCGGAGTGCGAGCGAGCTCGCGGCTTTCGATCGGCGCCACATTGTGGACGGCGGGCAAGGCCCTGCCGGATCTGGCGAGGGCCAATCTCGCCGGATCTAGCGGGCAAGGCCCTGCCGGATCTGGCGAGGGCCAATCTCGCCGGATCTAGTGGGCCCTTGCCCTCGCCAGTGGCTGGCAAGGCTGACCTTGCCGGCCCTCGCCTCCGGTTGGCGCCGGCCGATCAGGAGGCGAAGAAGATGATGGAAAAAAAAAGAATTAAAAAATTCGAAAAAATATTTACAAATTCGGAAAAAAATTTAAAAAATTCCACGTCAGCATTCGCTGAACAACGGCATCCATGTTAGCACCGGCCGGCCAATTTTGGCCGGATGGACTGGATTGTCACAATTGTAAAAGGTTTATGACTAAATTGGTCAAAAAAAAAGTTTAGGACTGAATTGGCACAATTGCAATAGGTTTAAGAATTTTTTGGTAATTCTCCCGTAAAAATTATGACATCCATTCTAAAAAAGTATAATGTTCAATATGATAGCTTGAAGATATACTACTCAGTATGAAGATAGGCTCCCGACCTATAGAATCTCAATAATGTAATCTTACAATATCATAAATTGAATGTCCACACCTTGATATTAAATGTAGTAAGTTTTCAAGGAATCTATATTGAAGTTAGCTTATTAAATTCCTGAAATTTTTTTTACAGTATCATATATAATGAGTATTCCTCTTTATATTAATGTTTTATTGCTATTCTTGCTATTTTCTTTTAAAAGCTAAATAATTGAGGCACCATCCCTTTTTCCAAACGACATAATCATTAGTTTTGTCAACCCAATTTAAAGTTGCCAAACGTGGTCTTCGCGTTGAGGATATGAATTCACGCTATGTTTTAACACATAAATAAAAAAGTGCTCTGGTGCACTTCTTAAACGATCAAATGAGGAAATGCTCGATTTGACAATGAGAAAAAGTTCGGATGCTTGCGGTGTTATAATCGCCTGGTCGTTTGATAGGAGATATGCTATATTTAAAGTACATTGTTGGATATATATGCTGCTGTATCTGACAGTCAATCCTCCCAATACCTATGCCAATAAAGTGCGCTAGCATTTAGTTAATTAAGATTAGGGTGTAATTTTACCGAGTAGATCAATTCTAAAGGCTCAAAATCAGGGAGGAACTTCAAAATTAGGGGCAACTTTGTTGAAGTGCAATCCTACATCACTTAATTGGTGGGTTTTATCACGCCCTATATCATTGAACAATTTATAATTTTGAGTTAAATTTTCTGGCATGATATAAGACTAAACTTTAGTATTTTCTAAAGTATTATACTGCATCTCCCTCCATCTAGTAGATCAATTTTTCGAGTTAGACATTCTAACAATTTTTCTTTGTAAGAGTACTACTTAAGACCAAACACTTTCTGTTTTGAGCAAAGTTTTCGCAAACACTCAAGAACTCCTGACATCGCCATCGCCTCCCTGCGACCCTTGCACTTGCCTGTGGGCATCCTCATCAATTAGCTCATCTTTCTTTATTTTCCCTATTGTCTATCTTCGAGGGGGCAACCTCAGCTTTGAGGTCGTGAGCCTCAAATCCAATGTCTGCCATGCTCGACCAGCCAATGGAGCTGGGGGGATCGTGTGGTGGCTCGTGCGTATGTTGGTGATGACAACACAGCCGCGATGATGGACCAACAGTGGCTGGTGCGGATCTTTACTGACCCTTTAAACTGATTTGATGTGTTTTGCTGGTGCAAGGAGGTGAGCGGTTATGGAAAACTAGAAAAGGGATAAAGAAAGAAACGAAAAGGAGGAGCAAAGGGAGATTCATCCTAAGCCGTTCAAATTAGTTGTGCAGATAACTCCATATCTTTCAGGGCAATTTTAAGATGTAAATTATTATCCTTAATTTTGGAGAGTCTTACTTAATCTATAAGGAAACATTTGATGAGGCAATGAGAAAATTATATAAATTTTACAGAAACTTATAAAAGGACGGATTTGTACATTGAAGCCCCATTCACTCAATCCCATGTAGAACGGCTTCTTTTTTCCTTTTTCCTTTCGCCCTGCTCTGATGAAAAGGCTAGGGTTCTAATATCTATTGGAGCAAGGTGGAATGATCATCGGAGCAAGGCAAAAGGAAGAAAGAAAAAGAGAAGACTAAAAGGGAGAAGAAAAGAAGTCATCAATGGAAGCACAAGGTGAGTTTCTTTTCTGCGTTTTCTTTTTTTCTTGGCCAACTGTTGATTCAGAATTTTTGTCTACCCTGTCAAAATTGTCAAATTGGTCGTATTCTCTTATGTACAACGAGGTTGTCCTCGACATTGGAGTTCGACACAACTAGGTCAAAGTAAAGAAAAGAAGAAGAATATCAGATGTAACGTGTATCGGATTTTTCTTCAATAGACCCTTGTTTTTCTGTTCATTGATGCACGGAAATTGACTTTCCACAGATCAATCTTAGTTATTATCCAAGTATCTAACATATAAGTCTTTGTGTGAAGCTTTAGTTGCCATTGCAAATCAACATCTTGTGATTCGGTGGCTCATTTGTTTCCAAGATCTAGTGGAATGAACCACGGATTCACAAGAGATAATTGCTTACGGCAACGAATCTGGAGAAAGATCAAGAATGTTGCAAGTGCCTCAAGAAGTAATTGAGGCTACACAATAAGAAGGTACTAATTTTCCCTTTTTCGCTTTTGTTGGTAGAAGTCAGGACGGCATCGACATGATAGTGGGAGACCATTAGACACTTGAAAAGTAATTGATCAAATATACTAGTGTTAGTAGACTGGTGTGAATAAGAACAAAGTGAGGTTATGTTTTTGCTTTTGGAAACTTCTATAACTAAAGAAAACTAACAATGATGCTTTTGACATATTAAGAACTTTGTCATCTACGTTTTTTTAGCTTGATTAGTGAAATCTCTCATAAGTTGTATTGAGAAAGGCAAGATTAGGTAGGTGATGTACAAGTAGTTAATCTGAAATATTTATCCATTGAAGTGGCTACCAATTCGACAAATACTATATAATATAGAGTTTACTTCACAAAAGAAAGTACATGATGTGAATGAACAATTTTAATTATAATTCTTTGAGTTACATAAAGCAGAAGGGAAAAAGGAAAACCTTTTGAGAACACATATACTTACGCATGTAGACATTTTGAAGAAAATAAAAAATTTCTCAATTAACACAGGAAAGGGCCTGATGAGATTTTTTTTTTTTTTTTTAACGGAAGCTGCCATGGTGAATTGATAAATATTCAAATGCGTGGAATATACTAAAAGCCATGGGATCTATTTGACTCGTTGGCTTTTCATAAGGGGATGTGATTAGGCCAGATAAATTAAAATCAAATCTTGAATCCATTTTGAACGAATCAATTAACAGAACTCCTTATACATTCAGCTGGTATGAAGTTAGTATGATAAATATTAGTGTATAATAAAATTTAATTTACTACGCATGTATTGACAATCACGATAGATTTAGATAATTTAAAATATTTCCTTGTCTTGTAGCTATTAGTCATCATTATACTATCCACGAAAGAATTATAACAGAACTATATATTTCTTCACAAGCTGAGGATCCATTTATTTCTCGAAATTTTTTTATTTGGAAAACACTTTTCCAGTAGACAATTGATTGTATCGCGTAAAAAAATGAACAAATAAAAAATACCTCACTATCCACAAAATAGTTAGGCGTAAATCGTTAATGACGAAATATTATATGTTAACTAATTTTCCTGAAGAATATAACAAATCATCTTTCATAAAATATTTTCTAAGTCTCAAATTTTCTGCAAAAAAAAGGCACTCTTAAATATAAAAAATTATTCTCTTAGGCTTTTACTTTTGTAACGAAAAGTCTTTGAAGTTCTATTTGACAAGGGAAACGATTAAGCGTTTCCTTGGTCTGTATCTTTAAAATACAATTAAAAAAAAGTCTAATTAACAATAGATTTAGATGCTTATATTTAAACTAAGGTTTCAAAGATTTTTTAATTAAACTTCTCTAGGAAGGACACTTTTTTATCAATTTAAAACCTGAGAAATTATGACAAAAAAAAAAATTCTAGCTTTAAGTGAAAGAGCCTTCTTGGAAAAAAATTTTAAAAAAAAAAATCTGTCAAGAAAAGATTTTTTGTTGCAGCGGGTGTTAAATAAAAGAAGGGGAAGAGTTTTTTTTTTTTTTTTGGGGGGGGGGGGGGGGGGAGTTCAGCAAGCCACCGACTCCTCAACACGTCCAATCAACAAGCTCGGTTCGAACTTTAATTATTTATTCCTTTAATCAGAGAATTTTTTAGTAAAATTGTAATTTTGGGCTATGGTTTTTTTTGTTGTTGAAATAAACACTTGTATTCATATCAAAGGAAACTTATAACCTGAAGCCAAAGCATCCGCATAAACTAGGTCAAGCATTACAAAAGGAGGGTAAAGGATTTAGTTGTGGGCCAAAAAGTCTATGTGCTCGGCCTTTGCGGTCCAGTCGACTACCATATTTGCCTCGTGCCTACAGTGTTGCATCATTAGGTTAGGGAAATGGGAAAGAAAAACAATGGCCTCCGCGAGCAAAGCACGAAACTCCCACGGCGGCGATCTCTCATCTCACACAACGTCGACGAGGGTGAGGTAGTCGAATTCAATCACAAGTTTAGTACAATGGAGTCCTTGTTGCAGCAGATGTTGAAGGGTGAAGGTAAGTGCTTGGATCTTTGCCTCAAGAGCCGATGTCAATGGAAATCTTCTCGAAAAGTAACCTGTAAGTCAACCTTGGTAATCTATGCAAATACAGGCCATCGATCCTTCTATGCTTCCCAACTGATAGGCACCATCAATGTTGCATTTTAGGGTTCCCACATTTGGAGGTCTCCAAAGCTGTGCATGATTTAGAGTATCATGCCCTGTTCTTGATCGGGTGGAAGCAGGGATCTGGTATAATCTGGTCTGTGCAACAGCCGCCTCAACTACGAGGGTTGGATCTAGTTGTTGGTTGTGGAAAATGAAGTTGTTTCGCATATGCCAGATTTGCTAAAGGACATTTGCAATGATTTCCATTCTAGATAAATGTTTGGGTGTTGTCGCTCTTACTGATAACCATGCATCTAGACGATGGATCATGTTAGGTAGAGGTTCTAGGTTGATCTAAGGGTGAGTCCAGATAGCACGAGTCCATGAGTAGTGTAGAAAGAGATGCTCTAGTGTTTCAGGAGTATTCTGTCGACACAGTTTGCAGAAGGGATCTGTGATAATGTGATGTTGAAATAAATTTGCTCTGGAAGCTAGTGCGTTTTGACAAACTGACATAGGAATGTTTGGATTTTTAGTGTTGTTTTCATTGCCCATATTCGTCACCATAAAATCCTGGGATTCTAGTGAGATGTTGATGCTCTGTTGCTACTGTGGTTGCTTGTTGTCTACATTATAGTATGGTAGTTGCTTTTCGCAGTATATAGACCATCCTTCGTGGCTGTCTAAACTAATATATCTTCTGTATATAGAGGTCTTACTGGAATGGTAAGAACCTTTCCAGTAAGACCTCTGCCGTGACCTATTCTCCTAAGAACCTGTGGAGCAGCGATTGGTTCTAATTATGGTGGATCGAATCAATAAGATCAGCCACCATTGATGGTTCTTCTCTAGTCTTAGGTCCATGGAGAATTCCCATTGATAACCACTGATCTCCACTTATTCTGATCTTATTTCCATTACCAATTGACCAGTGTATGTATGGTAGAATAGCATCTCTGCCCATTAGAATGCTCTGCCATCCCCAGGATGGCCGAGTTCCTCTATCTGCTGATTGGAAGTCTTTTGAGTGAAAGTACAAATCTTTAAAAATTTGACTCCATAAATCTTGAGGCTTTTGTAATAATCTCCAAGCCTCGCTTTCCAAGCATCGCTCTATTAAATGCTATAAGGTCACGAAAGCCTAGGCCTCTGTTATCCTTGCTTCCTTTAAGAACTTCCCACTTCTAATGGATTCCTGCTTTATTCTAATAATTTCTCCACCAAAATCTGGCAATGCTTTTTTCAATAGATTTGCAAATAGATAGAGGCAACTTGAAGATCGACATAGTGTAATGTGGAAGTGCTTGTACAACGAATTGAATAAGAATTTCCTTACCTCCTTTTGATATTAATTTCTCTTTCCATCCCTTCAATTTTGCATTTACTCTTCCTATTATCCAAGAGAACATCTCCCTCTTTGATCGACCCCAGTCAGATGGTATTCCCAAATATTTGCCATACCTTTGCAGCACAAGTGTTCTAAACTCCTGCGACATGTTTTCTTGCAGGCTAAAAGAAAAATGTTTACCGAAAATCATGCCAGACTTGTTGTGATTCACTACCTGTCCCGTAGCCACACAATACTGATTTAAAATGTTAGCAAAGTTCTGGCATTCCTAAATGTTACCATCTAGGAAGAAGATTGCATCATCAGCGAAAAATAGATGGGACAGGGTAAGACACCACCTATTTAACTTACTACCCCTGATGTGACCCATACTAACAGCTTGAGTAATAAGAGTTGATAAAACATTAGCCAGCTGGATAAAAATATATGGAGATAAAGGATCACCCTAATGGAGGCCCCGAGATGGGTAAAAATAAGGCAGCTGCTCTCCATTAAACTTCAAACTAAATGATGTTGTGGTGACACACTGCATTATCCACGGAACCTATCTTGGATGGAACCCCAATTTAAGAAGGTAGTCGTGAAGGAAATCCCATTCTACTCTATCGTACACCTTTTGCATGTCGGTCTTTAGGATTGCATTGAATTTTCTTGTCCTCTTCTGGGTCTTAAATTGATGAAGAACTTCTTGAACGATTAAAATATTATCTTGAATTTGTTGTCCACTCACAAAAGCCGACTGTTCCTTAAAAATCAGATAATTTTGGACTATGTTGAATGATGAATTATTGGGTAGATTTAGAGGTTGTTGACATGTGAAATCATACAATAAGGATATTTTGTAGAGTCATCATCACCTAAAAATTTAGAGAAGTCGATTTAAATTTGTAATATGTTCAGGGTGAAGTTTTGAACTTTGCTATTTGCTGTTCCGAATTAGACTCAAATTAACGTTCTTTTTCAGTTAATCATGTCTCAGAATAATTTGCATTATGGAGGCATCTTCCCAACGAAACCTAACTCCTCCACCGTGGCACAACAACAAAATCATTCCATACAACTACCGGCTGCACTCATGAATGGATCAAGAGATGATGACATAATAGAAGATACCTACAAGCTTTCCAATGGAAAGACTGCTATCCATATAATTAAGGAGGTTCATAATCAGGATGTGGCCCTATTCTTTCCTACTTCCCTGACAACGCTAGAGGAACATTTTGGCTTAACCGTGAAACCTAAATTAACCGACGGAGTGGCACCTTAGAAGGAAAGGAGCATAAAGTCAAGGCGACGGGAGGAAGTTCATCTCCTGTCCACGTTGATTGGCAAACTGTTTAGGAATAAAAAGGTCGATAGTTTCGCTTGTTTTTATGTTTTTCATTGAAATTTCAAAGTATTAATTTTAACTTATTATTTGGGGATTTTCATATTTTCATTATTTTCGTATTGACGCACTAAAAACTGTATCAAATATGCGCATGCTAAGAGATGGCCAAGCCCCTTCAACAATCAATATTTTTTCGTGCCATTGATGTTTAGTTTTAATTGTCTCCTTGTATTCTTTTGTTTCGTAGGTTGAATTGCGAGTATATAGTCTGAATTGCAAGTGTATAATCTCTCCAATGATTCCATGGTACATATGAGGATTTGACTATCGGAACAAACTTTATTTTACAAATACAAGCGACCGATAATTCGCTCCATTGAAGTGACTTGCATCTAGCAACTTCTCCTATTGATAAGCTAAATTGATTATGGAATCATTACTTAAGCTTCAACTAGGACTTAAACAAAAACCGATTAGATCACAATCCAAAAGATGATGTTTTTATATCTTACAAAAAAATAAATGGACGCTTTGCGTCCGGAGAAATAAATGTAACTATATTCCGATGCTAAAATCTTTATTTTTTCATTATTCACACGAAAACCTCAAAGTGAATTAAAATATATAGTTTTATGGACTCATTTGTTGGTAAGAGTAATCGAGTGAAAAACTGGTTTTGGAGATATGTACATCTAACTACTTCGGCTTTCTTGAACTGTCAACGAATAATAACTGCCTTTCAACTGCTTTTAATAAGCTTGGCGCTTAGTTCAGGCTTCATAAAAGCCATGGCTGCCTGCAAATTAAACCTCCACGAGCCATTTTGCATTATATATCCAAGAGTTTCAGAGAGAGAAACCACCATCACAGAGCTTTAGTTTTCCGCTGAAGCTGCACGAGTTTTTCTTCCTTGGACAACCGAGAGAATTCTCTTCTCTCTGATCTAATGGAAAGAGCCCAAGATTCACAAAGGACAAGCGGAAATGGTGACGAGTCTGGAGAAACATCAAGGCAGTCGCAATCGCATCAGCGACTTGATTGTTTTATTCTTTTCGATCGAAGGCGACTTAATTATTCAGTACCGGGTCGCTGCTACTGGACGCAAACTTCAGAGAACTTCATTTTCGCTTTGCGAAGCATTAATGCTGGTGATCGAGCAGGCGATGATCGAACTGCTAGCGTTGACCCCGAACGAGAGGCGGAGAATGTTCCTGATGATCAGACGGCGACAGCCCAAGATCAAGAATTGGCTGACGGGTTGCGTCGAAGGGAAAGCGACGGTGATGTTGGTGATGATCGAAGGGGAAGGGTTGACTCCAAACAAGAGCGAGAGAAGGTCTTTCCTGATGATCAAACAGCGAGGGTCGAAGGCCAAGAATCGGCGGAGGGGCCGAGTATGATTCCTGATCAAGAATCGACAGCAGGATCTCACGGACAGAGACGAGACGACCAAATTTTGACACTCGATAGCACTGATACGAGTTCAAGGCAGCGGCCATTACTCGGGTCGAATAGTGGAACGGATAATCAGAGTGCCGCAACTAAAGGTCAAGAATCGATGCATTCTGTCACGCGGGAGAGCGCCGGCGGCGGATCGAGGCAGACGGAATGGCCACAACTGTTCGAACGTTTGAGGGTTGCAGACGAGAAGAAGAAGAAAGCCCAGGAGTAAAAGAAGGAACGAAGGAGATGGAACCGAGAGGGAGAGAAACCATACAAATTCCTTAGCAATGGTGCAGTATGTTCTTGGAATCTCTCTCGCAAAGCATGATGATAAGTTTCTTCTCGGGCTTTTCTTCGTTAAGGGGTTTTGTTAGGCGCTTCCTTCATTTTTTTTTTTTTTTGGTTTCTTTGTGTGTAAGCCTTTGTGTGAAATTGATTTTCACGGATGAATATTCTTGGCGAAAATAAAGATTTTTGGCAATGGAAAATGAAGGGTCAGATTTTCCAGAGAAAGTTTGGACGTGTAGTTAATTTTTTTGTGCTCTCCTGTCCTTTATTCCTTTCTGTTGACTTAGGTTAGGTTAATTGGATCATCATCATCTTCATCATTACTATCTCTAGTTTTATTGCCCCTATGTTGCACGGTTTTTTCTTAAATCTGCAAATTAGAGAGTAGTAAATAAATCTTCGATAACATAATTACTAATGCTGGTATCATGACTAAAAGTTCTCTTTATTGGTGATATATTTCCCACCACTAAATTTTTGTAATAGCAAAACCAATGAAATATCGTAGATTATGTTAAAAAAATTGAAGAAATGTTTTGTGATATTTTTCCACTCAAAACAGATTGTCTACGTAATAAAAATGAAATACAATTTTACTCTGCCAATTCAATTTCTCAAAATGTGGGGCACCAATAAAAAAATGTATGTATTTAATTTCATAATCACAAAATAGTGGAAAACTATATTGTAAGACAAAATGATGTATTCCTTATTTATAAACAAAATATGTAATTATCAATGAGTGTAAACTTCCCAAAGAAAATCAATAATTGTTAGACCTTATTCTAAAGAATGAGAAATAATTGAACTTAAAAAGGACAAACTCCATAGTTTTAACGTGCATTTTGTCTTCGCCTTTTGATTAAATATAAACAAAGAGAGGTGCGAGTGTTTTAGTTTTCTTTTGTTCCCTTTTTTCTTTGATGAAGTCGGGAACATCGACATGAGAGTAGGATAATTTTAGACGTTTGAAAAGTAATTGATCAAATATATAAATGCCAATAGAGTGATCTGAGTAAGACTTAAGTGAGATTATGTTCTTTCTTTTGGAAACTTTCTATTAATGAAGAAAACTAAGCGATGATGCTTCCGTTCGTTTTCTAGCTCGATTAGAGAATTCTATTTTAAGTCAAATAGGAAAAAGCAACATCAACGGGAGTATTTTTCACAAAAGAACGTGCATGATGAGGACCGATAATCTTAGCTATAGTTCTTTTGAGTACATAAAGCAGAAGACAAAAAGCACGGCACATGGTCATCCTTCTTTGGCATTAAAGAAAAACCTATCAAAAAGGTGCGGCATAAATTATTATTATTATTATTATTTTATGATTTAGAAACTGCCGTATAACCGGCAGCCGACAACATAAATCTAAGGTGATGCTAGAACATGGACCCATCTCTCACAGTGCCGTTCTTAAGTCGCGCAATTGTACATGCGGTAACTCGAACCTCCCTTCAACTGGGATTGGGGAAACGCCAAAATCAACACGCCCATAGCGGGGTGGGTGGTGTGACATAAATTATTGATCGCCAAAAAAGCTTAAAAAAAAAAAAAAAAAAAAACTTGAAGGGTGATTCTATCATACTTGAAGAGAAGATGAATTTATCCAAGTTCTTCAACTCATGACCTGCGA
This sequence comes from Eucalyptus paniculata subsp. matutina, assembly GCA_017140255.1. Classification (NCBI taxonomy): domain Eukaryota; kingdom Viridiplantae; phylum Streptophyta; class Magnoliopsida; order Myrtales; family Myrtaceae; genus Eucalyptus; species Eucalyptus paniculata. The sequence goes on from CM029438.1 coordinate 14,079,266, forward strand.
ATGTAATTGGTTTCTCCACTTTTTCCCGACTATCCGTGTGATTGTGCAAATACATTGGAGCATGTATTTTTAAGGATCCTTGAAAATGATATCATCCCGTAACAATTATGGATTTTTGCAATTTACTTTAGACAACTCGATATTATTAGTAATGATGTGTTTATATCAACTGCCACGTGCTTATATTTAAATAATACTGAAAATGATTAAGAAGATAAAAGAAAATAATTGTGCATTTTCAGGAGGAAAGCTTTTAACCCCAAAAAAGAAAAAGAAAAAAGGAGAGCTTACATTAGGAAACTCCCGTGTCAAGTCACGCGACAAAATCGTGTTAGGTCACGTGCCTATCACGTGCCAAACAGAGAGGTGTAACGGGGGACTGCGACGGCCACTTCTGCAGCGTAGTTCTTTCCCGCAGCTCTCTACTTCGCTCTTCTTCTCAAAAGCCACCATGAGTTCCTCCTCCTCCTCCGACGGCGGCGGCGGCGGCGGCGCGAAGCTCCCTCTCGACGTCGCCGTCGAGATCCTGAAGCGGTTGCCGGCGAGATCCCTCCTCCGATTTAGGTGCGTCTGCCGATCGTGGCGCTCCGCCATCGACGACCCTCGTTTCGTGGCCCTCCACTGGAGCCACTCCGCCCTCCACGCCTCCAGTCGGCATCTCGCGTGTCTAGATTGCGGCGACGACGCCGTCCAGAACCGGTGCTCTCTGTTCCCCAACGCGCCTCTCGCCCTGCCTCCTTCCCCGTCGCAAATCGAAATCCCGTTCGTTGCTCCTCCCAACCGTTACGCCCTCGTCGGTTCGTGTAACGGTTTGATCTGCGTCTCGGAGAGTTCCAGTGACGGCACTGAGCGGGCGCTGTATCTTTGGAATCTATTCACTAGGAAGCATAAGGCGGTTCGGCTCCCCCGTCCGGAGCGGATGCCACCCCTCTCCGTGGGGGGCGCTCATGTAGTTCTGGGGTTTTGTTTCGATGCGAAGTCTAATGACTATCGTGTTGTCAGGATTATCCGATACCTAGGTATTCGCCGACGACGCTTCCGCAACAAGAAGCCTCGAGTCGAGGTTTATTCGTTCCGTACGGATTCATGGAAGACTTTGGAATGTGAGGTTCCTTTTCTCTGTCACGGTGCGGTCTTCTTGAATGGGAACCTGCACTGGTATTCTTTCAATGAAAAGGGGGATGGATGCGGATCCATAGTCTTGTTCAATGTCGCAGATGAGGTGTTTGATGAAATGGCTCTGCCGGAAGAGATCAGTCCCCATTTTGTGTTGTCCGTGGCGGTATTGAATGAATTGCTGGCTGTGTTCTTTAGTGATGGGGAGGCAAATTTCGTTTGGGTTATGAAAGACTACGGCGTGCCAGAGTCTTGGACTAAGCTGTACACTTTCGAGGCTACTGGACCAGTAACAAGCTTTGATGCCTTCACGTGGAATGGCGAGCTTCTTATGGAAATAAATTGCGAAGAACGAGTTTCTTGGAATCCGATGACGGCACAACTCTCAGTTCTTCCATTGTCGGCAAGATACGAATTGGTCCCCGTTGTAGAGAGCCTCTTTCCACCTTACATATGACTCGATTGCTGCTACATTGGTAAAGATTGATTTTGACTGCTGAAAAGTTGAAAGTTACATCTGAATTGAGAAGATATAGTTTTATTTTTATTTTTTTGGGTAGAGGAGAAGATATGGTTTTATTCGTATGTGTTGGTCATAAAATGATGAGGAGAAGTAGTGCGGTGGTGTCTATTTACTTTGGATACTTGTTGCAAGATTTAGAATGCATTTTCATTTTCACTTTAAGTTTTTCTTTAGACTAGTGAAGTGTGTCCTCTTTATGAGTTAAAGTATGCAACTCAAGACTGCATCTATGACTTCCGCATTGTCAGCACCAGTGGATTTTAGACCATGCGGAAGAAAATGACAAAGCTTTTTAAATGCTATGCATGTATGTGTTCGATGCTATGGCACCATAAGCATTTTTCAGCTTCCATAAGACCAAAATATTCATGGCTTGAATCACGCATCTCGATTCCAGGGCATTGCAACTGGTGCAACTACAGATTACTATATTTTGTTTCCTACCACAGGACTCTGTGGTAGCATTGGCAATCCTTACCTAGTAAGCTTATTTATCAATATATGCAGACTGCTGCATTAATGGATGAAGGAAACAGTGGAGATTGTATTACCACGATACACTCTTCCCCCCCCCCCCCAAAATGCTTTGGGGTCAGAAGTCTCACTTCTTGTTATGATACACCGATGATTTTGTATGTCAAGCCTTATGAGAATTTGGTCTTTAGATGAGATAGTCTCTTTGCTTCCTCCTCGGAAAGACATCTGGGATAATGATTTTTAAATTGCAATTCTCTTCTAAAGTCAGGTGCAAGGAAGGTGCTGGAGCTCTTCTTTATTAACAGGAATTGTGGTGATTGGCGATGCAAGTTCAGCTGGCTCTAAAAAATGGGGGAGTGGCAAAGGACAGCAGAAAGTGATGTTGAAGTTTCTTCAGAATATAGTTTACGTGGAAGGCAAGAAACAATCTGCTTCATGGTTAAGCTACTTCTCCCTTCGAGCATGTTCTTAGATTGATCGATTTGTTACTTAACTTCGATTTGAAGGCTATCTACTTTCAAAAGGATACATGTTGTGCTTATGATTATCTATATAATGTAATGATGGGGATAGTGAAAAGCTAAAATGTGTGAGATTTGCTTATACTGTCATCTATAATGAGTATGTCTGTTTATATAACTATTTTCTTGCTACCATGTTTAAAAGCTAAACAATTGATGCACCAGCCTTTTTTCTTGCCAATCTAAGCATTAGGTTTGTCAACCTAATTTATGGTTGTCAAAAGCAGTCTTCGTCTTGAAAATTTTGTGAATTTATGTTATGACATAGGAGTTTGTCAAAAAGTGCTCCAGTGCACTTCTTAAACAATTGAATTAGCTAATGCTTATTTAGACAATGAGAAAGAGTTCAGAAACTTGCGGTGTCACAAATCACTCGATGGTATTGATAGGGGAATATGCTATATTTAAAATACTTTGTTGGGTATATATGTATTATGTTGTTGTATCTAACACTTAACTCTTCCAATACCTATGCCAATAAAAGCGCTAGCATTTAATTAATTGAGATTAGGGTGTAACTAACCTGGTAAATTCATCCTAAAGGCTCGAAATTAGGGAGTAATTTTAAAGTTAGGGGGCTAATTTTGTTAAGAGTTGTGGTTGTTTTCATTGTGCTTGATAACGTTTTTTGTTGGACTTTTTAACACTATATCATATTAGACCTCAATTGTTTCTAACATTTTCCTCTACCTTAAGTTTTTGAATTTGATTTTCTAACAATTGTACCCCTTAAGAGTACTTCTTTAAACCAAACACTCCGGTGCTTCAAGCAAATTTATGTAATTATTCGAAAACCCTTAACACGACTCTCTTGCCCCTTCTTTGACACGCTGCCAACCCAGACCTCCACATCAGCGTCCCCATCAATTTGTCCATCTATCTCTTCTTCTCCTTCTTCTTTTGTCGATTGATTGTCTTCAAGCACAACCTTGGCATCTTTGACCCGATGCCTACTATGCTCTCCTATCCTTAATTCCTTTCTGTTGACTTTGGTTATGTTAATTGGATCATCATCATCTTCATCAATACTTTCTCTGGTTTTATTGCCCCTTGTTGCACCGTTTTTTCTTTAATCTGCAAAATAAAGAGGAGTAAATAAATCTTTGATAACATAATTACTAATGCTGGCATCGTGACTAAAGGTTCTCTTTATTGGCAATATACTTCCCACCACTAAATTTTTGTAATAGCAAAACCAATGAAATATTGTAGATTAGGTTAAAAAATTGAAGATATGTTTCATGATATTTTTCCTCTCAAATAGATTGTCTATGGAAAAAGGAAATGAAATACAATTTTAGTCTGCCAATTAGATTTCTCAAAATTTGGGGCACCAATTAAAAAATGTATGTATCTAATTTCATAATCACAAAATAGTGGAAAACTACATTGTAAGACAAAATGATGTATTCCTTATTTATAAACAAAATATCTAATTATCGATGAGTGTAAACTTCCCAAAGAAAATCAATCAATTGTTAGATTTTAGAATTGAGAAATAATTGAACTTAAAAAGGACAAACTCCAAAGTTTTAACATGCATCGGCGACCCAACCTGCAAACAAGTCCATCATTGTAAACTGAGGACAAACTCCAAAGTTTTAAAGAGCAGGGCAAGAAAATCAATCAATGGTTTCCCTCTGAGGGAAGAACTGAGGCCAAGGCTGAACCGCCAGCCCATTGGCGACCCAACCACCTGCAAACTGAGGATGGAAGATGTGGCGGAACTTACGCCGGCCCTACTGGACAAGTCTTTGACAGAGTACTAGGAAGAAATCCAGCGCATGTATAACCGTGGCCTGACAGTGTCGAGCACCGGTCCTGCCACTAGTACTGTGGTTGGTTGGAGAAACTAACACTCAGCCTACTGTGCCAACCACATGTGATTTTTAATTAGTTATATAATTATGATAATGATAGATACATGTACAGAACAAGATCTGTTTGGTCCTGGGATGAGAAAAGGAGGACATTGATCTGACCGTATGGATTCAAAATTCAATGAGGATATGAAATGATTCTTTCTCTAAGATGGGGACTTCAAGGTCGTTGTGTTCTGCTTAGTGTTGATTACTGCCTGCACAGATCTGTTTCCGAAACAGAAGCCTTCCTTGTGCGGTTTGCGTTATCTAATGCAAATTGCAGATAGTTCTCTCTTGGCGAGATCTGAAGATCTTTTGGCTTCGAAAGCATGCACATCATGAATATGGTTCACTGAGTAACATGTTTGAAAGATGTCCATGTAAGTTGTCTGCAGTCTCAATCCAAGTCGGAGTTCTAAATCTCTACGCATGATCTGCAAAAACAGCTTAGCTTTTCATGTTTATTCGTAAATCTTAATGAAGTAAAGACAATCAGATCGTCTTGGACATGATGGGATGGCCCCTCATCCGCTCAAATTTGAAAGCTAATAAGGCGCTGAATAACTGGCTTGATTGGTCAAAATATGCATAGGCCAATCTCGAGTCAAAGACTGGTTGAAATCCCTGAAGTGACGTGCCTTGGTTTCTAACGCTTCCTTTCCCGTGCATGGATGGGAGTTTTGATCCTCCACATCCCACGACTAACATGCAAACAAGACTTGTATCCGACCAAGAAAAGCTGTTCAGCTGGTTTCCACAAGCGCATTATATCCGATTATAAATGCCTAGATTGGATATTTTAAACCATGTTACCTGATCTTATCTAAACTCAGTCACCTTCAGCACCTCCATCCCAGACTCAGCGATCCTCTGACTCAAGATGAAGGTCAAAAACACTGATTGCAGTGCTGATTTTTGTTTTGAATTCATACTTTCTTCTCTCAAACACGAATACACCGAAAGCATTCATTTGCTCATTTCACTTTTCACTTCAACTATTGGTTTTGGTTGATTCCAGCTCTTCACCTAGATACAGAACAAGCTGAATGTGAGATAGGAGTACACTCGTAAAGCTGATACAGTTATCATCAACCTGTCACCATAAGTACTATTTTGGCATGTCTTTGTAATGGATGATTCTTGGCTTTATACGGTGCATCGCAAAAGCTGAGAAAGCTAAGAATGAACCATACTCTCATTAGGGTAGAATTGAAGGCCTTCTATCGATTTATTTTTCTCCACTCACTAACATGACATTAGCATGCTGCCATGTGTACACTAGTTTTGCTTATAGAAATGCGCCGTGAAAGAGGGGGTTTCACGGTCAGTGTACGCGCTTATCATTTCCTTACATGACTGCAGGATCTTGATTATGATAACTAAGAATCTACTCAGGGCCTTCTGACCATTATACAAGGTGCCTACTTTTCCAATTCACTTACATTTTAATTTGGAGGAATTCAAAGGAATCTGTTCTTTGCTCCACTTCCAGAACATGGGTTCTACAGTGAGTAGACCACATTGATGTTGATATACATGAACTTCATGTTGTATCTTCCATTGATGGAGTTTAATATCTTGTTAAACCTTAATGGTTCAGATCATATGAAACTAGAACCTTGAGAAGAGTTCATTGACCGCCACATGGATTATTTGCAAGTGGGACTTTTGGGAAAAGTGATTTTGGGGGAAGCCAGGGAAACCAAGATCTCTAGGAGAATCATTTTCATCCGACAAAGCTATAGAAAGAGCCAACCAAGCTTTTGTCCCTTAAAACAAGCAGCGAAACAAAAAACCAAATCTTGGACCTCCAGCTGGATAGACTCTTCTACTGTCCCTCGAGTTTGGAGGTGGACCGCTGAATCGGCAGTTTGTTTCACAGTGATTGAGATAACTATGATGATGATGAGATTGATATTGAGCGGACCATCAGTGTGATACTTCATAGATGCAAGGAAATTTGCGCAAATAGCAACCAGAGCGATCGATGAAGGAGTAATTTTCCTTCATTATCAAGAAGATGTTTGCCTGTAGAAGTGGAATCCTTGTATTGAAAAAGTTGTTCCATTGTGGTCCATTTATCCTTGTATTGAAAAGTTGTTCCATTGTGGTCCATTTATGCTACAGTCTCCAGTACCAAGAAAAAATTGTCCAAAAAAATTCTAAACCTATTATACTTTTGCCAATTCACTTTAAACATTTCAATTTTATCAATTGAGTTTTATAACCTTTCAATGTTTTTATCAGTTTAGTCCATTTGGTTACTTTTGAACATAAATGGCTAGTATGAACGCCAACCGTTCTATGTAACATGATTGGTGTTGATGTGGATAATCTTTTAATAATATTTTAGTATGTCTCTGACATGTCTTGTTTCTTTAGTCAAGTATGTGTGGATCTTCTATTTCCAAGTGGGTCCTGGATAATTATTTGCTTGTCCAGTAATTCTCTCTTTGACAAGTTTTTTACTTTCTTAGACATAGAATCTGCCCTCCTCGCCATCATCATTTCCAACCTTGTCTTCAGGATATTTGAATATTTTGTAATTTTGATGATTCGTTAAGAATGGCACCATAAATTGTGGAAGATATCTCTATCACAGCTCCTCAAACTTGTGATCTTTTCACCCCTTTCCAAAAAGCAATTATAATGAACATTTTTCTTTTTTAATAACTAAAAAGTAACAATTTTTTTTTTTTTAAAGTTGAAAAAGTAGAAGAAAATAAAAGGATCATTCTTAATTTCCTCGCATTGAGCCAAAGAATGAGATCACATAAGAACAATTAAGGAATTTTATTGGTTTTTATTTCTCGATAGAAAGCAAGTAGTTAATTTCTTTCCTTTACCTTTCTGTCCTTTTTATTTGACCATTTTTATTTTTATTTTATCTTTACTTTATAATTAGAGTAATACATACACAAAGACTAAATGTGGCTCTCAAAAAGTGAGACAATTAGGGGTCTCGACTTATATATACGAAAATTTCAGTTAGAGACAAGACACAAGCTATGCACATGTATGAAACAAGATTGTTATGTATGATTAACATATTTATATTTATTAAAGGAAGTGGATGGAACCTAATTGTGTTATTATTATTATTATTATTGTGGTTTCTAGTCGAGACCAGCTTGATTTCCAAAGGTTGGGTCCAAACTCCAAATCCCTATCCCCACATCTCAAAAGAGATGTGTGATCAATGAGGCCCATCTGATTGGAGGAATAAAGTGGATGAAGTGAGTAGTTACTAAAGAAAGTGATGAGATTGTTTTTACCTTTTATATTTTTCTTAATTTTTTCATGAGGATACTCGATTTTTTCTTTTTTAATTTTTACCCAATCCGGAACGAGGCTTGACTCAAAAATGCTCGAAATGTTCAGTTCGGGTTGGTTGGGTTTAGGAATGATATTTACCTCTATGTCACCTATTTCTTTAAGAGTCTTTTGTACGCTTTACATATTGCTCTTCTATGAAATGAGATCTGATAATAATTAATAATCTTTTATATGAAATAGTATATAAAGACGCGCACATATAGAGAGAGAGTGATATCAAAAGAAAAAGTAAAGAAAAATATTGTGCTGTGTCAGCAGAGAGCTTACATTAGGAAACTCCGGTGTCAAGTCACGTGACAAAATGGTGTTAAGTCACGTGCACGTGGCAAACAGAGAGTGTAACGGGGGACTGCGACGGCCATTTCTGTAGCGTAGTTCTTTCCAGCTCTCTACAGCTCTCTACTTCGCTCCTCCTTCTCAACTCCTAAAGCCACCATGAGTTCCTCCTCCTCCGACGATGAGGGCGGCGGCCCGAAGCTCCCTCACGACGTCGCCGTCGAGATCCTGAAGCGGTTGCCGGCGAGATCGCTCCTCCGATTCAGGTGCGTCTGCCGGTCGTGGCGTTCCGCCATCGACGACCCTCGTTTCGTGGCCCTCCACTGGAGCTACTCCGCCCTCCACGCCTCCAGTCGGCATCTCGCGTGTTTAGATTGCGGCGACGACGCCGTCCAGAACCGGTGCTCTCTGTTCCCCAACGCGCCTCTCGCCCACCCTCCTTCCCCGTCGCAAATCGAAATCCCGTTCGTTGCTCCTCCCAACCGTTACGCCCTCGTCGGTTCGTGTAACGGTTTGATCTGCGTCTCGGAGAGTTCCAGTGACGGCACTGAGCGGGCGGTGTATCTGTGGAATCTATTCACCAGGAAGCACAAGGCGGTTCGGCTCCCCCGTCCGGAGCGGCGGCAACCCCTTTCCACGGGGGGCGCTTGTGTAGCTCTAGGGTTTTGCTTCGACGCTAAGTCTAATGACTATCGTGTCGTGAGGGTTATCCGATTTGTAGGTGATCGCCATGGACGCTTCCACGACAGGGAGTCTCGAATCGAGGTTTATTCGCTCCGTGCAGATTCATGGAGGACTTTGAAATGTGAGGTTCCTCTTCTCTGCCACGGCAGCAGTGCGGTTTTCTTGAATGGAAATCTGCACTGGTGTTCTTTTAATGGAAAGTGGGATGGATACGGATCCATAGCCTTGTTCAATATTGCGGGTGAGGTGTTTGACGTATCCATAGCCTTGTTCAATATCGCGGGTGAGGTGTTTGATAAAATGGCTCTGCCGGAAGAGATGCTTTTCATAGACAGTCTCCATTTTGTGTTGTCCGTGGCGGTATTGAATGGCTTGCTGGCTGTATTGTTTAGCGGTGGGGAGGCGACTGAGCGGTTTGATTTGAATTGCGCCTGTTTCGTTTGGGTTATGAGAGACTATGGCGTCCCTGAGTCTTGGACTAAGCTGTATACTTTCGAGGCTACTGTACCGGTAACAAGATTTGATGGCTTCACGTGGAATGGCGAGCTTCTTATGGAAATATATTGTAAGGAACGAGTTTCTTGGAATCCGATCACGGGACAATTTTCAATTCTTCCATTGTCGGCGAGATACGAACTGGTCCCTGTCATAGAGAGCCTCTTTTCACTTTAGATATGACTCGATTGCTGCTACATTTATTGGTAAAGATTGATTCTGACTGCTGAAAAGTTGAAAATTACATCTAAGTTGAGAAGATATGGTTTTATTTGTAGGTGCTCTGACCACAAAATGATGAGTAGTAGTGCGGCGCTGTCCATTTACTTTGGATAATTCTTGCAAGCTTTAGAATGCTTTTTCATTTTCATTTTGAGTTTCTCTTTAGACTAGTGAAGTGTGTCCTCTGTATGTATGCAATCAAGACTGCATTTATGACTTATGCATTGTCAGCACCAGCAGATTTTAGACCATGCGGAAGAGAATGACCAAGCTTGTTGAATGCTATGCATGTATGTGTTCGATGCTATGGCACCATAAGCATTTTTCAGCTTCCATAAGACCAAATTATTCATGGCTTGAATCACACATCTCGATCCCTGGGCATTGCAACTAGTGCAACTACAGATTACTCTATCTCGTTTCCTATCTCAAGACTTTTTGGTAGCATTGGCAATGCATACCTAGTAAGCTCATTTATCAATATATGCAGACCGCTGCATTAATGGATTAAGGAAACATTGGAGATTGTATTATCATGATACACTCTTTTCCCCCCAAGTGTTTGTGGTCACTTCATGTTATGATACACTGATGATTTTGCATGTCAAGCGATATGAGAATTTGGTCTGTAGATGAGATAATTTCTGTGCTTCCTCCTTGGAAAGACATCAGGGAAATTGATTTTAAATTGCAGTTCTCTTCTAAAGTCAGGTGCAAGGTGCTGGAGCTCTTCTTTATTAACAGGAATTCTGGTGATTGGCAATCTGAGTTCACCTGGCTCTAGCAAAAATGGGGAAACGGCAAAGAACAGCAGAAAGTGATGTTGAAGTTTCTTCAGAATAGTTTGCGCGGAAGGCAAGAAACGATCTGCTTCATGGTCAAGCTACTGCTCCCTTGGAGCATGTTCTTAGATTGATTGATTTTTTGCTTAACATCGATTTGAAGGCTATCTAGTTTCAAAAGGATACATATTGTGCTTATGATTGTCTATATAATATAATGACAGTGATAGTGAAAAGCTAAAACGTGTGAGATTTGCTTATACTATCATCTATAATGAGTATGTCTGTTTATATAACTATTTTCTTGCTACTATCTTTAAAAGCTAAACAATTGACGCGCCAGCCTTTTTTCTTGCCGATCTAAGGTGTCAATCCAATTTATGGTTGTCAAAAGCACTGTTTGTGTTGAAAATTTTGTGAATTTATGTTATGACATGAGAGTTTGTCAAAAAGTGCTTCGGTGCACTTCTTAAACAATCGAATCAGGTTGGATTCGTGGAATCGTGATCAAGAAGCAGAAGATGGTGATCAAGAAGCAGAAGTAATATTGACCTTCCTACTGTGCGTTGAAGTGTTTGGTTGAAATTGGAAACTGCACTGGGGGCTTCGAATTAGACTAGGACTTGTTCAACGTGGGTTCTTATAAGAACCAGACACTTTAACGCACGGTAAGAAGGTCAATATATCCTGCAAGTAGATTGGATCTCCTTCAGAAGCGCTGGCTTCTTGTTTGATCTGTTTGCTTGTCTTATCCATTTTATTGTTCGATTGCTTCAAGCAAATCATGCATCTGAACAACTTCTATTCTAGAGGAATCTTCCCAACAAAAGCTGACTCCTCCACCACGGCACGACAACGACAAAATCGCTCCACACAATCGCCGGCCGCACTCATGAATGGACCAAGAGACAATGACAGCAAAGAGAATACCTATTAGCTTTTTAGTGGAAATCCGGCTCTCCAAATAGTCAGCGAGGTTTACAAGCGAGATGATGGGCCTAATTTTTCCTTCTTCTCGACAACACTGGAGGACTTTTTTGTCTCAATCATGAAACCAAAATCGATGGACGAAGCAGCACCATCGAAAGGGAAGGAGCATAAAGTTGAGGAGAAGGGAGTAAAGTTTGGCCCTCACCCATATTGATTCGCAAACTATTTAGGAGTAATTAGGTTGATGATTTGACTTGTTTTTATGGTTTTTGTTGAAATTTCAGGGCGATTAGGTTTTAGGTAATTTCCATATTTTTGTTATTTTTAGTATTGTTGCATGAAAACTCCATGAAATTTGGGCGCTAAGAATTGGGCAATCGCCTTCAACAACTACTAATTTTTTGTGCCTTTCATGTTTAGTTTTAGTTGTTTTCTTGTAATTCACATGCATGCACACACGTATACATATACATATACATATACATATACATTTAATAAAGTAATTCTTCCATCCAATTGGGCAAATATATACACAAACGTTTAACCACCATACTATAACATATTGCAGCCAATTTGCTTCAAGTCCATTGCGAATGCCTCGAGATTTTCAGATTCTTTTACTTTTGACTTGACGTTTTCATATTTCGTTTATGAATAGACATAATCAATAAGGAGAATTACTAATCTTAAGTAATTAAATGCTATATATCTCTTTATCTTGGTATTTCCTTTGCTTGTTTCAACTATTCTTCTTCTTTTGAGTATTTTTTCTATGATTTGTTTTGGTCGGCTTTTGATTAAGACTAGTGCAACGACACAGAAATTTGTGATTTGTCCGTCTAGTTACCATCCCTTGAAATCTAAATACATAAACCATTTGGGAAAATTCTGGTTTATCAACATATCTCTATTTTTTAAGCTTTTTTAAACCAATAAGCACTTCAGACAAAGAATGACTTATCCTAGGATTCATAACTAGTTTAGAAAACCTATGGTATTTGTGCTAATTAAGTCCTAAAATTTTCAATTAAATTAATTTAATCATAAACTTTTTCACATTAATAATAATTCAATTCTTCTTGTCAATTTTGGTCAGTTGGCACGAACATGGATGCTAGCCAGCTGTCGAACCTTGATGTTGCAATTTTAAAATAATTTTTACTTTTTTTCAAAAAAATTTATTAATTTTTCCTTCCTTTTTTTTTTAAATACCTTTTCCTCTTTTTCCTCTTCGCTTCTTCTCCTATAGTGGCTAACAAGCCTCCGGAGGCTCATTGGCCACTGGGTGATGGCCATGAAGCCCCTGTGAACGGTAGTGAGGTTCGCAATTCTTGCATAAAAAATTAAGGATTAATTTTGAACTCCTATCAAAAATAATTTTCATTAAATTGCATGGCATATAGACATTAGGAGTATTTGCATTAATAGTAATATAAATTTTTAAATAAAAAATTAAAACGGAAAGAAAAGGATAAAAAATTAATTAAAAAAGAGAAAAAGAAAAGAAAATGGAAAAAAAGAAAAACAAAAAAGAGCCGGGCTGGGGGCAGGTCGGCCCAGCCTCTTTCTTTTTTGCCTTTCCTTTTTCTTTGTTTTCACCTGGGAATGGCCCAGCCTTCGCTTCCTCTCCCTCTCTATACCAAACGCGTTCTGCAGAAAAGAGAACACCAGAACGCTGACAAAGAAGGACAGAGGATGGTGCTGAACAGGGGAGGACGAGGCGAATGTTGCGCGCGATGCTCGTCCAGGAATGTCGTCCGGTACGGGGCAGATCAGCACAGCTGGCGTCGCCGCTTGAGAATGAGGGAGGAGCGTTTATTTATTTATTTATTTTTTTGGGCGGGTGGGGGGATATTCGGCTGCTTCTTCTTCTTTTTCGGCTGGAAAAAAACAGAGGGAGGGGACGGAGAGAGACGAGACACAGAGCGGAGCTTCGTTCTCTACTGAGCGTTACCCAAACGTCCCAGACGCAAGCCAACGACCTCTAGCCGACACCGTCGAGCCCGTGGCCTCCTCTTCCGCGGCGACCAAATTCCGGGTGAGTTTTCCTTGGGGTTCCATCCACTTTTATACAAGGATCCGGCTCTGCGACATCGAGGCAGCCGAACATAGCTCGATTCGAATCGGGCTCACCATCTGGTTGTCTTCACCGAGGCGGGTAGGGACCCTCCACGGTTGAACGCTAATTCCGCGAACCTCTTTGCCCTCCTTGTTCTGTCCTGTCTCGAGCAAGGTGAGAGTCGACTCCATTTCTTTAGTCCTTGCTCGTGCCAGACCTGAATGATTGGTTTTTGTGGAATCCGAACGGTGCTTGTTGCTTACTTTAGATTTTGGGGGTGTGCTCGAGCTCTGAACAGTTCGATATTCGCTCTCCAGCTCGCTGCTCACCATATGTTCGAAGAAATGCTCGAACCAAATCTGTTCAATTAGTCTCATATTCTGACCTGTCTAAAGGACATTTCAATTTTGCTTTTATTCAGGGCAAGATTGTTCTCGATTTTTAGTGCGTTTTCAGTCAAATTTCGTTTGACACTGTCCCTGTAAATGTTCTCTGTGCTGTGGCTGTGACGATGAACTTCGAGTGGATAGCGGTAGAAACGAGTGGCTGTTCAGTTGTCGGAGTTCGCTTGATTTGGACGTCCGGCGACGAGTCTTTTGATTGGGTGTATGGTGTTTTCGGAGCTTTGGTACCATTATACAAGGTGCCTACTTTTTCAGTTCACTTACATTTTATTTTGGAGGAATTCAGAGGAATCTGTTCTTTGCTCCACTTCTAGAACATGGGTTCTACTGTGAGTAGACCACATTGATGTTGATATACATGAACTTCATGTTGTCTCTTCCATTGATAGAGTTTAATAACTTGTTAAACCTTAATGTTCAGATCAGTTGAAACTAGAACCTTGAGAAGAGTTCATTGACCGCCACATGAATTATTTGCAAGTGGGACTTTTGGGAAAAGTGATTTCGGGGGAAGCCAGGGAAAGCAAGATCTCTAGGAGAATCATTTTCACCTGACAAAACTACAGAAAGAGCCAACCAAGCTTTTGTCCCTTAAAACAAGCGGCGAAACAGAAAACCAAATCTTGGACCTCCAGCTCGATAGACTCCTCTACCGTCCCTCGAGTTTGGAGGTGGACTGTTGAATCGACAGTTTGTTTCACAGTGATTGAGATTGATATTGAGCTGACCATTAGGGGTGTGCAACGGAAATTGCCCGAACTAGGACCTGACCGAACCGAGCCCGGTTTTGGGCGGTTCCCACGGTCGGCGGTCCGGTTCCCAGTTCCTAATCTTGGAACCGGCGACCGGTTGGTCCGGTTCCTGGTTCCAAGGTGGGAACCGAACTGACTGGACCGATTTTTTTTTATATATAATTTATATTCATATAATATATAAACACATATAATATATTAATATTATATATAAAACTTATTGTAATCGGAATTGCAATTTATGTAATAACCTCTTATGTGGCCAAGAGATCACCAAAACTCTTGTTGTTACTCTTTATTTATAGAAAAAACTCTCCTCATGCTCACACTCTCTCTCTTGCTCCCCTCACTTGCAAACGACAATGCACTTCAAGCCTTAAAAAGTCTCATATCAACTAAACATTCAAAGTATATAAAAGAGATTGTCTATAAAACATAAGCCAAGCACAACCTTTAATCATGTTGTTCATGGGTTTTATGCTTAAAATTAAACATGAAACACATAAACTATGATTGATATTCACACAAGTGAAGTTTGAATATTTTGCACGTGGAAACACGTGTGAGTAGTTTTATTAGATTGCTCAGAAACCGAATTTGATTGATCAGTCCGAAGCATGATTATTCTCTAATGAATGGTCATTCTTTAGTAAAAAAAGAAAGTACCAATCTTTTTGGACCGGACTGGAACCGATGGTCCGGTCCGGTTCTCGATCCTAAGACCAACGGTCCGGTCCACGGTTCCCAAAATTGGGAACCGATTCTCCCGGTCCGGTTCCCGGTTCCACCTTGGAACTGGACCAAACCGGGAACCGATCACCCCTACTGACCATTAGTGCGATACTTCGTAGATGTAAGGAAATTTGCACTGGTAGCAACAAGAAAGATCGACGAAGGAGTGATTTTCCTTCGGTATCAAGAAGATGTTTGCTTGCAAAAGTGGAATCCTTGTATTGAAAGTTGTTTCATTGTGGTCCATTCATGCTACAGTCTCCGGTACCAAGAAAAAATTGTCCAAAAAAATCATAAACCTATTATACTTTTACCAATTCACTTTAAGTATTTCAATTTTGTCAATTGAGTCTTATAACCTTTCAATGTTTTATCAATTTAGTCCATTTGGTTGCTTTTGAACATAAATTGCTGGTATGAACGCCGATCAATTTACGTAACATGATCAGTGCTGATATAGGTAATTTTTAATAATATTTTAATATGTCTATGACATGTCTTGTTTCTTTAGTCAAGTATGTGTGGTTGATCTTCTATTTCTAGGTGGATCCTGGACAATTATTTGCTTGTCCAATAATTCTCTCTTTGACAAAGTTTTTCACTTTCTTAGACATAGAATCTGCCCTCCTCGCCATCATCATTTCCAGCCTTGTCTTCAGTTGGATATTTGAATATTTTGTAATTTTGATGATCAGTTAAGAATGGCACCCTAAATTGTGGAAGATATCTCTGTCACGGCTCGTCAAACTTGTGATCTTTTCACCCCTTTCCAGAAAGCAATTATAATGAACATTTTTCTTTTTTAATAACTAAAAAATAATAATTTTTTTTAGTTTTTTTAAAAGTTGAAAATGTTGAAGAAAATAAAAGGAGCATTCTAAATTTCTCGATAGAAAGTAAGTACTTAATTTCTTTCCTTTAACTTTTTGTCCTTTTTATTTGACCATTTTTACCTTTATTTTATCTTTACTTTATAATTAGAGTAATACATACACAAAGTCTAAATGTGGCTCTAAAAAATTTAGGAGTCTTGACTTAAAAATACGAAAATTTAAGTTAGAGACAAGACACATGCAATGCACATGTATGAAACAAGATTGTTATGTATGATTAACATATTTCTATTTATAAAAGGAAGTGGATGGAACCTTATTGTGTTGTTATTATTATTATTATTATTGTTGTTGTTGTTGTTGTTGTTGTTGTTGTTGTTGTGGTTTTTAGTGAGACCATCTTGATTTCCAAAGATTCGGTCCAAACTCCAAAACCGTGCCTCCACATCTCAAAAGAGATGCGTAATCAATGAGGCCCATCCGATCCTATGAATAAAGTTGATGAAGTGAGTAGTTACTAAAGAAATGTGATTGTTTTATCTTTTATATTTTTCTTAATTTTTTCATAAGGATACTCGATTTTTTCTTTTTTAATTTTTACTCAATTTAGAATGAGGCTTGACTCAAAAAGGTTTAAAATGTTCGGTTCCACTATCTGTTATCTATATTTTTTAAGAGTCTTTTGACGATATCTCTTACCTATTTCTTTTAAGAGTCTTTTGATATGATTTGTACTCTTTACTTATTGTTTCTTTTATGAAATGAGAACTGATAAAAATTAATAATCTTTTATATGAAATAGTATATAAAGACGCTCACATATATAGAGAGAGAGTGATATCAAAAGAAAAAGTTAAAAAAAATATCGTGCTGGGCCAGCAGGAGAGCCTACGTTAGGAAAACAAAATGATGCTATATCACGTGCCTGTCACGTGGCAAACAGAGAGGTGTAAAGGGGGACTGCGACGGCCTCTTCTGCAGCGTAGTTCTTTCCAGCAGCTCTCTACTTCCCTCGTCTTCTCAACCCTTGAAGCCACCATGAGTTCCTCCTCCGACGGCGGCGGCGGCGGCGGCCCGAAGCTCCCTCACGACGTCGTTGTCGAGATCCTGAAGCGGTTGCCGGCGAGATCCCTCCTCCGATTCAGGTGCGTATCCCGATCGTGGCGTTCCGCCATCGACGACCCTCGTTTCGTGGCCCTCCACTGGAGCCACTCCGCCCTCCACGCCTCCAGTCGGCATCTCGCGTGTCTAGATTGCGGCGACGACGCCGTCCAGAACCGGTGCTCTCTGTTCCCCAACGCGCCTCTCGCCCTGCCTCCTCCCCCGTCGCAAATCGAAATCCCGTTCGTTGCTCCTCCCAACCGTTACGCCTTCGTCGGTTCGTGTAAAGGTTTGATCTGCGTCTCGGAGAGTTCCAGAGACGGCGCTGAGCGGGCGGTGTATCTGTGGAATCTATTCACCAGGAAGCACAAGGCGGTTCGGCTCCCCCGTCCGGAGCGGCGGCAACCCCTTTCCATGGGGGACGCTCGTGTAGCTCAAGGGTTTTGCTTCGACGCTAAGTCTAATGACTACCGTGTCGTGAGGATTATTCGATTTGTAGGTGTTCGCCGTCAACGCTTCGGCAATAGGAAGCCTCGAGTCGAGGTTTATTCGGTCCGTGCAGATTCATGGAGGACTTTGGAATGTGAGGTTCCTCTTCTCTGCCACGGCGACAGTGCAGTCTTCTTGAATGGGAATCTGCACTGGTGTTCTTTTAATGAAAAGGGGAACGGATATGGATGCATAGCCTTGTTCAATATCGCGGGTGAGGTGTTTGATGAAATGGCTCTGCCGGAAGAGATGCTTCTCATAGACAGTCTTCATTTTGTGTTGTCTGTGGCGGTATTGAATGGCTTGCTGGCTGTGTTGTTTAGCGGTGGGGAGGCGACTGAGCGGTTTAATTACAATTCTGCTTGTTTCGTTTGGGTTATGAGAGACTACGGCGTCCGTGAGTCTTGGACTAAGCTGTATACTCTCGAGGCTACTGGACCGGTAACAAGATTTGATGGCTTCACGTGGAATGGCGAGCTTCTTATGGAAATATATTGTAAAGAACGAGTTTCTTGGAATCCGATCACGGGACAATTCTCAATTCTTCCATTGTCGGCAAGATACGAAATGGTCCCTGTCGTAGAGAGCCTCTTTTCACTTTAGATATGACTCGATTGCTGCTACATTTATTAGTAAAGATTGATTCTGATTGCTGAAAAGTTGAAAGTTATATCTGAATTGAGAAGATATGGTTTTATTTGTAGGTGCTCTGGTCACAAAATAACGTGAAGAAGTAGTGCGGCGGTGTCCATTTACTTTGGATACTTCTTTGGAATTCATTTTCATTTCACTTTGAGTTTTTGTCTTCTGTATGAGTTAAAGTATGCAACTCAAGACTGCATCTATGATTTCTGCATTGTCAGCACCAGCGGATTTTAGTCCATGCGGAAGAAAATGACAAAGCTTTTTGAATGCTATGAATGTATATGTTCGATGCTATGCCACCATAAGCATTTTGCAGCTTTCATAAAACCAAATTATTCATGGCTTGAATCACACATCTTGATCCCTGGGCATTGCAACTAGTGTAACTACAGATTACTCTATCTCGTTTCCTATCTCTAGACTTTTTGGTAGCATTGGCAATGTATACCTAGTAAGCTCATTTATCAATATATGCAGACCGCTGCATTAATGGATTAAGGAAACATTGGAGATTGTATTATCATGATACACTCTTTTTCCCCCCAAATGCTGTGTGGTCAGAAGTCTCGCTTCATGTTATGATACACCCATGATTTTGCATGTCAAGCAATATGAGAATTTGGTCTTTAGATGAGATAATTTCTGTGCTTCCTCCTTAGAAAGACATCAGGGAAATTGATTTTAAATTGCAGTTCTCTTCTAAAGTCAGGCGCAAGGTGCTGGAGCTCTTCTTTATTAACAGGAATTCTGGTGATTGGCAATCCAAGTTCACCTGGCTCTAGCAAAAATGGGGGAATGGCAAAGGACAGCAGAAAATGGTGTTGAAGTTTCTTAGGAATAGTTTCCGTGGAAGGCAAGAAACGATCTGCTTCATGGTCAAGCTACTGCTCCCTTGGAGCATGTTCTTAGATTGATTGATTTTTCGCTTAACATTGGTTTGAAGGCTATCTAGTTTCAAAAGGATACATGTTGTGTTTATGATTATCTATATAATATAATGACAGGGATAGTGAAAAGCTAAAACGTGTGAGATTTGCTTATACTATCATCTATAATGAGTATGTCTCTTTATATAACTATTTTCTTGCTACTATCTTTAAAAGCTAAACAATTGACGCGCCAGCCTTTTTTCTTGCCGATCTAAACATTAGGTGTCAACCCAATTTATGGTTGTCAAAAGCACTGTTTGTGTTGAAAATTTTGTGAATTTATGTTATGACATGAGAGTTTGTCAAAAAGTGCTTCGGTGCACTTCTTAAACAATCGAATCAGGTTGGATTCGTGGAATCGTGATCAAGAAGCAGAAGATGGTGATCAAGAAGCAGAAGTAATATTGACCTTCCTACTGTGCGTTGAAGTGTTTGGTTGAAATTGGAAACTGCACTGGGGGCTTCGAATTAGACTAGGACTTGTTCAACGTGGGTTCTTATAAGAACCAGACACTTTAACGCACGGTAAGAAGGTCAATATATCCTGCAAGTAGATTGGATCTCCTTCAGAAGCGCTGGCTTCTTGTTTGATCTGTTTGCTTGTCTTATCCATTTTATTGTTCGATTGCTTCAAGCAAATCATGCATCTGAACAACTTCTATTCTAGAGGAATCTTCCCAACAAAAGCTGACTCCTCCACCACGGCACGACAACGACAAAATCGCTCCACACAATCGCCGGCCGCACTCATGAATGGACCGAGAGACAATGACAGCAAAGAGAATACTTATCAGCTTTTCAATGGAAAGCCGGCTCTCCAAATAGTCAGCGAGGTTTACAAGTGAGATGATGGGCCTAATTTTTCCTTATTCTCGACAACACTGGAGGACTTTTTTGGCTCAATTATGAAACCAAAATCGATGGACAAAGCAGCACCATCGAAAGGGAAGGAGCATAAAGTTGAGGAGAAGGGAGTAAAGTTTGTCCCTCACCCATATTGATTCGCAAACTATTTAGGAGTAATTAGGTTGATGATTTGACTTGTTTTTATGGTTTTTGTTGAAATTTCAGGGTGATTAGGTTTTAGGTAATTTCCATATTTTGGTTATTTTTAGTATTGTTGCATGAAAACTCCATGAAATTTGGGTGCTAAGAATTGGGCAATCGCCTTCAACAACTATTAATTTTTTGTGCCTTTCATGCTTAGTTTTAGTTGTTTTCCTGTAATTCACATGTGCATGCACACACGTATACATATACATATACATATACATATACATATACATTTAATAAAGTAATTCTTCCATCCAATTGGGCAAATATATACACAAACGTTTAACCACCATACTATAACATATTGCAGCCAATTTGCTTCAAGTCCATTGCAGATGCTTCGAGATTTTCAGATTCTTTTACTTTTGACTTGACGTTTTCATATTTCGTTTATGAATAGGCATAATCAATAAGGAGAATTACTAATCTTAAGTAATCAAATGCTATATATCCCTTTATCTTGGTATTTCCTTTGATTGTTTCAACTCTTCTTCTTCTTTTGAGTATTTTTTCTATGATTTGTTTTGGTCGGCTTTTGATTAAGACCAGTGCAACGACACAGAAATTCGTGATATGTCCGTGTAGTTACTATCCCTTGAAATCTAAATACATAAACCATTTGGGAAAATTCTGGTTTATCAACATATCTCTATTTTTTAAAGTTTTTTTTTTTTTTTTAACCAATAAGCACTTCAGACACTTAAAGAATGACTTATCCTAGGATTCATAACTAGTTTAGAAAACCTTTGTCTATTAAAATACAGTTCTCATGTAGTTTTAGTGTATAATCCTCCTAACCATAAAAAGGGAATCCTTAATAAACTCCATAGCTACGTTCTTTCATTCAATCATGTCTTAGAACAACTCGCATTATGGAGGCATCTTCCTGACGAAACCCGACTCCTCCACCATGGAACAACAACAACTGAATTGTTCCACACAATCGCCGTCCACACTCACGAATGGACTGAGAGATGATGATTGCGGGGGGAATACTTACAAGCTTTTTAGAGGAAATACCGCTGTCTAGATAATTAAGGAGATTCACAATTGAGATGATGGTCCGAACTTTTCCTACTTCACGACAACGCCAAAGGAATATTTATAAACTGTTTAGAATTATTAGGTCGATGAGTTGACTTGTTTCTATGTGGTTTCTTGAAATTTCTGGGTAATTAGAGTTTGCTCATCATAATGTAATCAGGACCAAATAGCTCTTCTTTTTTAAGTCCACATGGACATTCCTTTGACTGTTTTCCTATCAAAATGGATTGGTCGCTGTCACAATATCAAAGATAATTTTAGCTTGCCAATTAGAATTCTCGAAAAGAGGGACGACAATCAACACTCTTAAAATTCAAAAAGACTCCGGTTAAAAAATTGTACACGTTTAATCTCGTTTTTATGAAAGATTGCTCAAAGGCCAAGTTGACAATTTTGATCAGGTAGAGAAAAATTCTTAATCGAAAGTCGACCAAAACAAAGTACAGAAAAGAAACTCGAAAAGATTTGGAAGACTTAATTTATTATATTTAATTTCAGTACTAAATCAACAATAATATCTCACCACTTCAGTTGAATGAAGTCTGTTATGGTTATTTTCTAAAATTATGCTTTATAGTGCAAGACAGATAATATTGGGTCTTCGCTTTGCACAATTATTTCTTTGGATTAATATACTCTGGCACGTATATTTGAGGTGTAGTATAATTCATTACAATTGCGACGCCAAATTCCATAATCAGTACAACTAACTGGAACATGCGAGGAGTCAATATTATTATTATTATTATTATTATTATTATTATTATTATTATTATTATTATTATTATTATTATTATTATTATTATTATTATTATTATTATTATTATTATTATTATTATTATTATTATTATTATTATTATTATTATTATTATTATTATTATTATTATTATTATTATTATTATTATTATTATTATTATTATTATTATTATTATTATTATTATTATTATTATTATTATTATTATTATTATTATTATTATTATTATTATTATTATTATTATTATTATTATTATTATTATTATTATTATTATTATTATTATTATTATTATTATTATTGTAAAATGTATTAAGAGCATGTATCGTAGTTGCCCTAGGTCTACTGACAATGGACAAGATTATTGGTTGCAAAATGTAAACTAAGTTACATCAAATCATATGTGTGTGTGTGTGAGTATGCGTGTGTGTAAGGATTAAGTTCATAACTTATGCCGGTGACAGCTATCATTTGAGTTTGCCATACTTATCCTTAAGTTGGTAAGAAAAGGGGCTCGGACATCAATTATTAATTATTTAGCCTTTGTAAAGATAGTAACTCAAACACAAATTATATAAAAGGAAATACTCATCATTGGGGTTGCAAAAGGGGAAATACGCAATTGCAACAATTTAAGCTCTGTGTGTTAATTTGTCGGTTATCTTAGGAGTAAAAACTTGTGTAACTTCAATGGAAAAACTTGAGCTCTGTGCGTTAATTGGCTTGTGGAGGTTTAATGCAAGTATTGATGTCTTTATGTAAAGCGTGAATTGAGCACCAAGTTTTTGAAAAATCGATGATTAACGGTTATACATTTATCATTTTGTTCTCTCAGACATTCAAGAAAGCTGAACAAGTTAGACTCACATATCATGAAAAACATTTCTTTACTTGTTTCCTTTTATCAAGAAAAACCAAATACATTTGACACAAATTAGTGAGGAGTTTTCTCAAAATTCAATTGTGAGATGATAGCGGAGTAGGTATAGCATGTTAATTTCTGTGCTTGGATTTGAAAAAAATAAATAAATGTAATTAGATTTTGATGCTGGAACTATTCACCATTCACAAAAAAGTTCTTTGAGCATTGAGATATGCAAAGAACTGTTATTGTTGATATGTACGTTTAATTCATTATGCTTTCTTGAATGTCTAAGGGAACAAAGCTGTGAAATCTAAATAACTATTTTTCATCTATCTTACAAAAACTTGGCGTTCGGTTCACACTTCATAGAAGAGAATGGTACTTGCCAAATAAACCTCTGCAACCCATTTAATAATTTACATCCTAGAGTTTCAAAAAGAAATCACCACACACAATCTAAATTTTTCACTGGAACTACACAAGTTTCCGTTTCTTGGAGAGACGAGAGAATTCTTTTGTCTTTAAAAATAAGTGTACTTTATATATTTAAAATACAAGTTAAGTATCAGATTTATGCTTTATCTTATAATATAAGCTAGGGCGATTGCGTGTAGTGGATTATGCATAGAACGAAATTGTGTCCTTAGAGTTTCAATTGCCATTACTAATCACATATACTTGTGAATCTGGGGATCTTTCCATTAGAATTTAAGAATAAGACATGTTGGTTCAATGAAAAGTTTTGTATTCTCTCATTGATCAAATGGAACAAAGCTGCGGAGGTTTAACTTGTGAGTGCCATTTTGACATATGAAGAGTAAATTATTGAGGGCCGAGCTTTTCGAAAAGCTGTTATTAACTAGTTTCTTCTAGATCAACAAAACTGAAAATATTAATATTCTACATATAATTAAAAGAACAATTATATACTTATTTCCTTTACAACAAGAAAACTGAAAACATATTACACTAATATATACACGAAGATTATCTTTGCATCAAAGAAAAGAAAAACATATACTTGTTGAAGAAAGAAAGCATAGAAGCTTCGTCCAATGTTCTTCTTTTGTTTTTTTGGACCCAATTGGGTCGAACTTGAATATAATGGACAATCTTAAATAGATTGCTCAATGACCAAGTTGACAATTTTGAGGGATAGAGAAAAATCCCTAATTGAAGGTTGACCAAAAAACAAGTTGCATAAAAAAAAAAATGCTCGAAAAGAATTGCAAGATGAAAAGTTGAAAGAATCAAAGGAGATACGAAAATAAGGAGATGTATAAACATATACTTACTTTGAGCGTTAGCATTTCTCCATACGATTATGCCTACTCGTATGTCACATATGAATAAAAAAATCAAGTTAAAGTGAAAATACCTTGAAATCTCGAAATATCTCCAATGGAGTTGAAGCAAAATTGGTGTAGTCAGTGAAAATTGGGCGAAGGTCAAAGGGAGGAGGATTTGTGAAAGGCTAATATATGCCTCTTCTATTAACATTCAATATGGATTAAAGATTAGAGATTATTTTATGTGACCTAATCACATCCCCCTTATCAAAGGCCAAAGAGTCGAAAGATTCTATGAATTTTCATATATTCCATGCATTTAGATTTATATCGGGGAATATACCAAAAAAATCATAAACCTATGGTATTAGTACCAATTAAGTTTTAAACCTTTCAATTAAACTAATTTAATCATAAAATTTGTCATATTAGTACTAATTTAGTCATTCCAGCAAATTTTGGCTAGTTGGCATTAACATGAAATTCTTTGGGAAGAAAAGATTATCTTAAACTAAGGTTTCAAAGATTATCTTATTGAACTTCTTTGGGAAGAAAAAAGACTCTGTATTGATTGAAAACCTATGAAATTATGAAATAAAAGTTGTCGATAAGTTTTCAACGATAGGAATGTAGCTGTTTGGAAGACACAAGGAGGAGAGCGGCTTGGAAAACGAGAAAAAAATGATAAAGAAAAAAAGAAAATTGAAAAAAAAAAAAAGAGGAGCAAAGGGAGATTCATCCCTGATCAAATTAATTGTGCAGATAAGTCCATATTTTCGAGGTAATTTTAAGAGGTAAATAGGTATCAATAAATTTGGAGAATCTTAATTTATAAGGAAACATTTGTTGAGGCAATGAGAAAATTCTATAAATTTAGAGAATCTTAAAGATCGAGAGATTTGTACATTGAAGCCCCTTTCGCTCAGCCCCACGCAGAGCAGCTTCTTTTTTCCTTTCTTCTTTTCACTCTGCTCTGATGAAAGGCCTCTAGGGTTTCTATATCTGTTGGAGCAGGGTGCAAAGAAGAAAGAAAAAGAGAAGAAGAAAAGGGAGGAACAAAAGAGGTCATATGCAGAATTTTGCTCTACCTGTGAAAATTGTCGATTTCTCCGTTGAGGAATCTCTTATGGACAACGAGATCAACCAGATCAAAGAAAAAAAGGAGGAGAAAATTAGATGTAACTTATATGCTTTCTTCCTTCAATCAACACTCGATTTTTCTCTTCATTGATGCAAAGAAAATTGATTCTCCAAAAATCAATCTTAGCTTTTATCCAAGTGTCTCGGAGATAAATCTCTACTTATTTCAATCACCATTGCTAATCAACATCTTGTGATTTCGCAGCTAGCTTGTTCCCAAGATCTAGTGGAATGAGCAGCCGATTCACAAGATATGATTGCTAATGACAACAAGTCTGGAGAAAGATCAAGATTCACAAGACATAATTGCTAATGACATCGAGTAGAAAGATCAAGAATGCTGCAATCACCTCAAGTAGTCACAAAGGCTACACAACGAGAAGGTACTAATTTTTTCTTTTTTGGTTTGCGGAAGTCAGGGACACCTCCACATGAGAGTGGAGATTATAAGATGCTTGAAAAGTAATTGATGGAATAATCTACTGTTAATAGAAATTAGAGTGATTTGAATAAGACCGAAGTGAGATTATGTTTTTGCTTTTGGAAATTTGTATGTTTAAAGAAAACTAAGCAATGATGCTTTTGACATATTGAAAACTTTGTCATCTACGTTTTCTTTTAGTCGTATTGAAAAAAGCAAAATTAGGTAGGTGATGTGCCACTAGGTAATCTGAAATACTATATTAACTTGGGTTTATTTCCCAAAAGAAAGTACATGACGTGAACGAACAATCTTAAATGTAGTTCTTTGAGTTCCATAAAGCAGAAGGCAAACAAGAAAACCTTTCAAGGACCTAAATACTTGCGCGCGTAGAGATAATGAAGAAAAGAGAAAAAAAATTGTCAAGCAATAGAAACGGCGTTCTTATGCCATTTAAAAAGACAACAAAGGAAAGGATCTCATGAGATTTTTTCTTTACGGGAGTTGCAATGGTGAATGTGACATAAATTTAAATGCGTGGAATATACACAAAGTCATGGAATCCAAATGACTGCATCCCCCTTTGATAGGGGATGTGATTGAGTCAATGAAATAATATCTAATCTCTAATCCATATTGAATGGATCAATTAACAGAATCATTAACATTAAACTAAATTTACAAATATATATATATCATTTATCTATATCTATATAATTTATCTATGATACATTCAGTTGTTACGAATATAGTATAATAAGTATTATTGTGTGTCATAGAATTAGATTTGCTATGCATATATTGACACAATCATGATAGAATTTGAAATTTGAAATTTTTCTCTGCCTTATAATTGTTAGACGTGTTGTTAGACTAACTATATATCTCTATACAAACTGAGGGTCCATTTGTTTCATGATAAATAATTATTTAAAAAATATTTTCCGATAAATGGTTGTATCGCTTAAGAAAATGACAAATGAAAAATATTTTTTTATCATCAACACAATAACTATGGATTTATGAACAGTGGATAATACAAATATTTTGTGCCGATAAATTCTCTAAATGATATAACCTATAGATTCAGAGGCTTATATTTTATTTGATGCGTTTTGCTGGTGCAAGGAGGAGAGCGGTTTTTGAAAATTGGAAAACGGGATAAAGAAAGAAAAGAAAAGGTTAAAAAAAAGTGGAGCAAAGGAAGAATCATCCTAGGTATCCAAATTAATTGTGCGGATAAGTCCATATCTTTGAGGGTAATCTTAATATGTATATAGTTATCCTCAACTTTAGAGAATCTTAATTTATAAGGAAACATACGATGAGGTAATGAGAAAATTCTATAAATTCAGAGAATCTTAAAGATCAAGAGACTTGTTCAGTGAAGCCTCATTCAATCAGCGCCAGGCTTCTTTTTCCTTCCTTCTTTTCACCCTGCTCCGTTGAGAAGCCACTAGGGTTCCAATATCTGTTGGAGCAGGGTGAAAAGAAGAAAGAAAAAGAGAAGACAAAAAGGAGGAAGAAAAGAGGTCATCAACGGAAGCACAAAGTGAGTTTCTTTTCTGCGTTTTGTTTTGGTCGACTTTTGGTTCATGATTTTGCCAGACCACTGAGTTAACTGACCGGCAGACGTCTCCGGTTTAGTCATTCGCTGTCTTCGCAGGAAAGCATCGTTTCTCATCTTGTCTTGTTTTCCTCTTGGGCCATCGGGAACTCAATCTCAGTCAAAGTAAAACGTGGGTACTTGCTTGATGACTCATCTCTGTGTTTTTGTCTCGAACTCCTTATCTCTCCTTCCTATAAGTTGCTCCGATTATGGCAGGGGACTTCATACTTTGTTTTGGCTGTTTTCGTCAAAGCTATGCCGGATGATCATTCTATTGCAAATGAAAAAAGGAGAACATTAGATGTGACTTGTAATTGTGGTTCGCCGAGGGGTTTGTCCCAGATCTCCCATGATCTTTTGGAAAGTCATACGTATGCTTAGAATATTGTCTGCCTTGTGTTCCTCCTCACAATTCTCAGCAGATGATGAAGACGAAAGTTCGTTTAATTGTGCTTCACACTGCATGATTTGCGGGCTGTGATTTCTTTGGTCAACAAGAAGTTAATTAGCTAGAGGAAGTGAGAGTCCCTTCCTTCTGTATGAATAGAAAAGCATCAGAACTGTTGAAATTGGAATCTCAGGGCACAGATATACGACTTGAGGATCGGCAAGTTTCGTATAGTTCTCATCATTCTAATTTGGCAGAAATAGTTCTGCTAAAGAAAGAAAAAAGAAAGGTAAACAAAAAGGAGCAAAGGGAAATTCATCCTAGCCATCCAGACTAATTGTGCGGGTAAGTCCATATCTACGAGATCAATCTTAAATCATAAATTGGTATCCTTAATTTTGCAGAATCTTAATCTATAACAAAACATTTGATGAGGCAATGAGAAAATGTTGGAAGATATGATACTATTCTAGAGATCATTTATTTTAGTCAATTTAGGATTAGATCTGATACACTTAGATTTAAGAAATATACTCATTCTTTATTTATTATTCTCATTGTATTATATAAAGATAGATCTGTACATCACTTCATAATACGAATCAATATACACAGAAATCTTCCCACGTCTTCTTCTAGCTATTTTTCTTCTTCAAACAGATTTTGACATGGTATCAGAGCTAGGAGGTCCTGAGTTCGACTATTCCAGGCCCCTATTTGTCTCCCCAATTAAATTTCCACGCTTAGTACTAGGCAAAAAGACCAGACTAAGCGTGAGGGGGAGTGTTAGAATATTTAAATAATAAACCACGTTTTCATCTATCAGCTTAAGCTTTTAGAACAGTTGGCAGTGGTCCCACAAAATCTCACATGGTATCAGAGCAGACGCTCTTTACCTAGCTTCCGCAAACTTCTTTCCTGATTGCCTACCGGATAGATTATCACCTTGTTGCTGCAGAAACCCTAACCTGCAAAACAAGGTTAGCACTCCGGTGTAGGAATCAGTAGTTGAACTTTCTTTGAAAATAAACGACTTCGTTCCTTCTTACCTCCTATACTTACCGACACCATGTCTAAAGACCATTCGTCGGCGTCGGAAGAAAGGATCCCAGAAGAATCAACGATGCAGCAAGGAACCAATGTCTCAGATCTGACCTAGGCGCCAAGGATTCAGGCCCAGCCCAACCAGGGACAACCCATCACGGGCCAGTCCATCTAGTGGCTGCCTGTCCAAATGGCGCCCGGCCCATGGTTCTACAGACCATCGCAGGTAACCCACGGAGAGCAAATTCCAGCCGATGGAGGCTCACCGACCGCACCTGGGGCAGGCTCATCCACCGAGCCGGGTTTATTTTATGCAGATCGTGTACCCGAATCGGGTAATCCGGGTTTGGGATCGAATCCCTACCCGGTTCCCCGACCCGGTTATTTTCCATATCCGATTATCGCCGCCAGCGGACGACCGGAACCCGGCGACCCGCTTTACACCACAACGGCCGACGGCCCAGAGCTACGGCTCATCGCCCAGCAACTAACCGGGGCCAATAATTACTCAAGCTGGTCGCGGGAATTCCGGCGAGCGTTGGTAACGAAAGAAAAGGACGGATTTATCGATGGAACCGTTCAAATTCCATCCGACGAGCGTCAGGCACGATTATGGCGGAAATGCAACCAGTTAGTCCGAACATGGATCGGTAACTGTGTTACCTCCGAAGTCGCGGCCGGATTACCGCCGACGGAAGACCCAAAACAGATGTGGGAAAATATAAAAGAAATGTACGGGAAATTAGATCGAGTTCGAGTTTTTTCGCTAACCCAACAACTCTCAGATTTGAAACAGGGAAATATGAGCGTGGCCAGTATTTACAACAAAATTTCTGCATTATGGAATGAGTTGGAGTCGGTGGAAGAGAAATTAGAAGGACCGGAATCAACCCTACAACAGTACCGGGCCATTCGTGAACGAGAGAAAATCACAAGATTTCTTCTCGCCCTAAATGAATCTTACCTCTCGTTTCGGACGCAAATACTTACCATGGATCCGACGCCGACGCTCGCTCGGATCTACCAGCTTGCCATACAGGAGGAAAGCCAGCGTCTTGCTGTGCCCGAGACTCATAAAGATGGCGTTGCACTCGCTGTCCATGGAGGCGCTCTTCACAGAGGAGCTGCGAAAAGGGGGCAAGGAGATCGAACGAGTGGACACGGCGGACATTTTTTAGGGTTCTCTGGAAGCGGTGATTTAAAGAAAGGATTGGACGGCTACGATCTCTCCAGAAGATCCGACGGTCCACGAACACTGCACCCACTAATCGGATCTGATGGCTACCGAGGCTTCTCTTCAGCAGCATCGGATGGTCCACGCATTATTGGATCCGACGGCTCGCGGAATCTCTTCACATCCGACGGCTCCCACGAAGCAGCAATGAATCCTTATCTAAAAACGCCAATCGGACCGACCTATGCCGCAACGTCAAAGGGAAATTTCAAAGGCAAAGGTAAATTATATTTTGATTACTGCAAGCGTCCACACCATACAATCGACAATTGTTGGAAACTGCACGGCAAGCCCGGGGAAAAAGAAAAAAAGAATTCCTCAACTGTTTTTCAGGTTACAGGTCAATATGCTGATAATTCTAATCAGCCAATTAGCCAAGAACAGTATCAAGAACTTATGAGGGCTTTCAAAAAATTGGATACATCTAACAAGACTGGGAGCTTCACAGGTATTTCATATTGCTTGATGAATTCAATTTCCCATGATAAATGGATAATTGATTCAGGAGCTAGTGATCATATTGCTTGTGATAAAAATTTTTTCTCAAAAATCCAGAAATTATCCACACCAGCTTCAGTACAGCTTCCTAATGGTAATTTCGCAATTGTCATGATGATTGGAACAGTAAACCTTAACCCACTCATAACACTCAAGAACGTATTATATGTTCCTGATTTCAATTTCAATCTAATATCGGTTTCTCGAGTCTGCGAAGAGAATTCATGCCAAGTCCTATTTCATTATGATAAATGTATATTTCAGGCCCTTTCGACTGGCAGACCGATGGGCTTGGGTAGTATCTCTCAAGGGCTATATTTCTGGATCAAGGTTCTCAGCATTTCCAATTTATCATATGTTGAATTGAATAAAATGTCATTGTGTAATTCTGCTACCAATGATAAAAATTCCATTAATCATCAAAGATTGGGTCATAGTGCTTCTTTTCCTTGTTCTCATTGCCCCGTTTGTCCTCTAGCAAAACAAACTCGTGCATCCTTTCCAAATAGCATTTCTCGTGCAAAGAGTCCTTTTTCTTTAATCCATACTGACATTTGGGGCCCTTATCACACACAACATCGTGATGGTTCTCGTTTTTTTCTCACAATTGTGGATGATTTTTCAAGAGCCACATGGGTTTTTATGATGCAGTCAAAAGGCCAAGTCTTCCATTATATGCAGACTTTCTTTTCTTTATCCAAAAATCAATTTGGGAAGTCTATTCAGCGCATCCGCACTGACAATGGAAGGGAGTTCTTCAGCAATGAATGTGAAAATTTCCTCTCCTCAAATGGAATTTTGCATGAAAGCTCATGTATCTATACCCCGCAACAAAATGGCATTGTTGAGCGTAAGCACCGTCATTTATTAGAGGTATCTCGTGCCCTTAAATTTCAAGCATCTATTCCTGATAATTTTTGGGGGGATTGTGTAGTCACGGCTGCTTATTTGATTAATCGTATGCCAAGTCGTGTCCTTAATGGCAAGACTCCGTTTGAAATGCTTTATGGAAGGAAACCAAAAATTCATCACTTAAGAGTTTTTGGCTGTCTATGCTATGTGACCACGGTAGGATCTCGAGACAAGATGAGTCCCCGAGCCCGTCAATGCATATTTATGGGGTATCCAACTCTACAAAAGGGATATAGAGTTTTCGAACCGTCCACTGGAGAGTTTTTTTATAAGCAGGGATGTCATCTTTCACGAGGAAATATTCCCCTTCCGAAATAAGTCGGAATCTTCTGAAAATTCCGATAGGGCTTCCGACTCTACTCATTTTATATTAGATGAAGATCCACTTCCTAGCCAAACGTACATTCTACCAAATGTACAAGAAGCATCATCCTCAGCCTCTGATGAAAATTCCATGGATGACTCCAATATGCATTCTTCTATGAGAAATACAGAAAAAGTTGATGCGACATCTCCAGAGCATATCAATAATAAAGAAATGCGACACAATGAGGAGATATCTTCAACTTCAGAGCCTCAGATGCCTAGACGATCTGGGCCCATTAGCCGTCCACCTACATGGACAAAAGATTATGTTTGCGCGGCTTCAAATTCATCAGGTACACATTATCCCATCTCCACATATGTATCTTTCCATAGATTATCACCTGATCATATGTGCTGCATTAGTAAAGTATTTGAGGAACAAGAACCGTCTCATTATGATGAGGCTGTCAAAGACCCACGTTGGCAAGAAGCCATGAAAAAAGAATTGCATGCCTTGATGGACAATCATACATGGGATATTGTATCATTACCACCACATCGCAAGTCAATTGGATGTAAGTGGGTAGACAATATCAAATATAGAGCAGATGGGTCTGTTGAACGATACAAGGCTCGGTTAGTGGCCAAAGGTTTCACTCAGAGAGAGGGTTTTGATTATCACGAGACTTTCTCCCCAGTAGCAAAAGATGTCACAGTTCGTATTTTTCTATCCATTGCTGCATTTCGTGATTGGTCATTACATCAAATGGATGTTCATAATGCTTTCCTTCATGGAGATTTAGATGAAGAAATCTATATGGATCTTCCACCGAGTTTATGGAGACAGGGGGAGTCCATGGTGTGTCGTCTTCGTAAATCCCTTTATGGACTCAAACAGGCCTCGCGACAGTGGTATGCCAAGTTCACCAGTGCACTATCAGCTGTAGGTTTCAAACAATCTAAGCATGATTATGCACTTTTCTCCTGGACAAAAGGTACGTCATCTGTCTACTTAATGATATATGTTGATGACATACTTATCATGGGAAATGATGAACTTGCTGTGAAGACCCTTAAAGAAAATCTCCATACTGCTTTTCATATTAAAGATTTGGGGTCACCAAAATACTTTCTTGGGATTGAGATAGCACGTTCGGAACGAGGTATTTCTCTTAGTCAACAAAAGTATGTGCTAGAGATTATATCAGAAGCAGGATTATCAGGATGCAAACCAGCAGCCATTCCTATCGAGCAAAATGTCAAATTGACTACTGCGGACTATGATGCGGGTCTTCAGTCTACAGAAAATGATCCGCAACTCAAGGATCCGTCGAGTTATCAGAGACTAGTTGGGAAACTCATCTATCTGACTATGACGAGGCCTGACATTTGTTATGCTGTTCAGACACTCAGTCAATTCATGCATAGACCAAAATAGTCTCACATGAATGCTGCTTTGAAGGTGGTGAAGTATTTGAAGAAATGTCCGGGATTGGGAATCCTTCTTTCTCGCAATTGCAACATGGAAATGACAGCTTACTGTGATGCGGATTATGCAACTTGTCCTATGAGTAGAAGATCCATCACTAGTTTCTGCATAAAACTTGGGGAATCTTTACTCTCATGGAAAACAAAGAAACAATCTACCGTATCCTTGTCATCAGCAGAAGCAGAGTATCGGTCCATGGCGAAGGCTGTTTGTGAAGTAGTTTGGTTACGAGGATTGCTTCTAGACCTTGGAGTGAAAGTCAAGGGACCAACCTTGCTGTTTTGTGACAATGATTCTGCACTTAAACTTGCTGCAAATCCTGTGTTGCATGAAAGAACGAAGCATATAGAAGTCGATTGTCATTTCACTCGAGAGAAGATCCAAGAAGGAATAATTGAAGCAAGGGGAATCAGAACCATAGAACAACCCGCTGATATATTTACCAAGCCTTTGAGTCAGAGACATCATTCATATCTCCTAGACAAGCTTGGCGTCTTGGACATATACAAGCCACCAGCTTGAGGGGGAGTGTTGGAAGATATGATACTATTCTAGAGATCATTTATTTTAGTCAATTTAGGATTAGATCTGATACACTTAGATTTAAGAAATATACTCATTCTTTATTTATTATTCTCATTGTATTATATAAAGATAGATCTGTACATCACTTCATAATACGAATCAATATACACAGAAATCTTCCCACGTCTTCTTCTAGCTATTCTTCTTCTTCAAACAGATTTTGACAGAAAATTCTTTATCTTTAGAGAATCTTTATCTTTAAAGACCGAGAGACTTGTACAGTGAGGCCCCATTCAATCAGCGCAATGCGGAATGTTGCTTCTTTTCACCTTGCTCCAATTAAAAGGTCACTAGGGTTCCAGTATCTGTAGGAGCAAGGTGGAAAAAAGAAAGAAAAAAGAGAAGAAAAGGGAGGAAGAAAAGAGGTCATCAACGGAAGCCAAAGTGAGTTTCTTTTTTCCAGTTTGTTTTGGTCCACTTTTGATTCAGAATTTTTGTCTACCCCGTCAAAATTGTCAACTTATCCAATGAGGAATCTCTTATGGACAATGATGTTGTCCCTCACATTCGAATTCGATACAACCAGATCAAAGAAAAAAAAGGAGAGCATTAGATGTAAATTATATACTTTCTTTTTTCAATAAACACTCGTTTTTCTCTTCATTGATGCTAAAAAAATTGATTTCCCACAAACCGATCTTAATTCATATTTAGGTGTCTCAAAGAGAAATCTCAACATAGATCTTCAATTGCCATTACTAATCAATATCTTGTGATTCGCCGACTTGTTCATTCCCAAGATCTAATGGGACGAGCTGCAAATTCATAAGATATGATCACCAATGGCAACAAATGAAGTACCTCTAGTCATCCGGAGCCACGCGATACACAAAACTTCCATTTATCTTTGTGTAGAGGTGCTCTATTTGATCGGCTATGAGCTATTTCCTCAGTCATTGGTCCGTGTCATAGATCGTGACCGAGTGCATTAATTCTGGCCTGGAACATTTCTTAGTCATGTGGGTCATGGTCAAGCCAAGCAGCCATTGAAAATGAATCGATGATCGAGTTCCTTAAGAATTGATGATCCATGAATCCCTTCAATAAGATGAGACCATGCCTTGGGCCTAAATGAGTCACGATCTTGTGATGACCAAACCATGATGGTGCCACGATGAGCCCACAATGAGTCTACAGAAAGATCAAGAATGTTGCAATCACCTCAAGTAGTCATAATGTCTTCACAATGAGAAGGTACTGATTGAATCTCATAAAATAATTGGTAAGAATTTCTCACTAAATTTGGCACGATTGGATGAAAGATAAAAAGAACATTAGATGAAACTTATGTGCTTTCTTTCTTCAATAGATATTCGTTTTTCTTTCACTGATGAAATTTCATTTCATATATATTGTTGATTTGCATCTCTTCCTTCTCTTTTTCATTCTTTTTCTATTCTCCTCATAATAATAATTATTTGACGCTGTGTCAAACAATTCTATTCATTCACTCTTAAGTGTTGTGGGGAAATTGATTATCGACCAATGTGCTGTAAATGGATAGTTTCATGGACTGATGCGTAAAATGTGTTCATTTTTCTTGATAAAAAGAGAAAGGAAGAGATCTGTTTTTTGTTGATATGTGCATTTAATTCGTTCATTTTTCTTGAATGTCCAACGGAACGAAGCTTTGAAAACTGAATTAACGTTTTTCAACCACTTTTCTACGCTTCATATAAGAGATGCGTAGCTGCCAGTCAAACCTTCCCAAGCCATTCGATATTTTCTATCCAAGAGTTTCAGAGCCTAAGTTTTCCACGGAAGCTACACACCCAGAGAATTCTCTTCCATCTCTGATTTGATGGAAAGAATGCCGGGCTCACAACACGCGAACAGTGATGGCAACATTGGCAACAAGTTTGGAAAGCGCCGGCCAATTGTTTGGATAGTCAAGGGCTTCTCCTACTTTAAGCGAATTCTACAGGGAAACCTTTTTGGTTGGCAGAGCAGTAGTGCTGCTGATGGAGGAGGAGATAATCGAATTGCAAGGGTCCACCCAGCACGAGTGGAGGAGGAAGACGTTCCTAATTATCAGGCGGGAAAGGTTCAAGATCAAGAATCAATACATGGATCTGATTGAAGAAAGAGTGACGATTTTGTCGTGGGAGAAATTAACGGAATCAACCCTGCATCAGAAGCAAGAAGATCCTCACAATTGGCCGAAGAAGTTTCGATGGTGAGATCTCATGGACAGACAAGAGACGACGTCGTTTTCACACCCAACAGCACCGATATGAGTTTAAGGGAGTGGCCATTGCTAGGCTTCAATCATGGAATGGAAGTGATGGTTTTAGGCGATGGGCCTAAGTTGGCCTGTCCGCCCATGTTGGGCCTGAAAGCCCGGCCCATAGGATTAGGGCCCATAGATGAAGGGGTACGTTCCTTTCTGTTGGAGGGACGTATAAAAGGAGAAAGAGGGAGGGAGGAACACACCCGTTGGCATAACGAACGTACGTTCCTCTCCCTCTCTCCCTCCAAAAGAAAAACGAGTGCAAACGGCGATGCCATCTTCCCTTCAATGCCAATCAACGTCATCGGATCGAACATGATCGGTTTTCTCTTCCTCTTATCGGCATTGGTGTTTAATCTGTGGTTAACAAGATACGCTCGATTCCGTGGTGTGTTTTACGATCGGTGATACATGTATTTCCCAGGCTTATCTTCCGCATTTGTTTTAGGGGTTCGATTTAGTGTCGAATTCGGTTTTTGGGAACCCAATAATCCCAACATTGGTATTAGAGCCCTAGTTCATGTTTTCCCAATCCCTTTGATGTTTTTTGATTGATTTTTTGCGAAAATAATCGGCCGACACGGATCGGGGCGAGAAATCCCGACACCCGAGCACTGTTCATCCACTTTTTCCAGTTTCCGTAAGTCGAAATAAATTTCTGAAAGCATAGGGTGAAAGAGCTCGTCGAGACGAGTCCGCTAACATGTCGTGCGCCGCCGGGCAATGCCGGACGCGCCCACACGCGCGGCCAGAAGCCGCTGCGCGTGGGTGCGACGTGCCTGAAGCGCTGGCTCGGCTAGTGCGTGCGCCACACGCGCCGGTCGGCGAACCGATGCGTGTTGACGTCACTGTGACGTCACGGTAACCGCCGGGATGACGTCATTGTCAACGACCGTTGGACGGCCGGTCACCGGCCGGCGACCCGACCCAACTCGACATGTGTGGAAGCCGGGCGCGTGGCGTGCACGCGCGTGGCACTTGCCGGTCAGTTCGTCCGACCGGCCCGACCGGTTCGACCGCCCCGTCCGGTTCGATTGGCAAGCCCGACGACCGGCGACCGTTGACCGGCATTGACTTGTTGACCCAGAAAAAAAAAAAAAGGAATTTGTTTCTTTTTTCAATTATGCCTATGTGGGTTATATGTAATCCATTGTTTATTCTGCATTAGTTACATGAATCATGGAAATTTATGTATTTTCCTTTATGTACATTATGGATTATAAGTAATCCATTTTTAATTCTGCATTTGTTGTAAGAACTATGATGCGTTATGCACGGATACTTGCAATCCCGAGAACAGACGAGGGAAGTGCAAGACTTAAAAGGCTGATGACAGAGTTAGCTGATTATCGGTGGCATGATAGTGATTTAGTATCACATGTGGTCAGGGTCAATCAGATGATACAGGAAATCATCTGGAATGGTTATCTTATGCTAGATTTTGAGAAGGTGCCGGCTTTGATGAATACTCTTTCACCTGAATGACAAACAGTATTAGATCGGCTATGGGAGGTCAACGTGGTCCCGGGTTATAGGAGGCTAGTGGAAGCTTTTGTAAGAGAATACTATAGGATTGAATTAACCAAAACTTCAACCCTTAGATTGAGCGCCACATGGCGCAGAGTGAATACGCCTTGGAGGCGACATGAAAGCTCTTCAAAAGTTTTTCCATGGTTGGCAAATGTGCTTTCAAATTTCTTAGATTTTTTGACTGATAGATTAGAAGGAACATTCCATATTTATTTCTTAGATTAGTTTGAGATATTTTTTGGGTGTGAATAACTCTTTCTATGTTGATATATATATATTTTTTTTGTATATATTGCTTAGTGTAATGGATAGCTGTATTATATGAAAGCATTGTTATTCTTTTGGATGTTAGATATTATTTGCTTTCTATTATTGTTGATTGCTGTGGGTAGTTTATAGAAGTTTTTGTAACTTCATAAAATTTATTTTGCATAAGACAATCATATTAATAATAATTTTGAGTTAGGATTTTTGGAGGATGATTGGAAACGTAGTGACCTTTTGATTCTGAAACCTTACTTAAAATTATTCATTGATATGATGAGTCTGTACAAAGTGGATGCATAAATGATAGGCATTAATTATTCGTGCATGTATGTCTGATGTGTTCAGATCGATGGTTTTAGCAATTAAGAACGTAATTGCTGATATGAACGGCAACAATTGTGAAATATTGAATATAAAGATTCAATATGTGCTGGAAAAGCAAGAAGCACTAGAAGCTCTTGACCATGTTATGGAAGATTTTGAGGATGCCGTGCACCACCTTGAGCTAGTAGAGGACTGCCTAACAGCATTTGAGTCGAAAATAGACATTTGCAATGCTGGTTCTAGCTCAGAAAGGGCTTTGAGCTCTAAGCGCAAGCGTATTGATTCATTCAATATGTGGGATTGTAAAGGATCAAGTCCTTGTTGCAAGAAATCAAGAGTTAATCAACACACGAGAGGAAAACGTCTTCAAGTGAAGAAAATATCAAGGGTGAGGTGTTACAGTTATGACAAGAAATGTCACTATGCTCGCAACTGTTGTGAGCCGAAAAAAGGTAAACACCTCTTGTACATTTGAGAACTTTGCTTATGTGTCAAGTTCTATATTATTGGCTGAATCCAATCCTTTGTGGACTGTAGATTCAGGAGAAACAGACCATGTAGCGAAGGATAGAGAATTCTTCGTGAAATTCCGACAATACCAACTGGAACTAAGTAGATCTATGTAGGAAATAACTCTAGAGCTGAGAGTTAAAGGAATTGACACCTGCCAATTGAACATGCGTGGTGCACGCGCCTTGTTCCTACATGATGTTCTATATGCTCCGGAGATTCGTCGAAATTTAAGTGTCTGTTTTGGTGTTGGTTAAGCTTGGTTTTAGTGTGAACTTCCGTAATAGCGGTGTAGATTTGTATTTGAATACAAACTACTATGGTTGTGGTCACTTTCTAGATGGTTTTATTGTACTAGATGTTGACTGTGGTGATGTCAATATTTGTTATTCCCTTGTTTCATGTCTTCTACTTAATATGATAATGATGTAATTATGTGGCATGCTAGACTTGGTCATATTGGCCAATAACATATGAATATACTAGCCAAAGAGGGCTTGTTGGACA
Organism: Eucalyptus paniculata subsp. matutina; assembly: GCA_017140255.1. Taxonomy (NCBI): domain Eukaryota; kingdom Viridiplantae; phylum Streptophyta; class Magnoliopsida; order Myrtales; family Myrtaceae; genus Eucalyptus; species Eucalyptus paniculata. The sequence continues at coordinate 14,118,430 of CM029438.1, forward strand.
ACATTGAAAAAGTCAATTTGCCCAGATGTGAGCATTGCCTAGTAGGGAAAACGACAAGGAAACCATTTGGAAAAGGTAAAAGAGTTGAATTTCCTCTGCATTTAATCCATTCTGACGTCTGTGGTTCAATGAATGTGAGAAGAAGGCATGTGGCTGTTTATTTCATCACTTTTATAGATGATTATACTCAATTCGGATATGTCTATTTGATTTCTCATAAATCTGAATCATTGAGTTGTTTCAAAAGGTTTATGAACTTTGAAGAAAATCAATTAGGCAAGAAAATAAAAGCATTGAGATCCGATCGAGGTCGAGAATATTTATCTGATGAGTTCATAAAATTATGTGATGAAAAAGGAATAGAAAGACAGTTGTCTATTTCATATACTCCTCAACAAAATGGTGTTGCAGAGAGAAGAAATAGAACCCTACTGGAAATGGTTAGGTCCATGATGGCGCATGCTAACTTACCTATTACTTTTTGGAGTGATGCGTTGTTAAGTGCTGCCTATATACTTAACCGGGTGCCTTCCAAATCAGTTACTTCCACTCCATATAAGTTATAGACAGGTAGAAAATCGGACTTAAGTTTTCTTAAGTCATGGGGTTGTGTTGCCTATACTCATGAGTCCTCTTACAAGTTTGGGAAATTGGGTCCTAAAGGAAATAAGAGTATTTTAATGAGATACTTTGAATACTCGAAAGAGTATGTGTTCATAGGTGAACAGGAAAATAGGAGTATAACTGAATTTGAATCACGAGATGTGCACATTCTTAGAGGATGAATTTCCTAAGAAGGGCGAAATAGGGGAAGATTACTCCCTATTTGTAATCTTGGATCAAGATAATGATATTAATGGAGGTCGTCCAAGTGGGAGTAATATGATAAGTGATGAATTGAATTCAACTCATTCTCAATTACAACCACATGATGAGACATCATCATTATCTAATCTTAGTGGGAGCATAATGGGGAATGATGTGCTAAGTGTACAATCTCTCATACAGCGAATAAGTCACCAAAGTATTTCCCATCGACGTTTTGACATTAAAGGGGAAATTTTTATGATTGCTCCGCAAGATGAGGATGAGCCAAGAAATATTAATGAGGTTATGAATTACCCTAGTAAGGAAAAATGGATTCATGCAATGAAAGAGGAAATGGAGTCAATGAAATCAAACCAAGTCTGGGAACTGGTTGATCTTCCAAAAGGATGCAAAGCTATTGGGAACAAGTGGGTTCTCAAAATAAAGCGAAAGGCTGATGGCTCGATAGAAAGGCATAAGGCTCGCCTTGTGGCGAAGGGGTATAATCAACAGGAATGAATTGATTATGAAGAAACATTTTCTCCTGTAATGAGATTTATCTCAATTCGTATTATTCTGGCTATAATAGCTAGTATAGATCTTGAGTTACATCAAATGGATGTAAAGACCGCTTTCCTTAATGGAGAATTAGAGGAAGGAACATATATGGAACAATATGTTGGTTTCATAGTGAAAGACTAAGAAGAAAAGGTATGTCAACTTTTGAGGTCGATATATGGCCTTAAGCAATCGTTAAGACAATGGCATAATGGCATATGATTTTACAATGATAGATGATGATCATTGTATATATATCAAAAGATCCAATGATCAATTTGTGATCATATCATTATATGTTGATGATATACTAATTGCCGGAAGTAATATAGAGCTTGTCAATACTGTCAAAAGTTGGTTGTCTTCCAACTTTGAGATGAATGATATGGGATTGTAAACCCATATACACTCCTATTGCAAAAGGTGAAGGATTGAGCCATAGACTGTGTCCAAGGACTCCACAAGAGAAGGAACAAATGAAACATGTTCCTTATGCTAATGCTGTTGAAAGTTTGATGTACGCTATGATGTGTACAAGACTTGACATATGTTTTGCAGTTGGAATGGTGAACAGATACCAATCCAATTCAGGTTAAGCACGTTGGAAAGCCGTTAAATGAATACTAAGGTATCTAAAGAAGACTGCTGATTATACGCTGAGTTATTATGGAAAGGATCTACGACTCTAAGGCTATTTTAATGCTGATTGGAGAGGAGATTTAGATGAAAGAAAATCTACCTCTGGGTTTGTTTTCTTACCGAATAATGGCACCATATGTTAGAGCAGTAAGAAACAAAAGTGTATAGCCTTGTCCACGATGGAAGTTGAGTTCGTGGCATTATCAACAGTAGTATAAGAAGGTGTTTGGCTTAAGAGATTTTTTGGATCATTTAGGCGTTATTGGAAGTGCTGCAAATTCATTGTTGGTTAACTGTGGTAGCCAAGCAGCAAAAGCGTACACCAAAGATCCAAAATATCATGGCAAGACCAAACTTATAGATACTAAGTATAATTTTGTCAATGATATGGTTGCACGAAAAGAAGTGAACTTAGAGTACATACTACGCATAGTATGGTAGCGGATCCTATGACAAAGCCAATACCTAGAGATGTGTTTTTGTGACCATATGAAATCTCAAGGATTGCGTAAATGTTGATGTACTGAATATTGTAATTTCCCTAAGTGTTCACATTTGATGAATTTATGTTTTTATCATTAATGCCTATGAATCTTTGTTTTGATCTTTATGCATCTTAATGCTCAATGCATTACTTTGAGTTGAGAAAGTATGTCAGACAGATATAAGATTAGCCCACTTACACAGGTAATCGCCTCTATTTACTGTGTGATAAATAGAGATGAGACTGTTTTTAAGCTTATTATCTAGGTGATAATTGAGAGCTCAAGCTTAAATTACGTATGTCACCTTAACTGGGTGTTAAGATGAGGACATAATATAAACTGTGTTCGAAAGTAAAATACCCAACATATTTTACTTTATCTGTCTATGATGCCAGATGTGAGTTATGATGAATTTTGTGAATGAGTAGATACGTGAACTCAAGTTAGATATTGAGTATGTCTGAACTATCATCTGTACGGTATTGAAGGTGTAGACATATACTTCATGGGAAAGGAGTTAATACTGTAATACATATTTCATACTACGTATGCATAAAACGACCAATAAGAGTGACAAAAGTTTGATCTCAACTTTTATGTTGTGTGAGACTTTTGAGGAAAAGAGTTCCTCAATTTTTAGTGTCCTCATGACTTTTACTTATTCTCAAGATTTCTATTTAGTGTTTGCTATCTTAGGATGTTGTCAATGGTCATGAGTTTGATTCGATTTAATGGGACATTTCTAGAAAAACAAGCTGAACTGAAATTGAGAGTTTGAAGGAAAGATGAAGATCGATTTTGGAGAATCACATTGTAGTTTTATATTCACCGGTTAACCAATTATAACCGTCTTTGGGATAATCATAATTATGAATACATATATATATATATATATATATATATATATATATATATCATTGTTTAAAAGAGATCAAGAGGTATAAATGTGATCGCTCGATCCAGGAAACTGCATACTAAATTTATTCAGGATGAGATGCTCATTATGAGCTGCTATATATTCCTAACAAATGTATGGCAACGAGCTCTCAAAGTATGTTGGTCGCACGGATTATTCACCGGTATGAATGTTGAAGAGAGGTAAAGAGAATTCTGTTCAGCCCAGCATGTGTGAGTGGAAGATGATGGTTTTCGGCGATGGGCCTAAGTTGGCCCGTTCGCCCATGTTGGGTCTGAAAGCTCGACCCACAGGATTAGGGCCCATGGATGAAGGGGTACGTTCCTTTCTGTTGGAGGGACGTATAAAAGGAGAAAGAGAGAGGGAGGAACACACCCGTTGGCATAACGAACGTACATTCCTCTCCCTCTTTCCCTCCAAAAGAAAAACGAGCGCAAACGGCGACGCCATCTTTCCTTCAAGGCCAATCAACGTCATCGGATCGAACATGATCGGTTTTCTCTTCCTCTTATCGGCATTGGTGTTTAATCTGTGGCTAACAAGGTACGCTCGATTCCGTGGTGTGCTTTATGATCGGTGATACATGTATTTCCCGGGCTTATCTTCCTTATTCGTTTTAAGGGGTTCTGAAATTGCTAGTACGAGTACCTAGAGGGGGGTGAATAGGTATACAAAGATTTTTCTTGATAATTTCTGTATACTTGCGCAATACTTTAGACAGTCGAAGAATAATAATCAACGTAAGACTAAGTAAGGAAAGAGAAAATTAAACCCGCGGTTTATAGTGGTTCGGCTTGATTCAAGCCTACGTCCACTCTTCTGCACTGACAGCCAATTTGGCTTGATTCCACTATGAACAAAGAGATGTTACAGTGTTGATCTTCCTTGATTTCTCGGTGTAGATGATCTACCACACTCGCTCAAGGTATCACCAAGTATAGACACTCTCTGTGTATACAATTTCGCTCAGACTGTATCGACTAATAATCAAGGTGCTTCAGACTCTGGAATTTTTCTATCAATCACGTACTCAAACAACTAGAACGTCTTCCTTTTTATACTCCTTTACGCCATCATACCGTTGGTGCTTACCAAAGGAATTCCTCCAATCTACCTGTTGGACGGAATCAATCAAGAAGATCATTTGAGCTATAAAAGGAACCTGACGATAGCCCATCAATCCTGTTCGCCCATACAATCAGGATCTTGGTTTCCAAGAATAGAACATTCCAAGAATACTTCGTCGACCATCGGATCTTCAATTGATCTAGATACAAACAAAAGAATCCGTTAGATTTATCCTCCAAAAAAGATCTTCTCCAGACGATAGGATTAAATCCTCAACCATATACTTCGGCTCTGGATTTCCTTCGTCACTGGATCAGAAAGACTGTCAGTGAGAATAGTCTTGAGTCTTGAGTCTCGAATCTTGAGTCTTGAATCTTGAGTCTGGTAGTCAGAAAGTCTTCAGACTTTAAACTAGATGATCTATAGATACCCAGACTAGACTGAACGAAACGTTTTGTCAGCTTCAAAATATTCTGGAACGATTTCTCCAACAATCTCCCCCTTTTTGATGATGACAAAACTTTCCTGTAGATTTGAACTACTTTGACCTGCAAAAACATTTCTCAAGCAATATGGCAATCTCATAAAGATTAACAAAGTAACCAGACTCTGCATCCACAGAAAATTGGTTAGTCTTTCATGAGTAATACCATATAACAATACTTGAAGTAAATGCAAACAGTTAAGCATCTAAATCCACAGCCAATTAAGTCAAGATCAAGTTTACACCCAAGTTTACTCAAGTCATAAACAAACATATTCAACAAAAACTAAAGAAAGTTGGTTTGGTTGGTTGGTTCAAATTGCTTCTCCCCCTTTTTGTCATCATTAAAAAGGTGAGAAAGATGTCATGTCTGCTTGGGAATGCGCACAATCTGGAAATCTCCCATGGACTGGACTACTCCTTCTAGCCTCTTCAAGTCCTCCCTTAGTTGTGTTACCTCCTCTCCTTTGGCATTGGCATGAAGTTGTAGAGTGAGGTCTTTCATTTTATCCTCTAGGGTAACTGAAGATGCTTGTCCAGCAGTCTTCAAGGCTTGAATTTCACAGTCCAGAGCATAGATTTGGCCACGCATTTCCAGAAGAATATCCATAATACGACGAAAATCTGTAGAATTATCCGTCTGTGTGCTAGCATTTGCTTTCTCAGATGGAGTGAATGCAGACGATGGCGCTTCTGTAAAGTCTTGCAGATTTGGTTATGACGTATCGTGACCTTCTTCAGGCAATTGAGAAGCCTGAAATTCTTCTGGGGCTGCTGGAGATTGTCTTAGATTTTCACTATTGGCAGCATGCTGTGAGAACCTTTCTTGCTCGCCAACTCCCCCTGTCTCTAGGACATCAAGAGGGGAAGAGTGATAATCATGCTTTTCTGTATCCTTCTCTCTAGATTCAGCGGCAGACTTTTCTTGCTCTGCTTCTCCTTCTTCTTCAGCTTCTTTCTCCTTCTCTCTCTGCTCTTCTTCTTCTCTGTTCTTGTCTTCTTCTTCTTCTTCTCTCTGTTTCTTTTGCTGTTCTGTTGATTGGGCAACAGAACGTCTTGTCCTTATCAAGGCAGTGATTGTGAGATCTTCCTCCTCATCTTCATCCTCCAAGATGAGAGTTCTCTTCTTTTTGGATGGGGCACCAATGGCTTCCTTTCCCTTTCTTTTTGAAGCAGAAGGAACTGAAGTCTTCATTCTGAATTTCTCCATTGCCTTAGAAAGTTCTTTCAGACGCATCCTTGTCAACATCTTTAATCCTACCACCATTTTATCGCACGATCGAACACAAAGAGTGTGTGGAGGTTCAATATTCATGTGTCTAAAGATCTTGGTCACCAGACCTAGATAAGGCAATTGTCCCTTGTCTTTCGACATTGCTCTGTACATGTGAAAGAGAATAGTGTGAGGGAGAGAGAACTTCTTCCCGGAGTTGATTGCGTACATCAATTTTGCTTCAGAATTAGACACATTAGTCTTTGATGTAGACTTCGGCCTAATGCAATTGATAACAATTTTGTGCAACACAATGTTGATGGCATGCATCCTTGAATAGATGATTTTTCCCTCAATATTTCTATCTTCGACAAGGTCCATTGTGGTACGAGCAACTGAGACTTTGACTGGTTGATATCGTGCCCGTTCAACTCCAAGTATGTCTGCCAACATGTCCACATCCAACACATAATCCTGATCTCGAACACTGAAAGATATTCTATTCGCATCGATAAAGCTAAGATTTTAATAGAAATATGCAGTCAGTTGTGCATATCCGTCCGTGGTGTCAGTGCAAAAACGTTCCAGTTGAAGCAGACTGAACTTTTCTCTCAAGTTCACATTCACAGCATCCAAGAAATCGAAATCAACACTCCTAGAGTTTATCACCCCTCGCTTCAGCAGTTTGAAGAACAAATTTTCCTGTTCCTTCGATTTAAATAACTCCATCCTCTTTCCCTTTACCTTCGCAGCAACACCTATTCTCGGTTGAAAATCAGTGAACATTTTGTCATCGTCGTTCCCATCAGTCAAATTTGGTCCCGACATACGAGGATCACTGGTAATATTCGCAAGTGCTTCCTCTGCTTTACCTTTGGGAGCAATTCCCAAATCCTCCATTTTCTTCAGAAAGATATACTCATTCCCATAGTTCTTTTCTTTAAGAAAATCATCCACATATTTCATCGGAGTCGCAGTACTTTTCGATGCACGGTAGAGTTTGTAAATATAAGAGGGTTTTTGGACTCTTACAGGGTCTGCGTCCTCGATTACCTCTTCCTCCGGATGTTGACCCGCACCTTGTGGGGTAGAAGGCGTTGAATGACGTGGTGGAGAATGAGTCGGGTTCTGATGCTGACTCGATAGTTCTTCCTCTTCTGTGAGATCAAAGTGGGTAGGTCCCTCCTTCATCTTCTCGTGGTCCCCTTGTCGCGATTCTTGAAGACTTCCTCGAAGAAGACATTCTTCTTGTCGCGAGAGATTCCTTTGCTTGCTTTCCCAAGAAAAGATGACAACTTTTTCGAGGATGAATTCGAAGTAGAAACCGGATTGAGAGGAGAATGCTTTTAGGGTTTTGAAGATTGAAAGAGAAAACTGTGTATATATAACTCAGTTTTGAAAAAGGGGAAGATCAATCGGTACAAGGAAAGTGTACGAATACCTCTTTTCGAAATCAATAACTGCCAAAATTAATCCTTTTGAAAAGACAAGTTTTTCGATTTTCACAGAGATTACAAACGAAAGATCATACCTTTTCGAATAAAGTAACAACTTACAGTCTATAGTCATCAACGTCTGAGTCGTAGAGATTTGAGTCTGAGATATTTGAGTCTGACGGTTATCAACTTTCTGAGTCTGAAGGTTGGAGAGTCTCTAGACTTTAACTTCTTCAAGCTTCAAAATGTTGAGTCTGGAGCGGATAAAATCAAATTGATTTTTCTCCAAAGGCTTTGTGAATATATCCGCGAGTTGACTTTTTGAATCAACAAATTGAATCGAGATTTCTCCACTTTGAATATAATCTCTAATAAAGTGATGTCAAATTTCTATATGCTTTGCTCTTGAATGAAGAATTGGATTTTTGGTGAGATTGATTGCGCTGGTGTTGTCACATTTGATTTCTGTGCATGAGTCTTCAATTCCAAAGTCTTGTAGCTGTTGTTTTATCCATAGAATTTGTGAACAGCAGCTTCCAAGGGCAACATACTCTGCTTCTGTTGTTGAGAGAGCTATAGTGCTTTGTTTCCTTGAAAACCAAGACACTGTCCTGCTTCCAAGCAACTGGCAAGTTCCTGAAGTACTCTTTCTATCGACTCGCAGCCGGCCGGATCGCGTCTCGAATATCCCGAAGATTAAAGTCTCCTTCTTAGGATACCAAAGACCAATGCTTGAAGATGAAGCAACGTATTTAATAATACGTTTTGCAGCACCGAGATGGGATTCTCTAGGATCCGATTGAAACCTAGCACAGATGCAAACACTTAACAAAATGTCGGCCTAGAAGCAAGTAAGATAAAGAAGTGAACCGATGATGCTCCCGTACTGACTTTTGATCAACTTTCTTCCCTTCCTCATCTTTGTCTATCTTCAAAGAACTTGACATTGGTATATCAGTCTTCTTGCAATTTTCCAATCCAAATCTTTTGTCAAGATCTTTAGCATATTTTTCTTGGAAAATAAAAGTTCATTCCTTCAATTGCTTTATTTGAAGGCCAAGAAAGAATGTTAATTCTCCCATCATACTCATTTCAAACTCATCCTGCATAGACTTAGAAAATTTCTTGCATAGACTTTCATTAGAGGATCCAAAAATAATGTCATCAACATATATTTGAACGAGTAAAAAGCTTTTGTTTTCCTTTTTGATGAATAGAGTAGTATCTACTTTACCTTTAACAAAGCCGTTCGTAATAAGAACTTACTTAGTCCGTCGTACCAAGCTCGAGGTGCTTGCTTTAGACCATACAAGGCCTTTTTCAGCCCAAGACTGAGTCTGGCTTCTTTGGGTCTTCAAATCCAGGCGGTTGTTCCACATAAACTTCCTCTTGGATAAATCCATTTAGGAAAGCACTTTTGCCGTCCATTTGGAATAACCTGAAATTTTTGTAACAAGCAAACGCAAGTAATAGACGAATAGCTTCTAACCTTGCTACAGGAGCGTAAGTCTCATCATAGTCTATTCCTTCTTCTTGCGTGTATCCCTTGGCCACGAGTCTTGCTTTATTCCGTACGACTTTTCCTTTTTCGTTCATCTTGTTTCTGAACACCCATTTGGCTCCAATAACAGTTTTACCTTTTGGTTTAGATGTCAATTCCCAGACATCGTTAATGTTGAACTGTCTGAGCTCTTCTTGCATAGCTTCGATCCAGCTTTCATCAGATAAAGCTTCTTCTATGCTTTTTGGTTCAATTTCAGAGATGAGAGCCACAGCACTAGACTCTTCACGTCTTTTGGATCTGGTGCGAATTCCTTCATTAATTTCGCCTATTATGAGATCTTTAGGATGACTGGACTTGTGCTTCCAGTTACTAGTTGATTTGTCTGGATGATGGTCTCTTTCTTTATTTGAATCTTCATGAACATCTTGATGCTGGTCTTCCAGAGTCTGAGATACTTTTTGAGTTGTAAGCTTAGGAAGGTCTGGAGCAGGTTCAGACTCTTCATATTGAGTCTGACTGGATTCATCTTGCTTAGAGTCTTGAAATTTGACATTCATTGACTCCTCCACCGTCTGGCTCTTCTTGTTATAGACTCTGTAAGCTTTGCTTGATGTAGAATATCCAAGCAAGATGCCTTCATCTGATCTTTCTTCAAACTTACCAACTCGATCTTTTGCATTTTTCAATATAAAGCATTTGCAACCGAACACATGAAAGTATGAAACAATAGATTTTTTACCTTTGAATAATTCATAAGGGGTTTTCTCAAGAATAGGTCTTAGGAAGACTCTATTGATGATATAGCAAGCTGTTTAAACAGCTTCAGCCCAATATCGTGAAGAAATTTTACTTTCAATTAAAAGAGTTCTAGCCATTTCTTAAAGAGATCTATTCTTTCTTTCCACAACTCCATTTTGCTGAGGAGTGTATGGAGAGGAGAACACATGCTTAAATCCAGATTCATCGCACAATTTTGTGAAATCTTGATTTTCAAATTCTCCTCCATGATCTGTTCTTATACTTGAGATAACACATCCTTTTTTCATTTTGAACCTTTTTAGCAAATTTTTCAAAATACGAAAAGGTTTCTGACTTACTTGCAAGGAAATATACCCAAGTAAAGCGGGAGTAATCATCCACAATTACTAGGCAGTATTTCTTACCTCCAATACTCTGGGTTCTGGTTGGTCCGAAGAGATCCATATGCAGCAACTGTAGTACATGATTAGTAGAGACATAATTTATTGGCTTAAATGAATTTCTTACCTGTTTTCCCAGAATACAAGGTGTGCATGGATCGGACTTTTGATATGGTAATTTGGGTAGACCTCGAACAAGCTGCTTTGATGAGATTTTGGCTAATTGCTTCATATTGACATGGCCAAGCTTTCTGTGCCATAAGCTTGCTTCATCTTGGATTGAAATTAGGCATTGAGATTCATTCAATTTCATGTCTAAGAGATAGATGTTTCCATGTCTTCGACCCATGAAAGACGAGTAGAGTCTTTACTAATTCCATAGCAAATTCCTTCTTGAAAGGAGATCTTGAAACCAAGTATCACACGGTTGGCTAATGCTGAGAAGGTTATAGTTGAGTCCTTCCACTAGAGAAACATTGCTTATTGTGAGATTTCCAATTTTCACAGTTCCAAATCCCACAATGCATCCTTTGCCGTTTCCTCCAAATGAAACATTTCCACCGTTTACTTGAACAAGCTTTATGAAACACTTCGAGTCTCTTGTCATGTGTCTTGAACATCTGCTGTCAAGATACCATTTTATCTTTTTCTTGACGGAGACCTATATTTAAAAGAGAGTCTCAAGTTTTCTTTGGTACCCAAATTTTCTTGGGTCCTTTGGTGTTAGTAGGATAAACATTATTAGGCCATACTTTCTTAACAGGCTTCCAGATCATAGGACACTCTTTTTCAAAGTGATCCTTACTATTACACTTTGAACACCTTAGAGCATTTTGACCAACAGACTTTACAAAAACTTTCTTGAAATGATTTTTGTAAGCCTCTCTCGACGGTCTTTTCTTTATTCTTTCTTTAACTTTAGGAAAATCAATCAAGGGAATTGTTTCCGCTGTCATGCCTAGACCAGACTTATTGAAGTAAGGTCTTTGGACTGAAAGAACTTTTTCAAGCTTTTCGGATCCTATCGAAAACTTCTTTGAAATATTTGATAAGTTCGTTTTTAAGAAAACATTTTCTTTCAAAAGATCATCTTCTTTTTCTTTAAGAGCAGAAACATTTAGGTCTAGACTTTTAGCTCTTTCTTCTAAAATGACTTCCTTATGTTTTAGAGTTGAGTTTTCCTTTTTAAGTTCGGAAATCCTTTTGAGAGAAGTCTTAAGACTGAAACACAGTTCATCAATATATTTAGAGACTTTGACAGGAATTTTAAAATCACTTACCTCAAATTCATCAGTCTCAGTCCGATCCAGAATCTGAGTCGAGTCCGAATGTGCCATCAAACATATGTTGGCATATTCATGATCACTTTCTTCACATTCTCGTATCACCTGTGTTTCGGCTTTGAGAGCTTTTCGAAACTTCTCAGCTTTTCCTCTTTTCTTCTTGAGAAGAGGACAGTTGGGTCGATGTGTCCCTTCTTCTTACATTCGAAGCAAACTACATCTTTGTTTGGTTCCTCATCATCAACGAGACTTGGTCTCTTGTCTCTCGGAAACTTTGTTTCTTTGAGTTGAACCTTCGCCTTTTCTATTCAGTTTTCTAAATCTTCTTATCATGAGGGCGAGCTCCTCATCGTCCATATCATCTTCAGAATCTGCATCATCAGAGTCATCATTTGATTTTAATGCAATAGATTTCTTACCTCTTGGATCTTCTTCTTCATTAATTCGTTCCATTTCATATGATTGAAGAGTTCCAATCAGCTCGTCGACAGATAAAGGCATAATTCTTTGCGTTTCTCTTATTGAAGTCTTTATATGATTCCACTCCTTGGAGAGTCCACGCAGTAGCTTGTTCACCTTCACAGGATCAGAAATTTTTTGTCCTTGGTTCTCAAGACCATTGACAATATCTGTAAAACGACTAAACATGTCAGTTATAGATTCTCCTGGTTTCATTTTGAAGGCTTCATATTAACCGAGGAGAATGTTAATTCTGGTCTCCTTCACTCGATCTGTTCCTTCATAGGTGATATGTAATCTATCCTATACTTCCTTTGCTGTAACACAAGAAGATATTCTGTTATATTCAGTTGGAGATAAGGCACAATATAAAGAATAAATTGCTTTTGCATCGAGTGCTTGTCTCTTGTTTATCTCTTCCCGAGTCATTCCGCTGGCATCAACAGTTTCTTTTCCTCTTTCAGAGATTGATGCAGCAGTAGGAGTAATTCCTCTTTCCACAACGTCCCATTCCAGAGGATCCTTGGATCGTGGGAAAGCTTTCATCTTGTTCTTCCAGATGTTGTAATCCTTTCCGTCAAAGTAGGGTGGTCTGGTATTGCTTTGCCCTTCCATCAGCCCTGGTGCTAGCATACTAGCCATGGATCTTTTACTCTGAAGTAAAACACTTCAAACAAAGTAAGAACACGGGCTCTGATACCAATTGAAATTGCTAGTACGAGTACCTAGAGGGGGTGAATAGGTATACAAAGATTTTTCTTGATAATTTCTGTATACTTGCGCAATACTTTAGACAGTCGAAGAATAATAATCAACGTAAGACTAAGTAAGGAAAGAGAGAATTAAACACGCGGTTTATAGTGGTTCGGCTTGATTCAAGCCTACGTCCACTCTTCTGCACTGACAGCCAATTTGGCTTGATTCCACTATGAACAAAGAGATGTTACAGTGTTGATCTTCCTTGATTTCTCGGTGTAGATGATCTACCACACTCGCTCAAGGTATCACCAAGTATAGACACTCTCTGTGTATACAATTTCGCTCAGACTGTATCGACTAATAATCAAGGTGCTTCAGACTCTGGAATTTTTCTATCAATCACGTACTCAAACAACTAGAACGTCTTCCTTTTTATACTCCTTTATGCCATCATACCGTTGGCACTTACCAAAGGAATTCCTCCAATCTACCCGTTGGACGGAATCAATCAAGAAGATCATTCGAGCTATAAAAGGAACCTGACGATAGCCCATCAATCCTGTTCGCCCATACAATCAAGATCTTGGTTTCCAAGAATAGAACATTCCAAGAATACTTCGTCGACCATCGGATCTTCAATTGATCTAGATACGAACAAAAGAATCCGTTAGATTTATCATCCAAAAAAGATCTTCTCCAGACGATAGGATTAAATCCTCAACCATATACTTCGGCTCTGGATTTCCTTCGTCACTGGATCAGAAAGACTGTCAGTGAGAATAGTCTTGAGTCTTGAGTCTCGAATCTTGAGTCTTGAATCTTGAGTCTTGAATCTTGAGTCTGGTAGTCAGAAAGTCTTCAGACTTTAAACTAGACGATCTGCAGATACCCAGACTAGACTGAACGAAACGTTTTGTCAGCTTCAAAATATTCTGGAACAATTTCTCCAACAGGTTCGATTTAGTGTCGAATCCGGTTTTTGGGAATCCGATAATCCCAACAGGAAGATCGAAGAGCAGGAATTCATGATCAAGACTCAACATAAAGACCGCACGAGCAGAGGGGTGACTGCGCTGCTATTGCGAATAAGAACAATCCTGGGGGTTTAAGGCAGAGTGAATGGCCACAGCTGTTCGAGTATTCAAGAGAACTAGGCGAAAGGAAGAAGGAAGCCAAGAGGAAACGAAAGAAATGAAGGAGGTCATCGCCGAAGCAATAGATAAAAAGAGAAATCACATACTTCTTTGCTATGATGCATTTATTTTCTTGGAATCTTTCTCGCAAAGCGAGACGATTAGTTTGCTTTTCTCATTCTAGGATTTTGTTGGGCACTTCGTCAATGGGTTCTCTCTGAGTATAAGGATTTGGGTGAAATTGATTTTCATGGAATATCACTTTTTAGCTCGTGAGTCGCGTCTTGCCACAAACCAAACAATTGAGGATGAATTTTCTTGTGGAAATGAAGGGATTTTCCAGGAAAGTTTGGATGTGGAGTAAGTCTTCGTGCTCTCATAACCATTCTGCTATCTCTTATTTTTGGAAATTTGGATCCGTCACATATCTAAGAGGAAGAGCCAAATTATCTTGTTTCTTTATTTCTTTGCTTTCTTTTGTTCATAAGGCTAATGAAATTGTATCGACTCAAACATTAAGTGAGGGAAGAATTTACTGTTTACAAATCGAGAAAAATAATTCCTGTTACAAAAAGTCCACAGTGCCATATACATATTGGAGTTATTTGTGTTATTGCGATATTACTAGTTTATTACTCCTGCGGGTTTTGTTTATTCAATCGGCATATATATCTCTCCGATAAGATAATTACTAACATTTGTATCATAACTGAAGCTCCTCTATATTAGCCATTATTTTCCCACCAATAAAAATTTGTAGTAGTAAAAACAATGGATGATTGTAGATTAGGGAAAAAAGAACAAAAGAAAAGACATGTTTCCTGGTCTTTTTCCTTTCAAAATATATAAGTTGATTTAACAAAATCAAAGACAATGTTAGTGACGAAACTAGATTCCTCGAAAATTGGGGCAACAATGAATAGACTAATTAAAAAAAAAAATGAAAATATTCTAGTGAAAAAGTGTATGTGTTCAAATTGTTAACCGCAAAATATTGAATTTGATATAATATAAATCAATGCATAGGTAGTATATTTTAAGTAATAAAGAATAATGAAACTAAAAAAGGATAACCCCATAGTTTTGACATGCATTTTATCTTCACTTTTTGACTAAATATAAACCAAGAGAGGTGCGCATGTTTAGTTGTGCCGTGATCTCTCTTCTTTTTTATTCCATTTTTTGTTTGAGGAAAAGCTAGGACGCATCGACATGAAAATGGGAGATTATTAGACCCTTGGAAACTAATTGGTCAAAAGTGATGTAGCTAGTATAAACACCTAGAGGGGGTGAATAGGTGTAAAAACAATTTCTCGAGATACGGAAACAATACTAGGCAATCGATAGAAAGGAAGTACTCTTTTGCTTAACCAAAATGAATTACGATCAAAGTAAAGTAAAGAGTAGGGAAGAGAAGATTAAACATAAGGTTTATAGTGGTTCGGCTTATCCTAAGTCTACATCCATTCTTCCGCACTGATAGCCTATCGGCTGGATTCCACTATGAACAAAAGAGATGTTACAACACAACTTTTCCTTGATTCCACAGTGTAGATGTTCTACCACACTTCCTCAAGGTTTCTTACAAATATAAACTCTCTTTTGCGTACAAGTTTTCGCTAAAATGAATTGACTAAACAACAAGAAGCTTCAGACTTTGGAATTCTTCTATCGCGCACACTTCGAACAACTTAGAACGTCTTCCTTATATACTCCTTTACGCCATCATACCCGTTGGCACTTACCAAAGGAATTCCTCCAATCTATCCGTTGGACGGAATCAATTAGGAAGATCATTCGAGCTATTAAAGGAACATGACGATAGCCCATCAATCATGTTCGCCCATACAATCAAGATCTCGGTTTCCATAAGTAGAATTTTCCACGAATATTTCGCCAATCAACGGCTCCTTAATCTTCAAATCAATCTCGATCAATTAAAATGATTCCGTTATGTCATATTTAGCCAAGAGATCTTCTCCAGTTGATAATGTCATATCCTTAATAAAAACATCCAGTTCTGGATAGCCTTTCTTCAACGGATTAGAATTGTCAATGAGGATAGACTTTGAATCTTGAGTCTGACTGTCCAGAGGTCTTCAGACTTTAAACAGCAGAGTCTGCAAACCTTCAGACTAGACTGATGGAAACGTTTTGTCAGCTTCAAAACATTTCAAGAAGATTTCTCCAACAATCTCCCCATTTTTGATGGTGACAAAACTTTCCTGCAGATTTGGATAACTTTGATCTGCAAAACATTTCTCAAACAAATATACATATCTTATAAAGATAAATGGTTAAATGAGTAACACTAGAATCTGCAACCACAGAAAATATGTTAGTCTTGAATATGATAAAGCCATCTATAAGATATTAATAGCAGTCAATAGCAGTGAAATCTAAATTCACATCCAGACACAAAATTAAAGTCAAACATCAATCCAAATCAAACAATCAAACGATTAAAAATTCAAAGTTTGATTCAAATTTTTCTCCCCCTTTTTGTCAGCATTAAAAAAGGTTGAGAAGAAAATGGAATAAACTCAAGATTGCTTGGGAACGCGGATAAGCTGGAAATCTCCCATGGACTGAATGATCTCTTCTAGCCTTTTCAAGTCTTCCTTCAGTTGTGCAATCTCCTCACCCTTAGCATTAGCCTGAATCTGAACAGAGAGGGCTTGGATCTGATCTTTCAAAGAAACTGAAGAAACTTGACCTGCATTCTGCAAGTTTTGAACCTCGCATCCCAGAGCATAAATTTGACCGCGCATCTCCAAGAGAATATCCATAATTCTGTGAAAATCTACTGAGTTGTCGGTCTGTGTACTGGCTTCAGCACGATCTGCAGATGATGGCATATCAAAATATTCACGCAGATTTGGCGATGAAGCATCATGTTCTTTTCAAGAAAATGAGAGGCATGAATGTCTTTCGGGTCGACTGGAGAGTGGCTGACTCACCGGTAGCAGCTGACATCCCTCTTTTCTCCTTATCTCCCCCTGTTTCTATGCCTTCAGGTGGAGAAGAGTGTTTTTCAGGCTCTCCTTCTGCAAGTTTTGAACCTCGCATCCCAGAGCATAAATTTGACCGCGCATCTCCAAGAGAATATCCATAATTCTGTGAAAATCTACTGAGTTGTCGGTCTGTGTACTGGCTTCAGTACGATCTGCAGATGATGGCATATCAGAATATTCATGCAGATTTGGCGATGAAGCATCATGTTCTTTTCAAGAAAATGAGAGGCATGAATGTCTTTCGGGTCGACTGGAGAGTGGCTGACTCACCGGTAGCAGCTGACATCCCTCTTTTCTCCTTATCTCCCCCTGTTTCTATGCCTTCAGGTGGAGAAGAGTGTTTTTCAGGCTCTCCTTCTCTTGATTCATTCTCTCTTCTTCTTCTTCTTCTTCTTCTTCTTCTTCTTCTTCTGCTTCTTTTTCGCCAAGTGCTCTTTCTTCTTCTTCTTTTTCATCACTTGCTTCCTCAGTATCATTTTCTTCTGCTTCTCTCTCCTCTGCTTTCTTCTCCTTTGCTTCTTTCTCTTCTCTTTCTTTCTCTTCTCTTTCTCGAGTCCTTTGTTCTGAGTCTTTTACTGGAGCAGAACGAATCAGATGTTTCAACGCCATTGCAGAGATGGTGATGTCTTCCTCATCATCTTCATCTTCAACGATGAGAGCTCTCCTTCTCTTGGATGGAGCAACCATGGGCTCCTTTCCTTTTCTTTTTGAAGCAGAAGAGATTTGATAAGACTTTACAGGAGTCTTCTCCTTAAATTTCTCTAACGCCTTGCTTAGTTCCTTCAGACACATCTTGGTCACCATTTTCAGTCTTACCACCATATGATCACATGATTGAGCACAAAGAATTTGTGGAGGCTGAATATTCAGATATCTGAATAACTTCGTCACAAGACTTGGATAAGGAAGTTGACATCTGTCTTTCACCACTGCTCTATACATGTGGAACATAACAGTGTGAGGAAGTGAAAACTTTTTCCCAGTGAGAATGGCATACATCAGCTTTGCCTCTGAACTTGAAACATTAGTCTTGGAAGTTGATTTCGGTCTGAGGCAATTGATCATAATCTTGTGAAGCAGAATGTTGAACGCACTCATCCTTAGGTAGGAAATTTTTTCCTCTGTTCTCCTGTCCTTAACAAGTTCAAATGTAGCACGAGCAATAGAAACTTTGATCGGTTGATATCTTCCTCTCTCAACGCCTAACACATCTGCCAACATATCCATATCCACTACAAAGTCTTGATCTTTGACACTGAAAGAGAATCTATTCGCATCCAGGAAACTAAGATTCAAATAGAAATAAGCAGTTAATTCAACGTAAGCTTCTGTGGTGTCAGAACAAAACTGCTCAAGTTGAAGAAAACTAAACTTTTCCCTCAAGTTCACATTTATAGCATCCAGAAAGTCAAAATCCACACTCTTAGGGTTTATCACCCCACGCTTCAGCAATTTTGAGTATAGATCCTTCTGTTCCTTCGATCTAAACAACTCTCCCATTTTTCCTTGATTTTCCGCCGCAATACCCATCCTCGGTTGAAATTGGCTGTACAATTTGTCATCATCATTCCCATTTATCGAATTAAATCTTCAATCACGAGGATCACTTGGGATATTTGCAAGGGATTCTTTTGCCACCCCTTTACGAGCAATTCCCAAACTTTCCATTTTCCGCAAAAAAGGTATATTCATTCCCATATCCTTTGCCTTTAAGAAAATCATCGACGTAGTTCAATGGAGTACGAGTCCCTTTTAAAGCATGATAAAGCTTATAAATAAAAGAGGGCCTTTGAACTCTTATAGGATCTGCATCTTCAATAATTTCTTTCTCTTGTTGATGACCAACATTTTGAGGACTAGATGGTGGAAATGACGCTGTTGAGAATGTTGTGGGCTCTGCTGCTGATTTGGAGTCTCTTCTTCCTCGGTGAGATCGAAGTGAGTAGGCTCCTCACTCATTCGCCGTGGTCCCCTGCTTGTGATCCTCGAAGACGGCATCTTTCTCACTCTTTGAAAGATTCCTTGCTTGACTTTCCCAAGAAAAATGACAACTTTTTTTTCAAAGATTAGGCAAGAGAAGAAAACAGGAATGGAAGATCGGTTCTTTTTAGGGTTTTTGGAGAGTAAAGCGAAGAAGAAGCAACAGTGCATAATCGGTTAAAAAAGGGGGCATACGGAACGTCATAAAGGAAAATAAAAAGATGCCGTTTCAAAATAACTGCTCTTTCCGCGAAAATAGTCATTTCAAAAAATAACTTCCTTTTCGAAAACGAAACGTCGCAATAGTCATGTCAATTAAATATAGCAATAATCAAACACAGTTGACGATCGTACATTTTCAAGATGAGATTCAAGAGAGAGAATAACTTACAGTCAATGTCTTGTTTATCTGAGTCTGAGAGTCTCTAGACTTTGATTTCCTCATACCTCAAAATGTTGAGTCTGGAACGAATAATTTCAAATTGATTTTTCTCCAAAGGCTTTGTGAATATATCCGCCAGTTGGTTCTTTGAATCAACATACTGAATCGAAACTTCTCCATTTTGAACATGATCTCTAATGAAGTGATGTTGAATCTATATATGCTTTGCTCTTGAGTGAAGAATTGGATTTTTGGTAAGATTGATTGCACTGGTGTTGTCGCAGTTAATCTTAGTGCATGAATATTCAATTCCAAAGTCTCTTAGCTGTTGTTTTATCCACAGAATTTGTGAACAACAACTACCGAGAGCTACATACTCTGCTTCTGCTATAGAGAGAGCTACTGTACTATGCTTCCTTGAAAACCAAGGTACTGTCCTGCCTCCAAGTAGTTGACAGGTACCCGAGGTGCTCTTTCTATCAACTCTGCAACCGGTTAGATCTGCGTCTGAGTATCCAAGAAGAGTAAATTCTCCTCTTTTAGGATACCATAGGTGATGCTTGAAGTTGAAGTAATGTATTTAATAATACGCTTTGCAGCATTTAAATGAGATTCTTTAGGGTCTGCTTAAAATCTGGCACAAATGCAAACACTAAACAAAATGTCAGGTCTAGAAGCAGTAAGATAAAGAACTGAGCCAATGATACTCCTGTATAGCTTCTGATCGACTTTCTTTCATTCTTCATCTTTGTCTATCTTCAAGGAACTTGACATTGGTATTTAAGCCTTCTTGCAATTGTTCAGACTAAACTTTTTGACGAGATTATTAGCATATTTTTCTTGATGAATGAAAGTTCATTCCTTCAGTTGTTTCACTTGAAGCCCGAGAAAGAAGGTTAACTCACCCATCATGCTCATTTCAAATTCATCCTGCATAGTTTTAGTGAATTTCTTGCATAGACTTTCATTAGGAGATCCGAATATAATATTATCGACATATATTTGAACTAGCACAAAACTTTTGTTTTCACTTTTGATAAATAGAGTAGTGTCTACTTTACCTTTCACAAAACCGTTTTGAATTAAAAACTTACTCAACTTGTCGTACCAAGCTCGAGGTGCTTGTTTTAAGCCATATAAGGCATTTTTGAGTCTGAATACTGAGTTTGGTTTCCTTGGGTCTCCAAACCTAGGTGGTTGTTCCACATAGACTTCCTCATGGATGAATCTATTTAGGAAAACACTTTTGACATCCATTTGGAATAACCTGAAATTTTTATGACAAGCAAATGAAAGTAATAAACGAATTGCTTCTAACATTGCTACTGGTGCGTAAGTCTGGTCATAGTTTATCCCTTCTTCTTGCATGTATCCCTTGGCCACGAGTCTTGCTTTGTTTCTTACAACCTTTCCTTTCTCGTCCATATTGTTTCTGAAAACCCATTTAGCTCCAATAACTGATTTACCTTTCGATTTAGGAGTCAATTCCCAGACATCATTGATATTGAATTGCCTGAGCTCTTCTTGCATGGCTTCAATCCAGCTTTCATCAGATAAAGCTTCATCTATGCTTTTGGGTTCTATTTCAGAAATAAAGGCCACAGCACTAGACTCTTCGCGCTTTTTGGATCTTGTGCGAATTCCTTCATTAATGTCGCCAATGAGAAGATCTTTGGGATGACTGGACTTATGCTTCAAGTTGCTGGTTAATTTATCAGAATGATGATCACTTTCTTTACTTGAATTTTCAACAATCACTCGCTGCTGGTCCTTCAAAGTCTGAGCTACTTCTTGAGATTTAGACTTTGTAGAGTCTGGAGCAGGTTTAGGATCTTCAAGATGAGTCTGAATAGATTCATTTTGTATAGAATCCTGGAATTTGACATTCATTGATTCTTCCACAGTTTGAGTTTTTTTGTTGTAGACTCTGTACGTTTTGCTTGTGGTTGAATATCCAAGGAAGATGCCTTCATCTGACTTCAAACTTACCAACTCGATCATTTGCATTTTTCAGTATGAAACATTTGCATCCAACACATGAAAATATGAAACAATAGGCTTCTTTTCTTTGAATAATTCATAGGGGGTTTTTTCTAGAATATGCCTTAGAAAAACTCTATTGATAATATAACATGCTGTAAAAACTGCTTTAGCCCAAAAACGTGAGGAGATGTTGCTTTCAATTAGAAGAGTTCTAACCATTTCTTGAAGCGATCTATTCTTTCTTTCCACAACTCCATTTTGTTCTGGAGTATATGGAGAGGAGAACAAATGCTGAAAACCAGATTATCACAAAACTTCGTAAAATCTTGATTTTCAAATTCACCTCAATGATCTGTTCTTATACTTGAAATAACATATCCTTTTTCGTTTTGAACATTTTTAGCAAATTTTTTAAAGTAAGAGAAAGTTTCAGATTTACTTGCCAGGAAATACACCCAAGTAAATCGTGAGTAGTCATCCACGATTACTAGGCAATATTTCTTATCTCTAATGCTTTGTGTTCTGGTTGGTCCAAAGAGATCCATATGCAAAAGCTGCAGTACACGGTTAGTGGAAACTTGATTTATTGGTTTAAAGGAATTTCTTACCTGTTTTCCCAATATGCATGATGTACATAGGTCAGACTTTTGATATGATAAATTGGGTAGACCACGAACAAGCTTCTTTGTTGAAATTTTGGCTATCTGCTTCATATTGATGTGCCCAAGCTTTTTGTGCCATAAGCTTGCTTCGTCTTGAATTGAAATTAAACATTGCGGTTCATCTGGTTTCACATCCAAAGGTAGATATTTCTATGTCTTCGTCCCATAAATGACTGAGTAGAGTCTTTACTAGTTCCTGAACATATACCCTCTTGAAAGTAGATTTTGAAATCGGTATCACATAGACTGACACTGAGCAGATTGTAGTTGAGTCCTTCAACTAAAGAAACATTGCTTATTGTGAGGTTTCCAATCTTCATAGTTCCAAATCCCACAATTTTTCCTTTGCTGTTTCCTCCAAATGAGACTTTTCCATCATTTACTTGAACAAGTTTTATGAAGCAATTTGAGTCTCCTGTCATGTGTCTTGAGCATCCACTATCTAGATACCATTTTACCTTTTTCTTGATAGTGACTTGCATTTAAAAAAGAAACTCAAACTTTCTTTGGTACCCATCTTTTCTTGGGTCCATTCGTGTTAGTATGATATGCGGTTTTTGCCCATACTTTATTGACAGGTTTCCAAACCATAGGACATTCTTTTTCAAAATGATCTGCACTATTGCACTTTGAACATCTGAGAGCATTGCGACCTATTGGTTTTACAAAGGTCCTTTCAAAATTATTTTTGTAAGCATCTCTTGAGGGTCTTTGTTTGATTCTTTCCTTCACTTTAGGAAAATCAATTAAAGGAATGGTTTCAGCAGTCATTCCCAAACCAGATTTATTGAAATAAGGTCTTTGAACAGAAAGTATTTTTTCTAATTTTTCAGATCCTATCGAAAATCTTTTAGAAATATTTGAGATATCATTTTTCAAGAATACATTTTCTTTTGAAAGATTATCTTTATTTTCTCTAAGAGAAGAAACATTTATATCTAAACATTTCACATTTTCTTTCAAAACATTTTCTTGTTGTTTTAAGGCAGAATTTTCATTTTTGAGTTCGTAAATCATTTTAAGAGAAGTCTTAAGACTAAAACACAAATCATCAATGTATTTAGAAACTTTAATAGGGATTTTGAAGTTACTCACCTCAAATTCACTGTCTGAATCTGAGTTTGTCTCGGAGTTTGAATCTGAATCCGATTGTGCCATCAAACATATGTTGGCATAATCATCATCACTTTCTTCACATTCCGTATCACTCCAGGTTTCTGCTTTAAGAGCCTTTCGATACTTTTCAGTTTTTCCTTTCTTCTTCCTCAGAAGAGGACAGTTGGGTTTGATGTGTCCCCCTTTTTCTTACATTCAAAGCATACTACATCTTTATTTGATTTATTATCTTCAATAGACTTAGTCTGTTGCTTTTGAAAACTTTGTTTCCTTGGATTGAATCTTCTTCATTTTCTGTTAAGCTTTTTGAACTTTCTTATCATGAGAGCAAGCTCCTCATCGTCCATATCATTTTCAGAATCTGCAACATTAGAATCATCATTGGATTTTAATGCAATGGATTTCTTACCTTTAGGGTTTTCGTCTTCATTGATTCGTTCCACTTCATAAGACTGAAGAGTTCCAACCAACTCATCAACAGATAGTGGCATGATTCTTTGGGTCTCTCTGGTTGAGGTCTTTATGTGATTCTAATCCTTGGAGAGTCCACGCAGTAGCTTGTTTACCTTCATGGGATCAGAAATTGGTTGACCTTGATTTTCAAGACCATTCACAATATCTATAAAACGACTAAACATGTCAGTTATAGATTCTCCCGATTTCATTTTGAAGGCTTCATATTGACCGATGAGAATGTTGATTCTGGTCTCTTTCACTCGATCAGTTCCTTCATATGTAATATGTAATCTATCCCAGACTTCTTTAGCTGTAACACGAGAAGATATTCTGTTATATTTAGTAGGTGATATAGCACAATATAAAGAATAAATTGCTT
This sequence comes from Eucalyptus paniculata subsp. matutina, assembly GCA_017140255.1. Classification (NCBI taxonomy): domain Eukaryota; kingdom Viridiplantae; phylum Streptophyta; class Magnoliopsida; order Myrtales; family Myrtaceae; genus Eucalyptus; species Eucalyptus paniculata. The sequence goes on from CM029438.1 coordinate 14,142,225, forward strand.
TTGTATCAAGAGCTTGTCTCTTGATTATCTCTTCCTAAGTCATTTGACTAAACTCCACAGTATCTTTTCCTCTTTCTGAGACAGGTGCAGCTTTAGGAATAATTCCTTTTTCTACAACATCCCATTCTAGAGGATCCTTTGATCTTAGGAACGCCTTCATCTTGTTTTTCCATATGTTGTAATCTTTTCCATCAAAGTAAGGTGGTCTAGTATTGCTTTGCCCTTCTACCAGCCCTAAAGCTAACATACTAGCCATGGATCTTTAACTCTGAAGTAAAACACTTCAAACAAAGTGAGTACACGAGCTCTAATACCAATTGATGTAGCTAGTATAAACACTTAGAGGGGGGGTGAATAGGTGTAAAACCAATTTCTCGAGATACGGAAGCAATACTAGGCAATCGATAGAAAGGAAGTACTCTTTTGCTTAACCAAAATGAATTACGATCAAAGTAAAGTAAAGAGTAGGGAAGAGAAGATTAAACACAAGGTTTATAGTGGTTCGGCTTATCCCAAGCCTACGTCCACTCTTTCGCACTGACAGCCTATCGGTTGGATTCCACTATGAACAAAAGAGATATTACAGCACATCTTTTCCTTGATTCCACAGTGTAGATGTTCTACCACACTTCCTCAAGGTTTCTCACAAATATAAACTCTCTTTTGTGTACAAGTTTTCGCTCAAATGAATTGACTAAACAACAAGAAGTTTCAGACTTTGGAATTCTTCTATCGCGCACACTTCGAACAACTTAGAACGTCTTCCTTATATACTTCTTTACGCCATCATACCCGTTGGCACTTACCAAAGGAATTCCTCCAATCTACTTGTTGGACGGAATCAATTAAGAAGATCATTCGAGCTATTAAAGGAACATGACGATAGCCCATCAATCCTGTTCGCCCATACAATCAAGATCTCGGTTTCCATAAGTAGAATCTTCCACGAATATTTCGCCAATCAACGGATCCTTAATCTTCAAATCAATCTCGATCAATTAAAAGGATTTCGTTATGTCATATCCAGCCAAGAGATCTTCTCCAGTCGATAAGGTCATATCCTTAATAAAACATCCAGTTCTGGATAGCCTTTCTTCAACGGATTAGAACTGTCAATGAGGATAGACTTTGAATCTTGAGTCTGGCTGTCCGGAGGTCTTCAGACTTTAAACAACAGAGTCTGCAAACCTTTAGACTAGACTGATGTAAACATTTTGTCAGCTTCAAAACATTTCATGAAGATTTATCCAACAGAAAGTTCTATTGTCAATAGACAGATCTGAATAAGATTGAAGGTAAATTATGTTTTTACTTTTGGAAACTTTTATTAAAAAGAAAACTAAGCAATGATGCTTCTGACGTATCGAAACTTTGTCTTCAATGTTATCTAGCTTGATTAGCCAATCTCTCTTAAGTCATATTGAAAAATGCAATATTAGGTCGGTAATTTGTGGGAAATTAATCTGAAATTTTTTTTGACTTCGTGTGGTTAACGATTCAACAAATTTCAATTAAGTTGAAGAGGACATAAATCTATGTATGTAACCATCATCAAGAAGTAGATACTTGCACGCTGGTAGAGATGACAAAGAGAAAAGAACGACATTCTCATACTATTTAAAAGAAAAATTAGAGAGAGGAAAGGATCCAATGAGACCTTTTCGGGAGCTTCCGTGGTGATAAAAATCTTAATACGAAGAATCAACAAAAAGTCACAAAATGTGAATGGCTGAATTTAAGATGTTTGATGATAACATGGCTAATGAAACCTTAGCAATTCCTCGATGCAAAAACTCTGAGGAAGACAATCGATTAGGCTGATCCTCTCGTTATGTAGAGTCTCTCCCTACCGAAATGGTAGTTTTCATCTATCTTCCTTCTAAACCCTAAATTTCAGAAAATCTCGTTCACTTTCGGGCTCTCCGTCTACAGTGTTGGATTATCCGCTAGTCTCACCCATGATTCACTTGGATGGGTTTCATCTTCTCGCCTTTGGAATTACCTTAATCAATTACCTCTTCATCTTGTTTCTTCGTCTTATCTCAAAACCCTAAGTTTCAATCGCTTCGGTTTCATTTCTTTTCCCTCTGTCTCCGAATAGCTTTGGCATGCCCCCAACAAACCCTCCATCCCGATTCCTAGCAGTTTTGCATGTGACCAATTCATTCTCTTGCCTTTGCTGGACTTCCATTTGACACTCTTGCCCTAATGGACAATACGAATCCAGCTGAGTAGGCTCGGTTAGCTGCTTTATGTAGTCATTTAGGCTGACTTTGGTCAGCCCAGGAGATTGACGTGTGGGATGAAGAATCCCCTGCAAAGAAACTCGAAGAATGTGAGTTGATCCTTGTAGGTAAACTTCTTGGTAAGCACTCTATTAACTTTACAACATTCTAGAACACGATGAAAAGAGCTTGGCGTTTAGACCAAGTCGAAATTTCTCAGAAAGAAGCAGGACTTTATGTGTTCAAATTTAATTCGGAAGGGGAAAAACAACGTGTACTAGAAAATGGACCCTGGTTATTCTCTAGTAATTTGGTTATACTCAAACCTTGGACCCCAAACACGCCCCTGCATTGCTATAACTTTAATACATGTGCTTTTTGGGTGCAAGTTTTTGGTCTCCTCTTAGAAAGATGTACAGATCAGCTATTAAGTAAAGCAGTTCGTGATGTTGGAAATGTTTTGGATGTCAGAATTGAGGAGAAAGAAGGATCAACTTTAAGAGCAGGGAGAGTTAGAGTGGACATTAATCTAAATGAACCTCTTAAACTGAGTAAACTCATTTGCGTGGCAAGGAAAAACATATGGCTGGATTTCCATTATGAACGGTTACCACATTATTGCTATTCCTGTGGTGTTTAGGCCACTATGCATCCTATTGCAAAGATATTCCATATGATGAGGCCAATTTGAAGGGAGGGACAAGATGTATCGTGTGTTGGAGAAATCTTCTTGAAATATTTTGAAGCTGACAAAACGTTTCCATCAGTCTAGTCTGAAGGTTTGCAGACTCTGCTGTTTAAAGTCTGAAGACCTCTGGACAGCCAGACTCAAGATTCAAAGTCTATCATCATTGACAGTTACTAATACGTTGAAGAAAGGCTATCCAGAACTGGATGTTTTATTAAGGATATGATCTTATCGACTAGAGAAGATCTCTTGGTTGGAAATGACATAACGGAATCCCTTTAATTGATCGAGATTGATTCGATGATTAAGGATCCGATGATTGGCGAAATATTCGTGGAAGGTTCTACTTATGGAAACCGAGATCCTAATTGTATGGGCGAACGGGATTGATAGGCTATCGTCATGTTCCTTTAATAGCTCAAATGATCTTCCTAATTGATTCCGTCTAACGGGTAGATTGGAGGAATTCCTTTGGTAAGTGCCAACGGGTATAATGGCGTAAAGGAGTATATAAGGAAGACGTTCTAAGTTGTTCAAGAAGTGCTCGATAGAAGAATTCCAAAGTCTGAAGCTTCTTGTTATTTAGTCAATTAATTTGAGCAAAAACTTGTACGCAAAAGAGAGTTTATATTTGTGAGAAACCTTGAGGAAGTGTGGTAAAACATCTACACTATGGAATCAAGGAAAAGCTGTGCTGTAACATCTCTTTTGTTCATAGTGGAATCCAGCCGATAGGTTGTCAGTGCGGAAGAGTGGACGTAGGCTTGGAATAAGCCGAACCACTATAAACCTTGTGTTTAATCTTCTCTTCCCTACTCTTTACTTTACTTTGATTGTAATTCATTTTGGTTAAGCAAAATAGTATTTCCTTTCTATCGTCTGCTTAGTATTGCTGTGGTATCTCGAGAAATTATTTTTACACCTATTCACCCCCCTCTAGGTGCTTATACTAGCTACATCACCGTGGACAATGGTTACTTGCTGAAGTCAGGGAACATAGCCCTTTTTGGTAGGCATTCTATGAACATAACACTACTTAAGAGGATGTTGCAAAAACGATACCCGAAACACCTCAATCTGGGTTGTTGTTACTCCCTGCTGCACCATGCGATATAAGCAAACAGCTAGTCTCTATGGACACTCAAATGGCTCAGCATATAAATACCTCAACAGTAAACTTAATGTCCAGTTCTCCCCATGTCGACACTTCATAGGGAGCTATTCAGAACAAGCTGGAATCCCCTGCATCCCTTGCATCAGTAAAGAAGACAAGTGTCAAAGAATTTATAGCTGAAGCGTCTTCATCTAAAAAATCCAAAAGCTCTCGCTTGTAGACCAAGACTAATCCTCTAAAGAAAGCAAAGAGATATTCTCCTTATGGGTCTTGTCCTATTTTGCCAAACAATCTCGATGAAAGTAATTTGTTGGAGACTCTAGTACTTGAGGTCGAAAGGGCAATTCACTGGGCTATGGTGGCTTTGCCCGAATAAGCCACCATTTGACAAATGAAGATCCTAAGTTGGAACTGTTAGGGATTGGGCAACTCCCTGATAGTTCAAGCATTGAGGGCCGTAGTTGCTCAAAATCGGCCCAATATCATCTTTTTGATGGAGACTCGGAATCAGGAACTTGTTATCAAACAAATCCAATGAAGATTAAATTATTGCAACAATTTTGTAGTGAGTCCACAAGGTTTGCTTGGAGGGATGGTTCTTTTTTGGACTGACCAGATCTCGCTCAGTGTCAAGGCTCATAACTCACATTTCATTGATACTATTTGTTTTGAAGATAGCGGCGTCACATCCATGTGCCTTACCTATTTGCATGCTCTGGCTATTTATCGGCAGAGACATATCTTATGGGAAGAATTGAGGCAACTTAGCCAATTAAACACTCAACCATGGGTGTGTATAGGGGATTTTAATGAAATTTTACATCACTGGGAAAAAGTAAGTAAGAGACCAGCTGAGCCTTTTAGGGGGTGCATGGAAACACTCCAAAAAAGTATTTCCGGAACACTTCTGTACGGAAAATGTTCTCGGGAACAAAAAAAGAACAGAAACGCGTTTGGTTGCGTTTCTGTTCTTTTTTTGTTTTTTTGTTTCTGGAACGAAATAGAAACAGAAAAAAGAAACAAAAAAAAGTTGTTTCTCCTGAAAAGAAACACTTCTCGGAAGGAACAAAAGAACAAAAACCACTCTTCTCTCTCTTCTTCTTCTCTTCTTCTTTTCTTCTTTTTTTTTCTTCTTTTTCATTTTGGCCGGTCGCCGGCCTCGGCCATGGCCGGCGACTGGCCGTCAAGGCTCGGCGTCGCCGGCGCGGGCGAGGCCTCGCCTCGCCTCGGCGGGCGAGCGCGGGCTTGCCCAGCCATGGCGAGGCTCGGCCTCGCCCGCGCCGGCGACGCCGAGCCTCGCCTTGCCCAACCACGACCAGGCTCGGCCTCGCCGTGGGCCGGCGAGCCTCGCCGTGGCTGGGCGAGGCTGCCGGCCCCGTCGGCCGGTCGCCGGAGGCCGGGGACCGGCCGAAAAAAAGAAAAAATAAAAAGAAAGGAAAAATAAAAAATAAAAAAATGTTTAAAAAATTAAAAGAAACAAAAAAATAATAAAATTTACCAAACGTGTTTCTGTTCATTTTTTATTCCCGGACCAAACGTTACCAAACGTGTTCTTTTGTTCAAAAACTGTTCCCCGGAACAGAAACACTTTTTTTTGTTTCTGTTCCCAGGAACAAAAAAAGAACAGAAACAAATCCATGCGCACCCTTAGATTGCACTCCTTTCGGGAACTATTACATGATTGTGCTTTGATAGATCTTGAGACTAAGGGTTGTGCCTATACTTGGATAAAAAAACAAAAGTGGACAGGAAGTTGTCAAAGAGAGATTGGACCGAGCTTTGTGTATTATTGAATGGCAATTAAATTATCTAGAAGCTAAAGTTCTGGCTTTACCTGCCATAAGGTTGGATCACAGTCCGAATCTTTTAAATACCAATATCAAACCAGTAAGGAGGCAAAAAAAACCTTTACCTTTGAATCATTCTGGCTTGAACATGACAAATGCCGCAATGTGGTATTGAATTCTTGGTTAGCCTTATCTCTTAATAACTCCACAATCTCACAGAAGCTTCAGGCTACAACTAGTGCGTTGGCCAAGTGGAGCAAGTCAAGTTTCACAGTAGGCCATCATCAAATAAATCTTCTACAATAGCAACTCCAACATTATACAAATCAACCCGTTTGTAATTATGACAAAGATCAGGTTACTTACTGAAGGATAAAATTCATAACATTTGGTTACAGGAGGAACAATATTGGGCGATGCGTTCCAGAATTGAATGGATGAGATGGGGGGATAGAAATATGAAATTCTTTCATGCCACCACCGTACAAAGATGGAAAAGAAATAGAATAAGCATTTTAAAGGATGAAAATGAAGAGTGGATTAGAGAACCAGATCAGGTGAAGTATAAGACTCTTACTTTCTTTAAGAATCTTTATACTTCAGTTGGACAGCAAGCATATGGACCTATTCTAATGCAATGTCCTTGAGTAGTAACATCAGCTATGAATATGGAACTAACAGCTGAAATCACGCGTAAGGAAGTCAAGCATGCGACTTTTCAATTAGGAGCCATACAAGCGTCAGGACCTGACGGCTTAAATGGACTATTACCAGCATTATTGGGACATTATTCAGGAAGATGTTTTTAAAACAGTCCAAAAATTTTTACCACGGAATTATGCCAGCTTATAATAACAGAACAGCTATATCCTTAATCCCCAAGAGTCCGAACATTGAGAGGTTAGATCAATTCCGCCCTATTAGTTTATGTAATTTCATCTACAAGATTATCTTGAAAGTTCTAGCAAATCGCTTGAAGCCTTGCCTACCGGAGCTGATTTCCAAAGAACAAAGTGCCTTTGTATCAGGCAGACAAATACAATATAATATCCTGATAGTTCAAGAAGTACTTCATCAATTAAAGATTCGAAAAAGAAAGAAAAGATTTCAAGTGTTTCTTAAGTTGGATATGAAGAAAGCCTATGATAGGGTGGAATGGGACCTTTTAAAGGCTTATCTTTGTCGAATGGGATTTCACAACCGTTGGGTAACTTGGCCAATGCAATGTGTAACTACGACCTCTCTAAGTATAAAACTCAATGGCGAACCTCTCACATACTTTAAACCATCGCGGGGACTCAGATAGGGTGACCCTCTCTCACCATACTTATTCATCCTATTGGCAAATTTGCTCTCCACCGTCATCCAGCAAGCTGTCGACATGGGCAATCTATGAGGAATCAAACTTAATAGGTGGTGTCCAACTTTATCCCATTTATTTTTTGCTGATGATGCTATCTTTTTTATTGATGGTAGAACCTAGGAATGTCAAAACTTACAAATGTCCTACATCAGTAATGCCTAGCTACAGGTCAAGAAATTCATAGGAATAAATCTGGTATGTTCCTTGGTAAATGCTATCCTCAGCTTCTTAAAATAAACTTGGCTAGAGAATTAAGGGTACCACTATTGGACAAAACGGGAAAATACCTAGGCATACCTTCCGATTGGGGATCATCTAAAAAAAGATATGTTTGCTTGGATTCTAGGACGAGTAAATGCTAAATTGGAGGGGTGGAAGGAAAAGCTAATTTCTAAGGGAGGGAAAGATATTATGTTGAAATCAATGGTTCAAGCATTACGACAGTATGCTATGATGGTATTTAAAGTTCCTGTATCTATTTGCAAGTCTGTTGAATAAAAAATAGCTAGGTTCTGGTGGCAAAACAACAGTAACAGATTCGGTATACACTGGAAAAGTTGGGATCTTCTGAAAGAGAGCAAGATAAGGAGGAATCGGATTTTGAGACTTATTATCCTTTAATAAAGCCATTTTGGGAAAGCAAGCTTGGCGACTCTTTCAAAACCCTTCCTCTTTGTGGAGTAGTGTTTTCAAAGCTGTATATTTTCATTCTACAGATTTCTGACATGCGGATAAGGGGCCTAGACCTTCTTGGGGATGGCAGAGTCTTCTACTAGGCAGAGATTCTATCCTAGAGAAGCTTCAATGGTCAGTTGGTAATGGTAAAATGATAAGAGCTAGAGAGGATAAATTGTTGCCTATGGGCATTCTAAAGAATGAGAATTAATTGAACTTAAAAAGGACAAACTCCAAAGTTTTAACGTGCATTTTGTCTTTGCCTTTTGATTAAATATAAACGAAGAGAGGCGTGAGTGTTTTAGTTTTTTTTTTTTTTCCCTTTTTTCTTTGATGAAGTCGTGAAACATCAACATGAGAGTAGGAGATTTTTAGGCGTTTGAAAAGTAACTGATCAAATATTTAAATGCCAATAGAGTGATCTGAGTAAGACTTAAGTGAGATTATGTTCTTTCTTTTGGAAACTTTCTATTAATGAAGAAAACTAAGCGATGCTTCCGTTCGTTTTCTAGCTCGATTAGAGAATTCTATTTTAAGTCAAATAGGATAAAGCAACATCAATGGGAGTATTTTTCACAAAAGGACGTGCATGATTAGGACCGATAATCTTAGCTATAGTTCTTTGAGTACATAAAGCAGAAGACAAAAAGCACCCCCATGGCACATGGTCATCCTTCTTTGGCATTAAAGAAAAACCTATCAAAGAGGTGAGACATAAATTATTATTATCTTTTTTTAGATGATCCGGAAACTGCCGTACAGTTGGCAGCTGGGGACGTAAATCTAGGATGACGCTAGCGCGGGATCCACCTCCCATAGCGCCGCACTTAAGTTGTGCAATTGCACATGTAGTGACTCGAACCTCCCCCAATCGGGATGGGGGAAACACCCGAACCAACGTGCCCACAACGGGATGGGTGGTGCGACATAAATGATTGATTGCCAAAAAAAAATATTGAAAGATGGTTTTATCATGCTTGAAGAGAAGATGAATTTATCCAAGTTCTTCAGCTCATGACCGGAGAATGTAATTGGTTTCTCCACTTTTTCCCAAATATCCCTATGACTGCACAAATACATTGGAGCATGTATTTTTAAGGATCCTTGAAAAGCATATCATCCCATAATAATTATGGATTTTTGCAATCTACTTCAGACAACTCGATATTATTAGTCGTGATGTGTTTATATCAACTGCCACATGCTTATATTTAAATAATACTGAAATGATTAAGAAGATAAAAAAAAATAATTGTGCATTTTCAGGAGGAGAGCTTACATTTGCAAACTCCGGTGTCAAGTCATGTGACAAAATCGTGTTAGGTCACGTGCCTATCACGTGAAAAACAGAAAGGTGGAACGGGGGACTGCGACGGCCACTTCTGCAGCGTAGTTCTTCCCAGCAGCTCTCTACTTTGCCCTTCTTCTCAACCCCTGAAACCACCATGAGTTCCTCCGACCACGATGGCGGCGGCGGCGGTGGCGGCCCGAAGCTTCCTCACGACGTCGCCGTCGAGATCCTGAAGCGGTTGCCGGCGAGATCCCTCCTCCGATTCAGGTGCGTCTCCCGATCGTGGCGTTCCGCCATCGACGACCCTCGTTTCGTGGCCCTCCACTGGAGCCACTCCGCCCTCCACGCCTCCAGTCGGCATCTCGCGTGTCTAGATTGTGGCGACGACACCGTCCAGAACCGGTGCTCTCTGTTCCCCAACGTGCCTCTCTCCCACCCTCCTCCCCCGTCGCAAATCGAAATCCCGTTCGTTGCTCCTCCCAACCGTTACGCCCTCGTCGGTTCGTGTAACGGTTTGATCTGCGTTTCGGAGAGTTCCAGTGACGGAACTGAGCGGGCAGTATATCTGTGGAATCTATTCACCAGGAAGCACAAGCCCGTTCGGCTCCCCCGTCCGGAGCGGCGGCAACCCTTCTCCGTGGGGGGCGCTCATGTAGTTCTGGGGTTTTGTTTCGACGCTAAGTCTAATGACTATCGTGTCGTCAGGATTATCCGATTCGTAGGTGTTCGCCGTCGAAAGAAGCCTGGAGTCGAGGTTTATTCGCTCCATACAGATTCTTGGAAGACTTTGGAATTGGAATGTGAGGTTCCTATTCTCTGTGACAGTGCAGTCTTCTTAAATGGGAACCTGCACTGGTATTCTTTCAATGGAAAGGGGGATGGATATTCTTTCCATGGAAAGGAAGATGGATACGTATCCATAGCCTTGTTCAATGTCGCAGGTGAGGTGTTTGATGAAATGGCTATGCCAGAACAGATCAGTCTCCATTTTGTGTTGTCCATGGCGGTATTGAATGACTCGCTGGCTGTGTTCTTTAGCAGTGGGGAGGCGAATTCTGCTTGTTTCCTTTGGGTTATGAAAGACTACGGTGTGCTTGAGTCTTGGACTAAGCTGTATACTTTCGAGGTTACTGAACCGGTAACAAGATTTGATGGCTTCACGTGGAATGGCGAGCTTCTTATGAAAATATATTGCGAAGAACGAGTTTCTTGGAATCCGATCACAGGACAGCTCTCAATTCTTCCATTGTCAGCGAGATACAAATTGGTCCCCATTGTAGAGAGCCTATTTCCACTTTAGATATGACTCGATTTCTGCTACATCGGTAAAGATTGATTCTGACGGCTGAAAAGTTGAAAGTTACATCTGAATTGAGAACTGGTTTTATTTTTTATTTTTGGGTAAAGGAGAAGATATGATTTTATTCGTATGTGTTGGCCATAAAATTACATGGAGAAGTAGTGCGGCGGTGTCTACTTACTTTGGATACTTCTTGCAAGATTTAGAATGCATTTTCATTTTCACTTTGAGTTTTTCTTTAGACTAGTGAAGTGTGTCCTCTATATGAGTTAAACTATGCAACTCAAGACTGCATCTATGACTTCCGCATTGTCAGCACCAGTGGATTTTAGACCATGCGGAAGAAAATGACAAAGCTTTTTAAATGCTATGCATGTATGTGTTCGATGCTATGCCACCATAAGCATTTTTCAGCTTCCATAAGACCAAAATATTCATGGCTTGAATCACGCATCTCGATCCCAGGGCATTGCAACTGGTGCAACTACAGATTACTATATTTTGTTTCCTACCACAGGACTCTGTGGTAGCACTGGCAATGCTTACCTGGTAAGCTTATTTATCAATATATGCAGACTGCTGCATTAATGGATGAAGGAAACAGTGGAGATTGTATTACCACGATACACTCTTTTCCCCCCCAAATGCTTTGGGGTCAGAAGTCTCACTTCTTGTTATGATACACCGATGAGATAGTCTCTTTGCTTCCTCCTCGGAAAGACATCTGGGATAATGATTTTTAAATTGCAGTTCTCTTCTAAAGTCAGGTGCAAGGCGCTACAGCTCTTCTTTGTTAACAGGAATTCTGGTGATTGGCAATGCAAGTACACCTGGCTCTAACAAAAATGGGGGAGCGGCAAAGGAGCCAGCTGAAAGTGATGTTGAAGTTTCTTCAGAATATAGTTTATGTGGAAGGCAAGAAACAATCTACTTCATGGTTAAGCTACTGCTCCCTTCGAACATGTTCTTAGATTGATTGTTTTGTTACTTAACATTGATTTGAAGGCTATCTAGTTTCAAAAGGATACATGTTGTGCTTATGATTATCTATATAATGTAATGATGGGGATAGTGAAAAGCTAAAATGTGTGAGATTTGCTTATACTGTCATCTATAATGAGTATGTTTGTTTATATAACTATTTTCTTGCTTATGTTTGTTTATATAACTATTTTCTTGCTACCATCTTTAAAAGCTAAACAATTGATGCAGCAGCTTTTTTTCTTGCTGATCTAAACATTAGGTTTGTCAACCTAATTTATGGTTGTCAAAAGCAGTCTTTGTCTTGAAAATTTTGTGAATTTATGTTATGACATAGGAGTTTGTCAAAAAGTGCTCCAGTGCACTTCTTAAACAATCGAATCAGCTAATGCTTATTTAGACAATGAGAAAGAGTTAAGAAACTTGCGATGTCACAAATCACTCGATGATATTGATAGGGGAATATGCTATATTTAAACTACTTTGTTGGGTATATATGTATTTTGTTGTTGTATTTAACACTTAACTCTTTTAATACCTATGCCAATAAAAGCGCTAGCATTTAATTAATTGAGATTAGGGTGTAACTAGCTTGGTAAATTCATCCTAAAGGCTCGAAATTAGGGAGTAATTTTAAAGTTAGGGGGCTAATTTTGTTAGAGTTGTGGTTGTTTTCATTGTGCCTGATAACATTTTTTGGACTTTTTAGCACTATATCATATTAGACCTCAATTGTTTCTAACTTTTTCCTCTACTTTAAGTTTTTGAATTTGATTTTCTAACAGTTGTACCCTTTAAGAGTACTTCTTTAAACCAAACACTTCGGTGTTTCAAGCAAATTTATGTAATTATTCGAAAGCCCCTAACATGACTCTCTTGCCCCTTCTTTGACATGCTGCCAACCCAGACCTCCTCATCAACGTCCCCATCAATTTGCCCATCTATCTCTTTTTCTTTTTTTTTTTGTCAATTGATTGTCTTCAAGCACAACCTTGGCATCTTTGACCCGATGCCTACCTTGCTCTCCTATTCTTAATTCATTTTTGTTGACTTTGGTTAGGTTAATTGGATCATCATCATCTTCATCATTACTATCTCTGGTTTTATTGCCCCTCTGTTGCACGGTTTTTTCTTTAATTTGCAAAATAGAGAGGAGTAAATAAATCTTTGTCGTGACCTACCCTTAGGGGGAGGGAGGAGGTTTAGGGATATTGCCTAAAGAACGGACCTAAGGCTCATGATTAGGCGCGAGCTCTCCCAAGTCCATACCTCGCATGATATTGGGATACTTTTAAGAATTTCGTAAAAAGGAGTCGCCACTAGCCTATTATGGTCGGCTAGAAGTCAAGTGAGGCACGAGAGTATGCCACACTTTCTACGCGACTTGATTACACTAATTGACTAATTAGTACCATTTCGGTACCTAATCTTGTTCATTTTTGCAAAATGTTTTTTTTTTTTTTTTTGCAAGTAAATTGGATTGATTTTATACCTATCCACTAACATGTGAAGTGATCATGCGGGTGCGTAGGAGTATGCCACACTTCCTACGCAACTAGAGAATCTAGGGTTGAGACTTGATTACACTAATTAACTAATTAGTGCCATTTCGATACCTAATTTTGTTTATTTTAACAAAATGGTTTTTTTTTTTTTTTTTTTTTTTTTTTTCAGTAATTTGGATTGATTTATACATATCCACTAACATATGAGGTGATCATGCGGGTACGCAATCATTAAAGTAACAATCATAGCTACCAAAATCCTAATTGCAATAAAATTAAACGTGCAATTAAATATAATTAGATATGCAAACTAAACATGCAATATAATCAATATACAAGTAAATAAATGCCTAATTACATTAAAAAAAGCAATGCCAATTCCTAACCAAATCTTACATTTTTAAAATTTTGAAATTAAATTTTTTTTTTTTTTTTAATTTTTTAAATATATTTTTAATTTTTCGAATTTTTTTATAAATTTTTAAAAATTTAAAAATTTTAAAAATTTTAAAAATAAATTTTAACTTAAAAAAAAAGGGAAACCAGGTCGGGTCTAATTTGACCCGATTAGCACGGATTGGGTCAGGTCTTTAACCGGACCCGGGTTCGGTCCAAATAGGGGGGGGGGGGGGCGAACCGGCCCGTCAGAAGGATAAGGCCCCACCAACCTTGGTCGAGCCTTTCTTTGGTTCGGATTGGGCCCGCGGCCCAATTTGGTCCAATCTCTTTTATTTAAAAAAAAGGAGCCCACAACAAGCCCACAAGTCCATAACCCTACAAGCCCACATGCAAAAAAGCCTAAGCCCAATCCTAATAAACCCGACCTGAATTGTTCAAAACTCTACCCAATTCGCGATCCACACTCGACCCAGCATTATAACCTTCTTCTCTGGGTCTTCTTGGCGACGCTAACACCGGGCGGATAGGCAGCAACGATGACGACATGCTTGATTGCGGTGAAAATGCGGTGGGCAGCGATGGTGACATGGCATTGGGTGGTTTGACGGTGACACGGGGCAGCAAAGGGGACAGGCGGAGGTGTGGCTTCGCGGGTTGTGGGTGTCGAGTAGAGGCGCGGCGACAAGGGCATCAGCTTGGTTGAGGAGGCGGCGGCAAGAGGGTTGGTGTCGAGCAGAGACGATGGCAATAGCGACGACGTCGCGGCTGGGCAAGGGCGGGCTGCTGCGTGGCAGAGATGATGGCTCGGCTGCCGGCGTTAGGCAATGTTGGCACAGTGGTGACGCGAGCAGACGACGGCGTGCACGGGGCCGGTCATGGCGGCGTGGCAAGGCGAGGCTTGTTGGCGATGCTCGTGGGTTCCGCAGGTGGAGGCACAACGGAGCAAAGGTGGAGGTGTGACGGCCGGCCTTGGATTTGTTGGCGTTAAGGTTGTCGCGGTTGCAGCAGGCGCTGGAGTGGTAGCTTATGGCATCGAGGCGGGGCACGACGGTGGCTCGGGTTGCTGCTGGCAGTGCTCACAGATGTTTGGCCCTTGGAGGCTGCAGTGCGCGGGCGGCGGCTCGAATGACGTCAAGCAGTAGGGCGGCGGCTCAACTCAGATGGGTTGAGGCGGCGAGACGGTGGTGACGGGTAGAAGGGCGGCGACTTAGATGGTGTAGGGCAGCACCACCGCTTCCCTCCTCCCCTCAGTTCCTTCTCTCTCGTCTTCTTTCTGTGTTTCTCTATGTGTTTCTCTCTCCGTCCCTCTCCTTCTCTGTCTCCTTCCCTTTGTTCTCTCCCTATGCTCCTCACATCTCCTCCCTGTCGAGCTCCCTCTCCTCTGTTCTTTTCCCTTCTCCTCGTTAGGGTTTCAGCGTGAGGAGGAAGAAGTCGGCATGGGCCGCGCCAAGGCGAGATCCGGCCCAGCCCACTCCACGTTTTCTTTTTCTTTTTTCTCTTTTTTTTTTTTTTGTTGTTTGTTGTTTGTTGTTTTTTTTTAGTGACTAATTCCTAATTTTGCACACGATTAATTCCTAAATAAAATTGTAAAATTTAGGTCTCAACAGCTGCTCCTATTTGAATGTGAGCTCAAAGAGGTTCCATTCAAAGACAAATGATACCTAAATTATTCTGACAATAGAGAGACCTTAAGTGCATAGGCACGTATCAGGTCAACGGAAAGAACTCATAACTCTAGAAGCGCGTCTTATCAAAAAGAGGAAGAAAGACTCTGGGCTACATAAGCCCACCGGGTCATAAGAAGAGAGAAAGGGACTCCGGACCGGATCATAAGAGGGGGGAGAAGAACTCCGGGCTATGGAAAGCCCACTAGGTCATAAGAGGGGGGAGAAGGATTCCGAGCTACGGAAAGCCCACCGAGTCATAAGAGGGGAGGAGGACTCTAAGTTACGGAAAACCCACTGGGTCATAGGAAGGGGAAGAACTCTGGATTACAGAAAGCCCACCGAGTCATAAGAGGAGGGAGAAGGATTCCAAGCTACGGAAAGCCCATTGGGTCATAGAAAGAAGAGATGAAGACTCCAGGTTACAGAAACCTATCGGGTCATAAGAAGAAAAGAGAAAGACTCTAGGCTACAAAAGCTCATCGGGTCATAAGAAGAGAGGAAAGGGACTCCGGGCTACAGAAGCCCATCGAGTCATAAGAAGAATGAGAGAAATGAGATCTCATCGTGTAACAACGAGTTTCGACCAGGTATGATAGTCTCACTATGTACAAACGAGTTTCGACTGGGTATGATAGTCTCACTGTGTACAAACGGGTTTCATCTGGGAGGAAGGTCTCACCGTGTACGAACGAGTTTCGATCGGGTATAATAATCTCACTGTATACGAACGAGTTTCGACTGGGAGGAAGGTCTCATCGTGTACGAACGGATTTTGATCGAGTATGATAGTCTCACCGTGTATGAACATGTTTCGACCGGATAGATAGTCTCGCCGCATATGAACAGATTTCGACTGGAGAAATGTCTCACCGTGTACGAACGGGTTTCACCGCTCGGGGTTTAGAAATGAATAATCAGGCCCAAATGGGTTAAAGCAATGGGTATTAGTGTTTGGTAAAGAAAGAAATGCTCTTCTTCACCTTGGGATGAGCTAAGCCCTAATGACAATTCCTCTGAAGCTATCACCAAAAGATTTATGCAAGTGAAAGTAATAGGATCTTTCTCAATTTTTTGCTCTACAACACGATCATAACCCTTATGTTGCCTCAATGTAGGGTCATTCTCGACAAAAGTACTTTGAAGGATCATCTTTATTTGGCCCAAAAGGGGTAGTAAGATATCGGCTTAGTGCTTGGGATTGACAAAGAAAATGCTTTTATCATTTCAATATTTGCGCCCAATGCGAATGAATCTTTCGTCCTAAGAGAAAGTCGCCTTTCACTCAACTCTCAAAAGTGTTTGAATGATGTGTTTGAAAATGTGCTTGCCTTTCTTCATCCTAAGTACTTCTTGTTTGGCATGGTTAACGTCTCAATTTCACTTTGTCGAGACCGTCTAAGTAGATTAATCTCCATAGAGAATTTCGATTCAAAATGAATAATCCCAAAACAAGAAAATAATTTTGAGATAAAAAGGATAATCAAAAAGTTTGTAGAAATTTTTTCTTTTCTCAATCATTCATTTTTTTTTTTGCTTGTCTCTAGGAAAACGCTAAAGGTTCTCTTTTGTAATGGAAATTCTTTTTTTTTTTTTACTTAAAAAAAAATTGAGAAGAAGGGTACTTACTTGTAGCATGGCGACCCGATAACCCTGTAAAGAATGTAAAAAAATATGTTAGTACAAAAATCCTTAGGGATTGAAATGTTGGAAACGATACATTATTACCCTTCACTCACTTTTATCCTTTGAGGGTTAATATCTCTTCGATTCACCCTCATGGGTATTTGGTAACTTGGCATTACCCTTTACTTGCATTTGTCTTTAAGCATTTGATATTCTCCTATCAAAGGAAAGAAAGAATCATGTCAGAGACGCTATCGAAATGAGCAATTGGAATCGACACCATTTACCCTTCATGTGTTTCCATTCTTCAGGTATGATTAGTTTTTCCATTCTTCAGGTATGAACTTTGCCTGAAGTAGTTAGAGTTGATTGAAAAATGGCTATGTGGCCCTGATTTTATCCATAAAAACCACATCTTTATTGTATACAACAATTCACAAAGTTTAATTCCTGTTTTTTTTTTTTTTCTAAAATGCTCATTTTGAAGAGACATTTAGCTGACAAGAAGCTTGAAACTTTTATATATAGATCATGAGATGTGTTTTTCAAGATCTTGCTTTGAAATGCGAGTGGGTGCTCCTTGTTTCCACACTTGGGGATATTGTTCTTTAGATGCTTTGCCCCAATTATTGCCTGTAAAGAAAAAAGTGGACATGTTATTTCCACACTCAATTGAAAATCATTTAGGAACTATATACATCATTTTACACCAAATGGATGGTCAAGTCTTGTCTTATTGGAGAGAGATATTGCCCTTATAAGAATACTCCTTTGCTTTTGTTGGAATGGTATATAACTTGGTGCCCACGATGTATCCTTGACAATGGAAAATAAAATCATGTTAGAAACGGTATCAGAAATTGCTAATTGGAATTGATACAATTTACTCTTCCTTCAAATTCGCCTTTTGTATGCTTGGCAACCTCCTTCATTTGTCTCATCACGCAAAGTGAGTGTTATTTTGGCACCTAAGGCATTTGTGTCACAAATCTCTAATGTTGATTGCATAAAGTTCTTGCAGTCAAGTGTTCAAATGCTTTAATTGCCAAAATGTGCAAAAGCCCTAACGTTAGTCCTTTAGTGACACATGATGCGGCTCCCTGATAGAACTCGTAAAAAAAAAAAAAAATCTTGTGATGACGATGCCCAATTTCCAAATAAAGAAACTTCCTAGAACGGGATTCAGCTTCATTCTGCCTCTATTGGAAGATGGGTGTCGACGAGGCCTCGACGCCTACTTACTCCTCGAGTTCCATGATCTTACACTTTCATCTTTTAGAAAAGGGCAGACGTCGATCTCAGATAAACTCATCCTACCGCAAAAAGCGATCACATGAAGAGAGGGTCTTAAGCCAAGTTTTCTTGAAGTTCATTTTGGAAGGTAACGTAAAGGTTTGCTTGAAACACTTTCGAATTTTTTTTTTAAATGATGATTTTCATGAAACTGAATTCTATCATTAAAAAATGTGAGCCACGTGATTTACAAAAGCAACAATTGAATTCGCAATCAAAACTCAAAATGGAAAACACGATTCTTAACAAGAATGAGAACAATGATAAAATACAAGAAATTGTTGCATAGAGTAAAAATCAACTTTTGTCCTAACTCTAGAATTCACTTCTTTATGTGGTCACCACAAGAATGTCAAGGAGCATCATGCGTAGCCTGCAAAAAGATGACAATGTCAGTATGTGATCAATGAGGTTGCTTCTTACAACAAAATCGAGGCGACGATACATGCCCCATAGTCCTTTTTATGGAATCTTTGTATTCGCCAAGATTTTATCATAAAAGAAGACATCATTAAAATAATCAATCCATGACCATCAATCAAATGTCCACTTTTATTCCAAAAGTTTAATATGCAAAGGCAGCATGATTTTTTGTTTTTGAAGAGATTGATTTTATGATTTTACTCTTACAAAAAATGAAGTGACTTATATTTTAAGAAATCTAATACAAAATGTGATTTGCATTTCAGTCCCAAAATGTGGGAAGGAAAGTTTGATCAAAGATGCAATCTCAATTTTTGTGCCCCAATATATAATTGCAACTTGCGAGCCCTTTTTTTGTTGATTTTTTTTTTTTAAATCATTTTGAGCCCATAACTAGAAATTTAAACAAAACCATGTGTTCAATAGAGCCAAATCAAAGTTTTTAAAACTTGCATTCAATGTTCACTTATCAAAAGTAATTGCCAATTTTTTCAACTATAAGCCTACAGCACTGAGGGCAATCGATTGATGTTCGCAAATTTCAAGATAGAAGTTCGATACAAAATGAGCAAATAAAAATGAAAATAATACTTATAATGGGTGTTGACCTTTGTCTCTTTTTTTCTTTTTAAAATTACATAAACATGCACATGAGATGTAGCTCGATTTCTACTCTATCCGGCTCAAAATGGAGCCATGGGATCACCGGATTGAACCAATAAAGTTGCGGCTAGGTCAGATTACCTATGACTCCGGCTTTGTCAAAGAACCAACCCATGTCACGTAGTTGTAGACCAGGGTGGGTATCTTCAACATATTTTGAGGTAGAGATGAGTGACTCGTACTACATGGTTGTAGTCGGAGTGGTATCCACCTCAACACTATCCTAAATAATCCTATGCGGCTCAAGTATGGTGGTAGGTAGTGTGTGCCATGATGTAGTGCAATGCAGAAAACGTAAGCATGACAATTGATAGGCAATTAGCATTTCATAAATTCAAAACATAAATATCCATTCCCAAATCCACACCTGCATGACAAAGGGTTAACAATCACTCCTCCCCATATAACTCCCACCTGCAAAAACATTTAACACCTTTAATGTTAGGGGCGTACTTGGAATCCTCGCTACCAAACAAAAATATTTTTGAACAAGATTAATTTTGACCTAAGTCCTCTTTGGTTTAAAACAAAGTCCCCAGTAGAGTCGCCAAGCTGTTGCGACTGACCCTCGAGGGGAGGGAGGAGATTTAGGGCGTACCCGTGTAATATTGTTCACTTTGGACACTGAGTCCTTACGGCTTTAAAACGCGTCACACAGGTTAAAAGGGATCCCAAGCCTTTATAAACTAGGCAGAGGCACAGTCCTCTCCCAAGCCGTGATATTGTCTACTTTGGAGGCATGCACACAGCAACCTCCTCCCTCACGGGTTTGTTTTCAACGCAGCGGAAGCGTACGTGAAACGCGTCATGCATGGTCATTACATCAATATCGCGGGTGAGGTGTTTGATGAAATGGCTCTACTGGAAGAGATGCTTCTCATACACAGTTTCCATTTTGTGTTGTCCGTGGCAGTATTGAATGGCTTGCTGGCTGTGTTGTTTAGCTATGGGGAAGCGACTAAGCAGTCTGATTTGAATTCCGCTCATTTCGTTTAGGTTTGGAGAGACTACGGCGTCCCTGAGTCTTGGACTAAGCTGTATACTTTCGAGGCTATTGGACCGGTAACAAGATTTGATGGCTTCACGTGGAATGGCGAGCTTCTTATGGAAATATATTGCAAAGAACGAGTTTCTTGGAATCCGATCACGGTACAATTCTCAATTCTTCCATTGTCGGCAAGATACGAACTAGTCCCCGTCGTAGAGAGCCTCTTTCCACTTTAGATATGACTCTATTGCTGTTACATTTATTGGTAAAGATTGATTCTGACTGCTGAAAAGTTGAAAGTTACATCTGAATTGAGAAGATATGGTTTTATTTGTAGGTGCTCCGGCCACAAAATGACGAGAAGAAGTAGTGCGGCGGTGTCCATTTACTTTGGATACTTCTTGCAAGCTTTAGAATGCATTTTCATTTTCACTTTGAGTTTTTCTTTAGACTAGTGAAGTGTGTCCTTTGTATGAGTTAAAGTATGCAACTCAAGACTGCATCTATGACTTCTGCATTGTCAGCACCAGCAGATTTTAGACCGTGTGGAAGAAAATGACGAAGCTTGTTGAATGCTATGCATGTATGTGTTCGATGCTATGCCACCATAAGCATTTTTCAGCTTCCATAAGACCAAATTATTAATGGCTTATATCACGCATCTCGATCCCTGGGCATTGCAACTAGTGCAACTACAAATTACTCTATCTCGTTTCCTATCTCAAGACTTTTTGGTAGCATTGGCAATGCGTACCTAGTAAGGTCATTTATCAATATATGCAGACTGCTGTATTAATGGATTAAGGAAACATTGGAGATTGTATTATCATGATATATTCTTTTTCCCCCCAAATGTTTGTGGTCAGAAGTCTCACTTCATGTTATGATACACTGATGATTTTGCATGTCAAGCGATATGAGAATTTGGTCTGTAGATGAGATAATTTATATGCTTCCTCCATGGAAAGACATCAGGGAAATTGATTTTAAATTGCAGTTCTCTTCTAAAGTCAGGTGTAAGGTGCTGGAGCTCTTCTTTATTAATAGGAATTCTGGTGATTGGCAATCCGAGTTCACCTGGCTCTAGCAAAAATGGGGGAACGACAAAGAACAGCAGAAAGTGATGTTGAAGTTTCTTCGGAATAGTTTGTGTGGAAGGCAAGAAACGTTCTGCTTCATGGTCAATGTATTGCTCCCTGAGCATGTTCTTAGATTGATTGATTTTTTGCTTAACATCAATTTGAAGGCTATCTAGTTTCAAAAGGATACATATTGTGCTTATGATTATCTATATAATATAATGACAAGGATAATGAAAAGCTAAAACGTGTGAGATTTGCTTATACTATCATCTATAATGAGTATGTCTCTTTATATAACTATTTTCTTTCTACTATCTTTAGAAGCTAAACAATTGACGCGCCAACCTTTTTCCTTGCCAATCTGAACGTTAGGTTTGTCAACCTAGTTTATGGTTGTCGAAAGCGCTGTTCGTGTTGAAAATTTTGTGAATTTATGTTATGACATGAGAGTTTGTCAAAAAGTGCTCCGGTGCACTTCTCTAACAATTGAATCAGGTAATGCTTATTTAGACAGTGAGAAAGAGTTCAAGAACTTGCGGTGTCACAAATCACTTGATGGAATTGATAGAGGAATATGCTATATTTAAATTACTTTGTTGGGTATATATGTATTATGTTGTTGTATCTAACACTTAACTCTTCCAATACCTATGCCAATAAAAGCAATGGCATTTAATTAATTGAGATTAGGATGTAACTTACCTGGTAAATTCATTCTAAGGCTCAAAATTAGGGAGTAACTTTAAAGTTAGGGGGTAATTTTGTTAAAGTAGTGGTTGATTTCATTGTGCCTGATAATTTTTTTGGTTGGACTTTTTAATACTATATCGTTTTACAGCTCAATTGTTTCTAACATTTCCCTTCACCTTTAGTTTTTGAATTTGATTTTCTAACAATTGTGCCCGTAAGAATACTCCTTAAAACCAAACACTTTAGTGTTTCAAGCAAATTTATGTAATCACTCGAAAACCCCTAACATGAATCTCTTGCCCCTTCTTTGACACACTGCCAACCCAGACCTCATAACGTCACCGCCAACCCATCGGCGTCCCCATCATTTTTGCCCATCTCTTGTGCCTTTCATGTTTAGGTTTAGTTGTTTTCTTGTAATTCACACGCGCATGCACACACTTGTACATATACATATACAAATGCATTTAATAAAGTAATTCTTCCATCCAATTGGGCAAATATATACACAACGTTTAACCACCATACTATAACATATTGCAGCCAATTTGCTTCGAGATTTTCAGATTCTTTTACTTTTGACTTGACGTTTTCATATTTTGTTTATGAATAGGCATAATCAATAAGGAGAATTACTAATCTCAAGTAATTAAATGCTATATATCTCTTTATCTTGGTATTTCCTTTGATTGTTTCAACTCTTCTTCTTCTTTTGAGTATTTTTTCTATGATTTGTTTTGGTCGGCTTTTGATTAAGACCAGTGCAACGACACAGAAATTCTCGATATGTCCGTGTAGTTACTATCCCTTGAAATCTAAATACATAAACCATTTGGGAAAATTCTGGTTTATTGACATATCTCTATTTTTTAAAGTTTTTTTAAACCAATAAGTATTTCAAACACTTAGGGCGCGTATGATAAAATTTTTCTTCTCTATTTCTCTGTTTCTTTGTTTTCGGAACAAGTTTGAAATGGAAATCTGTTTGGTAACGCAATTTGATTTTTCTATTTCCGAAACAAATTTTTATTCCAGAAATAGTTTTGAAAAAGAAATCAAAAGCTAAAAATTTTAATTTCTTAATTTCTGAAATAGAAATTAAGAAATCAATTTTTGTTCTAGAAATCAAAAGTTAAGAGGGTGCATGACAAACCTTTGTTTCTGTTCTAGAAACAAACTTTCTATTCCAGACTTCAGTCTGGAATAGAAATCTATTTCGTAAACTTATTTCATTTTTCTATTTCTGAAATAGATTTTTGTTCCAAAAATAGGTTTGGAATAGAAATCGAAAGTAATTTTTTTTTTACTTTTCTATTTCTGAAACATAAATGAGAAATAAAAATTATCCTCATCGTTCGTCGCCGTCGACCATCGTCCGCCAGCCATCACCACCACCGCCGGTCATCTCCCACTAGCCGTCGGTGACTGCCATCGCCATTGGTTGCTGGTCGTCGCCGGTCGCCGGCTGCCGCCGGCGGTTGCCGTCGGTTGCCGATCTACCACCGTCTGAAATGAAGAAATTTTGTGTTATTATCAAACGAATTTCTATTTTTTGAGTAGAAATTTTGTGTCATTATCAAGCGGGTATTTTTGCTCAGAAACTCATCTAGAGATAGAAATAGAAAAAATTATTTCTCTTCTAGAAATTAATTTTTGGTTAGAATGGTTATCATTCACACTCTAAAATTTCCAAAAATTTTATGAAATAGTTATCCTAAGATTCATAACTAGTTTAGAAAACCTTTGTCTATTAGAATATAGTTCTCATGTAGTTTGAGTTTATAATCCTCCTAACCATAAAAAGGGAATCATTTATAAACTCCATAGCTACATTCTTTCATTCAATCATGTGTTAGAACAACTCGCATTATGGAGGCATCTTCCTGACGAAACTCAATTCCTCCACCATGGAACAACAACAACAACTGAATTTTTCCACACAATCGCCGTCCACACTCACGAATGGACCGAGAGATGATGATTGCGGGGGAATACTTACAAGCTTTTTAGTGGAAAGATCGCTCTCTAGAAAATTAAAAGGAGATTCACAATTGAGATGATGATCCGAACTTTTCCTACTTCACGACAACGCCAAAGGAATATTTATAAACTGTTTAGAATTATTAGGTTGATGAGTTGACTTGTTTCTATGTGTTTTGTTGAAATTTCTGGGTAATTAGATTTTACTCGTCATTGGTGTAATCAGGAACAAATGCCTCTTCTTTTTCAAGTCCACATGCACATTCCTTTGACTGTTTCCTTAACAAAATGGATTGGTCGCTGTCACTATGTCAATAATAATTTTAGCTTGCCAATTAGAATTCTCGAAAAGAAGGACCACAATAGACACTCTTAAAATTCGAAAAGACTCCGGTCAAAAAATTGTATGTGTTTAATCTTATTTTTATGAGAGATTGCTCGAAGGCCAAGTTGACAATTTTGATGAGGTAGAGAAAAATTCTTAATCGAAAGTCGACCAAAAAAAAACTGTAGAAAAGAAACTCGAAAAGAATCGAAAGACTTAATTTATTATATTTAATCTCAGTACTAAATCAACAATAATATCTCACCACTTCAGTTTAATGAAGCCTGTTATGGTTATTTTCCTAAAAGTATGCTTTATAGTGCAAGACAGATAATATTGGGTCTTCGCTTCGCACAATTATTTCTTTGGATTAATATACTCTTGCACGTATATTTGAGGTGGTAGTATAATTCATAATCAATTGCGACGATAAATTCCATAATCAATACAACTAACGGGGACATGCAAGGAGTCAATTTATTATTATTTTTATAAAATGTATTAAGAGCATGTATTGTATTTAGGGGAAAAGTACCAAAAAAGTCATAAACCTTTTACCTTTGTGCCGATTTAGTCATAAACATTTTTTTGCTGTTGATTCAGTCTTAAACCTTTTTATGTTGTGCCAATTCAGTCATTTCCAGCCAATTTTAATCGGATTTTGCTAACTGGACGCTAGCCAGCTGACGTGGCCTGGATGTGGACAAATTTTTATAATATTTTTAATATTTTTTTAATTTAAATTTAAATTTTTAATTTTTAATTTTGTCTTTTTCCTCCGGCCGGTCGCTAGTCCAGTGATTGGCCAAGAGGCGATGGCCGGCAAGGGCGAGGGACGGCCATGGGCAAGGCTCAACCTCGCCAGGGTCGTCCCTCGCTGGATTTGGCGAGGTGGCCGGCGAGGTCGGCCGTTGCCTCTGGCCGGTCGCTGGACTGGCAACCGGCAGGAGGAAAAAGACAAAAATAAAAAATAAAAATAAAAATAAAAATAAAAATAAAATTATTACAATATTATTAAAAATTGTCAACGTCAACGCCAATTAGGCCACGTTAGCCGGTTGGCATCCGGTTAGCATAATCCAGCCAAAATTGGCCGGAAATGATTGAATTGGCATAACGTAAAAATGTTTAGAACTGAATCGGCACTAAAAAGGTTTAGGACTTTTTTGGCACTTTTCCCTCGTGTTTAGTATTTACCCTTGGTCTATTGAGAATGGATAAGATTATTGGTTGCAAAATTTAACCTAAGTTACATCAAATCATAAGTGTGTGGTTGTATGTATGTAATATGTATGTACACATATGTGTGTCTATATATATATATATATGTATGTATGTATGTATGTATGTATGTATGTATGTATGTATGTATGTATGGATTAAGTTCAGAACTTATGCCGGTGACAACTATCATTTGAGTTTGCCATACTTATCCTTAAGTTGGCAAGAAAAGGGGCTCGGACATCAATTATTAATTATTTAGCCTTTGTAAAGATTAGTAACACAAACACAAATCATATAAAAGGAAATACTCATCATTGGAGGTGCAAAAGGGGATGATGCGATGCCTCTGTCGATACTTCGAGTCTTTGACGCGATTGCAACAATTTTAATCTTTCTCCAAACTCGTGGTCGATATTGATTGCATCTTGTGAATCTTCTGCTAGCTCCATTGGATCAGAGAGAGAGACAGAGAGACAGAGAGAGACAGAGAGAGAATTATGTCGGTTATCTTAGGAGTAAAAACTTGTGTAACTTCAATGGAAAAATTTAAGTTCTGTGTGTTGATTTCTCACTGAAGCTTTGGGATATATAATATAGATTGGCTTGTGGAGGTTTAATGCAAGTATCGATCTGTTTATGTAAAGTGTGAATTGAGCACCGAGATTTTGAAAAATCGATGATTAACCGTTATGCATTTATAGTTTTGTTCTCTTAGACATTCAAGAAAGCTGAACAAGTTAGACTCACATATCATGAAAAACATTTCTTTACTTGTTTCCTTTTATCAAGAAAAAC
The DNA here is from genome assembly GCA_017140255.1 of Eucalyptus paniculata subsp. matutina. Lineage (NCBI taxonomy): Eukaryota > Viridiplantae > Streptophyta > Magnoliopsida > Myrtales > Myrtaceae > Eucalyptus > Eucalyptus paniculata. The sequence continues at coordinate 14,168,306 of CM029438.1, forward strand.
CAAATACGTTTGACACAAATTAGTGAGGAGTTTTCTCAAAATTCAATAGTGAGACTATAGTGGAGTAGGTATAGCATGTTAATTTTTGTGCTTGGATTTGAAAAAATAAATAAATGTAATTAGATTTTGATGCTGGAACTTTTCACCATTCAAAAATATGCAAAGAACAGATATTGTTGATATGTACGTTTAATTCATTATGCTTTCGTGAATGTCTAAGGGAACAAAGCTGTGAAATCTAAATAACTATTTTTCATCTATCTTACAAAAACTTGGCGCCCGGTTCACACTTCATATAAGAGAATGGTACTTGCCAACTAAACCTCTGCAACCCATTTAATAATTTACATCCTAGAGTTTCAAAAAGAAATCACCACACACAATTTAAATTTTTCACTGGAACTACACAAGTTTCTGTTTCTTGGAGAAATGAGAGAATTCTTTTGTCTTTAAAAATTAGTGTACTTTATATATTTAAGATACAAGTTAAGCATCAGATTTATGCTTTATCTTATACTATAAGTTAGGGAAATTGTGTGTAGTGGATTATGCATAGAACGAAATTGTGTGCTTAGAGTTTCAATTGTCATTACTAATCACATATACTTGTGAATCCGGGGATCTTTCCATTAGAGTTTAAAAAAAGACATGTAGGTTTAATGAAAAAATTTGTATTCTCTCATTGATCAAATGGAACAGAGCTGTAGAGGTTTAACTTGCGAGTGCTATTTTGACATATGAAGAGTGAATTATTGAGGGCCGAGCTTTTTGAAAAGTAAAAAGCAGTTATTAACGAGTTTCTTCTGGATCAACAAAACTGAAAATATTAATATTCTACATATAATTAAAAGAACAATTATACACTTATTTCCTTTATAACAAGAAAACTCTAAACATCTTACACTAATGTATACACGAAGATTATCTTTGCATCAAAGAAAAGAAAAACATATACTTGTTGAAGAAAAGAAAGCATAGAAGCTTCGTCCAATGTTCTTTTGTTTTTTTGGACCTAGTTGGGTCGAACTTGAGTATCATGGACAACCTTAAAGAGATTGCTCAATGACCAAGTTGACATGTTTGAGGGATAGAGAAAAAACTAATTCGAAGGTCGACCAAAAAACAAGTTGCATAAAAAAAAATCGAAAAGAATTGCAAAAAGAAAAGTTGAAAGAGTCAAAGGAGATACCGAAAAAAAAGAGATGTATAAACATATACTTACTTTGAGCATTAGCATTTCTCCATACTGATTATGCCTACTCATATGTCACATATGAATTAAAAAATCAAGTTAAAAGTAAAAATACCTTGAATCTCGGAGCATCTCCTATTAGGGGTGAGTATGGTCCGAGTTGGGCCGGTTCACCCCATAACTCTAAAACCAACCCACACAATGTCGGTCCTCAATTTTTGGGACCAAGAACCGACTCTATTGAGCTTGGGACCAAGGACCGGACCAACTCAGTGGGTTCGGTCCAACCGATAATTTTTTATTTCATTTTTTGTGCTCCTTAAAAAAACAATTGAGGGCCGAATTGACCTAATGGGTTCAGTCCGATTCCAAGGTCAACTCGGGACCAACCAATAATTTTTTATTTCATTTTTTGAACTCTTTGAAAGAACAACCAAGAACCAGATCGGCCCAATGGATTCGATGATGAGCGGGGTTAGCTAAGAAAGGCAAGCAGTAAAGGTCGAGTGGGGTAAGCGTCGAACGTAGTAAGCATTGAGTGTTGAGTGGGGAGTAACAAGCCAAGTGGGTATCAAGCGGCGAGCGGCACGAGTGACCCAAAGTGAGCGAGGTGAGCGTCAAGTGGCTAGCGGAGAAGTTGGTTCTTTCAATTTTGACTAATTGAAGATTAAGAGGAAAAATAAGACAGAAGAGAACGAGTGCTAGATGAGGATGTTGTAAGGAGCTGTTTATGCCCTTTTGAACACCATGAGGACTCCTCAAAAAAATATTTTCTTCCTTTATAAATTATGACTATTGATACTGTAAAATACATTAAAAATCTAAGTTATTAAAGAACTATGTAAAATTACTTGAACTCCTAAGATTGAGGACCAACCCGCACAGTATTGATTCAGGAATTCTAAGACCAATGACCGACTCAGTCTCCTTGGAAACCGGATCAAGACCGACAAGATTGGGCCGGTCTAGGGTCGGTCCAGAGTTGACCTTGGACCGATGCTCACCCCTATCTCCTATGGAGTTAAAGCAAAACTGGTGCAGTCGGTGAAAATTGGGCGAAGGTAGAAGGGAGGAGGATTTGTGAAAGGTTAATATATGCCTTTTCAGTTAACGTTCAATATGGATTACAGGTTAGAAATAATTTTATCTGACCTAATCACATCCCCCTTATCAAAGGCCAAAGAGTCGAAAGATTCTATGACTTTTCGCAAATTTCATACATTTAGATTTATATTGGCCGGCCCACTTCTCCCTTCTTTTCCTCGAGACCGGCCCAGCCTTTTCTTCCTCTTTCTCTCTTTACCTCGCATGTTTTGTAGAAAAGAGAACACCAGAACGCTGACAAAGATGGACAGAGGATGGTGCTGAACAGGGGAGGACGAGGCGAATGTTGTTCACGATGCTCGGCCAGGAATGTCTTCCAATACGGGGCAGATCAGCACAACTGGCGTTGCCGCTTGAGAGTGAGAGAGGAGCATTTATTTTTTTCTTTTTTGGGGGGGATATTTGACTTCTTCTTCTTCTTCTTCTTCTTCTTCTTCTTCTTCTTCTGAAAAAAGACAGGGAGGGGATGGAGAGAGACGAGACACAGAGCCGAGCTTCGTTCTCTACTGAGCGTTACCCAACCATCCCAGACGCAAGCCAACGACCTCTAGCGGACCCCGTTGAGCCCGTGGCCTCCTCTTCCGTGGCGACCGAATTCCGGGTGAGTTTTCTTTGGGGTTCCACCCACTGTTATACAAGGATCCGGTTCGGCGACATCGAGGTAGCCAAACATAGCTCGATTCGATTCGGGCTCACCATTTGGTCGTCACCCTCCACGGTTGAACGCTAATTCCGCAAACCTCTTTGCCCTCCTTGTTCTGTCCTGTCTTGAGCAAGGTGAGAGTTGTTGGAGGTTTGTTTGTTAAAACAAACAGAGTGTTTTTTCTTTATCCCACATAGGAAAATTGAGAGGGAGTGGGCTAATTTAAAAGTGTGGGTTTTTCTTTATATACTTAAAAGAATGATTGGGTGGGGCTAGACCCCACCATACCCGCGTGCGGGTGCACAAATAATTGCGCGATTATTTGGCGCACTTAGCACTTAGCGGTTTAATTAACACTAATCCATTTGTTATTTATTATTATTTTTATTAATTTTTAGTAAATTCAAATGTTGTTTTTTATTTTGAGAATTTTGGAAATAAAATATAAAATGAAAATTCGAAATTCTATTTAATATATATATATATATATATATATATATATATATTATTCCAAATTTTGTTTGTGTCTTTTCAAGACAACCTTTGGAAAATTACTTATTAGGTTTTAACTTTTCCCAAAGGGTTGCAATTGTTCGTTTTTGGACTTTTTTCGAAGAGTCGCATTTGTTTATCCGAACAATTTTTCTAAATGACGTGATTGTTCATTCTTTGGCAATTTTCACGAAGAGTTGTAACTTGTCAATTTTCAGAAGAAAAGTATGGTCATTTTCGAGTCTTCTTTCTGAAAAAACTGCAGCAAATTTTTCGATTGTTTTCCTAGAGAGACCCTAGAAAAATACTAGAATTGCTATTTAGCATTCTCATCCGAAACTTTGTTGTATCTTGTAGGATTTTTTCGGTGACCATTAGCAACGTTGTGGGGCAAATAAATCCTTAAAGAAAGTGATATTACGCCTTAAAGTCTGAGTTGTTTTACTCGATCCGATTTCATTGTTCAACCCATTTCGAAACCATATATTTCCAACAATTTTAAGGATTTATCTTGCTACAATAGAGTCGGAGACAATCAAAGTTATGAATCAAGATATGGTCAAACTGGACCGGTTCGATAGGAACAATTTTGCTCGCTAGAGTGATAAGATGATATTCTTACTCACTGCTTTGAAGATTTCCTACATACTGGATCCTAACTTGGCGCCTATAGAAGATCCTAAGCCTACTGCCGAGGGAGGACAACCAAGTGCGGGAGTCATTGAAAGGGTTAATAAGGAAAAGAAGAAACGTGTGGAGGATGAATTACTTTGTTGAGGACACATTCTGAACACACTCTCCGATCGTCTGTACGACTTATTCACTGAAATGAAGTCGGCCAGAGAAATTTGGAATGCACTGGAATTCAAGTACAAAGCGGAGGAGCAAGATACCAACAAATATCTAATTGCAAAGTATTTTGATTTCAAATTTATTGATACTAAACCCTTGCTGGAACAAGTCCATGAATTGCAAGTGATTTTGAATAAGATTTGTGCCCTTAAGATTGATATTCCAGAAGCTTTTCAAGTTGAAGCAATTATTGCGAAATTGCCTCCAAGTTGAAAAGACTATGGAAAAAAAGGCTGATTCACAAGTCGGAGGATTTTACTCTGGAACAAATACAGAAACATCTTCGCATTGAGGAAGAGTCACGTTTATATGATAATTCTGTTTTGTACAATTCCAAGGTGAATCTTGTGGATAAAAAACGGAAACTCAGCCAGAACTTCAAAGTAAAAAGCGGGGGGAATAAATTCAAGAGAACACAAAAGAATCAAAAGGGTTGTTGTTTTGTTTGTGGCAAACACAGACACTACGCCAATGATTGCATTCATCACAAGAGCATTTCAAAGGACAAGAACATTCCAATGGTGAAAGCAGATGCAAATCTGGTTGAAGAAAATTATGTAGCCATGATTTCAAATATATTTTCGAACATGGAAATTTCTAAAATCAATGATGCGATGGCTATGGTTTCTGAAATTAATTCTATCACTGTCCAATCCGGTTGGTGGTTAGATTCTAGAGCAACAGTCCATGTGTGCAAGGACAAGTACATGTTCAAGTAATTTGAAGAGATTGTTGACTCAAATGTTCAAGAGGTCCTGATGGCGAATAATGCTCTTGCAAAGGTTGCTAGAAAATGCATGGTGGAGATAGACTTCACTTTTGGAAAGAAGATAACTCTTCTTAATGTGTTATTTATACCAAAAATTAGGAAGAATCTAGTTTCTATTGATTTACTTTGTAAGAGGGGGTTTCAGGTTTTGTTTGAATCCAACAAGATTATCCTGTCGAAAAATGGGCTGTTTGTTGGGAAGGGTTATGTCAATGATGACATGTATCAACTGAGTATCAATAATAATATTTCTAGTTCCGCTTGCATTGTCGAGTCTTCAACTTTATGGCATAGTAGGTTGGCACATATAAATATTCATTATTTGAAGAATATGAGAAAATTAGACTTGGTAAATTTTAATGGCGAATTTGATAAATGTGAAATATGTGCTAAGTCAAAACTTACTAAGAAGCCATTTCCTAGTGTTAAAAGAAATTCGAATTTATGGGGTTTGGTTCATAGTGATATATGTGAATTTAATGGTATGCTAACATGTGGAGATAAAAGGTATTTTATTACATTTGTGGATGATTGCAGTAGGTTCTTATATGTTTATCTCATGAGATCGAAGGATGAAGCATTTACCATGTTTAAGAAATATAAGGCTGAAGTAGAGAATCAATTAGAAAAGAAAATTAAAATTCTACGATCAGATAGAGGTGGAGAATATTTCTTAAATGAATTCTCTTCATTTTGTGAAGAACATGGTATTATTCATCAAGCTTCAGCACCATATACTCCACAACAAAATGGTTTAGCTGAAAGAAAAAATCGATCTCTTGGAAAAATGGTTAATTGTATGCTTTCAAATTCAAAGCTATCAATTAATCTTTGGGGAGAAGCATTACTTTATGCATGCTATATTCATAACAGAATACATTCCAAGAAAAATGACATAACTCCTTATGAAATATGGAAAGGTAGAAAGCCAAATTTGTCATATCTTAAAGTGTGGGGGGTGTTTGGCATACTACAGAGCTCCAAATCCTAAGAGAACAAAGCTCGGTCCTAGAGCAATTAAGGTAGCGCATGGTAACGCTCTTGTTTCTCCCAATTTCTGTTCTTTTGTTCCCCGGAACAAAAAAAGAACAGAAACCTGTTTGGTAAAACATTTGTTCCCGAGAACAATTTCTCAATTTTTTGTTCCCGTTTTGTTCCCAGGAACAGTTTTGAGAAGCAAAAAAAAGTTGCTTCTTGTTCCCAGGAACAATTTCTAGAAGTAAGTTGATTTTCTTTTTTAATTTTATTTTCTTGCCACGACCACCGTCAACCGCCTAGAGCCACCGCCCACCGCCATCGTCGCCGACGGCAACCGGCGACCAGTGGCCAGTAGCCGGCGGTGGTCAACGGTGACGGTCGGCGGCCAGCGGTCGTGCAGCGGCGGCGGCTAGCGGGCCGGCGGCGGTAGCGACGGCGATTCGTCGACAAAAATAAAAAAAAAATGAATAAATACAAAAAGAAATTGTTGCGTTACCAAACACATTTCTATTCTTTTTCTATTCCAGGAGTAGAAATTTTGTGTCGTTACCAAATGAGTTCTTTTACTTAGAAATTATTCCCCGGAGCAGAAATAGAAAAGAACTATTTCTGAAAAAAAAAAAAAAAAAAAAAAAAAAAACTCTTCCTGGGAATAGAAGCATTGTCATGCGTAGCCTAAATGTGTTTTCGTTGGGTATGCTAAAAATAGTAAAACTTATAGGTTTATTGATTTAGAGTCTAATGTCATAGTAGAATCGAGAGACGTTGAATTCTTTGAGAATAAATGTTTTACAAGTTAAGAAATTATTGAAAATAATTCAAGATCTATGGAAACTCAAAGTAATTCTCAAGAGAAAGAAACGAATGATTCTAAAGACATGATTGAACCAAGGAGAAGTACTAGAATTAGGAAAATAAAAGACTTAAGTCCTAATTTTATTACTCATGTTTTTCTTGTTGAAGGAGATGGAGATAATAATGTGATAAATAAATACCATTTAGTGTTAAATTTAGAAGATGATCCTGAAAACTTTGATGATGCTATGTCTTCTAGAGATGTTTCTTTTTGGAAAGAAGCTGTGAATGATGAAATTGACTTAATTATGTCAAATAATACTTGGGTATTAGTAGATTTACCGAAAGGATCAAAACCTATTAGATGTAAATGGGTTTTTAGAAGAAAATATCATTCTGATGGTTCTATTCAAGCGTTTAAAGCTAGGCTTGTAGTTAAGGGATATAGACAAAAAGAAGGAATATATTATTTTAATACATATCCTCCTATTGCACGTATAACTTCTATTCGAGTTCTTTTTGCTCTAGCTTCCATTTATGATCTTTGTGTTCATCAAATGGATGTTAAGACTACTTTCTTAAATGGAGAATTAAATGAGGAGATTTACATGGAACAACCGGAGGGTTTTGTTCTTCCTAGAAATGAAAGAAAAGTATGTAAATTGATTAAGTCTCTTTATGGACTTAAGCAAGCTCCTAAGTAGTGGCATGAAAAGTTTAATTCGGTCATATTGTCAAATGGTTTCATCAATAATAGTGCCAATATGTGTATATACTCTAAATTCACTAAAGACTATGGTGTCTTAGTATACTTTTATGTTGATGATATGCTTATCTTTGGAACGAATATGACTGGAATTAATGAGACTAAGAAGTATCTAACTTCCATATTTAAAATGAAGGATTTGGGTGAAGTAGATACTATCTTAAGTATTAAAATTAAGAAAAGTAGTGGGGGTTATTCTTTAAGCCAATGTAGTTATGTTGAAAAATTATGTAATAAATTTCAACATCTCGATTTTAAAGAAATAAGTACTCCATTTGATTCCAGTATTAAATTAAATTATAATATTGGTAGAGCGGTGGCACAACTAGAATATGCAAGTGCTATAGGGTCTTTAATGTATGCGATGCATTATACTAGACTTGATATTACTTATTATGTATGCAAGTTGAGTAGGTATACTAGTAATCCAAGTACAAAACATTTGAGAGCTATTGCTAGAATTTTTGGTTATCTTAATAGAACTAAAAATTTAAGATTGTTCTAAAATAATTATCCGGCTGTATTAGAATGATACATTGATGTTAGTTGGATTACAAGTGTGGGAGATGAGCGTTCCACTTCTAGATGGATCTTCACACTAGCTGGAGGTACTGTATCTTGGGCGAGCAAGAAACAGATATGTATAACTCACTCAACAATGGAATTTGAATTTATTGCTTTGGTGGCAGTTGGGAAAGAGGCTGAATGGATTAGAAATTTGTTGTTGGATATCAAATTATGGCCTAGTTCTATGCCTCCTATTTTTATCCACTGTGATAGTCAAGCCACTTTGGCAAGAGCCTATAGTAGCACCTATAATGGTAAGTCTAGACACATTAGTCTAAGACATGAATATGTGAGATAATTAATTGAAGATGGTACCATAACAATTGTCTATGTGAGGTCAAGTAAAAATCTTGCTGATCCTTTGACGAAGGCTTTACCAAGACATATGGTAATAACGACCTCACAAGAAATGGGGCTGAAACCTTTTAATTGAAATCACCAATAATGATAACTTGACCTTTTTGTAGAACATTACTAGTTACAAGGTTTAATGGGTAAGAACAAGTTATTGAATATGATTATTTGATACTGACGTAGCCCTGATATGAGAAGTTAGTATCGTCTGTTACATTTGTAGGCTGAATTGAATTCTTAATGAAGTATGATGCAAGTTTGTAGTGTGTTGATAGTAACGGAAACGCATGGTAGATACTTCACCTATATGAGTTTAGAAGTGGTGCCGCTTCTTACGAAAGTGAGGGTTACTTTCTAGAGAGCTCATGAAACAGGATCAAGCACAAGGCCATAATAGTACGGAATAATATAGAACTTCTTGCTGAAACAAGAGGTTAGTGTATGTGCGGTATGTCCGGTTCTATTACATAAAAGTACAAATTTAAAGCCAAGCTACTTGTCACTTTGATAGAGCTTTGATATACTTGCACTAAGTAGATGTTTAACTTGAAAGAGACCTTTATGTATGTATATTAATCTTACTGAAATTTTGTCTATATGGTTTTTAAAACTTTAATTTTGAAATCTCTGTTTTACAAACAAAGTGGGGGATTGTTGGAGGTTTGTTTGTTAAAACAAACAGAGTGTTTTTTCTTTGTCCCCCACATAGGAAAAGTGGGAGGGAGCAGGCTAATTTAAAAGTGCGGGTTTTTCTTTATATACTTAAAAGAATGATTGGGTGGGGCTAGACCCCACTATACCCGCGTTCGGGTGCGCGAATAATTGTGCGATTATTTGGTGCACTTAACACTTAACGATTTAATTAATACTAATCCATTTGTTATTTATTATTATTTTATTAATTTTTAGTAAATTCAAAGGTTGTTTTTTATTTTGAGAATTTCGGAAATAAAATATAAAATGAAAATTCGAAATTCTATTTAAAAATATATATATATATATATATATATTATTCCGAATTTTGTTTGTGTCTTTTCAAGACAACTTTTGGAAAATTACTTATTCGGTTTTAACTTTTCCCAAAAGGTTGCAATTGTTCGTTTTTCGACTTTTTTCGAAGAGTCGTATTTGTTTATCTGAACAATTTTACTAAATGACGTGATTGTTCATTCTTTGGCAAATTTCACGGAGAGTTGCAAGACTATTTCATATATGTACTTGTCAATTTTCGGAAGAAAAGTATGGTCATTTTCAAGTCTTCTGAAAAAACTGCAGACAATTTTTCGATTGTTTTCCTAGAGAGACTCTAGAGAAATACTATAATTGCTATCTAGCATTCTCATCCGAAACTTTGTTGTATCCTGGAGGATTTTGCCGGTGACTATTAGCAACGTTGTGGGGGCAAATAAATCCTTAAAGAAAGTGATATTACGCCTCAAAGTCCAAGTTGTTTTACTCGATTCGATTTCATTGTTCAACCCATTTTGAAGCCATATATTTCCAACAAGAGTTGACTCCATTTCTTTAGTTCTTGCTCATGCCAGACCTGAATAAGTTGGTTCTTGTGGAATCCGAATGGTGCTTGTTGCTTACTTTTGAGTTTGGGCGTGCACTCGAGCTCCAAACAGTTCGATATTTGCTCTCCAGCTTGCTGTTCACCACATGCTCGAAGAAATGCTCCAACCAAATATGTTCAATTTTGTCTCATATTCTGACCTGTCTAAAGGACCTTTCAATTTGGTTTTTATTCAGGGCAAGATTGTTCTCGATTTTCAGTGCGTTTTCGGTCAAATTTCATTTGACACTGTCCCTGTAAGTGTTCTCTGTGTTGTAGCTGTGACGGTTAGCTTCGAGTGGATAGTGGTAGAAATGAGCGATTGTCCGGTTGTCGGAGTTCGCTTAATTTGGACGTTCGGCGACGAGTCTTTTGATTGGGTGTACGGTGTTGTCGGAGCTTCGGTGTGCTGGGCTTCATGTACTAATTTCTGGGCAATGGGAAGAAGACGTTGGGAAGGACTTTAGCGAATTTGGGACTGGAGAGCCCAATCTATATCCTTGGCCCAGGCCTGAGAGTCCAAAGTTCAGCCCATGTTCAGAGTGGGCCCAAGGCCCGGTCAGGGTCCCTATTTTCAGATTATTAATAAAAAATTAAAAAATTCCAAAAATAATTTTTTCCCCCTAAAAGTTAGAAAAAACTTTAAAATTAGTTTTTGAGTAGTTTTCTCTTAAAATGTTTGAAAATCCTTGATAAAAAGATTTTGCTCAAAATGAAATAGGCCTTAAGGCTCTAATATAGGGTTTTAATTGTCCTTAGAGACAAATGCTCTTAATTGTGCAACTTCGATACGATAATTACAGCTTCCCTTTAGCCTAATAAGGATTGGCAAATGTTTATCTTTTAGTGTTAGATACTTGTTTTCCTTGGCAATTTATTTAATGCTTTGTTTTTTGGTTAGTGATTGTTACATTGAATAGTTGGACACTTATGTGATCATTTTACATGTTTGTGAATATGTTTAAATCAATCTGAACTACTCGAAAAAATCTTTTTGCATTGAATAGGATTAGGTACCAAAAAGGCACTAATTGATTAATGAGTGTAATCAAATTTCCAATCTCATAATCTTTTGTTGCATAGAAAGTGAGGTGCACTTTCATATCCAATTGATTTTTAGCTGATCATAATAAGTTAGTAGCACTCTTCTTTTGAAAATTTTTATAACATCAATTTAAATGTCCAACATTACGCAATGTATAGATTTGGGAGAATTCGCGTCTAAATCATGAGCCATTAAACTCGTTTTTTAGGCAATACACCTAAACTTACTTCTCTCTCTACCGAGGAGAAGGTCGGGACTAAATCGTAAACTTAAATTGACTTTTCTAAAGTATTACACAATGACAACATTGTGAAATTACCTTATAGCATGATTTCACCGTTTAATAGCCTCTACATCCACCCGATAACTTGGAATTCAACATCGTTTCAAAATTACAATTTTACGAAGAAATTCTCTCCCATTAAAGGAATGAAGAGTTAAAATTCATATCGAGCATTTCAGCGTGGTGTTTATTTGGCGTGTTGAGGTCTATGTAGTACTGACACGGACACGTGACACGTGACACGACACGACACGACACGTCGACACGTCATTTCTTAAAAATAGAGAATTTCGACACGTTCCGACACGTTATATATTAAATACATAAATAAATAATAAAAAAAATAGCCTAGAATTAATTTACACGAAAAATATTAAATAATATTATTCATTATTTTAATCTGTTACAATAATACATAAAACTTAGAGGAAAAAAACATTGTTTAAAGAAAATTGCTGAAATGATATTTTTAAATTTATTTATTTATCATGTATAGCATTTTTTATTAATTCTTTCATAGTAAAAGACTTTTTAAAAAACTAAAACAATTATAAAAAACAAAACTAAAAAAAAATTGACCCCATGCGTGTTTATTTATAACAATTTTATTACTTCTTTTATTACTTTTTTTATTACTTCTTTTGTGTATATTTATATTTTGACCCCTCAAGTATTAGAAATTTTTAAAATTGACCCCGTGTGTGTCGGAATCGCATGTCGGAATTCTGGACTCGCGTGTCGGAGCGTGTCGGAGAGAGTTGATCATGTGTCGGATTTTTCGACACTCGTTGACCGCGTGTCGGGACGTGTCGGAGCATGTCGGACACGTGTTGGAGTGTCGGACACGACACGAAAGCTTCCGGAGAGTGTTTGTGCTACATAGGTTGAGGTGTTCGTGGATTCTTGAATCCCCCATCACCAACCCCCACCCCCGGGCCCCGCGCCCCGCACGGGCGTCCTCTTGCTACTTCTATTTCTTGAAAGAATCTCGATAATCTTCCAAAAAGTTTTTTTTTTTCACTTAACACTAGTTGTGGAGAAATTCAATAAAAAGGTCTTTGAAACCTTGATTGAAATATAAGCATCCGAACCTACATATACATATATATTTATAGACACACATAAATGTGACACACAAACACATAAGGGGAACTTTTTTTTCCTAATTTTACATATTTTTATTGTCTTTTAAAGAAGACCAAGAAAACACGTGATTGCTTCCCTTGTTAAAGAAAACTTCAATGATCTTTCTAATAAAAGTAAAATCCTCAGAGAACAACTTTTGAAATTTCGAGGTGAGTTTGTTTAACAGAAAAATTGAAATTTGAAAAAAAAAAAAAAATTCTGAAAAATGATTGGTAATATCGTTTAAAAAAATTTAGTTAGTAAAAAAAATTTACATTATTGACAACAATTTATCATTAACTATTGCATTGGTGGTATACAAATATTTTTCATCCGCCATTTTCTTAAGTAAAATTATCAATCATTCATTGAAATTTTCTTAAATAATTAATTTTTCATGAAACAAAAAGACCCTCATCTTGTAAAAAAATATGTAGTTCTGCTATAATTTTTTCATAGGTAGCATATTGACAATGTCTAATAGTTACGAGAAAGTATCTAAATCTATCACAATTATCAACACATGCATAGTGAATTTAACTCTGCTATACACAAAAATAATTATTATACTGTCTTAATACCATAAATATATATTTTTTAATTTACTTCAATGTTAGTGAGTTCTGTTAATTGATTTGTTAAATATGTATTAAAGATTTGATATTATTTCTCTGACCTAATCATGTCCCTCTTATCAAAAGCCAATGCAGTAATTTGGATTCCATAACTTTTGTATATTCCACGCATTTAGAATTATCTCACACTCACCATTGTAGCTCCCGTAAGAAAAATCTCAAGCCAGATCCTTTTCCTCTCCTGTATTTTTAAATGGCAAAAGAGCGTCGTTTCTATTCACATGCAAATACAGCTCGAGAAATTTGTTCTTCTTTGCATCATCTCTACGTTGCCCAAGTATCTGCGTCTTGGAAATGGTTTCTTCTTTGCCTTTTGCTTTATGTAACTCAAAGGCGTATATTTAAGATTGTTCATTCTCATCACGTACTTTCTTTTGTGATAAAACTCTGGTTTAATATAGTATTTGTTGAATCGCAAAGCATTTGAAGTCAGAAAAGTATTCCCGATTAATTTGCCGCACATCACCTACTCAATCTTGCTTTTTTCAATATGACTTAAGAGAAACTCACTAATCAAGCTTGAGAACGTAGATGACAAAGTTATCAATATATCAAAAGCATTATTGCTTACTTTTCTTTATTTATAGAAATTTCCAAAAGTAAAACCATTATTCACTTAGGTCTTATTCATATTAGTCTGTTGACAATAGAGTATTCGATCAATTACTTTTCAAGCGTCTAACGATTTCCCGCTCTAATGTTGATGCTGTCCTACTTCCACCAACAAAACAAAAAATGGAAAAATCAGTTTTTACTTGAAGTGACTGTAACATTCTTGATCTTTTTCCAGACTCGTTGTCCTTAGCAATCATATCTTTTGACTTCATTGCTGGTTTCATTATATCTTGGGAGCAAACAAGCCACGGAATCACAAAATGTTGATTAACTATGGCAATTGAAGAGAAAAAATAAGATTGATTTGTGGGAAATCAATTTCCTTCATATCAATGAAGATAAAAATGAGGATCTATTGGAGAAAACTCATCCTCACTCGTTTGGTTCTTGCCGAGACGTCATTCACGAACTAAAAGTGATTAATTCCATGAAAACCAATTTCAAAAGAAATCTTTATACGCAGAGTGCACTGATCATGCCTAACAAAATCCTAAAACCAAGAAAAGCTCAAGAAGGAACTAATCCGTGAGCTTTTATTCCAAGAAAAAACTGCACCGTTCCTAAGAAGTTGATGGCTTCGCTGATGACCTCCTCCTTTGATGTCTCATTCCACGATTGGAACCAAGTAATGGCCACTCCGTTAAACTCGACTCAGTGCTATCTACTGTGAAACTGAGGTCGTCTCTTTTTTGTCCATGAGATCTCGCCGTCGATTCTTCATTTCGACCATCAGTTGATGCCGTCGAAACTTCTTCGGGCAATTCTGACGATTCTCTTGCTTTTGACGGATGGCTGATTATGATAATTTCGCCTACATAAACATCATCGCTTTCCCTTCGATGCGATCCATCTACCAATTCTGGATCTTCAACCATCACTATTTGACCATTAGGAACTGCATTCTCTCCCTCTTGTTTGGAGTCGACCCTCGCCCTTTGATCATCACTAACATTATCGTTGCTTTCCCTTCCCCATGACCCCTCCGTCGATTCTTGATCTTCAGCTGTCGCTGTCTGACCATTAGGAACAGCATCCTCTCCCTCTCGTTCGGGCTTCCGTGATGACCTCCTCCTTTGATGTCTCATTCCACGATTGGAACCAAGTAATGACCACTCCGTTAAACTTGACTCAGTGCTATCTACTGTGAAATTGAGGTCGTCTCTTTTTTGTCCATGAGATCTCGCCATTGATTCTTCATTTCGACCATCAGTTGATGCCGTCGAAACTTCTTCGGGCAATTCTGACGATTTTCTTGCTTTTGACGGATGGCTGCTTATGATAATTTCGCTTACAAAAGCATCATCGCTTTCCCTTGGATGCGATCCATCTGCCAATTCTGGATCTTCAACCCTCGCTATTTGACCATGAGGAACCACATTCTCTCCCTCTTGTTTGGAGTCGACCCTCGCCCTTCGATCATCACCAACATTATCGTTGCTTTCCCTTCGACATGATCCCTCCGTCGATTCTTGATCTTCAGCTGTCGCTGTCTGACCATTAAGAACAGCATCCTCTCCCTCTCGTTCGGGGTTGACCCTTGCTGCTTGATCATCTCGTCCTTGATCAGCAGCATTACTTCTTTGCCAGAAAAAGAAGTACTCGTGTGGAGTTTGCGTAAATAAGGAAAAACCCGGTATTGAAAAATCAAGTTGCGGACACGATTGCGACGCTCTTGATCTATCTCCAAACCCGTCAGCATTACCGCTCGTATCTTGAGAATCTTCTTTTCCTTCCATCTCATCACAGAGAGAAGAGAATTCTCTCGGTTATCTTGGGAACAAAAACTGGTGGAGCTTCAATGGAAAAGCCAAATCTTTGAGTGGTGATTTCTCTCGAAACACCTGGATATAAAATATAGAATGGCTCGTGGAGGTTAAATTTGCAAATATCAACCTTTATACCAAGCGTGAATGGAGCGTCGGGTTCTTGAAAAGCAGTTGAAAAGCGGTTATTCGTTTTTCTTACTTTTTGTTCCCTAGACCCTCAAGAAAGCTGAACAAGTTCAATGTACATATTAACATTTCTTGTTTCATTAATCATGCAAACCGAACACATTATACCAAATTAGTCGACAAAGCTATATATCTTGATGCACTAAGTGCTTTCGCATAACATGGTGAAAAATAACGATATGATGAGACTAAATAAATATATTCGTTGGAATAAGAACAACTAGTGATGAATGTAGAATATTAGTTATTTATCAGAAAGACCAAACTATTTAATGTTTATTGCTAAGTGACATCACGTAGCCATTTTGTGGCATTAAATAGGGATCACTTATTATTTAAATACTCATTTTGCACTTAGACATATAATTAGATTTACTGATATGTCGAATCAAGCTTATCATTGTCAGCATTATTTGAACTCGCACCTTCCCTGCATTAATTTTTTGTTGCTACCCTTTTGGTGCCCTCTTTTATCACACTGTTATTGTGATGAGTCACTTCTGGCAATTATGCAATTTGACATTAATTTAGGGAGAAATATAGTTATTTTCCCTAATTAGCTCACTTTTTAGCTTTTTAGTTTTACTTAATAGTTTTGTGAACTTTCGACCAAAAATAAAAGAGTTTTACAAACTCTCCCCTAGATTACTTAACGTTTCCAACCAAAAAAAAAAAAAAAAGAAAAGAAAAAGAACGAAGGAGACTTACTCCCAGACTTCCATTACTTTGGCTGAGCACAAAGCTAATTTCCCAGCCAACTTCCCTGGAATCGGGCTGTGCCAGGAAAGAGGACAGCCTGGGCCCAATGGCTGCCCCACGCCCAAATGGACGGAGGCCCGATTGTGCCTGCGCTACCAGGCCCACTAATGGCTGGCCCGGACTCGTTCAAATGTAGCATATATGACTAAGGTGATTGTGATGTTCCTGATATTCTTAGCCCTAGCTCATTCCATTAGATAAGAGGAGTGGACAAGTCTCTCGGTTATCAAGGAAACAAGATATGTAGCTTCTATGGAAAACTGAAATTCTATGTAGAGATTTCTCTTTGAGATACTTGAATATCAGATTTAGATTGGCTTGTGGAGTTTTAATTTGTATCAAGGAATCATAAAAAATATTACTCTGGTATCTAAACTATCTACGTAATCGTTGAGAGTTTGCAGTCTTTTCAATTTTGAAGAGCCTGTTCAACTATTGCCCCTATTTTTGAGGATTCTAATTGGTAGGCAAGAATCATCTTGGATGTTATCACAGGACTTGATTTTGACCAGAAAAGGATCATGAACCATACCTTTTTTTTTTTTTTTTTTACTTTCGAATCTGCAATAGTCCATTACTTTTTGTAGTTCAAAAGTTTAGTGGTTAGAATTACATTATTACTAATAAAGAGAACCTTTAGTTAAATACAAACCTGTGTAGTTATAATACTGGAAGAAATATTTGCTCCTCTCTATTTTCTGATTAAAAAAAAGAAAACAAAGAAAAAGATCCTGCGCAGGGGTCGTAAAACTAGTAATAGTTATAGTAGTAATAGAAACAACGGCAACAAGAACAAAGTATAACGACGACGACGGGGATGACATGTATTTGTCTATGCGTTAGACAATAACAATAAAAACTTCGCTCACTTGACATTTATTAGACTTATAAACAAAACAACAAAACAACAAAACAACAAAGAAAGTTGGTTCCCCCCCCCCCCCCCCAAAAAAAAGAAAAAGAAAAAGAAAACCCAAAAAACACGTGATCATCCAAATTTCCAAATAAAAGATAACAGCAATAATAAGATAACACAAAAAACTAACACCACATTCATAGGTGCCCATCGCCTAATCTTATTGTCACAAGAAAATCCATCCGTACTCGTTTTGTTCTTGCCAAAACATGACTCATGAACTAAAATAGATAATTCCATGAAAGTCAATTTCACGAGAAAAAAAAAAACTTATACACAGAGAACCAACCAAAGAAGTGCTTAACAAAACCCTAAACTAAGAAAGCCGACGATGAAACCATAAAAACAAGCCAAATTATCAACCTAATTATTCCTAAACAATTTGCAAATGAATGTGGGTGGGAGACAAACTTTCCTCCCTTCTCCTCAACTTTATGCTCCTTTCCTTTTGATGGTGCTGCTTCATTGGTCGATTTTGGCTTCATGGGTAGGCCAAAATATTCCTCTGGTGTTGTTGTGAAGAAGGAAAAATTATGGCAATCATCCCGATTGAGAACCTCCTTGGCTATCTGGAGAGCGGTTTTTCCTTTGAAAAGCTCATAAGTATTCTCCCTGCTATCGTCGTCTCTTGGTCCATTCCTAGGTGTGGCCGCCAACTGTGTGGAATGATTTTGCTGTTGTCGGCCAGCGGTGGAGGATCTGGGTTTCGTTGAGAAGTTGTCTCTAGAATGTGAGTTGTTCAGAGACATGATTAATTGAAACAATGTAGCTACGGTGTTTATGAAAAATTATCTCTTTGGTCAGGGGATTATATACTCAGACTACATGATTCCTAAATCTAATAGGCAAAGGTTTTCTATCTGGTTATGACTACTAGTACAAGTTGCTCTTAATTGAATTACGGATTTCTTTGGCCATGCTTATCACATATTTTGATATATCAAAATCGGACTCTATCTCACTTAATATAGTGATTGTTATTGTTTGCAAGAAAGGATATAGATAAGTTCCAAAGGGGCGGAGTCCTAGTTCAAGCCTAATTTTGCTATTAGAAGTCTCATATAAAGGAATTTTAATAGATTCATTTTCGATCCCAAGGCTAAGGTTTATTTCTTTTTATCCCTTCTTTATGGCTATCCTTTAAACCAACGATAGGTATATATATCCATCTCTTAATTAATTAAAGCAAATCGTGTCATGTGACTCAGTTTCATGTGAAGTTATCATGAAGCTCCTTTTGTTGTTCACTCTACATTGTGTTCTAGAACAGACTTCTATTGATAAACTAGAATTTTGCCAGTTAATTTATGGATTTAGATTTTAAGAGATAGTAACTATATGGAGAAAATACGGATGACTATACAAAGTCATTAAAATTTTTCTTATTGATTATGTTATAGAAAAGAAGAAGAAAGAAAGAGAGAAGAAGAAAACGGAGGAAGAAAAGACGTCATCAACGGAAGTACAAAGTGAGTTTCTCTTCTACGGTTTGTTTTGGTCGACTTTGGGTCCATAGTCTTGCCGGACTAATGAGTTAACAGTCTCGCCGACGTATCCGGTTTAGTCATTCGCTGTCTTCGCAGGAAAGCACCGTTTCTCATCTTGTCTTGTTTTACTCTTGGGCCATCAGGAACTTAATCTCAGTCAAAGTAAGACTTGGGTACTTGTTTGACTGCTTCCTGGACTCATCTCTGTGTTTTAGTCTTGAACTGCACATCTCTCCTTCCTGTAAGTTGCTCCGATTCTGGTAGGGGACTTCATACTTTGTTTCGGCTGTTTTCTTCTCTTTTCTTTCTTCTATCCGTTATTCGTGTCTCAGATAAAAAAGCTATGCCGGATGATCATTCTGTTACAAACGAAATATGGATTCCACACTCTAGAAATTGCATATCTCTAGGCCAGTTTAGATCAAATTATCCCTTTTAATTTCATGATTACATCTCACCTAATTTACATGTCGCATATCACCCCCTCAAAATTGTCAACTTGGCTGTAGCGTATTCTCTTAAGGACAACGAGGCTGTCCTCAATATTGGAGTTCTACACAACTGGCAAAGTAAGAAAAGGAGGAGAACATTAGATGTAACTTGTAGTTGTGGTTCACTGAGCAATTTGTCCCAGATTTGATTATGCTTCAAACTACATGATTTGCGGGCTGTGATTTCTTTGGTCTACAAGAAGTTAATTAGCTAGAGGAAGTGAGAATCCCTTCCTTCTGTATGAATAAAAAAAAGCCATCAGAACTGTTGAAATTGGAATCTCATGGAACTTGAGGATCTGCAAGTTTCCTAAGGTTCTCATCGGTCTAATTTACCAGAAATCGTTCTGTTAAAAAGAAAGAAAAGAAATGATAAACAAAAAGGAGCGGAGGGAGACTCATACTAAGCTGTTCAAACTAATTGTGTGGATATCTCCATATCTTCGAGGGTAATATTAAATTGTAAATTGCTATCCTTAATTGTAGAGAATCTTAATCTATAAATTTTGATGAGGCAATGAGAAAATTCTATAAACTTTGGAGAATCTTATGGATTGACGGGCTTGTACACTGAAGTCCCCATTCACTCAGCCCCATGCAGAACGGCTTCTCTTTTCCTTTATTCCTTTCGCCCTTGCTGCGATGATAAAAGAGAAGACTTAAAGGGAGGAAGGAAAGAAGTCATCAACGGAAGCACAAAGTGAGCTTCTTTTCCGTGGTTTGTTTTGGACGACTTTTGATTCAAAATTTTACCCTACCCAATCAAAATTGTCAACTTGGCCGTAGACGAATCTCTTATGGACAACGAGGTTGTCCTCGACATTCAACTTCGACACAACTAGGTCTAAGTAAAAAAAGAACATCAGAAGTAACTTTAATGCTCTCTTTGTTCAAATGACCCTCGTTTTTCCCTTCATTGATGCAAAGAAAATTGATTTTCCATAAACCAATCTTAATTTTTATCCAAGTGTCCAAGAGAGAAATCGCCAAGCAAAATTTCCATAGCTAATCAACATCTTGTGATTCCGTAGCTCATTCATTCCCAAGATATAATGGAACAAGCCGCAATTTCACAAGATATGATTGCTAACATCAATGAGTCTGGAGAAAGATCAAGAATGCTACAGTCACCTCGAATAGTCACTAAGGCTATTGATATGGATAAGACCAAAGTGAGATTATGTTTTTGCTTTTAGAAACTTCTACAGATAAAGAAGAGTAAGCAATAATGCTTTGGACGTATTGAAAACTGTGTCATCTATGTCTTCTATCTTGATTAGTGAAATCTCTCTTAAGGTATGTTGACGCTTAAATTTCGTTTTTTAATTAATTAAGTTTTTTATTATTTAATTTGCCTTTTTTAGATTAAAAAATATATATATACAGCAGCCATTCGGAGGCCCAGCCCTTCCCCTCTCTTCTCTCGCGCACGAGCCCTCATGGTCCGGCCTGCGCAAATCAGTCCGGCCTGCGCAAATCAGCCCAGCCCATTTTCCTTTTGTCTTCCTCCTCATGCCCTCATCTTTGTCTTCTTCCTCTGCAACACGCGCGCCGGAAGCCAAACGCGCGCGATGCCGAGACGCAAGAGGAGGCACCGACGATGACGCAAGCTGAGGGGACGCGGCATTGATGGCGAGCGAGCCTTCGTGGAGGGGGAGGAACTGATGCCGGTTCGGCCGGCGAAAGAAGGCCGGTCGGCACACCAAAGACCGCCGGCTCGACCTCCGCCAACCGCCCCCCCTCGCCTATAAATAGCGAAGCCCCTCCGTCGACGAGGGACACACGGAAGCGGCGAAAGATCGAGGGCTGCAGATCTTCGGAACCTCCCACTGAGAGACTTCAGAAGGGGGGCCGAGGACGAGCAGGCCAAGATCTGAAAGCTCGCGGCCGGAGAGAAGGAAGGGAGTTCTGAGCGAGGATCAAAGGAGAGAAGGTCGGATCTGGGCATAAAGGCCCGCTGCCGTCCTCCCACACGCCGTCGCCTTGACCAAATGCCCGCGCACACCGCTCCGACACCGTCTCCAATCTCGACCCCCTGCAGCGCTAGGCCGTCGACACCGCCGTGCTGTAAAAACCAGAGCCTTGAAGCCGACTCGCGCATCTCGCCGTGGACAGGTAACGACACTCACCTCTGCAGCCACCGTCCGTTGCATCACCGCCGCCATCACTCCCTCCGCGAAACCCTAACCCCTCACTGAGAAGACCCATTACGTCGCCGCCATCGAGAAACGCCGCGCCGTCATTCGCTACGACACCGCCATCGTCAAGCGTCGCGCCGTCTCCCAGTGACATCCCCAGCCCCTCCATCGGCGCCGCAGGCGGATGGAGCAGCCAGCGACTTCGGCGTCAGGACGAGTAGGTTCGGGCGCAGTTCGCGAAACCGGGTAGGGTTTCGCGAACCAGAGGCGGCCGGTCGTCGGGTCGAGCGTGGGTCTTGACCGGGTAGGGTTTTGGTTAGTCTGGGCCAAGCGGGTTCGGACTCAGGTGGGCCGGTCTCACGCGGATAGGAACCCCTTTTGTTCATTGGGCTTTAATTAAAAAATTTTGGGCTGGGCTCGTTTTAATCAAAAAAGAAAAAGAAGAAAAAATCCGAGTCGGGCCCGGGTCGGACCCAACCCGCGGATCCGACCCGGGTCAGTTTTTATTATTTTAATATTTTAAATAAATAAATAAAATATTTTATTTAAAAAAAATCAAAAAATGTTTTATTTTCAAAAAATATTTAAAAATGTTTTAATTTCCAGAAAATCGAAAAATAATAAAAAATGATAAAAATATTTTATTTTCCGAAAAATCAAAAAAATCAAAAATATTTCATATTTTCCAAAAAATGTCAAAAATCCAAAAAAAGCCAAAAATTCATGAAAAAGCCAAAAAGACTTGTATTTTTCCAAAAATACCAAAAAAGGTCAAAAAAAATCCCTTTCTTGTCAAAAATTAGAAAATGACTCAAAAAATGTTTTTTTTTCCAAAAATGCATGGAAAACCCCTCGAACATCCAAAATGCGTGGAAAATCCCTCGAACATCCAAAAAGCCTCAAGGTTTAAACAAGATTAGGTACCGAAAGGGCATTAGTGATTAACTAGTGTAATCAAGTCCCCGATCCTAATTTCTTTGGTTGCGCAGGAGCAAGTACTTCTCCCGATACTTCGCTTGGGTTTCTAATCAACCCACCCAAAATTGATTAGTGGCGACTCCATTTTAAAAATTAACTTGCAGGTTAAAAACTTAGACTATTAAAGTCGTGAATTGGTGGACTTGGGAGAGTCTGGGCATAATTAAAATCACCCGAGCCATTAGCCTCCTTTAGGCGCCCGTACCTGAATGCGGGCGCCGAAAAAAGAGGTCGCGACAAGGTAGTTAATCTGAAATATCTTTTCGGCTTGAAGTGGTTCGCGATTCAACAGATACCATATTAACTGGAGTTTATTTCACGAAAGAAAGTACATGATGTAAACGAACATTCTTAAATACAGTTCTTTCAGTTACATGAAGCAAGAGGCAAGAGAGAAGATTTTTCAAGGATGCAGATACTTATGAACGTAGAGATAATGAAGAAAAGAAAAAATTTCTCAAGCCATTCTCATGCTATTTAGAAAGACAACACAGGAAAGGATTTGATTTGAGATTTTCTTTTTACGGGAGCTGCCATGGTGAATTTGACAAAAATCTAAATGCGTGGAATATATAAAAGGTCATGGAAACTGTTTGACTCATTGGCTTTTCATAAGGGATGTAATTAGGTCAGATAAAATATATCAAATCTTTAATCCATATTGAACGAATCAATTAACATAACTCATTAACATCGAAATAAATTTATAAAAAAAAATTATTTTGTAATATATTTAGCCGATATAAAGATAGTACGATAAATATTTTTGTGTATAATATAATTTAATTTACTAAGCATGTATCTCTGTCTAGTAGCTAGTAGACATTGTTGTTGTACTAACTATGGACAAATTATAGCGAAAGTATATATTGTTTTTTTTTTTATAGATTGAGGGTCCATTTATTTCACAGAAAATTTTGATTTAGAAAACATTTTCTAATAAATAATTGATTGTATCACTTATTAAACTAAACAGATGAAAATCTTTCATCATCCACAAAATAGCTAAGCGTAAATTGTTGTTGATGATGAAAACATTTTCTGTTAACTAATTTTCCCAAAGAATATAACAAATTATTTTTCGGAAAATATTTTCTAAATTTTGAGATTTCGTGAAATAAACGCACTCTTAAATACTGAAAGTTGTTCTCTTAGGCTTTTACTTTTGTTAGAAAAACCTTTGGAGTTCTATTTGACGAGGGAAACAAACAGGCGTTTCCTTATCTTTAAAATACAATAAAAAAAAATGCAAAATTAGAAAAATATTTCTTCCCTTACGTGTCACTTTATATGTATATATATAACAATAGATATTATGAAATAAAAGTTGTCGATAAGTTTTCAAAGATAGGAATGTAGCTGTTTGGAAGACACAAGGAGGAGAGCGGTTTGGAAAACGAGAAAAAAGGATAAAGAAAAGAATGTTAAAAAAAAAAAAAAAAAGTGGAGCAAAGGGAGATTTATCCCAGGCCCTGATCAAATTAATTGTGCAGATAAGTCCATATTTTTGAGGTAATTTTAAGATGTAAATAGGTATCCATAAATTTAGAGAATCTTAATCTATAAGGAAACATTTGTTGAGGCAATGAGAAAATTCTATAAATTTAGAGAATTTTAAAGACCGAGAGATTTGTACATTGAATCCCCATTCGCTCAGCCCCACGCAGAGCGGCTTCTTTTTTCCTTTCTTCTTTTCACTCTGCTCTGATGAAAAGGCCTCTAGGGTTCGTATATCTGTTGGAGCAGGTGGAAAGAAGAAAGAAAAAGAGAAGAAGAAAAGGGATGAACAAAAGAGGTCATATTTGGAAGCCCAAGTGAGTTTCTTTTCTGCGGCTTGTTTTGGTCTAACTTTTAATTCAGAATTTTGCTCTACCCGTGAAAATTGTCAACTTCTCCATTGAGGAATCTCTTACGGACAACGAGATCAACCAGATCAAAGAAAAAATGGAGGAGAAAATTAGATGTAATTGATATGCTTTCTTCCTTCAATAAACACTCAGTTGATTCTCCAAAAACCAATTTTAGTTTTTATCCAAGGGTCTCAGAGATACATCTCTACTTATTTCAATCACCATTGCTAATCAACGTCTTGTGATTTCGCAGCTAGCTTGTTCCTGAGATCTAGTGGAACGAGCAGCCATTTCACAAGATAGGATTGCTAGTGACAACAAGTCTCGAGAAAGATCAAGATTCACGAGATATGATTGTTAATGACGAGGAGTATAAAGATCAAGAATGCTGCAATCACCTCATGAGAGTGGAGATTATAAGATGCTTGAAAAGTAATTGATGGAATAATCTACTGTTAATAGAAACTAGAGTGATTTGAATAAGACCAAAGTGGGATTATTTTTTTCATTCTTTTGGAAACTTCTATGTATAAAGAAAACTAAGCAATGATGCTTTTGATATATTGAAAACTTTGTCATCTACGTTTTCTTTTAGTCGCATTGAAAAAAGCAAATTTAGGTAGGTGATGTGCCACTAGGTAATCTGAAATACTATATTAACTTGGGTTTATTTCTCGAAAGAAAGTATATGATGCAAACGAACAATCTTAAATGTAGTTCTTTGAGTTCCAGAAAGCAGAAGGCAAAAAAGAAAACCGTTCAAGGACCTAAATACTTGCGCGTAGAGATAATGAAGAAAAGAGAAAATTTCTCAAGCTGTATTTTACGCATGTAGAGATAATGAAGAGAAGAGAAAAAAAATTTCAAGTAATAGAAACGGCATTATTATGCCATTTAAAAAGACAACAAAGGAAAGGATCTCATGAGATATTTTCTTTACGGGAGCTGCAACGGTGAATGTGACATAAATCTAAATGCGTGGAATATACACAAAGTCATGGAATCCAAATGACTGCAACCCTTTTGATAGGGGATGTGATTAAGGGCGCGTTTGTTTGTGTTTCTATTCAAAAAGTGTTTCAGGGAACAGTAATAGAAAAACTATTTATGTTCCGGGGAACAATTTTTGACCGAAAAGACGCGTTTGATAAACTTGTTTCGGGAATAAAAAATGAATAGAAACACGTTTGGTAAATTTATATTCTTTTTGTTTCTTTTAATTTTTAAATATTTTTCCTTTTTTCCATTCTTTTTTCTTTCTTTTTTCTTCTTTTGGCTGGCTGACGGGGCCGATAGCCTCGCCCAACCACGACGAGGCTCGCCGGCCCCCGGCGAGGCCGAGCCTCACTGGTGGCTGGGCAAGCTTGGCCTCGCCCAGATCTGGCGAGGTCGCCGACCCTCGACGGCGTTGCTGGCCCTCGACAGCCGGTCGCCGGCCATGGCCGAGGCCGGCGACCGGCCAAAGAAAAAAGAAGAAGAAAAGAAGAAGAAAAGAGAAGAGAGAGAAAAAAATGTTCTTTAAAAGTGTTTCTGGAACAAAAAAAACAACTTTCTTTTGTTTCTCATTTCCGTTCCAATTTTATTCCGGGAACAAAAAAACAGATTTTGAACAAAAACGCAAACAAACGTGTTTTTGTTCATTTTTTGTTCCCGGGAACAAAAAAACAGAAAATTTGTTCATGAACAGAAAAAAAAAAAAACATAAACATGCACGCCCTAAGTCAATGAAATAATATCTAATCTCTAATCCATATTGAACGGATCAATTAACAGAATCATTAACATTAAACTAAATTTACATATATATCTATATATTTATATAATTTATCTATGATACATTCAGTTGTTACGAATATAGTATAATAAGTACTATTGTGTGTCATAGAATTAGATTTGCTATGCATATATTGACACATTCATGATAGAATTTGAAATTTGAAATTTTTCTCTGCCTTATAATTGTTAGACGTGTCATTGGACTAACTATATATCTCTATACAAAACGAGGGTCCATTTGTTTCATGATAAATAGTTATTTAAAAAATATTTTATGATAAATGGTTGTATCGCTTACGAAAATGACGAATGAAAAATATTTTTTATCATCAACGCAATAACGATGGATTTATAAATCGTTGTTGATAATAAAAATATTTTGCGCTGATTAATTTTCTAAATGATATAACCAATAGATTCAGATGCTTATATTTTATTTGATGCGTTTTGCTGGTGCAAGGAGGAGAGCGGTTTTTGAAAATTGGAAAATGGGATAAAGAAAGAAAAGAAAAGGTTAAAAAAAAGAGGAGCAAAGGAAGAATCATCCTAGGCATCCAAATTAATTGTGGGGATAAGTCCATATCTTAATATGTATATAGTTATCCTCAACTTTAGAGAATCTTAATTTATAGGGAAACATATGAAGAGGCAATGAGAAAATTCTATAAATTCAGAGAATCTTAAAGACCGAGAGACTTGTTCAGTGAAGCCTCATTCAATCAGCGCCAGGCTTCTTTTTTTCCTTCCTTCTTTTTGCCCTGCTCCGATGAGAAGGCCACTAGGGTTCCAATATCTGTTGGAGCAGGGTGAAAAGAAGAAAGAAAAAGAGAAGACAAAAGGGGAGGAAGAAAAGAGGTCGGAAGCACAAAGTGAGTTTCTTTTCTGCATTTTGTTTTGGTCGACTTTTGGTTCATGATTTTGCCAGACCACTGAGTTAACTGACCGGCAGACGTCTCCGGTTTAGTCATTCGCTGTCTTCGCAGGAAAGCATCGTTTCTCATCTTGTCTTGTTTTCCTCTCGGGCCATCGGGAACTCAATCTCAGTCAAAGTAAAACGTGGGTACTTGCTTGACTGCTTCCTGGACTCATCTCTGTGTTTTTGTCTCGAACTGCTCATCTCTCCTTCCTATAAGTTGCTCCGATTATGGCAGGGGACTTCATACTTTGTTTTGGCTGTTTTCGTCAAAGCTATGCCGGATGATCATTCTATTGCAAATGAAAAAAGGAGAACAATAGAGGTGACTTGTAATTGTGGTTCGCCGAGGGGTTTGTCCCAGATCTCCATGATCTTTTGGAAAGTCATACGTATGCTTTGTCTGCCTTGTGTTCCTCCTCACAATTCTCAGCAGATGATGAAGACGAAAGTTCGTTTAACTGTGCTTCACACTGCATGATTTGCGGGCTGTGATTTCTTTGGTCAACAAGAAGTTAATTAGCTTGAGGAAGTGAGAGTCCCTTCCTTCTGTATGAATAAAAAAGCGTCAGAACTGTTGAAATTGGAATCTCAGGGCACAGATATACGACTGGAGGATCGGCAAGTTTCGTATAGTTCTCATCATTCTAATTTGGCAGAAATAGTTCTGCTAAAGAAAGAAAAAAGAAAGGTAAACAAAAAGGAGCAAAGGGAAATTGATCCTAGCCATCCAGACTAATTGTGCGGGTAAGTCCATATCTACGAGATCAATCTCAAATCATAAATTGTTATCCTTAATTTTGCAGAATCTTAATCTATAACAAAACATTTGACGAGGCAATGAGAAAATTCTTTATCTTTAGAGAATCTTAAAGACTTGTACAGCGAAGCCCCATTCAATCAGCGCAATGCGGAATGTTGCTTCTTTTCACCTTGCTCCAATTAAAAGGTCACTAGGGTTCCAGTGTCTGTATGAGCAAGGTGGAAAGAAGAAAGAAAAAAGAGAAGAAAAGGGAGGAAGAAAAGAGGTCATCAATGGAAGCCAAAGTGAGTTTCTTTATTCCAGTTTGTTTTGGTCCACTTTTGATTCAGAATTTTTGTCTACCCCGTCAAAATTGTCAACTTGTCCAATGAGGAATCTCTTATGGACAATGAGGTTGTCCCCGACATTCGAATTCGATACAACCAGATCAAAGAAAAAAAGGAGAGCATTAGATGTAAGTTATATAATTTCTTTATTCAATAAACACTTGTTTTTCTCTTCATTGATGCAAAGAAAATTGATTTCTCACAAACCAATCTTAATTCATATTCAGGTATCTCAAAGAGAAATCTCAACACAGAGCTTCATTTGCCATTACTAATCAATATCTTGTGATTCTGACTGCTTGTTCATTCCCTAAGATCTAATGGGATGAGCCGCGAATTCGTAAGATATGATCACCAATGGCAACAAATGAAGTACCTCTAGTCATTCGGAGCCACGTGATGCACAAGTCCTCCATTTATCTTTGTGTAGAGGTGCTCTATTTGATCGGCTATGACCTATTTCCTCAGTCATTGGTCCATGTCATAGATCGTGACCAAGTGCATTAATCGTGGCATGGAACATTCCTTGGTCATGTGGGTCGTGGTCAAGCCAAGCGGCCATTGAGAATGATACGATGATCGTGTTCCTTGAGAATTGATGATCTATGAATCCCTTTGATAAGATGTGACCATGCCTTGGGCCGAAATGAGCCACGATCTTGTGATGACCAAACTATGATGGTGCCACGATTAGCCATAATGTGTCTAGAGAAAGATCAAGAATGTTGCAGTCGCCTCAAGTAGTCATAATGGCTACATAATGAGAAGGTACTGATTAAATCTCATAAAATAATTGGTAAGAATTTCTTACTAAATTTGGCACGACCGGATGAAAGATAACTTATGTGCTTTCTTTCTTCAATAGATATTCGTTTTCTTTCATTGATGAAATTTCATTTCATATATAGTGTTGATTTGCATCTCTTGCTTCTCTTTTTCATCCTTTTTTTATTCTCGTCATAATAATAATTATTTGGACACTCTGTCAAACAATTCTATTCATTGACTCATAATAATAATTATTTGGACACTCTGTCAACCCATTATATTCATTCACTTTTAAGTGTCGTGGAGAAATTGATTATCGATCAATGTGCTGCAAATGGATAGTCTTCTGGACTGATATGCGTAAAAGGTGTGCGTTTTTCTTGATAAAAATAAAAAGGAAGAGAATTTCTTTTTCTTTTTTTGTTGATATGTTTATTAAATTCGTTCATCTTTCTTGAATGTCCAACGGAACAAAGCCTTGAAAACTGAATTAACGTTTTTCAACCGCTTTTCCACGCTTCATATAAGAGATGCGCAGTTGCCAGTCAAACCTTCCCAAGCCATTCGATATTTTATATCCAAGAGTTTCAGAGCCTAAGTTTTCCACCGAAGTTACGCATCCAGAGAATTCTCTTCCGTCTCTGATTTGACGGAAAGAATGCCGAGCTCACAACACGCGAACAGTGATGGCAACAGTGGCAACAAATTTGGAAAGCGTCGGCCAATTGTTCGGTTAGTCAAGGGCTTCTCCTACTTTATGCGAATTCTACAGGGAAACCTTTTTGGCTGGCAGAGCAGTAGTGCTGCTGATGGAGGAGGAGATGATCGAAGTGCAAGGGTCCACCCAGCACGAGTGTAGGAGGAAGACGTTCCTAATTATCAGGCGGAAAAGGTTCAAGATCGAGAATCAATAGATGGATCTGATCGAAGAAAGAGTGACGATTTTGTCGCGGGAGAAATTAACGGAATCAACCCTGCATCGGAAGCAAGAAGATCCTCACAATTGGCCGAAGAAGTTTCGATGGTGAGATCTCATGGACAGACAAGAGACGACGTGGTTTTCACACCCAACAGCACCGATATGAGTTTAAGGGAGTGGCCATTGCTAGGCTTCAATCATGGAATGGAAGATCGAAGAGCAGGAATTCATGATCAAGACTCAACACAGAGACCGCACGAGCAGAGGGGTGACTGCGCTGCTATTGCGAATAAGAACAGTGCTGGTTAGTCAAGGCAGAGTGAATGGCCACAGCTGTTCAAGTATTCAAGAGAGCTGGGCGAAAGGAAAAAGGAAGCCAAGAGGAAACGGAAGGAACGAAGGAGGTCATCGCCGAAGCAATATATAAAAAGAGAAATCACATACTTCTTTGCTATGATGCATTTATTTTCTTGGAATCTCTCTCGCAAAGCGAGACGATTAGTTTGCTTTTCTCGTTTTAGGATTTTGTTGGGCACTTCATCAATGGGTTCTCTCTGAGTATATGGATTTGGGTGAAATTGATTTTCATGGAAATATCGCTTTTTAGCTCGTGGCTCGTGAGTCGCGTCTTGCCACGAACCAAACAAGTGAGGATGAATTTTCTTGTGGAAATGAAGGGATTTTCCGGGAAAGTTTGGATGTGGAGTAAGTCTTCGTGCTCTCATATCCATTCTGCTATCTCTTATTTTTTGGAAATTTGGATCCGTCACATATCTAAGAGGAAGAGCCAAATTATCTTGTTTCTTTATTTCTTTCCTTTCTTTTGTTCATAAGGCTAATGAAATTGTATCGACTCAAACATTAAGTGAGGGAAGAATTTACTGTTTACAAATCGAGAAAAATAATTCCTATTACAAAAAGTCCACAGTGCCATATACATATCGTAGTTATTTGTGTTATTGCTATATTACTAGTTTATTACTCCTGCGGGTTTTGTTTATTCGATCGGCATATATATATATCTCTCCGATAAGATAATTACTAACATTTGTATCATAACTGAAGCTCCTCTATATTAGCGATTATTTTCCCACCAATAAAAATTTGTAGTAGTAAAAACAATGGATGATTGTAGATTAGGGAAAAAAGAACAAAAGAAAAGACATGTTTCCTGGTCTTTTTCCTTTCAAAATATATAAGTTGATTTAACAAAATCAAAGACAATGTTAGTCATGAAACTGGATTCCTCGAAAACTGGGGCAACAAATGAATATACTAATTAAAAAAAAAAAAGGAAAAGATTCTAGTGAAAAAAATGTGTTCGTTCAAATTGTTGAGCGCTCTGGAATTCACTGGAAACAATGGTCAAAATTAAAGCTATCCAAAGTTTCAGGGGGGATGGGATTCAGAGATTTAATCAACTTTAATAATGCAATGCTTGGAAAGCAAGCGTGGCGTCTTTTTCAGCAACCTCAAGCTATATGGAGTCAGCTCTTTAAAGGTTTATATTTTAGATATTCCTCTTTCCAATCTGCTCCCTCAGGACATCGTCCTTCTTGGGGATGGCAGAGTTTATTAAAAGGTCGTCAAGCAATTACTCCAAAACTACGTTGGTTAGTCGGGGATGGATCGCAGATACATATCAGAGAAGATAATTGGCTACCAGAAGAAGGGGAACCTGATCTAGTTGCTGATCTCATTGATATACAGCATTCTGAATGGAAGTCCTCCCTTGTTACTGCATTCTTCGATGATCAGGTCAGTAAGGCAATTCTTCATACCCCCATCAATCCGTCTCTCCTTCAGGATCAATTAGTTTGGACAGAAACACCTTCTGGTACCTACACAGTAAAGAGTTGTTATCATTCTCTATCAAAACAATCTCAGCAACCAATACACCAACCCTCATCCTCTTATACTAACCCACCCATGTTATGGAGGAAACTTTGGCATATGTGTACAGCCCCAAAGCTTAAGGTTTTTCTCTGGTTAGCTTGCAAAAATGCCATTGGTACAAAACTCAATCTATATCAACGCCATATCACCCCGCATCCCTACTGTTCTCTATGCAATAATTCTGTTCCTGAATCAGTAGAGCATCTCTTTTTCTTCTGCCCGTGGACAAATGATATTTGGAATCACGAAGACATTGGAGTCAAGATCTTACCTACCTCAGTTAGCCGATTAGATGCCTGGCTAGTCGAAAGAGCTTCCCTCCCACAAGCAGTCCCTGAGTTTGCTGTGATCGCTCATCTTCTGTGGGAAATCTGGAGACAACGAAATAATGCTATCTTTCGTCAGATCCCACTCGATCCCCTCCAAGCTGTCAATGATGCCCTAACCCAAAGCACCGTCTTCAAGTCTTTACACTCCTCGCCTCAGAAGATGGAAAAGACAATAGTCAGTTCTGAACAGAGATGGCAGCCCCCAACGGAGGGGTCTATTAAGTGTAATATTGATGGGGCTTTTTGGCAAGAATCGGAGAAAGGATCAATTGCTTGTGTTTTCAGAGACAGTAGAGGCATCTTAACATATATGCTTACCGAATCTGTGCCTGCCCAATCGGCGTTCCAAACTGAGATCTACGCCCTCATCTTTGCTCTGCAACGACTGCTCCAGCAGAATCTCCATCTTCAGCATGTTGTAATCGAATCTGACTGCTCAAAATTGGTGGAGATCATTCGGATGAACCAGCCACCGCCATTGAAGGAACGCCCTCTATTTGCTACCCTCAGTGATCTTCTCCAGCGATGCCCTAACCTATCGCTTCAACACGTTCGACGCCAGGCAAATGGTGCAGCGGATTGGGCCGCTAAAGCCCATAGGGATCAAGGCCCACCTATAAACTGGCTTCTTTTCCCTCCTTCTATCTTCCTTAATATTCTCTCTACGGATGCTTCCGCTCTTGTCTGTAATGTTACCTAATATATTACAAGTTATCCTTTTACCAAAAAAAAATTGTTGAGCGCAAAATATTGAATTTGATATAATATAAATCAATGCATAGGTAGTATGTTTTAAATAATAAAGATTAATGAAACTAAAAAAGGATAACCCCATAGTTTTGACATGCATTTTATCTTCACGTTTTGACTAAATATAAACCAAGAGAGGTGCGCATGTTTAGTTGTGCTGTGATCTCTCTTCTTCTTTATTCCATTTTTTGTTTGAGGAAAAGCCGGGACACATCGACATGAGAATGGGAGATTATTAGACCCTTGGAAACTAATTGGTCGAAAGTTCCATTATCAATAGACAGATCTGAATAAGATTGAAGGTAAATTATGTTTTTACTTTTGGAAACTTTTATTAAAAAGAAAACTAAGCAATGATGCTTCTGACGGACCGAAACTTTGTCTTCTATGTTATCTAGCTTGACTAGCCAATCTCTCTTAAGTCAATCTCTCTTAAGTCATATTGAAAAACGCAATATTAGGTCGGTAATTTGTGGGAAATTAATCTGAAATTTTTTCTGACTTCGTGTGGTTAAGGATTCAACAAATTCCAATTAAATTGAAGAGGACATAAATCTATGTATGTAATAATCATCAAGAAGTAGATACTTGCACGCTGGTAGAGATGACAAAGAAAAAAGAACGACATTCTCATACTATTTAAAAGAAAAATTAGAGAGAGGAAAGGATCCAATGAGACTTTTTCGGGAGCTTCCACGGTGATAAAAATCTTAATACGAAGAATCAACAAAAAGTCACAAAATGTGAATGGCTGAATTTGGCTTTTCACGGGGGGGTGTGATAAATTACACAAATAGTATCAAATCGTTCATTTATTTTGAACAAATCATTAAACAGCTATAATTGACATAGAGATGAATCTACAAAATTACATCATTTATTTGCGATACTGTCAATTGGTGCAAATTCTGTGTATATATAAACTGTCATGATGGATTCATATATTTCATTTTTTTTTTTAAACTTCGTAACTATTAGACATTGTCACTGCAAAAATATCTACGGTAGAACTAAATAATTATCTAATAGTTTGAGACATCAAAAGTTGTTCTCTTAGGCCTTTTACTTTTGTGAGATTATTCTTTAGATTTTTACATGAAAATGAAAATACCTATGCGTTGCACTAATCTTTATTTTTGAAATAACAATGAAAGCATGATAAATCCCTTTTCCAAGTGCAATCCTATTCGTATGCAACAATCTTCATGATCTTCTCTCGCTTCCACTTAAACTCTAATTGAATGTCAAGAAATTGATAGGCTTGCTACAGTCGATGGAACTTCTTATGACAAGGAACTAGCTTGAAAACAAGGCTTCCTGTTGTTGACCAAAATTCTTACGAAAAAATTTCTCCCCCAATGCATCTGTGTGTTTCAATATATATTCAAATTTTTCTAAGAAGAAAAGACTGTTTATTACTGGACTTCCACATTGAATGCACTCAAAGGCAACTTTAGTATATTAGATTTGTTTAGATTATTAGTAGTGTTGTTATTGTCAAAATTAGGAGGAATTACCAAAAAAGTCCTAAACCTGTTGTAGTTGTGCCAATTCAGTCCTAAACTTTTTTTTTTTGGCCAATTTAGTACTAAACCTTTTACAATTGTGCCAATTCAGTCCATCCGGCCAAAATTGGCCGGTCGGCGTTGACATGGACGCCAATCGTCCGGCGAACGCTAACATGGAATTTTTTATTTTATTTTTCGGATTTTTAATATTTTTTTGAATTTTTGAATTTTTTTTTCCATCATCTTCTTCGCCTCCTAGTCAGCCGAAGGCGAGGGCCGGCGAGACTGGCGAGGTGAACCTCACTGGCCAACCTCGCCGGCCACTGGCAAGGGCGAGGCCCCGCCGGAGATCTCAGATCTAGCCGGAGGGGAGGAGTTCTAGGCAAGAGAGTTCCAGATCTACATAGAGGGGCCAGAGAGAGGAAGAGAAACCAAAGAAGGGGGCTAGATCCGAGTAGGAAGGAGGCGCCGTCGATGCTGCCCGAACCCCCCGACGCCATCACTGCACCGGATCTCCGCCGCGTCGCTGTCGCTCGCCAGCATCTGCTTCAGCGTAAACTTGATGTTGTCCTGGAGACAAATCCCTGCTGTCTGTTGCCGTCGCAGCAGCTGACGCCATCTCGCTGACTAGCAACGCCGCCATGCCATACCCTTGCTACGAACATGTGACAAGCTACCGCCCGACGCGTCGTCGCCGTTGTCTTCCCCTGAAACCCTATCGGCCGCCACGTCTCGGTCACGATTGGTCGAGCGAATTCTGCGCTTACTACAACCGCGTCGCGTGACCCGTCGCCGTTCGCTACGTCGCTGCTGCTTGGTCACTTCAAACAAGAGAGAGAGAGAGAGGGGGATAGTTACCTGAAGATTTTCCGGTTGAGGAGGTCGCCCTGCCGCTCGCTCGAAACTATTCTCTCTCTTTGCCTCAATTCATGCCTTGCGATTGCGCCTCCAGAGTGCGAGCGAGCTCGCAACTTCCGATTGGCGCCGCATTGTGGACAGTGGGTGAGGCCCTATCGGATCTGGCGAGGGACAATCTCGCCAGATCTAGCAGGCCATCGCCCTCGCCAGTGGCCGGCGAGGCTGACCTCGCTGGTCCTGGCCTCCGGTTGGCGCCGGCCGACCAGGAGGCGAAGAAGATGATGGAAAAAAAAGAATTAAAAAATTCGAAAAAAAATATAAAAATTCGAAAAACCATTAAAAAAATTCCACGTCAGCATTCGCCGGACGACGGCGTCCACGTCAGCGTCGGCCGGCCAATTTTGGCCGAATGGACTAGATTGACACAATTGTAAAAGGTTTATGACTAAATTGGTCAAAAAAAAAAGTTTAAGACTGAATTGGCACAATTGCAATAGGCTTACTGCAACCGCGCCGCGTGACCCGTCGCCATCCGCTATGTCGCCGCCGCTCAGTCACTTCAAACAAGAGAGAGAGAGAGAGGGATAGTCACTCGAAGATTCGCCGGTTGAGGAGGTCGCCTTGCTGCTCGCTCGGAACTGTTCTCTCTCTCTGCCTCAATTCGTGCCTTGCGATTGCGCCTCCGGAGTGCGAGCGAGCTCGCGGCTTTCGATCGGCGCTGCATTGTGGACGACGGGCAAGGCCCTGCCGGATCTAGCGAGGGCCAATCTCGCCGGATCTAGCGGGCAAGGCCCTGCCGGATCTGGCGAGGGCCAATCTCGCCGGATCTAGTGGGCCCTCGCCCTCGCCAATGACTGGCAAGGCTGACCTTGCCGGCCCTCGCCTCCGGTTGGCGCCGGCTGACCAGGAGGCGAAGAAGATGATGGAAAAAAAAAGAATTAAAAAATTCGAAAAAATATTTAAAAATTCGGAAAAAAAATTTAAAAAATTCCACGTCAGCATTCGCCGAACAACGGCATCCATGTTAGCGCCGGCCAGCCAATTTTGGCCGGATGGACTGGATTGTCACAATTGTAAAAGGTTTATGACTAAATTGGTCAAAAAAAAAGAGTTTAGGACTGAATTGGCACAATTGCAATAGGTTTAAGAATTTTTTGGTAATTCTCCCGTAAAAATTATGACATCCATTCTAAAAAGGTATAATGTTCAATATGATAGCTTGAAGATATACTACTCAGTATGAAGATAGGCTCCCGACCTATAGAATCTCAATAATGTAATCTTACAATATCATAAATTGAATGTCCACACCTTGATATTAAATGTAGTAAGTTTTCAAGGAATCTATATTGAAGTTAGCTTATTAAATTCCTGAGATTTTTTTTACAGTATCATATATAATGAGTATTCCTCTTCATATTAATGTTTTATTGCTATTCTTGCTATTTTCTTTTAAAAGCTAAATAATTGAGGCACCATCCCTTTTTCCAAACGACATAATCATTAGTTTTGTCAACCCAATTTAAAGTTGCCAAACGTGGTCTTCGCGTTGAGGATATGAATTCACGCTATGTTTGTACACATAAATAAAAAGTGCTCTGGTGCACTTCTTAAACGATCAAATGAGGAAATGCTCGATTTGACAATGAGAAAAAGTTCGGATGCTTGCGGTGTTATAATCGCCTGGTCGTTTGATAGGAGATATGCTATATTTAAAGTACATTGTTGGATATATATGCTGCTGTATCTGACAGTCAATCCTCCCAATACCTATGCCAATAAAGTGCGCTAGCATTTAGTTAATTAAGATTAGGGTGTAATTTTACCGAGTAGATCAATTCTAAAGGCTCAAAATCAGGGAGGAACTTCAAAATTAGGGGCAACTTTGTTGAAGTGCAATCCTACATCACTTAATTGGTGGGTTTTATCACGCCCTATATCATTGAACAATTTATAATTTTGAGTTAAATTTTCTGGCATGATATAAGACTAAACTTTAGTATTTTCTAAAGTATTATACTGCATCTCCCTCCATCTAGTAGATCAATTTTTCGAGTTAGACATTCTAACAATTTTTCTTTGTAAGAGTACTACTTAAGACCAAACACTTTCTGTTTTGAGCAAAGTTTTCGCAAACACTCAAGAACTCCTGACATCGCCATCGCCTCCCTGCGACCCTTGCACTTGCCTGTGGGCATCCTCATCAATTAGCTCATCTATCTTTATTTTCCCTATTGTCTATCTTCGAGGGGGCAACCTCAGCTTTGAGGTCGTGAGCCTCAAATCCAATGTCTGCCATGCTCGACCAGCCACTGGAGCTGGGGGGATCGTGTGGTGGCTCGTGCGTATGTTGGTGATGACAACACAGCCGCGATGATGGACCAACAGTGGCTGGTGCGGATCTTTACTGACCCTTTAAACTGATTTGATGTGTTTTGCTGGTGCAAGGAGGTGAGCGGTTATGGAAAACTAGAAAAGGGATAAAGAAAGAAACGAAAAGGAGGAGCAAAGGGAGATTCATCCTAAGCCGTTCAAATTAGTTGTGCAGATAACTCCATATCTTTCAGGGCAATTTTAAGATGTAAATTATTATCCTTAATTTTGGAGAGTCTTACTTAATCTATAAGGAAACATTTGATGAGGCAATGAGAAAATTATATAAATTTTACAGAAACTTATAAAAGGACGGACTTGTACATTGAAGCCCCATTCACTCAATCCCATGTAGAACGGCTTCTTTTTTCCTTTTTTCCTTTCGCCCTGCTCTGATGAAAAGGCTAGGGTTCTAATATCTATTGGAGCAAGGTGGAATGATCATCGGAGCAAGGCAAAAGGAAGAAAGAAAAAGAGAAGACTAAAAGGGAGAAGAAAAGAAGTCATCAATGGAAGCACAAGGTGAGTTTCTTTTCTGCGTTTTCTTTTTTTCTTGGCCAACTGTTGATTCAGAATTTTTGTCTACCCTGTCAAAATTGTCAAATTGGTCGTATTCTCTTATGTACAACGAGGTTGTCCTCGACATTGGAGTTCGACACAACTAGGTCAAAGTAAAGAAAAGAAGAAGAATATCAGATGTAACGTGTATCGGATTTTTCTTCAATAGACCCTTGTTTTTCTGTTCATTGATGCACGGAAATTGACTTTCCACAGATCAATCTTAGTTATTATCCAAGTATCTAACATATAAGTCTTTGTGTGAAGCTTTAGTTGCCATTGCAAATCAACATCTTGTGATTCGGTGGCTCATTTGTTTCCAAGACCTAGTGGAATGAACCACGGATTCACAAGAGATAATTGCTTACGGCAACGAATCTGGAGAAAGATCAAGAATGTTGCAAGTGCCTCAAGAAGTAATTGAGGCTACACAATAAGAAGGTACTAATTTTCCCTTTTTCGCTTTTGTTGGTAGAAGTCAGGACGGCATCGACATGATAGTGGGAGACCATTAGACACTTGAAAAGTAATTGATCAAATATACTACTGTTAGTAGACTGGTGTGAATAAGAACAAAGTGAGGTTATGTTTTTGCTTTTGGAAACTTCTATAACTAAAGAAAACTAACAATGATGCTTTTGACATATTAAGAACTTTGTCATCTACGTTGTTTTAGCTTGATTAGTGAAATCTCTCATAAGTTGTATTGAGAAAGGCAAGATTAGGTAGGTGATGTACAAGTAGTTAATCTGAAATATTTATCCATTGAAGTGGTTACCAATTCGACAAATACTATATAATATAGAGTTTACTTCACAAAAGAAAGTACATGATGTTAATGAACAATTTTAATTATAATTCTTTGAGTTACATAAAGCAGAAGGGAAAATGGAAAACCTTTTGAGAACACATATACTTACGCATGTAGACATTTTGAAGAAAATAAAAAATTTCTCAATTAACACAGGAAAGGGCCTGATGAGTTTTTTTTTTTTTTTTTTTTTAACAGAAGCTGCCATGGTGAATTGATAAATATTCAAATGCGTGGAATATACTAAAAGCCATGGGATCTATTTGACTCGTTGGCTTTTCATAAGGGGATGTGATTAGGCCAGATAAATTAAAATCAAATCTTGAATCCATTTTGAACGAATCAATTAACAGAACTCCTTATACATTCAGCTGGTATGAAGTTAGTATGATAAATATTAGTGTATAATAAAATTAATATACTACGCATGTATTGACAATCACGATAGATTTAGATAATTTAAAATATTTCCTTGTCTTGTAGCTATTAGTCATCATTATACTATCCACGAAAGAATTATGACAGAACTATATATTTCTTCACAAGCTGAGGATCCATTTATTTCTCGAAATTTTTTTATTTGGAAAACACTTTTCCAGTAGACAATTGATTGTATCGCGTAAAAAAATGAACAAATAAAAAATACCTCACTATCCACAAAATAGTTAGGCGTAAATCGTTAATGACGAAATATTATATGTTAACTAATTTTCCTGAAGAATATAACAAATCATCTTTCATAAAATATTTTCTAAGTCTCAAATTTTCTGCAAAAAAAAAAGGCACTCTTAAATATAAAAAATTATTCTCTTAGGCTTTTACTTTTGTAACGAAAAGTCTTTGAAGTTCTATTTGACAAGGGAAACGATTAAGCGTTTCCTTGGTCTGTATCTTTAAAATACAATTTAAAAAAAGTCTAATTAACAATAGATTTAGATGCTTATATTTAAACTAAGGTTTCAAAGATTTTTTAATTAAACTTCTCTAGGAAGGACACTTTTTTATCAATTTAAAACCTGCGAAATTATGACAAAAAAAAAAAAAAATTCTAGCTTTAAGTGAAAGAGCCTTCTTGGAAAAAAAAAATTTAAAAATTCTGTCAAGAAAAGATTTTTTGTTGCAGCGGGTGTTAAATAAAAGAAGGGGAAGAGTTTTTTTTTTTTTTTTTTGTGGGGGGGGGGAGTTCAGCAAGCCACCGACTCCTCAACACGTCCAATCAACAAGCTCGGTTCGAACTTTAATTATTTATTCCTTTAATCAGAGAATTTTTTAGTAAAATTGTAATTTTGGACTATGGTTTTTTTTTTGTTGAAATAAACACTTGTATTCATATCAAAGGAAACTTATAACCTGAAGCCAAAGCATCCGCATAAACTAGGTCAAGCATTACAAAAGGAGGGTAAAGGATTTAGTTGTGGGCCAAAAAGTCTATGTGCTCGGCCTTTGCGGTCCAGTCGACTACCATATTTGCCTTGTGCCTACAGTGTTGCATCATTAGGTTAGGGAAATGGGAAAGAAAAACAATGGCCTCCGCGAGCAAAGCACGAAACTCCCACGGCGGCGATCTCTCATCTCACACAACGTCGACGAGGGTGAGGTAGTCGAATTCAATCACAAGTTTAGTACAATG
The DNA here is from genome assembly GCA_017140255.1 of Eucalyptus paniculata subsp. matutina. Taxonomy (NCBI): domain Eukaryota; kingdom Viridiplantae; phylum Streptophyta; class Magnoliopsida; order Myrtales; family Myrtaceae; genus Eucalyptus; species Eucalyptus paniculata. Next base: position 14,208,825 of record CM029438.1, read on the forward strand.
GAGTCCTTGTTGCAGCAGATGTTGAAGGGTGAAGGTAAGTGCTTGGATCTTTGCCTCAAGAGCCGATGTCAATGGAAATCTTCTCGAAAAGTAACCTATAAGTCAACCTTGGTAATCTATGCAAATACAGGCCATCGATCCTTCTATGCTTCCCAACTGATAGGCACCATCAATGTTGCATTTTAGGGTTCCCACATCTAGAGGTCTCCAAAGTTGTGCATGATTTAGAGTATCATGCCCTGTTCTTGATCGGGTGGAAGCAGGGATCTGGTATAATCTGGTCTGTGCAACAAGCCGCCTCAACTACGAGGGTTGGATCTAGTTGTTGGTTGTGGAAAATGAAGTTGTTTCGCATATGCCAGATTTGCTAAAGGACATTTGCAATGATTTCCAGTCTAGATGAATGTTTGGGTGTTGTCGCTCTTACTGATAACCATGCATCTAGACGATGGATCATGTTAGGTAGAGGTTGTAGGTTGATCTAAGGGTGAGTCCAGATAGCACGAGTCCATGAGCAGTGTAGAAAGAGATGCTCTAGGGTTTCAGGAGTATTCTGTCGACACGGTTTGCATAAGGGATCCATGATAATGTGATGTTGAAATAAATTTGCTTTGGAAGCTAGTGCGTTTTGACAAACTGACATAGGAATGTTTTGATTTTTAGTGTTGTTTTCATTGCCCATATTCGTCACCATAAAATCCTGGGATTCTAGTGAGATGTTGATGCTCTGTTGCTGCTGTGGTTGCTTGTTGTCTACATTATAGTATGGTAGTTGCTTTTCGCAGTATATAGACCATCCTTCGTGGCTATCTAAACTAATATATCTTCTGTATATAGAGGTCTTACTGGAATGGTAAGAACCTTTCCAGTAAGACCTCTGCTGTGACCTATTCTCCTAAGAACCTGTGGAGCAACGATTGGTTCTAATTATGGTGGATCGGATCAATAAGATCAGCCACCATTGATGGTTCTTCTCTAGTCTTAGGTCCATGGAGAATTCCCATTGATAACCACTGATCTCCACTTATTCTGATCTTATTTCCATTACCAATTGACCAGCGTATGTATGGTAGAATAGCATCTCTGCCCATTAGAATGCTCTGCCATCCCCAGGATGGCCGAGTTCCTCTATCTGTTGATTGGAAGTCTTTTGAGTGAAAGTACAAATCTTTAAAAATTTGACTCCATAAATCTTGAGGCTTTTGTAATAATCTCCAAGCCTGCTTTCCAAGCATCGCTCTATTAAATGCTATAAGGTCACGAAAGCCTAGGCCTCTGTTATCCTTGCTTCCTTTAAGAACTTCCCACTTCTAATGGATTCCTGCTTTATTCTAATAATTCTCCACCAAAATCTGGCAATGCTTTTTTCAATAGATTTGCAAATAGATAGAGGCAACTTGAAGATTGACATAGTGTAATGTGGAAGTGCTTGTACAACGAATTGAATAAGAATTTCCTTACCTCCTTTTGATATTAATTTCTCTTTCCATCCCTCCAATTTTGCATTTACTCTTCCTATTATCCAAGAGAACATCTCCCTCTTTGATCGACCCCAGTCAGATGATATTCCCAAATATTTGCCATACCTTTGCAGCACAAGTGTTCTAAACTCCTGCGACATGTTTTCTTGCAAGCTAAAAGAAAAATGTTTACCGAAAATCATGCCAGACTTGTTGTGGTTCACTACATGTCCTATAGCCACACAATACTGATTTACAATGTTATGATGCAGCCCACATTGAAGACCGGCTCTCTCGACCAAGAAGATCGGCCCACATTAAAGCTCGATGAAACCGAGAAGCCATAATGATATCTTGAGTCCATTCCAGAAGTTTGAAAGAAGACACCTTGGGAGCCATGAAGAGGTGATGCTTTTACTAGTTTCTAGTTCCTAAGCTCTTTATTATTTTTCTAGTTTCTAGTTCCTAAGCTCTTTATTATTTTTCTAGTTTCTAGGCTCTTTAATGCTTCAAGTTTCTATGCTTTGTTTTTATTTCTTTGATGATATAAGCCATCCATCCCTTGTAGAAGACAGACGACTTTTGATAAATGAAAAGCTTTGCTTGAAGCAAGTATCATGAACCTTGTAGAGTTCATACCTTGAAAACCTAGAAGAGTTTTCACTCCGTCCTTGAAGAGTCGGAGCTTTCGAAATCTGCATCCTTGAAGAGTTGCAGTCATCGATCTAGAAGAATCGGTGCCCCCCTCAACTTCCTTGGAGGCCTAGAAGAGCAACCAACGAAGTTCCTATCTTTTCCTGTTCTGTTCGTTACTTCCAACCCAATTTCGACTATCCTACAGTGCTTATTTCAGAAAACCCAAAACACAGAAATTGTAGATCCAGAAGTCTTTGTTCATTTGGCTTTGGAATCAGGTCGATCCGATCTGTATCGACAAAGATACGACTGTTCTCCTGAGCTTGCGCAGTGCTGAAATTACTGTTCGTCCCGTTTCTTGTGCGCGAGTCACTCTCCCGATCCTATTGTTTGAGAAAGCCTCCCCTAGGCTTGCATCATTTGGTATCAGAGCTTTGGAGGAGAGGACAATGCCTCCAAGACAAGCTAGGCATCGTGGCGGCAGAACCCTTCCCCTCAATGAATTGCACACACTCGCTGAGAATATGCAACGACAAATTGATGAATTGATGCAAGAAGTTCAGCATTTGAGGGCTGAAGCAAATAATTCTCCACCCCGTTCTAGGACTGAAGATTCCCATGGTGACTCTTCCTCTTCAGAGAGTGTTCAATCTATTCACGGTCGGAGGCATGTTCGACATCGTTTACAACATATTCGTGAGCCCGATTGGGAAAAGGAAGTCAAGAAAGATGTTCCAGAATTTACAGGTACTGAGTCTCCTGATGAAATTGTTGATTGGCTAACACTTGTGAATGAGGTGTTTGAGCATCGGAATGTTCCGGAGAATCGTCGCGTTGGGATCATTGCTATGCGATTTCGAGGCAAGGCGATTGCTTGGTGGAGACGTGAAAAACAAACTCGCCAAGCCGTTGGCAAAGCACCAGTCACTTCGTGGAGAAAGATGGAGGGCAAGATTCAAAAATATTTTCTTCCCAAAGGATATAAGAGAGAGCTCTACCAACAATACCAAAATCTAAAACAAGGTACGCGAACGGAGGACCAATACACCAATGAATTTAATGAGTTGGTGATTCGTAACAATATCCAGGACCCGGAGGATGTGCTTGTGAACAAATACTCGAACGGTCTTCAATTTTACATTCAAGACGCCTTGGAAGTCCTTGACATTTGGGACTTAGGAGATGCACACCAACGGGCACTCAAAATGGAGCGCTCTCATTCTCGAATACAGCAATTTGCTAGTAAGCCTTCTACTCAGCCCCATGTTTCGAAGCAACCTGCTACATCCGAAATACGTTGCTATTCTTGTGGAGAGTTGGGTCATCGTGCTAGCAATTGTCGAATCAATAAGAATCGACCAGCCGGTAAAGCCTTCTTGGTGGATAATGATTCTGATGAGAGTGCTGAGGATCCACTTGAAAAGGAGTTCAACAATGATGAAGAAGCTGCGGATGATGCACAAATAGTGCATGCGACACTAGCGAACTTCTTATGGTGAGGAAAATTTTTCTTACTTCTCAAGAAGACATTGGAGATAGGTGGCTACATACCAATATTTTCCATTCTGCTTGCACAATCATGGGAAAGGTATGTCAATTAATTATTGACTCTGGTTGTTGTGAGAATATAATTTCTGAAGTATCGGCAAACAAGCTGAAGTTGGAATTAAAAACGCACCCTACGCCTTATAAAATGTCGTGGTTGAAGAAAGGCATTGAGGTAACTATTTCAAAACGATGCCTTGTTAATTTGTCCATTGGTTCTGTTTATAGTGACAAGATACGGTGTGATGTTCTACCGATGGATGCTAGTCACATTATTCTTGGTCGACCATGGCAATTCGATAGAAGGACTATGCATGATGGTTATCGAAATACATATTCTTTTGAATTTGGAGGCAAGAAGATTACGTTGGCACCTAATAGGGTGGGAGTTTCTTCTTCTGATGATGGTAAGAATTCGAGGACGAATTCTTTTAAAGATGGGGAGGATGATGCAGCCCACATTGAAGACCGGCTCTCTCGACCAAGAAGATCGGCCCACATTAAAGCTCGATGAAACCGAGAAGCCATAATGATATCTTGAGTCCATTCCAGAAGTTTGAAAGAAGACACCTTGAGAGCCATGAAGACGTGATGCTTTTACTAGTTTCTAGTTCCTAAGCTCTTTATTATTTTTCTAGTTTCTAGTTCCTAAGCTCTTTATTATTTTTCTAGTTTCTAGGCTCTTTAATGCTTCAAGTTTCTATGCTTTGTTTTTATTTCTTTGATGATATAAGCCATCCATCCCTTGTAGAAGACAGACGACTTTTGATAAATGAAAAGCTTTGCTTGAAGCAAGTACCATGAACCTTGTAGAGTTCATACCTTGAAAACCTAGAAGAGTTTTCACTCCGTCCTTGAAGAGTCGGAGCTTTCGAAATCTGCATCCTTGAAGAGTTGCAGTCATCGATCTAGAAGAATCGGTGCCCCCCTCAACTTCCTTGGAGGCCTAGAAGAGCAACCAACGAAGTTCCTATCTTTTCCTGTTCTGTTCGTTACTTCCAACCCAATTTCGACTATCCTACAGTGCTTATTTCAGAAAACCCAAAACACAGAAATTGTAGATCCAGAAGTCTTTGTTCATTTGGCTTTGGAATCAGGTCGATCCGATCTGTATCGACAAAGATACGACTGTTCTCCTGAGCTTGCGCAGTGCTGAAATTACTGTTCGTCCCGTTTCTTGTGCGCGAGTCACTCTCCCGATCCTATTGTTTGAGAAAGCCTCCCCTAGGCTTGCATCATGTTAGCAAAGTTCTGGCATTCCTAAATGTTACCATCTAGGAAGAAGATTGCATCATCAGCGAAAAATAGATGGGACAGGGTAAGACACCACCTATTTAACTTAATACCCTTGATGTGTCCCAAATTGATAGCTTGATTAATAAGACTTGATAAAACATTTGCCAGCAAAATAAAAATATATGAAGATAGAGGATCACCCTGTCGGAGGCCCAAAGATGGGTAAAAATAAGGTAGTTGCTCTCCATTAAATTTCACACTAAAAGACGTTGTGATGCACTGCATTATCCACGGAACCTATCTTGGATGGAACCCCAATTTAAGAAGGTAGTCGTGAAGGAAATCCCATTCTACTCTATCGTACACCTTTTGCATGTCGGTCTTTAGGATTGCATTGAATTTTCTTGTCCTCTTCTGGGTCTTAAATTGATGAAGAACTTCTTGAACGATTAAAATATTATCTTGAATTTGTTGTCCACTCACAAAAGCCGACTGTTCCTTAAAAATCAGATAATTTTGGACTATGTTGAATGATGAATTATTGGGTAGGTTTAGAGGTTGTTGACATGTGAAATCATACAATAAGGATATTTTGTAGAGTCATCATCATCTAAAAATTTAGAGAAGTCGATTTAAATTTGTAATATGTTCAGGGTAAAGTTTTGAACTTTGCTATTTGCTGTTCCGAATTAGACTCAAATTAACGTTCTTTTTCAGTTAATCATGTCTCAGAATAATTTGCATTATGGAGGCATCTTCCCAACGAAACCTAACTCCTCCATCGTGGCACAACAACAAAATCATTCCATACAACTACCGGCTGCACTCATGAATGGATCAAGAGATGATGACATAATAGAAGATACCTACAAGCTTTCCAATGGAAAGACTGCTATCCATATAATTAAGGAGGTTCATAATCAGGATGTGGCCCTATTCTTTCCTACTTCCCTGACAACGCTAGAGGAACATTTTGGCTTAACCGTGAAACCTAAATTAACCGACGGAGTGGCACCTTAGAAGGAAAGGAGCATAAAGTCAAGGCGACGGGAGGAAGTTCATCTCCTGTCCACATTGATTGGCAAACTGTTTAGGAATAAAAAGGTCGATAGTTTGGCTTGTTGTTATGTTTTTCATTGGAATTTCAAAGTATTCATTTTAACTTATCATTGGGGTATTTTCATATTTTCATTATTTTCGTATTGACACACTAAAAACTGTATCAAATATGCGCATGCTAAGAGATGGCCAAGCCCCTTCAACAATCAATATTTTTTCGTGCCATTGATGTTTAGTTTTAATTGTCTCCTTGTATTCTTTTGTTTCGTAGGTTGAATTGCGAGTATATAGTCTGAATTGCAAGTGTATAATCTCTCCAATGATTCCATGGTACATATGAGGATTTGAATATCGGAACAAACTTTATTTTACAAATACAAGCGACCGATAATTCGCTCCATTGAAGTGACTTGCATCTAGCAACTTCTCCTATTGATAAGCTAAATTGATTATGGAATCATTACTTAAGCTTCAACTAGGACTTAAACAAAAACCGATTAGATCACAATCCAAAAGATGATGTTTTTATATCTTACAAAAAAATAAATGGACGCTTTGCGTCCGGAGAAATAAATGTAACTATATTCCGATGCTAAAATCTTTATTTTTCATTATTCACACGAAAACCTCAAAGTGAATTAAAGTATATAGTTTTATGGACTCATTTGTTGGTAAGAGTAATCGAGTGAAAAACTGGTTTTGGAGATATGTACATCTAACTACTTCGGCTTTCTTGAACTGTCAACGAATAATAACTGCCTTTCAACTGCTTTTCATAAGCTTGGCGCTTAGTTCAGGCTTCATAAAAGCCATGGCTGCCTGCAAATTAAACCTCCACGAGCCATTTTGCATTTTATATCCAAGAGTTTCAGAGAGAGAAACCACCATCACAGAGCTTTAGTTTTCCGCTGAAGCTGCACGAGTTTTTCTTCCTTGGAGAACCGAGAGAATTCTCTTCTCTCTGATCTAATGGAAAGAGCCCAAGATTCACAAAGGACAAGCGGAAATGGCGACGAGCCCGGAGAAACATCAAGGCAGTCACAATCGCATCAGCGACTTGATTGTTTTATTCTTTTTGATCGAAGGCGACTTAATTATTCGGTACCAGGTCACTACTACTTGATGCAAACTTCAGAGAACTTCATTTTCGCTTTGCGAAGCATTAATGCTGGTGATCGAGCAGGCGAGGATCAAACTGCGAGCGTTTACCCCGAACGAGAGGGGGAGAATGTTCCTGATGATCAGACGGGGACAGCCCAAGATCAAGAATTGGCTGACGGGTTGCATCGAAGGGAAAGCGACGGTGATGTTGATGATGATCGAAGGGGAAGGGTTGACTCCGAACAAGAGCGAGAGAAGGTCGTTCCTGATGATCAAACAGCGAGGGTCGAAGGCCAAGAATGGGAGGAGGGACCGAGTATGATTCCCGATCAAGAATCGAAAGCGGGATCTCGCGGACAGAGAAGAGACGACTGCATTTTGACACTTGATAGCACTGATACGATTTTAAGGCAGCGGCCATTACTCGGGTCAAATAGTGGAACGGAAAATCAGAGTGCCGCAACTAAAGGTCAAGATTCGATGCATTCTGTCACGCGGGAGAGTGCAGGCGGCGGATCGAGGCAGACGGAATGGCCACAACTGTTCGAACGTTTGAGGGTTGCAGACGAGAAGAAGAAGGAAGCGCAGGAGTAAAAGAAGGAACGAAGGAGATGGAACCGAGAGGGAGAGAAACCATGCAAAATCCTTAGCAATGGTGCAGTATGTTCTTGGAATCTCTCTCGCAAAGCATGATGATAAGTTTCTTATCGGGCTTTTCTTCGTTAAGGGGTTTTTTAGGCGCTTCCTTCATTTTTTTTTTTTTTTTCGGTTTCCTTGTGTGTAAGCCTTCGTGTGAAATTGATTTTCACGGATGAATATTCTTGGTGAAAATAAAGATTTTTGGCAATGAAAAATGAAGGGTCAGATTTTCCAGAGAAAGTTTGGACGTGTAGTTAATTTTTTTGTGCTCTCCTATCCTTTATTCCTTTCTGTTGACTTAGGTTAGGTTAATTGGATCATCATCATCTTCATCATTACTATCTCTGGTTTTATTGCCCCTCTGTTGCACGGTTTTTTCTTAAATCTGCAAATTAGAGAGGAGTAAATAAATCTTCGATAACATAATTACTAATGCTGGTATTGTGACTAAAAGTTCTCTTTATTGGCGATATATTTCACATCACTAAATTTTTGTAATAGCAAAACCAATGAAATATCGTAAATTATGTTTAAAAAAAATTGAAGACATGTTTCGTGATATTTTTCCTCGCAAAATAGATTGTCTGTGTAATAAAAATGAAATACAATTTCAATCTGCCAATTAGATTTCTCAAAATTTGGGGCACTGATTAAAAAATGTATGTATTTAATTTCATAATCACAAAATAGTGGAAAAATATATTGTAAGATAAAATGATGTATTCCATATTTATAAACAAAATATCTAATTATCAATGAGTGTAAACTTCCCAAAGAAATCAGTTGTTAGACCTCATTCTAAAGAATGAGAATTAATTGAACTTAAAAAGGACAAACTCCAAAGTTTTAACGTGCATTTTGTCTTCGCCTTTTGATTAAATATAAACAAAGAGAGGCGTGAGTGTTTTAGTTTTCTTTTTTTCCCCCTTTTTTTCTTTGATGAAGTCAGGAAACATCAACATGAGAGTAGGAGATTTTTAGACGTTTGAAAAGTAACTGATCAAATATTTAAATGCCAATAGAATGATCTGAGTAAGACTTAAGTGAGATTGTGTTCTTTCTTTTGGAAACTTTCTATTAATGAAGAAAACTAAGCGATGATGCTTCCGTTCGATTTCTAGCTCGATTAGAGAATTCTATTTTAAGTCAAATAGGAAAAAGCAACATCAACGGGAGTATTTTTCACAAAAGAACGTGCATGATGAGGACCGATAATCTTAGCTATAGTTCTTTTGAGTACATAAAGCAGAAGACAAAAAGCACGGCACATGGTCATCCTTCTTTGGCATTAAAGAAAAACCTATCAAAGAGGTGCGGCATAAATTATTATTATTATTTTTTTTTGATGATTTAGAAACAGCCGTATAGCCAGCAGCTGACAACATAAATCTAAGGTGACGCTAGCGCAGGGACCTATCTTTCACAGCGCCGCACTTAAGTCATGCAATTACGCACGCGGTAACTCGAACCTCCCTTCAACCAGGATGGGGAAAATGCTAGAACCAACACCCCCACAGCGAGGTGGGTGGTGCGACATAAACTATTGATCGCCAAAAAAGTCAAAAAAAAAAAAAACTTGAAGGATAATTCTATCATGCTTGAAGAGAAGATGAATATATCCAAGTTCTTCAACTCATGACCGGCGAATGTAATTGGTTTATCCACTTTTTCCCGAATATCCCTATGATTGTGCAAATACATTGGAGCATGTATTTTTAAGGATCCTCGAAAATGATATCATCCCATAATAATTATGGATTTTTGCAATTAACTTTAGACAACTCGATATTATTAGTCATGATGTGTTTATATCAACTGCCACGTGCTTATATTTAAATAATACTGAAAATGATTAAGAAGATAAAAGAAAATAATTGTGTATTTTCAGGAGGAAAGCTTTTAACCCAAAAAAAAAAAGAAAAAAAAAAAAGGAGAGCTTACATTAGGAAACTCCTGTGTCAAGTCACGCGACAAAATCGTGTTAGGTCACGTGCCTATCACGTCCCAAACAGAGAGGTGTAACGGGGGACTGCGACAACCACTTCTGCAGCGTAGTTCTTTCTCGCAGCTCTCTACTTCGCTCTTCTTCTCAAAAGCCACCATGAGTTCCTCCTCCTCCGACGGCGGCGGCGGCGGCGGCGCGAAGCTCCCTCACGACGTCGCCGTCGAGATCCTGAAGCGGTTGCCGGCGAGATCCCTCCTCCGATTTAGGTGCGTCTGCCGATCGTGGCGTTCCGCCATCGACGACCCTCGTTTCGTGGCCCTCCACTGGAGCCACTCCGCCCTCCACGCCTCCAGTCGGCATCTCGCGTGTCTAGATTGCGGCGACGACGCCGTCCAGAACCGGTGCTCTCTGTTCCCCAACGCGCCTCTCGCCCTGCCTCCTTCCCCGTCGCAAATCGAAATCCCGTTCGTTGCTCCTCCCAACCGTTACGCCCTCGTCGGTTCGTGTAACGGTTTGATCTGCGTCTCGGAGAGTTCCAGTGACGGCACTGAGCGGGCGCTGTATCTTTGGAATCTATTCACTAGGAAGCATAAGGCGGTTCGGCTCCCCCGTCCGGAGCGGATGCCACCCCTCTCCGTGGGGGGCGCTCATGTAGTTCTGGGGTTTTGTTTCGATGCGAAGTCTAATGACTATCGTGTTGTCAGGATTATCCGATACCTAGGTATTCGCCGTCGACGCTTCCGCAACAAGAAACCTCGAGTCGAGGTTTATTCGTTCCGTACAGATTCATGGAAGACTTTGGAATGTGAGGTTCCTCTTCTCTGTCACGGTGCGGTCTTCTTGAATGGGAACCTGCACTGGTATTCTTTCAATGAAAAGGGGGATGGATACGGATCCATAGTCTTGTTCAATGTCGCAGATGAGGTGTTTGATGAAATGGCTCTGCCGGAAGAGATCAGTCCCTATTTTGTGTTGTCCGTGGCGGTATTGAATGACTTGCTGGCTGTGTTCTTTAGTGATGGGGACGCGAATTTCGTTTGGGTTATGAAAGACTATGGCATGCCAGAGTCTTGGACTAAGCTGTACACTCTCGAGGCTACTGGAGCAGTAACAAGATTAGTAACAAGATTTGATGCCTTCACGTGGAATGGCGAGCTTCTTATGGAAATAAATTGCAAAGAACGAGTTTCTTGGAATCTGATCACGGCACAACTCTCAATTCTTCCATTGTCGGCGAGATACGAATTGGTCCCCGTTGTAGAGAGCCTCTTTCCACCTTACATATGACTCGATTGCTGCTACATTGGTAAAGATTGATTTTGACTGCTGAAAAGTTGAAAGTTACATCTGAATTGAGAAGATATAGTTTTATTTTTATTTTTTTTGGGTAAAGGAGAAGATATGGTTTTATTCATATGTGTTGGCCATAAAATGATGAGGAGAAGTAGTGCGGTGGTGTCTATTTACTTTGGATACTTGTTGCAAGATTTAGAATGCATTTTCATTTTCACTTTTAAGTTTTTCTTTAGACTAGTGAAGTGTGTCCTCTGTATGAGTTAAAGTATGCAACTCAAGACTGCATCTATGACTTCCGCATTGTCAGCAGTGGATTTTAGACCATGCGGAAGAAAATGACATAAAGCTTTTTAAATGCTATGCATGTATGTGTTTGATGCTATGCCACCATAAGCATTTTTCAGCTTCCATAAGACCAAAATATTCATGGCTTGAATCATGCATCTCGATCCCAGGGCATTGCAACTGGTGCAACTACAGATTACTATATTTTGTTTCCTACCACAGGACTCTGTGGTAGCACTGGCAATGCTTACCTGGTAAGCTTATTTATCAATATATGCAGACTGCTGCATTAATGGATGAAGGAAACAGTGGAGATTGTATTACCACGATACACTCTTTTCCCCCCCAAATGCTTTGGGGTCAGAAGTCTCACTTCTTGTTATGATACACTGATGATTTTGCATGTCAAGCCTTATGAGAATATGGTCTTTAGATGAGATAGTCTCTTTGCTTCCTCCTCGGAAAGACATCTGGGATAATGATTTTTAAATTGCAATTCTCTTCTAAAGTCAGGTGCAAGGTGCTGGAGCTCTTCTTTATTAACAGGAATTCTGGTGATTGGCAATGCAAGTACAGCTGGCTCTAACAAAAATGGGGGAGTGGCAAAGGACAGCAGAAAGTGATGTTGAAGTTTCTTCGGAAAATAGTTTACGTGGAAGGCAAGAAACAATCTGCTTCATGGTTAAGCTACTTCTCCCTTCGAGCATGTTCTTAGATTGATCGATTTGTTACTTAACATCGATTTGAAGGCTATCTAGTTTCAAAAGGATACATGTCGTGCTTATGATTATCTATATAATGTAATGTGTGAGATTTGCTTATACTGTCATCTATAATGAGTATGTCTGTTTATATAACTATTTTCTTGCCACCATCTTTAAAAGCTAAACAATTGATGCACCAGCCTTTTTTCTTGCCGATCTAAACATTAGGTTTGTCAACCTAATTTATGGTTGTCAAAAGCGGTCTCCGTCTTGAAAATTTTGTGAATTTATGTTATGCCATAGGAGTTTGTCAAAAAGTGCTCCAGTGCACTTCTTAAACAATCGAATCAGCTAATGCTTATTTAGACAATGAGAAAGAGTTCAGAAATTTGCAGTGTCACACATCACTCGATGATATTGATAGGGGAATATGCTATATTTAAAGTACTTTGTTGGGTATATATGTATTCAGTTGTTGTATCTAACACTTAACTCTTCCAATACCTATGCCAACAAAAGCGCTAGCATTTAATTAATTGAGATTAGGGTGTAACTGTGACACCCCGAACCCTTCGCAGGTCGTCACCAGCGCCGGTGTTACATCTTTTACCATCTCTATCTCTTGGCTAAATTAAGCCTTGCCAGATTACAGGCATTTTTTTTTTTTTAAAGCGGTCCCATGCGCGACTCATAGCGGAAGCAAAATTTACATCGTCATCCATCTCCCTTCTAACCCATGATACAAATACACACCAGCTACACATCAGGATTTTATAAATAACGTTGACGCTTTGCTTACATACATACATATAGCGAGATGGGGTTTCCTTCGGGTCGGTACAAAAACCAGAAAGGTTAAGACTCTGCCATGTCCCACCTAAAATCTCAAAAATGAACTCCGACCCCTAACATCACATGAACACAAAACCCTCCCATCACCAGCATCAACTATCTACATCAAAAAGTGATCTAGCTCCTACTCCTCGTGCGCAGGTCTCACACCCAACCCGGTGCGTCAGGTGGCGGCGGCGGCAGCATCCCTCGCATAGCACCATCTCGACGGACGTGAACAGAAATGAACTCTTGTATGACAGGGCCCCAGCCAGGCCGATATCATACATAACTAAGCATCGCACTCGGATAAACGTCAATCCGGGCACAGAGGGACAATCTATCTCCGTACACTCCACCTCAACATCAGACGGTAGACCGTAAAATACCCCACGCGAAACAGCAGGCAGCGGCATAGTGCTAATCTGAAATGTTATCCCCAAAAGGGGTGAGTACAGCCACTCAGCAGATAGGGAAACCCAATAACAACTCAGTGCACGATGCATACCATCATACAATGCAGGCATTGCTTACCATTTTGATGTCAAGCGTATTCATGCATCATCATAGCATATATATCATCATCATGGCATCTCATATATCATTATCATCATTAACCATGCATCACCATGCATATCACATCATCATTAGCCATGCATCACCGTGCATATCACATCATATCATCATTAGCCATGCATTACCATGCATATCACATCATCATTAGCCATACATCACCGTGCATATCACATCATATCATCATTTGCCATGCATCACCATGCATATCACATCATCATTAGCCATGCATCACCATGCATATCACATCATAGATCAATTTCCACTTTTACTTATTAATTGATCCCCACATTATCTTTTCTCAAATCATCAAATTTTACCATCATCGTCATCCCTTCGGGCAGAAACCTCCGACAGGGTATCATTATCAATCCTTCGGGCAAAAACCTCCGACAGGATTCCATGATCAATTTCATCATCACCCTTCGGGCAGAAACCTCCGACAGGGTTCCCAGCATTCCAGCCATCTCATGGCCACTAGGCTTCCGGCCCCCCACATTCCGGGCATCTCGCATCTCAACTAGCATCACGAGGCATTCCCTTCGGGCAGAAACCTCCGACAGGGCTTCCGGCCTTTACCCTTCTAGCCGGGGATCTCGCACCCCAATCCTGGCATCGCGAGTCACTCCCTTCGGGCAGAAACCTCCGACGGGGCTTCCGGCCCCCCACATTCCGGGCATCCCGAAACTCCCGGGGAATCTCGGAATTACGCCACCAGGCCACCGGACAACATCCTCCACCACAACCTCATTCTCATCCACATTTATCTTTTATCTCAATTTAATATGGAAATTTGGCATGGCATCAAACATATCACACTTGCATTTCAATTCACATGTCATGCACATGTCATAGCTTAATCACATAAGTATTTCAATTTACATGTCATGCACATGTCATAGCTTAATCACATAAGTATTTCAATTTACATGTCATGCACATGTCATAGTTTAATCATATAAGCATTTCAACTTAATACATATACAAAGACCGCATCACACAAGTGCCACACAAATGGAATTGAATCCATGGCCAAATAAAAATCTATTTTATTATTTTATTATTTTATTATTTTATTATATTTATTTATTTTCATAAATAAATATTTAATATTTATGATTTTCCCAAAATCATAATATTCAATAATCATTTATAGGACCACAATTTTTATATAAAATTCGTGGCCAAATTGAATTTCTTATAATTTCACAATTTCCTCCAAAAACATCCTAAAATTCTCGGATTTAAACCCACTTCACAGTTTCCGAATTAATTCAATTAAAATATCCATTCGGTCTCCAAAAATTACGAACCTTTACAGGGTGATAGCCAACACATTTTCGTACCTTTTTCATTAAGAACTTTAAGCCAAATTCTTTTTAGATTAATTTCCATAGCCCTACGAAGCTTCTGGAACCACTACCGTTCCGTCCAGAAAACTCTTCTCCGTATTTCTTAGATTTCACCCACCAAATATCTTTCGTTCCTTCTGAAATTTAAGTATGTTATGTAACAATATGTCCTTTACAAGTTTCATGAAGGGATCTAGGTCAAATAACCGGATTATGGTCACCGTTTTAACCCATGAAGTCTCGGGTGTCTCGGTACACCTCACCAGAATCAACCATCTCCAAGATCTAGCCGATTCACCAAGTTATACTTGTTATTTTTGCTTCAAATTTGAGTATGTTGTAGCTTAAGGTGTTTCCTACAACTTTCAAGAAGACAACAAAGTGAGATCTCCAACAGAAATTAACATGCAACCAAGAAATCAACAAAAGGTCAGTGAAGATTTCGCAGATCTGAGGTCTCCGTATAACAGAGCTTTTGACCCCACATATCACCATCGTTTTCCATGAAAGTCGAGTATGTCATACTACAAGACATTAGCTTCAACTTTCATGAAGACACCGAAGCCAAAATCGCACTCCAAATACACATGCAAGCTCGACTAAGATACTGACTACCACCAACCGAACGAAAACAGTCACATAGCTTGAACACATCCAACCCTTACCTCGGTTTTTCGCCCAAATCACACCTAAAACCGAACATGCAACTTAACAAAACAGACATGCAAGAGAAGTAAAGGACCCCACTTGCCTCCAAGATGAACAACCAGCGATGAACGGCGGCGTACGGCGGTCGGACTAGGCGGACGTACGACGAACGGGCGGCGGGAACTCTTGGCTCCACCTCCTCTCTCTCGGTCCCTCCTCTCTCTTTCTCTCGAAATCTCTCTCTCCCTCTAACTTCTCTCGGCCGAATGAGCTAGAGGAACCGGCCACTCTCTCTCCTAATCCCCTTTTTATATCCCATCATTTGTAATGATTAACTCACCTCAACCATGGCCAATGCATGAGGACTTGTCTTGCCACTTGTAATTTTTGTTTTTAAATTTGAATTTCAATGGGCTTGGGCTTAGGCCCAACCGGCCATTCCCCCTTGGGCTGGTCGAAAGCCACCTATTGGGCCCTAATGGGCCAACTAGCTTGGCCCACCAAGCTTTAGGCTAATGGGCCCAAGGCCCATTTCGAATTTTCGATCCCTTTTTTTTTCCTTTTTTTTTTAATTCCTTTTAATTAATATTTCTAAATTCAAATTTCATCTTGGCCAAAGTCTTGGGATATTTTTAATCATTGAAATTTAAATCATATGGCCAAGCATTTAAATTTAAATTTCCACAACACAAGCAAAATTCATCAAATTAAAAGACAAATTGGCTAAAGCATAAGCCATAAAATTCTATCACCTAATTAAAGACATTTAGCACACCTTAAGGCTTGGCTTTGAATTTTCGGGATGCCACAGTAACTAACCTGGTAAATTCATCCTAAAGGCTTGAAATTAGGGAGTAATTTTAAAGTTAGGGGGCTAATTTTGTTAAGAGTTGTGGTTGTTTTCATTGTGCCTGATAACGTTTTTTGTTGGACTTTTTAACACTGTATCATATTAGACCTCAATTGTTTCTAACATTTTCCTCTACTTTAAGTTTTTGAATTTGATTTTCTAACAATTGTACCCCTTAAGAGTACTTCTTTAAACCAAACACTCCGGTGTTTCGAGCAAATTTATATAACTATTCGAAAACCCCTAACATGACTCTTGCCCCTTCTTTGACACGCTGCCAACCCAGACCTCCTCATTAGCGTCCCCATCAATTTGCCCATCTATCTCCTTTTTTTTTTTTTTTTTTTTGTTGTCAATTGATTGTCTTCAAGCACAACCTTGGCATCTTTGACGCGATGCCTACCTTGCTCTCCTATCCTTAATTCCTTTCCATTGACTTTGGTTAGGTTAATTGGATCATCATCATCTTCATCATTACTATCTCTGGTTTTATTGCCCCTATGTTGCACAATTTTTTCTTTAATCTGCAAAATAAAGAGGAGTAAATAAGGGTGTGTTTGTTTGTGTTTTTCTTCAAAAATTGTTTTAGGAAACATAAATAGAAAAAAGTATTTTTGCTTCGAGGAATAATTTTTGAATAGGAGAATGCGTTTGGTAAATTTGTTCCAGAAATAGAAAAAGAATAGAAACACGTTTGGTAAATTTGTATAAATTTTTTTTATTTCTTTAATTTTTTAATATTTTTATTTTATTTTTCCTTTTTCCTTTTTTTTTTTCTTTTTTCCTTTTTTCTTTTTCCTTTTTCCTTTTTCTTCTTTTCTTCTTTTGGTCGGTTGCTGGCCTCGGCCATGGCCGACAAGGTCTAGTGGCCTCGCCCAACCATGGCGAGGCCAAGCTCGCCTAGCTGAGCCTCGCCAAGGGCCGACAACGCTTGGCCTCGCTAGGGGTCGGCGACCTCGATGGCGTCGTCGACCTTGGATGGCCAGTCGCTAGCCATGGTCAAGGCCAGCGACCGGCCAAAGAAAAAATGAAAAAGAAAAGAAGAAAAAAAAGAGAATAAAAAGAAAGGAGAGAAAAAATTTGTTCTTAAAAATTGTTCCAGAAACCAGAAACAAGTTTTTCTTGTTTCTTATTTTTGTTCCAAAAGTGTTTCTAGGAACAAAACAATAAATTTGGAATAAAAACGTAAACAAACGTGTTTCTGTTCTTTTTTTGTTATTTAGAACAAAAAAAAAGGAATTGTGTTTATAAACAAAAAAAAAAAAAGAAATACAAACAAACACCCCATAAATCTTCGATAGCATAATTACTAATGCGACATCGTGACTAAAGGTTCTCTTTATTGGTGAAATACTTCCAACCACTAAATTGTTGTAATAGCAAACCAATGAAATATTGTAGAGTAAGTTAAAAAATTGAAGATATGTTTCATGATATTTTTCCTCTCAAATAGATTGTCTATGGAAAAAAGAAATGAAATACAATTTTATTCTTGCCAATTAGATTTCTCAAAATTTGGGGCACCAATTAAAAATGTATGTATTTAATTTCATAATCACAAAATAGTGGAAAACAATATTGTAAGACAAAATAATGTATTCCTTATTTATAAACAAAATATCTAATTATCGATGAGTGTAAACTTCCCAAAGAAAATCAATCAATTGTTAGACCTTATTCTTAAGAATGAGAAATCACTGAACTTAAAAAGGACAAACTCCAAAGTTTTAACGTGCATTGGCGACCCAACCTGCAAACCAGTCCATCATTGTAAACTGAGGACAAACTCCAAAGTTGTAAAGAGCAGGCCGAGAAAATCAATCAATGGTTTCCCTCTGAGGGAAGAACTGAGGCCAAGGCTGAACCGCTAGCCCATTGGCGACCCAACCTGCAAACTGAGGATGGAAGATGTGGCGGAACTTACGCCGGCCCTACTGGACAAGTCTTTGACAGAGTACTACGAAGAAATCCAGCGCATGTATAACCGTGGCTTGACAGTGTCAAGCACCGGTCCTGCCACTAGTACTGTGGTTGGGTGGAGAAACTAATACTCAGCCTACTGTGCCAACCACGTGTGATTTTAAGTTAGTTATATAGTTATGATTATGATAGATACATGTACAGAACAAGATCTGTTTGGTCCTGGGATGAGAAAAGGAGGACATTGATTTGACCGTATGGATTCAAAATTCAATGAGGATATGAAATGATGCTTTCTCTAAGATGAGGACTTCGAGGTCGATGATCTGCTTAGTGTTTGATTTCTGCTTGCACAGATCTGTTTCCGAAACAGAAGCCTTGCCTTGTGCGGTTTGCGTTATCTAATGCAAATTGTAGATAGTTCTCTCTTCACAAGATCTGAAGATCTTTTGGCTTCAAAAGCATGCACATCACGAATATGGTTCACTGAGTAACATGTTTGAAAGATGTCCGTGTAAGTTGTCTGCAGTCTCAATCCAAGTCGGAGCTCTAAATCTCTATGCATGATCTGCAAAAATGACTTAACTTTTCATGTTTATTCGTATATTTTAATGAAGTAAAGACAATCATATCGTCTTGGACATGATGGGATGGCCCCTCATCCGCTCAAATTTCGAAGCTAATAGGGCGCTGAATACTTCGTAGATGCGAGGAAATTTGCGCAGATAGCAACAAGAACGATTGACGTAGGAGTAATTTTCCTTCATTATCAAGAAGATGTTTGCCTACAAAAGTGGAATCCTTGTATTGAAAAATTGTTCCATTGTGGTCCATTCATGCTACAGTCTCCAATACCAAGAGAAAATTGTCCAAAAAAAAATCCTAAACCTATTATACTTTTGTTAAGTCCCTCTAAACATTTCAATTTTGTTAATTAAGTCTTATAACCTTTCAATGTTTTATCAATTTAGTCCATTTGGTTACTTTTGAACATAAATTATTGGTATGAATGCCGACCGTTCTACATAATATGATTGGCGCTAACGTAGATAATTTTTAATAATATTTTAGTATATCTCCGACATGTCTTGTTTCTTTAGTCAAGTATGTGTGGATCTTCTATTTCCAGGTGTGTCCTAGACAATTATTTGCTTGTCCAATAATTTTCTCTTTGACAAGTTTTTGACTTTTTTAGACATAGAATCTGCCCCCCTCGCCATCGTCATTTCCAACCTTGTCTTCAGTTGGATATTTGAATATTTTGTAATTTTGATGATTCGTTAAGAATGTCACCATAAATTGTGGAAAATAACTCTGTCACAGCTCCTCAAACATGTGATCTTTTCACCCCTTTCCAGAAAGCAATTATAATGAACATTTTTCTTTTTTAATAACTAAAAAGTAACAACTTTTTTTAAGTTAAAAAAGTTAAAGAAAATAAAAGGAGCATTCTAAATTTCCTCGGATTGAGCGAAAGAATGAGGTCACAAAAGAATGAGGTCACATAAGGACAATTAAGGAATTTTATTGGTTGTTATTTCTCGATAGAAAGTAAGTAGTTAATTTCTTTCCTTTAACTTTTTATCCTTTTTATTTGACCATTTTTACCTTTATTCTATCTTTACTTTATAATTAGAGTAATACGTACACATAGACTAAATGTGGCTCTCAAAAAGTGAGACAATTAGGAGTCTTGACTTATATATACAAAAATTTAAGTTAGAGACAAGACAAAGGCTATGCACATGTATGAAACAAGATTGTTATGTATGATTAACATATTTCTATTTAGTAAAGGAAGTGGATGGAACCTAACGGTATTATTATTATTATTATTATGGTTTCTAGCCGAGACCATCTTGATTTCCAAAGGTTTGCTCCAAACTCCAAAACCCTGCCTCCACTTCTCAAAAGAGATGTGTAATAAATGAGGCCCATTTGATCCTAACAATAAAGTGGATGAAGTAAGTGGTTACTAAAGAAAGTGATGGGATTGTTTTACCCTTATGTTTTTCTTAATTTTTTCATGAGGATGCTCAATTTTTTCTTTTTTAACTTTTACTCAATTTGGAATGAGGCCTAACTCAAAAATGCCTGAAATGTTCAGTTCAGATCGATTGGGTTTATGAATGATATTTATGCTTATTGTCAAATATCTCTTATTTATTTCTTTAAGAGTCTTTTGATATGATTTGTACTCTTTATTTATTGTTTCTTTTATGAAATGAGAACTGATAAAAAAATAATAATCTTTTATATGAAATAGTATATAAAGACGCTCACGTAAAGAGAGAGAGTGATACCAAAAGAAAAAGTCGAGAAAAATATTGTGCCGTGTCAGCAGGAGAACTTACATTGGGAAACTCCGGTGTCAAGTCATGTGACAAAATCGTGCAATGTCACGTGCCTATCACGTGGCAAACAGAGAGGTGTAACGGGGGACTGCGACGGCCACTTCTGCAGCGTAGTTCTTTCCAGCATTTCTTTACTTCGCTCTTCTTCTCAACCCCTGAAGCCACCATGAGTTCCGACGACGACGACGGCGGCGGCGGCGGCGGCGGCTCGAAGCTCCCTCACGACGTCGCCGTCGAGATCCTGAAGCGGTTGCCGGCGAGATCCCTCCTCCGATTCAGGTGCGTCTCCCGATCGTGGCGTTCTGCCATCGACGACCCTCGTTTCGTGGCCCTCCACTGGAGCCACTCCGCCCTCCACGCCTCCTGTCGGCATCTCGCGTGTCTAGATTGCGGCGAAGACGCCGTCCAGAACCGGTGCTCTCTGTTCCCCAACGGGCCTCTCGCCCGGCCTCCTTCCCCGTCGCAAATCGAAATCCCGTTCGTTGCTCCTCCCAACCGTTACGCCCTCGTCGGTTCATGTGACGGTTTGATCTGCGTCTCGGAGAGTTCCAGAGACGGCGCTGAGCGGGCGGTGTATCTGTGGAATCTATTCACCAGGAAGCACAAGGCGGTTCGGCTCCCCCGTCCGGAGCGGCGGCAACCCCTTTCCATGGGAGGCGCTCATGTAGCTCAAGGGTTTTGCTTCGACGCTAAGTCTAATGACTATTGTGTCGTGAGGATTATCCGATTTGTAGGTGTTCGCCGTCAAGGCTTCCGTGACAGGAAGCCTCGAGTCGAGGTTTATTCGCTCCGTACAGATTCGTGGAGGACTTTGGAATGTGAGGTTCCTCTTCTCTGCCATGGCAGCAGTGCGGTCTTCTTGAATGGGAATCTGCATTGGTGTTCTTTTAATGGAAAGTGGGATGGATACGGATCCATAGCCTTGTTCAATATCGCGGGTGAGGTGTTTGATGAAATGGCTCTGCCGGAAGAGATGCTTCTCATAAACAGTCTCCATTTTGTGTTGTCTGTGGCGGTATTAAATGGTTTGCTGGCTGTGTTGTTTAGCGGCGAGGAGGTGATTGAGCGGTTTGATTTCAATTCTGAATGTTTCGTTTGGGTTATGAGAGACTACGGCGTCCCTGAGTCTTGGATTAAGCTGTATACTTTCAAGGCTACCGGACCGGTAACAAGATTTGATGGCTTCACGTGGAATGGCGAGCTTCTTATGGAAATATATTGCAAAGAACGAGTTTCTTGGAATCCGATCACAGGACAATTCTCAATTCTTCCACTGTCGGCGAGATACGAATTGGTCCCCGTTGTAGAGAGTCTCTTTCCACTCTAGATATGACTCGATTGGTGCTACATTTATTGGTAAAGATTGACAGTTGAAAGTTACATCTGAAATGAGAAGATATGGTTTTATTCGTAGGTGCTCCAGCCACAAAAATGATGAGAAGAAGTAGTGTGGCGGTGTCCATTTACTTTGGATACTTCTTGCAAGCTTTAGAATGCATTTTCATTTTCACTTTGTGTCCTCTGTATGAGTTAAAAGTATGCAACTCAAGACTGCATGTATGACTTCTGCATTGTCAGCACCAGCAGATTTTAGACCATGCGGAAGAAAATGACCAAGTTTGTCAAATGCTATGCATGTATGTGTTCGATGCTATGCCACCATAAGCATTTTTCAGCTTCCATAAGACCAAATTATCATGGCTTGAATCACGCATCTCGATCCCTGGGCATTGCAACTAGTGCAACTACAGATTACTCTATCTCGTTTCCTATCTCAAGACTTTTTGGTAGCATTGGCAATGCATACCTAGTAAGCTCATTTATCAATATATGCAAACTGCTGCATTAATGGATTAAGGAAACATTGGAGATTGTATTGTTATGATAAACTCTTTTTCCCCCCAAATGTTTGTGGTCAGAAGTCTCAGTTCATGTTATGATACACTGATGATTTTGCACGTCAAGCGATATGAGAATTTGGTCTGTAGATGAGATAATTTCTGTGCTTCCTCCTTGGAAAGACATCAGGGAAATTGATTTTAAATTGCAGTTCTCTTCTAAAGTCAGGTGCAAGGTGCTGGAGCTCTTCTTTATTAATAGGAATTCTGGTGATTGGCAATCCGAGTTCACCTGGCTCTAGCAAAAATGGGGGAATGGCAAAGAACAGCAGAAAGTGATGTTGAAGTTTCTTCATAATAGTTTGAGTGGAAGGCAAGAAATGATCTGCTTCATGGTCAAGCTACTGCTCTCTTGGAGCATGTTCTTAGATTGATTGATTGATTTTTTGCTTAACATCGATTTGAAGGCTATCTAGTTTCAAAAGGATGCATATTGTGCTTATGATTATCTATATAATATAATGACAGGGATAGTGAAAAGCTAAAACGTGTGAGATTTGCTTATACTAGCATCTATAATGAGTATGTCTCTTTATATAACTATTTTCTTGCTACTATCTTTAAAAGTTAAGCAATTGACGTGCCAGCCTTTTTTTCTTGCCGATCTAAACATTAGGTTTGTCAACCCAATTTATGGTTGTCAAAAGCGCTGTTCGTGTTGAAAATTTTGTGAATTTATGTTATGACATGAGAGTTTGTCAAAAAGTGCTGCGGTGCACTTTTTAAACAATCGAATCAGGTAATGCTTATTTAGACAGTGAGAAAGAGTTCAGAAACTTGCGGTGTCACAAATCACTTGATGGTATTGATAGGGGAATATGCTATATTTAAATACTTTGTTGGGTATATATGTATTATGTTGTTATATCTAACACTAACTCTTCCAATACCTATGCCAATAAAAGAGCTGGCATCTCATTAATTGAGATTAGGGTGTAACTAACCTGGTAAATTCATCCTAAAGGCTCAAAACTAGGGAGTAACTTCAAAGTTGGGGGGGTAATTTTGTTAAAAGTAGTGGTTGGTTTCATTGTGCCTGATAACTTTTTTGGTTGGACTTTTTAATACTATATTGTGTTACACCTCAATTGTTTCTAACATTTCCCTTCACCTTTAGTTTTTGAATTTGATTTTCTAACAATTGTGCCCGTAAGAGTACTCCTTAAAACCGAACACTTTGGTCTTTCGAGCAAATTTATGTAATCACTCGAAAATCCCTAATATATGAATGTCTTGCCCCTTCTTTGACATGCTGCCAACCCATACCTCATGCCGTCACCGCCAACCCATTGGCGTCCCCATCATTTCACCCATCTATCTCTATTTTTTATTTATTTTTTCAATCGATTGTCTTCAAGCACAACCTTGACATCTTTGACGCGATGCCTACCATGCTTGATAAAGTCACTGGAGAGAGAGAGAGAGAGAGAGAGAGAGAGAGAGAGAGAGAGAGAGAGAGAGTACAATGGGTCTGCCCCCGGCCGTGAATCAATCGCGTGATGGCTTGTGGGAGGGTTGGTGAGGACGGACCGACAGAGGGTGGTGTGGATCACTACTGCCCCTTTAACACTAATTTGATGAGTTTTGCGGGTGCAAGGAGGAGGGCTGTTCTGGAAAACTAGAAAAAGAAAGAAAATATAAGGTAAAAAATGATTAGGAGAAAAGGGAAATTTATCCTAGGCCATTCAAATTAATTGTGCGGATAAGTCCATTTCTTCAAGGGTGATCTTAAGATGTAAATTAATGTCCTTAACTTCAAAGAAACATAATCTCTTAGGAAATATCTGATGAGGCAATGACAAACTTCACTAATTTTAGAGAATCTTGAAGACTTGTACACTGAAACGGCTTCTTTAATGGACTGTTTTTCTTTCTTGATATAAAGGAAATAACTAAAGAACTGTTTTTCAGGATATTGGTCCTCAATAAGCAAATTAGGAAGGTCTTCGTTCAATAACTAGAGAACTGTTCTTTCCTTTAATGGACACCCGATATTATTTTTTATATGTGAAATTCCGAATGTTTTGAATTGAATATTTTACGGCCGTCCAAAATCAAGTAATGCAAATTATGAAAATTATATTCGTGGTTGGATTCGTGGAATCGTGAACAAGAAGCAGAAGTAATATTGACCTTCCTACTGTGCATTGAAGTGTTTGGTTGAAATTGGAAACTGCACTGGGGGCTTCGAGTTTGACTAGGACTTGTTCAACGTGGGTTCTTATAAGAACCAGACGCTTTAACGCACAGTAAGAAGGTCAATATTTCCTGCAAGTAGATTGGAGCTCCTTCAGAAGCGCTGTTTTCTTGTTTGATCTGTTTGCTTGTCTGTTATGGTTATTTTCTAAAATTATGCTTCATAGTGCAAGACAGATAATATTGGGTCTTCGCTTTGCACAATTATTTCTTTGGATTAATATACTCCGGCACGTGTATTTGAGGTGTAGTATAATTCATTATCAATTGCGACGCCAAATTCCATAATCAGTACAACTAACTGGGACATGCGAGGAGTTAATTTATTATTATTATAATTATTGTAAAATGTATTAAGAGCATGTATCGTAGTTGCCCTAGGTCTACTGACAATGGACAAGATTATTGGTTGCAAAATGTAAACTAAGTTACATCAAATCATATGTGTGTGTGTGTATGCGTGTGTGTAAGGATTAAGTTCATAACTTATGCCGGTGACAACTATCATTTGAGTTTGCCATACTTATCCTTAAGTTGGTAAGAAAAGGGGCTCGGACATCAATTATTAATTATTTAGCCTTTGTAAAGATAGTAACTCAAACACAAATTATATAAAAGGAAATACTCATCATTGGAGGTGCAAAAGGGGAAATACACAATTGCAACAATTTAAGCTCTGTGTGTTAATTTGTCGGTTATCTTAGGAGTAAAAACTTGTATAACTTCAATGGAAAAACTTAAGCTCTGTGTGTTAATTTTTCACTTAAGCTTTGGGATATAAAGTGCAGATTGGCTTGTGGAGGTTTAATGCAAGTATTGATGTCTTTACGTAAAGCGTGAATTGAGCACCGAGTTTTTGAAAAATCGATGATTAACTGTCATGCATTTATAGTTTTGGTCTCTCAGACATTCAAGAAAGCTGAACAAGTTAGACTCACATAACATGAAAAACCAAATACATTTGACACAAATTAGTGAGGAGTTTTCTCAAAATTCAATAGTGAGACTATAGCAGAGTAGGTATAGCGTGTTAATTTTTGTGCTTGGATTTAAACAAATAAATAAATGTAATTAGATTTTGATGCTGGAACTATTCAACATTCACAAAAAAGTTCTTTGACCATTGAGATATGTAAAGAACTGTTACTGTTGATATGTACGTTTAATTCATTATGCTTTCTTGAATGTCTAAGGGAACAAAGTTGTGAAATCTAAATAACTATTTTTCATCCATCTTACGAAAACTTGGCGCTCGGTTCACACTTCATATAAGAGAATGGTACTTTCCAACTAAACCTCAGCAACCCATTTAATAATTTACATCCAAGAGTTTCAAAAAGAAATCACCACACACAATCTAAATTTTTCACTGGACCTACACAGGTTTTTGTTTCTTGGAGAAATGAGAGAATTCTTTTGTCTTTAAAAATTAGTGTACTTTATATATTTAAGATACAAGTTAAGTATCAGATTTATGCTTTATCTTATACTATAAGTTAGGGCGATCGTGTGTAGTAAATTATGCGTAGAACGAAATTGTGTGCTTAGAGTTTCAATTGCCATTACTAATCACATATACTTGTGAATCTGGGGATCTTTCCATTAGAATTTTAAAAAAGAGATGTAGGTTTAATGAAAAATTCTGTATTCTCTCATTGATCAAATGCAACAGAACTGCGGAGGTTTTAACTTGCGAGTGCTATTTTGACATATGAAGAGTGAATTATTGAGGGCCGAGCTTTTTGAGAAGCAGTTATTAACTAATTTCTTCTAGATCAACAAAACTGAAAATATTAATATTCTACATATAATTAAAAGAAAAATTATATACTTATTTCCTTTATAACAAGAAAACTGAAAACATCTTACACTAATGTATAAGCGAAGATTATCTTTGCATCAAAGAAAAGAAAAACATATACCTGTTGAAGAAAGAAAGCATAGAAGCTTCGTCCAATGTTCTATTGTTTTTTTGGACCTAGTTGGGTCGAACTTGAATATCATGGACAACCTTAAAGAGACTACGCAATGACCAAGTTGACAATTTTGAGGGATAGAGAAAAATCCCTAATTCGAAGGTCGATCAAGAGTTGCATAAAAAAAAAAAAAAAACTCGAAAAGAATAGCAAAAAGAAAAGTTGAAAGAGTCAAAGGAGATACCAAAAAAAGGAGATGTATAAACATATACTTACTTTGAGCATTAGGATTTCTCCATACTGATTATGCCTACTCATATGTCACATCTGAATAAAAAAATCAAGTTAAAAGTAAAAATACCTTGAAATTTCAGAGCATCTCCTATTAGGGGTGAGCATGGTCCAAGTTGGGTCGGTCCATCCCCTAACCCTAAGACCAACCCACACAATACTAGTCCTCAATTTTTGGGACCGATGACCGACTCTATTGAGTTTGGGACCAAGGACCGAATCGACCCAATGGGTTTGGTTTGGTTCTAAGGTTAACCCGAGATCAATCGATAATTTTTTATTTCATTTTTTGTGCTCCTTGAAAAAGCAATTGAGGACCGGATTGACCCAATAGGTTTTGTTCGATTCCAGGGTCAACCTAGGACCAACCAATAATTTTTTATTTCATTTTTTGAACTCTTTAAAAGGGCAACTGAGGATCAGATCGGCCCGATGGATTCGATGATGAGCGAGGTTAGCTAAGAAAGGCAAGTAGTAAGGGTCGAGTGGGGTAAGCGTCGAACATAGTGAACATTGAGTGTCGAGTGAGGAGCAACAAGCCAAGCCGGCATCAAGCGACGAGCGGAAAAGTTGTTTCTTTCAATTTTGGCTAATTGAAGATTAATAGGACAAATAAGATAGAAGAGAATGAATACTAAAGGATGATGCCGTAAGGAGCTGTTTATGCCCTTTTGGACACCATGAGGACTTCTCACAAAAATATTTTCCTCCTTCATAAATTATGACTATTGATGCTGTAAAATACATTACAAATCTAAGTTATTTAAGAATAATATAAAATTACTTGAACTCCTCACTAAAGAGCTGTTTAATATTGTTGACGTCGTTTATTTTAAGGTTTTCTTTATATAAAAAAATTATAAATAATATCATATATATATATAGTTAGGGTTAGTTAACCCTAAACTTCCAAAACTGAGAACCAACCCGTACAGTACTGATTCAGAAATTTTAGGATAAAGGATTGACTCAGTCTCTCTGAGAACCAGACCAGGACTGATAGGGTTGGGCCAATCTAGGCAAGGTTGACCCTGGACCAATGCTCACCCTTATCTCCTATGGAGTTAAAGCAAAACTGGTGCACTCGGTGAAAATTGGGCAAAGGTAGAAAGGAGGAGGATTTGTGAAAGGTTAATATACGCCTCTTCTATTAACGTTCAATATGGATTAAAGATTAGAAATAATTTTATCTAACCTAATCACATCCCCCTTATCAAAGGCCAAAGAGTCGAAAGATTCTAGGACTTTTTGTATATTCCATGCATTTAGATTTATATCAGGGAATATACCAAAAAAGTCATAAACCTATGGTATTAGTACCAATTAAGTTTTAAACCTTTCAATTAAACCAATTTAATCATAAAATTTTTCATATCAATACTAATTTAGTCATTCCAACCAATTTTAGCTAGTTGGCATTAACATGAATGCTAGCCAGCTGGCGAACTTTGATGTGGCAATTTTTAAAATTTTTTTATTTTTATTTTCCAATTTTTTTTATTAATTTTTCCTCTTTTCCTTTTTTATTTATTTATTTATTAAGATTTTGCTCAAAATGAAACAAGCCTTAGGGTTCTAACATAAGGTTTTAATTGTCCTCAGAGACAAATGCTCTTAATTGCGAAATTTTCAATATGATAATTATAGCTTCCCTTTAGCCTAGTTAGGATTGGCAAATATTTATCTCTTAGTGTTAGATACTCGTTTTCCCTTGCAATTTATTTAATGTTTTTTTTTTATTGATTATTACTTTGAATAGGTGGGCACTTACACGATCACTTTACATGTTAGTGAATATGCTTAAATCAATTTGAACTACTTGAAAAAATCTCTTTGAATTGAATAAGATTAGGTACCAAAAAGGCACTAATTGATTAATTAGTGTAATCATATTTCTGATCCCATAATCTTTTGTTGCATAGGAAGTGAGGTGCACTCCCATACCTAAATTGATTTTTAGCTGATTCTAATAAGTTAGTAGCGACTCTTCTTTTGAAAATTTTTATAACATCAATTTAAATATCCAACGTCACGCAATGTATAAGTTTGGGAGAATTCGCGTCTAAGTCATGAGCCACTAGGCTCGTTTTTTAGGCAATACTCCTAAATTTACTTCTCTCTCTATCGAGGAGAAGGGTCAGGCCTAAATCGTAAACCTAAATTGACTTTTCTAAAGTATTGCACAATGACAACATTGCGAAATTATCTTACAGCATGATTTCACTGTTTAACAGCCTCTACATCAACCCAATACTTGGAATTCAACATCGTTCAAAATTACAATTTTACTAAGAAATTCTCTCCCATTAAAGGAATCAAGAGTTAAAATTCATATCGAGCATTTCAGCATGGGTGTTTATTTGGCGTGTTGAGGTGTTCGTGGATTCTTGAATTCCCCATCACCCCGCCCCCGCCAGCCCCGCGCGGGCGTCGTCTTCCTGCTACTTCTATTTCTTGAAAGAATCTTGATAATTTTTCAAAAAGTCCTTTTCACTTAACGCTAGTCCTGGAGAAGTTTAATAAAAAAATCTTTGAAACCTTGATTGAAATATAAGCATCCGAACCTACACACACACACACACACACACACACACACACACACACACACATATGTATATATTTATAG
The DNA here is from genome assembly GCA_017140255.1 of Eucalyptus paniculata subsp. matutina. NCBI lineage: Eukaryota > Viridiplantae > Streptophyta > Magnoliopsida > Myrtales > Myrtaceae > Eucalyptus > Eucalyptus paniculata. Next base: position 14,238,186 of record CM029438.1, read on the forward strand.
ACGCACACAAATGTGACACACACACACACACATAAGGGGAATTTTTTTTCCTAATTTTACATTTTTTTATTATCTTTTAAAGAAGACCAAGAAAACACGTGATTGTTTCCCTTGTTAAAGAAAACTTCAAAGATCTTTCTAATAAAAGTAAAAGCCTCAGAGAACAACTTTTGAAATATTAAGGTGAGTTTTTTTTAACAGAAAAATTAAAATTTGAAAAAAAAAATTCTGAAAAATGATTGGTAATATCGTTTAAAAAATTTAGTTAGTAAAAAATACATTCATTATCGAGAACAAGTTTTCCTTAACTATTGCATTGATGGTATAACAATATTTTTCATTCGCCATTTTCTTAAGTAAAATTATCAATCATTCATTGAAATGTTCTTAAATAATTAATTTTTCATGAAACAAATAGACCCTCAGCTTGTAAAGAAATATACAGTTCTGCTATAATTTTTTCCTAGGTAGCATATTGACAATGTCTAATAGTTACGAGAAAGTATCTAAATCTATCACAATTATCAAGCATAGTGAATTTAACTCTGCTATACACAAAAATAATTATTATACTGTCTTCATACCATCCGAATATATCATAAATAATTTTTTTTTTTAATTTACTTCAATGTTAGTGAGTTCTGTTAATCGATTCGTTAAATATGCATTAAAGATTTGATATTATTTCTCTGACCTAATCATGTCCCTCTTATCAAAAGCCAATGCAGTAATTTGGATTCCATAACTTTTGTATATTCCACGCATTTAGAATTATCTCACACTCACCATTGCAGCTCCCGTAAGAAAAATCTCAAGCCAGATCCTTTTCCTCTCCAGTATTTTTAAATGGCAAAAGAGCGTCGTTTCTATTCACATGCAAAATACAGCTCGAGAAATTTGTTCTTCTCTGCATTATCTCTACGTTGCCCAACTATCTGCGCTTGGAAATGGTTTTCTTCTTTGCCTTTTGCTTCATGTAACTTAAAGGCGTATATTTAAGATTGTTCATTCTCATCATGTACTTTCTTTTGTGATAAAACTCTGGTTTAATATAGTATTTGTTGAATCGCAAAGCATTTGAAGTCAGAAAATTATTCCCGATTAATTTGCCGCACATCACCTACTTAATCTTGCTTTTTTCAATACGACTTAAGAGAAACTCACTAATCAAGCTTGAAAACGTAGATGACAAAGTTATCAATATATCAAAAGCATTATTGCTTACTTTTCTTTATTTATAGAAATTTCCAAAAGTAAAACCATTATTCACTTAGGTCTTGTTCATATTAGTTTGTTGACAATAGAGTATTCGATCAATTACTTTTCAAGCGTCTAACGATTTCCCGCTCTAGTGTTGATGCTGTCCTACTTCCACCAACAAAACGAAAAATGGAAAAATCAGTGCCTTCTCATTGTGTAGTCTTAATGATTACTTGAAGCGACTGTAACATTCTTGATCTTTTTCCAGACTCGTTGTCCTTAGTAATCATATCTTTTGAATCCACAGCTGGTTTCATTATATCTTGGGAGCAAACAAGCCACATAATCACAAGATGTTTAACTATGGCAATTGAAGAGAAAAAATAAGATTGATTTGTGGGAAATCAATTTCCTTCATATCAATGAAGATAAAAACGAGGATCTATTGGAGAAAACTCATCCTCACTCATTTGGTTCTTGCTGAGACGTCATTCACTAACTAAAAGTGATTAATTCCATGAAAACCAATTTCAAAAGAAATCTTTATACGCAGAGAGCACTGATAATGCCTAACAAAACCCTAAAACCAAGAAAAGCTCAAGAAGGAACTAATCCGTGAGCTTTTATTCCAAGAAAAAACTGCACCATTCCTAAGAAGTTGATGGCTTCCGTGATGACCTCCTCCTTTGATGTCTGATTCCACGATTGGAACCAAGTAATGGCCACTCCGTTAAACTCGACTCAGTGCTATCTACTGTGAAATTGAGGTCGTCTCTTTTTTGTCCATGAGATCTCGCTGTCGATTCTTCATTTCGACCATCAGTTGATGCCGTCGAAACTTCTTCGGGCAATTCTGACGATTCTCTTGCTTTTGACGGATGGCTGCTTATGATAATTTCGCCTACATAAACATCATCGCTTTCCCTTCGATGCGATCCATCTGCCAATTCTGGATCTTCAACCATCACTATTTGACCATTAGGAACTGCATTCTCTCCCTCTTGTTTGGAGTCGACCCTCGCCCTTTGATCATCGCCAACATTATCGTTGCTTTCCCTTCGACATGACCCCTCCGTCGATTCTTGATCTTCAGCTGTCGCTGTCTGACCATTAGGAACAGCATCCTCTCCCTCTCGTTCGGGCTTCCGTGATGACCTCCTCCTTTGATGTCTCATTCCACGATTGGAACCAAGTAATGACCACTCCGTTAAACTCGACTCATTGCTATCTACTGTGAAATTGAGGTCGTCTCTTTTTTGTCCATGAGATCTCGCCGTCGATTCTTCATTTCGACCATCAGTTGATGCCGTCGAAACTTCTTCGGGCAATTCTGACGATTCTCTTGCTTTTGACGGATGGCTGCTTATGATAATTTCGCTTACAAAAGCATCATCGCTTTCCCTTGGATGCGATCCATCTGCCAATTCTGGATCTTCAACCCTCGCTATTTGACCATGAGGAACCACATTCTCTCTCTCTTGTTTGGAGTCGACCCTCGCCCTTCGATCATCACTAACATCATCGTTGCTTTCCCTTCGACATGACCCCTTCGTCAATTCTTGATCTTCATCAGCTGTCGCTGTCTGACCATTAGGAACAGCATCCTCTCCCTCTCGTTCGGGGTTGACCCTTGCAGCTTGATCATCTCGTCCTTGATCAGCAAGATTACTTCTTTGCCAGAAAAAGAAGTACTCGTGTGGAGTTTGCGTAAATAAGGAAAAACCCGGTATTGAAAAATCAAGTTGCGGACGCGATTGCGACGCTCTTGATCTATCTCCAAACCCGTCAGCATTAGCGCTCGTATCTTGGGAATCTTCTTTTCGTTCCATCTCATCAGAGAGAGAGAGAAGAGAAATCTCTCCGTTCCCTTGGGAACAAAAACTGGTGGAGCTTCAATGGAAAAGTCAAATCTTTGAGTGGTGATTTCTCTCGAAACACCTGGATATAAAATATAGAATGGTTCGTGGAGGTTAAATTTGCAAATACCAACCTCTTATACCAAGCGTGAATGGAGCGTCGGGTTCTTGAAAAGCAGTTGAAAAGCGGTTATTCGTTTTTCTTACTTTTTGTTCCCTAGACCCTCAAGAAAGCTGAACAAGTTCAATGTACATATTAACATTTCTTATTTCATTAATCATGCAAACCGAACACATTATACTCAAATTAGTCGACAAAGCTATATATCTTGATGCACTAAGTGCTTTCACATAACATGGTGAAAAATAACGATCTAACGAGACTAAATATATTCGTTGGAATAAGAACAACTAGTGATGAATGTAGAATATTAGTTATTTATCAGAAAGACCAAACTATTTAATGTTTATTGCTAAGTGACATCACGTAGCCATTTTGTGGCATTAAATAGGGATCACTTATTATTTAAATACTCATTTTGCACTTAGACATATAATTAGATTTACTGATATGTCGAACCAAGCTTATCATTGTCGGCATTATTTGAACTCGCACCTTCCCTGCATTAATTTTTTGTTACTACCCTTTTGGTGCCCTCTTTTATCACACTATTATTGTGATGAGTCACTTCTGGCGATTATGCAATTTGACATTAATTTAGGGAGAAATATAGTTATTTTCCCTAATTAGCTCACTTTTTAGTTTTACTAAATAGTTTTGTGAACTTTCGACCAAAAATAAAAGAGTTTTACAAACTCTCCCCTAGATTACTTAACGTGTCCAACCAAAAAGAACGAAAGAGACTTACTCCCGGACTTCCATTACTTTGGCTGAGCACAAAGCTAATTTCCCAGCCAACTTCCCTGGAATCGGGCTGTGCCAGGAAAGAGGACAGCCTAGGCCCAATGGCTTCCCCGCGCCCAAATGGACGGAGGCCCGATTGAGCCTGCGCTACCAGGCCCACTAATGGCTGGCCCGGACTCGTTCAAATGTAGCGTATATGACTAAGGTGATTGCGACGTTCCTGATATTCTTAGCCCTAGCTCATTCCATTAGATAAGAGGAGTGGACAAGTCTCTCGGTTATCAAGGAAACAACATATGTAGCTTCTATGGAAAATTGAAATTATACGTAGAGATTTCTCTCTGAGATATTTGAATATCAGATTTAGATTGGCTTGTGGAGGTTTAATTTGTATCAAGCAATCATAAATTTTTTTACTTTGGTATCTAAACTATCTACGTAATTGTTGAGAGTTTGCAGTCTTTTCAATTTTGAAGAGCCTGTTCAACTATTGCCCCTATTTTCGAGGATTCTAATTGGTAGGCAAGAATCATCTTGGATGTTATCGCAGGACTTCCTTTTGACCAGAAAAGGATCACAAACAATGCCTTTTTTTTTTTTTTTTTTTTTTTACTTTCGAATCTGCAATAGTCCATTATTTTTTGTAGTACAAAAGTTTAGTGGTTAGAATTACATTATTACTAATAAAGAGAACCTTTAGTTATAATACAAACCTGTGTAGTTATAATACCGGAAGAAATATTTGCTCCTCTCTATTTTCTGATTAAAAAAAAAGGAAAAGAAAAAAGAAGGTCCTGCGCAGGGATCGTAAAACTAGTAATAGTTATAGTAGTAATAGAAACAACGGCAACAAGAACAAAGTATAATGACGACGACGGCGACAACGAGGACGACGGCATATATTTATCTATGCCTTTGTATAACAACAATAACTATAAAAACTTCCCTCACTTGACATTTAGAATTTCATTAGACTTATGAACAAAACAACAGAAGAAAAAAAGAACAAAGTAAGTTGGTCCCCCCCCCCCCAAACACATGTGACCATCCAAATTTCCAAATAAAAGATAACAGCAATAATAAGAGAACACAAAAACTAACACCACCTCCATACATGCCCATCGCCTATTCTTATTGTCACAAGAAAATCCATCTGTACTTGTTTTGTTCTTGTTCTTGCGAAGACGTGACTCATGAACTAAAAGAGATAATTCCATGAAAGTCAATTTCACGAGAGAAAAAGAAAAAGAAAAAGAAAAACGTATACACAGAGAGAACCAACCAAAAAAGTGCTTAACAAAACCCTAAACTAAGAAAGCCCACGAAGAAACCATAAAAACAAGCCAAATTATTCCTAAACAATTTGCAAATCAATGTGGATGGAAGACAAACTTTCCTCCCCTCTCCTCAACTTTATGCTCCTTTCCTTTTGATGGTGCTGCTTCATTGGTCGATTTTGGCTTCATGGGTAGGCCAAAATATTCCTCTGGTGTTGTTGTGAAGAAGGAAGAATTATGGCAATCATCCCGATTGAGAACCTCCTTGGCTATCTGGAGAGCGGTTTTTCCTTTGAAAAGCTCATAAGTATTCTCCCTGCTATCGTCGTCTCTTGGTCCATTCCTAGGTGTGGCCGCCAACTGTGTGGAATGATTTTGCTGTTGTCGGCCTGCGGTGGAGGAGCTGGGTTTCGTTGAGAAGTTGTCTCTAGAATGTGAGTTGTTCAGAGACATGATTAATTGAAACAATGTAGCTACGGAATTTATGAAAAATTCTCTTTCTTTGGTCAGGGGATTATATACTTAGACTACATGATTCCTAAATTTAATAGGCAAAGGTTTTCTAATCTTGTTATGACTACTAGTACAAGTTGCTCTTAGTTGAATTACGGATTTCTTTGTCCATGCTTATCACATATTTTGATATATCAAAATCGGACTCTATCTCACTTAATATATTGATTGTTATTGTTTGCAAGAAAGGTTATAGATAAGTTCCAAAGGGGCAGAGACCTAGTTCAAGCCTAATTTTGCTATTAGAAGTTTCATATAAAGGAATTTTAATAGATTAATTTTCGATCCCAAGCCTAAGCTTTATTTCTTTTTATCCCTTCTTTCTGGCTATCCTTTAAACTATATACATACATACATATATATATATATATATATATATATATATATATATATATATATATATATATATATATCCATCTCTTAATTAATTAAAGCAAATCGTGTCACGTGACTCAGTTTCATGTGAAGTTATCATGAAGCTCCTTTCGTTGTTCACTCTACATTGTGTTCTAGAACAGACTTCTATTGATAAACTAGAATTTTGCCAATTAATTTATGGATTTAGATTTTAAGAGATAGTAACTATATGGAGAAAATACGGATGACTATGCAAAGTCGTTAAAAAAGTTTATTGATTATGTTATAGAAATCATGGAGTTAGCCTGAGTTGGAGCATGAAAATTATGGATATATTTTGTGGGGAAGATAGGATCACACTTGGCTTTATAGATATGTCTTTTATTTGACACTTGCTTTAATATGTGAGTTGAAAAACTAAACCAACTCGTAAATACTTGATGTTAAATTAAATAACTTGACGTTATTTAAACAAACGGCACCGGTGTATGATGAAAATAATATTCGCACTTTTAATATCTTAAAGTTGCATTTGTTTCATTAAAAACTTCACTATAAAGAAAAATATTTTTCATCAAAATCATTTTAAAAGAAAATAGTTTGTTTTCATTCATTTAGTTATTTAAGAAAAGTATTTTCCTTCTCGTTAGAAGAGGAAGTTGTCTCCTCCGATCTAAGCTTTTTTTTTTTTTTTTTTTTTTTTTTTTGGGGGGGGGGGGTTCATGGGAAAATTTTTTCGATAAATTTAGTATTTATTCATTATTCAAATATTGGAAATCATAAAACAATTTCCTGGAAATAGTTATCAGCAAATAAGCGGAAAAGTAATACTCAAATCCCGTACACTAAATGCGTCTACATTATGAAAATGAAATGCTCGCTTAATATAGATTTAGGGTGATTATGGTTATTGTAAACTTGTATTATGGGGTATTTTTGTAATAATTAAGGGTAGTTAGTAAATAAGGAAGATTGGATTTTCACGTTTTTATCAAGGAGAGGTCAACGATTGTAACCAAAGGGGCTAATTTATAAATAGGGTCCTCTCTCCCATATTAGTATCATCCCATCTGTTCAACACAAGAAGAATAGTAGAGCATCCTAAGCTGTTCAAATTAATTGTGTGGATATCTCCAAATCTTCGAGGGTAATATTAAATTGTAAATTGCTATCCTTAATTGTAGAGAATCTTAAGCTATAAATTTTGATGAGGCAATGAAAACATTCTATAAACTTTGGAGAATCTTATGGATTGACGGGCTTGTACATTGAAGCTCCCATCCACTCAGCCCCATGCAGAACGGCTTCTCTTTTCCTTTACTCCTTTCGCCCTTGCAGCGATGATAAAAGAAAAGACTAAAAGGGAGGAAGGAAAGAAGTCATCAACGGAAGCACAAAGTGAGCTTCTTTTCCGTGGTTTGTTTTGGACGACTTTTGATTCAAAATTTTACCCTACCCAGTCAAAATTGTCAACTTGGCCGTAGAGGAATCTCTTATGGACAACGAGGTTGTCCTCGACATTCAAGTTCGACACAACTAGGTTGTTGACGCCTAAAATTAGGCTTTATTTTATTTTGTTTTATTTGATTTTCGGATAATAAACGAAAAAAAGAAGAAAAGAAGCAAAAAAAGAAAAGCAAAAACGGAAAAGAAGAGAAGCAGCCTCCTCCTGGGCCCTCGACCCATTTTCGCCTCAGCCCGGCCCAGCCGGGTCTTCTTCTTCCTCGTGCAGTTGCAGCACACGCGCAGGGGACCGCGATGCCGGAGCAGAGAGGAGGAGCAGCGGCGATGGGACGTGGAGCAGGGGGAGCTGGCGCCGGATGGGATGCCGGTTCGGCCGGCGAAGGCCGTGGCGATCGGCGGTCGAACTCCGTCAACCGGCCGCCCCTCGCCTATAAATACCTCCCCCGACGACGACGAGGGACACACGGAGATCGCGGAGAGAGAGGGAGCCAGATCGAGTCGCAGCCCTTGGACACCCCACTGAGAGACTTCAGGTGGGCGAGGGCTCGCGGCCTCAGATTTGAGCCCCGCCGGAAGGAGTAGAGAGAGAGAGAGAGAGAGAGAGAGAGACGCTGGAGAAGAAGAAATCCGCGGGAGGGGGTCTCATTGTCATCGCCACCCTCGTCGTGCCATCGTCACGATCAGGTACCGCGCCGTCGCTGTCGCCGTCGTAGCCCTCTCCATAGTCCGATCACATTTGCCGTCACCACCGTGGCCGTCCTCGCCGTGGGACCGCTTCGGTCTCCTCTCCAGCGCCGCGAAATCGCAAACCCTAGGGTTTGCGATTTTCCGGGTCGCAAAGTGGATCCGAACTCGGAAAATCGGGTAGGGTTTGCGATCCAGGGGGGCGGCTGCCAGTCGGGTCGAAGGCCGGGCCGGATCCGGGTAGGGTTTCGCCAAGGGAGTGGGTCAGCGAGCCGGGCCGTGGAGCGAGTGGTGGATTCGGGTCGTCGGGCCGGGCTGGGCGTCCCCAAACGCCCGGCCACGACGCCGTTTTAATAAAAAAAAGTGAAAAAAGAAAAAAAATGAAAAAATCTGAGTCGGGCCCGCAACGCGGGCCCGTCCTCGTTCGGGTCGCCGGCCCGGGTCGGGCACAACCCGTGGATCCGACCCGGGTCGGTTTTTATTCTAATATAATATTTTAATAATAAATAAATAATTTATTTATTTTTTTAAAAGCAAAAAAACATTTTCTTTTCGAAAAAAAAAATATATATATATATTTAAAAAAAGCATTTTTAATTTTAAAAAAAACATAAATATCCAAAAAAAATATTTTATTTTCCAAAAAATATTAAAAAATGTTTTTTTTTTGGGTAAAGATATTAAAAAATGTTTTAATTTCCAGAAAATCGAAAAAATAATAAAAAATGATAAAAATATTTTATTTTCCAAAAAAATCAAAAAATCAAAAATATTTCATATTTTCCAAAAAATGTCAAAAATCCAAAAAAAGCCAAAAATTCATGAAAAAGCAAAAAAAAAAAAAAAATCAGAAAAAGCCAAAAAGACTTGTATTTTCCCAAAAATACCAAAAAATCCCTTTTGTGTCCAAAAAAAAATTAGAAAAAGACCTAGAAAATATTTTTCTTCCCAAAAATGCATGGAAAATCCCCCGAACCTCAGGGTTTAAGCAAGATTAGGTACCGAAAGGGCATTAGTGATTAACTAGTGTAATCAAGTCCCCGATCCTAATTTCTCTGGTTGCGCAGGAGTGAGTATTTCTCCCGATACTTTACTTGGGTTTCTAATCAACCCACCCCAAATCGATTAGTGGCGACTCCATTTTAAAAATTGATTTGCAGGTTAAAAAACTTGAACCATTAAGTCGTGAATTGGTGGACTTGGGAGAGTCCGGGCATAAATAAATTCAGCCGAGCCATTAGCCTCCTCAGGTGCTCGTACCCGACTACGGGCGCCGAAAAAAGAGAGGTTGCGACATGGGTCTAAGAAAAAAAAGAACATCAAAGTAACTTTAATGCTCTCTTTGTTCAATTGACCCTCGTTTTTCCTTTCATTGAAGTAAAGAAAATTGATTTTCCACAAACCAATCATAATTTTTATCCAAGTGTCTGAGAGAGAAATCGCCAGGCAAAATTTCCATAGCTAATCAACATCTTGTGATTCCTCGGCTCGCTCATTGCCAAGATATAATGGAACAAGCTGCAATTCCACAAGATATGATTGCTAATAGCAATGAGTCTGGAGAAAGATCAAGAATGCTACAGTCACCTCGAGTAGTCACTAAGACTATTGATATGGATAAGACCAAAGTGAGATTATGTTTTGCTTTTGGAAACTTCTACAAATAAAGAAGAGTAAGCAATAATGCTTTGGATGTATTGAAAACGGTGTCATCTCCGTCTTCTATCTTGATTAGTGAAATCTCTCTTAAGCTGGTTAATCTGAAATATCTTTTCGGCTTGAAGTGGTTCGCGATTCAACATATACCATATTAACTGGAGTTTATTTCATGAAAGAAAGTACACGATGTAAACGAATATTCTTAAATATAGTTCTTTCAGTTGCATGAAGCAAGAGGCAAGGGAGAAAATCTTTCAAGGACGCAGATACTTACGAACGTAGAGATAATGAAGAAAAGAAAAAATTTCTCAAGCTATTTAGAAAGACAACACAGGAAAGGATTTGATTTGAGATTTTCTTTTCACGGGAGCTGCCATGGTGAATTCGACAAAAATGCAAATGTGTGGAATATATAAAAGGTCATGGAAACTATTTGACTCGTTGGCTTTTCATAAGGGATGTGATTAGGTCAGATAAAATAATATCAAATCTTTAATCCATATTGAACGAATCAATTAACAGAACTCATTAACATTAGAATAAATTTATAAAAAAAATTATTTTGTGATACATTTAGCCAATATTAAGATAGTACGATAAATATTATCGTGTATAATAGAATTTAATTTTCTTTGCTGCTTTTTGGATCCATGGCACCCCTACACTCTCTTTCGACTTTGGTCGCCTTGAGTGTCTGCTCTGTTGGTGCCTGGTTTCCCCCCCTTCCTTGTAAGTTTCTGCTAAATCTATATATTTCTTACCTTTACCAAAAAAAAAAAAAATTTACTAAGCATGTAGTGACAATCATGATAGATTTAGATATTTTAAAATATATCTCTGTCTAGTAGCTAGTAGACATTGTTGTTGTACTAACTATGGACAAATTATAGCAAAAGTATATATTGTTTTCTTTATAGACTGAGGGTCCATTTATTTTGCCGAAAAAGTTTGATTTAGAAAACATCTTCTAATAAATAATTGATTGTATCACTTATTAAACTAAACAGATGAAAATATTTCATCATCCACAAAATAGCTAAGCGTAAGTTGTTGTCGATGATGAAAACATTTTCTGTTAACTAATTTTCCTAAAGAATATAACAGATTATTTTTCAGAAAATATTTTCTAAATTTTGAGTTTTCTTGAAACAAACACACTCTTAAATATCGAAAGTTGTTCTCTTAGGCTTTTACTTTTGTTAGAAAAACCTTTGGAGTTCTATTTGACGAGGGAAACAAACGGGCGTTTCCTTGTTCTTTATCTTTAAAATACAACAAAAAAAAATGCAAAATTAGGAAAATATTTCTCCCCTTACGTTTCACTTTATATGTATATATATAACAATAGATTTAGATGATGATATTTAAACTAAGGTTTCAAAGATTATCTTATTGAACTTCTTTGGGAAGAAAAAGAGACTCGGTATTGATTGAAAACCTATGAAATTATGAAATAAAAGTTGTCGATAAGTTTTCAACGATAGGAATGTAGCTGTTTGGAAGACACAAGGAGGAGAGCGGCTTGGAAAACGAGAAAAAATGATGAAGAAAAAAAGAAAATGTAAAAAAAAAAAAAAGGAGCACATGGAGATTCATCCCTGATCAAATTAATTGTGCAGATAAGTCCATATTTTCGAGGTAATTTTAAGAGGTAAATAGGTATCCATAAATTTAGAGAATCTTAATCTATAAGGAAACATTTGTTGAGGAAATGAGAAAATTTTATAAATTTAGAGAATCTTAAAGACCGAGAGATTTATACATTGAAGCCCCATTCGCTCAGCCCCACACTAAGCGGCTTCTTTTTTCCTATATCTGTTGGAGCAGGGTGGAAAGAAGAAAGAAAAAGAGAAGAAGAAAAGGGAGGAACAAAAGAGGTCATATGCAGAATTTTGCTCTACCCGTGAAAATTGTCGATTTCTCCGTTGAGGAATCTCTTATGGACAACGAGATCAACCAGATCTAAGAAAAAAAGGAGGAGAAAATTAGATGTAACTTATATGCTTTCTTCCTTCAATCAACACTCGATTTTTCTCTTCATTGATGCAAAGAAAATTGATTCTCCAAAAACCAATCTTAGCTTTTATCCAAGTGTCTCGGAGATAAATCTCTACTTATTTCAATCACCATTGCTAATCAACATCTTGTGATTTCGCAGCTAGCTTGTTCCCAAGATCTAGTGGAACGAGCAGCCAATTCACAAGATATAATTGCTAATGACAACAAGTCTGGAGAAAGATCAAGATTCACAAGATATGATTGCTAATGACATCGAGTAGAAAGATCAAGAATGCTGCAATCACCTCAAGTAGTCACAAAGGCTACACAACGAGAAGGTACTAATTTTTTCTTTTTTGGTTAGCGGAAGTCAGGGACGCCTCCACATGAGAGTGGAGATTATAAGATGCTTGAAAAGTAATTGATGGAATAATCTACTGTTAATAGAAATTAGAGTGATTTGAATAAGACCGAAGTGAGATTCTGTTTTTGCTTTTGGAAATTTGTATGTTTAAAGAAAACTAAGCAATGATGCTTTTGACATATTGAAAATTTTGTCATCTACGTTTTCTTTTAGTCGTATTGAAAAAAGAAAAATTAGGTAGGTGATGTGCCACTAGGTAATCTGAAATACTATATTAACTTGGGTTTATTTCCCAAAAGAAAGTACATGATGTGAACGAACAATCTTAAATGTAGTTCTCTGAGTTCCATAAAGCAGAAGGCAAACAAGAAAACCTTTCAAGGACCTAAATACTTGTGCGCGTAGAGATAATGAAGAAAAGAGAAAATTTCTCAAACCGCATTTTACGCATGTAGAGATAATGAAGAAAAGAGAAAAAGAATTCTCAAGCAATGGAAACGGCGTTCTTATGCCATTTAAAAAGACAACAAAGGAAAGGATCTCATGAGATTTTTTCTTTACGGGAGTTGCAATGGTGAATGTGACATAAATCTAAATGCGTGGAATATACACAAAGTCATGGAATCCAAATGACTGCATCCCCTTTTGATAGGGGATGTGATTGAGTCAATGAAATAATATCTAATCTCTAATCCATATTGAATGGATCAATTAACAAAATCATTAACATTAAACTAAATTTACAAATATATATATATAATTTATCTATGATACATTCAGTTGTTACGAATATAGTATAATAAGTATTATTGTGTGTCATAGAATTAGATTTGCTATGCATATATAGACACAATCATGATAGAATTTGAAATTTGAAATTTTTCTCTGCCTTATAATTGTTAGACGTGTTGTTAGACTAACTATATATCTCTATACAAACTGAGGGTCCATTTGTTTCATGATAAATAATTATTTAAAAAATATTTTCTGATAAATGGTTGTATCGCTTATGAAAATGACAAATGAAAATATTTTTTTATCATCAACACAATAACTATGGATTTATGAACAGTGGATAATAAAAATATTTTGTGCCGATTAATTCTCTAAATGATATAACCAATAGATTCAGAGGCTTATATTTTATTTGATGCGTTTTGCTGGTGCAAGGAGGAGAGCGGTTTTTGAAAATTGGAAAACGGGATAAAGAAAGAAAAGAAAAGGTTAAAAAAAAGTGGAGCAAAGGAAGAATCATCCTAGGTATCCAAATTAATTGTGCGGATAAGTCCATATCTTTGAGGGTAATCTTAATATGTATATAGTTATCCTCAACTTTAGAGAATCTTAATTTATAAGGAAACATACGATGAGGTAATGAGAAAATTCTATAAATTCAGAGAATCTTAAAGATCAAGAGACTTGTTCAGTGAAGCCTCATTCAATCAGCGCCAGGCTTCTTTTTTCCTTCCTTCTTTTCACCCTGCTCCGATGAGAAGCCACTAGGGTTCCAATATCTGTTGGAGCAGGGTGAAAAGAAGAAAGAAAAAGAGAAGACAAAAAGGGAGGAAGAAAAGAGGTCATCAACGGAATCACAAAGTGAGTTTCTTTTCTGCGTTTTGTTTTGGTCGACTTTTGGTTCATGATTTTGCCAGACCACTGAGTTAACTGACCGGCAGACGTCTCCGGTTTAGTCATTCGCTGTCTTCGCAGGGAAAGCATCGTTTCTCATCTTGTCTTGTTTTCCTCTTGGGCCATCAGGAACTTAATCTCAGTCAAAGTAAAACGTGGGTACTTGCTTGACTGCTTCCTGGACTCATCTCTGTGTTTTTGTCTCGAACTGCTCATCTCTCCTGCCTATAAGTTGCGCCGATTATGGCAGGGGACTTCATACTTTGTTTTGGCTGTTTTCGTCAAAGCTATGCCGAATGATCATTCTATTGCAAATGAAAAAAGGAGAACATTAGACGTAACTTGTAATTGTGGTTCGCCGAGTGGTTTGTCCCAGATCTCCCATGATCTTTTGGAAAGTCATAAGTATGCTTAGACTATTATCTGCCTTGTGTTCCTCCTCAATTCTCAGCAGATGATGAAGACGAAAGTTCGTTTCATTATGCTTCAAACTGCATGATTTGCGGGCTGTGATTTCTTTGGTCAACAAGAAGTTAATTAGCTAGAGGAAGTGAGAGTCCCTTCCTTCTGTATGAATAAAAAAGCATCAGAACTGTTGAAATTGGAATCTCAGGGCACAGACATACGACTTGAGGATCGGCAAGTTTCGTATAGTTCTCATCATTCTAATTTGGCAGAAATAGTTCTGCTAAAGAAAGAAAAAAGAAAGGTAAACAAAAATGAGCAAAGGGAAATTGATCCGAGCCATCAAAATTAATTGAATCCATTTTGAACGAATCAATTAACAGAACTCATTATACATTCGGCTGGTATGAAGTTAGTATGATAAATATTTGTGTATAATAGAATTTAATTTACTACGCATGTATTGACAATCACGATAGATTTAGATAATTTAAAATATTTCCTTGTCTTGTAGCTATTAGTCATCATTATACTATCCACGAAAGAATTATAATAGAACTATATATTTCTTCACAAGTTGAGGATCCATTTATTTCTTGAAATTTTTTTATTTGGAAAATATTTTTCAGTATACAATTGACTGTATTGCATACAAAAATGAACAAATAAAATACCTCACTGTCCACAAAATAGTGAGGCGTAAATCATTAATAATGAAATATTTTCTGTTAACTAATTTTCCTGAAGAATATAACAAATCATTTTTCAGAAAATATTTTCTAAGTCTCAAATTTTCTGCAAAAACAGGCACTCTTAAATATAAAAAAATTATTCTCTTAGGCTTTTACTTTTGTAACAAGAAGTCTTTGAAGTTCTATTTGACAAGGGAAACGATTAAGCGTTTCCTTGGTCTGTATCTTTAAAATACAATAAAAAAGGTCTAATTAACAATAGATTTAGATGCTTATATTTAAACTAAGGTTTCAAATATTTTTTAATTAAACTTCTCTAGGAAGGACACTTTTTATCAATTTAAAACCGGTGAAATTATGAAAAAGAAAATTCTGGCTTTAAGTGCAAGAGCCTTCTTGGAAAAAAATATAAAAAAATTCTGTCAAGAAAGGACTTTTTGCTACAATGGGTGTTAAATAAAGGGTTAATATCCTGAAAAACTTCAAACCGGTACACTTGTGACAAATTTACCCCAAATTATTTTTTTGACTACTGAAAACCCCAAACTGGTATACATTTGACAAATTTACCAAAAACTGGTACACTTATGACAAATTTACCCCATGTTAGTTTTCGTTAAATTTTATTGTCAAATTATTAAGTTAAATGACACGTTATAATTGACTAGTATACCAATTTGAGATTTTAAGATTCGTTTGTCAGAGTTTACACTTTTTATGATTTTTTTTTGTGGTATTAATTCAATTTAGTGAAGGGTATATTTGTCACAAATTTATTAGTTTTGGGTTTTTTGTGGTCGAATAAATTATTTTGGGATAAATTTGTCATAAATGCACCAGTTTAGGGTTTTTTTTTTTTTTTTATGGTCAGCCAGGGTAAATTTGCCATAGGTGTACCAATTTAGAGTTTTTCATGGTCAAAAAAATAGTTTGGGCTAAATTTGTCACAAGTGTACCAGTTTGTGGTTTTTCGGGATATTAACCCAATAAAAGAAGGGGAAAAGTTTTGGGGAGGGGGGAGGGAGTTCAGCAAGCCACCGACTCCTCAACACGTCCAATCAACAAGCTCGGTTCAAATTTTAATTCTTTATTCCTTTAATCAGAGAATTTTTTAGTAAAATTGTAATTTTTGACTATGTTGAATGATGAGTTATTGGGTAGATTTAGAGGTTCTTGACATATGAAATCATACTATAAGGATATTTTGTAGAGTCATCGTCTTCTAGAAATTTAGAGAAGTCGATTTAAATTTGTAATATGTTCAGGGTGAAGTTTTGAACTTTGCTATTTGTTATTCGAAATTGGACTTAAATTAATGTTCTTTTCAGTTAATCATGTCTCGGAATAATTTGCATTATGGAGGCATCTTCCCAACGAAACCTAACTCTTCCACCGCGGCACAACAACAAAATCATTTCATACAACTACCGGCTGCACTCATGAATGGATCAAGAGATGATGACATAATAGAAGACACCTACAAGCTTTCCAATCGAAAGACTGCTATCCATATAATTAAGGAGGTTCATAAGCAGGATGTGGCGCTATTTTTTCCTACTTCCTGATAACGCTAGAGGAACATTTTGGCTTAACCGTGAAACCTAAATTAACCGACGGAATGGCACCTTAGAAGGAAAGGAGCATAAAGTCAAGGTGACGGGAGGAAGTTCATCTCCTGTCCACATTGATTGGCAAACTGTTTAGGAATAAATAGGTCGATGGTTTGGCTTGTTTTTATGTTTTTCATTGAAATTTCAAAGTATTTAATTTTAACTTATCATTGGGGTATTTTTCATATTTTCATTATTTTCGTATTGATGCACTAAAAACTGTATCAAATATGCTTGTGCTAAGAGATGGCCAAGCCCCTCCGACAACCATTAATTTTTTCTCGTGCCTTTGATGTTTTTTTTTTTTTTTTTTTTTGGTAAAAGTAAGTATGATATAGATTTTACCAAACGAATATACAACGAGAGGAAGCCTGGCACCAACAAAACAAACACTCAAAAGACAAAGGAGTCAAGAGAGTGTAGGGGTGCCATGGTACCACAATAAAAAGAGGCAAACAACCACTAGGAGGCAAAACAACAAGAAGAAGGGGAAGAACACAATCAATCAAAGATTGATGACGGCAATTCCCAACTTTATTGCAATCTGTTTAGTTTTAGTTGTCTCCTTGTATTTCATGGATTTTTGTTTCGTAGGTTGAATTGCGAGTAGTCTGAATTGCAAGTATATAGTCTCTCCAATGATTCCATGGTACATATGAGGATTTGACTATCGGAACAAACTTTATTTTACACTTACAAGCGCCAATAATCCGCTCCATTGAAGTGACTTGCATCTAGCAACTTCTTCTATTGATTAGCTAAATTGATTAGGAATCATTACTCAAGCTTCAACTAGAACATAAACAAAAAACCCATTAGATCACAATCCAAACGATGATTATATCTTACAAAAAAATAAATGGACTCCCTAATTATGCATTTTTCCCATATATATATATTGAATTGATTATAGAACTACTTTAGTAGATGCATTGTGACATATACTCTCTAGAATAGATGGGTGAAAATAATTATTCTTGTGGAATAATCACATGAAGTGAGGAGTTGTCCCCGCATTTAGTAATAAGACTATAGCGGAGTAGGTGAACTATGCTGTGTTTTGCATCCGGAATTAAACAAATAAATATAATTAAATTTTGACGTTAAGATTTTTATTTTCAACATTGCCGAAAAAGCTCTGAGGGAATTAAGATATATAGTTCTATGGACTAATCTGTGTAAAGTGTGTTTGGTTTTCTTGATAAAAGGAAAGAAGAATTGTTTTTATTTTTGTCTGCACATTTAACTTGTTCATCTACCAATCTTACTGCTCTGAGGGCACTAAGATATATAGTTATCTGGCCACGAATTATGTGACTGGTTCTGCAAGCATTGACGATGACAACACGGCCGCGATGATGGACTAACAGTGGCTGGCACGGATCATTTCTGCTCCTTTAAAGCTATTTGATGTGTTTTGGAGATTCATCCTATGCCATTCAAATTAATTGTGCGGATGAGTCCATATTTTCAATGGCAATTTTAAGATGTGAATAGTCTATAGGGAAACATTTGATGAGACAACAAAAAATTTCTATTTAGAAAATTTTAAAGACCGAGAGGCCTGTCCATTGAAGCCCCATTCAATTAGGACCACGCAGAACAACTTCTTTTTCCTTCCTTCTTTTCACCCTGCTCCGATAAAATGGTCACTAGGGTTCCAATATCTGTTGGAGCAAGTTGGAAAGGAGAAAGAAAAAGAGAAGAAGAAAAAGGACGAATCTGTGGAAGCCCAGGTGAGTTTCTTTTCTGCGGTTTGATTTCGTCGACTTTCTTCAATAAACACTCGTTTTTCTCTTCATTGATACAAAAAAAAAATTTGATTCTGCAAAATCAATCTTAGTTTTATCCAAGTAATTCAGAGATACATCTCTGCTTATTTCAATTTCTATTGCTAATCAACATCTTGTGATTTCACTGCTTGCTCATTCTCGAGGTCTAGTGGAACAAGCCGGCAATTCATAAGATACAATTGCTAATGACAAGAAGTTTGGAGAAAGATCAAGGATGCCGTAGTTGCCTCAAGTAGTCACAAAGGCTACACAAGGAGAGGGTACTAATTTTTCCATTTTTTGTTTGAGTAAGTCAGGATGCCTCCACATGAGAGCGAGGAGATTGTTAGATGCTTGAAAAATAATTTGATCGAATAGTCTACTGTTAATAGAGATTAGAGTGATAAGACCGGAGTGAGATTATGTTTTTGCTTTTGGAAACTTCTATATATAAAGAAAACTACGCAACGATGCTTTTGATATATTACAAACTTTGCCATCTATGTTTTCTTTTAGTCTTATTGACAAAAGCAAAATTAGGTCGGCTAGTTAATCCAAATGCTACATTAAGTTGAGTTTATTTCATGAAAGAAAGTACATGATGAGAACGAACAATCTTAATTGTAGTTCTTTGAGTAACTTAAAGGAGAAGGCAAAAAGGAAAACCTTTAAAAGACATAGATACTTACACATGCAGAAGGAAAGAGAAAATTTCTCAAGCCGTATTTGCATACGTATAAAAACCACATTGTTATGTCATTTAAATAGACAACAAAGGAAAGGATCTGATGAAATTTTTTTGCGGTAGCTGCAATGGGGAATTTTATATAAATCTAAATGCGTGGAATATACAAAAAGTCATGGCATCCAAATGACTGCATTGGCTTTTGATAAGGGGATGTGATTAAATCAGAGAGGAAATTTCTAATCTTTAATCCATATTCAACGAATCAATTAAAAGAAATCATTAACATTAAAAGAAATTTACAATAAAAATAGTTTATATAAGGTACATTCAGCTGTTACGAAGATAGTATAATAGGTACTATTGTGTAAAATAGAATTAAATTTACTATGCATATATTGACACAATCATGATAGATTTTCAAATTTTAAATTTAGCTCTACATTGTCATCATTAGACTAACTATGAAAGAATTATAGCAGAACTATATATCTCTATATAGATTGAGGGTCTATTTGTTTCATGATAAATAATCATTTAAAAAATATTTTTCAATAAACAATTGATTGTATTGCTTATGAAAATGACGAATGATTTTTTTTTTGTTTATCATCAACGCAAGTTACGGATAAATCATTGTTGATAATAAAAATAATTTCTACCAATTATTTTTTCTAAATGATATAACAAATTATTTTAAAAAAATGTTTTCAAAATTCTAGTTTTTCCGTTAAACAAACTCATTCTTATATATCAAAAGTTGTTCTATGAGGCATTTACTTTATATTGAAAAGATCTTTGAAGTTTTCTTTAACAATGGAAACGATTATGCGTTTTGTTGGTGCAATGAGGAGAGCGGTTTTCGAAAACAAGAAAACGAGATATAAAAGGTAAAATAATAAAAATAAAGAGGAGCAAAGGAGATTCCTTGTAAGCAATTCAAATTAATTGTGCAGATAAGACCATATCTTCGAGGGTAATTTTAAAATGTAAATAGTTATCCTTAACTTTAGAGAATCTTAATCTATAAGGAAACATTTGACGAGGCAATGAGAAAATTATATAAACTTTAGATAAACTTGAAGATGGACAGACTTGTACATTGAAGCCTCATTCACTCAACATATGCTGAATGGCTTCTTTTTTCCTTTTTTCCTTTCGCCCTGCTATGATGAAAAGGCCACTAGGGTTCCAATATCTATTGGAGCAAGGTGGAGATCATCGGAGCAAGGCGAAAGGAAGAAAGAAAAAGAGAAGACTAAAAGGGAGGAAGAAAAGAGGTCATCAACGGAAGCATAAAGTGAGTTTCTTTTTTACTTTTTGTTTTGATCGACTTTTGGTTCATAATTTTGCCAGACTACTTGTTGACACCTAAATTTTGATTAGGTTTTTAAATTAGGCCTTAGTCTCTTTTAATTTTTGTTTTTCCTTCTGATAATAATAAATAATAAAAACAACTAAAAATAGTAAAAACAAACAAAAACAAAGAAAAGCAAAAGCCCAGCCCCTCTCCCCTTTTCTTTTCCTTCGTGCGGGTCCGCGAGGCCCATCCGCGACCTAACCCAGCCCGGCCCCCTCTTTCTCCTTTGTCTTCTTCCTTCCTCCTTCTTCTGCCTCTACAAGACACGCGCGGCGACGAAGACGCGCTCAAGCACAACCTACAATAGAGAGAGGAGCATAGGCCGGTGGCTGAGAGGATGTAACATTGAAGGCGAGCATGCCTCCATGGAAGGGGGAAGATTTGACGCCGATTCAGCCGCACCTAGGGCCGACGGCCGAACCTTCGTCGACCGGCCTCCTCCTCGCCTATAAATAGGAGGGCACAACCTCCGTCGAAGAGGCACAAGGCCAGCAAGCTTAGAGAGGTCCTTGAGAGACTTTAGGGAGCTCAAAGAGCGAGCACGACCGAAGGATCGAAGCCGGCGAACTCTGAAGAACTTCCCCCGAGAGACTTCTGGGGAGGTTCGAGAGCGAGCTGGCTGAGATCTAAGGGGGAGAGATCCGAAAGGGTCGGGTCTGAGAGAGAGGAATCGGAGGGCAAGGTGCCAGATCTGAGAAGCAGAGGACCCGCCAGCGCTGCCGTCCCTCCCAACGCCGTCGACCATCCACGCCGAAACTCCAGTCAGTTGTTGTGCCATCGCTGTCCGCCGCTACCATCCCCTGCCCTCAGATCCGGAAAGCAGAAGACCAAATCTGAGGAGGATCCACGAGATCCGGCCACCGCGACACGTCGCCGTGCTGCCCCCTACCGACGAAGCCTCGGTTGAAGTCCCCGAAGCCAGTGAGTATGTCTGACCTCCCCTCGCTTCTGGGTTGGGCACGCCGGAGCTCGCAGAAGCTCCGACTACCGGGCGCCCCTTTCTTCGCCGTCTTGCTGTCTCCCCCGTAGCCGCTCCACAGTAGCCCAGACACTCCCATTCTTGCCATCTTCGCCGTAGCCGTGTCGAAGCCGCTCCGCCATCGCCGCTTAGATGTCTTCCCCCCCGGTTGCCCATCACAGCCGTTGGACTGCGAAGGCAGCAACGGCTGCGAAAATCGGGTCAGCCGAGTCAAGCATGTGACCCGGCGCCCTAGGGTTTCATCAACCGAGTCACGGATAAGAAGTCGGGTCAATTCACGGACTTGTCCGACCCGGTTCCTTTGCTTTTGGGCTAGGGTTTGGTTTTAATGGGCTTATTTTGGGTTTTGGCCTTGTTTTTTAAGAAAAAAAAAAGACAAAAAAAATCCGAGTCGGGCCCACGTTGTGGATCGTTGGCCCAGGTCGAACCCAACCCGCGGATCCAACCCGTGTCAGTTTTTATATTATTTTAATATAAAATAATATTTTAAATAAATAAATAAATAATAAATATTTTATTTCAAAAAAATCAAAAATATCCAAAAAATATTTTATTTTCCAAAAATATTAAAAAATGTTTTAATTTCCAGAAAATCGAAAAATAATAAAAATGATAAAAATATTTTATTTTCCGAAAAATAAAAATAAAAAAAAATATTTCATATTTTCCACAAAATGCCAAAAATCCAAAAAAAGCCAAAAATTCATGAAAAATCCAAAAAATTAAGAAAAAGCCAAAAAGACTTGTATTTTTCCAAAAAAATACCAAAAAATCCCAAAAAATCCCTTTTGTGTCAAAAAAAAAAAATTAGAAAATGACTCAAAAAATGTTTTTCCTTACAAAATGCATGGAAAATCCTCGAACATCCAAAAAGCCTCAAGGTTTAAACAAGATTAGGCACCGAAAGGGCATTAGTGATTAACTAGTGTAATCAAGTCCCCGATCCTAATTTCTCTGGTTGCGCAGGAGCGAGTATTTCTCCCGATACTTCGCTTGGGTTTCTAATCAACCTACCCCAAATTGATTAGTGGCGACTCCATTTTAAAAATCAACTTGCAGGTTAAAAACTAAAACTATTAAAGTCGTGAATTGGTGGACTTGGGAGAGTCCAGGTTTAATAAAATTCAGTCGAGCCATTAGCCTCCTTAGGCGCTCGTACCCGACTGCGGGCACCGAAAAAAAGAGGTCGCGACACTACTGAGTTAACTGTGCAGCAGACGTGTCCGGTTTAGTCATTCGCTGTCTTCGCATGAAAGCACCGTTTCTCAGCTTGGCTTGTTTTCTTATTGGGCCATCAGGAACTTAATCTCAGTCAAAGTAAAACGTGGGTACTTTCTTGACTGCTTCCTGGACTCATCTCCGCGTTTTTGTCTAGAACTGCTCATCTCTCCTTCCAGTACGTTGCTTCAATTATGGTAGGGGACTTCATACTTTGTTTGGCTGCTTTTGTCCCGTTTCTTTCTTCTATCCGTTGGCTTGTTCGATCTTGTTCTGTTTTATTTGCTTGCTTATAGCTATATATGTCTAATATTATTTGTGTATCATATTAAAAGCTATACCGGATGATCATTCTGTTAATGAAAAAAGATGTTAGATGTAACTTGTAATTATGGTTCACCGAGTGGTTTGTCCCAGATCTCCCATGATCATTCGGAAAGTCATAATACGTATGCTTAGAATATTGTCTGCCTTGTGTTGCTCGTCAAAATTCTCAGCAGATGATCAAGACGAAATTTCGTTTGATTATGCTTCAAACTGCATAATTTGTGGGCTGTGATTTCTTCGGTCTACAAGAAGTTAATTAGCTAGAGCAAGTGAGAGTCCCTTCCTTCTTTATGAATAAAAAAGCATCAGAATAGTTGAAATTGGAATCTCAGGCCACTGATATACGAGGATCAGCAAGTTTCGTATGGTTCTCATCATTCTAATTTGGCAGCAATAGTTTTGCTAAAGAAAGAAAAAAGAAAAGGTAAACAAAAAGGATCAAGGGAGATTCATCCTAGCCATCCAAGTTATTGTGCAGATTAGTCCATATCTTCGAGGTTAATCTTAAATCGTAAATTGTTATCCTTAATTTTGCAGAACCTTAATCTATAACGACATTTGATGAGGAAATGAGAAAATTCTACATCTTTAGAAAATCTTAAAAACCGAGAGACTTGTACATTGAAGCCCAATTCAATCAGCGCCATGCACAACGGCTTCTTTTTTCCTGTCTTCTTTTCACCCTATTCCGGTGAAAAGGTCACTAGGGTTCCAATATCCGTGGGAGCAAGGTGGAAAGAAGAAAGAGAAACTCACTAATCAAGCTAGAAAACGTAGATGACAAAGTTATCAATATATCAAAAGCATTATTGCTTACTTTTCTTTATTTATAGAAATTTCAAAAAGTAAAACCATTATCTCACTTAGGTCTTATTCACATTAGTCTGTTGACAATAGAGTATTCAATCAATTACTTTTCAAGTGTCTAAAGATTTCCCGCTCTCATGTTGATGCTTCCTGATTTCCACCAACAAAACAAAAAATGGCTTAATCACACCTTCTCATTGTGTAGTCTTAATGATTACTTGAAATGACTGTAACATTCTTGATCTTTTTCCAGACTCGTTGTCCTTAGCAATCATATCTTTTGAATCCACAGCCGGTTTCATTATATCTTGGGAGCAAACGAGCCATGGAATCACAAGATGTTGATTAACTATGGCAATTGAAGAGAAAAAATAAGATTGATTTGTGGAAAATCAATTTCCTTTATATCAATGAAGATAAAAACGAGGATCTATTGGAGAAAATTCATCCTCACTCATTTGGTTCTTGCCGAGACGTCATTCACGAACTAAAAGTGATTAATTCCATGAAAACCAATTTCAAAAGAAATCTTTATACGCAAAGAGAACTGATCATGCCCAACAAAACCCTAAAACCAAGAAAAGCTCAAGATGGAACTAATTCCAAGAAAAAACCGCACCGTTCCTAAGAAGCTGATGGCTTCCGTGATGACCTCCTCCTTTGATGTCTCATTCCACGATTGGAACCAAGTAATGGCCACTCCGTTAAACTCGACTCAGTGCTATCTACTGTGAAATTGAGGTCGTCTCTTTTTTGTCCATGAGATCTCGCCGTCGATTCTTCATTTCTACCATCAGTTGATGCCGTCGAAACTTCTTCGGGCAATTCTGACGATTTTCTTGCTTTTGACGGATGGCTGCTTATGATAATTTAGCTTACAAAAGCATCATCGCTTTCCCTTCGACTCGATCCATCTGCCAATTCTGGATCTTCAACCATCACTATTTGACCATTAGGAACTGCATTCTCTCCCTCTTGTTTGGAGTCGACCCTCGCCCTTCGATCATCACCAACATATCGTTGCTTTCCCTTCGACATGATGCCTCCGTCGATTCTTGATCTTCAGCTGTCGCTGTCTGACCATTAGGAACAGCATCCTCTCCCTCTCGTTCGGGGTTGACCCTTGCAGCTTGATCATCTCGTCCTTGATCAGCAGCATTACTTCTTTGCCAGAAAAAGAAGTACTCGTGTGGAGTTTGCGTAAATAAGGAGAAACCTGGTACTGAAAAATCAAGTCGCGGACGCGATTGCGACGCTCTTGATCTATCTCCAAACCCGTCAGCATTACCGCTCGTATCTTGGGAATCTTCTTTTCGTTCCATCTCATCAGAGACAGAGAGAAGAGAAATCTCTCCGTTCTCTTGGGAACAAAAACAGGTGGAGCTTCAATGGAAAAGTCAAATCTTTGAGTATTGATTTCTCTCGAAACACCTGGATATAAAATATAGAATGGCTCGTGGTAGTTAAATTTGCAAATACCAACATCTTATACGAAGCGTGAATGGAGCGTCGGGTTCTTGAAAAGCAGTTGAAAAGCGGTTATTCGTTTTTCTCATTTTTTGTTCCCTAAACCTTCAAGAAAGCTGAACAAGTTCAATGTACATATTAACATTTCTTGTTTCATTAATCACGCAAACCGAACACATTATACTCAAATTAGTTGACAAAGCTATATATCTTGATGCACTAAGTGCTTTTGCATAACATGATGAAAAATAATGATATGATGAGACTAAATATATACGTTGGAATAAGAACAACTAGTGCTGAATGTAGAATATTAGTTATTTATCAAAAAGACCAAACTAATTAATGGTTATTGCTAAGTGACATCACGTGGCCATTTTGTGGCATTAAATAGGGATGACTTATTATTTAAATACTCATTTCGCAATTAGACATATCATTAGTTTTACTGATATGTCGAACCAATCTTATCATTGTCAGCATTATTTGAACACGCACCTTCCCCGCATTAATTTTTTGTTGGGAGAATTGTCCAAAAAGTCCTAAACCTATTGCAATTTTGCCAATTCAGTCATAAACCTTTCAATCTTGCCGATTGAGTTCTAAACCTTTTGTAAGTTTACTAATTGAGTCCATCCGGCCAATTTGGCCGGAAAATGCTGACATGGACGCCGACGGTGTCACATAAGACTACACGCGCTGACGTGGACAAATTTTAAAAATATTTTAATATTTTAATATTTTAATATTTTTGTGATTTTTTTAATATTTTTGTGATTTTTTTAATATTTTCTGTTTTCCCTTTTTTTGTTCTTTTTTTGTTCTTTTTTTTTTTTTTTTTTTTTGGTTCTTTTTGGCTTTTCCCTTGCCCTTTTTTGGTGGCCGGCCACCGGCCACAGCCAGCTGGCTGGCCTCCCCTGCCATAGGCGAGGCCCGGCCAGGCGACGGTGACGCCGGGCGAGGCCAGCCCCGGCGAGGGCCGGCCTCGCTAGATCTGGCCAGTGGAGCCCTCGCCCAGGCAAGTGTCGGCCTCACCCCTGGCTGGGCGAGCGACAGCTGGCCACCGCCATAGGCCGAGTTGCTGCGGCTCCGGCTTCTGCAGTTCGTTGCTGCAGAAGCCGAGTTGGGTCGTCATCTTCTCCAATCCACCCTCTGCAAAACGAGCTGAAAAACCCTCGCGTCCTCGGCAAGCTCCGACAATGGAGGCAGCGAACAGGGCGCTGGCCAGGCTCACGAAAGTCGCTGGTGAGGGGAGCCCTCGTTAGGGCTCGCCCTCACCCAGGTGAGCGTCAGCCTCACCCAGACCAGATCTGGCGAGGTCGGCCCTCGCCCCTGGCCAGCCAGGCGTCGGCCTGTGGCCGGTGGCCAATCGTCGCCCGCCCGGCCAGGGGCTAGGCCGACGCTCGCCTGGGCAAGGGCGAGCCCCAGCGAGGGCTCCCCTCGCTTGGCAACGCCGTCGCCCGGGCGGGCCTCGCCTGTGGCGGGCGAGGCCAGCTGGCTGGCTGGGGCCGGTGGCCAGCCACCGGAAAAGAGCAAGGGAAAAGCCAAGGAAAAAAAAGGGAAAAAACATAAAATAAAAATAAAAATAATAAAAAAATAATATTAAATTTTGTCTACGTCAACGTTGGTAGTCCTACGTGGCACCGTCGGCGTCCACGTCAGCATTTTTTGGCCAAAATTGGCCGGATGGACTCAACTAGCAAACTTACAAAAGGTTTATGACTTAATCGGCAAGATTGAAAGGTTTAGGACTGAATTGGCAAAACTGCAATAGGTTTAGGACTTTTTGAACAATTCTCCCATTTTTTGTTACTACCCTTTTGGTGCCCTCTTTTATCACACTATTATTATGATGAGCCACTTTGGCAATTATGCAATCTGACATTAATTTAGGGAGCAATATAGTTATTTTTCCCTAATTAGCTCACTTTTTAGTTTTACTTAATAGTTTTGCAAACTTTCGACCAAAAATAAAAGAGTTTTACAAACTCTCCCCTAGATTACTCAACGTTTCCAACCAAAAAAAAAAAAGAAAAAAAGAAGAAGAAAAAAACGAAGAAGAAGAAGAACGAAAGAGACCTACTCCCGGACTTACATTACTTTCGCTGAGCACAAAGCTATTTTCCCAGCCAACTTCCCTGGAATTGGGCCGTGCCAGGAAAGAGGATAGCCTAGGCCCAATGGCTGCCTTGCAGACGGAGGCCCGATAGTGCCTGGGCTACCAGGCCCACTAATGGCGGGCCCGGACTCGTTCAAATGTAGCATATATGACTAACTGAGGTGATTGCAACATTCCTGATCTTCTTAGCTCTTGCTCATTCCACTGAGTAAGAGGAATGTAGAAGTCTCTTGGTTATCAAGGAAACAAAATGTGTAGCTTCTATGGAAGATTGAAATTCTATGTAGAGACTTCTCTAAGATACTTGAATATAAGATTAAGATTAGCTTGTGGAGGTTTAATTTATATCAAGAATCATAAATTTTTTTACTCTGGTATCCAAACTATCTACATAATAATTGAGAGTTTGTAGTCTATTCAATTTTGAAGATCTTGTTCAATTATTGCCCCCATTTTCGAGGATTCTAATTGGTAGGAAAGAATTATCTTGGATGTTATCATAGTGACTTCATTTTGACCAAAAAACGATCATGGACAATACCTTTTTTTAACTTTCGAATCTACAATAGCCCATTATTTTTGTAGTACAAAAGTGTAGTGGTTAGAATTACATTATTACTAATAAAGAGAACATGCAGTTATAATACAAATTTGCGTAGTTATAATACTGGAAGAAATATTTGCTCCTCTCTACTTTCTGATTTTAAAAGTGAAAAAAGGATCCTGCGCAGGGTAGTAAAACCAGCAATAGTTATAGTAGTAATAGAAACAATGGCAACAACAACAAAATACAAAATATAATGATGATGATGATGATGATGATGATGATGATATATATTTGTCTATGCGTAAAACCTTTCCTCACTTGACCTTTAGAATTTCATTAGACTTATGAACAAAACAACTGATGGATTTATGAGGTGGGCTTAAGGCCCATCTGCTTAAGTTGGGCCCTAAAAGCCCAGCCCACAGGATTAGGGCCCATGGACGAAGGGGTATGTTTGTATTTTAGAGGGTACATATATAAAGGAGGAGAGAGAAGGAGTACACACCTTTTGGCACAAACGCACGTACGTTTCCTCTCCCTCTCTCCCTCCAAAAAGTAAGACAAACGCTTAAGGCGTCCCGTCTTCCCTTCAAGGCAAATTGGTATCATCGGATCAGCATTGGTGTTTAATCTGTGGCTAACAAGGTACGCTCGAATCCATGGTGTGCTTTACGATCGATGATACGTGTTTTTCCCGGGCTTCGTCTTCCGCATTGATTTAGGAGTTCGATTCAGTGTCGAATCCGGTTTTCGGGGATCCATTATTCCCAACATTGGTATCAGAGCCCTAGTTCACGTTTTCCCGATCAATTTGATGTTTTTTGATTGATTTTTTGCGAAAAACTTTCGGCCGTACGAGTTGGGGCAAGAAATCCCTACACCCAAGCATTGTTCGGCCATTTTTCTGAGTTTTCGTAAGTCGAAATCGTTTTCTGAATACATGGGGAGAAAGGCGATGTCAAGACGAGTCCCGCGACATATCGCACGCCGCCGTACAACACCGCACGCGCCCACACGCGCGGCCAGAAGCCACTACGCGTGGGCGCGACGCGCTCGAAGCGTTGGCAATGGCTAGCGCGTGCGCCACACGTGTCGGTGACGAACCGGCACGTGCGCGCTGGCGACCGGCGAAACGGCACGCGCCGGTCCGCGGACCGACGCGTGCTGACGTCACTCTATGACGTCATCGTGATGTCATCAACGGTCGGTATTCGCTCGGATGACGTCACCGATGACGTCATTGCCGACGACGTTTCGTCGGGCGGTCATCGGCCAACGACCCAACCCGACCTGACTCGCGGACGTAGGCACGTGCCCGGCACGTGCTGGATGATGTCTTCGTGACGTCATCCCCCGCACGCACGAGGCACGTGCAGTCGGTCCGCGCGAGCGGTCCGACCAATCTGACCCGTGCGCCCGTTGACCCGACCATTGACCAGTTGACCGTTGACTTTGACCGTTGACCAAAAAAGAAGAAGAAGAAGAGTAATTTGTTTCTTTTCCAGTCATGCCTATGTGGGTTATAAGTAATCCATTTTTAATTCTGCATTTGTTGCATGAATTTTGGAAAATTATGTATTTTCCCTTATATTTATTATGGATTATAAGTGATCCATTTTTTAGTTCTGCATTTGTTGCAGGAATTATGATGCGTTATGCAATGATACCTGCAATCCCGAGAACGGACGAGGGAAATGTAAGACTTAAAATGCTGATGTAAGAATTAGCTAATTATCAGTGGCATGATGGTGATTTAGTATCACATGTGGTCAGGGTCAATCAGATGATACAGGAAATCATCTGGAATGGTTATCTTATGCCGGATTTTGAGAAGGTGCCGGCTTTGATGAACACTCTTCCACCTGAATGGCAAGTAGTGTTAGATCGGCTATGGGAGGTCAACGTGGTCCCGGGTTATAGGAGGCTGGTGGAAGCTTTTGTAAGAGAGCACTATAGGATTGAGTTGACCAAAACTTCAACCCTTAGGTTGAGCGCCACATGGCGCAGAGTGAATGCGCCTTGGTGGCGATATGAAAGCTCTCCAAAAGTTTTTCCATAGTTGACAAATGTGCCTTCAGTTTTCTCAGATGTTTTGACTGATAGATTAGAAGAGACATTCCCTATTTATTTGTTTGATTAATTATGTAATATTTACTACCTGATTGTTGTTGATGTAGCAACCGATATGTTAGTTGTATCATGTGAAAGCATTGTTATTTTATTGGATGTTAAGATTTTATTTGCTTTCTGCTATTGCTGGTTGTTGTGGGTAATTAGCTGTGGGTAGTAATAGAAGTTTTTGTAACTTCATAGAATTGATTTTGCATAAGACAATTATATTAATGATAATTTTAAGTTAGGATTTTTGGAGGATGATTGGAAACATAGTGACCTTTTGATTCTGAAGCCTTACTTGAAATTATTCATTAATAAGATGGGTCTATGCAAATAGGGATGCATAAATGATAGGCATTAATTATTCGTGCATGTATGTTTGATGTCTTCAGAACGATGGTTCAGCAACTAAGAATGTAATTGCTGATATGAACGGCAACAATTGTGAAATATTGAATATGAAGATTCAATATGTGCTGGAAAAGCAAGAAGCACTAGAAGTTCTTGACCATGTTATGGAAGATCTTGAGGATGTCATGCGTCACCTTGAGCTAGTAGAGGACCGCCTAACGGTATTTGAGCCGAAAATAGACATTTGCTATGCTGGTTCTAGCTCAGAAAGGGCTTTGTACTCTAAGCGCAAGCGTATTGATTCTTTCAATATGTGGGAATGCAAATGATCAAGTCTTTATTGCAAGAAATCAAGAGTTGACCAACATAACAGAGGAAAACGTCCTCAAGTGAAGAAAATGTCAATGGTGAAATGTTACAATTGTGACAAGAGTGGTCACTATGCTCGCGACTGTCATGAGTCAAAGAAGGTATACACCTCTTGTACATTTGAGAACTTTGCTTATGTGTCAAGTCCTGCATTATAGGCTGAATCCAATCCTTTGTGGAATGTAGATTCAAGAGCGACAGACCATGTAGCGAAGGATAGAGGATCCTTCATGGAATTCCGACGAGTACCAACTGGAACTAAGTGGATTTATGTGGGATATGACTCCAGAGCTGAAGTTAATGGGATTGGCACCTGCTAATTGAACATGCATAGTGGACGCATCTTGATGTTCTATATGCTCTGGAGATTCGTCGAAATTTAGTGTCTGTCTTAGTGTTGGTTAAGCTTGGTTTTGGTATGAACTTCCATAATAGAGATGTAGATTTGTATTTGGATACAAACTACTATGGTTGTGGTCACTTTCTAGATGGTTTTATTGTACTAAATGTTGACTGTGATGATGTCAATATGTTATTCCATTGTTTCACGTCTTCTACCTTATATGATAATGATGTGAATATGGTGGCATGCTAGATTTAATCATATGGGCCAATAACATATGAATAGACTAGCCAAAGAGGACTTGTTGGGCAATATTGAAAAAGTCGATTTGTCCATAAGTGAGCATTGTCTAGTAGGAAAAATGACAAGGAAACCATTTGGAAAAGGTAAAAGAGCTGAATTTTATCTGCATTTAATCCATTTGGACGTCTGTGATTCAATGAAAATGAGAGGAAGGCAATGAGCTGTTTATTTCATCACTTTTTATAGATGATTATACTCTAGTCGGATATGTCTATTTGATTTCTCATGAATCTGAAGCATAAGTTGTTTCAAAAGGTTTATGAACCTGGCAGAAAATCAATTAGACAAGAAAATAAAGGTATTTAGATCCGATCGAGGTTGAGAATATTTATCTGATAAGTTCAGAAAATTATGTGATGAAAAAGGAATAGAAAGATAGTTGTCTATTCCATATACTCCTCAACAAAATGGTGTTGCGGAGAGAAGAAATAGAACCCTACTGGAATGGTTAGGTCCATGATGGCGCATGCTAACTTACCTATCACTTTTTGGAGTGATGTGTTGTTAACTGCTGCCTATATACTTAACTGGGTGCCTTCCAAATCAGTTATTTCCACTTCATATGAGTTATGAACAGTTAGAAAACCGGACTTAAGTTTTCTTAAGCCATGGGGTTGTGCTGCCTATACTCATGAGTCCTCTCACAAGTTTGGGAAATTGGGTCTCGAAGGAAAGAAAAGTATTTTAATGAGACACTCCAAACACTCAAAAGGGTATGTGTTCATAGGTGAGCAGGAAAGTGTGAGTATAACTAAATTTGAATCACGAGATGTCACATTCTTAGTGGATGAATTTCCTAAGAGGGGCGAAATAAGGGAAAATAACTCCCTATTTGAAACCTTGGATTAAGATAATGATGTCAGTGGAGTTTGTCCAAGTGGGAGTAATATGAGATGTAATGAATTGAATTCAACTCATTCTCAATTGCAACCACCTGATGTGACGACATCATCATTACCTAATCCAAGTGGGAGCATGATAGGGAATGATGTGCTAAGTGTACAATCTCCCATACGGTGAACAAGTCACCAAAGTATTCCCCGTCGACATTTTGGCATTGAAGGGGAAACTTTTATAATTGCTCCACAAGATAAGGATGAGCCAAGAAATATTAATGAGGCTCTGAAATGCCCTAGTAAGGAAAAATGGATTTATGCAATGAAAGAGGAAATGGAGTCAATGAAATCAAACCAAGTCTGGGAACTGGTTGATCTTCCAAAAGGACACAAAGCTATTGGGAACAACTGGGTTCTCAAAATAAAGCGAAAGGCTGATGGCTCGATAGAAAGGCCTAAGGCTCGCCTTGTGGCGGAGGGGTATAATCAACAGGAAAGAATTGATTATGAAGATACGTTTTCTCCTGTAGTAAGATTTACCTCGATTCGCATTATTCTGGGAAGTATGGATCTTGAGTTACATCAAATGGATGTAAAGACTGCTTTCCTCAATGGAGAATTAGAGGAAGGAACATATATGGAACAACCTGCTGGTTTCATAGTCAAAGGCCAAGAAGAAAATGTATGTCGACTTTGGGGGTCGATATATGGCCTTAAACAGTCATCAAGACAATGATATATACGTTTTCATAATGCCATAATGGCATATGATTTTACAATGATAGATGATGATCATTGTGTATATATCAAAATATCCAGTGATCAATTTGTGATCATATCATTATATATTGATGATATACTAATTGCCGGAACTAATATGGAATTTGTCAATACTGTCAAGAGATGATTGTTTTCTAACTTTGAAATGAATTATATGGGTGAGGCTGCATACATTCTTGGAGTTAAGATTTCAAGAGATCGTTTTGAAGAGATCGTTGTCTCTTTCGCAAGAAACATATATAAATAATGTTCTTAAACGATTTCGTATGCAAGACTGTAAACCCATAGACACTCCTATTGCAAAAGGTGAAGGATTGAGCCACAGACTGTGTCCAAGGACTCCACAAGAGAATGAACAAATAAAACATGTTCCTTATGCTAGTACTGTTGGAAGCTTGATGTACATTATGATGTGTACAAGACCTGACATATGTTTTACAGTTGGAATGGTGAGTAGATACCAATCCAATCCAGGTCCAACATAATGGAAAGCCGTTAAGAGAATACTGAGGTATCTAAAGGGGACTGCTGATTATACGTTGAGTTATTAAGAAAAGGATCTGCAACTCAAAGGCTATTCTGATGCTGATTGGAGAGGAGATTTAGATGAAAGAAAATCTACCTCTGTGTTTGTTTTCTTACCGAATAATAGCACCATATGTTGGAGCAGTAAGAAACAAAAGTGTATAGCCTTGTCCACGATGTAAGTTGAGTTCGTGGCATTATCAGCAGCAGTGTAAGAAAGTGTTTAGCTTAAGAGAATTTTTTTTTTTTTGGATCATTTAGGTGTTATTGGAAGTGTTGCAGATTAATTGTTGGTTAACTATGATAGCCAAGCAGCAAAAGCATATACTAAAGATCCAAAATATCATGGCAAGACCAAACATATAGATACCAAGTATAATCTTGTCAAGAATATGGTTGCACGAAAGGATGTGAACTTAAAGTACATACTACGCATAGAATGGTAGCAGATCCTATGACAAAGCCAATACCTAGAGATGTGTTTTGTGGCCATATGAAATCTCTAGGATTGCGTAGAGACAGATGTATTGAATATTGTAATTTCCCTAAATGTTCACAATTTGATGAATTTGTGTTTTCATTATTAATGCCTATGAATCTTTGTTTGATCTTTATGCATCTTAATGCTCAGTGCATTACTTTAAGTTGAGAAGTATGTCGGACAGATATAAGATTAGCACACTCACACGAGTAATCGCCTCTATTTACTGTGTGATAAATAGAGATGAGATTGTTTTAAAGCTTATTATCTAGGTGATAATCGAGAGTTCAAGCTTAAAACACGTATGTCGCCTTAACTAGGTGTTAAGATGAGGATATAATACTTACTATGTCCGAAAGTAAAATACCCCACATGTTTTACTTTATCTGTCTAAGATGCCAGATGTGAGTTCTGATGAATTTTGTGAATGAGTAGATACGTGAACTCAAGTTAGACATTGGGTATGTCTGAACTATCATCTGTACGGTATAAAATGTGTAGACATATGCTCCATAAGAAATGAGTTAATACCGTAATACGTATTTCATACTACGTATGCATGAGACGACCAATAAGAGTGACAAAAGTTTGATCTCAACTTTTATGTCGTGTGAGACTCTTGAGGAAGAGAGTTCCTCAATTTTTTTGTCCCCTCATGACTCTTACTTATTCTTGAGATTTCTATTTAGTGTTTGCTATCTTAGGATGTTGCCAATGGTCATGAGTGATTCGATCTAATGGGGCATTTCTAGAAAAGCAAGCTGAACTGAAATTGAGAGTTTGAAGGAAAGAGGAAGATCGATTTTGGAGAATCACATTGTAGTTTTGTATTCACCGATTAACCAATTATGATTGTCTTTGTGATAATCATAATTGTGAATACAATATACATATCATTGTTTGAAAGAGATCAAGAGAGATATAAATGTGATCGATCGATCTAGGGTACTGCATACTAAATCTACTCGGAGTGTGATGCCCATTATGAGCTGCTATATATTCCTAACAGATGTATGGCAACGAGCTCTCAAAGTATGCTGGTCGCACGGATTATTCACCGGCATGAATGTTGAAGAGAGGAAAATAGGATTCTGTTCGGCCCACCATGTTAAGTGAGAGTCTATGATGGATTTTTCTCTGATGGGGTTGAGTAGGGCCTGTCCTCCCATGTTGGTTTTGGACCACCATGTGCGAGTGGGAGATGATGGATTTATGAGGTGGGCTTAAGGCCCATCCGCTCAAGTTGGGCCCTAAAAGCCCAGCCCACAGGATTAGGGCCCATGGACGAAGGGGTATGTTTGTATTTTAGAGGGTACATATATAAAGGAGGAGAGAGAAGGAGTACGCACCTTTTGGCACAAACGCACGTACGTTTCCTCTCCCTCTCTCCCTCCAAAAAGTAAGACAAACGCTTAAGGCGTCCCGTCTTCTCTTCAAGGCAAATTGGCATCATCGGATCAGAATTTCTTCATCGGTCTTCAACATTGGTATTTAATCTGTGGCTAACAAGGTACGCTCGAATCCGTGGTGTGCTTTACGATCGGTGATACGTGTTTTTCCCGGGCTTTGTCTTCTGCATTGATTTAGAGGTTCGATTTAGTGTCAAATCCGGTTTTCGGGGATCCGTTATTCCCAACAACAACAAAAGAAAAAAACAAAGAACAAAGATAAGTTGGCTCCCCCCCGGCGAAAAATACATGTGACCATCCAAATTTCCAAAAAGAAGATAACAGAAATAATAAGAGAACACAAAAAACTAACGCCACCTCCATACATTCCCATCGCCTAATCTTGTCGTCACAAGAAAATTTATCTGTACTTGTTTTGTTCTTGCCAAGACTTGACTCACGAACTAAAAGAAAAGATTCCATGAAAGTCAATTTCATGAGGGAAAAAAAAACTTATACATAGAGAGAACCAACCAAAAAAGTGCTTAACAAAACCCTAAACTAAGAAAGCCCACGAAAAAACCAATCAAATTTTGCACAAAGGAGGAGGTCGTCACGGAAGCTAGAATGACCGCAAACTTC
This sequence comes from Eucalyptus paniculata subsp. matutina, assembly GCA_017140255.1. NCBI lineage: Eukaryota > Viridiplantae > Streptophyta > Magnoliopsida > Myrtales > Myrtaceae > Eucalyptus > Eucalyptus paniculata. Next base: position 14,274,173 of record CM029438.1, read on the forward strand.
TAGGAATCCCTCTCATAAAGCGTGAAGCATTATTTTCTTCTCGGTCTTTCTAAGTTAGTGTTTTGTTAGGTTTTGTGTGAAATTGACCTTCACGCAATTATCGTTTTTTAGTTCGGGGAGATAAGTTTTGGCAATGGAAAACCAAGGGTTGGATGGTCCGGAAAAATTTGGAGGCGGAGTTAGTTGTTGTAATCCCTTATCCTTTTTGGTCGGGGCAACAATTGAACAAAATCCTAAAAATTGATAAGACTCAAGGTATGTATTTAGTCCGGTTGTTTGTAAGGGATTACTCAATGGCCATGTTGGCAATTTTGACGGGTAGAGAAAAATTCTTAATAAAAAATCAAACAAAACATATCATAGAAAAGATACTAAAAAGAAGAAGAAAAGTTGTGAGAATCAAAGGAAATACCAAAATAAAGAGATGTATGATATATAATTACTTGAGCATCAATAGTTCTCTAACGTTAAGTCAAAAGTAAAAGTATTTGAGAATCTTGGAGAATCTGCAATGGAGTTGAAGCAAATTAATGGTTGTCGAAGGTGATTGCCTAGCTCTTAGTGCACCCAAATTTCATGCAATTTTTCATGCATCAATACTAAAAATAGCAAATATATGGAAATTTCCTAAGATCTAATTACTCAAAATTTCAACAAAAAACCATAAAAACGATCCAAATCATCAACCTAATTATTCCTAAACAAATTGCAAATCAATGTGGAAGAGAGAAAGACTTTCCTCCCTTCTCCTCGACTTTATGCTTCTTTCCCTTCGATGTTGCTGCTCTAATAGTCGATTTTGGCTTCATGGGTAAGCCAAAATATTCCTCCAATGTTTTCATGAAGAAGGGAAAATTAGAGTCATCATGTTAATCGTAAAACTCCTTGATTATCTGGAGAGTGGTTTTTCCACTGAAAAGCTCATGAGTATTCTTTCCGCTATCGTTGTCTCTCAATCCATTCTTGGGTGTGGCTGGCAATTGTGTGGAATGATCTTGTTGTTGTTGTTGTGCCGCGGTGGAGGAGACAGGTTTCGTTGAGACCTTTCCTTTTGATGCTGTTGCTCCAACAGTTGATTTTGGCTTCATGGGTAAGCCAAAATATTCCTCCGGTGTTTTCATGAAGAAGGGGAAATTAGGGTCATCATCATGATCGTAAAACTCCCTGATTATCTAGAGAGCGGTTTTTCCACTACTCATGAGTATTCTCTCTGCCATCATTATCTCTCGATCCATTCTTGGGTGCGGCTAGCAACTATGTCAAATCACTTTGTTGCTATCGTACCGCAATGGAGGAGTCGGTTTCGTCGAGAAGTTGTCTCTAGGAGTTGTTCGGAGACATGATTAACTGAGAGAATGTAGCTGTGTAGTTTATGAAAAATTCTCTTTCTTTGGTGGGTGGGTGTCCTCAGACTACATGATTCGTAAATCTAATAAGTAAAGGTTTTCTAATCTAGTTATGAAGATTAGTACAAGTCACTCTTTAAGTGTTTAAAGTCGTTATTAGTTTAAAAAAAGTTAATTGGATAACAGATTTTTTTGGCCATGCTTATCACATATTTTGATAATCGGACTCTTTCTCACTTAATATATTGATTGTTATTATTTGCAAGAAAGGATCCACTGAAATAGATAAGTTCCAAAGGGGTGGAGGCCTAGTTCAAGCTAATTTTGCTATTAGAAGTCGCATATAAAGAAATTTTCATAGATTACTTTTTGATCCTAAACAGACTAAGGTTGGTTTCTTTTTATCCCTTCTTTTTGGCGAGATGCTGGAGCTCTTCTAAAGTCAGATGCGAGGTGCTGGAGCTCTTCTTTATTAACAGGAATTCTGGTGATTGGCAATCCGAATTCACCTGGCTCTAGCAAAAACGGGGGAACGGCAAAGGACAGCAGAAAGTGATGTTGAAGTTTCTTCGGAGTAGTTTATGTGGAAGGCAAGAAATGATCTGCTTCCTGGTCAAACTACTGCTCCCATGGAGCATGTTCTTAGATTGATTGAATTTTAACTTAACATCAATTTGAAGGCTATCTAGATTCGAAAGGATAAATGTTGTGCTTATGATTATTAATTATCAGGGATAGCGAAAGGCTAAAATGTGTGAGACTTGTTTACACCATCATCTATAATGAGTATTTCTCTTTATGTAACTATTTTCTTGCTACTATCTTTAAAAGCTAAATAATTGACATTGACGCACCAGCCTTTTTTCTTGCTGATCTAAACATTAGGTTTGTCAACCCAATTTATAGTTGTCAAAAGCGGTGTTCATGTTGAAAATTTTGTGAATTTACGTTATGAAATAAGAGTTTGTTAAAAAGTGCCCCGGTGCACTTCTTAAACTATCGAATCCGGCAATGCTTATTTGGACAATGAGAGAGTTCAGAAACTTGTGGTGTCATAATCACTTGATTTTATTGACAGGGGAATATGCCATATTTAAAATACTTTATTGGGTATATATGTTGCTGTATCTAACACTAAACTCCTCCAGTACCTATGCTAATAAAGTCTGCTAGCATTTAATTAATTGAGATTACGGTGTAACTGTACCGGGTAAACTTATCCTAAAGGCTCAAAATTATGGGGGCAACTTCAAAGTTAATGGGCCTACTTTTGTTAGGGATATGTTCACTAAAAATCCTAAAACTTATCACAGAAGTATAATTGATTCCTAAAATTTAGAAAAAGGTACAATCAAGTTCTAAAGTTAACATCTTCAATTTGATTAACGGAAAATGCTAACGTGATTTTTTTTTATGTTTTCTCTCTCCTACACGGCAATGACGTAGCTAAAACATTGAACACTAGACTAAATTGACGTTGTTTTATATTTAATTCTAATTTTTTAACCATAAGCTTAATTAAATACAATAAAAAATATTTTAAAAAATAAGAAAGAGCCAAGGCAAGGGCACCCTTGGGCTACCCCTTGCCGGAAAGGGTCGGCGGGGGCTCGATAAGCACCAGTGTAGGTCACCGGGGCCTTGGCAAGAGGGTTGGCAAGCCTCGCCAACGGTAGGCGAGGGCCCGACAAGCCTCGCCTAACTATGGTGGCCCTTAATGAGGGTTGTTGGCCCTCGATGAGGATTGCTAGTCCTTGGCACGGTTTGGCGACCCTCTCTGAAGGTCGTCGAGTCATCGCCTGCCATTAGCGAGGGTGGCTGGCCCTAGCCAAGGCCTCGGCGGCCCTCGTTAGCCTTGGCCAACCCCCATTGGCCCTTTCCGACAACAGTGACAAGGACCTGCTGCCCTTGCCCATATCTTCATTTTTTTTAAATAGTTTTTTATTTAATTTAATTAATATTTTGGTGAAATAAATTAAAATTTAAGGCACATTACCATCACATAGGAAAGAGAAAATATTTAAAAAGCCACGTTAACATTTTCCATTAGTTTAAATGGATAGAGTTAATAAAAGGACTCGATTATATTAATTTGACAAATTTTAGAATTTGATTACACTTCTTATAAGTTTTAGGACTCAATTATGTTTTCGTGATGAGTTTTGGAACTTCTAGTGTACATATTCTTTTGTTCAAGTGCAATGTCAAGTCGCTTGATTGGTGGGTTCCATTGTGCCTTTAGCTTGGATTTTTTTAACATGATATCATACTAGAGACCTCAATTGGTTCTAAAAGTTCCTGTCACGCCCCAAACGTCAGGCGCGCCAACATCCCATCATGGTCATGGAAGTGCGACATTCCCAGGTAGTGTCGCCGACCCCAAACTAATTATTAATGCGCAAGCGGAACGTTCTAAGAAACCCTTACAAAACATACGGGATAGAACAGCAGGAAAATCAATTCAATTCAAACAACGAACATTCATACATCATCACCAAACCAGGGTTTACATACATCAACCGGATCCAGGGCTTATGCACCAAAAATGGGTCAGAGTTTATGTGCATTAAAAGAGGGTTAGCCTACACAACATGGATCAGACCATCAAAAAGAAAGGACACAGTCCTAGGACTACTGGTCATCCCCGTTCGTCGATCCCACATCCTCAGGATCAGTCACCCACGAGGCCGGGGGCGATGCGTTGATTACTCGACCATCGGGATGATCTGCCACACCTTCTCCCAAAATGGCATTCATCACCGCCAACGGAATGTCCATGCTGTCCAGGGGGCCAATCCTAACACCATCTGCTCCGGTACGAAACCAAGCCCTAAACATATAAGGTACTCTACTCTCCACGCTCACCTCGACCCAAATGAGGGTCCTAACCAACTGATAAACCCAGGGACTTCCAGGATCAGGGGCACTCTCAGTCGTCTGGTCAATCACCGTCGGCAGGCCGCTCATCTCCGGGGGTCTTGCCATCTACGGTCCTGTAATATTTTTCCCCAAACTGGGATAAGACTTTGTCTCAGCAAGTTCACCCCTCCTAAACCCCTATTAGAAAGAAAATACGCCCCATAGTGGTCTAGCCACGTAGTACAGAAGACTTACCTCGCCTTCTAGCCTTCCTGCAGATTAGTACAGTTCATAGCACTCAAGTACAAATTATAATACGCACGTGGACTATCGGAACACAATCCAATTCATTTAATTTCAAATTCACAGCAAGCATTTCAATTCATCATTCATCGGCGCCACACAAGGGCATAGCCTACTCGCAGTTCGGCTATCTACTGACATAAAGCCAGGCATCGCCTCCCCCCTTGGAGCGCGGCTTCGTCAGTACATCGACGGCGTTCCCGAAGGAGCATGGGCCCAGAATCGACTACGACCCGCATCCACCGCATGGGCATCCCATATAGGGGCAATTCCCACTTAATAGCTCCAAACAATTTCTCACAATTATCATAACCCCATTCATAATCAAATTAAAACACGTCACACGTCATTCACATATTTCAATTGCAACATTAATCTTTAAGAACTCAATTTCAATATCAAACCCGACATTTGAGATTTTCTAATTAAAATCCATATTTTCCTCAATCAACACTCAATTTGCATTAACCGTTCATCAATTTCAAATTCTAAGTATACAGCGACGACCGGCACGAAATTCTGAGCAATTAGGGCCAAAAATAATTTTTCGAGTTTTTTTTTATAAATAATATTTTAATGATTTTCGGAATATGATTTATTATTAAAATAATCCAAAATTCCGAAACATTTATTTAAATCCTAAATAAATCCCTTTAAGTCACATCAAGGTTTATTTTAAAATAAACCCACTTAACCCTTAATTTAAACATGCTTTACTTTAATTAAAACCACTTAATCTAATCCCTATTTAAATAAACTAATCTAACAACCTAATCTCAATCAACCTAAACTAAACACACTTAAGGCATGATTAACCCGCTAATCGGAGTTTAGTGAGTTAAACTCACCGGAATCGCTTTCCGACGAGTCTCCGGCGAAGAGCACGATGACGCCGACGACAAACCTACACGGATCAACACCAAAAGAGGACTAATAGGGGGCCAAAACAAGCTTGGAAGGAGCTGGTTCTTGCTGGTTTTTCCAGCACTAACCAAGCTTTGAAGGGCGGCGGACGGCGGCCGAACGAACGGAGGAACGGCGGTGAAGGACCGGTAGTAGCTCGAGCAAGAACCGGCGGTGGCTTGGGCGGAGGAGTGGCGGCTGGTTTGGGGCGACGACGGCGCGGGACTTGCGGCTTGGAGCTGCGACGTCGAGGCTTCGCGGAGGAGACGGAGGCAAGGCGGCTCGGCGCACGGGACGGCAAGCGGCCGCGCACGGATGAGCGGCGACAACGGACTCCGGTGGCGACGAACGGCGATGATCGGGCGAGCGACAGGGGCGGACGAGCTTGCGGATCCATTGGCTTCTCCTCCTCTCCCTCTTCTCTCTCCTCCAAGTTCAAAGGTTGAAGATGATGGGGACAATGGGGAAGTGACATCCCACCTTTCCAAGACCTCATCCCCACCCTCCACTTGTCCAAATCTCCTTCTCTTGGCCCAACTACCATGACATCACCCTATGTCATCTTCCACTAACTCAATTCCTCTACACCTTATTTCAATGGGTCCAATTTTACTTTCCGTCGGGGTCCAAGTCCTTACACATTCCATCACTTCAATTTCCATCAATCCTCATCCAATTGAATCCAAATTAAAGTCCACAAATTAATCCAATGTTCCTAATAAGCTTTGTGACATACCGTGCCTTCCAATTTCAGAATTCAATCACAAATTCAAGGTTAATTTCCCTTTGGCACAATACTAGCGCATTCTAATCTACCGAGTAGCGTTTACAAATTTTTATGCATTCGATTTGCGGTTGATCATTTCAAGCCACAATTTCGGTTGTCGGGGGAAATCTCAAGGTTTCAAATACGGGTACAGGGTACCCAATCGTTAGAAAAGTCGGCCCAGTGTCGGTCGGTAAGAATTGTGCGATCCGGTGGAATCACCCACACCTGATCACATGCCTCTGTCGAGCCAACCTATTTCCGATCTCTAATCGATTTTTATTTGTGCTGTAATGACCATTGCAGATTATCTCGGTCGAAAGGTCGCTTATTAATCAAATTCTCGAGTCTTATGCATTAGAATTTCATAACGGCTTCACCGGATAGATTAGATTTCACATGAGTGGCCGACTCAAGGAAATGGACTATATGCGTGCCAATGAAATGTCCGTCTAAATTTATTGAAATTAAAATTGGAAAATCGAGCTGTCACAACTCTTCCCCTCTTATAAAAATTTCGTCCTCGAAATTTAAATCATTACACATCTGAATTGAAAAGGTGAGGGTACAATTCTCTCATCGAATCTTCGGTTTCCCAAGTTGCTCATTCAGTGCCGTGGTGTTGCCAGACCACTTTGACCAATGGAATAGTCTTGGTGCGCAAAACCTGCTCCTTGCGATCCACTATCTGAACTGGGCTTTCAACGTACGACACCCGGTCATCCACGTCTAGTTCCTCAAAATTTAGGACGTGTGCCGGATCAGGTTCATACTTCCTCAACATCGATACGTGAAAGACGTCATGCACTTTTGCCAACCTCAGCGGTAGTGCAAGACGATACGCCAGAGTCCCTATTCTTTCTAAAATCTCAAAGGGACCTACGTACCTCGGGCTCAGTTTTCCCTTTTTGCCAAAGCGGGAAGTACCTCTCATCGGTGACACCTTCAGAAAGACGTGCTCACCGACTTGGAACTCCAATGGCCTTCGACGCTTATCGGCATAACTTTTCTGGCGGCTCTGAGCGGTCTTTAATCTGATTCTGATAACTGCAACTGCCTCCATTGACTGCTGGACCAACTCCGGACCGGTGATCTTTCTTTCCCCGACTTCATCCCAGCAAACTGGTGTTCTGCATGTTCTGCCATACAATGCTTCAAAAGGAGCCATTTGAATACTCTGTTGGTAACTGTTGTTGTAAGCAAACTCGACCAGATGAAGCTGTTCCTCCCAGCTTCCTTTGAAGTCCAAGACGCAAGCTCGCAGCATGTCTTCGAAAGTCTGAATTGTCCTCTCAGACTGGCCATCAGTCTGCGGGTGATAGGCCGTACTATACTGCAGCTTCGTTCCTAAAGCGGATTGTAAACTCTTCCAGAAAGCGGCGGTGAACCTCGGATCTCTGTCTGAAGTAATTGTAACCGACACTCCATGCATACGGACTATCTGACGTACATACAGGTCTGCAAGTCTATCCAAACTCAAGTCCCTTCGAACTGCAATGAAGTGAGCCGACTTTGTCAGCCTGTCGACTACCACCCAGATCGAATCATTCCCTTTCTGGCTCCTCGGTAGCCCCGTCACGAAGTCCATCGTGATATGCTCCCATTTCCATTCTGGGATCTCAAGGAGTTGCAAAAGTCCTCCCGGTTTGCAATGTTGAGCTTTCACTTGCTGACACGTCAAACACTTGGCGACATGCTTGGCGGTGTCCGCCTTCGTGCCACGCCACCAGAAGTGTTGACGCAGGTTTTGATACATTTTGGTACTACCAGGATGAATGCTGTAACTGCTACGATGCGCTTCTGACAGAATTTCTTCTCTAAGCCCCACATCGTCAGGTACAACTAATCGTCCTTGGAACCTCAATGATCCATCCTCAGAAATCTGAAAGTCAGCCTTCCTTTTCGCTGCATCCTCTTGCAGGATCTTCTGAACATCTGGATCCGTCTGCTGAAGCGTTCTGATTCTGACCCGTACTTCCGGCTCAATTCTAAGGGTAGCCACAAGATTCGAAAGGTGGCCTACCTCAAACTTGAAATGTGAATCTCGTGCTCTTTCGATTAGACCCCATTCCTTGAGTACCATCTGAGCAACTGAGGACTTCCTACTCAGTGCATCGGCGACTTTATTCGCCTTTCCCGGGTGATACAAAATCTCACAGTCATAATCCTTTAAGAGCTTCATCCACCGACGCTGTCTCATATTCAACTCCTTCTGAGAGAATAGGTACTTGAGACTCTGATGATCAGTGAAGATCTGAAATCTTTTTCTGCACAAATAATGCCTCCAAATCTTTAGGGCAAAGATGATTGCTGCAAGCTCCAAGTCATGCGTCGGATAATTCAACTCGTGAGGTCTCAACTGACGGGATGCATATGCAACAACCCTTCCGTGTTGCATCAATACACAACCCAATCCTTTAAATGATGCATCGCTATAGATCTCAAACCCTCCTGGACCAGATGGAATAGTAAGCACAGGTGCGGTAGTTAGTTTATGCTTAAGCTCTTGGAAACTACTCTCGCACTTATCTGTCCACACAAATTTTTCTTCCTTCTTCAAAAGTCTCGTCATCGGTGATGCTAACCTTGAAAACCCTTCTACGAACCGTCTGTAATACCCTGCTAAACCCAAAAAACTTCTGATCTCTGTCACTGTCGTCGGTCTCGGCCAGTTGATCACTGCCTCAATCTTTATGGGGTCCACTGAGATTCCTTCTCCGGAGATGACATGACCTAGGAAAGCTACACGAGTCAGCCAAAATTCGCACTTACTAAACTTGGCGTACAGCTCGTGATCTCTCAAGGTCTGAAGCACTATCCTTAAATGTTTTCAATGATCCTCAGTACTCCTTGAATACACCAGGATGTCGTCGATGAAAACAATTACAAACTGGTCCAAGTACTCTTTAAACACCCGATTCATCAGATCCATGAAAGCAGCTGGGGCGTTTGTCAATCCAAACGGCATCACAGTAAACTCATAATGGCCGTATTGGGTGCGAAACACCGACTTCGGTATGTCTTCCTTCTTGATTCTTAGCTGATGATACCCCGTCCTCAGGCCGATCTTAGAAAATACTAACGCTCCTTGAAGCTGATCAAACAAGTCATCGATCCTTGGTAATGGACACTTGTTTTTAATCGTCACCTGGTTGAGTTGACGATAATCGATGCACAAATGCAAGGAACCATCCTTCTTCTTCACGAACAGAACTGGCGCTCCCCAAGGTGATGCACTAGGGCGAATAAACCCTTTATCTAACAACTCTTGCATCTGCACCTTCAGTTCTTTAAGTTCTGATAAGGCCATCCGATAAGGGGCTTTAGAGATCGGTTCTGTCCCGGGGGCTAATTCGATCACAAATTCTATATCTCTCTCGGGTGGCAAACCCGGTAACTCTTTTGGAAATACGTCTGGGAACTCTTGTACCACTGCAATATCTTCAATATTTAACTCCTCCACTGTCGTGTCTACGACAGTCGCTAAGTAACCTTGGCAACCCTTGCCTAGCAAGCGAGTTGCTTCGAGCGATGAAATTAAGGAAACCGAGGGTCCTCCTCGATTCCCAATAAATTCGAAGCTCTCACCCTCTGACGGGTTAAACTGGATCGCTTTGCGATAACAGTCCATTTTAGCTCGTTGCTTGGTGAGCCAGTCCATACCAATTATCACATCAAAATCAAACATGGCTAGGACTATCAAGTCTATCCTCCCCTCTCGCTCACCAATCACTAACTTGCAACCGAGACAACCCACTGTAGCTAACACTTTATATTTCAACGGTGTAGATATGCTAATCACAGACTCCAACAACTCAGGAATTAATTCTACCATTTCAACATATCTTTCAGCTATAAATGAATGAGAAGCTCCAGGATCAAATAAAGCATAAGCAGGTTGGTCGTTCAGCAAGACCATACCTGTGATCACGTTGGGCGCACAGATTACTTTCGACCAAAAGTAAAATAGTTTTACAAACTCTCCCCCAGATTACTTAACGTTGCCAACAAAAAAAGAAAACGAAAGAGACTTACTTCCAGAATTACATTACTTTCACTGAGCACAAAGCTAATTTACTAGCTAACTTCGCCGGAATCGGGCCGTGCCCGGAAAGAGGACAGCCTGGGCCCAATGGCTGCCCAGTGTTCTAATAGACGGCGGCCCCACGGTGCCTGTGACATCCCGATTTTCCGATTCTATTTTCAATAAATTAAGACGGGCATTTCGTTGGCATGCATATAGTTCTTTTCCTTGAGTCGGCCACTCATGTGAAAACTAGTCTATCGGGTGAAGCCGTTAAGAGTTTCTAATGCATTAGACTCGAGAATTTGACCAGGAAGCGACCTTTCGACCGAGCTAATCTGCAAGGGTCATTACGGCACAAATAAAAGTCGATTAGAGACCGGAGATAGGTCGACTCGACAGAGGCATGTGATCGAGTGTGGGTGATTCCATCGGATCGCATAATCCTTGTCGATCGACACTCGGCCGACTTTTCTATCGATTGGGTACCCTATGTTCGTATTTGAAACCTTGAGATTACTCCGACAACCGAAAGTCGCCAATGTTTCAAAAATGTACATTGTGGCTTGAGATAATCAACCACAGGTTAAATGCATGAAAATTTCTAAATGCTACCCGGTAGGTTGGGCCGCGCTAGTATCGTGCCAAAGTGAAATTAACCGTGGAACTGAGATCGAATTCAGAAATTGGAAGTCTAGGTGTGTCACAAATCATTTTATGAATATCAACTCATCCTTAGAAGATTTTTCTTGTAATTAGAATTTTTTTTCAGCGATTAAATCAGAGAATGGCTATTTCGGCTCGAGAAATTAGTAGGCCCGCCTTTGGTCTTGCTTTTGGGACTTAAGTTGATTATATAGACAAGTGAAGATGTGAATTGAAGTGTGGTAATATTGAATTAATTTTATGGGCTTTAATTTAATTCAATTAGAAGAAAATCGAGTGAAATTGAAGAAGTTATCGTGCAAAGAATTGGATCCCGGCAGAAATTGCAAGTGAACCAATTGGATATTGTTGTGGGAGGAATTAAGATAGTGGAATATGACATCACTTGGTGATGTCATGGTGTGGGGCAAGAATGGCTAGGATGTTGACAAGTGCAAGGTGGAGATTGGATTTCAAAAAGGGCACCCATCAACATCATCTTCAAGCCCCGACGCCGCCTCCATCCGCTCGACCGGCCGCCCCTTCGCCGCTCGTCGTCCACCGATTGTCGTCGTCGCTGGAGCTATTGCGGTAGCCGTTCGTCCGTGTACCCACGCACGGCTCGCCCGCTCGCCTCTCCGTCGTTCCTCCCTTTTGTTCGAACAGAAACGGAAGCAGCTCACCTGGGTTGGAGCAACAGCCGACGTCGCCGGGAGCCGCTACATGCCGCCTCGCCGCCGTTCGCCTCACGCTTGCCCGCCGTGTGCCGTCTGCCCTTGTCCGCTCGAGCTACTGTCCCGCCTCTGCTCAGCTCCATCTTGGCCATCACAAGCCACGGTTCAGCCACCTCCGGCCACCGTGCACCGCCGCCTCGACCCACTGAAGTCCCCTGGCCCTCCGCCGGCCTTGTCCAGCTTGAACCAGCCTCGGATTCGGCCCCATCCAGCAACATTCAGGGAGTTCGAAAATGGGTATTGCAGCCGCTCGTGGCCCGTTTTGGCCGCCTTCCCGAGCTCGGATGCTCGGCCCGCCTTGAGGAAAGTCGATCCTCGCGTCGTCCCCGTCGTTTTGGTTCGCTCGGTTTGCTAATCCGGTGAGTTTAACTCACTAAATCTTGATTAGAGGGTTAATGATGCCCTAAGTGTGCTTAGTCTAAGTTAAGTAAGATTAGGTTGGTAGATTAGTTTATTTAAATATGGATTAGATTAAGTTGTTTAATTAAAGTTAAACATGTTTAGTTTAAGGGTTAAGTAGGTTTATTTTTAAAATGAACCTTGATGTGACATAAAGGGATTTACTTTTGATTTATTTAAATATTTCGAAATTATTTAATAATTTAATAATATATCATTATTCGCAATTATTAAAATATTATTATTTAATTATTTTCGGAATAAATTTAATTATTTATTAAATTCCGAAAATTTTGTCGGGACCCTAAATTCTCAGAATTTCGTGCCGGTCGCTGCTGTGTATTCGGATTTTGAAATTGATGGTTGGATATTATAAATTGAATGTGGATTGCGAAAAATATGGATATTATTATTTAATTAATTTTCGGAATAAATTCCCTGAATTTCGTCTTTGATCGCTGCGGTGTATTTAGAATTTGAATTTGATGATTGATTGTGGAAAATTGAGTGTTGATTGTGATAAATATGGATTTTATTCATAAAAACCCAAGTGTCGGGTTTTGATGCAAAAATTGAATTTTAATTATTATATTAAATAGTGGGGTCGAAAAAGTGAGATATTGGCTTTTTGATTCGAAATTAGCGTGTCCCCACACACGTGAGTAATTTATGGAATATTCTTAATATGAAGAAAAATGGCCGAGATCACTGTTTTAAGTGGAAGCGTTGAGTTAAATGCAAAGTGTCCCGGGGCCGAGTATGATTTGGCTGTGTGATAATCAAGAGGAATCGTCCTGGGCTGTTGAGCCGGACTTGTCCCTATATGGGATGCCCACGCGGTGGATGCGGGTCGCAGTTGATTCTGGGCCCATGCTCCTTCGGGAACGCCGTCGACGTACTGACGAAGCCGCGCTCCATGGGGGGAGGCGATGCCTGGCTATATGCCAGTAGATAGCCGAACTGCGAGTAGGCTATGCCCTTGTGTGGCAGTGAATAATAATTGGAATGCGTGCTAAGTGCGATTATGATTTATATGAAAGTGATGGTGTTCCAATTGTTTGAGTTCCTATTACTATATGTGATTGGGTGATTTGAATTGTGCTAACCTGCAGGAAGGAACTAAGGCGAGGTAAGTTCTCTGTGTGATGTGGCTAGGCCACCCTGGGGCGTATTTTCTTTCTAATAGGGGTTTAGGGGGTTGAACTTGCTGAGATATCGTCTCATCCCGGTTGTGGGATTAAAATTTCAGGTCCCTAGATGGCGGTCGTGGAGGACCCGAAGCCCTAAGTCTGGAAAGGTGAAGACTGAAGTATCGGTGAACGTGTCCTGCTAGTTGGTTTTAGGATAGTTCCCCACTCGTTGAGCTGGTCTATTCTGTAGACAGTCTAGAGTTGTATTTAAACCTATGTGGTTGTAAATGAGTATTTGGTATTGTGATTGATTACCTGCTTTTCTATCCCAAGTCAAATGTTGTCAGGGGATTTGTTTCGCTTCCGCATGCATAATAAAATGAATGGGTCGGCAACGTATCCTGGGATGTTGCATTTTTGATCGACCGCAGTGGGATGTGTGCGCGCTCGGGGTTCGGGGCGTGACAGTGCCTGCGTCACCAGGCCCACTAATGGCTGGCCTGGACTCGTTCTAACATAGCATATATAACTAACTAAGGTGATTGCAACCAGCCCTAGCTCATTCCATCATATAGGAGGAGTGGAGAATTCTCACGATTATCAAGGAAACAAAATGTGTAGCTTCTATGGAAAATTGAAATTCCGTGTATAGATTTCTTGCTAAGATACTTGAATATAAGATTCAGATTGGCTTGTGAAGGCTTACTTTATATGAAGGAATCCTAAAAAACTTTACTCTGGTATCTAAACTATTTACGTAATTGTTGAGAGTTTGCAATCTTTTCAATTTTGAAGAGCATGTTCAACTATTGCCCTTATTTTCGAGGATTCTAATTGGTAGGCAAGAATGATCTTGGATGTTATTGCAGGGACTTCATTTTGACCAGAAAAGGATCATGAACAATACTTTTTTTTTACTTTCGAATCTGCAATAGTCCATTACTTTTTGTAGGACAAAAGTTTAGTGGTTAGAATAAAATTATTACTAATAAAGAGAACCTTTAGTTATAATACAAACTTGCATAGTTATAATACTGGAAGATATATTTGCTCCTCTCTATTATCTGATAAATAATAAATAAATAAAAAGTTCCTGCGTAGGGGTAGTAAAACTAGTAATAGTTATTGTAGTAATAGAAACAACGACAACAAGAACAAAGTATAATGATGATTACGACGACAACATGTATTTGTCTATGCATATGAATAACAACAATAACAATAAAAACTTCCCTCACTTAACATTTAGAATTTCATTAGACTTATAAACAAAACAACAAAAGAAAAAAAAGAACAAAGAAAGTTGGCTCATCCCCAAAAAAACATGTGACCATCAAAATTTCCAAATAAAAGATAACAGCAATAATAAGAGAACACAAAAAACTAGCACCAGCTATATATACGTTCCCATCGCCTAATCTTATTGTCATAAGAAAATCCATCCGTACTCGTTTTGTTCTTGCCAAGACATAACTCACGAACTAAAAGAGATAATTCCATGAAAGTAATTTCACTGGGGAAAAAAAAAACTTACGCACAGAGAGAACCAACCAAAAAGGTGCTTAACAAAACCCTAAACTAAGGAAGCCCACAAAGAAATCAATCAGTTTGTGCACAAAGGAGGAGATCGTCACGGAAGTCAAAGTGATCGTAAACTTCTAGGAATCCCTCTGATAAAGCGTGAAGCGTTATTTTCTTCTTGGTCTTTCATGCGATTATCGGTTTTTAGTTCGTGAGTTGGCTGGAACCAAACGAGTGAGGATGAATTCTCTTGTGAAGATAAGTTTTGACAATGGAAAACCAAGGGCTAGGTAGCCAAGGAAAATTTGGAGTTGGAGTTAGTTGTTGTGCTGCCTTATCCTTCTTGGAGTAGGTGCAACAATTGAAAAGAATCCCAAAAATTGATAAGACTCAAGGTATGGTTTTAGTCTGGTTATTTGCAAGAGATTGCTCAATGGCCATTTTAGCAATTTTGACGGGGTTGACAAAAATTCTTAATCAAAAGTTGACTAAATAAATTGTAGAAAAGATACTCAAAAAGAAGAAGACTTGCAAGAATCAAAGGAAAAACCAAAATAAAGAGATGTATAACATATAATTAAATGAGCATCAATAGTTCTCCCGACGTCAAGTCAAAAGTAAAAGTATTTGAGAATCTTGGAGCATTTGTAATGGAGTTGAAGCAAATTAATGGTTGTCGAAGGTGATTGCCTAGCTCTTAATGAACCCAAATTTCATGCAGTTTTTCATGCATCATACTAAAAATAACAAATATATGGAAATTATGTAAGATCTAATTATCCTGAAATTTCAATAAAAAACCATAAAAACAAGCCAAATCATCAACCTAATTATTCCTAAACAATTTGCAAATCACTGTGGATGGGAGACAAACTTTCCTCCCTTCTCCTCGACTTTATACTCCTTTCCTTTTGATGGTGCTGCTCCGTTGGTTGATTTTGGCTTCACAGGTAAGCCAAAATATTCCTCTGGTGTTGTTGTGAAGAAGGAAAAATTATGGCCATCATCCCGATTGAGAACCTCATTGGCTATCTGGAGAGCAGTTTTTCCATTGAAAAGCTCATAAGTATTCTCTCCGCAGTTGTTGTCTCTCGATCCATTCCTAGGTGTAGCCACGAACTGTGTGGAATGATTTTGCTGTTGTTGGGCTGCGACGGAGGAGCCGAGTTTCAGTGAGAAGTTTTTTCTAGAATGTGAGTTGGTTGAAGACATGATTAACTGAAACAATGTAGCTATGGAGTTTATGGAAAGTTCTCTTTCTTTGGTCAAGGGTTTATATACCCAGACTACATGATTCCTAAATCTAATAGGTAAAGGTTTTCTAATCTGGTTATGACTACTAGTAAAAGTTGCTCTTAATTGAATTATGGATTTCTTTGGCCATGCTTATCACATATTTTGATATATCAAAATCGGACTCTATCTCACTAAATATATTGATTGTTATTGTTTGCAAGAAAGGATATAGATAAGTACAACCTACTTTTGCTATTGGAAGTCTCATATAAAGGGATTTTAATAGATTAACTTTCGATCCCAAGGCTAAGGTTTATTTCTTTTTATCCCTTCTTTCTAGCTATCGTTTAAACCAACAATAGGTAGATATATCCATCTCTTACTTAATTAAAGCGAATTGTGTCACGTGAGTCAATTTCATGTGAAGTTATCATGAAGCTCCTTTCGTTGTTCACTCTACATTGTGTTCTAGAACAGACTTATGTTGATAAACTAGAATTTTGCCAAATAACTTATGGATTTAGATTTTAAGATATAGTAACTATATGGAGAAATTACAGATGACTATACAAAGTCGTTAGAAAAGTTTATTATGTTATATAAATCATGGAGTCAGCCGGAGCTGGAGCATTAAAAATATGACTAAATTTTGTGGGGGAAGATAGGAGCACACTTTGCTTTATACATATGTTTTTTATTTGACACTTGCTTTAATATATGAGTTGAAAAACTAAACCAACTCATAAATACTTGATGTTAAATTAAATAACTTGACGTTATTTAAAAAAACGGCATCAGTGTAGTATGAAAATAATATTCACACTTTTAATATCTTAAATTTGTGTTTGTTTCACTTAAAACTTCACTATAACGGAAAATATTTTTCATCAAAATCATTTTAAAAGAAAATAGCTAGTTTTCATTCATTTGATTATTTAAGAAAAGTAATTTCCTTCTCGTTAGAAGAGGAAGTCGTCTCCTCCGATCTAAGTTTTTTTTTGTTTTTTTTGGGGGTTCATGGAAAAACTTTTTCGATAAATTTAGTAGTTTTTCATTATTTAAATATTGGAAAGTCAGAAAACAATTTCTTGGAAATAGTTATCTGTAAAACAAGCGGAAATGTAATACTCAAACCCCATACACTAAAAGCGTCTACATTATGATATCGACATGCTCGCTTAATATAGATTTAGGGTGATTATGGTTATTGAACACTTGTATTCTGGGGAATTTTTGTAATAAATAAGGGTAGTTAGTAAATAAGGAAGACTGGATTTTCACGTTTTTATTAAGGAGAGGTCAACGATTGTAACTAAAGGGGCTAATTTATAAATAGGGTCCTCTCTCCCATAGCCGTATCAACCCATCTGTTCAACACAAGAAGAATATTAGAGCATTCTCTTCTAAAATACTAAGCAAGTGAGCGATAAATCGAGATAATGGCTGAGCTAAGGTGACCCCAGTAAGAGGCGAACAAATCAAAGGAAGCCTTGTCATGCCATCATGGAGGAGTCGTATTACATTGGGAGATGCCTCCAGAATGCACGAATTTCCAAGACATGATTAACTAAAAGAATTAGCTACGGAGTTTATGAGAATTCCCATTGGTTTGGTCTGGAGGATTCTACACCCAAAACTATATGATTCACAAACCCTAGGCAAATGTTTACTAATCCAATTATGACTCCGAGTACATGTGGGTTTTTAAGCGTTTGGTATCTAGATTGGTTTAAAAGCCTTAATTGGCTTATCAAATATATAGATTGTGCTAAATGAATTGCTAACTAAATAGTAATATAATGTTTAACATTAACTAAAACAAAGTACATACCCTGGCTAGATATTGGAAAAATAGCATCTAATGTTGGCCCAGGGAAAGGCATGATTATTTTCCTTTTCAAATAAAACTCTTAAGGATTTTTCTAACAAATATTCAGTTCTGCTATAATTTTTTTATAAGTAACGCGACCACATGTAATAGTTACTAAATATAGAAACGTTTTAGATTATGTAAATCTATCATGATTGTTAATATGCACTTAGTCAATTTAATTATGGTATACATACTAATTCTTATTATACAATTGTTATACCAGTTGAATGTATCATAAAATAGACAATTTTTATGTTAATGATTTCTTTAAAATATCTCATTGTTGATACCTAATTTTTGGCTACCCAGTTAGTCATTAATTACATGAAAAATTAGGGATTGATCTCAACCCCTAAACAAACATACTATTAATAGATAAGCCCAGGCATTTGCATGTATTGGATTGGCGGCTAATAGACTTAAGTGAATGGACTTGAATTCAATTAATTGAACCGAGCTCATAAGAGTATTAATTTTTGGCCAAGCCCATAGGACACTAAGGGGGTCAAAATTTTCATTATAAGACCCAAGTCAGAATAATTGATTTATTAAATGAAAGTACTTGGAAAACAATTCAGAAAATTGCCTAAGATGAATTATGAAATAGAAGCCCTAGGTTTGTCTTAAAAAATAGGTGTTTTAGGGTTCAGGGCGCTTGATAAAACACACGGCCAAGCTCGGTCACATTGGAAAGATGGTTATGAGAAGAAAAAATAAGCAAGAAAGATTCACGATAAATAAACAAACATTTTCTTTGTGTAAATGGAAAATAAACAAATATTTGTTGAAGAAAAAAATATGGTTATGATTGTTTCATGGAAAATGAATAATTCGAAAAATATTTTCCTAAAAATGGTATCTTGTATAGCTTGAAATTAGTCAATAAAGAATGTTTTTATGACCGACAACAATTTATGCCTAAATATTTTCTTGGATGATGAAAATATTTTTAATTCATTCATTTTTGTAAGCAATACAAGTGATCATTTTTAAGGAAATGTTTTCTAAACCATTTGTTTTATTCACAAAAAAATGCACCCTAACTTACATCTAATTTTTCATCCTCCCTTTTTTCACCCACTTGTATTGAACTTGAATGTCAATGACAACCTCGTTGTCCACAGGAGATTGCTAAAACGGCGAAGTTGACAATTTTGATCGAATTGCAAAGGATTCTTAATTAAAAGTCAACCAAAACAGATCGCAAAAAAGCAAAGGAAAAGAGTTGGAAAAAAAAGAGTTGCAAGAATCAAAGGAAATACACACAGTAAAGAGATGTATAACATATAATTACTTGAGCGTTAGTGGTTCTTCCTGTTGATTGTGCCTAATCATGAATTGAAATATGAAAAAGTCAAGTATAAAGTAAAATTATCTTCAAATCTTGGAGCATTTGTAATGGAGTTGAAGCAAAAATGGTATAGTTGGTCAAGGATGAAGGTCGAGGAAGGAGGATCTGCGAGAGGTTGTTATATGGCGGATCATCCTTGGTGGGAAACCGCCTGTATAATGGCGGTGGTAGGCTTTATATTGACGGTGAAAGAGGAATTGCCAAATTCGGAGGGAACACTTACATTATTATATTTAGTTTTACCACAAAACCAGATATCACTTTAAATGTATTAGGGTCATTTTCCTAAGTATAAATAGCATTCGACTCCGCTTCACACAACTTGACATAATATATTCGAGGTACAGTATATTTCATAATGAACCGCATTGAATAGTTCCATAATATATACAACCAATTGATATATAGGAAAATACATAATGAGAGCACTTGTCGTATTTATATTAGGTCTACTATGACGGGAAAAGATTATTGATTGCACACTAATGTAAAATAATTTAGTTACACTATATTACTCAAGGACTGAGTTAAAAACTTGTGCCAGCGACAACTATATAGGAAATACTCGAAACAAATTATATATAAGGAAATACTCGTTATTGCATAAGATTAGAATGGCAAAATCTTCCCGTACTTTTGAGTCAATAGAATCCTCCTAGACTAAGAAAAAAACTAAAAAATTAACCAATAAAAAGAAGAAGATATAACATGAGTTGCTCTTCCTTCCATATACGTAGTATCCAAGATTTCCAAACAAATGATAACGAAAAGGATAAGAGAGAGGAAGAATTATCTCCACGTCCATTATCTTTCCAGGAAAATCTACGACTACCGTTATGTGTATACGTATAATGATGCATTTTTCCTCGCAGCTGACGCTATTTTCACAAGACAACTCATCCTTACTCGTTTTGGTTCTTGACAACATGACAAAAATGTGAAAATTCCATGACAATCTGCAACGATAGTTTCTACCAAAAACCGTATACACAGACTCACAGAGAGAACAATTATGAAGGAAAGTATCTGACATAACCCTGAACCAAGAAAAGCCCAAAGAAGAAACTAATCCTCATGCTCTGTGAGAGAGTTCCGAGAAAATGCATATTTTCTAAAAGGTTCGTGGCCTGTCTCACTCTGCCTTCCGTGATGACCTCTTCTATCCCTCCCTTTCTTCTTGGCTTCCCTCTTCTTCTTATCTTGTTCCAATAAATAATTGAAACCTAGCCCATTCAACAATGCTTCTGTGCCCGGCTGCATGATCAACGTCTCTCCTCTATTCTCGTGGTCTCTCCGTCGATTCTTGATTGCAAGTGTTGCCCTTTGATCCTCCATTCCACGATCTCCCCCTAGTTCTGGCCACTCCGTTGAACTCAAGTTAAAGCTACCAAGTGCGACAACATTGTCATCTCTTCTCTGTGAGACATCTCCACTGATTCATGATCATGAATCGTCGCCATTCTATCACCATCGTAGTCACAAGCATTCTATTCCTCTTGTTCGACTTTGACCCTCTTAGATTGATCATCGATAAATGCCATTTGATCATCCCCACAGCTTCCAGGAACACTTGCTTCCTCTTGTTGAACTTGGAAATTCGTACTTTGATCATTTTCAACTCGCTTCCTCTTCTCTAACTCACTTCCTTTTCTTGCTTCAAACGCGACATTGACAGCCTCATACAACTCCAACCCACAGAACTCGGCTAACGACTGAGTGAATGGTTCTTCGATGGACAAGTCGTTTTGTATGAGGATTGAATCTGGAGATTCTGAATCTTTCGCTCGTTCCATTAGACTGGCAAGTAGGTATTCCCTCGATCTTCTCAGTGACGAACCGCTGGTTCGATGTGAGTATTATAGCTTGATCTCTCCATTTAGTGATGAAGCGTATGAAAAATTGGAGGAATGGGGAAATTTTTCTCAGAAAATCTTGCTATCAGATGTGTTATATGGCTTTGTGTAGCTTTGCAAATAGGGAAGTCTTCTATAAAGAGTCAACTGAGCGCCGAACATTTCAAAAGCATTTTATTTTTTTAAAATTCGGTCCCCTATTTGTTTCCTCTAAATCAAGAAAACTGGACACATTTTACGAAAATTTCCGTTTCTCTGTTGCACTTTCTTGAGCAGGTATTGGAAATACGTGAAATGCATATATTATATATAGTTTGTTAAATAACCGCTTGCGTAGCGGCGGCGGCGGGGGTTTCATATTTACCGCTAAAGAGGAATTGCCAAATTGGAAGGAACCCTTACTTTATTATATTTGTTTTTACTACTAAACATGATTTCTCTACAATTTACTTTATTAAAGTATATTATGGTCAATTTTTCTAATAGTTTGCTTCATGGTGTAATATATATTACCACCGGGTCTTCACTTCACACAATTATTTCTTTGGAATAATCTATTTTTGCACTTATATTCGGGATATAGAATATTCAATAATGAAGAGTAGTTCCATCATTAGTAAAACTAACAAATATACAGGAGTTGTCGATTTTTTTTTCTTTTTTATAATGTGGGGTTAATACCACGAAAAACTCAAAACTAGTATATATGTGGCTAATTTATCCCAAACTAATTTCTAAATAACTTTAAAACTCAAACTAGTACATACATGATAAACTTATTCTCCGTTAGCTTTTGTCAAATTTTACCGTTAAATTGCTGACATGGATAAAATTTAACGATGGACATGGCAAGTCCACATGAAAATCCATAGGATACTATCACAAAAAAAATCCCAAACTAGCAAATTTATGATAAATTTACCACAGATTGGTACACAAGTGACAAATTTACTTTCCGTTACTTTTGGTAACTCTAGTGGTACCTTTGACAAAGTGGCTCAACCAAGTACCACTTATGTGGCCTAATCATTGCCTAATGTAGCATCTCATATAAGATCATAACAATGGGTTAAGCCCTTAATAATTAAGGGCAAAAGATTGCTACCAAGCAAGGTGGAAGTGGTGACATGATTGAATTGATACAAATACAATAGATTTATGACTTTTTGATGCTTTTCTCCTTCATATCTCCATAAAGTTATTAACATTTGAAATCAGTTGGTTCACCAAACCCCAACCCAATGTCATACCTTCTCGAGGTCCGAAGGGATCCGATTGCCCAACTACTAACAATCCACAAAATATTTGAAAGTTCTAATTCATCAACATAGGTTTGTTCTAGCATATATCATAAAGGGTACAATAGAAGGAACTTAATGATAAGTTCACAAAAAGTTGAGTAATGTGACACGGCTATAGCGAGTAATATTCGCCTAATTAATTGGTGGATGTGCATAAAATTTTCTTATGCCATTTAAAAAGACTACAAAGGAAAGGATCTGATGAGATTTTTCCCAACTACTAACAATCCACAAAATATTTGAAAGTTCTAATTCATCAACATAGGTTTGTTCTAGCATATATCATAAAGGGTACAACAGAAGGAACTTAATGATAAGTTCACAAGAAGTTGAGTAATGTGACACAGCTATAGCGAGTAATATTCGCTTTATTAATTGGTGGATGTGCATAAAATTTTCTTATGCCATTTAAAAGGACTACAAAGAAAAGGATTTGATGAGATTTTTCTAACGAGAGTTGCAATGGCGAGTGTTACATAAATCTAAATGTGTGGAATATACAAAAAGTCATGGAATCCAAATGACTGCATTGGCTTTTGAGAAGGAGATGTGAATAAGGCAGAGTAAAAGAAATCTAATCTCTAATCCAAATTAAATGAATCAATCAGAATTAGATTTACTATGCATATGTTGACACAATCATGATTATTTTAATTTTTTATCTGCCTTATAACTATTAGACGTGTCGTTAGACTAACTATGTAAGAATTACAGTAGAACTATATATCTCTATACAGACCGAGGGTCTATTTTTTATGATAAATAATTATTTAAAAAATATTTTTCAATAAATGATTGATTGTATCGCTTACAAAAATGACAAATAAGAAATATTTTTCATCATCAACGCAATTGCTGCAAATAAATCTTCGTCGATAATAAAAATATTTTATGCTAACTAATTTTCTAAACGATATAACCAATAATTTTTCGGAAGATGTTTTCCAAATTTCTGTTAAACAAACTCACTTTGAAATATCAAAAGTTGTTCTTTGAGGCATTTACTTTTATTAGAAAGATATTTGAAGTTTTCTTTAACAAGGGAAATAATCATGCGTTTGCTTGGTCTTGATCTTGAAAATACAATAAAAAATGTAAACTTAGGAGAAATTTCTCCCCTTATATGTGCGTGTGTGTATTGATAGATTCAGATGCCTATATTTTATTTGATGTTTTTTGCCGGTGCAAGGAGGAGGGCGGTTCTCGAAAACTGGAAATACGGGATAAAGAAAGAAAAGAAAAGGTAAAAAAAAAAAAAAAAAAAAAAAAAAAAAAAAAAAAAAAAAAAGAGGAGCAAAGGGAGATTCATCCTAAGCATCCAAATTAATTTTGCGGATAAGTCCATATCTTTGATGACGCAATGAGAAAATTCTATAAATTTAGAGAATCCTATAAATTCAGAGACCTGTTCAGTGAAGCCTCATTCAATCAGCGCCATGCAGAACGGCTTCTTTTTTCCTTCCTTCTTTTCACCCTGCTCCAATGAAAAGGCCACTGGGTATAGCTGTTGGAGCAGGGTGAAAGAAGAAAGAAAGAGAGAAGAAGAAAACGGAGGAAGAACAGAAGTACAAAGTGAGTTTCTCTTCTAGGGTTTGTTTTGGTCGACTTTTGGTTCATAATCTTGCCGGACTAATGAGTTAACTGTCTCGCCGATGTATCCGGTTCAGTCATTCGCTGTCTTCGCAGGAAAGCACCGTTTCTCATCTTGTCTTTTTTTAACTCTTGGGCCATCAAGAACTTAATCTCAGTCAAAGTAAGACTTGGGTACTTGCTCGACTGCTTCCTGGACTCATCTCTGTGTTTTCGTCTTGAACTGCACATCTCTCCTTCCTGTAAGTTGTTCCGATTCTGGTAGGGGATTTCATACTTTGTTTCGGCTGTTTTCTTCTCTTTTCTTTCTTCTATCCGTTATTCGTGTCTCAGATAAAAAGCTATGCCGGATGATCATTCTGTTACAAACGAAATATGTATTCCACACTCAAGAAATTGCATATCTCTAGGTCAGTTTAGATCAAATCATCCCTTTTAATTTCATGATTACATCGCACCTAATTTACATGTCGCATATCACCCCCTCAAAATTGTCAACTTGGCTGTAGAGTATTCTCTTATGGACAACGAGAATGTCCTCAACATTGGAGTTCTACACAACTGGCAAAGTAAGAAAAGGAGGAGAACATTAGATGTAACTGTCGCGACCTCTTTTTTCCGGCGCCCGCAATCGGGTACGAGCACCTAAGGAGGCTAATGGCTCGGCTGAAATTATTAAAGCCCGGACTCTCCCAAGTCCACCAATTCACGACTTAATTGTTCAAGTTTTTAACACTTGTAAATTAATTTTAAAGCGGAGTCGCCACTAATCAATTTGGGGTGGATCGATTAAACCCAAGCAAAGTATCGGGAGAAATACTTCGCTCTGTAATGAGAGAAATTAGGATCGGGGACTTGATTACACTAGTTAATCACTAATGCCCTTCGATACCTAATCTTGTTTAAGCGCTAGAGGCTTTTTGGATATTCGAGGGATTTTCTATGCATTTTTAGAAGAAAAAACATTTTTTTTTTGAGTCTTTTTTCTAATTTTTTTGGACATAAAAAGCATTTTTTTTTGGATTTTTTTAATCTTTTTCTGAAAATATAAATCACTTTTTGGCTTTTTCTGACTTTTTTGGCTTTTTTGGGAAAATATGGAGATTTTTGATTTCTTTTGATTTTTTAGAAAATAAATTATTTTTTTGATTTTTTTTTAATTAAAATATTATATTTATTATTATAATAATATAAAAACGAACCGGGTCGGGTTCCCGGGTTGGGACCGACCCGGTTCGCGACCCGCGAGACCTGGACGGGCCCGCGTTGCGGGCCCGACTCAGATTTTTCTCCCTTTTTTCTTTTTCCAAGCCCATGTAGTAACCCAGGCCCATTTATGCACAAAAACAGCCCACACAACTGGGCCCAGAAGACCTGAATGTGGGAAAAACCCTACCCGGATGGGGGTTTCGCTGGACCCGGTTCTGACCCGGCAGGCACCTCTCTCCCTTCTTTTGTCTTCGCGGCGCCGATGAAGGATGACCAGGACGTCACAGGGCGGTGACACAGCGACGGTGGCGACGCGGCAGGCGGCGGCACGGTGATGGTGTGAGGTGCGACGGCGGCCGAACACCACAAGGGTCTCGGCGAATCGTCGGGGACGGCGTCGGGGGTGGAAAGCGTCGCGGCGACGATGCAGCAGGGTCGTTGCTGGTTTGGCGACAACGTCGGGGGAGGATTGCGGCACGGCGGGTCGACGGCGTGCCTCGGCGAGACAACAGCGGCAGGCGACGGCGACTCTCACGCAGATTTCTAGATCTGCGCCCAGATCTTGACCTTTCTTCCTCCGCCCTCCACTCACTCAGATCTCGGCCAGCTTGCTCTCGAACCTCCCCGGAAGTCTCTCGGGGGAAGTTCTTCAGAGTTTGCCAGCTTCGATCTTCGGCCGTGCTCGCTCTTTGAGCTCCCTGAAGTCTCTCAGGGACCTCTCTAAGCTTGCTGGCCTCTTGTGTCTTCTTCAATGGAGGTGGTGCTGGCCTATTTATAGGCGAGGGAGTCCGGTCGACGAAGAGGTTTGGCCGCCGATTCTCCGTGTGCCGACCGGCCTTGGTGCGGCCGAACCGGCGTCACCTCGGCCGCCCACTTGCTTGCTTTGAAGGTACGTCCCATCCGTCTTCGGCTGGCCTACGCGCGCGCCGAAACCCTAGCTGCCGCTCTCTGCGCGTGTGTTGCAGAGGCGTGAAGGGAGAAGCCAAAGAGGAAGAAGACAAGGGGCGCATGGACCGGGCTGAGGCGGAAATGGGCCGAGGAGGCCCAGAAGAGGGGCTTTTTTTCTGTTTTTTCTTGTTTTTTTTTTTTTTTTTGTTATTTGCTTATTATTTCGAAAAAGACAAAATAAATAAAAACTTAATTAATAAAATAAACATAATAAAAATTGAGGTGTCAACAGTAACTTGTGGTTGTGGTTCACTGAGCGGTTTGTCCCAGATTTGATTATGCTCCAAACTACATGATTTGCGGGCTGTAATTTCTTTGGTCTACAAGAAGTTAATTAGCTAGAGGGAGTAAGAATCCCTTCCTTCTGTATGAATTAAAAAAAGGCATCAGAACTGTTGAAATTGGAGTCTCATGGAACTTGAGGATCTGCAAGTTTCCTAAGGTTCTCATCGGTCTAATTTACCAGAAATCGTTTTGTTAAAAAGAAAGAAAAGAAATGATAAACAAAAAGGAGCGGAGGGAGACTCATACTAAGCTGTTCAAATTAATTGTGTGGATATGTCCATATCTTCGAGGGTAATATTAAATTGTAAATTGCTATCCTTAATTGTAGAGAATCTTAATCTATAAAGTTTGATGAGGCAATGAGAAAATTCTATGAACTTTGGAGAATCTTATGGATTGACGGGCTTGTACATTGAAGCCCCCATTTCATTCAACCCCATGCAGAACGGCGTCTCTTTTCCTTCATTCCTTTCGCCCTTGCTGCGATGATAAAAGAGAAGACTTAAACGGAGGAAGGAAAGAAGTCATCAACGGAAGCACAAAGTGAGCTTCTTTTCCGTGGTTTGTTTTGGACGACTTTTGATTCAAAATTTTACCCTACCCAGTCAAAATTGTCAACTTGGCCGTAGAGGAATCTCTTATGGACAACGAGGTTGTCCTCGACATTCAAGTTCGACATAACTTGGTCTAAGAAAAAAAAGAACATCAGAAGTAACTTTAATGCTCTCTTTGGTCAATTGACCCTCGTTTTTCCTTTCATTGATGCAAAGAAAATTGATTTTCCACAAACTAATCTTAATTTTTATCCAAGTGTCCGAGAGAGAAATCGCCAGGCAAAATTTTCATAGCTTATCAACATCTTGTGATTCCGTGGCTCGTTCATTCCCAAGATATAATGGAACAAGCTGCAATTTCACAAGATATGATTGCTAACAGCAATGAGTCTGGAAAAAGATCAAGAATGCTATAGTCACCTCAAGTAGTCACTAAGGCTATTGATATGGATAAGGCCAAAGTGAGATTATGTTTTGCTTTGGAAACGTCTACAAATAAAGAAGAGTGAGCAATAATGCTTTGGACGTATTGAAAACTGTGTCATCTACGTCTTCTATCTTTGATTAGTGAAATCTCTCTTAGGCTAGTTAATCTAAAATATCTTTTCGGCTTGAAGTGGCTCGCGATTCAACAGATACCCTATTAACTGGAGTTTATTTCACGAAAGAAAGTACATGATGTAAACGAACATTCTTAAATATAGTTCTTTCAGTTACATGAAGCAAGAGGTAGAGAGAAAATCTTTCAAGGACGCAGATACTTACGAACGTAGAGATAATGAAGAAAAGAAAATTTTTCTCAAGCCATTCTCATGCTATTTAGAAGGACAACACAGGAAAGAATTTGATTTGAGATTTTTCTTTTTACGGGAGCTGCCATGGTGAATTTGACAAAAATCTAAATGCGTGGAATATATAAAAGGTCATGGAAACTATTTGAATCATTGGCTTTTCATAAGGGATGTGATTAGGTCAGATAAAATAATATCAAATCTTTAATCCGTATTGAACGAATCAATTAACAGAACTCATTAACATTGAAATAAATTTATAAAAAAAATTATTTTGTAATACATTTAGCTGATATAAAGATAGAGGCGAAAAATATTATTGTGTATAATAGAATTTAATTTACTAAGCATGTATTGACGATCATGATAGATTTAGATACTTTAAAATATATCTCTGTCTAGTAGCTAGTAGACATTGTTGTTGTACTAACTATGGACAAATTATAGCAAAAGTATATATATTTTTTACAGAGTGAAGGTCCATTTATTTCGCAGAAAAAAGTTTGATTTAGAAAATATCTTCTAATAAATAATTGATTGTATCACTTATTAAACTAAACAGATGAAAATATTTCATCATCCACAAATTAGCTAAGCGTAAATTGTTGTCGATGATGAAAACATTTTATGTTAACTAATTTTCCTAAAGAATATAACCTATTATTTTTCGGAAAATATTTTCTAAATTTTGAGTTTTCATGAAACAAACGCACTCTTAAAAATCGAAAGTTGTTCTCTTAGGCTTTTACTTTTGTTAGAAAAACCTTTGGAGTTCTATTTGACAAGGGAAACAAACAGGCGTTTCCTTGTTCTTTATCTTTAAAATACAATTAAAAAAAATGCAAAATTAGGAAAATTTTTCTCCCCTTACGTGTCACTTTATATGTATGTATATATATATATATAACAATATATTTAGATGATGATATTTAAACTAAGGTTTCAAAGATTATCTTATTGAACTTCTTTGGGAAGAAAAGCAACTTTGTATTGATTGAAAACCTGTGAAATTATGATTTCTGCTCCTTCGACGCTATTTGATGTTTTTTGGAGATTCATCCTATGCCATTCAAATTAATTGTGCGGATGAGTCCATATTTTCAAGGGCAATTTTAAGATGTGAATAGTCTATAGGGAAACATTTAATGAGACAACAAAAAATTTCTATATAGAAAATTTTAAAGACCGAGAGACTTGTCCATTAAAGCCCCATTCAATTAGGACCACGCAGAGCAACTTCTTTTTCCTTCCTTCTTTTCACCCTGCTCCGATAAAATGGTCGCTAGGGTTCCAATATCTGTTGGAGCAAGTTTGAAAGGAGAAAGAAAAAGGACGAATCTGTGGAAGCCCAGGTGAGTTTCTTTTCTGCGGTTTGATTTCGTCGACTTTCTTCAATAAACACTCCTTTTTCTCTTCATTGATACCAAAAAAAAAAAAAAAAAAAACTGCAAAATCAATCTTAGTTTTTATACAAGTAATTCAGAGATACATCTCTGCTTATTTCAATTTCTATTGCGAATCAACATCTTGTGATTTCGCTGCTTGCTCATTCTCAAGGTCTAGTGGAACAAGCCGGCAATTCATAAGATACAATTGCTAATGACAAGAAGTTTGGAGAAAGATCAAGAATGCCGTAGTTGCCTCAAGTAGTTGCAAAGGCTACACAAGGAGAGGGTACTAATTTTTCCATTTTTTGTTTGAGGAAGTCGGGATGCCTCCACATGAGAGCGTGGAAATTGTTAGATGCTTGAAAAATAATTTGATCAAATAGTCTACTGTTAATAGAGATTAGAGTGATAAGACCGAAGTGAGATTATGTTTTTGCTTTTGGAAACTTCTATATATAAAGAAAACTATGCAACGATGCTTTTGATATATTACAAACTTTGCCATCTATGTTTTCTTTTAGTTGTATTGACAAAAGCAAAATTAGGTAGGTGCTGTGCGGCTAGTTAATCCAAAATGCTACATTAAGTTGATTTTATTTCACAAAAGAAAGTACATGACGAGAACGAACAATCTTAATTGTAGTTCTTTGAGTAACTTAAAGGAGAAGGCGAAAAGGAAAACCTTTAAAAGACATAGATACTTACGCATGCAGAAGGAAAGAGAAAAATTCTCAAGCCGTATTTGCATACGAATAAAAACCACATTCTTATGTCATTTAAATAGACAACAAAGGAAATGATCTGATGAAATTTTTTTGTGGTAGCTGCAATGGGGAATTTTATATAAATCTAAATGCGTGGAATATACAAAAAGTCATGGAATCCAAATGACTGCATTGGCTTTTGATAAGGGGATGTGATTAAATTAGAGAGGAAATTTCTAATCTTTAATCCATATTCAACGAATCAATTAACAGAAATCATTAACATTAAAGGAAATTTACAATAAAAATAGTTTATATAAGGTACATTCAGTTGTTACGAAGATAGTATAATAGGTACTATTGTGTAAAATAGAATTAAATTTACTATGCATATATTGACACAATCATGATAGATTTTCAAATTTTAAATTTAGCTCTACATTGTTGTCATTAGACTAACTATGAAAGAATTATAAAAGAACTATATATCTCTATATAGATTGAGGGTCTATTTGTTTAATGATAAATAATCATTTAAAAAATATTTTCAATAAACAATTGATTGTATCGCTTATGAAAACGACCCGAATAAAAAAAATATCATCAATGCAAGTTACGGATAAATCAATGTTGATAATAAAAATAATTTCTACCAATTAATTTTTCTAAATGATATAACAAATTATTTTTTTAAAAATGTTTTTCTAAATTCTAGTTTTTCTGTTAAACAAACTCATTCTTATATATCAAAAGTTGTTCTATGAGGCATTTACTTTATAATGAAAAGATCTTTGAAGTTTTCTTTGACAACGGAAACAATTATGCGTTTTGTTGGTGCAATGAGGAGAGCGGTTTTCGAAAACAAGAAAACAAGATATAAAAGGTAAAATAATAAAAATAAAGAGGAGCAAAGGAGATTCCTTGTAAGCAGTTCAAATTAATTGTGCAGATAAGACCATATCTTCGAGGGTAATTTTAAAATGTAAATAGTTATCCTTAACTTTAGAGAATCTTAATCTATAAGGAAACATTTGACGAGGCAATGAGAAAATTATATAAACTTTAGATAAACTTGAAGATGGACAGACTTGTACATTGAAGCGTCATTCACTCAACCACATGCTGAATGGCTTCTTTTTTCCTTTTTTCCTTTCGCCCTGCTATGATGAAAAGGCCACTAGGGTTCCAATATCTATTGGAGCAAGGTGGAGATCACCGGAGCAAGGCGAAAGGAAGAAAGAAAAAGAGAGGAAGAAAAGAGGTCATCAACGGAAGCATAAAGTGAGTTTCTTTTCTGCGTTTTTATTTTGGTCGACTTTTGGTTCATAATTTTGCCGACGTGTCTGGTTTAGTCGTCGCTGTCTTCGCATGAAAGCACCGTTTCTCGACTTGGCTTGTGTCACGCCCGAACCTCGAGCGTGCTAACATCCCACCATGGTCATGCAATTGCGACATTCCCGGGTAGTGTCGCCAACCCCATTCATTTATATTGCGCAAGCGAACGTATTATAATCCCGACAATGAAATACGGGATAGAAAAGCGGAAAGCAAAATCACAACATAACACTTAAACATAATTCAACAGAATTACAAACGAGGCCTCACCAAAAGTCTACAAAGACCGGCACTTAAAAATGAACTGTCCTACGACCTACAAGTCGGACACATTCTCCAATCCTTATGACTTCACCTCCGCAACTCCTCAAGGCCAACCAAAGCTATTTAGCCGCTCCATCCACCAAGGACCTGAAATGGTTATTCAATAACCACCGAGACAACGTCTCAGCAAGTTCAACTCCCTAAACCCCTATTAGAAAGAAAAATACGCCCAAGGGTAGCCTAGCCACATCACATAGAGAACTTATCTCGCCTCAATTCCTTCCTGAGGTTAGCACAATTTCGTATCACATAATCTCGGGTAGTATTAATAATTCAAACAATTGGAACGTCATCACTTTCATATAAATCACGATCGCACTTAGCACGCATTCCCATTATTATTCACTGCCACACAAGGGCATAGCCTACTCACAGTCGGCTATCTATTAACATTATGGGATTTCGAGAAGAATAAATGTCCAATTGGTCCCGCCACTACTGCTTTCGCCACTACGGCGACCAAGCCCACGTCATTCTATCGACGGCATTTCTAGAAGAATAAAGGTCCGGTTGGTCTCTCCACTCGCGACCAAGCCACGTCATTCTATCGACGGCATTTCTAGAAGAATAAAGGTCCAGTCGGTCTCGCCACTATCATGCGACCAAGCCACGTCATTCTATCGACGGCATTTCTAGAAGAATAAAGATCCAGTCGGTCCCGCCACTATCTGCGACCAAACCCACGTTATTCTATCGATGGCATTTCTAGAAGAATAAAGGTTCAATCGGTCCCGCCACTACTGTGACCAAGCCACGTCATTCTATCAACGGCATTTCTAGAAGAATAAAGGTCCAGTCGGTCTCGCCACTACTGCGACCAAGCCACGTCATTCTCTTGACGGCATTTCTAGCAGAATAAGGATCCAGTCGGCTTAGCCATTACTGCGACCCGAGCCTTTCAACTAGCACACGACAATTCAATACCGATCCTTGGATACTTTACATTTCACTCGCATAATCCAATTACAATTTTAGCCATTAACAATCCAATTTCAATACCAAACTCGACACTTGGGATTTTATGAATAAAATCCATATTTATCATAATCAATACTCAATTTGCCACGATCAATCATCAAATTCAAATTCTAAATACACAGCAGCGATCGGCACGAAATTCTGAGAGTATAAGGTCTTGAAATTTTGAACTTTAATAAATAATTAAATTTATTCCGAAAATTAATTAAATAATAATATTCATATTTTTCGCAACGCACATTCAATTTATAATATCCGACCATCGATTTCAAAATCCGAATATACTGGCAATGACCGTGTTGAAATTATGAGAATTTATTATCCCGACAAAATTTTCGAATTTAATAAATAATTAAATTTATCCCGAAAATAATTAAATAATAATAATTTAATAATTCCGAATAATAATATATTATTGAATTATAAATAATTTCGAGATATTTAAATAAATCAAAAGTAAATTCCTTTATGTCACATCAAAGCTTATATTAATATAAACCTTCACTTAGCCTTAAATTAAACTCACTTTAAGTTAATCAAGCACATTAATCTAATCTACACTTAAATAAATTAAACTAACCACCTAATAACACTTCACGTAAACTAAACACACCTAAAGCATCATTAACACTCTAATCAAGGTTTAGTGTGTTAAACTCATTGGATTAGCGAGCGAGCGGACCAAAGCAGACGGGGGCCTTGAGGAGAACAACTTTCCTCAAAGCGGGCAGTATCCGGTTTCGGGAAGGCAGCAAAAAACGGCCAAACGTCCGCTGCCATACCCATTTTTGAACTCCCTGAATGTTGCTGGATGGGGCTGAATCCGAGGTTGATTCAAGCTGGACAAGGTCGGCGGAGGGCCGTGGGACTCCGGCGGGCTAAGCGAGGGCGCACGGCGGCGGAGGAGCTCGGCGAAGGCCCGAGCTACTCAAAGAAGTTGCTGGATCTCGGTTGAAATAGGGGCGACGGCGAGAGGCGGGCCGAGACGGCGGCAGCCGCGAGCTTCGGCGCGGGCGGTTGTGGACGGGGCCGGCGACGGCTCCCGGCGGCGTGCGGCAACGGCCATGGCTGCTCGGTTCCTTCCTCCATTTTCTGGTCTTCGCACAGCAGAGATGGAGGGGAAACCGCCAGGAGAGGGAGGAGAGAAGATGCACGGCGGCTGGATGGGCGGAGCGACGACGGCGTCACGGCGGCGGTGAACGGCGGAGGCGTGCGGCTTCTCCAGCTTGCTGGTTCTGGGTTTTCAAAGAAGAAGGAGATGAAGAAGATGGAGATGGAGGAGTCGCACGGTTGGGAGGAAGAAGAGAGGGAGGAGAGAGAAGAAGGGGGGGCCTTTTCTTTTCTTTTTGCCTTTCTTTTATCTAACAAATTGGCCCACCATGACATCATTAAGTATTAAGTGATGTCATGTTCCACTAACTTCAATTCTCTCCCCACAATAATCTTCAATGGGTCCATTTTATTTTTCCGCCGGGGCAAGATAAAACTTTGTGCAACAATTTCTTTAATTCCACTTAATTCTCTTCCAATTGAATCTTAATCCCACTTGAATTAAATCAAATTGACCCCTATTAATTCATTCAACACATCATCAATCAAATTGGTATTTTTTCCTTATTACTGTGGCGTACTTGCATCCCAATTTCACAATCTACGGCTTCAACCGAACGAAAGCTGACCATATTTATCCAGTCAAAATTAAAACCCGAAAATGCTGGATGTACAGCTTGTTTTCGTATTGGGCCATCAGGAACTTAATCTCAGTCAAAGTAAAACGTGGGTACTTTCTTGACTGCTTCCTGGACTCATCTCCGCGTTTTTGTCTTGAACTGCTCATCTCTCCTTCCAGTATGTTGCTTCAATTATGGTAGGGGACTCCATACTTTGTTTGGCTGCTTTTGTCCCATTTCTTTCTTCTATCCGTTGGCTTTTTCGTCCTTGTTCTGTTTTTTGTTGCTTGCTTATAGCTATATATGTCTAATATTATTCGTGTATCATATAAAAAGCTATGCCGGTTGATCATTCTGTTAATGAAAAAAGATGTTAGATGTAACTTGTAATTATGGTTTATCGAGTGGTTTGTCCCAGATCTCCCATGATCATTCGGAAAGTCATAATACGTATGCTATGCTTAGAATATTGTCTGCCTCGTGTTGCTCTTCAAAATTCTCAGCAGATGATCAAGACAAAGTTCGTTTGATTATGCTTCAAACTGCATAATTTGTGGGCTGTGATTTCTTCGGTCTACAAGAAGTTAATTAGCTAGAGCAAGTGAGAGTCCCTTCCTTCTTTATGAATAAAAAAGCATCAGAACAGTTGAAGTGGAATCTCAGGCCACTGATATACGAGGATCAGCAAGTTTCGTACGGTTCTCATCATCTAATTTGGCAGCAATAGTTTTGCTAAAGAAAAGAAAAAGAAAAGTAAACAAAAAGGATCAAGGGAGATTCATCCTAGCCATCAAGTTATTATTGTGCAGATAGTCCATATCTTCGAGGTTCATCTTAAATCGTAAATTGTTATCCTTAATTTTGCAGAACCTTAATCTATAACGACATTTGATGAGGAAATGAGAAAATTCTACATCTTTAGAAAATCTTAAAAACCGAGAGACTTGTACATTGAAGCCCAATTCAATCAGCGCCATGCAGAACGGCTTCTTTTTTCCTGTCTTCTTTTCACCCTATTCCGGTGAAAAGGTCACTAGGGTTCCAATATCCGTGGGAGCAAGGTGGAAGAAGAAGAAAAGAGAAATAAAAAAATAAAAAAAAGAGGAAGAAAGACGTCATCAACGG
Source organism: Eucalyptus paniculata subsp. matutina (assembly GCA_017140255.1). Taxonomy (NCBI): domain Eukaryota; kingdom Viridiplantae; phylum Streptophyta; class Magnoliopsida; order Myrtales; family Myrtaceae; genus Eucalyptus; species Eucalyptus paniculata. The sequence goes on from CM029438.1 coordinate 14,309,318, forward strand.
AAGCCAAAGTGAGTTTCTTTTTTGCAGTTTGTTTTGGTCAACTTTTGATTCAGAATTTTTGTCTACCTTGTCAAAATGGTTAACTTGTCCATCGAGCAATCTCTTGTGGACTATGAGGTCGTCCTCGACATTCGAATTAGATATGACTTATATGCTTTCCGTCTTTAATAAACACTCATTTTCTCTTCATTGATATAAAAGAAAAATTGATTCTCCACAAATCAATTTTAATTTATGTTCCAGGTCTCTCAAAGAAATCTCAACACAAAGCTTTGTGATTGGATGGTTTGTTTGTTCCCAAGATCTAATGGAAGGAGCCGTGAATTCATAAGATATGACCGCTAATGGCAACAAATGGAGTGCCTCTAGTCATCGGGACCCACGCGATCTACATGTCTTCCATCCATCTTGGTGTAAGAGGTGCTCTATTTGATCAGTTATGACTTATTTCCTCGGTCATTGATCCATGTCATAAATCATGACCTAGTACGTTAATCATGGCCTTGGACAATTTTGGTTGTGTGGCAACGTGGTCGGAACCAGCGGCCATCGAGGATGAATTGGTGATCAAATTCCTTTAGAATTGATGATCTATGGGTCCCCTCGGTAAGATGTGACACGCCTTAGGCATGAATGAGCCAGGACTTGTGATGACCAAGTCATGATGGTGCCCGCGATTAGCCACAATGAGTTTAGAAAGAGACTAAGAATGTTGCGGTCACCTAAAGTGGCCATAATGGCCACACAACAAAAAGATCGTGATAAAATTGCTAAAAGTAATTGGTGAGACTTTCGTACTAAATTCGCATGACTGGATGGGGGCAAAAAGAACATTAGATGCAACTTATGTGCTTTCCTTCTTCAATAGATATTCGTTTTTCTTTCGTTGATGAAATTTCATTTCATATATAGTAGTGATTTGCATCTCTTCCTTTTTCTTTTTTCATCTAATTTTATTCTCGTCATGATAATAATTATTTGGACACTGTGTCAACAACCATTCTATTCATTCACTTTTAAGTGTCGTGGGGAAATTGATTGCGACCAATGTGCTGGGAAATGGATAGTTTTATGGACTGATATGTGTAAAATGTGTCCGTTTTTCTTGAGGAAAAGAAAATTGTAGGATGACAACTTTTCATTCCATAACTCATATGAAGTTTTACTTGTCTTTTTGTGAGGTATTTCATTAAGAATATAATTTGCAGTTAAAACTGCCTCCCCCACAAGTTCTGAGGTAAACCTGAACTTAAAAGCATCATGTTCAATCGTTCAACAACTCATTTTGTTAAGGTATAAGGTGCAGTCGTTTGGAGAATTATTCCAAAACTAGCACAAAACTCCTTGAAATTGATTGAACTATATTCTCCTCCTCTATTCGAGGCACATAATGAGATCTTCATGGTTCATCTCCTTCCGTTTGTGCTTCAAAAAAATTTTGAAGTCGACCAGCCCGGAGATAGTTTCTCAATCATAGCCGCCACTTAAAATGATTCACTAAGTATCATTCCTCAGCTGAGATGTCACTTAGAATTAATTGCAATTCTTGAACTGACTCATGATAGATTTAGAATCACCATCTTGTAGTCAAGAATTTGGCAACCACAAATTTCTTGGTGACAGCTTTCTTGTATTTCTTCTCTAAAGGACTCCCAAAACTGTTTAGCATATTCAATATTACAATCCCCGTTATATAGAGAATTTTCACTAAACAATTAGAATATAATTTACAATAATTAGCATAATGTCCAATTTTTCCACATGAATAACAGAAAAAAGGGCAGTTGTTCATATTTGAAGTCCAGCCATACTTTCTTATTTCTGTGATGCATCAATTGTCCTACTCGCAATTCAGCCTCCACTTCTAACTCCATCTTGCTTTCCTAATTTTCTGAAAAGCAAGGCCTCTAGCATTTGTTTTGACATCTAGAACCTTCCCCATTGAGCTGGCAATTTTCATTATCATGTTTTCAGAGTTCCATTCCAGAGGAAGCCCAAATATTCTAACCCGAAAGGCACATGTCTTGAATTCATAACAATGTGGAGTAGTATCCGGCTCCCAAGCTTTTAATAGCAATAAGTGGTTAGAGAAGGACCAAGGACCTCCCTCCAATACTTGATTTTTGTCCCCTTCATTTCGAAATTCAAAGCTGATTTTCCCATTCTCTAAGGGTTTACTTCTATATTCTCATTTTTCCATGCCTTTTTCATCGCTGTTGTGAGAGCTTGGAAATTAATGGTAGGGTTCTTGTAGAGTTGCCCAACAAGGGAGAATCGACATTCTTGAATTTTTTCCACCGATATTTCCTCATCTAGAATATGCATATCTTTCTCATACATCAACTTACCCAATTTGTTATAGAGATGGGTGAGACTACCCACTGCTCCTTCCTCCGCCGTCATTGCCGCTGGTGTTCTGCCACTGGAGTTCTCTTGCTGAGGGACCTATGCGTTTTCCCCGATCTGCAGGAATATTGCCGTAAATGGCGAGAAGAAGACCTCGCCGTGAAGATCACTCCAGGATTTTATCCGTTGCCGCTGGTGCTTCTGAAGATCACTTCGGGGTTTGATGTAAGGGAATGAAACATTGAACCATCGGTAAAGATTCCAACAAGGCCTACAGAATGAAGGGGCTGCGATGCGATTTCTATGGGTGGGGTGATGAGAACGAGAATTAAAGGCTAAGTTATGGTGGGGGATTAGGGTTTATGAAGGTGAGGGTGGGGGCGGCCATAGCTACACACACGGTAGAGGGGAGCTCCGAAAGGGGAGATTTGCGAAACTGGTCGAGTGATTTCCTTGCATAGTCTTTATTCGGCTGGAAATTTTTTGATTGCTTATGAGAATTTCTAATGCCTTCGGGCAATCATTGCTGTCCGGCGCTTCAAAATATTTTTGTTTCCTCAGTTCGAAATAGTTCTGGGTGGAAAATCTGCGGAAGCGGAGGTTTGTGAAACCGGAAAAATACTTCTCTACCTCAAATACACTACCCATCAGACATCAGCTCCTCAAAATCACTCAGGCCAAAATAAACTCCCGATTCACGCTCAAGCGCGTGCACAGCTTCTTTGTAGAGAGAAGTTGTCCTCAATTTCGCCAGTAATCTCAGTAGGCACACAAATATTAGCAGTGATGTAATTCCAAAGCCCGCATCCAAAAAAAAAATTAACATTTCTTTAGCCCATAAATTTTAATTTGAACCATTCAAATTGGTCTTCATGCGTAGTGAATTTTCCAATTTATTCGTTATATGCACTGTACCAGCGAAAACAATAGAAATAATAAAGAAGATGGAGAAGCCAGCACCTTGAAGGACATATTAAAGAAAATCATGATGAAAACAAACTTAGCATGTCGAAATACCTTAAAAACCAATTCGAAATGAGACGACCCACTGCTCCATATGTGAGGCGCATGCGGCGGTGAATCACAACGAAATTTCAAGATCTAACTCGTTTGACGGTGGCGAATCTGATGGGGTATTTTTTTTCCTTGAAAGGAAAGTGTCAAAACAGCACTCAACAGCAACGAATTTGGTGGATACAGAGAAACTACACAGGCGCTCAAGCGAGAATAGAAAGTTAATTTTGGCTGGAGTTATTTTGAGGAGCTACTACTTGAAGGGGAGTGGAACGAGGCTGAGAAGTTTTTTTTTTTTTTCCAATTTCACAGAGATCCACATCAATATTCATCACCCGGATCTATTTCGATCTGAGAAAACAAAATTGTCTTGAAACGCTGGACAACAATGATCGCCCAAAAGCATTAGAAATTCTCACAAGCGATTTAAAAGTGTTCCAGCCGAACAAAGACTTATTGAAGTAGATGACTTAACTTCGGGCATTGGATAATATCCCGGAAAACAACAAACTCGCCATGTATGAAGATACACAGACTGTAAGAGGTGTAATAATGCGAGATATTTCAGCAGATTTGATGTTCGACTCGTGAGAGTTAGAACAAAAGGATAATTGACATAGAAGCAAGAGCAGGGAACAGGATTCGGACTAAGTCCGTAATTCAATTTACCAAAACTCAATTGTAGGCCTAACATTGGTCTTGGCTTTCTATTTATAGGGTGTCAACTTTTGAGAAGGTTTGAGTACTTACTCAAAATAAGTTTTAGTAACACCATTATGATATTGGATCCAAATTCGGAGTATGCTAGTGTCATAATCGCTTTTGTTCTTTCAAGTGCAGATCTTTCCTATGCATTTAAAACTAAATCCATGCATTCGATACCTACCCATTAGTGTAAACAGCAACTTTTTAAATTTACTGCAATTGGAATTTTAGTTACGATTTATTATCCAAATTAGAGAAAGACACCGCCTTCGAAAATTCACCCTCATATCTGAACCTAATCCCTTTCGACCATGGCACCAAACCCCCCCCTTTCCTCCCTCTCTCTCTCTCTCTCTCTCTCTCTCATCAAGAACTTGAGATGGTGTCGAGAATCATCAAAAAAACACTGCAAGTTACAATTTGCTAGTGTAGCTCCCTTCACTTGATAGATCATACAATCGGGATACAATAACATAGCACTTACTCTTTAACTATAAGCTATTACAATGCTAAACCAATATAGAGAGGTTTACAGATCAATAGTAGTGAAGATTTCTAGTTTAGAAGGCAATAACAGCATATTACGTATTTTACTCTTGTGGCTAACCCTCTTCATAGCTTCATTGCTCCTTATATACTTTAGTCTTTCAATATATTTGTTGGAGACCTTCAAGGATGATTAGCTAGCCATTTGAGAGTGGTTGGGAGGTTCTCTGCTAGTATCGGAATGGCTCCTACAATCACTTCACTGACCAGAGTAGGTTTGCTAAAACGTGTACTACTGCCTTGTCTTAGAAATCTATCAGCTATATATACCTGTCACGGTTTGTCAGCTATGGAATCCCAAACTTCAACGGCTCTTTTATAAACCATCAATGGTCTTCTTTCAATGCGTAACTCGCTATCATCAGACCTGATGCACCATTATTTCAATCTATCGCAAGATTATAAGTGACTAGGCTAACCATCTTCAGTAGGAGCCGCTCCGCACAACCTCGCGCAAAGGCTTGTTGGTGAATCGGATGACGTTGTAGACAGCAGCCCCTGATATCGCGCCCATGGTCGGGGCAAGTAGGTATATCCATATCCCTTTGTAATGGTTAGACACAATCGCTGGCCCCAAGCTTCTTGCGGGGTTCATCGACCCTCCTGTAATTGGCCTAATTGACGAGCACAAATCAATGGTCAGCGTTCTCAATTTTCTTCCAAGGTTGCTTTCTTGCTTAAAGAAAGCTTTGAACCAGGAACAAGACTGAAATATAAATGCCTTCGTCTGACCACCTTGGTTAAATCCAAAGTCTATATTTGTCATCATCTTGTATAGACTAATGTGGAAACGAATAAGCATCATCAAGACCTTTTGGAATGAGTTGAAACAGTAGAAAGACAAGTTTATTTAAAACTGCAGACAGGACAAGTTAAATTTACCCAGTAAACATCACATTGAGCAGTATAGTTGCACCCACAGCAAGACCAGCGAGCTCTCCAATCTGAACAAATCAAACACAAGATGATTAAACAATGGCATAATTGATTATTCACACAATAAATAATTGTCGCTATTGGATTAAACTACAGGATCAAGTCCATGTCATAAATAGTCCATCAAAATAAGATTTCTTAATGAGAATAATAATTGGGTTTGTTTATTATGATTAATGTGATCACACAGGATGAAAAACAACTTGTCTTTTATTATTATTATTATTATTATTATTATTATTATTATTTATTTTTTCCTAACTTGTATTCTTTTCTTAAGAACTATTGAGTAAACCATTATCTATTATCTAGGTTCTTGTTTACCATATTAACGACACAATATGACACCACACAACACGCAATACATCATTTTTCAAAAATAAAATTTTGATATGTTGGACAATATTGTATATTAAATAAATATTTTTATTTTTAATTAATTTGATTTAAATTTATAAAAAAAATAATTAATTTAAAAAATAACTTATAATGAATTTACACTAATCATTCAACATACAATACTTTTATATTTTGAAATTACATTTTAATTTTATTTAATGATCCTTTCGATTAAATAAAAAGTCCCCTTGAGGGTTCCACGCCCCGCCGCGGCGTCCAGACTCACTTTTTTCCTTTGTCTCTTTCCCCATCCTTAAATTTTTTTCACTTTTTTCCCCCTAACCACCTGAGACCACCTGACAGCCACAGGCTATCAGCCTGTCACTTCCCCCTCCCTCCTGTCAGCCTATTATGTGAAACTTAGCCAAAAGAAAAGAAAAAAGATACCAACGCATGAAGTGAAACTCACAGCTCTACTGTCAGTGGCAACACCACAGATGACAAACATGAGGTAGAACGTTGTGATGAACTCGATCACAAAGGATTGCAAGTCCGACCCGGAAGGCTGTGTCCCTGCGAATTGGTCATGGCCCCTGAGAACAACAACCGGAGTGTCCCAGCCGCAAGGTCGACCCGAGTTGCTGTGCCAATACATAAGCCGGTACCTGAAAAGGAGGATCCAAACATCATTAGATGAGGGCATAACAGATAGGACATTGACCGTTAATTATTCGATTATTGCCCAGTTCTAATAAGCTCCATTACCAAATGCACGACTGAGACATGGTAGTTGGAAGCCATCCTGCTATGTAAGAACACCACGTGAGATGTAAAGTGAAAATTTTCCAAAATTACCTGCTTCAGTGGGAATCTCCTGGTGACGGCAAAAGCAATTGTGACGGCGGGATTGAAATGGGCACCGGAGATGTGGCCGACGCAGTAAACCAGGACCATCACCACGAGCCCCCACACAATCGCTATCCCCGGCAGCGTCACCACCTTCTCATTCTTGTTCACCACCACCGACCCACAACCGGCGAATATCAAGAAGTAGGTCCCCAACATCTCCGCTATCAACTGCGAACAGCCCAAGATCACGTTAAAGTCAATCCCGCATCACTCGTGCAGGTTCTATGGTGATTAATTTTGCTCCTAAGTTGCGTCTGTTTTAACTGGAGACTAATGGTAAGGAGAAAATCTTTGGTTTTGGACATAGGCTCGAAACTTCATGTTGATCTTTGGGGCAGGACTGCACTAGTCCGTACTGCCAAATGAATTCGGAAAGATCGATGTTTCAAAAAAATAGAGTACACGTAGTTTTCCACCATGGGCAGCAGGATGCCAAGGAATTACGGATAAAATGGAGAAGCAAGGACATAAAACGAACTTAAAAAGAAGAGGTAAAAGGACTGATTTCTTTTTCTTTCTCTTCTGTTGCAGCACGGGCACGAAAAGTACAGGAAGGAGACGACGGAGGAACAATCCTGTACATCTCACCTTTTGGAAGAAAGGCAGAGAGAAACAGGAACCTGCCTCTTCTTTGATTTTGGGTGTTGAGTTCGTGTCCTTCGCTTCCACCACAACATCATGACTTCCAATCTCAGCCATGACTCTCTCTCTCTCTCTATCAGAAGAAGAAATATCACTCAGAGAGAGAGAGAGATAGAGATATTTCACTCGACTATGAAGTTTATATAGAGGATCCATTTATCGGAGAACCCAAGAAACAAATGCAGAGCTGGCAAGAGAGACAGATTACGTATGAATATGTCAGAGCTGGCAGAACAGAGATAGTTTGGAACTACTGTGAATGGGCGAGGAGAACGACGACGTTCCCTTCTATGATTTTTTTTTTTTGGTAAGGACGTCCCCTTCTATGATTTTTTGGTGACCGACGTTCCCTTCTATGATTTTTTTTTTTTGGGTGAAAGATGGTGGAGGGTACGGAAATTCGTTCCCTTCTATTATTTATCTCTCTTTCCCATTACTTTTAGGTCTATTACGATTTGATTTGACATTGAGTATTTTTTATGTTTTTTTTAGAAAGAGACATATTACTGTATGAATATGTCAGAGTTGGCAGAGCTGGCCCTATTTGATTCGGCTTTGGGAATGGACTTTGCGACTCTAAAGTCCCTTGGCCAAATGTTAGTTCGATTTTTTGGACAACTTTGGCAAGATGCAATTACATATTCAAAGGACTCTAAGAGCTCTTAGTCCAAAGCAGGTCTAGAGATCCTTTGGGAACTTGCATTTTCGGAATACAAGTTTTGGTTACTGTTCATCTTCTCCGGTGGAGAAATTGATCAGAGGCCGACGACGTGCCGGCGATTGCCACCTGAGGGTTGGCCGAACTCGACAACCATCGTCGAACCTCAGGAGACGCCTAGGTTGCTTAACCCTAGGCGACGGCCATCCGAGGGCCGAGATTTGGCGGTCCGACCCCCGATGATCCGCGATCCGGTGGTTAGACTTGAAAAAAATACAAATATTTTTTTTGTTTTTTTAATTTAATAAAAGTAATTTACAAATGCAAATTTTACCAAACGGTATTTTGACCAAAGTTGTTTCTCAATGCAAATTTTATCAAACGTTATCTATATTTCGAAAACCCAATTCACCCAAAGGTATTATTCCCCAAAAGACGAACAAAATGGGCCCAGAGAGAGTTTGGAACTACCGTGAATGCGCAAGGAGAACGACGACGTTCCCTTCTATGAATTTTTTTTTTTTTTTTTGGTAAGGACATTCCCTTCTATGATTTATCTCTATTTCCCATTACTTTTTAGGTCTTTTACGATTTGATTTGATATTGAGTATTTTTTATGTTTTTTCTTTAAAGAGAGACGGATTCTTTGTATGAATATGTCGAGTCGGCAGAGCTAGCCCTGTTTGGTTCGGCTTTGGGAATGGGCTTTGTGACTCTAAAGTCTCTTGGCCAAATACAAACGCGTTTGATTCGATTTTTTGGACAACTTTGGCAAGATGCAATTGCATATTCAAATGACTCTAAGGGCTCTCAGTCCAAAGCAGGTCTAGAGGTCATTTTGGAACTTGCATTTTCGAAATGCAAGTTTCAGTTACTGTTCATCTTCTCCGGTGGAAAAACTGATCGGAGGCCGACGATCGTCGGCCAAGGGGTCGCGCGCGCCGACAACGAGCCGGCAATTGCCACCTAAGGGTTGCTCGACCTCGACAACCATCGTCGAACCTTAGGAGACACCTAGGTCGCGCAACCTAGGCAACGGCCGTCTGAGGGCTAGATTTGGTGGTCCAACCGCTAGATCCGGCGATCCGATGGCTGGACTTTAAAAAAAATACAAATATTTTTTTGTCTTTTTAATTTAATAAAATTTATTTACAAATACAAATTTTACCAAACGATCTTTTGGTCAAAATTGTTTCTCAATACAAATTTTATCAAACATTATTTATATTTCAAAAAACCTAATTCACCCAAAGGTATTTGCATTTTTGCAAATGCATTCCCCCAAAAGCCGAACGAAATGGGCCTAGAGAGAGTTTGGAACTACCGTGAATGTGCAAGGAGAACAACGAAGTCCCCTTCTATGATTTTTTTTTTTTGGTAAGGACATTCCCTTCTATGATTTTTTGGTGACCGACGTTCCCTTCTATGATTCATCTCTCTTTCCCATTACTTTTTAGGTCTTTTCCGATTTGATTTGATATTGAGTATTTTTTATGTTTTTTCTTTAGAGAGAGACAGATTACTATATGAATATGTCAAAGTCGGCAGAGTTGGCCCCGTTTGGTTCGGCTTTGGGAATGGGCTTTGGGACTCTAAAGTTCCTTGGTCAAATGCAAACGCGTTTGGTTTGATTTTTTGGATAACTTTGGCAAGATGTAATTGTATCTCCAAAGAACTCTAAAGGCTCTTAGTCCAAAGTAGGTTTAGAAGTCCTTTGGGAACTTGCATTTTTGGAATGCAAGTTCCAGTTACTGTTCGTCTTTTCCAGTGGAGAAGCGAATCGGATGCCAACAACCGCCGGCCAAGGGGTCGCACACGCCGACGACGCGCCGGCGATCACTACCTAAGGGTTGCCCAACCTTGGTGACCATCGTTGGACCTCAAGGGACGCCTAGGTCGCACGACCTAGGCGACTGATGGCCTCGCTTAGGTCGCGCGACCCCAAGCGATGGCCATCCGGAGGCCAGATTCGGCGGTCCAGCTGCCAGATCCGGCGATCTGTTGGTTGGACTTAAAAAAAAAATACAATTTTTTTTATTTTTTTAATTTAATAAAAGTCATTTACAAATATAAATTTTACCAAACAATATTTTGGTCAAAGTTATTTCTCAATGCAAATTTTACCAAACATTATTTACATTTCAGAAAACTCCCTTCACCCAAAGGTATTTGCATTTTTTGCAGATTCATTCCCTAAAAACAGAATGAAACGGGCCTAGAGAGAGTTTGGAACTGCCGTGAATGCACAAGGAGAACGACGACGTTCCCTTATATGATTTTTTTTTTTTTTTTGGTAAGGACGTTCCTTCTTTGATTTTTTGGTGATCGACGTTCCCTTCTATAATTTATCTCTCTTTCCCATTACTTTTTAGGTCTTTTACGATTTGATTTGATTTGATATTGAGTATTTTTTATATTTTTTCTTTAAAGAGAGACAGATACCGTATGAATATGTCAAAGAGCCGGCTAAGGAGAGTATGGAACTACTGTGAATGCACGAGGAGAACAACAACGTTCCCTTCTATGATTTATCTCTCTTTCCCATTATTTTTTAGGTCTTTTACGATTTGATTTGATATTGAGTATTTCTTATATTTTTTCTTTAGGGAGACTTTGAAGATATCGTTGAAAATTGCGACATGTAACTGAACAGAGGGAGATCACGAGCCCACCCGCCAGAAATACAGAGACATCATGAATGACGTTTTCAGGCAGTCACTTGCACTTTAGCACTCCATGCTGATCCGTCCTGCCTTTCGATCTGGGCTATTTCTCTCTTTTAGTTTTTAGGTCGACTGAGCACTAGATTACTGTATGAATATGTCAGAAATTTCTAGTTCAAGCCATCCGATTACTGCTTTAGATGTTGATATCTTTCCTTGGCGAGGAAGCTCAAAAAGACATTGTATTCATTGGTTACACGTCTATGTAGATTAACCTGCTAATCATACTATTTGTGTAACATGAACTTCTGGTCGATAATTGAAAGATTTCTTATTGATAGATCTCTCTCTACGATCACATCACATGATGTGATTGCTATATAGATATCCCTTTTCTAGATAAACAAGTTAAATCTAGGATTCAAAAAAATGCCCATCTAATAATCTTATCAAGTAAGTAAAGCTGTGAGCTTATGAAATACTAGCTCGACTCATCAGTTGCATAAGATTTCTTGCACAAAATTTGTGAGGATGACCCTAAAGTGTTAGGAATTATATACGTTTAGTGTGTATAATATAAACGTATATATATGTGTGTGCCTTCAGGAATTTTCTAATTGAGCTCATGTACTTTTAAATTTATTTAATCAAGTCATTCTGCTTTCTAGATTTTCTAACCGAATTCCTATGACACAAAATCTGGTCAGAATCGGCTGAGGCGGCCCGTCCTATCACAACCGAATACAACATGGCAAAAATCCAATCCCGCAAGAATCGCTTCAGCATGACAATCTATAGGAAATCTATAGGAAATCGCTCCATTTGTCAACCGAATACAACATGGAAAAAATCCAATCCCGCAAGAATCGCTTCAGCATGACAATCTATAGGAAATCTGTAGGAAATCGCTCCATTTGTCATGACAATCTATAGGAAATCTATAGGAAATCTATAGGAAATGACAATCTATAGGAAATCTATGGAAGCTAAATTCCATTCACTAATTCATGTCGCACTTGACAATATATAGGAAATCGCTCCATTTGTCATGACAAACTCCATATTTTGAAACTATGGCTCGAGGGACAACTTCAATAAAAACATGGAGATTTCGTAGCTTCCTTTTTTCATCTTTCTTTCTGTACTATATTGTTAGTAATATTAGTATAATATTCCAAGAAGCATAATCATTGTTGCACTGTACAACATCGATATGTCCAAATACCAAGATGAATAGGCATATACATACATACATATATATATCTTGCTAATATTTCACTAAGCTAGGGATTAATCCAATGTGTGACGTATGCAGCGAGAATGTTTTGATTGCAATACACCTGAAAACAAGGTCATGTGTGGAGTACTTCGAAAGCAACAAGAAACCCTGGGAAGAAGAGAATCTTCAAAGCAATATCAACATTGCACAAATCAATTTAAACAGTATTTTGAATGTTAATAATTCCTTTTTCTCGACAATTTTGAGAAAGACAATTTTTACAAAATCGACTACGTCGTTCATCATCCTTCCCAAAAAGACTAATAGAACAATGTGGCTTCTTTGAGAGATTATCTGTTCAAATTGTTAATCCATTTTATTAAGCTAATGGCTAGTCTATAGTCATGAATTGTCGTGACCAAAATTTCGGGTGAACCACCTAAGATTTGGCTAATGGATTACTAAGCCTAAACTTAGCTCGAGCTCTCACAAGCCCATACCAATTTGTGACTTAAATTTAAGTTCTTAACAGGCAAATGATTTCTTAATTAAGAGTCGCCACTAATCTATTGGTAGGTCGATTAGAAACCTAAGTAAAGTAATTGGAGATTTACTTTATTTTATGAAGCATAGATTGTGAGTTCAGGAACTTGATTACGCTAGATTTTTCTAACGCCCTTCTAGTACCTTTTGTTATAGATAAAGCCAAATATTTGTTTTTAGGGGCTTTTTTGTCTTTTCTATTAGATTTCCTTTTAGATTAAAAGTGGTACCTATATATTAGCGATGGCAAAACCCTAGCCGTCAAGACGCCAAAAAAAGGAAATAGAGAAGCAAGAAAAAGAGAGAAGAAAAAAGTGAGTTTTTTCTTGATGAGGGTTCTCAATCTCTTTGTGCCCTGATCTTGAGAGAAGATCGTCGTTGTATTCCAACTTTTTCCGAAGTTTAGTGGATTCGCAGAGTGCCCCACGCGGAGACGTGGCCCAAGTTTGGGTGAACTTCGATAACAAATTTTCTGGCGTGTTCATCCGATTCGCTCTTTTATTACTATATTCCGTCTCGGTAGAATTGTTTGCGAGCATTATTTTTCTGGAATCGACGTGCGATTTCGTAACAACCGGTATCGAGCACTGGGTTGGCTAATCGAGAACATCGAGGGTTTTCGGTGACATTCGATTGAAAGCACGCGGGATGGCAGAAGATAAAATCAGAATCAATAAGTTCAATGGAGAGGATTTCGGATGGTGGAAACTACAAATAGCTCTATGCACCGCTTGAGGGTTGGAAACCTGAGATGGCGGAAGTGGATCCAACAGGAGAAGCCGGATGGAAAATTCTTGATCGAAAGGCGTTAGGTGCGATTCGTCTAAGGTTGACGAAAAAGACAGGGTACCACATCGCGAAAGCAAAAACTGCAAAAGAAGCCATGGATATTCTAACGAATATTTTTTAGAAGCCATCCACATCAAATCAGGTATTTTTGCTGAAGAAACTGGTTAATATGAAGTTATCTGATAGAGGTTTTGTGGCAGAGCATATTAATAGTTTCATGCAGGTCACGGGTCAATTGGAATCCGCTGGCATAATTTTAGATATGAAGCTTCAAGCTTTATTATTTTTATGTTCTCTTCCGTAAAGCTACAATACGCGATTGCAGGAATTTCGAGCACCATGAAGGATGATTTAACTCTTGATGATGCTGTGAGTAGTATCATGGATGAAGAGATGCGAAGGAAAGTCTCAGGTGGAGATAATTTTTCTGCATCTACATCTTCAACGGCACTTGCAGTGGAGAACCGTGGAAGAAGTAAAAGTAGAGGAAATTTCAGCGGTCGTGGCAGATCACAATCAAGGGGTAAGAGACAGGTTGCAAAAGACGAGTGTTGGTTTTGTCACAAAACCGGACACTGGAGGTTTCAATGTGAAGCCTACAAAAAGAAGCAGCAAGATGATAATCAAGGTGCTAATGTAGTTAGCGATAAATCTTTGCTAGATAACTTGTGTTTGTCTGCAGGGTTTGACTTGACAACAGATAAATGGTTTATTGATTCTCGCGATTCTTTTCATTGCACCTCGCAAAGAGACATATTTGATGATTATGCCAGTGGAGATTTTGGACAAGTGGTTGTGGGAAACGGCCACATGTGTCCAATTGTTGGGAAAGGAACCGTGACTGTGAACATCTCAGGTGGAAGACGTCTAGTTTTGCGTGAAACTAGGCATATTCCGGAATTAAAGAAAAATCTGATTTCAACCAGTAAACTTGACCGAGAAGGTTTGGTAATAACCTTTGGCTACGGAGAGTGGAAGATAACCTCAGGGGTAAGAGTAGTAGCAAAGGGAAAGCGTACAGGTACACTTTACCTTCTCCAAGGAGATAATATCAGTGATATGGCTGCAACTACAATGGCTACAGGTAATTTATCTACTCTTTGGCATTATCGTTTGGGACATCTTGGTGAAAAAAGGTGTAAAGCAGTTACACTCGAGGAAATTACTTCCGGGTATACAAAAAGTTGAGTTAGATTTATGTGAGAGTTGCATTTATGGAAAACAGAAGGCTGTTAGTTTTCAATTGAATGGGCGACAAAATAAAGGCCGAAAGCTAGAGTTGGTTCATCTTTGATGTATGGGGACCCTTTCAGGGAACTCTCTTATGGTGGTAAGAGATATTTTGTCACATTCATTGATGATGCAACAAGAAAGACTTGGGTCTATGCTCTTAAAGAAATATCAGAAGTATTCGGGATGTTCAGAATGTGGAAGACCATGGTAGAAAAAGAAACAGGTTATCAGATTAAAGCTTTGAAATCTTATAATGGTAGTGAATACGCAAGTAAAGAATTTGCAAATTATCTAAGTCGAGAAGGCATATATGGGTTAAAAATTGTTCCTAAAACTCCTCAAGAGAACGGTGTAGCTGAAAGGATGAATAGGACTATTCTAGAACGTGCGAGATGCATGAGACTACACGCGGGTCTCCCGCTACACTTATGGGCTGCCACAGTTGATACAGTTGTTTATCTTATCAACAGAAGTCCCTCTAGTGCGTTGGATGGCAAGAGCGGTGGTCAAGTAAGAAGATTAATTATTCACATCTAAAGGTGTTTGGTTGTATTGCATATGCTTTGATTGACAGGGAGGATAGGAAAAAGCTTGATGCTAAGTCCCAGAAGTGCGTCTTTATCGGATACGGTGGCGACGAGTATGGCTATAGACTTTGGGATTATGAGAATAACAAAGTCATCCGCAGTCGCAATGTGGTATTCCATGAAGAAAAGATGTACAAGAATCGTCAGACAAAGACAGAGCATGAGAAGGTAGTACAACTAGAGTATGTTGAATTAGACATAATGCCTGTGAAGATGTTTCCAGTAGATCAAAGTTCACCTGAAAGAGAGGTTCAAGATGAGCCTATTATCAGTGAAGAGGTAGTTCAAGAAGAACGCAGTGATTCGGAGCAAACGAATGACCCTGAAGTACCTGTCTTGAGAAGGTCTACACTTATGAGAAAGCCAAAGGTAATTTTTGATCAATCAGCTAATACTGTTTTGAGCCATGTCTTATATACAGATTCGGGGGAACCGGAGACTTACGATGAGGCAAAGGTAGACACGTCTCACTTGCAGTGGGAGTGTGCTATGAAAGACGAGATGAGCTCGTTACTTCAGAACAAAACTTGGGAGTTGACCAAGTTGCCCACATGTAAAAAGGCTTTATTAAACAAATGGGTGTACAGGGTTAAGAATGAAGCAGATGGTAGTATTAAATAGAAGGCGAGACTTGTAGTCAAGGGCTTTTCTCAAAAAGAAGGGATCGACTACTCCGAGATATTTTCACCTGTAGTGAAAATGACATCAATTAGAGTTTTGCTAAGTATAGTTGCAGTGGAGGATCTTCATCTTGAGCAGTTAGACGTAAAAACAGCGTTTTTACATGATGACTTAGATGAAGAATTATACATGGCACAACCTAAGGGTTTTGAAGTCAAAGGTAAGGAGCACATGGTATGTCGCTGAAGAAAAGCTTGTATGGCTTGAAACAAGCTCGCGACAATGGTACTTAAAATTTGATGGTTTCATGCAAGAAAAAGGATTTGCACACTGTGAGTCGATCACCGTGTTTATTTTCGCAAATATGATGATGGTGACATTGTGTATCTATCTTTATATGTGGATGACATGCTGGTGGCTAGTTTCAATATGAAGAGAATCGTAGAAGTGAAAAAGATGTTATCATCACAGTTTGCTATGAAAGACTTAGGAGAGGCCAAGAATATTTTAGGCATGAAAATTATCAGGGACATGAAAAATAAGAAATTATGGTTGTCGCAGGAAGATTATGTGAACAATGTGTTAAAGAGATTTAACATGGAGAAGGCAAAACCGGTTGCAACTCCTCTAGCGAATCACTTCAAACTTTCCAAGGATATGTGTCCAAGCACTCAGGCTTTGAAAGATGAGATGGCGGTAGTTCCATATGCATCAGCAGTGGGGAGTTTGATGTATGCCATGGTGAGCACGAGACCAGACATTGCACAAGTAGTAGGAGTTGTGAGTCGATATATGCGTTAACCAGGTAGAGAGCATTGGAATGCGTTAAATGGATATTGAGATATCTAGCGGTACTTCCAATTACTCACTTTGTTATGGTGGTACATCTCTAGAGTTGTAGGGTTATGTAGATGCGGATCATTCAGGTAATCAAGATAGTATTAAGAGTACCTTTGGATATGTCTTTACAACAGGTGTACGGTAGTGAGTTGGGTATCTCAACTACAAAAAGTAGTTGCTTTATCGACAATAGAGGCAGAATATGTAGTGATTACAGAAGCCTCCAAGGAAATCATGTGATTACAAGATTATATGGAGGAGTTACATCGAAAACAGCCAATCAAGACACCTTTGTGGAGTGATAGTCAAAGTGCAGTGCACTTAGCAAAGAATGCAACTTATCACTCAAGAACTAGACATATCAAGAAGCGTTATCACTTTATCGGTCAAAGCATTGAAAGATAATGAATTAAAGCTACAAAAGATTGATGGCTCGAAGAATCCAGTGACATGATGACCAAGGTAGTAGACAGAGAGAAGCATATTTTCTGTACTACTACCATTGGTATTACTCCATGTTGATTGATGAGGAGTAACGCAGAGGCACAAGTTTTTCAACTACTATTTTTTGAAGAAGATGGATGCAAAGTTGCTTGGTGCTTGGGTATATTTGTCTTTAAGTGGAAGATTGTTATAGATAAAGCCAAATATTTGTTTTTAGGGGCTTTTTTGTCTTTTCTATTAGATTTCCTTTTAGGTTAAAAGTGGTACCTATATATTAGCGATGGCAAAACCCTAGCCGTCAAGACGCCAAAAAAAGGAAATAGAGAAGTAAGAAAAAGAGAGAAGAAAAAAGTGAGTTTTTTCTTGATGAGAGTTCTCAATCTCTTTGTGCCTTGATCTTGAGAGAAGATCATCGTTGTATTCCAACTTTTTCCGAAGTTTAGTGGATTCGCAGAGTGCCTTTGCGCGGAGACGTAGCCCAAGTTTGGGTGAACTTCGATAACAAATTTTCTGGCGTGTTCATCTGATTCTGCTCTTTTATTACTATATTCTGTCTGGTGAATTGTTTGCGAGCATTATTTTTCTAGAATCGACGTGCGATTTCGTAACACCTTTCCCTTTTATTTTGAAAAAATGTTTTGCGGACAGCTTGAATTGATTTTAATTTATCTCCCTCTAACATATGAGATGATCATGCAAGTGCGCAAATTACCAATTTAACATCCAAGAAAAGCAATGAATAAATTGCATAACTTACCTCGTAACAATAAAAGTTAGATCATAATTCACATCGACAGTCCTAGATGAGTTCTAATTAACACGCAATTACTTTTTTTTTTCACTTATTTAATGAGAATCATGTTTTATGCAATGTATTCTACTAATCTGACATGAAATAATATGACATAGCAATATGACCTAAGCCACATGACGAAAGTGGAATATTTTGTGTTTTCTTAATGAGCATGCAACCTATCCTAGAGAATGAAATTAATTTATTTAAAGACAAATTTTTGGTATTTTCTATGAAATTCGAAATTAGAAAATTGCGAAAATTATCTATCCAAATTAAGATATCATCCAACTTATATTAAGAATTAGGTTATGCCAAATCTTAATTTAAACTAGGACATTATCTTAACTTGATAATCCCTAACCTAAAATACAACCTATCTAGGAAAAAAAATCTAAATTTAAAAATTAAACATGAAATCTTATCCTAATATGCAATGATATGCAATGACGTGCAAAGAATGTCCTCATTCTAGTTCTTTTTCTTTTTCTTTTTCATGAAATTCGAAATTAAAATTGACACATAATTAAACATGCAATTTAAATTTTTTAAAAAAAAAAAAACTAACATCCTAGATGAATGCATTTTTTTGGATTTTTATTTCAAAAATTCAAAATAACTAAATTTCCTATACTAAATATGCAAAATAACCCTAAAACAAGCAATGAACCTAATCTAACTCAAATTTTTTTGGGTTTTCTTTTATAAGAACAAAATCAAATCAAATGACCCGACAACAAATCAAGCAAGATAAGGTTGATATTCATAAATTGACCCTTTTTTCGTTGACCTTTGACTCTTTTTTAAAAATAAACCTCCACCTCTCTTCCCTCATGAACCGACGTGCTCTTATAATGTGTCACCTTCCTCTGTCGTCTTCTTTCCTTTGGAGTTGTCTAATTCAGATCACGTGGCCATGGGTTTTCCTGACTTGGTATCCTCGACTTTAGCCGACAGGTTGTGATAATGGGACAAACGGCGAGGGGCTGGTAGACAATGCGAAGCTGGCTTCGATCAAGAGGGCCTCGACCGTCTCTGCTGTTCACTCTTTTTTTTTTGTTGCCGACTTTCGCCGTGGAGAACGTGAGTTTTTTTTTTTTTTTTTTCTTGTGGCCGTGTGTCCCCCTCTTTCTGTAGTGTAGCGACCCTTTTATAGGCCAAGGATTAGGGTTTTATTTTCTTCTTCAAATCAACATCCACGAAATTTTTTTCCAAACACAATATTTCTTTTTATTTTCCACATCTCTTCTAGATTTCCTTTGCAAAAAATGAATATTCTCCACCGATTTTATCACATATCGCTAAAGATTCAAAATTGTAATATGATTTTTCTCAAATTTGAAATATTGCAAAGATGAGCTCGTCATATCTCCTCGAGGATACGGGCTTTGGACAATTTGTTCTCTTCGTGGGCTTAGTCCGACTTGTCAATTTTTTGGTGAGGCCCACATTTTTAATGACGGTGGATCAAGTTTGGATAAGAATCTGCCTCTATTTGGTGGCCCTTTTCGTTTTTGGGAGGGAAGCTTTGTTTGGCTAAATTGATTTTCAGTTTGCTAATAAGGTACTAGGAAAGGGATTAAAGCAAATACCAAGCAACAAGGTATAAAAATCATATAAAATTCAAAATCCAACGCATGAAATACAATTCTTTTAGAGCGCTTAAGTAATCCCATCGGTAAGCACTTACTGTAATCCTTTGTGTCCCATGGATCTAAATCCTTCATTTGCGTGGTATTTCTGTAGACGACTGAAAATATTTCAATCATTGATGTCTATCTCATTCACATGCATCAATAATTGAGACGAGATTGATTAGATACAAATCGAAGCATCACATTCTTATCCTAGTCATGCTACATTAAAAGAATGATGAACGCAAGACGCCCCTCAGATGACAACAAAAGAGTCATCATTGACACAGAAAAGAAGAGTTCAACACGACTAGAGAGTAAAACTAAGTGTGTAGACAACTAGTATAAACTTGCGAGCTTGTGGAAGTAAGAAAGAACAAAAGAAATCTTCTCAATATAACTAGAAAAAACTATTTTCTAAAGTTGTCCATTTCTGAAATGAGTTAAGCATTAATACGTAAGGGTGTCAAAACCAAACTGAAATTAGAACCAAACCGAATTGAGCCTAATGTTTGAGTGTTTTCGGTTTGGTTTGGATTCCGATTCGTATAATGAAAAATAACCATTTTTTTTTATTCTTGTTTGAATAGTTTTGGTTCAGTTCGTATTTGAATATCTCCCATCTTCTTAATTTTACAATTTACACAATCTCTCTCCTTTGTTACTAAACATCTTCTTAATATTACAAATAAGAAAACTGAAAAATCGAAGTGAGTTTTTGATTTGGGTTGTATTGTGTTTAGGTCACGATTTGGCTCAAAGTCAATGCACACCCAAATAGTTCGGTTTTTCCTAAAAATTCAAGCTAAACCGAACCATTGACATCCTTATATATACTAAAGAAATCCTAATATTAGTAAATAAAATTTGAAATTAAAAGAAACAACAAATGGACTGAAAACCCACAAACAAACGGATAGGTCCAGAAATTAAAAAGTAGTTCAAACCCAGAGAAAATATGTTTGAGGAGTAAAACAACTTAAAATGGGCGTCCACCTTCGGCCATAGTGCATCTTCTGAACCAACTATTCCAGATCGGTATCATGGTCTATATAACTCCTCCCAAGTCAAAAGTTATGCCATGTTTATCCCAAGATTTATGAATTCTTGTACTAGATTTACCAAGATTTTTGTTGCTCCGAGCGCTTTAGAATGTGTCCAGCAACCGCATTCACAATCAACCTTCTTGTCGCTAGCTAGGCCGTCATCCATAATTAGGTGGTCATCGATTACATTGATGGATCAAAAGGGGTGGAAACAGGAATGTTCTAAAGGGGAGGAAGAAGAAAAATCCGGTGCCTTGGATGATACTGCATTTCAACTTGCTCTCCCTTTTCTGTAATTAACAAAGTTCACACCAACCCACAAACCGAAAACTTTCAATGCGCATGCATTACATATAACACGCCCTCTCTCGTGTACACTCCCTCCACTTCAATGAGTCGTCGTTAAAACACTGTGGAACTTGACCAGCCGCACTATTGCCGGCCTAATGTTTGACGAAATGCCTAGCTTAGAAAACAGCGATAACTAATCTGGAATTGACCAATTCAAAAGTCTCTGGGGTATGATTTTCTTCACATTCTTGTTTGTATGGCCCACGATACTTTAAGGATCCTGCAAAAGTCTCTCATAATTCATGGAAAAAACTGCTGTATCCAGGCCCCTTTAATTGAGTGGGGGACGAAGACCCTCGCGTGACGACCGCCCTGTTCTTTCATGGAAAGTCGCCTGTCTTTGAAGATATTCATGTCCCGTTGCAGTTTTGCTCGTGCAGGATTTATGAAAATACAAAGACATTGATGCTAGTCTCTCATGGTTAGATGATCGACGCAAGTGTCCACCAAACAGGAATATAGAATAATTACCGGCGTCATCGTATCTATGATGAAGGAACCATTGCGCCCCTAGAAATGTCGTCGGTATAAAATTCTGGGACAATTGCAATGATGAAGTGTTGTAGATGTTCCATATTGATTGCCGGCATCGCATAAGAATATATTAGTTGTCATGATAAAATTGCTTACTTGTGTTTACTTTGAGACAATTTATGATCGACATACTTGTATAATTTGACTAATTGGTACAGTGCAGATGATATAATGATTAAGTAAAATAAAAAATTTCATGATTAGATTAGTGAAATGTCTTTACGATATATTATATTGAGTTTGGACAAAAAAAATATTTGAAGGTGGAGGATCAAGGTCAGTTGATAGTAAATGGCGCAAATCTGAAAATGAATATGGTTATGTGGTTGCATTAGAGAATATGATTATGAAGAAGTTATTTTAGTGTGGATTAGGATTTCAACGAAATAGTTTGTTTCATATTGTAACCTGGGCACCAAAGATGAAATTTTTTAGCGAAATTAGAGTGCATTTGTTCCCCAAAAAAAGAATGATTGGGAAAAAAATATTTACCTAAAAATAATTACAAATATTGTTTACAAAAATAAATGAACAAATAAAATGTTCAACATTCATGAAACTGTGTAAATACAATTTAATTGTCGATAACGAAACATTTTTTATCGATTAATCTTTATTATTCCCTTGCCTGGAGAAAGAAAAGGACAAACAACCAGCTCAAGTTGGATTGGGGTTGGTTTTGGTCGGCCTTTTTCCCTAATAACGTAGCCAATTAAGTTCAATCGTTCAACTAACAAGGATCGACCACGTAAAAGCGCTTATATGTGGATGCCTAGCATCGGGCTACATCAATGGCTTGGCAAAATTTTGTTCTTCAAATTTTAAGAAATAATTAGACTTTGCGTCTCCAAGTAAAAACATATAATTAGACTTTGCATGCCATGCCTCAAAACCTAATGATAGTGAGGATCAAATGGGGAATTTATCCAATTAACTTTTTCCAATAATCATGACGCATCATTTTTGGATAATCGAGAGTTATGCTCAAGGTACATATGTCGAAATAATCCCCTATAATTTTTTGAAGATTACAAAATAATTAAAAACAAGTAATAGTGTATTTGAGTGTATAGATTGAGCAACCTATATACATAGGCCATCTAAATAGCACGGACATGTAATATGACATGACACAATGCGTAGATACATCATTTCTTAAAAATAGAAAATTCTGACACGCTACATTAATATCATTGTATATTAAATAAATATTTTTTATTTTTAATTAATTTAATTCAAATTTATAAATAATTAATTAAAAAAAGAACATACAATGAATTTACACTAATCATTCAATATTCAGTACTTTTATTTTTCAAAATTACTTCTTAATTTCATTTAATTATTTTTTTCGATTAAATAAAAGGTCCCTCATCTCTTCTCCCCCTCCCCCAACTCCCTTTTTTCCCTTGTCTCTTTCCGCCACCCCTGTATTATTTTCACTTTTATTTCCCGCCCCCACCACCTGACACTTCCTCTTCCCTCCTATCACTTCCCCCCTTTTTTCCCTCATATCTTTCCCCCCCCACCCTCATATTTTTTTCACTTTTCTTTCCCTCCCTCACCACCTGACGCTTCCCCTCTTTTTTCCCTCGACACTTCCCCCTCCCTTCAACATGCAAAATCCTTTTTTATTCTTTTACCCTTTTTTCCCTCGACACTTCCCCCTCTCTCCTGTCACTTCCCCCTCCCTTCAACATGCAAAATCCCTTTTTATTCTTTTACCCTTTTTTCCCTCGACACTTCCCCCTCCCTCCTGTCACTTCCGCCTCCCTTCAACATGCAAAATCCTTTCTTATTCTTTTAGTTTCATTCTGAAAACCCTAGCAACGGCCTTCCTCTCCTCCTCCTCGCCGCACGACCCCTTCCTCTCCTATTCCTCTCGATCTTTGCTAGCTCTCGGTCCTCATCACCGTTCACTACCTCGCTTGTCACGCCTTTATCCTCGAGCGCACATCAATCCCTCTCTGATCAATTAAATAGCGACGTCCCAAAACACATCGCCGACCCATTCATTTTAATGCACGTGCGGAAGCAATTAAATGATCCCCAGATAACAACAAAATGGGATAGGAAAATAGGACCACAAATTCTCAAATTGAAAACACAACCACACTTATATATACATAGCCAATCATGACATATATAATGCAAGCTAGTCTATTTACAAGATCTACAAAATAGGAGGGTTTCAAATAATTACTGGTTCTCGTCCTCCTCGCCATCTCCCTCCACACTCCAATTGGAGCCTTCAGCAAAATACATCGGAGTTCCGGAGTCTTTAAGATCTGGATCTATTGCGTCTACGACCGAGCCTTGAGAAGGATCTACTGTGCCATTTCCAAAAGCAACCTCCAACACATACAAAGGTATCTCAAATTCCGATATGGGATCTTCTCTCTAGCTATCCTGAGCCTAGCGGTACCATGATCGGTATCGGTGGGGCACCTTTTTGGGTAGGCCCACATCAACTCAAACTATGGACCTTACCATCTCATAAGTCCAGCCTCTACGGCTCCCATGCAACAGATTGTAAGATGTTTGTTTTGTGACTTTCCTCGGCTGACCAAAATGCTCGGCAGGAGCTGTCATCTATGGACCTAAAATGTTATTCCACAACGGGGTGAGATGACGTCTCAGCGAGTTCTACCCCCTAAGACCTGACTAGGAAAAAAATACGCCATGAGGGCTGCCTAAGCACAAACACAAGTCAGAGGACTTATCTTAGCCTTAGATAATCAATATCATTCAAATAACCATCCAATATTTTAATCAATCAAAGCATCACAACCGATCGAATTATCGATTAATTGACTCAGTCGATTACATGTCATCTCGACCTTCTTGTGGTCAGCCCATTTAATACTATCTATAAGGTCCTATCAAATTAGGACTGCTCACCTTAAGCTGAAGATAGATAATATAGCTCGCCCAAAGCTGATAATAGAGTATATTACTCGCTCAAAGCTGATAATAAGTTATTGCTCACCCAAAGCTATTAAATTATATTGCTCGCCCAAAACTGATAAATTATTGCTCACCAGAAGCTGCTAAGGTATACTATTATGTACTAAGGCCCTAGTTATGGGCATGTTTGATTTTCCAATATAAATGAAACCACTCCTTTTAGACAAAAAAAAAAAAAAAAACTCTCTGGTATGTAGGAATTGCAAATCCATGTTATCCGGCCCATCATATTTTGGATAGTAAACAAGAAATCTAATCAAATCATATATTAAAAGATAGCAAATTTGTCCAAAAAAGATAGCTTTATTTGATAAGATTGAGTTAAAGGAACATGGATGATATTTTCTAATTCGACAGCTAGTTTGCTCATATTTCCAAGGAAAATGGCATGCCTAGAATACATATACCGATCCAAAATCTTTTTTGAATTTCAAAAATCATAAAGATCAGCTTATTCATCAACTTGAGTTGATTTTGTTGATATATCGCACACTGCTTGACTATGTGTACCCCATACATGGCAAGACTGTTGTTTCTCTCTTGAATAGTCTCTATTTGGCTGAAACATTTTAAGATTGCTCATGAGAATTTCTAATGCCTTCGAGCAATCATTGTCGTCCAG
This sequence comes from Eucalyptus paniculata subsp. matutina, assembly GCA_017140255.1. NCBI lineage: Eukaryota > Viridiplantae > Streptophyta > Magnoliopsida > Myrtales > Myrtaceae > Eucalyptus > Eucalyptus paniculata. The sequence continues at coordinate 14,334,299 of CM029438.1, forward strand.
CGCTTCAAAATATTTTTGTTTCCTCAGTTCGAAATAGATCTGGGTGGAGAATCTGCTGAAGTGGAGCTCCGTTAAACCGTAAAAATACTTTTCTGCCTTATTCCGCCACCCACCAAACATCAGTTCCTCAAAATGACCCCTGCTAAAATAAACTTCCGATTCACGCTCAAGCTCGTGCGGCTTCTTTGTAGAGAAAATTTGTCCTCAATTTCGCTGGTAATCATAGTAGGCGCACAAATATTAGCAGTGATGTAACTCCAAATCCCACGTCCTCTTAAAAAATTGACATTTCTTCAGCCCATTAATTTTAATTTGAACCATTCAAATTGGTCTTCATACGTAGTGAATTTTCCAATTTATTCATTATATGCACTCTACCAGCGAAAACAATAGAATTAATGAAGAATATGGAGAAACTAGCACCATGGAGGACAAATTGGAGAAAATAATGATCAAAATAGACTCAGCATGTCGAAATACCTTGATAACCAGTTTGAAATGTACAAGAATCGGGGATGGCTCGCAGCTGACGTGTTGATGGCCTCAGCAATATGCAGGAAAGAGTTTCCGGCGTATGAGGTGCATGGATCTGAGAGGCAGTGGTGCGTGATGGCATGTGAGGGCACATGCAGTGGCAAATCGCAACGAAATTTCAAGATCTAGCTCGTTTGACGAAAGCAAATCTAATGAGGGTATTTGTTTCCTTGAAAGGGAAGTGTCGAAATAGCAGTCAACAACAACGAATTTGGTGGAAAATGGACAGCAGCATGACTGACGTACTGTTGCTACCACCACCGGGGCAAAAGGCTCGATGGGGGTGCTTCCTCGTTAAATAAGAGCTTTGATTCCAACACTCTTGTGCGAATCGCCAACTTTGCTTTAACCACCGTCAAATAATGCCTGACATTCTCGGAATGCCTCATCTCAGTATCCACCTACAGTTCTTGAAAGACGGGGGCTATAGAGAAACTGCACAGGCGCTCGAGCGTGAATCGAGAGTTTATTTTAGCTGGAGTTATTCTGAGGAGCTGATGCTTGATAGAAAGTGGAATGAGGCCGAGAAGTTTTTTTTTCCAGTTTCACAGAGATTCACATCAACAAATTCATCACCTAGATCTATTTCAATCTGAGAAAACAAAAGTATCTCGAAACGCTGGACAACAATAATCGCTCGAAGGCATTAGAAATTCTCACAAGCTATCTAGAAGTGTTTTGGCCAAGCAAAGACTTAGTCGGGGATATGACCCAACTTCAAACTTTGGAAATTATCTCGGAAAACAACAAACCCGCCATGTATACACAGGATGTGAGAGGTGTAATAATGTGAGATACATCAGCAGATTTGATGTTCGACTTGAGAGAATCGACACAGAAGAATGATTGACATCGAATCAAGAGCAAAGAACGGGATTCGGACTTAGTCCGTAAATTCAATTTTACCAAAACTCAACTGAGGGCCTAACAGTGATCGTGGTTTCAATTTTTAGTAAGTCAACTTTTGAGAAGGTTCGAGAACCCAATGACTCAAAATAAACCTTAGTAACACCATTATGATATTGGATCAAAATTCAGAGTATATGCAATTAAAACTAAATCCATGCATTTAATACTTACCCATAAGCGTAAACAGCAACTTTTTAAATTTACCTCAATTGGAATTTGAAATAAGATTTGTAACCCAAATCAAAGAAGGACACCGCATCCGAAAATACAGCCTTGTATCCGAACCTAATCTCTTCCTTCTATTGCACCGAACCACCATTTTGAAATGGAATCAAAAGCCCACATAAAAAACCAAAGCAATGCCTTTTATTTCCTCACTATCACCAAAGGTGCGTATGGTAATATTTTTGTTCCTGCAAATAATTTATATTCAATTTTTTTTTTCTATTTCTATTTTCTAGAAGAGTTTCTAAGTAAAAGAACGCGTTTGGTAACTATACAAATCTTTTTCCTAGAATATATAAAGAACATAAATGCATTTGATATGACCCTAAAAATTTTGTTCCCAATTTTTTCATTTAATTATAAAAAAAATTGTGGAGACTTAACAATTGATGTTTGGATAAAACTGGAGTTTTGCAAGAATTTAACCGATCATGATAATTTAAGATAGCCTAAGAAAACCCAACTTATAGTTAGGCAAAGATGGATGGCTACAAATGACAACAAAGGGTCCAACTAGTTTATAACTCACAATATGAGGAAGTTGACAATATATTTTTGGGCATTACAATAAACAGATGCATAAAATTTTTGAGCTTTTTTAATTGCAAGAAAAAGAGCAATTGTTGCCTGGTGAAATAGGCAAGTGTCATGATTTATGAATTCTTTCGTACTTGTGACACTTATGAGTGGTGCTTGAGGTTAATGAGTGAAGAGTGAGGATGCAGAGGGGACGAACACAACTAGTCCGTGAGAGTGGCATTATGACGGTTAGTGCTAGGAGTTCTAGGATAGAAAGATTATATCACTTAGTAGCTCTGAAAACGGGATTGGCCTCCCATGCACAAACTGGTTGGGAGCTGATGCTGCTCTCCTAACGAGATCATGGTAGGCCGAAACCAATTGTTAAGCCTAAAGAGATTTGCTGCCTCACTCAATGGACTAGACGTCCGAGCGAAACTGGGCGTGGTATGATCGCGTACAAAAAAGCATTCACCGTATTGTTCGCTAGAACAACTATAAAAAGGAAGGCTGGTCTGGCGAATTCCACTCGTTAGGTGCCTCACGGGTCGTTCCACAGCCAAGGAAACTATCGGCTCATGACATATGGTATCAGAGCCAGAATCTCTTCAGTAAGTGGGTGAGTTGGAGAATCAGACTTCTCGCTCCAATGTGGGTTGAACTAAGAAGTACTAGTGGTCTACCTAGTCCTACAAGGGCAGAGAGTGAAATGCCAAGGCAAAAGTGCTCGGACAAAGCGCAGCTCTCTAAAGCCCTTAGGATGACAATGGAGGCACTAGAAAGAGTCAGTTCCTCGCCGAGCGGACAGTGGGTTCGAGAAGAACTGAATCCTCTCTAAATGGGGATAACGTTCTTGGATCGATCAGTGAATTCAAAGAAGAGGTCTACTGCCATGTTTTCAACAAAGAAAGAACCTCCATTTGGTTGGCTGGGGTCAAGATGCTTAGTAGGCAAAAATGGTGCTGCCAAAAGATGTGGTTGGCGAAAAATGCCACACTTGCCAAAGAAAGGGCAAGTGACCGAGAATGGCTCGAATAGTTGAGATCAAAAGAGGCTACCAATGGAGTAAAACCTGTTTTGTTGGGCGAGCATGACCATTTGAAGTGAAATCCCAAAAGTGGCGCATCGATGGTTAAGGGACGCAAGGAAGCGACAGAACAGATCGCAACGAGGGCATTGCGAAATTGAGTGGGGGAGAATGTCACGGTCCGTGAATTCTCCCGTACTTGTAACACTTGTGAGTGGTGCTTGAGGTTATCGAGTGAAGAGTGAGGATGCGGAGGGAATGAACACAACTGGTTCGTGTGAATGGCGTCAGGACGGTTGGTGCTAGAAGTTCTAGGATTGAAGGATTATATCACTAAGAAGCTCTGAAGGCGGGGTTGGCCTCCCATGCACAAACTGGTCGGGAGCTAACGCCACTCTCCTAACGAGGCCATGGTAGGCCGAAACTAGTTATTGAGCCTAAAGAGATATGCTGCCTCACTTAATGGACTAAATGCCCAAGCGAAGCTGGGCGTGGTATGATCTCATATAGAGAAGCATTCATCATATTGTTCGCTGGAACAGCTATAGAAGGAAGGCTGGCCTGGCAAATTTCGCTTGTTAGGCACCACACGGGTTATTCTACAATCAAGGAAACTATCGGCCCGTGACACAAGTATGAAACAACTGAGGATGGAACCAAATCTGAAGTCGGTGCCCTTATTTGCACAAACTCATCAAACCTTCGAGCAAATGACATTAGAAACCATAGAGCACAAGCTTATTTGACTACTATGAACACAAGACAAATGGTAATGCAAGACGTGTTCAAAACCATCTAATTTTCTATTGAAACAAAATTGCAAATGATCTCAAAGGATGTCTCAAATAGAATCTTAAAGGAAATAGACGTCTTCTCTCAGTAAAATCGCCAAGCCATCGCAACCTAGCATTGTCTCTAAAAGAAAATAGCATTCAAGAGTCCATATGATAAAACCCTACGAGCTTATTCAATTTTGAATCCAATTTCCATCAAAACTTTTTCACCTTTTTTTTTTTTTTTTTTTTATGTTAAACTAATTCCAAACAAGAATTAACACTAAAATCTAGTGAAACTACCCAAAATCTAAAAAAAAAAAAAAATTCCTAGATTTCTAAATTTTTTAGTTCTTTTAGTTTTTTATTCTGAAAACGGGTCTTGCCAATCTAGATATGGGTCTCACCCAAACCTTATGTCGATTATGTGAAGACAAGCATTAAGTTATGTTGAGCTTGTTTCTTTAAAATAACCTTATTTCCTATTTTTATTTTCGGGAACCAAAAAAGTAGATTTTTTTTTTTTACTTTGTATTTCTATTCCAAATCTATTCTATGGTCACTTTTTTTATTCCGGGTAATAAAAAAATTAATTGACCTACAAAAACAGATTTTAATTATTTTTCTATTCTAAGGAACAAAAGAATATAGAAATAGAAATTTTACCAAACACGTCCTCCACTGCCATCTCATTTGTTGTGACGATCAACATGTCCCTCTACTCGTGTCAGCGCTTCCTCATCAAGATCTTCTCCAAGTAAGCCCACATTGGCACTCTAAGCCACCACAAGGGCTTCAAGTGAAGTAGTTGGACATCTCTTTGACTAGGTTAAAGAAGTGGTGGGTCCCACTTGATTTTTATTTTTTTTAAAGGGGGAAATAAAAGGTTGAAAAATCAAAATAAAGCAAAGTGGACGCTCAACTAAGAGAGCCTAAACCAATTTGGGAAAGAGAAAGGAAAGAAGAGATAGAGAGAGGAAAAGAGAAGGAAGAAGAAAAGGAAGGAGATTTCACATGTGTATGCCTTTGGGACCTTGCCAAGCTAACTCAACTACGTAACAAAACGCCCAGTAAGTGTTCACACCCCTCATTCATCCAATTTGAGATAGCTAGTATAAACACCTAGAGGGGGGTGAATAGGTGCACAATCAATTTATCGAAATACGGAAGCAATTCTTGGCAAACGATAGAAATGTAGTTTACTATTGATTGACAAAATGAAATACGATCAAAATAAAGAAGGTAAGGGAGAGAAGATTGAACACAGGATTTATAGTGGTTCGGCTTAATCCAAGCCTACGTCCATTCTTCCGCACTGACAGCCCACCGGCTGGATTTCACTATGAACAAAAAAGAAGTTACATCACTGTTTTTCCTTGATTCTACAGTGTAGATGTTCTATCACACCTCCTCAAGGTTTCTCACAAATATAGACTCTCTTTTGTATACAAGTATTCGCTCAAAGGAATTGTCTAAACAACAAGGAGCTTCAGACTTTGGAATTCTTCTATCGCGCACACCTCAACAACTTAGAACGTCTTCCTTATATACTCCTTTATGCCATCATACCCGTTGGCACTTACCAAAGGAATTCCTCCAATCTAGCCGTTGGACGGAATCAATTAGGAAGATCATTCGGGCTATTAAAGGAACGTGTCGATAGCCCATCAATCATGTTCGTCCATACAATCAGGATCTCGGTTTCCATAAGTAGAACCTTCCAAGAATATTTAGGCAATCATCGATTCCTTAATCTTCGAGTCAATCTCGATCAATCAAAGAATTCCGTTGTGTCTTTTCCAGCCACGAGATCTTCTCCAGTTGATAAGGTCAAGCCCTTAACGAAACATCCAGTTCTGGATAACCTTTCTTCAACGGATTAGAGACTATCAATGAGGATAGACTTTGAGTCTTGAGTTTGGCTGTCCGGAGGTCTTCAGACTTTAAATAGCAGAGTCTGCAAACCTTCAAACTAGACTGATGGAAACGTTTTGTCAGCTTCAAAACACTTCAAGAAGATTTCTCCAACAATCTCCCCCTTTTTGATGGTGACAAAACTTTCCTGCAGATTTGGACAACTTTGACCTGCAAAACATTTCTCAAACACATATGCATATCTTATAAAGATAAATGGCTAAATGAATAACACTAGAATATGCAACCACAGAAAATAGGTTAGTCTAATAAGTGATAAAGCTATCCATAAGATACCAATGATAGTTAATAAAAGCAGTCAAGTCCAAGTCTAGTTCAATTCTCATCCAAACACAAAAACAAAGTTAAACAAACAGAGTTTGAAACATCAAAACAATCCAACAAACAGTCCAACAGACTACACGATTAAAAATCAAGTTGTTCAAATCTTGCATCTCTCCCCCTTTTTGTCAGCATTTAAAAAGGTTGAGATGAAAATGAAGTCAAGATTGCTTGGGAACGCGGACAAGCTGAAAATCTCCCATAGATTGAACGATGCCTTCCAGCCTTTTCAAGTCTTCCTTCAATTGTGCAATCTCCTCACCCTTGGCATTGGCCTGAATCTGAACAAAGAGGGCTTGGATTTGATCATTCAATGAACATGAAGAAACTTGACTCGCGGTTTGCAAATTTTGAACCTCGCATCCCAAGGCATAAATTTGACCTCGCATTTCCATTAGAATATCCATGATTCTGCGAAAATCGGCTGGGTTGTCGGTCTGTGTACTAGCTTCAAAGACGTTCGCAGATGATGGCATATCAGAATAATCTCGCAGGTTTGGCGATGAAACTTCATGACCTTCTTCTGGAAATTGAGAGGCATAAACATCCTCTGGGTCTGCAGGTGATCGACTGACTCCTTCACTCGCATCAGGATATGAGGACTTCCCTCCTTTCTCTTGATCTCCCCCTGTTTCCATGCCTACAGGTGGAGAGGAGTGTTCCTCAGGTTCTCCTTCTTCTCGTCTTTCTTCCTCAGGTCTTTCCTCCTCTGCTTCTTTTTCACCAACTGCTCTTTCTTCTTCCTTCTCTTCTTCTTCTCGACCTTCTCTTTCCTTTCCTTCTTTCTCATGATGTTCCATTGACTCTGGAACAGTGCGACTTAGCTTCTTCAAAGCTATGGTCGAAATGGTAAGGTCATCATCTCCTTCATCTTCCACAATAAGAGCTCTCCTTTTTGGTTTTGAAGTAACTAAGGGCTTCTTTCCTTTCCGTTTTGAAGAAGAGATTTGATGAGCTTTGACTGGAGTTTTCTCCTTGAATTTCTCCAACTCCTTGTTTAGTTCCTTCAGACGCATTTTGGTCACCATCTTCAGTCCTACCACCATATGATCGCACGATCAAACACAAAAGATTTGCGGAGGCTGAATATTCAGATGTCTAAATAACTTCGTCACAAGGCTTGGGTAAGGAAGTTGACATATGTCCTTCGTCATCGCTCTATACATGTGAAACATGATAGTGTGAGGGAGAGAAAACCTTTTCCCAGTGAGGATGGCATACATCAGCTTTGCCTCTGAGCTTGAAACATTAGTCTTGGAGGTTGATTTCGGTCAGAGGCAATTGATCACAATCTTGTGAAGCAAGATGTTGAATGCACTCATCCTCAAGTAGGTGATCTTCTCCTCTGTTCTCCTATCCTTCACCAGTTTCAGTGTGACCCGAGCAATGGAAGCTTTGATCGGTTGATAATTTCCTCTTTCAACTCCTAACACATCTGCCAGAATATCCATATCCACAACATAGTCTTGATCTTTAACACTAAAAGAAAATCTATTCGCATCCAAAAAGCTAAGATTTGAATAGAAATATGCAGTTAGTTCAACATAGGCCTCTGTAGTGTCGGAGCAGAACCTTTCAAGTTGAAGATAACTGAACTTTTCCCTCAAGTTCATGTTCACAGCATCCAGGAAGTCAAAATCCACACTTCTAGGGTTTATTACCCCACGCTTCAGCAATTTCAAGTACAAATCCTTTTGTTCCTTCGATCTGAACAAATCTCCCCTTTTTCCTCGACTTTCAACCGCAATACCTATTCTCGGTTGAAATTGACTGTACAATTTGTCATCATCATTCCCATCTACAGAATTTGGTCCATAATCACGAGGATCACTCGGGATATTCGCAAGAGTTTCCTCAGCCAACCCTTTACGAGCAATTCCCAAACTTTCCATTCTTCGCAGAAAGATATATTCGTTCCTATATCCTTTGTCTTTAAGAAAATCATCGACATATTTCAAGGGAGTACGAGTTGCTTTTAAGGCACGATACAGCTTATAAATATGAGCGGGCTTTTGAACTCTTACTGGATCTGCATCCTCAATGATTTGATCCTCTTGTTGATGATCAACGCCTTGAGGACTAGATGGAGGAGAATGACGCTGCTGAGAATGTTGTGGGCTCGGTTGCTGTTCTGGAGACACTTCTTCTTCGGTGAGATCGAAGTGCGTAGGCCCTTCACTCATTCGCCGTGGTCCCCTGCTTGCGATTCTCGAAGACTTTCTTGAAGATGACATCTTTCTCAGTTTTTGGAAGATTCCTTGCTTGACTTTTCCAAGAAAGATGACAACTTTTTGAAGATTAAACAAGGGAAGAAAATGGGAATGGAGGATCGATGCTTTCTAGGGTTTCTAAGAGTAAAGTGAAGAGGAATCGACAGTGCATGATCGGTTAAAAAGAGAGATAAGCGAACCGTCACAAAGGAAATAAAGAAATGCCTTTTCAAAATAACTGTCTTTTTCCGCGAAAATAGTCATTTCAAAAATAACTTCCTTTTTGAAAATGAAACGATGCAATAAATAAGTCGATTAAATATAGTAACAATTTAAATACAGTCTGACAATCGTACCTCTTCAAGATAAGATTCAGAGAGAGAGAGAAAAAGACTTACGGTCGATGGTCGTACCAAGATTAACTTACGATTTAAAGTCTTGTATGTCCGAGTCCGAAAGTCTTTAGATTTTGATTTCCTCATACTTTAAAATGTTGAGTTTGGAACGAATGGTTTCAAATTGATTTTTCTCCAAAGGCTTTGTGAATATATCCGCCAGTTGGTTATTTGAATCAACATATTGGATTGAAACATCTCCATTTTGAACATGGTCTCTAATAAAGTGATTTCGAATCTCTATATGTTTTGCTCTTGAGTGGAGAATTGGATTTTTGGTGAGGTTGATAGCGCTGGTGTTGTCGCAATTAATCTCCGTGCATGAGTCTTCAATTTCAAAGTCTCTTAGCTGCTGTTTTATCCACAAAATTTGTGAATAACAACTTCCGAGAGCTATATCGCTTCGTCAGAGAGAGCTACCGTACTTTGCTTTCTCGGAAAACCAAGACACCGTCCCCGCTTCCAAGTAGTTGACAAGTACCCGAGGTGCTCTTTCTATCAACTCTGCATCCAGCAAGGTCTGCGTCTGAATATCCAAGAAGAGTAAAGTCTCCCCTTTTTAGATACCAGAGACCAAAGCTTGAAGTTGATGAAACATATTTAATAATACGCTTCGCAGCATTCAAATGAGATTCTTTTGGGTCTGATTGAAATCTGGTACAAATGCAAACACTAAACAAAATGTCAGGTCTAGAAGCAGTAAGATAAAGAAGTGATCCGATGATACTCCTGTACAACTTTTGATCGACTTTCTTTCCTTCTTCATCTTTGTCTATCTTCAAGGAACTTGACATTGGTATGTCGGTCTTTTTGCAATTGTCCAGTCCAAAATTTTTGACAAGATCATTTACATACTTTTCTTGATGAATGAAAGTTCCTTCCTCCAATTGTTTTATTTGAAGTCCAAGAAAGAAGGTTAACTCACCCATCATGCTCATTTCAAATTCATCCTGCATAGTCTTACAGAATTTCTTGTACAGACTTTCATTAGATGATCCAAAAATAATATCATCGACATATATTTGAACAAGTAGAAAACTTTTGTTTTCTCTTTTAATAAAAAGAGTAGTGTCTACTTTACCTTTAACAAATCCATTTCGAATTAAAAACTTACTTAATCTGTCATACCAAGCTCGAGGTGCTTGCTTTAAGCCATACAAAGCCTTTTTGAGTCCGAATACCGAGTCTCGGGTTTCTTTGGGTCTTCAAACCCGGTGGTTGTTCCACATAGACTTCCTCACGGATGAATCCATTTAGGAAAGCACTTTTGACGTCCATTTGAAATAACCTGAAATTTTTATGACAAGCAAATGCAAGTAATAAACGAATTGCTTCTAACCTTGCTACCGGTGCATAAGTCTCGTCATAGTCGATCCCTTCTTCTTGTGTGTATCCCTTGGCCACGAGTCTAGCATTATTTCTTATGACTTTTCCTTTCTCATCCATCTTGTTTCTGAAAACCCATTTAGCTCCAACAATTGATTTACCTTTTGGTTTAGGGAGTCGGCTCCCGAGACATCATTAACTCGAATTGTCCGAGTTCTTCTTGCATAGCTTCAATCCAGCTTTCATCGGATAAAGCTTCTTCTATGCTCCCGGGTTCTATTTCAGAAATAAGAGCCACAAAGACTAGACTCTTCTCGCCTTTTGGATCTTGTGCGGATTCCTTCATTGATGTCGCCAATAATAAGATCTTTGGGATGACTGGACTTATGTTTCCAGTTGCTGGTTAATTTATCAGATTGATGATCACTTCCTTCACTTGAATCTTCAATAGTCACTTGTTGCTGGTCCTTCAAAGTCTAAAATTTTGCTTCTTGAGATTTAGACTTTATAGAGTCTTGAGAGTTGATCTTTTGAAATGAGTCTGAATGGATTCATTTTGTGTAGAATCTTGGAATTTGACATTCATTGATTCTTCCACTGTTTGAGTCTTCTTATTGTAGACTATGTATGCCTTGCTTGCGGTTGAATATCCAAGGAAGATGCCTTCATCTGACTTTTCTTCAAACTTACCAACTTGATCATTTGCATTTTTCAGTATGAAACATTTGCATCCAAATACATGAAAATATGAAACAATAGACTTCTTTTCTTTAAATAGTTCATAGGGGTTTTTTCTAGAATAGGTCTTAGAAAAACTCTATTGATAATATAACATGATGTTGAAACCGCTTCAGCCCAAAACCGTAAAGAAATATTACTTTCAATTAAGAGAGTTCTAGCTATTTCTTGAAGAGATCTATTTTTCCTTTCCACAACTCCATTTTGCTCTAGAGTATATGGAGAAGAGAACAAATGCTGAAAACCATATTCTTCACAAAATTTGGCAAAATCTTGATTTTCAAATTCACCTCCATGGTCTGTTTTTATACTTGAAATAACATACCCCTTTTCATTTTGAACCTTCTTAGCAAATTTTTCAAAGTAAGAGAAAGTTTCAGACTTACTTGCCAAGAAATATACCCAAGTAAATCGTGAGTAGTCATCCACAGTTACTAGGCAATATTTCTTACCTCCAATGCTCTGCGCTCTAGTTAGTCCGAAGAGATCCATATGCAAGAGTTGCAGTACACGGTTAGTGGAAACTTGATTTATTGGCTTAAAAGAATTTCTTACATGTTTTCCCAATATACATGATGTACATAGATTAGACTTTTGGTATGATAAATTGGGTAGACCACGAACAAGTTTCTTTGCTGAGATCTTGGCTATCTGCTTCATGTTGACATGCCCAAGTTTTTTGTGCCATAAGTTTGCTTCATCTTGGATTGAGATTAGACATTGCGATTCATCTGGTTTCACGTCCAAGAGGTAGATATTTCCATGTCTTCGACCCATGAATGACTGAGTAGAGTCTTTACTGGTTCCTGAACAAATACCCTCTTGAAAGTTGATTTTAAAACCGACATCACACAGTTAACTGATACTGAGTAGATTGTAATTAAGCCCTTCAACTAAAGAAACATTGCTTATAGTGAGGTTCCCAATCTTTACAGTTCCAAATCCCACTATTTTTCCTTTGCTGTTTCCTCCAAATGATACTTTTCCACCATTCACTTGAACAACTTTATGAAGCAATTTGAGTCTCCTGTCATGTGTCTAGAGCATCCACTATCCAGATACCATTTCACATTTTTTCTTGACAGTGACCTGCATTTAAAAAGAAACTCAAGCTTTCTTTGGTACCCATATTTTCTTGGGTCCTTTTGAGTTAGTCTGATATACGGTTTTTGCCCAAACTTTATTGACAGGTGTCCAAACCATAGGACATTCTTTCTCAAAATGATCTGCACTATTGCATTTTGAACATCTAAGAGCATTGCGACCTACTGGTTTTACAAAGTTTCTTTCAAAATGATTTTTGTAAGCATTTCTTATGGGTCTTTGTTTAATTCTTTCTTTTACTTTAGGAAAATCGATTAAAGGAATAGTTTCAACGGTCATTCCCAAACCAGATTTATTGAAATAAGGTCATTGAACAGAAAGTATTTTCTCCGCTTTTTCAGATCCTAGAGAAAATCTTTTGGAAATATTTGAAATATCATTTTTCAAAAATGCATTTTCTTTTAAAAGATTATATTTACTTTCTCCGAGAGAGGAAACATCCTAGTCTAAGCATTTCACTTTTTCTTCCAAAACATTCTCTTGTTGTTTTAAAGCAGAATTTTCTTTTTTGAGTTCGGAAATTCTTTTAAGAGAAGTCTTAAGACTAAAACATAATTCATCAATGTATTTTGAAAATTTAATAGGGATTTTGAAATTACTTACCTCGAATTCACTTTCTAAATCTGAATCAGTCTCGGAGTTCGATTCTGAGTCTGATTGTGCCATTAGACATATATTGGCATAATCATCATCACTATCTTCACACTCCGTATCACTCCAGGTTTCAGCTTTGAGAGCTTTTCGATACCTTTCAGTTTTTCATTTCTTCTTCCTCGAAGAGGACAAGTTGGGTCTGATGTGTCCATTTTTCTTGCATTCAAAGCAGACTACATCTTTGTTTGATTCATCATCTTCAGAAGACTTGGTCTGTTGCTTTTGAAAACTTTGTTTCCTTGAATTGAATCTTCTTCCTTTTCTATTCAGCTTTCTGAATTTTCTTATCATGAGAGCAAGTTCTTCATCATCCATGTCGTCTTCAGAATCTGTTACATCAGAGTCATCATTAGATTTTAATGCAATAGATTTCTTACCTTTAGGATCTTCGTCTTCATTAATTCGTTCCACTTCATAAGACTGAAGAGTCCCAACCAACTCATCGACAGACAGTGGCATGATTCTTTGGGTCTCTCAGATTGAGGTCTTTATATGATTCAAATCCTTGGAGAGTCCACGCAGTAGCTTGTTCACTTTCATGGGATCAAAAATTGGTTGATCTTGATTTTCAAGACCATTCACGATTTCTGTAAAATGACTAAACATGTCAGTTATAGATTCTCTTGGTTTCATTCTGAAGGCTTCGTATTAACCGAGAAGAATGTTGATTCTAGTCTCTTTCACTCGATCGATTCCTTCATAAGTAATGTGTAATATATCCCAGACTTCTTTGGTTGTATCACAAGAAGATATTCTGTTATATTCAGTAGGTGATAAAGCACAATATAAAGAGTAAATTGCTTTTGCATCAAGAGCTTGTCTCTTGATTATCTCTTCCTGACTCATTTCGCTGGACTCAACAGTGTCCTTTCCTCTTTCTGAGACAAATGCAGCTTTAGGAATGATTCCTTTTTCTACAACGTCCCATTCCAGAGGATCCTTTGATCTTAAGAACGCCTTCATCTTGTTCTTCCATATGTTGTAGTCATTTCCATCAAAGTAAGGCGGTCTGGTGTTGCTTTGCCTTCTACCAGCCCTGGAGCCAACATACTAGCCATGGATCTTTTACTCTGAAGTAAAACACTTCAAACAAAGTGAGTACACGAGCTCTGATACCAATTGAGATAGCTAGTATAAGCACCTAGAGGGGGGGTGAATAGGTGCACAATCAATTTATCGAAATACGGAAATAATTCTTGGCAAACGATAGAAAGGTAGTTCACTATTGATTGACAAAATGAAATACGATCAAAGTAAATAAGGTAAGGGAGAGAAGATTGAACACAGGATTTATAGTGGTTCGGCTTAATCCAAGCCTACGTCCACTCTTCCGCACTGACAGCCCACCGGCTGGATTTCACTATGAACAAAAGAGAAGTTACAGCACTGCTTTTCCTTGATTCTACAGTGTAGATGTTCTATCACACCTCCTCAAGGTTTCTCACAAATATAGACTCTCTTTTGTATACAAGTATTCGCTCAAAGGAATTGTCTAAACAATAAGGAGCTTCAGACTTTGGAATTCTTCTATCGCGCACACCTCAACAACTTAGAACGTTTTCCTTATATACTCCTTTATGCCATCATACCCGTTAGTACTTACCAAATGAATTCCTCCAATCTAGCCGTTGGACGGAATCAATTAGGAAGATCATTCGGGCTATTAAAGGAACGTGTCGATAGCCTATCAATCATGTTCGCCCATACAATCAGGATCTCGGTTTCCATAAGTAGAACATTCCGAGAATATTTAGGCAATCATCGATTCCTTAATCTTCGAGTCAATCTCGATCAATCAAAGAATTCCGTTGTGTCTTTTCCAGCCACGAGATCTTCTCCAGTTGATAAGGTCAAGCCCTTAACGAAACATCCAATTCTGGATAACTTTTCTTCAACGGATTAGAGACTGTCAATGAGGATAGACTTTGAGTCTTGAGTCTGGCTGTCCGGAGGTCTTCAGACTTTAAATAGCAGAGTATGCAAACCTTCAGACTAGACTGATGGAAACATTTTGTCAGCTTCAAAACACTTCAAGAAGATTTCTCCAACACAATTGAAGTTTTTTCAAGTTTAAGGCTCACATTTGGGGTCGGGGTAAGTATAACACAATTACTAATACTTTTATACGGCACTTACTTAAGTATCAAAACTTTCCTTTTCGCTCACTTGGATGTCAAATTGGAGTAAAATTGCTCACTTAGTTTCATTTCCGACCAAACGTCCTACGTGGATTTTTTTTAATGATTTTTAATTTTTCTAATGATTTTCGATTCCAACGTGGATATTTAGAAAAATAAGTGGAGTTTCTCTTTAATAGAGATGACGTCGTTTCGTACTCTCTCTCTCTCTCTCTCTCTCTCTCTCTCTCTCTCTCTCTCTCAAGAGAAACGAATCTTATTTACCTTTTTGTGCATAGTCATGATATTTATGTATATGTTGAACATAATTACAATGAAGAAAATGAGCAAGCAGTGTTAGAAGCTATTATTGAAACCCAGACTAATGTTGGAGTTGTTTTGGAAGGACATGTGAGAGCAAATAACACCATAAATTTACATATACGATTTCTGTTAGAGATATTTCAGCATCTTAATGATACTGGAGGCATATTTGATGGTAAAGATACACTTGTTGAAGAATCGACTAGAATAACCTTAAGTTCCTAGAAGATTACATTCTCCAACAATGAATATGATGAAACACTTGTGCATATCATTTGCACAAGTGATGTTGACGATGAGGATATCTACAAGTAAGGAAAGAAGTTAGGGCATTCAAAGAAAGGAAAAAAGCACCAATTAGGCCAGTGGATGAAGGCATTGCAGTAAACAGGGATGTAGGAGCTCATGTAGCTGATGGTAATGATTTTGTTCATGGGGAAAGTGGTCATGATGATGGGAGTAACCATGAGGATGATGATGAAGTGGTGCAATGCAACATAGAAAGAGAAGTCTTTATCCTTCTTATGATTCAACTGTTACAAATCTCACCTTTTATGTATTAATGACATTTGATGATGCCAAACAATTCAAAGATGCTATTGTCAGGTACTCAATCTCTTAACAATGAAATATTAAATTTGTTAGAAATACCAACAATTTTATTACAGCGAAGTGTGCACAAGGTAATTGTCCATAAACAATATATAGTGCATTGAGTAAGAAAAGTAGTTCATTCCATATCCGGTCAAAATAGGTGGAGCATACCCATGGTATTGTATTTGAAAATAAAAGAGTGAGCAGTGTGTGGTTGGCAAAGCACTCATTATACATATGGATTATTCGATGGATAAATATGCCGAAATGTATGTAATCTAGGTAGTATGCTTAAATGGTGTTCCTATCACCATCACATCGAATCGAGACTCGAGATTTACCTCAAATTTTTGGCGAGGTTTCCAAATTGTATTAGGGACTAAGCTTTAGTTTAGCACTACCTTTCATCCGTAGACAGACGGATGAACAAACAGAAAGAGTAATCCAAATACTAAAAAACATGTTGAGAGCGTGCGTGATTGATTTTAAAGGAAATTGGGATGAGAAGTTACATATGGTGGAGTTCACATATCACAATAGTTTCAAGCAAAGTATCGGTATGGTTCCCTATGAGGCACAAAACATAAGAATTTGTAGGACTCCTATCTGCTAGAATGAGGTGGGTGAGAGAAAACTAACAGGACCAAAGTTGGTACAAGCTACTACGGATACGGTAAAAATTATTAGAAATAGACTCGAGATAGCCCAGAGTCGACAGAAAAGTTACGCGGATAAGCATAAAAGACCGTTAGAATTTAACGTGAGAGATCACGTATTTTTAAAGGTATCCTCGATGAAGGGTATATCACAATTTGAAAAGAAATGTAAGTTGAGTTTGAGGTTTGTTAGACCTTTTGAGATCCTTGAAAGGATAGGGGATCTGGCCTATCGATTGGCATTGCCCCCTAAATTGTCAAATCCACATGATGTCTTCCATGTGTCAATGATAAGGAAGTATCATCCTGACCCTACTCATGCACTTGTGTTGGAGAAAGCTTCTTTACTGTTTTGAAGTTGACAAAACATTTCCAGAAAGTCTAGTCTGAAGACTTCTAGAATCTAGGATCAAAGTCTGAAGACTACCAGACTTTAGATTCAAAGTTTGTCCACACTAACAGTTTCCAAACTGAAGAGTGAAGACTTATCCAGATGCGAGATTATCTTTATTTCTTCAAGGATTCAATTCGTATGGCTTACGGATAATCTTATGGCTAGATATAGCACCTATATGATTGATTATCTTTATTGAAATCAATTATAATAATCAAATCTTTTGGAAGGCAATCAAATTTGGAAAGGAAACCAAGATCATGATTGTATGGGCGAAAAGGATTGACAGGTTTTCACCTTAATCTTTAAATGACTCGAGATCTCGTTGATTGATTCTGTCCAACGGGTAAATTAGAAGAATTCCTTTGGAAAGTGCCAACGGTCGTGATGGCATGAATGAGTATGTAAGGCGGATTCTCTAGTTGTTCAATAAAGTGCGTGAAAGAAAATTTTCAAAGTCTGAAACTTCCTAGTTCCTTGCTAATTCACTAAGCTCAAAGTTATTTACAAAAGAGAGAAACTCATAGTGAGACTTTGTGAAAGACCAGTAAAGACTCTTCACTGTGAAGTCGTGATCACAAGACCATAAAATCTCTTTTGAATTCTTAGTGAAATCCAGCCAATAGGCTGTCAGCATAGGAGAGTGGACGTAAGCTTGATCTAAGCCGAACCATTATAAACCTTGTGTTCTTATTTTCTTCCCTCAACTTCTTTATTTTGATTAGTAGCTTTATTTATCTATTCAAGTTTAAAAATATTAAAGTCTAAGTTCGTCTGTGTTTTTCTACAAGCAATTATTACTTTTGAATCTTGCAAGAATTTTTATTACACCTATTCACCCCCTCTAGATGTTATTACTAGCCCTTTCAACTTAATTATGAGATTATCGAAGTAGATGAAAAAATGAGAACCTAGAGGAGCCGATGTAGATACTAGATCGGAAGGAGCAAGTCCTCCGGACGAAGGTGATCTCACTAGTTAAAGTCTTGTGGCGACACCACAACGTGAAAGAGGCTACATGGGAAAGCGAGAAGGAAATGAGGCAAAAGTACCATCATCTTTTCAATGAGACGTGAGATGCGCTCAATTTCAAGGATGAAATTCTTTAAGGATGGGAGATTTGTGATATCCGGAATTCGCCCGAGCCTTGAGTATGTAACGGTCCATGCCACGTCGACAAGTTTGTCATCGGGCTACGTCTTTAGCACCATTCACGGCCACCGTTTCATCACCACCATCACCGTATGGGATTGTCACACCTCATCATGTCCTTGCAACATCACCTCATTTAAATTTTCTTCACGAAACACCACAAGAGAGACCAATGTTCACCCTCATTTGTACGTTGCCAAATTGAGTCCCATGCAAACTTTCCTGCCAACCAATGCACACGTCCGATGCAATCAACGAAAAGGAAAGGTTGACCCCGAAACTGCCCCACATCAACCGCTTGTTCATCATGCAAAACCGAAGACCTTGACCACAGCATCTTCGGCCACGTTTTTTCTTCTCCTTCGGCCAAATAAAGGAGGACTTGGGCTAAGTGCGGCCACATCCTTGCATGAGACATGCAAGGTGTCTCACGCCCACAATTGCTTCTTTGGACTGCTTCTCATCTTGCTGCCACGAAGTCTCCATTTTGTTGACTCAATTAGTCAATCAGCAGAGCGCACGAAGTAGAAGGAGACCGCTCCTTCTTCTTCCTCGGCGACCCCAGCCGCGACCGCAGCTCACATTTCGCGGATTTGAGGCAAGTGGAGGTCTTGTTGTTCTATATTGCGTGGTATTGCCTTACTCTGGTTTCATTCTAGGATTCAGACAAAATTGGGGTCGGATGCTTCGAGCTATCGTATATTTGAGTCTGTTTTTGGCGAGTTGAGCTGGATTAAGTGTGGATTCGCCTTGTTGTGCATGTGACGACTGTCAGCACGGTCGACACTGGTTCGGGTGTGAGGTTGTGGGTCTTATCGATCATCGAATAGTTAGGACTGGTTTTTCGTATGGTCGAGTCATTGCTGGTCAGTCCGGTCCCGTTACGGTCTTGTTTGGAGTTGAAGCAATTGGTGTGTACCATAATGTTAGGACGATTCGGCGTTGTTTTGCCTAGGGTTCGGATGCTAGGATTCCTTAGGTGAGTCGTTGGAATTGAGTCGGCTATAGAATAGCACAAGCTCCGATTAGAACATTGGCTTTGGTCTTCTACGTCCATAAGGGATTCGGTCTAGGTTTATGGGATGGCATCAATAAAATCTTTAGGTGTTGCGCCATGGATGGAATTGATATTGTTGCCGTTGGTCTATTGTGGCGACGATGCCCCGGGTGTCAAGACGCTTGGAGGGGCGTGAGAATGGTGCCCTTTAGATGTCTGGGGAATGCGATTGAGCTTCGGAGGTCTTCGCGATACCAGGTGGAGTGCGAGATGCCTAGAGGTGTAACGTGACATGCTCCGGATGCCCGGGGACTGAAACAAGAAACCAAAGGTCCTCGTGATGCCAGGTGGGATGCGAGATGCCTGGAGGGGTGCAACACGGGTCCCTCTGGAACATGGCGGCAATTAGAACCAAAGTCAAATTGAGTATTGAATTCTCCATAATGTCTATTTACTTTCTGGTGTGTTGTTTTGTGAAATTCCTTTAGAGTCATGGTAATTCAAGTTATTTTGACTTCCCTACATCACATGTTTAGGATCCCGTCGTATGAGTAATGGTAGACTTATGTAATATGGTCTAACAAGCTTTCATTTGCTGAGTGATTGTACTCACCCCTTGTGGGATTATTACATTTCAGAGACGTAGTCATGCTGCTCCAACCCACGTCTTCCACCATGCTCTACGGCATCCCTATGGACCTTAAGTGAGATCAAGTGGAGCATGTGGACCCCGACTTCCCAAACGTCATGTTCATCCGGATCACGGTGATCCTTACGGTAAATGCCGGTCTCACTATGGGCCCCATGCTGATGGAGTTCATAGCATTAAACGCCCGAGTCAATAGGCGTACAGTGGGGCCGCTTCCAGTTTCAGATGACGATGACAACAGTTTGAGTGGAGTCGAGTAGGCAGAGGACTTGAGGAAGGATGGTAGCATTTTTGGACAACCAGGGTGTGATATAAAGACGACTGTGTGAATAGACTGCAAGGGGGTCAGACAAAATTTTGGGTTAGCTAGAAAATGGGACCTTTTGGCCTTGATGTACCGACTAGAGTCGTCCAAAATATAAATAAATAAAAGTGTCTAGTTTTATATTTCATGTGCGTCATTTTAAGTTGTAATGGGATATTCGATACATGCTTCCGCAATGAAAAGTATAATAAGGACAAGGAAATGCCGTGGCGACCCCGACGAGTCGAGGGTCGTCACATTTATAGCGTTGTAGAGCCATGGATTTTGATGGGAGCCATTTAGGCACAATGATTTTATTGAAGTAAGATTTTAGGGTTTTGCGAGCAAGTTTCGAGTTGAGTTTAGGTTTAAGTAATCACTTCGAGTGAGCAATTTGTCAGTGCATTGGAGTTGATTTGTTAGCATTAAGGCGTAGTTTAGTCATTTCGTAATCGAAGTAGATTTTATTTGATTTTAACATTATTCCTTGATTATTTGATAGAGCCACAAGTTTGACGATACGAGTATCGTTTATTGTTTGGCCATAGGCGACAAGGTGAGTTGCGCTATATCTTCATTCATACTTTTAGGTTCCTTGGTTAGCAGCCAATAAAGCGAGAGCGCTGTCAATGGGAAACTTTTGGGAGTGGTATCTTTGCGTATGACTTAAGAAAGTTGTGTATTTGTATTTAGTTGTTACTAATTGTTAGGTTGGCTGAGTTCTAGTTATTTGTGTTCTTTTTGGTGGATTATAGAAACTATGATGTTGTAACCAGCTTGTTGATTTATCTAATATGTATATATGGTTTGAGATATATATGTTGATATCGGGTTGTTGTTTATATTTGGAGCTACATCCTTCATGTAGAAGGATAGTTGTGTCATCCTTATTATTGTAGTTTTAGGTTGTGACATCTTTTAGTATCAGAACTCAAGTTTTGATCTTTCTAGGTATAGATAGGGGATGTTATGAGATTGAGTGATGGATTTTAGTGCGTTAGTCTTTTAGCTATTAAGGTGTTATTTCATTCTTGGATTAAGTGATCATGCATATTGACTTAAAGACGCTTGTCTTGCTTCGTATGAGTAACAAAGGCAAGTGAATCACTACCCTTTACACAAGAAATATGCCTCAAGCTTCTCGAGGTGTGGTTTTAAGGAGAAGACTAGAGGACCAATTGATAGGTGTCTTTACCTACCTAAACCATGGAAGAGAACCATAAGCCATCTCCTTCGAATGAATTCGAGCAGGTGATGATTCATTGATGTCGTCAAGCGAAATAATTAAGTGGAGATGGAGTTACTAGCTCAAGCACCTTTATGTAATTCAAAAGGTGAAACCACCTACTATGTTATGAAAGCTAATCCTCTCACGGCTAAGTGTTGAATTAAAAAGATTGATGGGATCTTTAGAGACGAGTGTTTTCTCGAGGATTGGAAGATTAACTTTGCCGCCCAATATTTGGAGGGTGAAGTAGAGTTTTGGTGGGATGGAATGAAGCCAACTCTTGGAGGTAGGGATGCTACTATATCTTGGGAGAACTTTATGAAAACTTTCAACGCTTAATTCTTTTTAGTGTCATTCTAGGCCAAGATGAAGGGTGATTTTGAGTATATATCTCAAGGTGACTTCATAGTTTTGGAGTATGCAATCCACTTTAATCAGTTGAGTAGATTTGTAGAGCATTTTGTGGCTAAGGATGAAAATAAGGCTGATCCTTTCTAAAGAGGGCTCCGACCTAAAAATAATTCTACACTCACACGTTTAGTACTTACAACTTATAAAGACGTGCTGGAACAAGCAATCAAAGTGGAACAAAGTATTTTGAAGCACGACACTGAAGGAGCACCACAGCCCAAGAGGTTTAAGCCGCAAATATATAGGATAGTTATACCGATGGTAGTGGAAAGTGAAAAGGTTTCAGTTGACCAAGATAATTTTGAAATTCGAGTAATCAAGGCCCTGTAATATATGTGGAAGGTATCATAGCAGTGAGTATCGCCAGAAAGTAGGAGTGTGCTTCTTATGTGGGAAAACAGGACGCATGCAGCGACATTTTCTTACACAAAGAAATTCTACCGTTGACAATAAAGCATGATATTTGTGCAGGCAACAAGGGCACCTATCACACAATTGTTCCATGCGGAGGAACGACCCTTCAATTGGTAGGCCCCAAGAGAACTAATAAAGACAAAGTACAAGTAGTAAAGTTTTTGCAATAATGAAGGAGGATGCGGCAGCATCTAACGCAATTGTTGTAGGTAATATTTCTATTGCCTCGCAATATGCTTATGTGTTATTTGATCCCGGTACTACGCATTTCTTCATTTCAATTAAATTTGCAAAGAAACTTGACATGTTGCCTGACCCTCTTGAATATGAATTGCATATTGATACTCCTACTAGCAATTTCTTGGTTGCTCATCATGTGTTCAAGACATGTGTGCTTCAAATTGATAATGTTGAAATGTCTGTGGATCTAGTAGAGTTAAATATTCAAAATTTCAATGTTATTATAGGGATGGGTTGGTTATCTACATATCGTGATACTGTTGGTTTTTTTTTCAAAGAAAGTGATATTTAAACTTCCGAATCAACTCGAATTCTCTTTTCGAGAAATTGTAAAGACACTTTTTCTAGGTTGATCTCGTTACAAGCAATGAGACTTTTGAGAAAAAGACTATACGCGCATCGATAAAAAAAAAAAAAAGCCCCAACTCATTTAATCGAAAACGGAATCAAAAAATCAAATGTCACAATAAGCGATATAAAAATGCTTGCACCGAGATGCTAACTAATGAATTCAGCAGTTACCTTCGACTGAAAAAACATCTACTAAACTAGGTGGTAATTGGGAATTGCTAGTCGGTGTTATGTTGCCCATCTCATTCTTGGATAGTAACTATAAGTCTAATCAGATCATATATTAAAAGGTATCAAATTCATCCAAAAAAGATATCTTTATTTGATAAGATCCAGCTAATTGAACATGGATGATATCGCCTAATTTTGTTGTTATGACAATCATAAAGATAGCTCATTCATCAACTCAAGTTTATTTTTGTTGAAATATTACACATCGTTTGACTATACCATGAATTTAAATATCTCACTTCTTGCATTCCGTGCATCTCCTTACATGGCGAGATTTTTGTTTCTCCTAATATTATCCGATGTCAAAAATTGAGTCATTTCCTCGAGTAAGTCTTTATTTGGCTGGAACACTGTTAGATCGCTCGTAAAAAATCATTATGCCTTCCTGCAATCATTGCTGTCAAGATATTTTTTTTTCGTAGGTCTGAAACAGACATGGATGGAGAATCTGTCGTCCGGAGCTCTGTAAAACCAGAAAGATACTTCTCGGCCTCATTCCACTGCCCGTCGAGCATCAGCTCCTCAAAGTTACTCCAGCCGAAATAAACTCCCACATCACGCTCAAGCGTGAGCGAAGCTTCATTGAAGGACAAATTTATCCTCAATTTCACCAGTATTCTTAGCAGGCGCACGGGTATTACCAGCGATGTAACGCCAAAGCCTGTGTCCTGCAAGAAGAACTCACATTTCTTTAGACCATAGGTTTTAATTTGAGACATTCAAAATGATTTGAATTGATAGTAAAAATTGTAGAATGGATGAAGAAGATGAAGAACCAGCACCTTAAGAACCGGTCCAAAATGTACAAGAACCAGGGACGGCTCGCTGAAGCTGACATGCGATGATGTCAATAATACAGTGAAGGATTTTTCGGATGTAAGGTGTGTAGATTCGAGGGGTAGCAGCGCAGGCCAGTGCGTGCAACAGCAAATCATAGTGAAACTTCAAGATCTGGCTCGTTTGAGGGCGGCAAGTCTGATGATGGAATTTGTTTTTCGGAAGGAAAGTGGCGAAACAGCACTCCAGGGCAGCGGGTTTGGTGAAAAATAGACACCGGCATGGCTGACGTAAAGTTGCTACGACAATCGTTGTAAAAGGTTTGATGGGAGCTTTCTCAGACAAGAAGAACTCTGATCCCAACACTCCTGTGCGAATCGCCAACTTTGCTTCGACCACCGTCGAAATGGCATTGCCTGACGTTCCCGAAATGCCTCTCCTCGATGCCCACTTGATCTTAATCATCTTATAGATCTTGAAAGAGGGGGGGCCACAAAAGAAGCTTCGCAAGCGTGAATCGGGAGTACATTTTGGCTGGAGTTATTTTGAGGAGCTAGTGCGCGACGGGCTCTGGGATGAGGTCGAAAAGTATCTCCTGGATTTCACACGGCTCGATGACAATTGATTCTATCCAGATCTATTTCTACCTGAGGAAGCAAAACCATCTTAAAGCACTGGACAGCAATGATCGCCCGAAGGCATTGGAAATTTTCACGAACGACCCGAAAGTGTTCCGGCCAAATAAAGACTCATTCGAGAAAATGGCTCAATTTCTGACAAGGGATAATATCCATAGAAACAACAAAGTAGCCATGTTTGGGGATACACAGAATGTGACAGGCAAAACGGTGTGAGATATTTCAGCAAATTTGATATTCCACTCGAGAGAATCAGAGCAAAAAGAAATAGTTGACAGAAAATCGAGAGCAGAGAATAGGACTCGATTCGGACTTAGTCCGCAAATCCAATTTAACCAAAACTTGATTTAGGCTCTACGCTAACCGTGCCTTTTAAAGTATTGAGAGTCAACTTTTGAGAAGGTTCGGGAACCTAAGGGACTCAAAATAAATTTTACTTAAAACATTATGACACTAGAATAAAATTTAGAATATACTAGTGTCATCATCGTTTTTGCTCTTTTTAAGTGCAGATTTTTCCTATGTAATTGACACTAAAATCCATGATAGATCGGAAAAAAAAAAAGGACAGTAAAATCCATGCATTTAATACTTATGAGTGAAAAAAATCAAGTTTTAAAAATTATCCCACAAAGAGACATCAACGCTTTTGCTGTTTTAAGTGCAGACTTTTCCTATGCAATTAACACTAAAATCCATGGCAGACAGAAAAAGGAAAAAAAAAAAACACTAAAATCCTTACATTTAATACTTACACATCAATGAAAACATCAACTTTTAACATTACTAGAACTGGAATTTGATATAAGATTTGTTACTCAAACTAGACAAAGAAACATCATCACTTTTGTGCTTT
Source organism: Eucalyptus paniculata subsp. matutina (assembly GCA_017140255.1). Lineage (NCBI taxonomy): Eukaryota > Viridiplantae > Streptophyta > Magnoliopsida > Myrtales > Myrtaceae > Eucalyptus > Eucalyptus paniculata. The sequence continues at coordinate 14,359,302 of CM029438.1, forward strand.
TAAGTGCAGATTTTTCCTACGCAAGTAACACTAAATTCCATGACATACCGAAAAATAAAATAAAATCCATGCATTTAAAACTTACCATGAGTGAAACTTCCACTTTTTAAGATTACTGCGATTGGAATTTGAGATAAGATATATTTCCCAAACTAAAAGAAAGAGACGTCATCGCTTTTGTTCTTTTAAGTGCAGATTTTTCCTGCACAATCAAAACTAATATACAAGACATACCGGAAAAAAAAAAAGGACACTAAAATCCATGCATTTAATACTTATCATGAGTGGACACATCAACTTTTTAAGATTACTGCAATTGGAATCTGAGATAAGATTTGTTTCCCGAACGAGACAAAGTGACATCATCGCTTTGTTCTTTTAAGTGCAGATTTTTCCTACACAATCAACACTAAAATCCATGATATACGGGAAAAAGAAAAAGGTGGGGGAACACTAAAATCCATGCATTTAATACTTACCATGAGTGAAAACATCAACTTTTTAAGATTACTGCAACTGGAATTTGAGATAAGATTTGTTTCCCAAACTAGATAAGGAGACATCATCGCTTTTGTCCTTTTCAATGCAAATTTTTTATATGCAAGTAACACTAAAATCCATGACATACCGAAAAAAATAAAAAGAACACTAAATTCCACGCATTTAATACTTACTCATGAGTGAAAAAAAAAAAAATCCACTTTTTAAAATTACCACAACTGGAATTTGAGGTAAACTTTGTTACCCAAACTAGACAAAGGGACATCGTTGCTTTTGTTCTCTTAAGTGCAGATTTCCGGTATGCATTTAACACTAAAATCCATGACACACCGGGAAAAAAAAAAAGGGAAACTAAAATCCATGCATTCAATACTTGCCCCTGAGTGAAAAAAAAAAATCCACTTTTTAAAATTACCACAACTGGAATTTGAGGTAAAATTTGTTCCCCGAACTAGACAAAGAAGCAGCATCTTAAAATCGAGCCTCGTATCCGAACCTAATCTCTTCAGACCATTGCACCGAACCACCATTTTGAAACGAAATCAGATCATGTCAAGAACCATCAGAATGAAATCGACCGAGTCCCTGTGGACCGGTCCACGGCAACGAAATTCTGGGACAATGACGATGATGAAGTGCCGTATATGGTCCGTATCGATTGCTGGTATTGCACAAGAATAAATTATTACCATGATGTAAATTACACCCGACTTGATAGAATAATTTGCCCAATTGGTACAGTGCAAACGATTAAATGAATTAGTAAAATTATAAATTTTATCATTGGATTAGTGAAATGCGATACGGTACATTACTTTGAGTTCAGACAAAAATTATTCGAAGGTGGAGGATCAACCTCAATTGATAGCAACCGGCACAATTTCAAGTTGTGCAGTTGCATTAGAGAATATAATTATGAAGAAGCTAAATAAATGCGGATTTCGATTTAAGTAAAAAATTTTAACATGTACCAAATATGAAATTTTTTGGTTAATTTCGAGCCATGCTCAGGGTATATTTGTCGGGATAATCCCTCCACGATATTTCGAAGGTAATAAAATAACCAAGGGCTATCAATGTGTATTTGAGCGTGCAGGTCAAATGACCTACATATATAGTCAGGCCATATGCAAATAATGTTAACAACAGAAGGCGTAAAAGCATAGAAAGGCTTTGGCTCTGCAAAAGGAGATCGAGCTATTGGACAGAAAATGTGTCTAAATTTGGAAAGACTTTCGTAGGAGAACAAGATGTAGAACGAGATCCATTGAAGTTGGAGAGAGACTTACACAAGGTGAACAATCTATAGAACACAATGATATCAATTTGCTTGATATAACCTAGGAAGTAAGCCCAATGGTCTTTTTTTTTTTTTTTAATTTGCATCTGCTATCTTCTGCTATCTTCTGCTGATGAAGGAGCAGAGGAAACCCTTAGGAATGGTGATATTTCGGTTACTTTAGACAATTCCCGTCTGCTGATATTTGGTAGAGAGAAAAGCCTAACCACCTTTGCAAACTCGCCGATGATACATACCTTAAGAGAACACCACCTTCAACAAACGAAGCACGAGTTGTCGGACATTTGATTTTCATGACGTGATGATTGTCAGAGAGTGCATGCAATCTAGCAACAGATACCCTCAAAACAGGAATGAAGAACCAAACCATGATTAACAAATTCTTGCAGAACCAGGTGAGGCGCGAGCTCTTCAAGGGAGTACCGATCATAAGGAAGAAATGATTCATGGGACATGGGACTTCCATCCACCGCTAGCGGTTTGTCAACTGAAACGGGGACGACCAACAAAACTAAGTAACTGAACCTCGGCCATAGAGAACTCACTTGACTATTGCCGAGATGGTGAGAATAGGTGAGGTTCAATTGTTTTACTGAGCAATCCTTTCCCTTTTCGAGGTAATGAATAGCTCGTTTTATGGATTTCATGTAGCTCTTTTTCGCCGATCTACACCCGCACGGTATGCGTAGACTAAAAATAGCTGCACCAGATAAAACTAGACGCAGTGCTAAGCGAATATTGGAAGATTGAAAACCTCCTCAAAAATCGATTCCCGTGCTATGGAATTCCCACTCACTACACAAGGACGACACTCACATTATCTCTACGGATCAAACTCATGCGAATTCCTATTCTCAATCAAGAATGCAAATGCTTGGATGGAAATGCAAGGTAGTGGAGTATGTCTGTGCAGGGACTAACTGTGTCGAACTCTTCAGGTCATTTAATAGATGTACAAATTGAAGGACATTTAAGCAGAAGATGGAGGACTGGCTTTTGCACATTAGAATGTGTTATGGTGCTCATTTACTCAAAGCAAGTAGCAGAAGCTCGGTAATGCGAGCTTAATGTACACGCTGGGTACAGCACAGCCGGCAGAGCAGAAATGGCCATGCACAAATTCAAGATGATGACATTACCGGGCTTTGGTGATAAGGTTGATTTGAGCAGCTCGATATGTCATCTCAGAACATTGTCTAGAAGTACTAAGACTAGATGATAGCATTGGCAAATGCCATTGCTGTGCAAGAACTTTTCAGGAGCTTAAAATGCACACAGAGCCCTCTGTAATCTAGGCACCGCATTGCAACATCAGCAGATCTGTCTGCGGATAAAAGTGAAGATACTTGTCGAACAATGTTTCGTTTCCCTACATCTGGTACTCACTGATAAGGCAATTTCATGTACAGAACGTAACAGCTAATTTTTCTGACTTCCCTCCTTGGTAGGGAGTGGATAACCAAGACCCCATGGCAATCAACTTTAGCAAAAGCATTCGAATGTCTACCTCATCGACTCTCCTGAGACATATAACGAAAGCAAATTTTCACATCTCGATCCCCAGCGTACAAATTTTATGCATCCTTTCCGGTTCATCAGACTCAAGTTTCTCCAAGGCTCCACACGACCTGCATAAATTCGGTCTCCTCATAGCATCATGTTGTCATTAACAGGCTTCACAATGAAACGAACTCAGGAACAATTAACCAGAACGAAATGGAAAACGCAGAGCCAACAGTGAACTCCGACTGGGTTCAGAGAAGGCTTAAAAGAACCCTAGCTGGTTCCGATATCATGGGGTAATACGCGTTACCATCGACCAAATAAAAACGAATTAGCATGCTAATGCTTTGAAGGTCACAATTCATCACCTTTAAGTGAAAGTTCCAACTACCAACCATGAGAACATCGTCGCCAAACAACAAACTCTGCCAAAACAATAAGTACTCCATCCAGAATTCTGCGACAACAACGTAATCTTGCTACAGTCGTGGGAACTCGGACAATCATGGAGGACTTCAAGAAACCAGCTTCGAGCTAAGCCGCGCCTGATCGATATATGACTCTGGTGCAAAATACAGATACAACCTGAACCCGCCGGAATCTTACAATCTTGCACCCGCCTGCGATATGGGAAGGTCGACCTCGCCCCTCCTCCCTTCCCCGCGCCCGCCCCCTCCAAACCCAGCAAGAACCAGGACCCACCTCAGATATGTGCAAGAGTTGCTCAAAGACAATATAACAGCAGTTGCACACGGTGACCAAAATGCGGTTTCAAATCCGAGAATTGGCAAATCCGGACGATGGCGAGAGAGGAAGATTCGGCTCGGGTCTCTAAAAGAACCGGCCGGAGAATCCAGCAGACCTGAGCTTGTCGCACGCAGACAGACTGGAGCTACCGACGCGGCTCCAGGAGACGACGGCGGAGGCGGGGGTGGGGGAGCGAAGGAGAGCGGACGGCAACGGAGGAGAACGGGTAGTGTGAGAAAGGGAGGGAAATTTTGAACCGTCTTACAAGCGGGACCCCCCGGACACGTGGCAATCCACGAGCGGGGTGGCTCACGGCCGACGTGGCAGACAAGATCTAAACCCAACATTCTCTCAGAACATCCGACCCTCCCATCCGAACCCGAACCTGATTCTTCCGACCGTTGCACCCGAACCTCCCGTTACGAATTGAAATCAAAATCCCCCCACCCAAAGCCCAAGCCAAACGCCTCTCTCATTTTCCTCTCTCTCTCTCTCTCTCTTCAAGAACCAGAGGATGGTTTCAAGAATCATCAGAAGAACGCCGACCAAGTCCATCAAGGACTGCCGCGGCCGCCGCGGCCGCAGCCGCCGCCACGGGAAGAAGTCCCCCGTCAAGAACGCCGCCACCGCCCCCGGCTCCTTCATCGCGACGATCAACAAGTCCCTCCACTCGTGCCAGCGCCGCCTCATCAAGATCTTCTCCAAGTTGGCCCACATCGGCACCCCGAGCCGCCGCAAGGGCTTCAGGGTCCTCCAGAAGGTCGCCGACGAGCCGCCGTCCTCCCTCGCCGGGGCGAGCCTATGCAGATCCCTCTCCTTCGATGCCGAGAATTACGGGCTCCCGCCACTGGCGTCGGCCACCAAGAAGACCGTTTTTCTCGACCTGGACGAGACGCTGGTCCACTCGCAGACTGACCCGCCTCCAGAGAAGTTTGATTTCATCGTCCAACCGACGATAAACGGCGAAAGGTTGAATTTTTATGTGCTCAAGCGCCCCGGGGTGGATGATTTCCTGCGCGTGATGAGCGCCAAGTTCGAACTGGTGATCTTCACGGCCGGCGTGAAAGAGTACGCCTCACTGGTGCTCGACCGGCTCGACCAGAAAAGGTTGCTGATATCGCACCGGCTGTACCGGGATTCGTGCGAGGAAGTGGACGGGAGGTTCGTGAAGGACTTGTCCAAGATGGGCAGGGACTTAAGGAGGGTGGTGATCGTTGACGATAACCCGAATGCTTACGTGTTTCAGCCGGAGAACGCGATCCCCGTGTGCCCGTTCATCAATGATCTCGGCGATGTCGAGCTCAGAAAGTTGGCCAAGTTCTTTGAAGGGACTGATGGGTTTGATGACATGAGGGAGGCTGTGAAGCAGTACAGAGCTGAAGAAGATTTCAAGCTGGAAGTGATGGGTTTGATGACGTGAGGGAGGGTGTGATTCATTGTGACTACTTTGTCTTTTGTTTGTCTAACTGCTGGTAAACTGAACGAACAGCGGATTGTTCAATTCCAATCAGATTCAGAAACAAAGCTTGCAAGAATTACTTGAATGAAATTTATTATTTATTCACTCGCGCTTTAGCGGTTTCTACTCTCCCTTTTTCTGTAAATCCACTGGGTAATACGGATTACGGGGAGGTTCAATTGTTTCACAGAGCAATCCTTTTCCTTTCCGGGGTAATGCATAGCTCTGTTTTACGGATACTATGTCGTTCCTCTTCGCCTATCAACAACCGCACTGTATGTGTTCCTCTTCGCCTATCAACAACCGCACTGTATGTGTCGACGAAAATAGCTGCACCAGAGAAAAGCAGTGTACACTAGGCGAATATTAGAACATTGAGAACCACCTCAAAAAATTGATTCCTGCACCATGGAATTCCCACACACTACACAATGATGATACTCGCACTATCTGTACAGATCAAACTCATGCAAATTGCTTTTCTCAATCAAGATTGCAAAAAGTTGGATGGAGATGCAAGGAACTGGAGTATGTCTATGCAGGGACTACTATGTCAAACCCTTCACATGATCTCATAGACGTGCAAATTACAGGACGGTTAAGCAGAGGACGGAGTCCAACCAAAAAACAAAAGCAGAGGACAGAGGATGGGCTTTCGATCTCAGAAGATGTATGGCAGAGGACGGAGGACAGGCTTTCGATCTCAGAAGAGGTATGGTGTTTCTATACTCGTCACAAGAAACAGAAGCTCAGTGACTCAAGTTTCGAGTACACACAGACACAAAGTAAAGATAGCAGGGTGGATTTGGCCATGCACAAGTTCAAGGTGATACATAATGGCTTCAGTGATGGATCTGAGCAGCTCAAAATGTAATCTCAGAACATTATCAAGAAGACATTAAGTGAAAACATCAGCAAATGCCATTGCGTGCAAGAACCTTTCATGAACTCCACATGGAGCCCTCTGCAATGTATGCACCGTGTAGCAACGTTAGTGGATCTGTCAGCGGATAAAAGTGAAGCTGCTTGTCAAAAATTGCTTCATTTCTTTATATATCGACACACTGGTAAAGCACTTCCACGTACAGAACGTAACAGCTAATTTTTCTAACTCCCCTCAAACTTGTAAATGCCGATTTTTCTGACTTCCCTACTTGGTAAGGAGTAATTAACCACAAGGCAGCATAAAAAGCAGTCAACTTTAACAAAAGCATATGAACATCTACCTCGCCAACTCTACTGAGAGATACAATGAAGCAAATTTAATGTCTCGATCTCAAGCGTACAAATTTCATGTATCATTTCCAGTCCATAAAGTTCATATTTCTCCTGAACAAAAAGAAGTTAATATTTCCCCTAGGTTCCACACAAACTGTATAAATTTGGTCACGTCATAACACCATATTGTCATTAACAAGTGTAAATTACTCATCTTTTCGATGAAAACTCATAAACAATCTAATGGGAACAAAATGGAAGAACCAGAGCCAACAGTGAACTCCAACTGGCTACAGACAGTAAGCCTCCTCTGTAGTAGGGTTGTCAAAAGAAGAAGAACCGAACCGAATTGACCCAACCCTACCCAAGGCTTAAACAACTAACTCTTGTTGGTTCCAATATCAGGGTATTAAGCGTTACCATTGACATCACAAAAACTAAGTAGTATGCTAATGCTTTGAAGTTCCACACTTTCAAGTGAAAGTTCAATCACAAACCACAAAACATCGTGGCCAAACAACAACCCTGCCAAAAAATAAGTGGAATTTGGACAATCATGAAGGACTTAAAATCCAGCTTGGGGCTAGCTGGGCCTGATTGGTGGATGACTCTGGTGCAAAATACAGATATGATCACAAACTAAAATCTTACAATCTTGTACAAGCTTATGAATGATGGAAAGGTTGACCTTGCCCTTCTTCCCTCCCCGAGCCCACCCCCACCAAAACCAGCAAAAACCACAACCCACAGATATGTTCAAGGGCCAGTCAAATACATACAAGACAGTATGATAGTAATTAAACATGGTAACCAAATTAAAACAACAACAAATGACAAAAGAAATAATAAAGTTACGTCCAATGCAGCTCATGCTTTTTTTATCCTCCGCATCTGAATATTCCTCACTTCAGAAGGCTAACTGATTGAATGAAAAGTTTCGGGGACTGTATTGCAATGGCAGTGCAACATGCTTATCCTCTACCTCTTTTCTATCATCTTAGAAGCATGCACAATATGACAAACATATCAGGCACCTAAAACTGCTACCAACAGCTTACAAAAAAATACTTAGTAGATTTTGTCATTCCTTTTCCATCAGCTTATGAAGGATATAAGGAAAAGGAAACTTAGACCATAATGACAAAAACTGTATGAGGAGGACAAAACAAAAGAGAACAAGAATAAAATCCTAATGTCTACCCAATGGCATTTGAGCCCTTAGTATTCAGATGTGAAGATCTAACCAGAGTGACTAAGAAGAAGCCTGCAGATGCATCAGAATTCTAAGGTTTCTCATACTCGAATTTCGCACTTTGGTTTAACACACTCATTGGAGCCATCCTTTAAACATAGAATTATGACCATCTCATAGAAGAAACTAGGATCAGGGCAAAACAAATCATCAGCTTGTATAACAGATACATCTCCAATTCACACCACGTAGCAATTTTTTCCAGAGACATGAAACTGCAGTTCCACAGCACTACTTTGGATTTGAAATTCCGTAGATAATGCAACAAACTCAGCAAAAATCTCCTCCATTTCGGTGATGTTTTGGATAGAGGCAGCGGAAAGTTCCAATTTTACAAGCAAATGTTGCACCAAGACAGCTGAAGCTGATAAGAGCTAACCCTCTACAATCTCTCACTGGATCATGTAGATTTCTAAAAAAAACAACAACCAAACAAATTCAGTAGCAAAAAAGAGATGCATTCAATGCATCAGCTCATGAACTGAAGGCACAGAACATCCTGACATTCGTTCGAATCTCTCTCGAACCTCTTGTAACAAACAGAGCTAACAAAGAAATGGAACCCAAGAAAACTGGGCACAACACAAAACCACCATAAAACAAGAACCCAACTCCCTCATCTCCTCTCGAGCTCATTCAATCAGACAAAATTTGCCGATCTTTCTCCGCAATCTTTCTCGACCCAGAAGACAGAACGCCGTAGAGACGGCGGATCAACAATCATGAACCGCAAAGAAAAACCTGGGACGGCAAGCGCCAAGCCTCGGCCTTGCTGAAGCACATGTCGTCGAGGGCGTCGCTGCGGCACCACCGGCAACGCGGGTTCTGGGCGCAATCGGGCCTCGACCCGAGATTGGTGCACTCGGGCACTTGGGCGTTCTTCCTCCGTAGCGACAAAAGGTCGCGGCTTGACGCGATCTTGCCGGGGATCGAAGGGCCGGCGAGGTGGGCAGACGAGAGCTGGCAGAGGCCGACGAGGGTCAAGAAGAGGAGGACTAGTAGTACTGGGATTTTCTTGGAGGCTGTTGTGCTGGTTCTTCCTGCCATTGATGGTGGATCGGACTTGCAGAAAACTGGAGATGGTCTTCTTGCCTTTTGCCAACTTCTTGCTGTGCTCCAGATGAAGAGCGGAATCTTTGGCTTTTGGGTCAAAAGAAAGCAGAGCAAATTGTCGGTTGAAACTTTCAATCTTTGCTTGCTGCTGCAGGTAATTTTTCACTTGAATTTTCGCCACTCTCCATTTAATTCGAGTTTACTTAATTATACTAATGATAGATATTTAGATTCTTTTAGAGAAGTAATGCAACCGGCTACCGCTAATTAGTGTTAAGTTCGTTAGTTATTTGGGGACGACAGAAATTGTAACACGTAAGTTTTCTACCTAGGTAAAAAAATTTATGAATTTTCAAACATAATTTGTTTGTCACGAGCGTTTTTCGGACAATTTTAGCAACTTGATATGAGCGAGCTGTGGCAACTTCCCAATCACCATTGTCAATGGCAGTGCTATCGTATCAATAGCTGTGAATTACAACTGTAAGAATAATTGCGGCCTACATTATGTTATTAATCAATGGTCCGATAATTATAAAAATGTTTAAACTTCTTGGCTATAAAAGTTTGCAAGTCTTATGAAAATGATGAAAAAGTACAATTATATTGAGAAGTAACTGTTTTTTTGAAAGAAGTGCAACTCTTATGTAAGTTAAAAAATGCTTTGATGGAAGGCTTCTATTAGCTAGTGATATCATATATAAATGGAATATGATCATGTTTCCACCCACAATTTGAAAAGAACATTATATCCAATCATCTATAAAATAAAATATGTTAACAAAAATACGTGGATTAAGGGAGAGAAATTAGATTTTTTCATTATTTCAGTTTTCCACAACAAATATCTTCAATGCGATTGTTTAAGATAAAAGTGTGTTTTCTTCCCTCTTATCGTAAAAATCATAAAGATCGAAGATCCGCTATTTTTTACTTTTTCACATTAGAGAATTACATTATTGCTAACATCAACATCAGGGCAACCGGTTATGTCTTTGACAAAAGGAAAAAGTAAAAAAAAAGATTGTGTGTTGTCGCATCTACAAATGCTCGACCTCCTGACCATGATCAAGGTAGCATGAACTCAAATTGAGGATTTGGAACTGTAAATTCGACTTTTGCTTCTCAAAACGGAGAGTCCAACCTCAAATCAAAGGCTCAAAGCCCGTTTGCTCGTGGTAAGACGTTGGATGAGCTTAGCAACGGACAAGTATAGTTGCGATGTGCGGTTAGATATGATGGTGCCAGTGGTGATGATGGACAAGTTTTGTGGTGATGGTGGTGATAGGTACGATGGTGCTCATGGCCGAGGGGCGATGGAGGTCCATTTTGATGTTGGGGGCAATGAATCTTTGATTCACTGGAGGTCAACAAAGACCATCGATAGCAATAGGTGGTGACAATGTATTTAATGCAATCATAGGTGTTAAAGTGGGCAATTGAGTAGCGGCCAAATAGATGATTTGACCAGCAAGGAAGAGAATCACGGAGGATGTGACACGAATGCTATACATAAATAATTGGTAAATTAATAGGATCAACATCATGTCAATTAATAGGGGTTGGCTTATCTAAAATTATATATATCTTTGAGGATCCGTCGAGCCCCCTTACGAGACCTCAATCCTAGTAGCACTCGGTGGCATATTTGGGCCCGTCAATACCTCGGAAGAGACTAGCATAAGACCCCAACACTATAGCCCCCTATTTACAATGCATTAGCAAATACAAGTTTCGAATTTTCGACCTTGGTGATGAGAGAAAAACTCTCAACCAACGTAATTATCCGTAATTGGGTTAAAGAAAGAATTATATTTGATGAACCTAAGTTCAATAACGTAAAAAAGAAGTCAAGAATGGCATTGTACAATTGAAAAGAGAAATTTGGAGAGAGCTAATGACATATCCTTGACGACAAGTGATGGTTGGTGCATTTGGAATTTTACGAATAAAGATTGAGCCGTGCTACAAAGCTTATCTTATCATTAGGAAGAAAGGGGTAAATCCGACAATATCCAAAATTAGGGGGGTAGAAAACCATAATTTCGTTAAAATAGGGGGCTCGCCCCGCCGGCCGACCGAAATCCAGAGACTCCACGCAAAAGAAAGCGTAATGGCTTCATAAACATCTCCCCATTCTCTCTCTCATTTCTCTTCTCTCTTTCTCTCTCTACGCAATTCAAACGAAACACGAAAATCCCCGGAAAAAGCCATCGCCTTTGTCGCCGGATCGCCGATCAGCCGGCCGCTCCCGACGAACCCACGATTCTGCCGTCTCCGTTCGATCGAATCGCTGAACGAAACGGGGGTGGGGGTGGGGGGTCTACTTCCGTCCGTTCGAATTGATCCTTCCGTCTGCCGATTATTCCGGCAGTTCCCCTTCGATTCGCGGTCGCCGGCGTGTATGCCGCCTCCGCCGGTGCTCGTCGGAGGAAGCTCTTGATTCGCGCGTCCCATGGAGGGAGCCAGCTCGAATTCCGGCGATCGAGCTGCAAAGGTTGAAACTTTGGGCTCCGGGGTCTTCAGCTCCGTCGCCCCCGGTGCGGATTACCAGGTTTCCGATGCTTTGCCCGTAAGTGGGCCTTTTTTTTTTTGGCCCCCTTTTTCCTCCAGCTCTTGTATTCGCTTTTGGGTAGTTGAATTGGTGATCCTTGGGGTTATCTGTTGGGTTATGCAAGTGGTTTGGCGATTTCCATTGGGTATTTGGAATTCTGTCTTATGGGCAGAGAGAATCTGTCCGGTGTTTCCTTTCTGAATTGTGATTGTTTTGATGTGCTGGTTGGGCGACAAGTTCGATGTGCGATACTTGTGGTAACACCTCTATGACTAATGTTTTTTTTTTTTTGTGGGCAAAACCTTCTCTGATGCTTTTTAGGCGTGAGCGAACGAGAGGGCAAGATGAAAGGAATATGTGATTTGGTGAATAATGCTGGAGCGAGCTTTGTGATTGTGAATGATGGTTTAGATGTGATACTGGAAAAGGTTTGGTGCAGATTAGTTTAACAGATTTGAACTTTGTTGTATCGCGAAGATCAGGAATAGACAATTCTAGTTTCAAGTCTAAGAATCGTTCAAAAACTGCTTTCCCTTTCTCTTGAAAATTTTTCGGAGTTGGTTATCTCTACACTTCGTTTTATAGCCTTGACAATAACACGTGAGACACATGAGTGGAACATCAGATAGCGATTGGCATTGAGCCTGAGAGGCTAAAAGGGTCTATTTGACAGTTTGTTGTCCACTGTCTTTCGCAGCCAAACTTCTGGAATGTTGTACTTTTTTATGTGTAAAGTGTCGGCTTTTAGTTCTTTGATGTAAATTGTGTATGTTTCGTGCAAGCTTTCTACTGAAGATTATTTCTTGTGGATACTGACGTAAATAAGTTGAAACTAGGTAAACTTACTATTTGTTTTCCCCCCTAATGCTGATGACAGGATGGAGGTGCTGTTGGCAATCTATGGATTCATGATGCTCCAATAGCGGCAGTTGATTCTACAAGTGACAGGGGTTCAGCTGCAAAAGGTGAGGCCGAACCATTCCAGAGAAGTAACGAGGAGAACAGTGAGAAAGGAGAATCAAAGATTATCGATCAGAAGCCTGGAAAGTACTTCTATTATGATGCACCACTTCAAGAAGATACAGGCATGTGGATACCAGTTTCCTGTCCACCTATGTTGGAAACTCATCGAGAAGATTGGACTAGAAGTTTTTACACAAATGGGGGTTATTTTCCAGAAGGGGACTTGGGGTGGAACCAATACATCATGGAAGAAAAGGAGCTTACTATGTGGGATGTATTAGTTGAAATGTTACTTGCAGCTCGAGGCAAAGTAAGTGCTCTTACTTCAGGTGATATTGGTAGTAGGTTTTCGTGGATGTCTACTCATCTGCTTGAGCAAGCTTGGCAAGAAATGGCTCAAACTCTCACTGAGGCCAGTTTTGGAAATGTGAGGGAAATTCTTGAGGCAGAGCCACCAACATGGATGGCAGACAGCAGTGCTTCTGCATGTATGCTGTGTAGTGTGCGCTTTCATCCAATCATGCGTTCTAGGCATCATTGCCGATTCTGCGGAGGAATTTTTGTGGCGAGTGCTCTAGAGGAAGGAGTTTGTTGCCTTTAAAGTTCCGGGTTAGTGATCCCCAAAGAGTGTGTGATGTCTGCTGCGTGCGGCTTGAGTCTGTCCAGCCTTACCTAATGGATCAAGTAAGCCACGCTTCTCAGTTTCCAACCCAAGATCTGACAGACCTTAGTACGTTGAGATCCTGGATCAATTTTCCTTGGGGACAATCAATGGAACATGAGATTTACAAGGCAACAAATGCAATCCGAGGTTATAGTCAGGTAGGGGCAAGGTTCAGATGATACTATCTACCTTATGATTCCATCTGTGTATTTCTTAGAACGGTTGGCTAGTATTGCTGTTGCTACTTGAAAAATAAATGCTTTCTATAGTGGACTTAACCTTTGACAAGGGAGGCCATTTTTTCATTATCGTCAGTGAAGCAGTGATTTAATTTTAGATATGTTTAAGATCTTAGTAAAACTATTCCTTAAGAGTTTTTCGTATTATTGGTGCAAGATAAAGTAATTAAGAATTTTTCTTCCCTTTTTTGTATACTTTGGCATTAAAATTAGGTTCTCTTGCACTTCTCGTGTGGTTATTAAGCTTATTATATGATGCATTCTGATTGCTCAGGTGGGTTCACTAAAACCTGAGAAGGCAATTCCTGATGCCATTTTACGACAAGCAAAAGGCCTTGCAATAATTACTGTTGCGAAAGTTGGTATGATGGTAACCTACAATATTGGAACCGGCCTTGTGGTTGCTCGTAGGGAAGACGGCTCATGGTCTCCACCTTCTGCAATTTCTTCATGTGGAATAGGGTGGGGAGCACAGGTAGGCTCGTTTTATCGTGTCCCTGGATTTTGATTTCATCAAACTTAAAGGCCAAGCGTCGGAACCAACAAGTGTTTTTGGCTTTCATGCAGTCTGCAGATTAACCACATGAATCAACATGCTCAAAATGATTGTTTAGATAATAAACACCAATTTGATTTTTTACTCCATCTGGAATGCTTGACATATTGTCTCCTTCATTTCCATGGTCTCTGTGAGAATTTCCCTTTGTAAATGTCTGGTCCATCATCCTTCTATTTCATGGAATGTGCCATTTGTTTCTCCTTTTCTGGAACTCTATCTAAGAACAGTCTTTCTCAGGATAAGAGATTTGGACTTTTTGTTTGATTACCGTGTTGCCATTGAGTTTTCAAGTTCCTTTCTGCATCTCCATTCCCTTTCTCTGAATTTGTGTTTTGCTTTTTTGTGGAAGTGGGAGAAGTCCCTGAGCCAGAGATTGCCCTACTGTTACTGATAATCGTTCCCTTTCTGTTAACATGTCTTATCGCATTAACAGCTTCTGCTTGTGTGGCTTAAGCTCAAGCAAAGAAGTCTTGCATAAAACATAAAAATCAACTAAAGAATTCTGTAGTCAATTCCCCTTTCTCCCAAAATGATAACAACAATAATAGTAAAAATCAAATACATAAATGAAAAGATTATCCCTGCAAGAAATGTTTGATTTTGTGTTACATTTTTATGTAGAGATATACTTATTCCAGTCAATAGTAACCAGTCAAGGGTGATTGCAGGCTGGAGGAGAATTGACAGACTTCGTTATAGTGTTGAGAACAACCGAGGCTGTGAAGACATTTGGTGGGACTGCTCATTTTTCAGTTGGGGCTGGTTTGAGTGCAGCAGTTGGTCCCATTGGAAGGGCTGCTGAAGCTGATGTACGAGCAGGGGATGGTGGCTGTGCTGCTTGTTATACGTACAGCTGCAGTAAAGGTACTCCTCTATATAGCTATTTTTCCTTTTAAACTGTGGAGTTGTCCTCTGGACTGATTTTTGGGGTATGTATACATTGCTATGCAAAAAAACATGGATAGCATCCTATGATATTAACCGTTTAATGTGATAGTAATTTCTCTATTTTTATTAAGTCCTAAGTGGATGCAATAACAGTCTCGGGACATAGAAAAACTGCTCATTTTGCAAAGGATCTTGTTCTCTTACTTTCTTTCTTCCTCATTTGTCCCTGTTGCTGAGGTGAGCTATGCTGTCTAGCTTATATGGCATGGGTATCTGTCCTTAGGCAGTCATGTAAAAGACTATTCTCAATTACTTAAAATGCTCTTGCACAAATGCTATTTATATATTCAATAAAATGATGATACTCTTTACCTTTCAAGCTATGTGAAGCTGTTTCATTAGATCATCGGTTGAAAAAGTTTCTACAAAGAGCATTTCTTGAGAAGCTTGCTTGTTGCCCATTTCTTAGTGCCAAAGAAAGGGGAAAAGAGAGAGACATTAGTTGAGAAAGCTTCTGCAGGGATAATTTTGAATAAGCAAACATTTGAGAGAACACTGAGCTTGATTTGTCATAGATCCTACTTAAATTGGGACGCTCATAGGAAAAAGTTGGAGAGGTCTAGAATTTGTATTTCTCATTTTCCTATCATTTCATTGCCAGCAGTCTGTGGGGCTTGTTCCGCTTTCTGAAGTTCTTTAATTGTTCTCAACTTTTTCATAAAATAATTGGCAGGTGCTTTTGTTGGATGTTCCCTTCAAGGCAGTGTTGTGACAACACGGACAAGAGAAAATTGCCGATTTTATGGCAGCCAGTCTATAAATGCATTGGACATACTACTTGGTTCGTTGCCGAAGCCGCCAGCTGCTGCCATCCTTTATAATGCGCTCACAGACATGTATCAGAAGCTGGAGTGGTCATCACCATATTAGTGCCGTTCACCTTGGCCAATTGTCCCCAATACTGCCTATGGAAGTTCTTAGCTGCAAGTCTTGCCACTGTAAAGTTGTCTATTCTTATCAAGTGTACAGCATGTTCAAACTCATTGCTTCCCTCTCTTCCCGGGGGGGTTTCTAGAGAGGAATATGTAAATAGTTATAATTGCTGGGATCAATCTTTGGAATGTACATATAGCTATCCATTTCATATTTGGTGTATACTCGGGGTATCGGGGAAGACAAAAGCAAAAACAACCCTTCTTTTCAGATTACTTCTGAAGATTGCTTGGGCATGTCCTAGATGATGGAGGAAATTTTTGTGATTGTTCATGATCAACCCAGAAAAACAGGTTGCGTGGTCCCGACCTAATGTACAGCTCTTCTATAGATCTTGTTCAGTACTGCACCGTGCATTAGACTCGA
This sequence comes from Eucalyptus paniculata subsp. matutina, assembly GCA_017140255.1. NCBI lineage: Eukaryota > Viridiplantae > Streptophyta > Magnoliopsida > Myrtales > Myrtaceae > Eucalyptus > Eucalyptus paniculata. The sequence goes on from CM029438.1 coordinate 14,375,561, forward strand.
GTCAATGCAGTGTAGAGGAAATCAACCTCCCTCGATGTTTCGAAGTGGTGCATTCAGATCATTGTATTGTGATTTCTTGTTAATTATCTTGTCATGCTAGATCTATGTTCCCGTGCAATTTCTCTTGTTAGTCGTCAAATGGAGGGGGAATCGAGTGTGATTAGGAAGGTGGTAATGTGAAGAAGGATTAGGAAGTGGCTCAATAAATAGACCAAGTCTAGGCGTCCAAGAAATGAACTCTACAAAAATTTATGTCCTGACCTAACGTATGATTGAAGATTGAACTGAGAAACCAAAGCGAGAATGGAGGCTTGAGGTTGCGAAGAACCTGTGGTTTGTTGCCCGTTAAATTCATCTCATCGAAGACAATGGCAATGCGAGAGGGAACACGGTTTGCTCCGGCAAATTTTCTATCTGGAATTGAGAGCCCGATTGTTTAGATGGCTAATGGCCAGAAGCCTAATTCATCTACAAGTCTCTGCCTAACTAACGTAGGACTAGAACATATGGAGGCCGGTCCGATTTGACTAGCACCTCGTGTGGAATCTGCACTTGTAGGTCAAGAGCAGTTTGCCATAGCAGCAACAAAGTCGTGATAAACAAGCTGGCGAACCATATCAGCAAGCGTCTGCTGGTTTGAAGCTCTCACAAGTCACAGCTCAAAACTAAAAACATTGCCATGTACTCGGAGATCTTGGAATGACAAGTTTTAGCCTGATCAACTAAGGAGCCAGCAAAAGTGAAATCTCTCCAACACAGCACATGTAAGCACTCTTAAGATCATATGGTTTGAACTTTGCAACCAATGGCCCAATGGCCGGCCACGCACAAAGCGAAAACAAGGGAAGATAAAAGATTCTGAGCTTCTCGGCTTGCACAAATTTGAAAGAAAATGTGGACCAAATTAACTTAACTCAGGAGCGAAGCCACCCAAATATTTATAACTTAATTTTCAGTTGTCCTTTTGCAAGGAAAATAAAAGGAGAAAAAAAAAAGAAAGAATAAAAACAGCTGCTCCTAAACACTTGCATTTCCAGCCCGCATGACTACTGCAACACCATGATTTGAACCATGTGAAAAAGTAGAAATTTGCACAAAATAGAAGCTTCCAGCCAGTCCAAAGAGAACTCTGCCTTTTCATCTGCATTGACCACGTCATATCATCAGGCCAAAGAGGGAATTCAAACCTCACCAGCATGATGTTAGCCCCACCAACCAGTTAACTCATGAGTCTACCTGGTTCTGGCGTTCCCAAGCGTGAGTTCAAGATCATCAGAAGCATCTTCATGAATCCTCTCGCCCTCCCAGGGCTTCACCAAGCCTGTTGCATTACTCCCGAATGCAAACTCAGTTGCCATACTGTCCGACATGGGAATATCTGACGTGAGGTCAGCACCAGCAGCAATTGCTGGAGAACACGTCCCACTCTGCCCAGGAGTCCACATCCGAGACCCTCCACCAGACAAAGCTTCCTCCTTAAACCCGAAAGGATTTCTAGCAACGAGGCTGAATGTGGGAGAAGATGGCCCACCAGTAAGCCATCCCGAATCAGGGAAGACCTGACGGCCAGGGCTCGGCGGAGTGGATGAGGGGAAAACAGAGTTATGCTGTCCAGTCCAGGTCATGGAAGCAGTGGCGTGATCCCAGTGGTTTTTGGCTCGGGGGGTTCGGGAAGTTGGAGAGCTTAATGGAGGAGTAACTGGAGCACTAATTGAACCCCCAGGAATGAAGAGATGATGGGGTAGCTTGGATGAGGCTGAGGATGAGCCTGATGAAAGATTCTTCAGCCACGGAATGAGAGAATCCGCGTCAGGATTACCATGGGGATGGCCAGGGTATGGCGATCTGGCAGGGCTCGGGAAGGAAGATGAAGCAGGGCTAGGATTGTAGGACGCACAGGGGCTTGGGTGGTATGAGGAGCACGGGCTCGCTGATGTTGATCCTCCCATAATGTCCATACGTTCCAAAGGTCTGCATCCCTGAGCAACAGCATTTAAAATGGATACATCAAACAATCATCTATAGTAGTACTGCCGGAATATGTGCATTTCAAGGTTTGAGGATGACAAATTAAAAATCCTGAACTCCATATATACGACTCATTCGAGAGATGCCATGACAATGATCACTTGACTTAAATCAAATTTTTGCAATTTTCTAATTCATGCTTGCTGGGAGACATTCCCCTTCTTTCACAGATACCCTTAGAAAACCAAGTAACAAGCAAGTCATCCAGAAATGGAACATAGAGACATTCCCTTCTGTCATAGGTAAAGCAAGTAATGGAGAAACCTGGCAAAGTTCTTACTCCAAAATAGACTTCCTAATGCCCTATCAGCCTCAAAAGCAGATGGTACTCATGGCAGCTAATCTACCATTTTATGACTTATTATTACGGCTGGTAAAGTCTAATAAACATACTTTTCCACTTCAACTAAAATCCATCATCATGTTCCTCAAGTTCCTTAACCGAAATGCATGTCATCATATGGGAAAAAGCAAGCAGCGCAACGAGAGAGGGGAATAATCTCAATGCTCAAGTGTAAATTCAGCCAAACAACCAACGAGGGCACAACTGTAAATTGACCCACACGGACCAGGACCCGAGACCTTTTTCTAAAGCAAACACAGCAACGTCAAACAGCCGAAATCTTTTAACGGTTGACAAATGGTGGCCATTAAAGTAAACCCCCCTAAAAGAAAAAATTAAAAAAAAGAAATAACCCATCATCATTTTCCATAATCCAAAAGAGACCTCCCCAATCCCACACATTTCATACGCTTTTCTCTCTGCCTTGCGAATTCACACAAGGAAAGAGGAATCCGAGGAGGACCCCCCAAAAAAACTCTCCTCCAAAATTCAACCATCGCCACCCAAAGCAGCTTTTCTCCACCCTCACTCTCCCTCTCTTTTCCTACCCTTTACTCTCTCTCTCTCTCTCTCTCTCTCTCTTTCTCTCACTATCCTGATGAACCCGGGAATCTCGGATAATCATTGATGGACAAAGAGAAATTGGGAAATAAGAAAATGGGAAAAAAACTAGACGTTACTCGCCCTCATTGGCTGCTCGGACCGCAATGACCAAAACACCCCTCTTTGATTTTTACATGGGATGTCTGTTCTGTTGGGTGTCTTGCGTCAGGTCCTAAACGCTACTGCTGCTCTCGCAGCGGTAGGCAGTGTCTGGCGCAGGTAACGGCGATTCGCAAATGCAAAAAGAGAGAGAGATACAAACCAACAATCTCTGAAAACGAAGCCCTTCCCAGCCCGAGAAAATCCACCAGGAAAAAGAGGGGCAAAAGTTCTCCGGCGTCATTAAAGACGACACGGCCAAAAAAGAGACAAGAGGAAAATTTCGAGAAAAAAATGGAAAAAAAAAAAAGAAAAAGGGGTTAACTAAAGGAGCTTCATGTCGCGTGGAAGGAAGAGAAAGTTCCCTGAATTTCAGACCGGGAGAGACGGAAACGCCCCTGAAAGCGCCTCGAATTTTCACTCTACGCAAAGGGAGGAGTGGGGGGGAAATCGAGGCGACGAGGCGGGGGACATTCTCGTCACGCGAGGCGAACGATTTCGCTGCGGAGGCTGCTCCCTTGCCTTCTTCTGCGAAAAGGGTCTCTCTCGGATTCAGAAATTTTCAGAAGCTTGTGTGTGGAATCTTTAATAAAGAGAGAGGAGCTCTCTCGTGTCTCGTGTACAAATCGATCCTCGTTCAAGCACACATCGAGTTATCCCAGATTAATCTCTCGCTAATTCTCGACGAATTCGAATGCAATCCTACGTTCATCACCTTAGACGAAGCCATAACCACCAAAAACAAAAAAAAACAAAAAAAACAAAAACAAACACTTAGACGAAGCGAAATGAAGTCCGATATAAGCTCAAGCACATGCATTACCGCGCGCCGGTCACGCTCACCGGCGGAGCCTCGATCGGCAGATCGATCGCGGCTCCGTTCATCATCATCATCGTCACGATCATCGAAAGGACAGCAGAAAGCCAGTGGAAAGAAGTGGACGAACAGAGAGAGTTGGGACATGCTCTCTTCGCTCTCATTTCCAGCTTTCAACCTCCGCAAAATCGCGCATCGACGCGATCTAAAGCTCTAAACGAAGAAGCAAGTCAGCAGTCGGCGGTCGAGCGACCTGCTGTCTTCACCTCTCATTCCGAGCTTTCTCGACACTACTCGGCGACGACGCCGTCGGGCGCGATCTAAGAGAAGAACGAAAAAGCAAGCGACGGTACGGCGGGCGGGCTTTACCTTGCGGTAGGTGGTGCCGTCCTCCTCGACCGTCCAGCCGGCCTCCTTGCAGAGGGCCTTGAGGACCTCGTTGTTGTCGCAGTGCTTGGGGAGCTTGTAGTTGCCGTACATCCGGAGGCCCGCGAAGATCTTCGCCGCGATCGCCCGCCGCCGCCGCTCCCGCCGCTTGTTGTTCTCCCTCTCCTTCCACGTCGGCGTCCTCGTCCCCGACGTCATCTCCCCTGGCTCCAGTTCCCTGGCTCCCCTCTCGGCGGGCGGGATTTTCCCGGGAAAAGTCGCGGATTTTCCCGAGAAAGCGGACGCCTTTTCTTTTCTCTTTTTTTTTTTTTTGGCTACGGCGGAGGGGCGGCGGATTCTGTTGGAGAGGCCGGCGAGGGGACTTCCTGAGGAGGTTTTTGCGCTTCGGGAGGGAGAAGAAGGGAGGTGGGGGGACTAAAAACAGGAGGGCAGCGAAACTGCCACTGGGGAAGGGGGGAATTACGAGAGTGCCACTACGGGGGCGGGGTGGCTTTTCTTTTTTATTTATTTTTCTTCTTTCCCTCCCCGCGCGGAGTTCCGGAATCACGGGGGCGGCACGTGTCTTTCGCTTCGGCTTTTCGGAGGATGGAAAAAGCGAAGAGAGAGGGAGGGAAGGAGGCTTCGTGCCTCGTGGATGCTGCTGCTCGGTGCTCATGAGGAAAGACAAGCCGTGTCGTTTGATTAATCGTGAAGCTTTAAAAAGTAAACTTCTTTTTTTTTTTTTTCTTTATTGTGTCTTCTAACTTGTTTCTAATTTCTAACGTTATAGTTAATATTACAAAAAATGTCATAGTGATATAATTATAATAATTTATCATGGATTAATTTTTTGATCATCAAATCGCCTTAAATTAAGACGTCTGTGATTTAATTTATCATTTGATAATTTTTATTAAATTTTATTATAAAATTATTGAGTTGGATATTACGTAACAGATTCGGGTATATCAATTAAGCGTTTTTACTCATATTTATCACAAACGATCATTTTATATTTTTATAAAATTATAGAAAATTGAATTTGTTACAGATGTACTAAGTTTTTTTGTGATCAAAAAATTAGTTTAAAGTTAATTTGTTGCTAACATACTAGTGTAGGGTTTTTTCATTGTATTAATCCTTATAGTTAATACAACACTACTTTGGTTGTCAAAAAATGTAAATTATATATAAACAACATTGTGTAACATGCTACGCTACGCATCCATGTGATTGAGGAGGTTATAGAGGTCGGCATGTCGAGTTTCGTGATGCGACGATGATCTCGTGAAGTTTTTCCTTTTTTATTTTCTTCGTCGAAATGATCTCATGAAGTTAGAGTTGCATTAAAGCCATTATATATGAATAGGCGATTCGTGACGAATCTACATAAAAATTTGTTCTATTTGTGGGTGGCATCATAAGAAGAAGCAAGTCAATCCCGATAAAGATGCTTTTGTGATTTAATGGTTATTATCATACTTTACGCAATGGCTATTGAATTCAGGAGTACTAGACAAGGGACGAATGCGAAGGCTTTAACTGGAAATATAAGGTACGACGACTCCTATTAATAAAATTACAATTACCCATATTACAAAAAGTATTTTAAACAATCATATAAGCCGACTTCATCTGTCGAAAGAATGAACAACGAAGTAAAGACATTCCAATGCTCCCCGCAAAGATGAGATTCTACTAACACAAATCAAGACGGACCATCTTTTTCCTTGCTCAAGGACAGTTTTGGAGAACAGGCTTCCTCGCTCAGTAAAGAAAGAAAACTACTATTAGGATCTAAACCTTAACGTGAGCTAAAAAGCGAGAATACCTTGACCACGGTCGAGCATGCTCGCGAGAGAAAGAATACTATTAGGATCTGAACCTGACCGCGAGACAAAAAGCGAAGATTAACCTTGACCACGGACGGGCATCGAATCGTCCACGGCCTCGGACTTTACCACTACACCAATTTCTCAAGAATTTGAGGCATTTCCACAAAAGGGCACAGAAGGGAATTCAATTGGGGTGGGGGATAAAATTGGGGGCGATATGATTGAAAAACGGGGGGTTTGTCGAGAGGGGATCGAATGATGCCAAGGGGGTGTGGTGGGGGTGTGGTGCGAGTGGGTGGTGTGGGATTGCGATAGGGACAAGTTTTTGCTGCTGCTGCTGCTGCTGCTGCTGCTGCTGGCTCCTACTCTCCGGTCAATTCAGAAGGGAGGGAAGGTTGATGAGATGGAGGAAGAGGACAAGCCCCCGGTCTCCCACTTTGACCGCAGGTCGCATTCGAGAGGCCCCCTCCACGTCTCCCCTTTGAAACCGGTTCCTTTCTGGGGCCTCTTTATAAAATTGGAACTGTGTTGACATCGTTTCATTATTTTTTTTGGTTATGTGCTAGAATCTTGTCCCAACTCAAACCTTCCATCTTGTTCTTTTCCTCTCTCTCTCTCTCTCTCTCTCTCTCTTGCCTTCTCAGCAGTGACTCATATGTTGTGTTTGGCCTATGTACCCATGCAAAGACAAAGGTGGAGGGAGATGAGGTCATGCTGCATTAATTGTGCTCTGTTTCTTAAATCTGATTGGGGTGATCGGTTTTAGAATACGTTGGTTTCTATTATAGACTCGGAAACCGGGTGATTCCCGATTTATGGAATCCAGAACCGGCCCACCCGATCTTTTGGTGTAATTTTTCTTTTTTTACTTATTCCATGCAAGACCGCACGTACTGTTGTATAATCTAGGCTCTCATTTTTTTTTTTTAGTGTTTTAGATCTTTTAATCAATGAAAATCTTAATGGAAAGACACTAAATGTGCGATAAAATATTATCAAGTATCATTAACTTGCTAATGAATAAAAGTATGTGTCCAGTCTAGGTGGTTCGATGTACATTCGAAAGCGAGAAATAGACCGACAATCATTGATTCCAAAACTTAGGAATTGAGAATTGCCCAAAACAGGCTGCTTTGGTCTTATCCAAGCCCTAGATCTAATGGTTGATATGCACTCGAGCAATGCTCTCAAAATATGTAATAATACTCATGGAATGTTTTTTCCGTCTCGCGCCGCTTTTTTGTGTAGTTGGTTATTCGTAAAATGTCAATAATTTTAATGCCAAAGAAAAATATTGATGGGTCATGCGGGAGGTGGTTTTTAGTCTCCCATCTTTACTTCTTAATTGGGAAAATAACATGAGTGGTCCTTGAATTTTGTTTTGGTCCAACATTGCCCGTAATTTTTTTAGTTTGTTTAATATGGTTCCTAGACCGTTAATAAATGTTCGATGTGGCCCTTGCGCTTGCTCTAACAACAACTCGAATGCTATTTAATGACGTTAAGTATTATACACTAAGTTAGGTTTCTAGAAAATGATGAAGTCAATATATCTATCTTCTCTATCCATCTACTTTAGAAAAAAAGGGGAAAAAAAGAAATCAAAGTTGAACATATCTATCGTTATTTGATGACATCGATTATTATATCCTAATTTGATATGGATATCTTACTTTGGACAATCGACATCTAACTTTTTTTTGTCATTATCTATTATTTAAACCTAATGAATTGAAATCCACACGGTAGATTCCGTTGACTTAAATTGAACAATATGATCTAAGTACTTGATCAAACATTTATCAATAGTTTGTAAATCACATTAAACAAATTAAAATTCCAATGATAACGTTACACATTGAGGTAAAATTAAGGAATCATCTATGCTATTTTTTCTTTTTAATTCTGCAGAACCAAATGGCTCTATTTTTGGCCCAAGGGTTCTAACATAAATTTCCACTGCCCTTTTTTTATTTTTTTATTTTCTGACATGACGTCATAATAAAGGCAAGTATGCCATTGCTATCAACTTCAACCTAAGCCTCGACTCTATTCGCACCTATCGTAGGCTAATAAAATAATGTTGCGTCTACAAGCACGGAACCTCATCAATTTTGCCATCCCCATAGTTTTCACTTCATGAATACGTTGACCTTGAAAGTGCAAATTATTGTTAAAATTAACTATAGTAGAGCTCCTCCTCATTGGTACTAAAAAGGGGGAAAAAAAAATACATGGGCTCTGTAACTAAATTAGCAAAGAATTTGGTTATCTAAATTATATCGTATGTAAAAGTTTCCAGAGCCACCTTCTATCCAAAAAATAAAGAAATTGTTACTAAGTTCAGTTGTCATATATATTTTAGGGATTATTTTTTTTTTAAAGAAGACAAGAAATTTTTGCATGCTCAAAAATTCGTTTTGAAAAAAAAAAAGAAAAATTGGCTTTGTAACAATTTCTTTATATTTTTTTACAAAATGAAAGAGATGATGAACTCCTAATTCACGCCCAATCTCTTTATTTTCCTTGTACTAAGTATGGATATTTCAGCAAGTGATTATTGTCTTTAATTTAGCACACCGTTTAATTTCGCAAAAAATAAATTATTCGAAAAATATTTTTTAAAAACGATTGCTCATATCACTTGAAATAATTAATCAATGAAAAATATTTTTATTATCAATATCAATTTATATTTAAATACTTTTATGGAAAACAAAAAAAAATTCCTGTTCATTCATTATGTAAGCAATTCAATTGATCATTTTTTTGAAAAAATATTTTTAGAATTATTTATTTCTTATGAAATAAATGCACCCTTAATAAAGAAATGTGAAGTAGTATCAAAAAAATGTCAATAATATCGAAGCCTAATTATTTAAAATAAAGTCCCCTCTTATTTATTCATATATAATTTCTTAATAGTAGGGCACTCGGATGAGATGAAGGGTCCCTTTCGTTCTAGTCTTTTTGACGCTTTGTCCCCAAACTACGACGGTCCACGCACGTGTCCCACGTGCACGGGGGGCCGATTGTTGATCAATTATAAAGCTACAATAGCGTTTATAATTCAAAACCCTAGCGTTTCCCATCTTTGAAAAATAGGCAAATTATGTTCGACCAGCATGACCCAATACGCGTCTTCATAAATTCCTGCTTTCATACTTCGAAATTCTCATTCTCATTTTTCAATTTGTTTTCCGTTGACACGACACGCCAACGCGGCAACTTCCTTTTCCTCTAGGAATGGACATTCAAGATATTGTCGCGGAGTTACTTGTAAGGAATGGTTCCGCGTGTTCACTAGTTGGAGCAGCAGAGCACTTGTCTGCATAAAACCTCATTTGTCATGTCAGAATCTCGTTACAACTTGGGACTTGTCAATGATGGCGACTTCCACATTAGTGCTGTGTGAAACATCGGACTAAATGAGCATTCGTCAAGATTCCGACCTCTCGCAAGTTCATATCGCTCACTACATAAAAATTCTGGCTTTCGAACTTCAAAATTGTCATTTTCATAGCAGCACGCGACAACGTTGTGTGGCGTGAACACTTGCATTAACTTCGCAGCAAAGAACTTGCTTACATGCCATGTCCAAGCCTGTTACAGCTTGCAACTTGTCGATGAAGGCGGCTCTATAGCGGGAGTACCGCGTGAAACATTAGACTAAACGAGCATACGTCGAGATGCCGGCCTCTCACAGATTCAAAACCGTCGAGAGATCCCAATCCCCAATAAAAGTTTCCTCGTCACGCTCCATTGCCAATTGGTCTAGAAATTTAAGTTGTCAAATGAAGAAATGGTTTATTGTTTTAACATTGTAATACTACTAAGCTAGGTTGGATTTTGGTCTTAACTTAAAGTATGGAAATATTCAAATGGGGAGAGAAATAGGGATTTTGATATATTTGAAGTAAGGATATCCTGTTTTGATATCATGTGAGATTAACCGTTCTAAATGCCTAAACTATTAAGATGAAGATATGGTTCATTATCTAAATATTCAAATACAAAACCGTATATATTTCTCGACTACATCAAGTGCAAGCATTCCGTGCGTGTCGATGTTGCGCATCATATCATGTGGAGTTTCACGTGGAACGGGCTCACTCGATTCCGGCGAGGCGGGGGGATGTGTGCCCCCGCGGGGATGGGGTCGTGTGGGGGGTGGGGGGGGACCGCCATGTTGCGGCGATCTGGCGAAATGATTAAATGGAGGGGTTTGAGGGGGAGGAAGGAGAGGGGAGAGGGGGTTGGGTGGGGGTGGGGTCGGGTCACGCACGATATGCCTGCCACCCACGAGGCATTCCCTTTTGTCCCTTTTTTGACGAGGGGCTTTTTTTCTATGTTTGATTTTCTCTTTCTTTCTTTCTTTTCCACTTTTTTTTTTTATTTTAATTTTCCTTCTTTTTGGTTTACTATTTGTTTTTTTTGTCTTGTTCTCTTTTTTCTTTGGGTTTTTTTTTTTTTATGGCAACCGGGGGGGGTTGGTAGGAGGTTGGAGAATGGGATTTTGCTGGGGCTGGACTATGGATTGGGCCGTGGCCCATTTGGTCAAATTGTGTCCGCGTGAGCCACCGCCATCTCTTTTTTTTTGGGGAAAACAATGAATGCCCATGTCCTTGGATTTTCCTTTTTTTTTTTTGGCCATTTGTACTGAACTCTTTTGTGTCACTTTCGTTGGCGTTTAGTCCCTTCGAAGATAAAAGAGTTAAGTCCCAAGTTGATGTCCTGCGTAAAACAATAGTCATCACTAGAGAGCGTTGCCGGACTCTTGAAAGAGTCGGTCGAGGTTCCCGACTTCACCACATATTTGGGCGAGGGGGGCAGTGTTCAGGAAGGGTGCTCTGCGAGCGGTGGGGAGGGTTGCAGCCCGCGACTAGGCACGATAGCGAGAGGTACGACTTTACCAACCTGATTGATGTCGAACAGTTGGCAAAAGTTAAAAGATCGGCGTCGTTATAACTCTTTATTGTCGCGTTCGCCTCAGCCTCATTCCGAGCAGGCATCAAAGTACAAAATTACAGGTAACTTTTATGACGATGGGATCCCATACGTAATGTGGCTAAATTGAAGGGCGTCATAAGCTCGTCCGTGCTTTCTAGTCCAGGCCCAAGGATGGTTAGCCCACGTTGGCTATTTAATCTTCATGGTTCGGCCACGATCGAGGATTTATATGATCCGTTTGGTTTAATATGGATGGATGAGGCAATCTGAAGATGGTGAAACGAAGTATATTAAGGGAACATTTGTTTCGTGAAAAATTCAACATTTCTAAAATTCATTTATTTTCCAAGAAGTCATTTGAAAAAAATGGCAACATTTTTAAGGGTTTAGCTGAAATTTAAAAATGAACTGGGAATTATTCTTTCATTTGGCAAGGAAAATTTGTTTTTTTTTATATATATATTTATTTCCAAAACAGGCATGCACTATTTGTGTGGTATAAAAGTTACATGTGCTACATCATCAAATTTTAGATAAGGTTTGTCAAATTGAAATTTTATGACATAGACACTTTTATAGATTGTTAAGTAAATTATTTTTTTCTCTCTTATGGAACCAAAGCTTAGTTACTTAGGTCCTAGGCCTTAGGGGGCTTGGGTCCGACCGATGAGGTTCCCAAGCCCAAACATTGAGGTCCTAGTCACAAGAGCTGGGGTTTCTTGGGCCTAGCCATTAGGAACTCATGCATTGGCATCAAGAACCCAAGCCAAGCGCTAGCGACTTGGGCATGGAAGTCGGGTACTCAAGCATTGTCCACTGGCAACTTGGGCATGGGTACTAGTATCCCAGGCCCTGCCTCAAGAGACCTGAGCTCAGTCTCTATAGACTTAGGCTCAGCATAGGCTTTAGGGTTCTTGTGCATACCGAGATCTCTATCCAAGCAGCGATGTCTTATAGATTTTAGAAGATGATTTCTGATTTTTAAAAAACAAAATCATTTTTCCTAAATTTAAGCATAGGTTTTCCATTGATTTTGAAAAATATTTCCCATCAACTCATTTTCTTAAATGATCCAAGCATTGAAAAATGAGGAAAATGTTTTTCGATAGAAAGCTTTTCGCGAAGCAAACAGAGCCTACATTTTAATCAAATATATTCAAAGCCTCTACTCTAATTTGCATGCTTAATTTCCAATTGACATCACTGTGAAAGTTCTCAAGTTCGCTTCCTTGCTACTTCTTTCCATCCATTTATCCATTTATAGATTTCTTTCATTATGTCTGATGGGCTTTGACAGTTCTTCGCATCCTCCCTCTCGTTCCTTATCCCAAGCAGAACGCTCTGCGTGAGCGCGACTTCGTTCTTGGTTTAGAATCGCTAGTAATGTAAGTTGGAGGGTATGCGATTTAAGATTGGAGATCGAACATTGTCGAATGATATCATTCAAGTTTAGTACATGGATTATAATGACGTTAAAACGCCAACGGTCGATAAGGATTTTTGAAAAAGAAACGCCATAATCGTATGTTCCATATTAATTTAATGAAGGGAAAATAAAAAGTATCAACAGATGTAGAAACTTAAATTCTAAGGCCGACCTTCTTTTAATATTTGGAATAATTATATAAAAAAGCTATGAATTTATTAAATGGATATTATTCAATTCTAAACATTTCAATTTTATCATTTATTCTTAGTAGGAATTTTTTTTTTAATTGAGTTGTAGACCTTTTAACAATTTACCAACGTAGTCATTTCGATTAATATTAGCCGATAATTGCTAACATTACCTTTCCCAACAATCTTTAAATGGACAATTATTAAAAAAAATTAAAATTTTCTTTTTCTTTTCTTTTTCTTTCTTATTAAGTAGAGCATTGGTTGTCGGCCTTCGTTTGTTGTTAGCAAGGGATGCATTACTCCTTCCATACTTCTGATGCTTGGGGATAAATTATTTGGGAAAATTTCAAATAAGGACTTGAAATACCTTCGTTTTCTCAAATAAAAGCATGAAGTGAATCTTATTTCAAATCAAGGCCAGTAGCCGGATTATCTTTAAGGCCTGAAGTAGAACTTGTTTCAAATAAGGACCTAAAATAGTCATATCAGTTTCAAAAAAAGGCTTAACTTCTCTCAGACCGAAGCGCATTTTCATCTTTTAATTTCTTTCTTTTTCTTTTTGCTTTTTCTTCTTTTTTTTTTACCCCTTCCCTCCACTGGACTCCGAGCGAGGGTCGCCCTTGCTAGCGTCGAGCAAGGGTTGCCCTTGCTAGATTGAGCTTGGACAACCCTTGCCCCACCCAACCCAAGTGAGGTAACCCTCGCCCGACACCGATGAGGGTGACCCTTGTTAGCTCAGGCGAGGGTGGCCCTCGCTCGATGCTAGAAAGGGCAACCCTCGCCTGAGGTAGGTGACCTCTACCAACCATGACGTCAATGGTTGGAGGAGGAAAGAGGAAAAAAGAAAAAAAAAAAAAAGGGAAAAAAAAATCTAAAAAAATCTAAAAAATACAATTACGATTCTTTTACCAAAATACTCTTTCTCCGATGACTGGAATAGTCACTAACCAATCAAAGGCCTTTATTTGAGATGATTTGGCCACTTAAGCACCTTATTTAAAACAAAATCCATTTCGACATGACTTATTTGAAAACGATGATATTTTACGCCATTATTTGGTATTTTTCCTAAATTAGCTCAACTGAACAGTGCCAAACATAAGAGGACTCGACTCGAACACCTAAGTATTCTCTCCACAAGTCGCCTGTCAAAGACAGATTGAGCGGATAGAACCTACAGCGGTTTGAGCTGTGAATGACCCAGGAAGCTGATGGAAGTAGGAACGGTTTCAATCTCATAAACCTCTTTGACTTTGCTCCAACTACACTCTACAAACAAGCCTCTTTTGTACTGAATAGATGAAATTCTAATCACATGTGATGGTGCATTTGGTGAAGGAAGTTCTGGTATTGGTGTTGATGCGAATATGAAATCAGCGTTTGCGGGATCTTCAGAGGTAACTGAAGCTGTTAGCCATCAAAGACAGCAGCTTACAAAGCATGAGGGACGCATCCGACCCAATACAGCAGTTAATCTAATTTACAGATCATCCGGAAGGGGCAGGGCTTCGTAGCTGGGAAGATGACGCTACAACTGAAGCCGTTAAAGCTTTGCTTTTATTGATTTTGCGTCTGCAGATGCCAACATAGCTAGAAGCAGGCATATGAAAGTGCAGACTTCTCAGTAATGCAGAAGTGCCATTTGATCTTTGACCCCAAAAAGAACTCTACTGAAGTTAGCCAGATGCTACTGATGGACCAAAGGAACATTCTGATTGATGTAACATCAGAAACACCGAATGGAGCGCTTGTCTTCATGGGTTAACGAGGGCCATCATTCCTTTTCGCACAGATGCATACCCACTTCAGTCCAAATCATAAAATTCAACGAATGCAGCGACACTCTGAATCTCATTCTTGTGCTCAACAAACGCAAGCAAGAGAACAGACATGCTAATCATAATAACATAGGGACTACTTCTGTGAAGTCCATGCGCTGTCTAGATTCGGTAAGAACTTGCAAGTAAGACACCCAGTTTCATAGATGAACTCAAGAAATGCAACAAGCCCACGAAACCAACCTACAGATCAGTATAACACAACGAGGAGTGCATCGCAATGGCAAATAGAAATGGCAAAAGAGCAAAATGTACTAACCTAACAAGCCCCGCAGCAAAGCTCAGAGATAAATCATCATCATGCAAAATAGACCGTGATCATCAGCCCTTGATCATGGCAAATTTTTGCTTCATCTCTTATTTAGACATAAGAAATTCGAACTTATGAGATGTAAAAGGACAGTACGGTCATTCCATGTGTAGATTAAACGGATGGCCAAAGGAATTTTTCATTCAAGTGCACCCAACCCAACAAAAAACTCTATAAAAAGCTCTATGCAGGAATCAAGAACAGAGTCAAGATGTGGAATTACTCTGCCATCTACCGCTTCCCACTCATTTCATCCTAGATTTCTATCTGCTTCACCGTCGACCCTTTTCATCCCCAACCCATTTGAATCTCAAAGCACGATTCTTGAATCTCAAAGCACGATTCAATATCAAGTCTTTACTGGAATCGGAGCATACCCAATTACGCTCTACTTCTTGCCCCCCTTCTTGGCCGACCCGGTGTTCGTCCTATGGATCTTCCGCTTCCGGGTGAGGGCGAACTCGCCGAACTTGTGGCCGACCTTGTCCTCGGTGATCTTGGAGCGGACGAAGTTCTTCCCGTTGTAAATCCGCATGGTGGTGTTGACGAACTCCGGCAGGATGGAGGACCGGCGCGACCAGATCTTCTTGTTCGAGAGGAGGTCCCTTCGGTCCTTGATCTTCGACAGGAACGCGTCGACGAAGATGCCCTTCCACAAGGATCGCGTCATTCCTTCGCCTTCGGTTCGGGCCCTTGCTTCCCGGAACTGAAAGAAGAGGAAAAGAACGACAACAGAGCCACTGTTCAGCGGCTGAACAGCGAGAAGAGGGTTGAGAGAGAAAGGGCGACGGACCTTGAGTCCGACGGCGACGGCGACGGCGACGGCGGGAAGTGGCCGAAGCTGCGTAAGCAAGGAAGCCGAGTTCAGACGTACGGAGAGGAAGAGAAGAGGATAGAGGCGGACAAGAAACGAAGAGAAGGCCTAGGGTTCTCCTCGCTTCTCCTTCGGTTCTCAGAGGGGTATTTTAGTAAATTTATTATCTTTTTGTAATTAATGAGTGCCTTAAAAAAAATATTCGAGCATATTTTCCTTTGCATTTACTTAAAAATTTACCTGTGTCTTGAATTAAATTTTTTAAAAAAATTTATGTGGAGTTTCTTTGTGAGGTGGAATTGTTCCGTTTGGCTTCGTCTTTTTTTAAAGTTCAAAGCCAATCACTCGATGTCGGACAAGTTGCTAGGGCAATAGATTTGTCAAAATATATTATAGGCTCATTTCTTATCTCATATTTGATGGGCTAGATTGTTATATAGGCTAATTATATTCATAAATGTGTCATAAATTGATTTAAATCCAACTCTATGGGTCATTAATAGATTTAATATTGGTTTTAAATAGATTCACAATTTACCTGACTTTTTATTTATTTTTTCGTAGACTTAAGGAGATTCTGCAACATCTTCCCAAAAATAGATTCATAGTAGGCTAAGTTTATACGTGGACTTAAGAAGATTCTGCAATATCTCCTTAAAATTAATGTTGTGTGGTTTGCTATGAATCCCTAAAATGCTCTCCTCTCTTTCTTTTTGTTTGACATGATTCTTTAAAACTAAGGATATTTTGATTAATTCTGGTAGTATACTCTATTGTTGCCACAATGTGAAACTTGTGCATGAGAATTCTACCATTCAAAAATCTTCTATGATATGAGTCAAAGAATGAAAAGGATTTTGGTAGCTAACTAGCAATCTCTATCCTGAGGCTGAGGAAGGGCCATGCATGTGGGATAACATACTTGTTACAAATTTTGTTTATGTTTTCCCTAACTTGTATCATAGGCAATTTTTCTGGTCTTACACTTGGTCACTCCATACTTTCACCTTAGGGCATGTTTGTTTTGTGGAATATATTTTCAGGTAAAACATTTTCCTCATTTTTCGGCATTTGGTTCATTTAGAAAAATGAGTTAACGGAAAACGTTATCTTAGTCAAGAGAAAAAATTTCCTATCAAAGCTTGAATTTAGGAAAATGATTTCCATTTAAAGAATTGGAAAACGTTTTCCGAATCTACCAAAACTTAGATTCGGTGCTTGGTTTACAAAAAAATTGTTCTTATAAAATATATTTTTTAAAAATTGAATTTTTTATTTTTATTTTATTATTTGAATTTTTTCTTCTTTCTTTTTTCTTTTCTCCCTTTTTTCTTTTTCTTCTTCTCCACCTGTTGCTAACCATGAGGATGGCCAGTGAGCTTTGGCTTCACCAAATCGGCAAGCTCACGACCTCTAGTGATGAGGCTCAAGCTCGCCAGATCAGGCAAGCTCATGGCCTTTGGCAACGAGGCTCGAGCTCACCCAAGGCCAGTGAACCTCAAGCCTCACCAAATCGGGCAAGCTCGCAGCCTTTGGTGAGGAGTTGGCCAAGCTCAAGCCTCACCGTCAGAGGCTTAATAGAAATTAAATCAAATTCATTGGTGTCAATAACTGTTCGGTACCTACATTAAATAAAAGTCATAGTTGTTGCGTTATCTTTAATGAGTTTGTTCGTATTTCTAGGTGTAGTAATTGTTTCTAGAGATATGGTAAGATATGATGAATAATAATGAGATAAAGTGAGATATGTTGATTGTTTTGTTAGTTTCTAGATCTTGTATGGAACACTAGTTATTTTTATGTGGAAGAGCAAATGTCATGTAACAAGTCTATAAATAGGGGAGTCTTGTAATTATTTTTTGTTAAGGTGAAATAAATCTACATCTATCTTTTTCTTTTCCTCATGTGAGTTGTGAGCGTTTCACCTTCAAATTACTTTCATAAAATTGGTATTAGAGCACATGGTTTGTTATTATGGCCTCAACAAATAATCAACTTCCTCTTCAATACTCTTGTCTTATCAAAGACAACTATGGTAATTGAGCTATTAGAATGAAAGCTCTATTCAATACCTACGGTGTGTGAGAACTTGTCAACACTGGCTATGATAAGCTAGAGGATGAAGCTATCTTGAACCAGAACTAGAGGAATGCCTTGGAGAAGGTTCATTCGAAAGATCAATATAACATGGCAATCATCCATCAAGTTTTAAATGATTCTATGTTCGAAAAGGCATCAAACGCCACTACTGCTAAAGAGGCATGGGAGATTCTTCACAAAAAACATCGAGGAGTACAAAAAGTTCAAAGATTAGCCTTCAAATCTTGAGAGGCAAATTTGAGGTAATTCATATGAGAGAATCTAAATCAATTGTTGATTATTTCATAAGAGTTTTGGTGATTGTCAATCAGATGAAAAGAAACGGAGAAGACGTTTCAGATGTTCGTGTCGTCAAGAAAATATTTCCATCCTTAGACAAGAAATACGACCACATTGCTATTACAATTGAAGAAACAAAGATTTGGATGTAATAACAATCGATGAGCTTATAGGTTTACTACAAGCCCATGAAGAAAGGTTCAAAAGAAAAAAAAAAAAAAGATTGAATAGGTGGAAGAACTTCTCCAAAGGTGATTAACCATCCAAGATGAGAAGGAGCAAAGAAAAGATCCCATGCAAACTCGCAGGATAAACCAAGATCGTGATCGTGGTCGAGGCCGAGGTCACTTTTAATGAAGAGGTTGTAGACAAAGCATAGGAGATGCCGCTCAAAGTGACAGTAAATATCAGTATCAAAGGGATGTTCATGGAGGAGGAAAGAACTTGATAGGCTCATGGCATGATAAATCTAAAATTCAATGTTATCATTACAATAAACTTGGCCATTATGCTTTTGACTACTAGAACAAAAAGAGTGGCGGAGCAGATGAAAAGGCAAACTTGGTGAATGATGTCAATCAAGTTCCATCATTGGCATTCAGAGAAGATGAAGGAGGACAAAATAATATGTGGTATTTGGATTTCAGTGCAAGTAATCACATGTGTGCACGAAAGGAGATATTAACCGAGTTAGATGAGACAATTGAAGGGAAAGTCTCTTTTGGTGATAACTCTAAAATTCTTGTTGAAAGCAAATGTATAATTTTGATTCACTTGAAGAATATTGCATGTCAGTTTATTTCTAATATTTATTATGTCTCGAAAATGTCAAGCAATATTTTGAGTTTGAGACAGCTTTTGGAGAAAGGCTATATTGTTCATATGAAGGATCTTAGTCTTGTGCTAAGAGACAGGAATAATAAACTGATTGCAAATGTGAAGATGTCAAAGAATAGGATATTTTATTCTTAATATAAAGAATGGTATGTCTTGATGTCTAAAAGCATGCATGGATGATCTTTCATGGTTTTGGCATTCGAGGTTTGACCATCTCAATTTCACGGACTTAATTCGCTTTCTCACAACAAGTTGGTTTATGGTTTACCACATATTGATCATCTCAATCAATTATGTAAAGGGTGTGTAATCCGTAAGCATTCCAAAATTATCTTTCCGAAGGAAGCGACTTATCGAGCGAAGAAGTCACTTGAGTTGATTCAATCTAATGTATGTGGCCCAATCACTCTTCACTCATATCATAATCATCAATATATATTTTACTTTTATTGATGATTTTACTCAGAAAACTTGGGCATATTTTTTGAAAGAAAATATATAAATATTTGATACTTTCAAACAATTTAAAAACTTGGATGAAAAGGAGAGTTGCTATTTTATCAAAACTTTGAGGACTAATCATGACAAAGAATTCATCCCAGCCATATTCAACAAGTTCTATGAGGATCATGGTATTCGGCATTTCTTGATAGCTCTGTATTCTCCTCAACAAAATGGCATAGCTAAACAGAAAAATAGATTCATTCTCAACATGGTTTGGAGCATATTGAAGAGCAAAAAATTTGATCAAGGAGCTTTGAGCTGAAGTTGTGTTGTGTGCGGTCTATCTTAAAAATAGATATTTGACATTTGGACTTGAATGCGCCACTCTACAAGAAGCATGGACTAGGAGAACACCAAGTGTTTTACACTTGAGAATTTCTGGAAGCATTGCGTATGATCATGTTCTGGACCAAAAAAGATCAAAATGGGAAGATAAGAGCAAAAAAGCTCATCTTTATTGGGTATGACTTATCATCCAAAGCCTATCGATTATTTGATCCTAACACTTTGAAAGTGTACATAAGCAGAGATGTCAAGTTCGATGAAGATGGCACGTAGAAAGAAAATCAGAAAAAGAAGCGAGTGCTCATGGTGATACCAATCAAATGGAGTTGAATGATCATTCTTCACCTTCTTCTCCAATATCTTCTTCAAGTTCATCATCACCTACTTCTTCGAATGATGTCAATGAACCACTAGTGCCAAGATCAAGGAGATTGTCCGATATTTATGAAGCTACCAACGAGCTTCACCTTATATGTCCTCTTGTAGATTATGAACCACTTGTCTATGATGATGTGGCCAAAGAAGAAAAATGGAGAAAAGTCATGAATGAAGAAATTGATGCCATTGAGAAGAATCAAACATGGAATCTTGCTGATCTTCCAAAGGACAATAAATCGATTGGAGTCAAATGGTTGTACAAGGCTAAGAAGAACGGGAAAGGAGAAGTGACAAGATAAAATGCTAGATTAGTTGTGAAGGAGTACAAGTGAAAAGCTAGAATCAACTATGATGAAGTTTTTGTCCTTGTCATTTGCATGGAAGCAATTAGATTGATCATTTTTGTTGTTGCTTAAAATGATCGGTGAGTTATCAAATGGATGTTAAATCAGCATTTTTGAATGGCATCCTTGAAAAAAAGATTTGTGTCAAACAACTCAAGGAGTTTGTTGTAAAAGGTCATGAAGACAAAGTGTTGAAGTTAAAGAAAGCTCTATATGGGCTTAAACAAGCACTAAGATCATGAAACTTTAAAAGCAAATACATATTTCAAGGCGAATGGATTTTCTCAATATCCATACGAGCATACACTTTAGTTTAAGCAAGAAAAATGTGATATTCTACTTGCTTGTTTGTTGATTACCTTATTTTTATAGGAAATAATTTGGCGATGATTGATGATTTTAAGGCATCAATGGTGAAAGAACTCGAGATAATTGATAATGATCTCATAAATTATTTCCTTGGGATCGAAGTGAAGCAAAGTGCTAAGAGGATTTTTATTTTTCAAAAAGGACATGTAGAAAATATCCTTGAAAAATTCAACATGAAGAATTGTACTTCAATCAATACATCAATGGAGTGTGAAACCAAGCTTTCGAAGTTTGATGATGGTGTTGATGTTGATTCGACATATGATAGAAGCTTGATTGGAAGTTCGAGATACTTAATATGCATGAGACCGGATATTATGTATAATGTTGCAATTATGAGTCGATATATGGAAAAACCGAAGTCATTTCATTTTAAAGCTGTAAAGAAGATACTTCAGTACATCGAATGTACTACTTCTCATGGCCTACACTACTATCGTTCTGAATCCTTCCAACTTAGAGCTTATTTGAATAGTGGTTGTGGTGGAGATATCGATAATTGAAAGAGCACTACAGGCTACGTATTTTTCTTGTCTGACACTGCTTTCACGTGGTCATCAAAGAAGCACTTTATCGACATGTGAAGTTGAATATGTAGATGTATCCTTATGTATTTGTCATGTAATATGGTTGAGAAGACCACTTAAAGATATTTTTAAGGAGTAGAAGAAAGCAATTGAGATTTTTTTTTTTTTTCATAATATTTTTGCTATTGCATTGGCGAAAAATCTAGTTTTCATGAATGAAGCAAACATATTGATGTCTGGTATCACCTCATTCAAGAACAGATTAAAGAGAATGAGGTTGAAGTGTTTTATGTGAAGACAAGAGATCAAGTAGCAAACATTTTCACTAAACCTTTCAATATCGATGCTTTTCAAAAGTTCAAGAGCCTACTTGGAATGATCGATGGAAGAGAATTTGATTTAAGGGGGAACGTTATAAATTAAACCAAATTCATCGGCATCAATAACTGTTCGGTATCTGTATTGAAGAAAAGTTATAATTGTTGCGTTATCTTTAATGAGTCTATTTGTATTTCTAGATATAGTGATTATTTCTAAAAATATGATAAGATATGATGAGATAAGGTGAGATATTGTGATTGTTATGGTAGTTTCTAAATCTTATCCGGAATGCTAGCTATTTTTATGAGAAAGAGCAAATGTCATGTAACAAGTCTATAAATAGGAGAATCTTGTAATTGTATTTTGTTAAGGTGAAATAAATTTGCAAGCCTATCTATCTTTTTTTCTTCTTTGTGTGAGTTGTGAGCATTTCACCTTCAAATCACTTCCTTTAAAGCTGGCAAGCCTAGAGCCTCACTAGATCAGGCAAGTTTGCTACCTTGGGCTACAAGGCTTGAGCTTGCCTAAGGCCGACGAGCTCACAATGAGGCTTAACCGGCGAGTTGTGAGCCTTGCTCAATCAGGCGAGCTTGTTGCCTCCAACGGTGAGTCTTGAGCCACGCCAAATCAGGGAGCTCGCAACCTCCAATGACAACTCAAGCTCAACCCTTGTAAGCCAGCCGAGAACGAACTGCCAAAGGAAGCAAAAGGGATGGCATGTGGAAGCAGAGGAGCAAAGGAGAAGAAGAAGGAAAAGAAAAAAAAGGAAATAAGAAGAAAGAAAAGAAAATTAAAAATAATTAAAAATTAGAAGTTTTTTAAAACAAACATTAAAAAAATTTGATTTTATTTTATTTTATTGAGATAAAGTGTGGATTCATTTCCTAGTAAAATCCAAACAATAGAAAACATTTTCAATTATACATAACCAAACAAAGGACAACAAATCGTATTCATTGGAAATACTTTCCGGGAAAGTATTTTTCTTTATCATTGAGTTTTTCGCGAAACAAACGTACCCTTAGTATCGATATGAATTTTCTTGGATTTGGTTAAGTATAAAAGTATTTTAATAATATGGGTCGGGGTCAAGTATGAGTTACTAGATCTATATTATATGAAAATAGATCAACACATGTTAAATAAGTCAATTTGGATCAAACCATTTTTGACCTAATCTAGACTCGACTCAATCCACCTATTTGACATGTTTAATGGACGGTGATGTTGTTGGCTCTCCACTTCTGGCTATCCATGGCCGTCAGCTGCACTCGTCTAGATGACACCATTGGCTCTTCAAATTTGGTCATCGATGGCCATCGATGCCAGTTGCGAACCTTGCTTCGCATGGCCAGTGACACTGTTGTCTCTTTAGATCTGATCATCCATGGCTGTCTGCATGGCTCACTTTGGTGACCTGTTGAGGACATGTAAAAGATCTTTATTTTTATTTTTTATATTTTTTTTCTCCCCCCTTTCTTGTCATATGCCATTTTTTTCTTGCCTCTGTCCATGGCCGTCTGCAACTTTTAATGCCCTCTCTCTTAAGTCGACAACTCGAGGTCATGTTATGACCTTCGTGATGAATAGATACGGCCCAATGTCGACATTAGATCCAGACGCTCGGCCTCCACTGCCATTGTGCCTCAAGATCTGGAGGTGACGGCCTTCTATGGCTGCCAAGCTCGACGTTGTGATCGAGATCTCGGTAGTCATAGAGGAGTTGTCAAACTTGAACTGTTTTGAGTAGGACGGTGTCTAGTGTGAAATTGAGCTCGACTAGATTTGGAGGTGGACAAGCTTGAAGCAAGTAAAGGTGGACTAAGGCCCGTTTAGTTCAATTTTAGGGAAATGTCTTTGGAAAAATGTAAAAACTTTCGAGACTCTGAGCCTTATGAGGAAAATATAGGCTATCTGACAAATTTTTTGGCACTTCTTTGATTAATGTTAGTCTTAGTAAAATTGAAAGCCCAAAGCAAGTTCTCAATATGAAACTATTAAATATTTTCTCCCTCTCGAAGATTCCACCTTTGGTGTGGGTAAACTTGCCCAATACTCCAAAATGTTCTTATATTTTGTAAATATTGTGTTTGTGGATAAATGCGTGGATTCATAATTCTAATTCATCTCAACTACCACAATTTAATTTTTAAACTAAATCTCTCTCATAAACAACACTTCCAAGTATTAACAAAATTTTGAATTTCTACTATTCTAATCGATTTCCATTATTATATCATTAAATTATTTTACATTTATTCATAAAACTCAAATATCTTTTAATAATGCAATTTTGCAAAATCTCTTGAATGTTAATTTTTCACAGCCAAAATCCATCAATTAGAAAGACGATGATTTTTTTTCCGTATATTGAGTAATTGATATCCGATAAGTTCCAGTAACCTCCCAAGGTACACAAGCACGTCCGCTTGATATAATTTTGCTAATATTACTATTTTTGGACAGAATAAATAAGAATATTAGAAAATTAATAATAATAATTGCTATTCCTATCCACTGTGGAAATTTTATGAACGTCCATGAAAAATTAAGGGAAATTTTATGAAAATATCGATCTTCCCAAAAAAAAAATAAATAATAATAACAAGACGATTTCAACGCAATCATCCTTAATACGAAACCATGAAACTTTCCTCTAGTCTCCCAATTAGACTAGTATTACATTTATATCAACTTCTCTTGTTAAAAGAATCTCATTGACTGTGTTTTCGAGACACTTATCAAGCAACTCAATATAAAGAACTTTAGTAATTTTCAAGCAATGTCCTGTTCATGTGTTATGTGTAATTATAATTTAGAAAATTGGAACGTTACTCGATTAACTTTCTCAAAATTATTATTAAAAAAGAAAAAAGAAAAAGCAAGGAGGGTTTGGCTATTTATTCTCACTCCTGTTCCAGTCAACTTGCGCAGCCCCTAGTTTCGCAGACCCAGCAGCCAAAGCAAGGTATAATAAATGCCTAAGCTAACGCTAATTGAAAATGATGTGCAGGATAGAGTGGGCAAGAACCATGAAATCTCTTTTGCTTTTGGCTTTCGGGTTAGAGCCATCCTTTTTTTTAGGGCTAAGAGAGGAGCTACACGCCACGAAAGCAGATCAAATATGTTTGTAGCTTAGGTTACAATTGATGGCTGTTATTTTCACTGGGTAGGTATCATTCATTGCATCCTTTTCTTAGGCCGGGGAAGAGGCAGAACCATTTTTATGCAATTTAATTATTTGTGAGTGCTCTTGTCCATGTTTAAAGCATGGGTTTTTTTTTTTAAAGCTAAAATATCTATAATTAGTATAAAAAAATGAATAATATTACGCTTTTACACACTTGGGTTATATGGATATGATAATGGATCCTATTGTGTTGTGTGTGGCCGCATTGATTTTATTACGTATATACGAATCATGGTAAAATCGAATATTTTAATATATTTCTATCATTATATGTTCTGTTATGTTATGCGTAGTCAACTTAATTTTATTACTTTTATATCAATCATGATATAGATATTCTAAAATGTTTCTCTCAATTCATAATTGTTTTATATGATCAATTTTCTTGCATTCAGAAATATTGTTTTAATATATGTTGAGATTTCAAAAAATTTTATTTTCATTTTCACTTTCTTTGCAAATTCCCTAAATTTATATTTAACAAGAAAATACTCCTTCAAAAATATTTTTTATTATAATATATGAAGATTTCTTGTGGGGACAGAAGAATTTTTCCGTCAAGCAATGCTCATCATTATGCATACAGGAAAACGCTTCTTTTTACAGGCTATCTGTATGTGTATAGTAAATATATATATAATAAGAAAAACTGAGTTTTAAAAAATAATAACCTAGATTGATATTCATAAATTGTTAAATCAAGGCATGTCTGAAAAGTCATAAACTTAACAACATCAACCTACACTTTTATAGTGACTGATTGAAAACTCTAGATAAGCGAGTCTAACGTCAGTAGACTGAATCATATGGATCGTACGTCATATATCAAATCCAAGCACTCTTTCTTTCTCTGAATCAAGATAATTAAGTGATGTTAAAAATGGGTTATCATCGTCAATCTGAACATATAGGGATAAAACTTATGATAGGGTCTCAAAAAACTTTCGAATGCCCTAATTCGGAGTGCTCTTGAAAGAGTTGGGCTGGCTCTGAACTTACGTGCCTATGACATCATTATTCTTATGAACATTACTCCATGGGATTCTTAACTATATGAGATGTCCAGTTCACTATTATTCAAGCATTTAACTTCCTCGTCAAGATCCCAAATTTAGGAGCTTAAAAGAAAAGGGAGGGAACAAAAGAAGTAAAGAGGAAAGCCCCAAAAGTCAAGTGGGCATACTTTTTTGTGGGCACTTGTCCCTTCCAATCGTTCTTCTCTTTTTCGCCATGACCCATTTGAATTCTCTCCCCCTTTTTGCTCTCAAGAGAATGTGATGAGCAGTAGTACCTCATACAAACTTACCAATCGAACACGGCATCGTGGCTTCGCATGAAAAGGTGCGTACTTTTCATCGCAGGTCATCGATCAAGAGAAACTCGATGATTGAGTCGTGGAATTTGTATCGAAATATAATGTCGTTCGATCTGTCTTTCGTTCTAGTTTAGTAAAAGGAGAACGCCCGATCCTTTTCGGTGATAATTTCATCGAGTATAAATACATAGTATCAGCCGACCTTATCCCGCTGTAAAGTTTAACCTAATTGATCGTATAGAAGCAAAAAAATAAACTCTAAACCATACCAACATCCGTGCTTTCTCTCTCTCTGCAATTATTCACCAGTCAAAGCAAGCCTGGTTCAGCTCGAACCAGACCTGCCTGAACACCTTGATGATGAGCTCATGATGCTCGTCCGAATTCAGCGTCAAGTAGCAAGCCAAGAGCTCCTCCATGTCCTCCGTCCGCCGGATCCGCCTCTCGACGATCATCTCCATCATCGACTCCCGGAAGTCTCTCTGCGGGTGGTACGAGCACTTCACCACCGCGTACCTCTCCAATCTGTTGGCCTTGGCGACGACGTCAGCCTCGCCGCCCTTCTTCGTCGTCTTCGTCGTCCTCGCCCTCGCCGACTTCGAGCTCGCCTTCTTCGCGTCCTCGACCGGGGACCGCGGCCTGCGCACCTCGACCCTGGCGGCGGTTCTCGGGGAATGAACTCGGACCCGGCTGCGCCGGGGTTGCTCCCTTCTGCTTATGTAGAGGGATTTCCTCTGTTTCTCTCTGCTCGTGCTGTCGCCCTCGCTTGTTTCCTTCGGTTTCTGCATCTCTGGAATCGTTTTCAAAGGAAATTCACCGTCTCCAACCGATTTTCGCAACGAGGCCGAATACTTGGACGGAACGCGGTCCTGATTCTTCGCTTCCAAGACCTTTCCATCGCTCCTGATTCCGTGTTTGTGTTCCCTCTTGACCTTCCTCCTCCTTGGAGTCTTCAGCTCTGCTTCTCTCTCTGCGCTCTCCACTTTTATCTCGGGCATGCTCTTCGATCTCCTCCGACTCTCTCTCCTCCTTCTGATACCCGACACCATCTCTTCGAAATTTCCGGCCTCCTCGTCCCCGTCCGATCTGCACCAAATCGGTCCGAGCGTATCTCCGCTGAAGTCCCCTTCCTCGTCGAACGTCCTCTCTCCTCTGAAGGACAGCCTCCAGAAGCCACCGTCGCCTTCCAGGAGCCGACCCTCTTCTTCCCCCTCGACCCCGCTCCGCTTCGGAGTCGAAACCACCTCCTCCGACGGCGAATTGTAATGCCTCGTCGCCGCAGGGCTCGAGCTCCCGGGCCCCAGAGCAGGGTAGTGGCGACCGTGGCGTCGGTCGGCGCGATGTACCCCGATCTTGCTGAGCTTCAAGAGCCAGGAAGAGAGCAGGGAAGGGCGGGGCGACGAGGCCGAGGCGGCGCCGCCCGAGAAGGGCTTGGTCCTTCGCCTCGCTCTCGATCTGCCCAGCTTCATAATTCGGGGGCGTAAAGCTCTGCTCTTTGAGCCTTTGAGGGAGAGCAGGATGGAGCAGTTTGCAGGGGAGGAAGAAACAGGAGAGGTGGATGGCGATGGTGAAGTGATGATAGGAGGAGGAGGAGGAGGAGTTAGGGGGGACGGTTAGGGGGGGGAGGACGTGGGATCGAGTGTCGGGTTTTTAGTGATGAGAGAGAGGGAGTTGCTCTCCCTTTTTCAAAAGAAAGGCCCGCCATATATCTTGTGACCACTTTCTCTTTCTTTCCCTCTTTCTCTCGCTTTTTATGTACTAGGAAAAAGATCTCTCTCTCTCTCTCTCTCTCTCTATGCATGTATGCATATGCCCTTATAGCTAGTCACATTATAAAGGTATGGATTGTATATACGTCCCACATATCTGAACAAATTTCTTTAAGAGAAAAGCGAAATATATCCCGCCTTTATATTTTCGAAATTGAAATTACTTTGATGTTATGCCCATGGCTGCCCATTGAAAGTAATCGCCTCTTGATCATACAAATGATCGGAGCATATGTCTTTGCCGTGATCTTGTTAGGAAAAATCGGTCTTCCCTACTTGGTCTTACCCACATTGATATCATAGTGGACAGAGCTTGATGTTTGTGTTGTGGCTATAGGTTTTAAATGAGTTTTGAATGCCAAGGTAGTATGCTAACATTTCTTATTAATTATATAAAAGGAAAAGAGATTGTACATACTATATGCATGTCAACTAAATAAATTTTCCAGTTATTAATATTTCAAAAGTTTGGACTTAAAAATATATATATATATATATATATATATCGAGCGTTGGCAAATTGTAAATCACACATGATAGATGTTCGATTTTAAGCTATTGATGTAACCCACAACTATTCCCGTTAGGCTAGCCTGTCATCCTTGCTACATCAAGATTTAAGTGGGGAGCTCTCAAGGTCAATGATGCATTTAAGCTTGGGCCTCTATTTCGTGAAGTAACAAAAGTTTCCTAAGATCAAGAATAGATTAGAGAATCGAACTTGTGACTTCACACATGCAAATTTCTAGACCATCACCCATTGACTCGACTTACGACCACCATGACGATGAGCATGCAGTCACTCAACCATCTTCCTTACAAAAAATGGCAACGTCGGCAATTGGAGGAGATAGATACGCAGCATCTCTTTCAACTTACAAGAGAAAACATTGTTTGACTATTAGTATTTTAAACGACATACTTTTTGGCATTAGCATATAGTTTATGGCCACCACAATTGACATTCCATCCACATTGGAACTTAAAGATCGGCAAGGGTGATCCTGGTGGTCCCCGGCGGGGTCGATTTCTCAGCCTCAAATCGGCTTTTCTGGCTGTTCTCTGGTCTCGATGTGTTCCATGTCGTACCATTGTTTTTCGCAAAATGGAACTATAAGTCCATGCATTCAGAGGTAGAGCCACCATTGTCGAGGAACACTAGCAACAAGTGTCGCTCAACAATAATGTGACATGATGCTCATTAATTCCTTTTTTGTTATAGTACAATAATACGGTGTCATAATCATGTGCATCTTATCATAATCTTTATATAAAGTATCATACAATTTGAAATCTCAGAATAAATTAGAATCGAGGGGTGACTTTTTTTTTTTTTTTTGTTCGATGCAAGGCTATCGGGTCTATAGAAGCCCCCCGTCTTTCGCTTTTCTTTTCCATTTTTATTATTTGATGTCTTATTTCTACCGCTTTTTCTCTTAATCGAAACAACCTGGTTAGTGAAAATAAGAGAGAAAAAAGGAATCAACGAAAGTTTCTTTGGGAGCTTACTGGCCTTGGATGCTCGGAAAGAAAAATCCCTAATCTTTTCTTGTCCCAAAGATATCCATCTTGGAAATGGAATTAATTAAAGGAAGGGAATGCCGACAAACAATTACGGGGGTGAATTTGTCTTCTCGGGCAATTCGATTCGGTCGACTGTTTTCGACATGAGGTTTGGAGCCAGAGCCTCACGCCATGGAAGGAATGTCTTGTTTTCATATTAGCTTAAAATAGTAATTAAAGATGTAAATGTTACATCCAACTTAGGTTAAATGTGTCTTGATCGAAATATGGCCCCCTTTTTTTAATGATATTTTGAGCATCCCAACACACTTAAAATTTTCACGATGTATAGTTAAATATTTATTTTTTGATCCAATGACCATATATGTACCAAGAAATGATTATATAGGAATTGCAAAACTAAAGGTAAAATAAGGACTTCGAAAAGCAATGCATTAATACCTATGTAAAATTGAAAACGATGGTACCTAAGGGGGATCCCATTTTTTAGGGTTTTACAACAATGTCAATGTGACACTTTTGCAGATGTGACAATCCTCTTGTACTTCGGGATGACTCTGCCCATGGTTCCATCTCCACACCAGAGGAGTCCAATAGAATCGATGGGAAAAAAAGGAATACTCTCTTTAGAGCCATACTCTGTCGGTAGCTTCATTCGAAAAGGCGATAGCCCGGCTGATTCGGATCGAATTAGGTCCGAAAGTCGGATCAACATCTAAAGTATCGTTCGAGCCTACCCCCATCACATAAAGGATTTTCAAAAATTCATACAATTGCCGGGCAAAAGATAGCAAGCCAAGCTTTTTTATGCAAGGGTATTGTCCAAAATCTGTCCACTCATCTTTCAGTGATGGGCTTGGGCCGACCTTCTACCTATTCATCTACCTCTAGTTTCTTCCCCACTTATGTGTAGGCTTTTTTTGCATTTAATTTGCACTTAATGACATCTGTTATTTGCTAAGAAAAGGGAACATCTGTTTTCAATCGTTTTCTAGTGTCATATGCTTATCCCATCCATAATTAGGAGTTGGCCAAGTTTAGCCAGACAAGTAGCCGTAGGCTGCCGCCCCCCTCCTGATCGCCCATATTCATTTTTATTTTCATGTTTTGAATGTTCAATTGCAATGTGGAAAGCAAGGTCGGTTTTTGGACAAACAAGCAGCCGGCCTCACCGCCCTGACAGCCTCCGCCAACCATCACCGGTCCCCGCCCTTGCGGCCGGGTGGATCTCTCTCTCTCCCCATCCTTAATGTCCAACTCCATCTCCAAGTCATGCGCTCGCCACTCCATTTAGGAAAGCGATGCATTGCCGAGCCTCATGCCGTCAATGGACACATGAATGGGTTGACGAAGAGAAATAAGATAACATTCGCAAACAATATTAATAGTAACTTGTATTTGAGACATAAGGAACACTTGCAATTCTTTTTTTGTTGGAAAAAAAAAGCAGAAAAAGAAACTATAATGCGGGAAATGGGATACACATATGGATTGAAAAGAGAAAAAAGCCAAATGGATATTTCTGTTTTTATGACAACAAGATAGCTCAGTAAATAAAATAAAATAAAATGAAAATACAATTTGAAAGGATAGATGAATGTTTAATTTATCTTTTGCATCGACGCACCACTTGGTGAAGCTGGAAATTTGATCGGGGAGGAAAGAGGGGGAAATTTGGAACACAAGTAATTTATTTGTTTAATTAATATTTTTCATTAATGGATTCATTAAATGACGATAAAAAAATGTAGAAAAAATAGGAATATGTAGAGATAGATTTCTGAACCAAAATAGACTAATAAGATCAATATTTAACTTTTTGATCTCAAGATAATTCAAATTTCCACATAAGACAACCAAAATTTATAGCATTAATACAAATCAAGTCTATCGTCTCCAGTAAATAGTGAGATTTCATTATCACGACCCTAAAAAAGCTTACTGATTTTTATTAAATTCACTTCAAGTGTAATAAAAATATTTATTGTTAGATTGTTGACATGTATAAGAAACTCGACCTATAGCTGTGTATGCAAATTGAAACAAAAGTCTAAGTATACATAGATTGTAAGTGTAAAAACATGCTAAGTTTATTGTTCGAGTAAGTTTAACTGTAAATCTCTTCCACGAATTACTATATCTTTTGTTCTGAACAATCTCGACTCTTGATGGCCACTATTTATCAAAATTAAATGAAAAAGTAGAGCTACAATTATTATTATTGTTGTCGTCGTATTATTGCTATTATTATTCCTTTCCCAAAGAGCTACAATTAATTGGGTATATAATGCCTGCACAACAACAGAGTAATTTTCTGTCTAGTGGAGCACAAATATTGCGCGACAATCACTGACTAATTAATGATCCAAAAGGCCATTTTTCCTTTTTTACTATCATTATTCACTCGTAGCCTTAAAATCCATGCTATATCTTTCTAATAGGGGAAATAAAGAAAAAGATCAAGTAGACTTTCATTTATTTTCCGCAGGAATGCCTTATAAATTGAGTAAAGATGTTGTCTGACGATATGTATAATGAGTCTATATGTTCCATTTCTCCGATTTCAAACTTTTAATCAAGTGATGGAGCTGGGATTTAGGTTAAGGTGGAGAATTTTGAACAGGAAATATCAAGTGAAAATAAAATTTATGCGCAGTAGAGAATAAGGAAGTTAAAAATACAAATCTCGATTTGGAATTTAGCAAATCTTTCGTAGAACTTTTCTATATGAACCTAAACAAGTATTTGGACAAGAAAAATATTTTTCTCTTGATGACTATAGATCAATAGCTATATATAACCTTTATAAATTATGTCTAACAAGAAATTTTCAGCTAACATATTCGATTAATAATTACTTCATCTGTATTAACATAGTGCCTTTTAAGAACAGAACCCGAATAAGATAGATTGCCATAAGTACACCGGCTTGTTTATCTATCAATAAAAAATCGTGGTTTCTTTCAAGAAAAATACTAAGAATACAAAGAAATGGTGGGGTTATTCACACTCCCATTTGGGCTAAAATGCTCAATTTTTAGTTAACTCTCCGAAATATCATCTCTCTTAGATTCAACAAAACTAACCTTATTTCTACAGTCTCTTTCATCAATATCAGCTATGCACGTCATTTTTTTAATTTCAAAAATGTTTCGACGTGATTAAAAAGACCACCTTAATAAAATAAAATAAAAGAAGAAGATGAAATTGTGTCAATTTGTATCAATTGCAAGTTAAACCATATCGGGTCGGGCACATGTTTATTTTTGTAAATTTGTATCTTCTCCGATTCGTGTAAGAAATTGCTGGTTCTAATGTGCATAGATCCATACTGTGTTTACCACTTTGTCTGCGTGTGGTTATTGTTGCAATTTTTAGCCAACTAGAATTCCACGTTAAAAAACCAAGCTTACTCAATTTTCCCCTTTTTAGTAATTCTATATTTCCTGAACACACTCTGAGTTCATGGATTCTTGAAATCCAATCTAACTCCAGTAGCAAGACATTTTCTCGTTCAGCTCATTTTCCCGATATCGTAACATTACATTATGTCTCGAATTTAAATAAAGTAGCTGTCGCTATGAACTTATATTTAGTAGGGGTTGTGTTTGAGACCTGTGAGCAATGATCTCATTTTATTAAGAGAAAAAAATTTCACGATTCAATGAATGTCCTCCCGATATTAGACTTGATTCGACCCAAATATGTCCCCACCCCTTGGGTAAACTTGTGGATTTCCCTGTGTTAGGTGATAAATTGACTTAAACCGGATGAGAATCTCAATATCAAGTCATCAGATTTTTAATTTTTCTAATCCAGTTTTTTTAACTCTAACATTTTATAGCTTTTCTAATGAAGTTCCTTTGGCTCCAAATCCAGTTTTTTGTAATAAATATATCCATCAAAACCGGCAAAAGTCCGATCGAAAATTGTCATTTCGGCCCTGGCTTACTGCTTAATGCGTTGGACTAAAACTAGAGATCAACTCTTAAGAACAAGATTTTTCAATACAAATGTTGCACTTAATTTTTCCACAGTAAAACTCTTGCTGATTCCAATAAATACGTCTGCTCACTTAACGGATCAGGAGCCGGATGGATTTGATTAGAAAATTTATGCAAGTTCAAGAATTTAATCACACAAATTAAAAATTTTGAGGGCTTTCATTAGGAAAAAAAGTACATAAAGTTCAGAGATCAAAAGTCACTTCTCCTTTCCATTTCATCCAAGATTAAATAAGAAAACTAGTATTAGCTAATTAGATTAAAGTAAATCCAAAGCATCTTTCAACCTTAAAATTCTTTACCTAAAAGCGTCAATATTCAGTTTACCTACTACGAATGAATAACAACGGCCCATGGCACTACTAAACAAAATAGATGAAATGGTAATTCAGAGATTTGAGGAATCACCTCGTACTATCTCAACTCCTCCTACATTATGATTTTTATCCATTTTTTTTTATATACGCCGACATAACTGAAAAGAAGAAATCTTCTGATTGATGTAAATTCATAGATCATGAACTATAAATTAGCACATCCTCGTCAATTACTACTGTCATCACTCCAAATGATTGAACAATTTTTCATAATTTGATAAACAAATCTTTACCCAATTTATAAAATATAAACATACATCCAATATGGGAAAAATTATCCAATCAATCCCAATTCTATTATATAAATGTCAATTCAGTCTAAAATTTTCAACTTTGCTAAGTTAGTCTTAAATATTTGCATGGAATTTAAATGTAATTTTTCTAGTCAGTTTTCACCAAATATCACAAACGGGAGGACCCAATTGTTGCCAACCATCCAACATGGCACACCGCTGCGAATTGATCAAGAGGACTATACTGGAATTTCACGTAGAAATTTAGGACTAGATTTCAAAAATTGAAAAAATTAAAGACTAAATTGAAATTTGTATAAAAAGTTTAGGACAAATTGAATAATTTTCCTTCCATATTGTAAAGAAGCAATTAAAAAAAAATCCTTACAAAGTTAAAAATTCGTGGAATATATATATTCATATTTTTATACTTTTGAGAAACTTGTAGGTATAGATTTGGAATATGGAATCGTCCCTAACACTCTTTGACCAACCAGCACGGCCCAAGTTTAGTGCAACCAACGATGTCATGGAAATGAAGAATGATTGCATTCCAACTGGAGTAAAATAGAAACATCATGGAGGCATCACTTTGACTGAAAGAAACCCCCCAGAGAGTCGGAATACTACTCTCTCAGACAATCTTGCATAACAAATATGCATTTGCCTATTTCATCTAGGACTTATTATTTCTTCAATAATTAGCCCGATTAAATAAATAGGCAGTGCATTTTATGAGTTCATTGGTTTTCATATAATCTCATCTTTAAAATCTTGACTCGAAATAGTATTTTCAAATTTCGACCCATTCTTGCACGTGGATTTTTCTGTAAATACTTGTGCATAGCATGCACTCTTTGTTTTCGAATTACAGGCGTCACGATTTCTATAGAATAACATGTTTTGCATACTTTAGGAATTTTTTAATGAAGAAAGCAAGATGAGAGAGGTCTCCTCGCCTTGCGGGAAAGGATAGATATATGCTTTGCCCTTTTCCTTCCTCACAAGAAAGTTTGGTTGATTGAAAGAGAGCTAAAGATATCAATTTGCCACCCAAATGCACCAAACCACAATAATCAAAATAAAGAGAAAAAGAAGAAAAAGCAATTGGATAAAATATGCATGTCTAGAACCACTTCAGATCTTCTACCTCATGGGGAACTGAAAAAGCAATGCTTTTAGAGAAGAAAATATAATGTTCTATGCATACACAAAGTCGAATTCCCAAGAGAAAGACTGTCCTTTGGTCGAGGTTCCTAGCTAGTCTTCTATTCCATTTACAAAAGAGCCCGCCCGTTCTTATAAAGAAGATCAGATACATACATATAGAAGCTCTGCTCTTCTGCTTGGGCTTGTCTGTCCGTCCCTCCCTCCCTTGTTAAATGGCTGAGCAGGGGAGGCCGAGCTCCTTGCTCATTCTGATTTTTCTGGTCTACCTTTCATCTGTGAGCGCCGATACGACGGAGTATGTGTCGGCAGTTGGCGACCCAGGAATGAGGCGCGATGCGCTGAGGCTGGCAATAGAGTCATGGAACCAATGCAATGAGGTTGGCGAGGAAGCTCCTCGCATGGGAAGCCCGAGAGCTGCTGATTGCTTTGACATTTACCGAGCCATTCCTAAGAGAAATGGTCAGTCTCTCGTTTTTTTGTTTCAGTTTCATTTTCATCTCCTTCTTCATTGATAGGAATCCTGTTTTGTGTTCCTCTGCTGATCTTCTGGTGTGTGTCCTTGGTTCACTTTGCTCAATATATCCTGGGCCAAGCAGCTTTAGTCATATGTATAAGTATTCGTCTGTCGATTTCGCGGTTATTAAAATGTGTTTTGCTTTGTTCTTTAATGTGACATTCTGGTCTGGCGTGTGAAGGAAAACGACTCCTACATTTGGTCTGTATCTCCACTTGTGTTCAAATGCAAAGAGTAGGAAAATGTTCTCTAAAAGTAACTTGTAAGGGAAGCACAGTTATGCAAGCCCTTGGTTAATGACATTAATAATCTTCTGGATTTGCATTACTCCATCTGATCTCGGCCTAAAGAAAGTCATTCTCAGATTTGATAGTGCTCATCCAAATGAAGCGCTATCAATTCACTTCCTGGATTTTAGCACAATGTAATTCATCAGTGCAATTGATGAGTATTGCTAACCTCTCATTCTTCATCTATGACAAATTTCTTGTTCTGCTTTCACTATCTTTTTCTCTCTTGATATGAGCGGCCATAGTTCAATTCTTGACGGCATTTGCCAATTGCACCTCATTTTGATACAGAAAAAAATTGCTCCTTGTGCAAATTGCTGCCCTACATACTGGTCCACAGGATCACGGAGTTAGACAACAGGCTCGCAGTCGGAGACCCTTTCCCGGGACTCCATGCCGAAGCCCTGTTAAATCCAAACCTCTACGCTGCACTCAAGGAGCTCTACTTGGGCGCGAAATGCCAGGTCGAGGACACCCCGAACCCATGGCAGTTCTGGATGATCATGCTCAAGAATGGCAACATGGACACGTTCGCCTCCAGGTGCCCAAAAAACGGCCACAAGGTTGGACCCTTCGGCCCCGACACCACCTTCCCTTGCTTCGGCAAGGGATGCATGAACCATCCGCTGATGTATCATGACTACACAACTTTGCAAGGCCCTAATTTGACTACTCTTAGGGGAAGGTTTCAAGGGTCATGGGACTTGGATGCTGTTTTCATTGGCACTGGTAATAATAATTCATACTATTCTGTGACGTGGGAGAAGGAAATTGGGAAGGGCAAGAGTTGGGTGTTTCACCATGTCTTGAGGACTTCAAAGAGGTATCCATGGCTGATGCTTTACCTCAGGTCAGATGCCACCAGCGGTCTCTCTGGTGGGTATCACTACCCCACCAGAGGAATGTCCAAAATTGTGAGCACCTCCTTTTTCCTTCCATTTCAAGTCATATCATAAGGAAAGAAATGAGATTTCATTTGGTGCTCCTAGTACTGTTGTTGCAATTTTAATTTCTTTTCGGTGTTAGGAGAAACCAAATTCGAGCATAGCCCGTTTGATGAACCGTCTCAATCATGTCCTTCTGGAGCAAGTCATGTTAGAAGCAAAAAAGATTCTTAATTGACCAACTTTAGCTTGCACTCAAACCAAACTCATTATAATGTTTTCATTACGCTACACAGATTCCAGAATCACCAAACTTCAAAGTGAGGTTCACCCTGAATGTGCTCCAAGGTGGGGGCCCCAACAGCCAATTCTACCTGATTGACATTGGAAGCTGTTGGAAGAACAATGGCCAGCCGTGCAATGGGGACGTGACCTCTGATGTCACCAGGTACAGTGAGATGATCCTGAACCCCAACACCAGCGCCTGGTGCCACCCGGGCAACCTCGGTGTGTGTCCCCCTTACCACACCTTCCGGAATGGAACCCGGGTCCACCGCAACGACACTGCTCGGTTCCCCTATGCCGCGTACCACCTGCACTGCTCACCAGGGAACGCCGAGCACCTCGAGGAGCCCTACAGCTTGTGTGACCCTTACAGTAACCCCCAGGCCCAGGAGATCCTGCAGATTCTGCCGCACCCTGTGTGGGCAGAGTACGGGTACCCGACGAGGCAAGGGGAGGGTTGGATTGGAGACCCTAGGACATGGGAATTGGACGTTGGGAGGTTGTCTCACTCACTTTACTTTTACCAGGTTGGAACTTTTTTGCTCTTTTTTGATCGGATACATTTTTCTCCTTTTATATAAAAATAGACCTGATCATGAGCTTGACAGTCCGCTGGGCCTACTCAAATTTGCCCTGAGCCAACAAAGCCCTAGGACGAGGAAATGTACATTCTCACCTATCTTTTTCCCTTTTTAGCTTCAATATGTGACACGGGCAAATGATTATTGCAGGATCCAGGGACACCAAGTGCTAGGAGGCAATGGATGTCTGTAGATTTGGGGACTGAAATATTCAAAGATCCCGATCAGGTCGCCGAATGGACCGTTAGTGATTTAGATATTATTGTGCCCAAGAAGATGGTCACAACATAGCCTGCATTCGCTTCCCTTTTTGTTCTTTTTTCAGAGGGAGGAAAATTGAAGGGAACAGAGAGAGTTTCAACCCAAAGGGTTGTGTAGCATTGAGGAAAACCAGGCCAAACGAAACAAACTCCGGGCTTGCGA
The DNA here is from genome assembly GCA_017140255.1 of Eucalyptus paniculata subsp. matutina. Classification (NCBI taxonomy): domain Eukaryota; kingdom Viridiplantae; phylum Streptophyta; class Magnoliopsida; order Myrtales; family Myrtaceae; genus Eucalyptus; species Eucalyptus paniculata. The sequence continues at coordinate 14,413,687 of CM029438.1, forward strand.
GTGAGTTTTGTTTTCCTCCTATTTAATGAAACAAACGGCAAATGCACGCCTCGTTCCAAGCATCAAACTTGGTTTCTTAATTCACTAATCACGTGAATCCGAGTGCGGATTAGTCACTAAAGAGTCTGTGGTTAATGCAAGAAAGTTTGTTCTAACAAATCTGTCTGAATTTGCCTTGTCAGTTTTCATTGACATCTGTTTACTCCCTCTGGTTTACAAATCCTTCTCAGTCCGTCATCTTTGCTAGGAATTCCATCGAAGAGTTGATGACGATCGACTCTTCTGTTCATATGCCGGTGGGGCCAAACTTTCCTAATTACAGCGCCTAGTCTCGATCGCAACCGACTCAATTTAATTGGTCAAACCATGATTTGCCAGAAAATACTGACCGGACAAGACATGATCGAACTTCTGTCAAATTCGAAAATGAAATAGACAGGGATTTAGGGGGTGAACCGAGGCGGAATTGCCTAGTGAGCAAATTGAAACAAATGAACTTGAAAGAGAAACAAGAGTGTCTACCTTGAGGACGCATGATTAGGGATGATCGGTTCTCAATCCGGTCAAGTTCCACTTAGGAACTAGGAACTGGAGCGGAAGGACCGGTCCCATTTTTTGGGATAAGGGATTGAATCAAATGGTCCTAGGATTGGGAACCGGCCACTTAGCAAAAAAAAATTAAGTAAATACTAGAATTATTACAATTTTAGGGTTTATTACTATTTTTTTAAAAGAAATTAAAAATATATATATATATATATATATAAAAAGGACTTTGGTCCAATTTCTCCCTGGAATTGAGAATCGGACTAAAAATCACCAGTTTCATTTTTATGGAATTAGAAGTTGGACCAATGCTTTCGAGAATTGGGCCAAACCAGCCAATCCGAATGGTCAAACAAGCTCACCCTGAAGCATAATCCTAGTTCCAATCTTCATCTTCACCGGTCAATCCATGGAGGTTTTGATACCCATTTACAACGCTGGACTTACCCATAAGCCATTTCCAGAAAGCCCACAACAAACCACTTTTGTGTACTATTCATATTGAATATGCTAGAAGACAATGCTAATTAGGCCCAAATAGTGTTTTTCCTTGGAGGATCTTCTACAGAATAGGAATGTTCAGAGCTGTTATCTTTTGGAGTACAGGAGGTATTTATATACTAAAAAGTCCTAAGTAAACTCTAATTAACATTAAAAAAAAATCCAAAATCAATGGGTTCAAGAAAAAACGTAGTCTGAAAATACGTAGATAAATAGGTTTGCGAATATAAAAAAAAAAAAGATCCCCGAACCATGAAAATCATGGATTTTGTGACCAAAAAACACTCCCCAACGTGTTTCTCAGTTTGGACACAATATACCCTCTGATCGAGCCTTTTTTAGACTAGTGATCGGGGCACGTTTCTCCTCTCGAATCAAAAGTTTGTGCATGTTTACTAAATCGCACGGTTGGAGCATTGACCTTTCAAGATTTCAATTTATTCAAGTCTCGACATTTAATAGATTGACTCAATCAAAACCCGCGGTTTCTAATTCCTCTCCAAATTTTTCTTGTTTCGTTAGGCAAAGTTAAAATGCAAATTCTATTCTTCAGGAACAAAAGAGGGGTCGGACCCCCATATTCAAGAAGTCCACATGAAATAGAGGCGGTCGACCCATTCGAGATGATGGGTCAAAATTCACATTAACTGTAATTTGGGAAGAGGCCCAGTCAAGAATTCTAGACGATTTGGCCAAAAATGAAAATGAATTTGAAATTAGAATTTTAGGGGCTTGATTGACCAAAATGGTAGTAGAGGTGTTCCATTGACTAAGAATTGACAAAGATAGGGGCTAACATAAGAAACTTTCCTAATGAAAATGCTTGATAAATTACATTATCTAAAACTAGATGCACTAGAAGTCTTACAGATTGTTGTTAAAAATGTAATCGAGTCTCCCTATTAGGTTGTCGAGTTTGACTAACAAAAAATTTAAACGTTACATTTTTTGAATTTTTTAATGTATATGGCGTCAATGTGGTGCTAACTAAAAGAAATGGAAAAAGATAAAAAAAAAAAATTGGTCTTATTCATCTCTTTTATGTTCATGCATGTGCGGTGTTCATTGGGATCAAACCACGATTCTAGTATTCTCCGACCCTATCATCCAATCCCCTTACCAACAGGGTCACATGCCTGTTGGCAAAAAAAGAAAGCCAAAGATTAAAAAAGAAAAAAAAAAAAAAAAAAAGACAAACAAAACGACAAAAGTGCAGATTGAGGGCTGGTGGAGGGCTAGCTCGCTATCCCCCGCCCCCACCCACCAGAGCCTGCCATTGCATAGTGGTGGCGCCACCACCGCTTATTGGTCTTCGTTGCAATCTTTTTTTTTTTTTTTTTGTGACCCAAGAACCTCCGTGCGCCGCTTCGTGGCGGAGAGTAAACCTTAGGGTGGACTGGGCCACTACCACAGACCCAATCACAGGTGAATCGCGCGTTTTGCATTGAAGCAACGTGGACGCGAAGTCTCGAACCCTTCCTCCTAGCGGATGGGGTACCAAGCCTTAACCATCGCGGTCACCGCGGGCGGTGGTGTCTTTGTTGCAATCTTCATTAAAAAGAAATGGCCATTAGAAAGGGGAAAGTAATAAATAAAAAAAATAAGTTATTTTTCATTAGTGAAATTACATATAACTAACAAATAAACTTGATTGTATCAATTTGATAAAATTAGGATTTAATTTGCACTTTATGAAAACTTTTTGGATTCGATTATATTTCCACGATAAGTTATAAAACATTAGATATATTTATCTATACCATCTAATATGATGTAGCAATCTTTGTCAAAGAGCTAAATGCAATTCTATATTTTGAATGGATCTTACAAGGCTACAAATTCGACATTTATGGTACTATTATAGTACGTTTGATAACATTTTTGTTTTCTTTTGCTTAGGTCGAGCCACACCTAGCCATCATCAAGGCCTAGCAACCAACTAGAGGAGGAAGAAGAAGGAATAAAAAAAAAAATGGCATTATTTCAAAAATTGTTCATTTTTATTTCTTATTTTTGTTTCAAATCTATTTCCTAACTACTGATATATTTTAGAGAATACAAAAATTAGCTTATGTTACCAAATGAATTTATGTTTTTTTTTTCTATTCCAAGAAACAAAATAACAAAAAAATAGAAAAATGGGATAATTACCAAACATACTCTTACTAATGCAATATTAGAGACTAAGTTTTAAATTTTGTATACAAAATGCAATCAACCTTTTCAATGCTTTTAATGATACAATAGAAGTGCTAACTTTTTTCTTTTGTTCAATAATTAAGTAGTGTCTGGATCAGCTTCCACGCACTTCAAATCCTCAACAAGTCCATCTCTCTGAGAGTCTTGAGGGCGTGCTCTTACACGTTGCAGCATTCATGGTTTGACTCTTGGAGTGCTTCTAATGAGACTTGAACTTAATATCACAAGAGAAAGAGCAAACTCCCTTGCATTTGAGTTAACACCTTGTTGGTAAAGTGCTGTTTGTTTCAATTGCATATCCTTATCCCCTACCGATTTTTCCAGGCCTCTTTGTTCACACTTAACAATTAACAAATGGTAGTAGTTCTTTTTCCCCCTTTCCTGCCAGGTTTCAAGTTGAGAAAGAGAAATTCAAGGAGTATTCAAACATAAGAAACGCAACTTCCGCTACTTTCCCTTCGTAAAGACAATTTTGTGGTCAAGCATAAGGAAGTACCAACTTCCACTTTCTCTCCACGACATCCTCTTGCATTATTTGATCACGAAACTTCCTTGCCCTTTCCTCTATATGATCATGCTCGTTGTCTCTCACACGAACCCCCAAAAAAAAAAAAAAATCATTAAGTAGGGTTTTTCGTTGTCATCTATCTTCTTGTCTCCCCTCTGCTTATTAGCCTAGAAAATCGTGAAATCATCGACCATCTTTCATGTCTCTATCAAATTATCTAAAACGCCCGAAGAATAGTCAAGTTCTTATCAATTCAACTTTGTGTGGCATGAACTTAGAAGAAAGTGAACCTGCATCCACCTTACCCCATATTATTTTTCCATATTTCTACTATTCCATCAAAGTGCTGGGTCCCCTAGAGAGCTTAAAAAAACTATTTTTGAGGGTATATGAATTTCCATGTAAACAAATGTCCAATGCCTACAGGTTCCTCAGCCCTACCAAGGGCATAAAGAATCACCAATCTTCCCACCTAATTCTGATGTCTCAATAGCAGTTTGGGACCCCATCACAATCAAGTTGGGCAGTCTTGATCATATCCAAAATTCATTTCTTGGCACTCAGTCTCTTTAAACCACCCCCCGCCCCCCAACCCATTTTCCTCAATTTTAAAACTGCAAATACTACAATTCAACCATAGTGCATGAAATCCCAGATGGGATGGAGATTGTTATGCACTATTAGTGATCAAACAAGAATCATGCATTCCTTTCCCCTTCTTAATCATGTCCAGCCATCATGACATCCAACTAGTTAAGTTCCCCACTTGGGATGAGCTCTCAATTTGCCAAGATGTTGGTCCACGTATCATCACAAGATTGTCAATTTATAACATTATCCAATGATGTGTTAGGTGTGTGGATCGATAGTGATTCCACTTCTATTTTTTTCTTCCTTTTTTTCCCCTCCACCTTCTGCCTAATTTGATCCATTGAAGTACCATGGCTCAATCATGGAGAGGCTTGGCCCCCCACCTCACTCCAATTTGGGTCCAACTTCCGAGGCTACCAAACCAATGGAGGACCCTTCCAACAAGAAACGATGAGAAAGCTATCAATGAAGATATATACGTTATCCGTGCGATTTGATATGCTTTTCATAATTTCATATTCAATTAGCATGAACACTTGATCGATCAAGTATAGAAGTAAGTTGCACGATTTGCGTTTTCATCACCATCAACTGCATTGGTCAGGATGGCCCAATGTAGTCCTCAAAAGTCAGTATCAATATTATGAATGATAGAGAAAGTAAGAAGGAAGAAACACTAATAACGTCCAAAGAAGTTGCTAGTGCAACACCAACCCCACAAGAAAATAACATAAAGGGAGGAAAAAGAAGTGTTACAGCTAGCAATGGCCTCAGCACCATGTCGGGTGGGCCAGGCCCATTTAGAGAAGCGGCCGTGCCGTTCTTGGCCCAATACATAAATGTGCCCTGCCTTCATAGGCTGTACTGGGGACTTTGGGGCTTTATGTTCATAATGATGTCATGATTGCTTTTGGTATTTCAAAAAAACAAATTTTAATTGAACGGCTATTGCTAGTTTTTTTTTTTTTTTGTCGATTCTGCTATATTCCTACTCTAACTCTTACTTTCTCAACTTTCTTTCTTTACCTCTCTTTGCGAGCGTGGGAGTTAAAAACCCGTTTCAAAACTAAATCATCCTCACCTCAACCTCCGGTAAGAAAATGAGAACCCCCACCTCTCCCTTTCATTATTGGAAGGGTGGCCACTAGAGTAAACCCCGTAATTAACCGCCATTGCTAGTTAAGGCAAATACAAAATTGAGGAAATAAAATCATATGAGAAACATTAAAAAAAGAAAAATTCAAAGAAAATGCTCCATCATAAACCTTTTATGATGAGAAACCCCATCTTAAGTATCTTAGTTCCATAAATTCCGTGTTAATAAGTACCCATTAATTAAGTAAAAATGCGAGTAAAAATGCGGTCGGATCATCCAGGTATAGAATTCTTGCTATTCGATAAAATGGGAAATCGAACATGAGCAGAAGGCGGAGGACACAAAAGAAAGTTGGAGATTTTGCTTGACCTTTCTTCAGGGAGCCATACGTGTTGCGCCTCTTTGGGGGGCAAAACATGATGGCAAGCAAAGTGCCAAGCACGCTCAGGAATCCAAACGAAGCAACGCCTTCGTCGGATTCAACTTATCACATCTTGAAATCGCAACGCCATCAAAAAGAAGATCTCCTCGCCATTGCCCTTGCCACGAATCTTCCAAAAGTAGCGTTTCTCACTGAGCAGGTTCGAGATGCTTTGGTGGGTTCAGACAATGGAAAGAAGCAAAGAACCATTGAATGATTCGACCCATTGAATGATGTCGACCCTCCTTTTTCCCAATGCAAGCACAGTTTTGTTTTGACCATTGTAGAAAACGTACGACTGACGTTGCCAAAATTTTCAGCGCTTGGTGGCATAGAAGATTGAAGGATATGCTCCTATTAGGAGAAATTTCCCAGAAAGCTGAGCGAGCAATGAGAAAATTTCAACCAGAGGCGTTCCATTTTCCAGGAAAATCATCAGAAATGTTGAATAAGTCCATGATATGCAAGAACTTTCCCGTAGAATGTAATTTGAATAGCTCCTGTCCTAAACCAACCCCCCTTTTACTAGTCTCGCCTCGATGGACATTCTGGACAAGGTGATATCCTGAATCAGCTGTCCAACAGCACCATCTCCGTTCTAATCATCTTGGTTATGGAAGCGGAAAACTAAAACGAAGCCGAATGTCTAACCGGAACGCTATGTTAACGATTCTTCTAGAGCCAACCTCGAGAACTAGAACACTGAGTAAGTGCAGGTACCTTCCTTTTCATGATAAACTCTATCGCCGAGACAATGACGATTTCGACGTGGAATATTCTAGCTCTTACGCCCAGCAGATGATCGATCGCAACTATGTAAATAGACAGCATACAAAACCCCACAGATGCAGGGATTGAGAATGGAAAGATACAACACATCAAGAGCAAAATGTTTCTGCCATAGTGATATAGCTATGATTCCTCTCATGAGCTTTATATTTCAATAAAAGAATTTCGTATATATGAACAAGAAAAAGAAAACTTGAAGATAGCAAGAGCTCCATTATTACCCCTACAAAACGGACACGGGGATTGACATCCGTACCGAGACGTCATTGCCAAAACCTGAATCCCTATTCGCAGTAGAGTTTCCCGCGAATGCGTATCCCACACCCAAGCCTCCAAAGTGTAATGATGCGTTCTCGCACCTCTGAAATACTCTTGCTAGCGATGCCGCCTTCCTCCTCGCCCTTTTCGTTCCTGTGAAGAGCAAAGACTGCAGCAATCACCCAAAGCCGGTGCCTTCACCACTCTCTCCGTGGCAGCAGAGCCACCACTCCGGCAGAGCTCGAGCAACGCTGCAACTGCGTTCTCTTTGCCCCTTGGGGTCCCGCACCGCATCATCCCGATCAAACCCGAGATGGCTGAATCCTCCTTTCCGACCGCTTCCGCCCCCATTGGCTGCCTAACAACCAAGGCCAATGCGCCTGCAGCTTCCTCTGCAACCACCTCGTTCCCCAAGGCGCCCACCAGTGCATTCACAGCCCCCGCCTCGATCATTTTAAGGCAATTTTCCGCATGCGTTGAGAGGTTGAACAAAGCAGTAACAGCATCCTTCTTTCCTCTGGGCGTCCCCTCTCTCAAGAGTCCTGCTAGGGCCTCAACTGCATTGCCCTCATCTGCTATTCTCTTCTTATAGTCGTGAACAGCTGAGAGGCTGAATAATGTTGCTGCAGCATTTTCCCTCGCTTCTGTGGTTCGGCCAATCCTTAAGACGTCCACAATGGACTGCAAGCATCCTCTCTCATCCATGATCCTGCTTTTGTTCTTGTCATAGATCGACAAGTTGAGCATTGCTGTGACGGAAATCTCCTGGGCAATGGGACTCGGAGATGAGAGCAATTCCCGCAAATGGGGAATCGCCCCAGCTTCAGCAATGAAAGCTCGGTTCTCCTTCCCTGTCTTAGCTAACAATCGGATCTCTTTGGCAGCGATTGTCCTTGCACCCTGAGGCCCACTTGCCAGCTGGTCAACAAGAAGTTTTGCTGTGGCTTTATTAGCTTCAAGGGCGGCTTGGCCAGGAGGAGCCGCTGGAAAAGCTTCTGCTGATGTATCTATCATCTCTGGGGGGTCATAGGGGACACCATGAGCTATGCACCACTGCACAATCAAGTTCCTCAATGCTCGGTTCGGGACAAGACGGTTGTGAGCAAGCATTTGACCTGTCTTGGGACAGTTACAGTGCCCTTCTTCCATCCATCTGGATATCGATCTCCGATCGTATGTCTGGCCTGTCGAGACGATAACTGGGTCCTGCATCAAATCCAACGATATTGGACAACAAAAGTCCTTTGGAACTGTAACGAAGGTATCAGCAATTTCCTGCGTGATCAACCCTTTCCTCTGTTTCTTCGTATTTCCGCATCTCATTCCAACATCGTCCTCCTCGAACCCGCACAAAAGAAATCTGCAAAAGCGGGTAAGAGCAACGAAACCTTGAAGGACTGAAGCGGAGGCTCGATGTCCCCGTCATGATTCATAATCTGTTCCTCCAAGAAATCAATCTCGGCCCTAAAACTTTTTGCGTTGCTAATGCCCAAACTATCCAAGAAGAAGACCCGCAGCTCAACTGGATTAGGAATCCGCCCGTTCTCGAACTCATTCAGAAATGCGAAGAGCTGAACTCTCAGCTCCTCATCATGCTTATCGGCATAAAACCGGGTCCGTCTCGATTGCTTTTGCAACAACTCAAGTTGCTCCCTGACATCCTCGCTCAATTCGAGGTTCTTCAACGGGAAAACATCCAAGAGCGTGCATATTTCCTGATTCAGATCGTGGAAATGACCCGAAATCGAATGATTCTGGACCAAGAGCCACAACTTACTCGATTCCGCGCAGTGATCGAGCAATATCTTCGACCGGTACAGCAACAGATAGAGCTCCTTCAAGCAGAGGACCGCGGCCGAAGGCAAATCCGACCTCCCATACCTCCCATCCCTCAGGAACTCCAAGAGCACCACGAAGACCTCGATCTTGCGGACCAAGGACCGCGAATTCTTGCGCTGAAAGAAGAGCGATTTGCTCGCGTGGCACGAGACCAGCTCGCTGGAGATCGACGCGAGGGTTTGTATGAGGGCCACGTCGCTGAGGTCCACCGGGGCCAAGAAAGCCTGCAAGCACGGCGACCTCCGCCGCCTGATCGACGAGAAAATCGCCGCCGTCGCCATTTCTTGATATCAAAAGACGCGAAATTTGACAAAATTGTCAGACAATTTCCACCTCCGGCGAGATGGGTACGGAGGGTTTTCGCTCTACGCTCCCTTACTGTAGTCTGTCGCTCAGGACCAGATCTTGAGAAAAAAAGAATTTAACCCACCAAGAATCAAGAATCAAGAATCAAGAACGATCCTTATTCTGCAATTATTGACCCAGAATCAATATTACCCTCAAATCCCTGGGGAACCCGCGATTTCCGGCCAAGAAAAGAATGAACCCAACAATGGCTAAGAACAAGGGGGTCGATGGGAGAGCCAAGAACCGAAACGCTTGCTCCCGTATTGCTTTGCTGTTTGTCGCTGATGAGGTTTGGTGGACTAGGGCGAGAAAGAAGACGAGAGAGAGAGAGAGAGGAGGAGGGGGGTTGAATTGAATCTTTCGGGGAGTGTAAGGCGAAAGTAGCTTTGGATTTATCAAGTCAAGGCCCCGGAAAAAGGATGATTATTATAATAATAAAAAAAAGGGCAGTGGGAAGGGAGAGAGAACAGAGAGAAAAGGTAGATGAATGGCGCGTTTCGGAAGAGGGAAGAGAGAGGGAAGAGAGAGAGAGAAAGATGGTGGCGGAAGGCTGACTTTCCAAAGCAGCCTCTTCCATCTGGTATGGTGATGGGGACCGACGAGGACGATGATGTCCATTCATTTTCCCACCCTCTCTCTCTCTCTCTCTCTCTCTCTCTCATCGACATCCTTCCCTCCCCTCCGCTCCGCCGGATCCCACCTCTCCCATTTTCCCAACAATAAATTATAATAACGTCAAGTGATAATGGCAATATAATCATTAAATTTGTTCCATATGATTTTTGCTGACTTTAGCCGGACGTGAAATGCCGTCCTTGGATTTTTAATTTATTTTTTACGGTCTCCAGACTTTTAATACATGTTTGATTTAGTTTATAAAATATGTGAAAATGTTCGATGCCATCCTTCCATTAATTTAAGTTTAGAGATAACATCAAAATTTTGATTAAACATATACCGAAATTTAGGGATCATGTTGAGTAAATTAAGAGTTCGAGAACAATATTGCACTTTAAGCAAAAATTCAGTAACCATATTATATATTTGATTAAAGTTTAAAGATTACTTCCAACATTTATTATTGCATCAAAGTGATTGATAATAAACCAAAATATCGAATACCCAATATGTTCTTAATTTTCAATCACATGTGATCGCGTTGCGTACTTTTGAAATCTCCAATTTTAGCTCTGGATCTTGTCGTTACACTCAAATTAGACTAGATTATGTTTTACGATATTGAGCATCCTAGAGAATAAGATGGCTATCAAGTATCCAAAATATGTTTGACCCTACAACGAATGCCAAGATTTGACTTTGAATTGATGATTGAAGTTAACAAAGTTTCTAGGTGCGATACTAACGAGGTTGGGTAATACCTCGTCTCGTACGTCGAACTTTATTATTATTTGGCATATGAAATATCGAAACGACTAATCTAAAAGGTCAAAATTCAAATTACGCAAGCCCATGATTTTAAAAATGCTACTTTTTTTTTAACCACAGGTTTGACATTTTGACTTTTTTCTCTTTTTAATTTTCAATGTCGAAATGATGATTGAAAATTTGGTGCTCCCTCCAGTGGAGTGTGGTTAATTACCTTTTTGCCTATTTTACCTTGGAAAAATATAAAGTAAAATCAGCATTGGATTTTGCTTCAAGCGTTGACAAAGCAAAAGCGGGGACCCCCACGCACTGTTTAGGCGCGTGGACAGCTAGAGGTCATCGAACTGGCGCATTACTTCGGTCAAGGGGTTTTCTTTTTCCTTTTTTTTTTTTTTTTTTTTGGGGGTTGGGGTGGGTGGGAGACGGCAATTTTTGTAGCTTTGCTTCTGACTTACAAAATCCAAAAAACAAGTGGACGAAAAGAATATTCCAAAAAAGAAAAAAAAAAAAAGAATCTTTCCAGTATTTTAGAAAAGTTATTCACTCTGAGTAAATAATTTTTCAGGGGGGGGAAAAAGAAAGAATTTACAAGCGATGGGTATCACGGTGGCCTTCGAAATATCCGACATTTATTGAGTTTGTTCTGCTATTACAAGTAATTATAATTTGGTTAATATCATTAAAAATCACGGAGTTTTATATGGGAGACTTATCAATCTCAAGCTTTTTAATATCCCATAAGAAGCATTAACTTATACTTTTAATCAAGGGATTTCTTTGCTAAAATAGACTTGTGTGGTAGAAGTGAGCTTGTTATTAGTAGGCCTAATCCCCTTACGTCTAATCCTAATTTTTTCATGAACTCTTTTATATTTAAAAAAAAAAATCACTGACTTTAATTCTAATCCCAAATCTTTCATGAACTTTTTATGTAAGAAAAAATCACTCACTTTCATTCTAGTTTCAAATCTATCTCCATTAACCATCTATCCAGAACTCACCATTAGTTGGTTAACACGGCATTTCTATCTAGGTAACAAATTCATATCAGTAACGTGGGATGTGACTTGAAGTTAGAGTTTTCTTTTTTTGGACAAAGAAAAGATCACAATAGATTTTGACTAGGCTTAAAGTTGGGATTTCGTTTAGATAGAAAAAAAAAAAAACTTAGAGCAAAATTGAGATTTGACTTAAAGTTATAGGCTTGCTAGCTTCCACGAGTTCATCTCTAAATCACACACCTATTGGAGAGGGTTCGCTCTAATACTATATTAAGACAAACTCCTAATTTAGTTCATTAGGGATTTGTCTACTTTAACTTGTTTCATATCAAGTCTCATGATTTTGTCTTTTAGCAAACAAGTAGGCACTTTCATAGGATGTCATCCATCTCGATAGTGCATTCATCTCAACATGTTTAATATCATAGACTATTATGTCAAAATGGACTTCTTCTATATTAATTCTAGTTTTATATATAAAATTCTATGAGGCTTTTCACATGTTTGGCACACAATTTAGTTCAATCATGCCCTATTTAGCATTTTAAAAGTTTGCCAAGAGTCGGGCCTCGGGCCCTTTCTCCACATTGATTGCTTCCCACCCCTCAATCGGATCGAGTTTTTACACACCATCTCTCCTCTCGCCTTCATCAAATTGATTGTTACACCGCATACACTCGCCCTTCTTTTTCTCTCCCTCCATGCCCTATGATCCACTTTTATTGATAGAGGTTGCCACCTGCGATTGAGGTGAGTGACCTCACATTTGAGGTCATGCGACTCAAATCAAAGTTCACACAACTCAAATCCAAGGTTGCGCGACCTAGATTTTGAGCTCAAGAATTGCCATTAATGGAGGTCGCCGCTTGCGATTGAGGTGCGTGACCCCACATTTGATGTCATGCGACTCGGATGGGAGGTCGTGGCACTCAAGCTTGAGGTTGCTGGACCCAAATTTGAGCTGAAGCACTTTCATCAAAGCAGGTTGCACGGTTGGTCATGACCTCCAATGGAGTTTTGTCGGAGAAATGTCGGCGAAAATTGATGGCGTGACATCTAGGATAACAATGCCATGATGGTTGGCGTGTGCAAAATGATCGACGATGATGATATAGAGAAATGAGGAAGGAAATAGAAAAAATCAGGTTTTTTTTTTTTAATTATAAAATATCAGATATTACTGAGCTTGAATTCCACATTGTCAATGATGGATGATTTTTATGGAATTGACATACCGCGTCTGCTGAAAACCCATGAAATGGAACTCCAAACACCAAAAGGACCATGTTAAGTCATTTCAAAAAAATTGAAAAAATAAATTCATAGATGATATTGAAAGTGCATGAAGAATAAATTCCTCACTATTAAATCCATAGATCAAGAAAATTTTGTTGACATTACATGTTGGATTCCAAAACAATATAGCTCATACATAAATCCAAAACGATATGAATTGGATGTTACGACCTTTAGAAATTTCTTGTGTCGCATTTTAAAATTAATTAAGATCGGATAGTCAATCGAATCTTACTGTTTTCCTTAATTTAGATTTTGCGATACATGCACCTTGATTTTTTTTTTTTTAATCCCAAACACTTAAAAAGGTTTGGCAAACACAAACTTTGACTCGTCAAATTCGCATGCAATTATTTTTTTTTTTCATAATTTTTAGATACCTTGTACTTGGGATTCAACCCTCTAAACAGACAAGCATGCACATGGAAGGAGGGGGAAAAAAAGGACTCCCACAAAATCCAGTTGTTGGCGAAGGTTCTAGACCGTGCCACGTGACGACGAATGGGACGCGTGGCAAATCCGTCGACGAAAACGTCGACAGACTTCACGCGTCCGGCCGATTGCGAAGGCGTAAAAGGCCCACGTGGCTTTCTCCTATTCGCCGGCCGACTTTACTTTGTCCCCCGTTAACTTCCCCGGCAATGCAGGCCCGCTGCGGTCGCGCCACGTCGCACCAGGTCAACGGAAAAGCTCAAAGCGAAAGGGTCCCCGACGCTGCCCCCAATTTTATTTTATTTTTGTCGAAAACGGTGCACCCATTGGCCAGTTCCCACGGTTTTTTTTTGTTTTGGTAAAGAGTTCCCACGGTTTTTCGTTTTCCCCATTTGGATTTTTTTTTTTAAATAGTTAATATCACCCCAAAAAAAATCCCAAATTTGTACACCCTTGCCGTATTTCATCTGAATTAATTTGGGCATACACGAGAATATCAAACCTAATTTTTGTGTTAAAAAAAAATCTCATATCACTAAAAGTTTTTTAGAAGGACATCCTTTAAAATCTGCTAATATTGCATTAGGATCCCTCTCGGGTTTTGAAAATGTACTATAATCCCAAGTTTTTTTTTTTTTACACTAATATTAATTTGGAGTAAATATAATATGAGACATAAAAGTTGGGGTTTCTTTTTCTTCTTGACATTGATATGTATGAATGGAATGATTTGAAGTTTTTCTTATTATTATTCCTAAAATAAATCTAAACTATGTAACACAAAATTTACGGAAGCGATAACGACACAAAAGGTTCTTGAACTTTGGTTTTAATGTGTAATATAATTCCTAAATTTTTAATTTTTAGTGTGATCTTTAAATTTTATTCCAATGCGCAATATGGTCTTTAATTTTTTTTTTTGTTTAATGTAATCTTTGAGCCGAATTATACATGTACACTGCACGTTGCAGTAAAATTTATAGATCATATTAAATAAATTAAAATTTAGAAATCACATCGCATATTGTGTCAAAATTTATGAAATTATTTGTATTATAAATGGCAAAATGAGAGAGAGAGAGAGAGAGAGAGAGAGAAAGAGGTGGGAATGGTGGCACGAGATGAGAGGTGGGAATGGAGGCACTAGATTAACGTGGAATATAAAGGGAATCAATAGTGAAAAGGAGGGAGGGAAGTGACGTGGAGGGTTTGGGTGCCGTGGGATGCGTTTGTGGATGACGACGCCACATGCATGACTAAGACTAAATCTGCGGTTCCGCGGTTTCCAGGTAGGCGCCGGCTCCAACTGTATTCAGCGCAGGCCGGGTCAGCCGTGATAGGGCAGCACGCGGAACATGTTACCATCCATACTTTCTAAAATTCTAAGCCCCAAAAAAAAAAAAAAAAAATTTGATATTCAGAAACGTGTATCAACTTTTCAATTGCAACTTTGAAAGTTCAAATACATCATCGATTGTGAATAATTCCTTATATATATTTACGAAAAGATAGCATTAATTTTATAAGTCAATCACCATACGATCCTCGCAACATAATCATTTAACATTCGATTACTTGTCCTACTCATTCACTGTTGGGGAATTTCTCTGCTACTAGTATGAAGGAATGGATGTCGCCAATGGCCGTTGAACCTGTTCCTCTCTCTCCCTTTTGGTGGTGTAGGCGTGCCTTGGACAACCTCGTCACGAGGCTGCCAATGGTGTCACAATCTGCAAAATGTTTGTCCATTGCCATAGTTGCTATTGTCGTTTGTCGAAGCTAAATACACACACGCACACAAAAGCATCTTTTGTCATTTCCATTTTCAAAAATATGATGCGAATTCATAGTTTCTAAAATAAAGGATGAAAAAGTGATAAGGTAGTGAAAATTTATTTTCGTGTTTCGTGTTTTCCTTCGTAAGTCTAGATAGAGGCTCCCCAATTAGGGAGCAATTGAACCCGATTCATTACGTTTTATTGACTAAAATATCCTTACCATAAACCTTCCTCCCTCCCGCCAAGGATAGAGTAATTAGGGTGGTCATGACTATTGTGAGATCGGTTGCCCGGCTGACAAGTCAATCGGAGGTCGCCTGAAGCCAGGGAACCTTGGGCAATGACTACGATGGTAAAGGAGGGTGATGGAGTGAAGAGTTAGGGAAGAAGGGCCTAAGGGAAAAGAAGAGAATAGAAGAATGGGAAAGAAGAATGGGAAACTAACACGTCTAAACAGTCCAATTTACCTGTACCAATGTGCCACCCTTTCAAGAAGATAAACTAAATATCACCTAAATTGAAAGGATCACCAATCTTTTTAATATTGTGAATGTAAACTAGCTATTTATGTCGGAAGGCAATATGGACAAATAATCCTCGGAAGTGTGTTTCCCATGATAAAAGGGACATTCGGATTTTTTTTTAAATGTAATAATGCCTTAGAAATTTTCATAAAGTGATTTTGTATCAAACGGATCTGAAAATCAGCTTTCCCAAGCACATAAAAATAGAAAAATAAAATGAAGGAATGAGCCCGTCTCCAGAATTGTCCATGTAGCGTGGTCAAAGCTCACTTAGAAAGAATCAAAGCTTCTACAACAAGAGTAGAAATGTAATTAAACCAAAGTAATGGGTGAGAAACGTAATTTTTATTTTGAAAATTGAGGTTACAATATTATATTACCAGACAAGACATTGCTAAGGAATAAAAAACCATATAATAGGGGAGTCTTCTCGTCAATCAGAGATGAATTATTCGAACAAGAATATTAGCTCAAAAACAAAAGATGAATTAGAGATTAAAATCCAGAAGGTAATGGAAGATCAATGATACTTAATTAATTAATTTTTTTTCCTACTCTTCTGGGTCGGAATAAAAAATAAAAATATCAACCAACATTCATAGAACAGAAGGAGCGCACCCAGGTCCCTCTCTATTTCGTCTTTCTTAATTTTTTTATTTTATAAAAAACTCTTTTGGGGTAACAAATTCTGCATTGAAATATGATATAAATTTATACTATACTACCTTCAAAAAGTGTAAATATCAGTAAAATCCAAATTGATATCCCATACATGTTTACCCCAACCTAATTTTCATCAAACAAAAATTTCCAAACCAGTACTCCATGGCACATTTCACCCAAACTATTTTTCCTCTCACAAAAAATCTCAAAATAGTATTTTGTAGACAAATTTTATCTTCCACTAGTATGCCATCCTGATTACAAGATGTGAGGCTGATCATGAAAAATGAAAAATGCACATGTGTTGACACATATATGTATTTTAACAAAATGAACAGGAGATAAATTTAGATATGCACACACCCATTTATGATTTGTGAAATGAAAATCCGTTTAGGGTAAATGTGTCCATATACGTATTAATGTGATGTAGAAATTAGTTTGGAACATATATATAGTACGGGCTACAAATTTGAAAATTTTTATGGTATTATCCCCTAGGGCGGTATGTCACGTCAACAACTTTTGGGGGCGTAACATATACCCAAAAAAAAAATCCCCCCAAAAGAAAAGCACCTTTCATCTTTACAAATGCCACAGGAATATCAATTCATCCTGCCTCTCACGAAAGTCGTGCGTCTCCTTCCTTCTGGTCCCCTTCCGGCAGCAAAGCATCTTTCGATTTCAATCTCATCTCAACGCACGCTTACCGACCGACCACGGGGATCCCAAAGCGTGACTAAACAGAGAGCTTCCCGGTCAAGATGGTTAAGCTGCTTTCGCCACAAAATTCCTGGAGTTCATACGGCGCGCCGTTGACAAACCCGTCCCTTCCCCCATCCCTGCCCCTCCCGCTTTGGAAATTTCGGTAGCCCGTTGCGGAGGGCACGTCGCATCAGGACGTTAATTTAATCTCGTCTTCCCTTTTTCCACGTACGTGAAGGACGCGCACCTTCTTTGATTTTCTCGCGCGTTCTCGCTGGTGGCAACGTGTGCGTTTCGATTTTGATGAACGGTTGACTGACCTCAGGGTCGGCCCCTCTCTGTTTCCTAGGCTTCAGCCTTTTGCATGGACGAGCTGACTTTCTTGGGAGAGGATTTGGGATGACGTTGCCGTCGGATTAGCTGCATGCCGATGGTCATGGAGCAAAGGGGGGAACTTTGTTTTGCTGAGATGGGTGCTGCTTTTGCGTAGTTTTCTTCGCCTTTCCGGTAGCTGCAATCGAATTTTTTCACTCAGTATTCATCTTTAACATGCCGTAGGTAGCCTAAGAATGGCCTTGAAGATTTGATGGTTCAAGATATTGGTCGTTTTCTTGAAAGGGAACTCTTTCTAGTCTAAGAATCTCACGTGGAGTGCAAACTGAGACGGGATTTTCTCATAGATTTTTCATATATTATGGAAGGAATTTTCTCATTAACATTCAGATCTAACGGGTTTAACAAACAGCTTGTATAGACTATCAACCTCCGTCTATAAGGGGTAAGCATGATTTTAGGGTAGAATTGGGAACCGGAGAACTAGATTGGTAGGAACCGGTTTGGCTCCTGGTTCCACATTTTCATAAATCTCCAATTCCTGGTCCAGGGACTGCGAGCTGGGAAGGGAACCTCCAAAGGCCCCCTCTTCTCCATTTCAATTGAGTACTTCACTTGCTTTTATAAAATCTTTGTACAATATAACCAGCTACTGATATGTACAGAAATTAGAAGCATAAATGCTCTATCATCTTCACAGACATCATACTTCAACATAGCATGTTCTCTTAAGTTACACTTTACCATGATGACTGATTTATGAACTAACTCTCCAACCTCATCCAAGATAATCAAGGGCTCTCCATAGAGTTAAAAGCCCCATCAACCTTAAAGAAAAGGACTCAACTTTCAGCATTCACAGGTTTCAAAGTTAGAATTTGGACCAATGTTCATGAAAGGTTTTATGTTACGTATTTTGAATTTTTTTATTGTTTATTTTATTTTACATATTCATCTTTTATGGATTGTTGCCATTGACAAATGAGAAACTTTAATTTTTATTGTTGTATTCACTTTCGTTTTGCTTAACTGAAAAAAAAAAAAAAAAAAAAAAAGGAAATTGGTCGGTACCTAGGTAGACCCTAAAACCTATGACAGAGCAAGTTCTGAAGTGTGAAGAGTAGGTTTTAGAATCCTTTGGGTAAGTTCCAGATGGAACCGCTCACCCCTACTGTCTATAGCAATGGATTGCGGCCTAAGTACAAAATCCAGCATGTCTATTTCTATGAGTATTAAGGACCCCCCTCAAGGGGTGGACCAATCGATCAACAAGCACGCTTAACACACCTTTTCTCCACACGGGTTGCAATCGGCATAGAATATACATTGGTCTCACCAGATCCAACCACCGCAATGAAATCTAATCCCTACACAGTTCCAGGTGATCAATTCAATTGGAGGCTTCAATGGACATTGAGGGACAGAGAGACCAGATGTAGCAGAGTAGTATGGGCATTGTCCCACAAGTGGATAGAGAACCCCAGCTGGGTGATGTTGATGAAAGGCCGTTTGAACAGAGTCAGGGAAGAGGGCGACAAAAACACATGTAGGTCTCATCTAGACAATAGTGGCCCAAGAGATAAGGCTGGGGATTGATTAATATGCTGCGTGCAGTTTCTATTTTGTTCCTGTGGCTTGCTGTTGGTCATATGAGCATACATGGTTGTGGGTTTCGGCTCCTTCTATAACCCCGTGATGACCTACATATGTTCTTGTCTTGTTTTTGGATGCCTCTCATGGGATCACATCACTCTCCTTCTGTTTCATAATAACGAAGAACCGACATTGGGAACCCTGTTGAAGGACATGAAGCAAATGGGGTTTGCGCACCCTGTTTTGGTAGATCCGACCACTTAAAGTTTCTTTAGGAGGTCTATCCTGTCCTCGCCGAAACAACAAGGACAATGAGGATTTTTAAAAGAGAGGACACGGAGCACTCTCTTGCTGTAGCAAAGTTTCGTTACGGATGGCAAGCTTACCAAGAGCAAGATTTCTAAGGGAAAAAATCTGAAAGAAAAGAGACATGCTTTTGTATTGAACAAAGCTTAGCCAATAATGTACACATGAATGGAAGACCTTGGACTATTTGAAGATTGGTTCGGCACTCCCGGGGCCTGAAAGTACCAGCTTCACTATTTTGGTGAGGTGAATATTCGTGCATGTTACTTTCAGAAGTAGTTAGTATCCCACAGCTACACACAACTTTGAAAGCAAACGAGTTGACAATAGGGCAGCTAACGTCATCTAAAAGACTACTGCCTTGCTAGTCTTCAAAGCCACTCCAACCTTCATTAGAATGCATAAACCTATTAACGATAATAGCGGCAAAGTCGTGGGCCAGAAACATGGACTCTGGATGCATCACATAAGCTCAGAAGACGATAATGCAGCAAGGAGAAATGCTTTCTCGATGAAAAGGATATTGAAGGACATTTGACTGAATATAATTCCCAACTGTAACCATCTAAGAAATTTTACATAGATGTAGCAGAAAAGAATCATGGTTACTGCCCCACTTTGCTCCTGTTTTCAGATGCGTATTCAATAAACCACAGGGCTTGATTAAGTCCGGATTTATGAAACCAATGACAAGGGACCAAAAACTGATTCTTGCGTCAGGCTGGTAGCAGGTACCGTGCTTAACCAATGGAATGAGCAGTCACCACCTCTACTTCTAAATGTCAGCACTTCGCAGACTAAGAAGTTCACACAGAAAACAGCGAAAACCAAATGCTTGGGAAAAACAGAACGTGACCCAGTGAAGATTTTTGTGCCCACTAGAAGGGAAACCAGCATTAACAACATCGAAACCATGGTACATGTGATGTTTTCCTCAGAATAACTCATAATTGAAGAAGTCCAATTTGTCTTCGAAACATCAATCAACTAACAGATCACAAGAATGATCCACAACAAAGTGCAAGCATAACCAAAGCCAGAATACCATATGGTTACTGTTCATATATACCAAAATCACATAAGACTGGAAAAATTATAGGAAGGGCCTATTAAGCACCACATAGCATCATACAACCGCAAATTCAGACAAAAAATGCATGAAAGACAGCCACAGATCTGACTAATAATAACCTTAGAGGAAACCAAAATCATGGGTTAGTGGTATTTTCCGTACACAACTATCAATAACTGACTTCCACGAAACAGCCCGAGCCATCTCAACTTGTCCTTCGAACGATTTACCTTCCCCCTTCCAAAACACTGAGCACACAACTGTGCATGAATGATCGAATGCGTCCACATTGTTATATGGTTTAAATGCAATTTTGATCATCATAGAAGGCTTATATGAAGAAGAAAAAACATAATTACAAATTGAGAACCCTATCCCAAAAATAAGAAGGTGCTTCAAGTGGCGTCAAGGTCGCACCTACCTTTATTCTTAGGTTTGTTGTATCATCACCACCTTCTACTTTACTAGATCTGTGTCGTCACCATCAGACACTAAGAAGTAAACGGTACTAACCATCAAAGTGGTCCTTATCTACCGGAGCTTTGAGTGGCGAATTTTGTAAAAAAGTTTCCCAAGATTTTCTCGCGAGCCTCTGTAAATATTTTACAATATGCTATCTGAGCGTATCTCTACATTCCAAGGATTGGAGTAGTGACTTACACTCTAGATGTTATTATATTTTCTGCTGCTTAATTTCTCTTTCTCCATTCTGGCAGCTAAGGACAGACTGGGAAGAAAACCTTTAAAACTTAATAAAATGTACCGTTATCCAACTATCTATGCAAAAATTCAGGAGCCATCTCAAGTGTATCTTTACTCAAAGTATTTATATAATCAATGCCATACATTCAACGTGATAAACCGCTCATCTGGAGATAAAGCTCATATTGGTATAACTGCACTCTTTAAGGACTATCATATATGTTAATAAGAAGTTGATCTCTGTGTGACCTTAATGATACATGTCTGCAAATGTCTCCTTTATCTCCAATCATGTAAGAATGGTATAAAAGAAAAGAAAGAATTGAAAAGCATACTCGCAAGGAAAAGATGAAATTAATGAAATTCATTAAAAATAAACTGAGCTAATAATTTCCATTCCTACAACTTCCAGTCAATATACCTCACCTTATTATTCAATCTAAACAGACAAAGACTAATAAAATCGACTTTGAAACTAGCAGAAAATTCTTGTAGATTTTAATGAGTTGAAGGCAGCTACAAATTTTACATCCCAAGCATTCCCAATCAATTATCTCGAAGACTTACTTGATAGACACCTCCCACAGCTAACAAGCTTCAGCAGTGCGTGTGGCCTCCTCGTTCTAATTTTCAAGCGAGAGAGCTGCAAATGCAACAGATGAGTAAGTAACACAATAAGCTAGTGTACCTTCAGTCAAAACTAAAGCACTTGCAGCATGTTCTGCCCACGGACAAGACTACTAACTCTAGAAACTCGATCCCCTCGCTTAATTGTCTTGTTCATAACAGGAGTGAAAAGATGTAGATTCCCTCAATAAAGAAGTTAATACTCATAGACAGATAGCCGGTTCATAATTCTGTGAGAAATAATCATATGTACACAACTCACAATTACAAACAGCAAATTGCAACAAACCATATCCCAGTGAGTTTATGCTCAAAAACTATATTTCAGGCAGAATATAATCTCGATAAAGGTCACTGGCATTCCTGTTTTTAATGCCTCTACACCGCTCAAATCTGTTATTGGCATAAATCTCACTATTTTGAGTACATTAACAATGGAAGCTTCATCAACGCAAAATTGGTGAAAGATAAACAGCCACTGCATGTGGAGCAAATTGATGGCCTTCTGAAGCTCCAGAACTACAAGTTGGAACTCTAACTATGAACAGAAACAAACCATGGTTATCCAGACAAATTCACTAATTGAGTTGGGTACCAAATTTGTAGCCAAGACCTGACCAAAAAAAGTGCTGATTTTGATTCCATGAAGGGCAGAGACTACCCGAGAAACTGTGAAATGTAGTGAAGAAATTGGCTTTGCAATTATTCAAGGTTGCCTTTATTCGGAAACTTGAACCAACAAAGGGGAACAAGCTTGTACTAAGATTTCCAAAAAAGATTTAATATAACAAAAAGATAAAGTTTATGAGGGTAGGGACGAACATGAAGGATTCCTGGCATACAAACCCATGAAGGCCTGGAATCTGATTAATTGACTAGCCTATTTTCAGTTCCAGGCTTTTGGATTTGCTTTTAAACCGTGTCATTACCTTCTACTAATATTCCCAATAAGCATTAAAAATACAAGGTACTCAATGACGGTTGAGTTGGGATAGTTTCCATTAATCTACTATCCAATGCCACCTCAGTCACAATTTCATATCCTTGAAGAAATAAATAAAATGAACTAAATATGTGCATCACAAATACTGAAGAGATTTGATGTTTATTACCCTATTATCAAAGGAAATACAAACAGAATCAAGTATATCGATCATTACCTTTTTACGAGTTGCTCTAGATGTTTTCCAGCAAAGCAAATTTCTAGACCTTGGTTCAAGCCTCCTGCAATGTCGAGAAATCATGCTTTCCCATCAATCAACAGTATAGCAACAGTATATCAACAGTATAGCTGCAGACATTGTACCCTCAAACTATACATTTCATCAAACGGTTCTGCACACAACTCACATCACAACATTGCCATTTGAAACTGCATTTTCTTTAAGGGCATATGAAACGAACTGGTCATTAAAATATCTAGTTCTAAAAAGTTTTGGCAAAAAGCAAAAACTCTATCATACATTCCATTTTGGCAACTGGGACACAGAAGCACATCCAAGGTACAGCCTATTCTGGCAACTGCCAATTCAGCTAGTGAAACCGAGTAATTTGGAAACAAACTTCAATCAAAAAGATAAACGTAGATTTTCACTGAACATAAAAGAAGCGCAACACTTACAGATTCTCTTGTTCAAGCTTTTCGGCGATGGAAACTGCTTTGCGTCTTGACCAGCTACTATGCTGTGAGCATCCTTCAGCTTGCTGTATCACATGTGCAAGGGATACCTTGCCTCTCACAATGCTCTGGCCTGGGTTCCTTTCACTAGATTTTACTCTTTCTGGGAATGAAGGTGGGAAATTCACGTGGGAAGCTACTTCTAAGCCTCTTTGATCAAATTTCACATTGTTATTGACATGCCCATTTTGCGTAAGCTCTCTAGAGGAAGCTTCTACTTCAACTATTTCACTTTTACCCACTTCAAGGTGGGGCTGACTGCTGATGCCAGTGGAGTCTCTGATCTGAGATGAACCGTTCGTAGGTGCAGGTAAGCTTAGAGGGGCATTAACTTCAGTTGCTGTATCTTTATTTGGCTCACATCTAATTTCGATTGTCACCGGTGACGCAAGAGCAAACTCAAATGCTTGCAAGATGTGGCGCCCAAATTTCTCTGCTGTATTTTTCGTCAGATGTGAACTGAACATCAATTGCACAGTTGGAGCTGCAAAATTGAGCCATTAAAAGGCAATACAATTAGACTTAGCAGTACAAGCAGAAAACATACATTTTCCTTTGTGCCCTTGACTACATTCTGCTAATGGATGCCTTTCTTTCTTGGAACAAAAAAACTATACATATTATAAAAAAAATGCCACATGAGAATCCAGCAAGTATGGATGTAAATGCACCAAAACAAAGAAAATACCTAGAATGTATGACAAATTTTGAACCAAAACACCAAACCTTACGTTGAAAAGTAATGATCAGCTATGTAAAATCTGCTGACGAAAACGTAGCAACCTTTCCATGTGGCATAAAGAAAATCAAGCTTTAAAATTTGATAGGATAACATATCTGTAGTATTCATAAAAGAGATTCGTGTCAATTTGGAAAACAATTTTTGACCAAAAAAATAAAATAAAATGGAAAACATCTATTCAACTCAACTAATCCTACATTGGGGGTAACTGGTTCATAAAATGATCATCTATGCCATTTATACATTCTCAATATCAACCTAATCTGCCTTAACCACCTAGCTTATTCCATAGATAGGGGTTGGGACTATTCTCAATCTTGCATCATTGAGTTTCCCTTGAAAGGAACAATATAAGGTCACCTGATTTCTTTTGTTTCTGTCTTGATCAGTTCTATTCTACATTTCTCTTTCAAGCCCAGGATCTGTTTCGAATTTCTATCCCCTAACAAATGATATAATCACTTCAATTTGCCTTTTCAAATATGATGATCTTAATTATCCAAGACCATGCTCATATTATTCTCTTCTCACCTTTAAACATCCTTTTGACTCTTTGTAGAACGTTTACTCAAAAACCTCACTATTCATTAGCCCATTGCGGCGAAACTTGGTCATTATAGGGCATCACCATTTTGCAATAAAGCCTCCTTGATCACTATCCATATAGCTCAATATTTCCCCCATTCCAGCCTAGGCTAATTTGCATAGTTGCTTCATCAATTGCAACAATATAAGCTTATGATGATTGATCATAGCACTTCTTCTTGCATGTCATGTGAGTCCCTCCATGGTGTAGACAACAAGTGACGAACTCATGCTGGTTTGCAGGCCAGTAAAATAAGAACCTCACTCGTTCCTCTTATGGTCCAGAGTAGTAGCAAGTTGCACCGTGGATTACATCTTTGACAAGTGATCAATCAGCAAATCGTGTTTTCTTCAGGTATGTATCTACATCATCGTCTCGTCACTTTCTTGTGAGTATTTATTATTCATGTATATCAATTTTCAAGTCTCTCACACAACAGCAATATCCTCCCATTTCCAGCCTAGACTAACTTGCACTCTTGGTTCATCTATGGCAAAAATCCAAGCTCATGGCATGATACATCATGGTGCTTCTTCTTGCAAGTCATGTGAGTCCCTCCAAGGTAACTTGTGCAGGTTCACAGGCCAGTGAAATAAGAACCTCACTCCTTCCTCTTACAGTCTGGGGTACCAACAAGTTGCACCGTGGCATACATCTTTGACAACTGATCAATCAATAAAACATGTTTTCTTCAGGTATATCTCTAATCCATTGTCTTGTCACTTTCTTCTGAGTATTTTTTACTCATCTACATCAATTTTCTTCAAGACTCACACACCAGCAATCCCTGCGTAGTCATTTATGATTTCTTTCTCAAATCTTCTAGTATGGGTCCTAAATATGTTTATGAGACAGTTCATTTTCTATATCACTGTTCACTTAGATCCTCTCACACTTCCATCAAAACCTTGATAGCAGATGGGGTATTAAATGCACCACCGCCCTAAACCTCCTCTTGTGAAATACCATAGGAACTCCTTGGCACACCTTTTTAATTCTAAAATTCTCACTTCGGCTGATTCATTAACCAAGTCATGTCAGGATAAATTTGCTCTAGCTGCCTTATTAAGGGAATAATTTGATGACATCTTCCTTATGCTCATCACTTTTTCCAAAAGTAACTATGAATTATAAAATTTCCACTCAAAGACCACTTGCACCATCCCCGATGTAAGATCTTCACTTGCTAAAAAGAAAGTATGTCAACCAAAACATACTCGAAGATTGAAGAAATAGCTCATCCTTAGTCTATTCATCACCACCTTGTCACCCATATATCCTCATCTTTGACAAATTTTGAGCCCATGCTCCTCTCGAATAAAGGCAATACAATCTCTAGATTTCCAGCTTTGATAAATGTCTAGCCAAATTCCCGAGTGATACCTCTCTTACAAGATGAAATCGGTTTGGAGTTACAGCTATGACATTTGAATCTTAATCTTTTTGCTCTAGAGACTGGAAAATGATCCATATAATGCATGGGAATATTTTTTTGTGAGGAAATTTATTGTATCCTTGATAAAATAAACCTCAATGATTCCTTCATTTATAACAAATGGGTACCACTTCTACCATCCCGGATGTCAGGTCTCCACTTGCTAAAAAGAAAGTACATCAACTAAAACTTACTTATAGATTGAAGAAATAGCTCACCCTTAGTCTATTCATCACCACCTTGTCACCCATATATCCTCACTTTGGTAAAGTTTTGAACCTGTGCTCCTCTCAAATGATGGCAATACAATGTCTAGATTTCCAGCATTAATAAAGGTCTAGCCAAATTCCTGAGTGATAGCTCTCTTACAAGATCAAATCTGCCTGAAGTTCTAGCTATGACATTTGAATCTCAATCTTTTACTGCATGGGAATATCCTTTGTGAGGAAATTTATTGTATCCTCGATAAAATAAAAATCAATGATTTCTTCATTTATAACAAATGGGTACTTTAAACTAGAGATACTAAAGTTTCATGCTTTTCAATTTGAGTATTTCCCACTTATCTTTGATTGTCAATTGAGGTGAGAGACAACAATTCCTCTCTTTGCATACATGTTATAATCATATTTTGCATCAATGTCAAGATCATATATTCCACTTTTCTTTAGAATTTTGCGAAGTCAAAATTCAATAATACACAGTTCTTAAAAATAGAAACACCTTTCACTTATATTGCCAAATTGGGAACAACAAGAAACATTCTGATTCATGACTTGTATGATAACTCCAAATGCTCATATTCTGCTTGTCTACAAATCAAAGTTGAATAAGCACACAATTCAAATTACAAGTATAAGTTAAAGGTCCTTAAGATCATTACTTCTTTGTAATATACTTCTGAAAAGCAAAATGGTGTGACTTCAAACTCATATCCACAAAGTCACCTCAATGGGTGTCCAACTATAATGTAACATAAAAAAACAAATATGCACTAAAGAAGCAGCTGTTAACCCTATCCAGATTGGCTGCCCAAATACAAATTGTATTTCATCTTATAGTGGCTAAAACAGATTCTACAGTGTTAAACATGCTCCAAAATTTATACAGGTGAAAATTTAGGATCAATTAAGTATTTGAAGTAAATTACACCAATGCTCATTCAACAATGTGGTGACTTACCCTCAAACCGCTGACTGTTATCTTTCAAATGGATCACTCTACATAGATCTCAAAGTCTTTCAATCAAGTTTCTACAACCACTCAAAAAGAATGGATTGAATCGAAAGAAATGAAAGTATAGTGGCCAACTAAGAGTAACCCAATGATTCATAACTTTCCCAGAGTCCACTATAGAATATATTGTTGATTGCAATTAGCAAAAGAACGTACCTGCCCCAAAACTGACTGAAACTAACTTCCCTTCGTGATATAGGAACTCCTTTATGCTATCACTTTGGATCCTCTCAAGTACTTCCAACCATATGTCTTGGACACTCTTATATGTCTTGCCAATAACAGGCCTGCCACTTGTGCTTACACCATCGGCTTGTGAAGATGCATGCTGAGAAGCCAGGCCAAACCTACTTTTTCCAGCCAGGTCTACTTTAAAACCCTTGCTTTCGTTGCTGTTATGAATTCTAGAGGAACTTCCAATATTGGCCTTTTGCATTCTATCATTTGCAGAAAAGCCTCTCTTGTTATTATGCATGACAGCATGTTCGCCAGCTTGCCCAACTGTCTCTCTAAAACCTATATTGTTCGCAGGCATAGGACTGTGATTAAAGCTTGTCTCTGCAGAAGAATTAGGCAACAGGTACTGTTGATCAGGAGCCAGCTGCAATAATGCGGCAGTTAGCCACGTCAATTTATCATTGGACATCCTCAACTGTTTTTCAGCTTCAGACAAAGTTTTTAAAGCTTGGCGTAGTTTTTCCATGTCTTCTTTGGTTACTGCAATCAATAAGTTTTTTGTCAGGAACAAAAAATGGACTAAGACAACTACTTCTGAACCATGTATAAGCATACAGTGCTCAAATTAATGTATAAACATCCTCAATAAAAGATACACCATTTATATTCCTGTATACTCCAAGTAATAAAGTTGCATTATATAAGGGAAGCTCGATAAATATATTGTGAATTGGCTTAAGTGGACCAAATACAGTGTGACATAAAAAGCAGCTTCATGAATAAGCAACATCCTTTAGAACCTCAATATTAATTACCAGAACAACTAATGAAGTTAAAAGGTGGACCAACAAAATGGAAGTTAAAAGCTCTGTTGAACTTGGATTAACACCTTAATCATGTGGTATAGAATCAAATGGATGAATTGGTTAATAAGCAGAAAGGCAACACCACATGTCAAAGTTGATCAAGTGTGTACAACACTCATGATAAATTCAAACTCACATGGTTGTCGTCGAAAAAACTTCCTTCTATGCCTTTCTTTTGTCCAATCATAGCTCCCCGCCAGTACATCTGTGATCACTGTAGCTAGCTGTGACATCAAGGCTAAGGGTTCAACACCAGTTTCCATTATCACTCTCAAATTCTTGACAGTGTTAACCGTGTCCGCTGATAATGCCAAATCAAGAAGATCAACCAATTTCTCATCACAGATGAGCCCAACCTGAGATTTATAGATAAAACAATTCATGAATAACCAGTAAATTGACAGTAAGGGAAGGTCATGCATAGAATGTTTACCAAATCCTGAAAACAAATTTGAGGGCATGATCCATAGATGAACAAGGCACGAAAATTGTGAATTGAGACAACAGAAACTTATTTGAAAGCTCAAACTATTAGATGGAGGCAAGGTTTAATATCTAAATGCCCTAATAGTTCCTCTCACACATAAGCTGAGATTTGGCCTAAAATTAAGTGTTAAAAGTGATCTAAAATTGGGAGGCAAAGGAGCAGGGCTAAAGAGATTAAAACACAACATTGGACCTCCAGCTCTAATATCAGGTAGAAGTTGTGGGAACAGTGCCAACTTATCTAAATGCACATATAAACACAGGGTTTACTATTTAAACCTCTAGAAACCTTCACGAATCATAATGCTCACATTGATCACTAATTAAGGCATCATGTAGAAGAAGAAAGAATATTCATACAGAAAGGGACAGAGTTAATTTATATTAAGCAGTGAACGGTATGGAATTTCAACAACATTTTTTATCAACTGCAGAAAAGAAGTAGCTCACCAGTTCCTGAACAAGCACAACAGAGATTCTCTGCCCAAGCAAACTTAATTGCTCTAGAGTCATCAGTGCATCCCTTAGTGAACCATCTGATCGCGATGCAATAAGCTTCAGAGCATCAGCATCAATTTGTAAATCCTCTTTTGATGAGATCCATCGTAGAGTATATATGATATCAGCATCTTTAATCTTTGGGAAAAAGAATTTCTGGCACCTAGATATTACCACATGAGGTAAAACATCAAGACTTGAACAGACAAGAATGAACACCAGCCGCCTGGGTGCCCGATCAATGACCTTTGATATAGCACTCCAGCAATCAGAAGAAAGAGTATCACAGTCATCAAAAATGAACACTCTGTATGCTGAAGGCAGCTTTGACACAATCATGCTGTCAAGGAGATCCATAATGCTCTCAAAATCAAAATTACTAACAGGACCAACTTCCCTTATATTCCGACTTTTTCCCATATCATGAGCAATACAGGAACCGCAATACCCACAAGGTTTTTGATGCTCTGAGGATTGGCAATTCAAAGCTCTAGCAAATATGCGAGCACAAGAGGTTTTTCCAGTGCCATGAGGTCCGTAGAACACATAGAGTAACCCAATCTTTCGTCTATTGACAGCATTAGAGAGAGCTTGCACCACCAGATTCTGTCCAACAAGATCTCTGAAAGCTTGAGGCATGTACTTTTGGGTCAGATTTTGGTGCCGATGCTGCTGCCTTCTTGGCCTGCTTCGGTTGCCTGATCTAGCTTCAGAAGCAAGGTCAGAATCCACATCATGCTTCAGCAGATGATCAGCAAAAATACCTAACTCTCCAGAATAATCATGCCCCCTATCAGCATTTTCAGTGCTGTCCTGCGACCCAACGAGTAGAGGCAATGCTTCCGCATCATATTTCGTAGATGAGCTTGCACTGTCCAAATCCACCGGAATGTTAGGAAGACCTCTCCTCCGAGAAGCTGGACTCCCTTTCTTATCTGACATGCCACAAGACAAGCTCCTTCCTGCCTTGTCAAGAAATGTTCTGCCTCTGTCATGTATTCTTGACCAGTTCCACGGGATCCCACACCCATTCCTAGGAGCTCTGGTGACATTTTGCCCCCCATAATCTTCTTCTTCCTCCTCCATGTGACGTGTTGGGTGGACAGAATCATGAGCTAGAGAATTTGAAGCCACAGACATTTCATTATGAACTACAGTATCTCTGGAAGCTACCGCAGCACGACTTCTTTTAGCCCCACGGAACTTGCGCCTTTTCACCCTATTAGAAGTGCTACCGTATTTGCGAGCGCCATTTTCAGGTTCCCCGCTAAATTTCTCCATTCTTGAACTTCTTACTTGAGGATGAATGTTAGAAGATGCCAAATCATCACTATCTATCCGAACATCATTCAACTGCTCAGATAGGGTCCTGACTTGAGAATCTTGAACACGTTTTCCCTTTTCCCTGTACTTCCTTTCTCTAGAATCAGATTTTCCGGAAAAAATCTCACGAAGAGACTCATTTCCCTCCATACCTAGGATAGGATCCTCATTCCCTCCAATGAAATCCTCTTTACTGCTATTCCGAATGTGTTCCCTCCTAATTCTTCTAGAGTCACGCAATTCGCTCTTGCTACTCTGCTCACTAACTTCCGGCGCCACATCATCACCTTCATTATCCTCTCCAGGATCAACTTTTGATGTCATCAGACCGGCAAACTGTGGCGAGCTTCCTGAGAACCTCCTTCCTTGCCGTGGCCGCTCAATGCCAACCGACCTTCTTCCTTCCTGAATGATATCGTTCCCACCATGCCTGGCGAGGAGGTCGGCCACGGAAGGAGAATGCCACGAGGGAGGACTAGCAGATGGGTCCCTGAGAGATCGCGACCTCTGAAGGAGGTTGAGATCTCTCATCAAAGACCTGTCAGCCAACATGGGGCTGTGCTTGTGCATATGGTTCTTCAGATGAATGCAATTAGTCAAATGGATGTGGTTCCGAAGATGGTCGCTTATGTCACCATTCACATCCTTAAGGATCCTATTCCGGACGGCCCTAGTCATCTTAAGAACATCAATGCCGCCCCCGAGGCAGAGTATCTCCGTCGATAAGGAAACAAATCACCGGGTATCGCATTCTCCGAAGTTCGAATTTTCGTGGCTGGATCCTGCAGGAACGTCGAGAGTTCTGCTCAAACCATCACAAAACCTCCCCGGAAACGAAGCCGAAATTCATCAACCTCACCGTCTCCCCATGACAAACGAGACTCTCATTTCCTTGAAGTCTTTCTCTTTTTCCTTAGTCAGAGCCCCCAACTCCTCCCAGATTCCGCTGAAATTCGCCAAGCTCTTCGCATGGATAACGGCTACCCTCTCCAAGTCATAGGCTCAATCCCCATAAAGACAGGAGCTTTAATGCTTCTCGGGCCATTTCGCCTTCTGGGTACCCGAGCTCAACGCGCGCACTCGACAGCCCGACCTCCTTTTCTCCTCCCACGTGCAAAACGGCGAACACCCGGAAAGCCGAACTCGCTCCGCTCCGACCCCTCCGCGCTTCCGAAACCCTAGAAGAGATCCAACCAACTACATCCGCCGCCGGAGAAGGAGGACAACCCAAAACGGGCAGAAGAAAGGAAGGAAGGAAGGGAGAACCCGAGGGTGGAAATGTGAAGGAAGCAATGCAGCAACCGCTGACAGCGCGAAAAGGGGACGAGGGAAAGAGACCGAACGCACTCGAATCACCCGAGGCGAATCACGAAAAGGCCAAAATCCGAAACCAACCCCCGATCGCGAACTTCACATGAACTTCACGACGCTTCGCTGTCAACCCCACGAATCCGCTCGGACCCAACAACGCAGTATGGCCCGAGAGTTATGAAGAGAGAGAGAGAGAGAGAAGAGAGAGATAGAGATAGAGATAGAGAGAGAGAGAGAGGGAGGGAGGGAGAGGGACAGCCTCTGTTCTAGAGAGAGAAACAGAGAAGGGAGAGGAGAGAGAGAGCTTGAGGTGGGACTGGACTGGAGTGGAGTAAGATCCGTTGCAACTCTCTCCCTCTCGGACAAGACGACGACTGTGCAGGCGGTGCTGTCCCGTTTGTTTCGTATTTTTTGCAGTGCGCTTTTTTCTTTCTTTCTATTTTTTTCCATTTTTTTCCCGACAATATAAATTCGGTTCGGGTCATTATTTCCTCATTTTTGGATTTTTCCTGGGGTTTTTGTTTTTTTTTCCATATTTTCTCGAGAAATTTGAAAAAAGTTTTGACTGTTCAATCTGTCCGGAGGGTTTGAAAAAAGCTAATGATTTGAAAGTCGATGGTGACGTCAGCATGTGGGGGGACCAAAAGGGTGTGCTCTTTTTCCAGTTTGCACAAGGTGTTTTTCTTGCAAGAAAATAAAAAGAAAAAATAGAAATAAAAGAAATAGGGAAAATAGAAAACAAAAGTTGCCGTTTATTTGGACTGACGTATTTATTTCAGGATGATGGCATGTGCCCGAACTGGACACCAGGAAATGTCTATTCATTGTTTGCTTCCGGACAGTCCTGTGAATGAGTTCCAAATCGATTTTTCAGGGTTAATTATCGAAAAACTGTCCAACCGCTACCCCTAGGGTCCCCGGGGGAGCGCTGCAACAGTAGGTATGGGTCCAAGCAAGGCGAACTCTAGTCGGATCGTTACAAATTAGGCTCCAGTCTTTAAATCACGTGCAAAGTTAAGGAGGGTTTTTGATAAAGAGCCACAATTCCAATTATTGGGATTTTGAATTTAGTGTTGCACAGCGCATATTCAAGTCCCTTATTGGAGACTTGGGTCTACGATGGGGATTAATGTTCGGCAACTAGGTCTTGAGTCCACCTATAGGAGATTATTATAGGGGACAGGATTAGAAGTCAAAACAATACTATGATGACGGGTGTTGGAGGTCAAAATAAATTGGGAAAAAAATATAAGAACTTTAAAATTTTGCTGATAACAAATTTTAATATCAAGTTTTGCCTATTGTATAAGATCTTTTGACAATTGTTTTTGCCCAAAAAAAAATTGACCCTATTGAAGATTAGTTGCAAGTATCACCCATTGCTTAAAACATTGCATTCTTCCATTAAAACTTCAAAACTTTAATGCCTAGTTGTAACCTCTCGATGTTGATGGCAATCCCTATCGCCTCCCTCAATGCTCGAAGAAGTTTATTGTTTCACAAGCATTGACATATGTGATTTCACTAGTTATGTTTAATGAGATTATATGACGAACGTCTTTTTTATAAAAATTTATTTACATTGAGTGCACTCAGAGAAGAAAATGCATTGCAATCCAAATGAATCTCTACCATAAAAAAGGTGAAAAACTTTTGAAGGATTTCAATCCCGAACTCCTATCAAGAAATCCCGTGACACATGCACATCATTTGCCGACACATATTGCAAGTTGAGTGTGTTTGTTTCACGAAAAACGTAACGCTTTTGGAAAATGTTTTTTGGGAAACCATTTTTCAGGAAAATGGTTAGTTTTCTTTTGTTTGGTGATACATGATTGAAATTTTTTTTGGTATTTTGATCGCATTTGAAAAATGATTAAATAACATTTGACCTAACAATTGACGATAGTGTGCCTATTACTTCCAAATTAATTTGTTGAGTCCATATTACTTAATAAATGGATTTTTCTTGATCAGTTTAGTAAATTTAGAATTTAAACCTGCAAAATGAAAAGGAAACCTGAATTCATACACGTATTTTTTTATTTTATTTTTCTGAAAATGGACACAATTTCTGGTTACAAGAGCAAGTCAAAACGAAATGGAGGGGCGAATGAGAATGAGAGAAGGGTTTACGTTCACAGGCAAAGAAAGAAAAGAGAAAATAAGAAAAAAGAAAAAAGAAAAGATATAATAATAACACATTCAAAAATTTTAACTAGAAATTCTTTTTAATAATAAAATTTTTATTAAGCAATGACCTTAAAACATTTTGAAAAACTTTTTAGGTTCTTTCAAAAGGAAAATCGTTTTATTGAATTTAAATTGTGGAAGGAAAACATTTTTATTGATTAATAAAATATTTTTAGACTCATTTTCATAAATGAACCAAACGCTGGAAAATATGGAAAACGTTTTCCTGAAAATTGTTTTTCACAAAACAAATACACCCTCTTTTCACGACACCGTTCAATAGAAATGGGTAAATTAGATTTAAATCCCTCGAACCGTGATTCTTTTTTAAATTCACAGAAGATTATTTTCGTCTTACCTAAATAGACCAAATATTTAAAAAGCTTATTCTTTCCTATAAAATTGATACCGCGATTTCTTTCACATTCCATCGCATCAATTGAAAAAAATCACAAAAATCTAGAATAAACCCAGTAATCATATTTATTGGGGGATAATGATGGTTCTTGGATGAAATTAATCGTAGTAAATTCACGGGAATTTCCTCGTTCGTTTTTGGGTGTTTTGTAAAAGGGAAGTGTCTACTCAGTCCCACCTCAGCAGCAGGACCTTCGGACCCGACTATCGATGTCGAGTCACGTGCGCGCCCCCTCTTCTTCAGGCCGTCCGAATCATTTCTCGACGTCAAAAGATGCTCCCCCGCCCCACCTCGCTTATCTTAATGACCACCGCCGGCGCCGGTCGCCTGCTTCTCGGACCACCGCGAGAATCTAGACTCTCTTCATTGTTTAAGAGTTTCGTTTTTTTTATTCAATTCCTTAGGATAATGCAAAGGCTGTTTTTTTCTTTTTTTTTTTTTTATATGAGAGTTTTGGGAATGACTCATTAAGGCTGCGTTTAGTTCAGCTTTTCAAAAGGCACAAAGAAAACTTGAGGTGTTTGGTAACATTTTTTGAAATCCCTTTCATGAAATTTTCATGCTAATAACTAATATTAGTAAAATTGAAAGCTCAAAACAAGATTTTTCAATATTTTTGGAAGTAAAATTTTTTTGATAATTTTTTTTCCCTTTTAAAACTACTTTTTTTTTTCTTTTCAATTGTTCATCTTCTCCACATAGATTGTCGGCGAAGCTCTTATGCAAGGTCAACAGACAATTATCAATAGTTGTCGATGATCCTTGAATCCAAGCAATGATCACGTGGGATTGCCCGACCTTTGCAAGGGGCTACCTTAGGGCTGTGCAACCCACAACCCTTTGTGACCCCAATGAGGGCCGCTTGGGTTGCGTTGCCCAAGGGCAATGGTCACATGACCCTAAATGGCCCTTGTTGGGTTTGCCAAGGGCCGCTTAAAGGTCCTGCAACCTTAGACCACAGAAGCTAGATTTGGCTCACTAGTAGCCTAAGCTTCTCGCTGGAGCTAATGAAGAGTTTGAGTTTTTTCTCATTATTTGTTCTAAATAAAATATAGAAAAGGTCCTTTGCAAGAAGAATTTTTCCAAACATTATTTAACCAAAAATTGCTTTATGATAGACTTTTAAATTACAACTTAACAAACAAAATTTATTCCATTTTGACTTAAAGCCCTTTGTATTTCCCCAAAAACAAGCCAAATGTTGTCTAAATACATTTGATTTTAAAATAATTAGATCTTTTATAGCATTAATTTTGCATGCATTGTGGATAAACGTATTAAAAACTATAAAATTTTCTAGATTGACTACATGATAATTGCTTTGAGGCATGCATTAACAAAATAATTTTCTTCATGAATTATATAAATTACTCTAAGAACCTAACGTGAACAATAATACATCGATTGATTTGTGCACACATGAGAATAGTTGAATTGAAATATCTCATATAATTCTGAAAAACCTGAAAATAAATTGTGAATTTTGATAAACCCTTGAGATTGACTTAGTGCTTAGCAAATAAATGGCATTGGTGTGAAAGTATGCGTAAGCTGCAAGTTTTAAACTTCATCGATTTCTAAAGATTTCATATTTAGAGCAACTCTATATTTATTTTTGCACTTTATTAAAAGATACTATCTTACATTTATTTTTCATGATAAGAATATATCTCAAAGAGGTAAGTTCTCAAGCAATAAAAACTCGCAATCATGACGTGTCCTTTCTAGCACCTAACCTATTAATAGATATTGTCCCGATATGCTTGAACGCCAAGTTCATGATAATTTTGATGAGATGGTTTTAAGGTATACTTTGTTTTCTTTTATTTTATTTTATTTTATTTCACTTAGACTTGAAAGTTGACTTAAAAGCGTCACTGATTTATCTCTTTCTATCTAAATGCAGAGGCTTCATTAAAATAAAATGGGACCCTTTGGATTTTATATTTTTTTTTGGCATATACATTTTTTATCCTCTTTTTTTTTTCGCTAAACGTCGAGTTGCCCCTTAATTGGACAATACTGCTAGCAAAATAATATATAAATAAAATGGTCCCCGATAAACACGTCATCGAATCTTAGTGGATCCTTTTCAAATCTGGTCAAGATTGAAGTTGTATTAATCAATTTTTTTTAATCACTAGTAAGTCCAACCGAATATTCATTGATGTGACTCAAATTTGTTAGAGCATAGTTTTTTTACAAAATCACCTACTAATCCAATGTGAAGGGAGAAAGTTTTCCTTTGTTGAAGTCCAATTTGTCATAATGTAAGGGAAATTTCTGAAACGGGTGAACAAGACTTAAGAAAATTAAACTTGATATCCGTAATTTTGATATCATTTAAAACATTAGCTGGCATTCATTTTCTCCTGAAATTTTAAATATGAGCATGAATTTTAATATATCTTATAATTTGATGCTCATATTAAACATTGCCTAGATGGTTTAAACATTAAGGTGCGCTACTATAGACTAAAACAAGAAAACCAGGACATAGATCCATGTCAAAAACTTCATACGTGTATTGAATTGATGTGAATTGAAGACTTACACACTAAGATGAGATTATAAGCCCTAATATCATAATTAGATCAATATGATTTTCTAAGACTCGGTGCAATAGAATCTGCTTAACTATCAGGAAAAAAAAAAAAGAAGAGAGACTATTGCTAAGTTGGTCAATTCGACTAGAAAAAGAAATTACTAATTTTATGAATTAGAGTACAATATTTTTCTCCTCTTTGCTGAGAGGTCAGGCTCAGGACAAAGTCGACACGAAAGAGCCAACCATGAAAACACACGAAATATTCTGTCTGGCGGATTTGGCAGGTGATGGATTGGCCTTTCATTTATAATATGCTCTGCCAACCTGAATTAATTTTTTTTTTCCTCGGCTGGAGGAGTCAAAACGTCGACGGGAACTGAGCACAGATAGAACCTGTGGCAAGGATCCTATATTTCTTTTTTTGGTCATATCGCCAAGGATCCTATGATGGGTCCAATTGGAGCCGTTCTTTTTATCAGTTAATGATTATGACTAATTGCAAAACAAAACTATGACTAAATCCAAAAGAAGAATTTAGTTAGGAACCTTCAAAACCTCGTTAGCACTAGTGATGGCTTCAAATCCGTTTAGTATTGACTATAATTGAATTGTACTTGCGCTGTGAAGTGCCGTAATTTTTGTGTTTGGTAATATGTATATCAAAGTTACAGCACTTCTAAAATGGGTGAGATAGTTTCTTTAAAAATTATTATAAGATACTGCAACTCCGAAAGTATTGTAACTGTGAATTGTTCGTTAGACATTTTGTTAAAGTTATGTGATGAAGTTATACTACATAGTGTCTCGTCCATTGCCAATTTGGCAGATAATTAATGACTCAAGATTGAAAACCATACCAATCCAATAGAGAATGATAGGTTACTTATATCATGACCATGATGGTGACATAAGGTGGAAGGCTCACATGAGGGGTAAGAAGAAAAAAGACAAGTTAAGTGTCTCCCTTGAGTCTTGACAATAGTTATGTTGGTCATCCATCTACATCAACCTGGGATTCGGATTGACCTCTCCGCCTTTCTGATAAAAATAGATGCCCCTAAGGAGAGAAAAAAAGACATTTCTCGATAATCACTATACATTAGTCATCATTGATTAGGCATTTATAAAGTTGGAACGTTTTAAGTTTGGTTGGTCATATGATGATTGCTATACATCAAGCATCGACTACATGTACTCTCGAGACTTGAAATTGATCCGGATCATGAATACCACATAGCTACAATCGGGCAACCTTAATAACTCCACGAGGCCTGATGAACGTGAAGAATTGGTGGCAATGTGAAGAATGCCTTCAGATAGCTAGGCTCATAATTGTGAGCACCGTACTTCACAGGGGGGGTTGAGAATAGGTGACGCTGTGGCGGTGTGAGAGGTGAATTGGGGGGACTTTTGAGTTGTCGAATGTTCGCTTATTAAAAGCTTCTTGGTGAATAAGGAGATGAGGTCTTCACGAGGCATGGTTTAGGGTTGAATTGTTCTCTGTCTCTGTCTCTCGGTTCTGTAAATAGCTATAGTTTTGCATACGTCTTTTATATATATTTTTTGGTCGAAACATAAATCTTTTATATGAAATTTCCAAAAAAATTAAGTTAAGATTAATTACAATATTTGCATTCAAATTTAATGAATTCTGCAATGTACTTTAGCATTTCTT
This sequence comes from Eucalyptus paniculata subsp. matutina, assembly GCA_017140255.1. NCBI lineage: Eukaryota > Viridiplantae > Streptophyta > Magnoliopsida > Myrtales > Myrtaceae > Eucalyptus > Eucalyptus paniculata. The sequence goes on from CM029438.1 coordinate 14,452,373, forward strand.
ATTCTTTTACTACTGAGATCTTACCATGTGCGCGTACAACTGAAATTTAATGATTGATTGTATTCATGTAAATACATGTTACATCACTGGTAGAAAATATTTTTTTATTTACCGTAGATTATTCATGTTAGTCTTGTGGAGCAACCTTGAAATATAGCTAATTCCCACTGGGCTTTTAAATTGGGTTTCTTTTTTCAATTTTTATCTGAATTTGCTTCTTTTCATTTTCTTCTTGTTTCCACTTTTTTTGGGGGCTTCTGCTTGTGCTCATGTTAATTAGCATAAAAGCATCGATCCACTAAAAAAGTGCACAAATCATTGAACAGTCACGTACATTAATTGTTCGCATGCCAATCAAAACTAATGATTTAGCCCATTAAACTTAATTATTTTATTGAAAATTAGAGGGTGGAGGGTATCATTTCAATTAATTGGAAAAACACCTCGGTGTCTAGTTCCAAAGGAACAACAGTCTCGATAAGCGCATCGATCTCTAGTTATCATCATTATCATTATTATTATTTATGAGCATGTGGGGTAGTGCAGATCTCTGATCTTGAGAAAGAGCAGCTAAACAGAATTTTTGTCTTTTAGTGATTGTTATTTAGTCGCTTTAATAAATAAAAAGAAGAAAATATAAGGATTACAATTGATTAGTCAGCTCATGCCATGGCACACCTTTGCGGCGAGATAGCAGTGTCTTTCCTCCAAAAAAGTGAAAAGGTAAATAATTGTAGATGTACTAATACGGATCTTATAAACTGATTCATTATTAAATGGATGATGTATATATTATTAAGTCAAGTATCGGCATAATTCTTTCATACTAATTCATTATTAAATGGACGACGTATATATTTAAAGTTAATTACATAACTGAGCTCATCCACACGACAAAATATATCAATTATATTATTGTAATAATGGATATAATAAAAATTGGCCGGTAAATATATACTAAGCTTGATTGTGATCATTTTCTTTAGTACTATTAAATACAGAAACAATGTGGCAAATAAGATTATTATAAAAGTGAACTAATAATTTTTTTTCTTTTTTGGTTTTCGTTTAGTGGACTAGCTATAGCTAAGTTTACTTTTATGGAGTCTCATCTTTTTACATAATTAATAGAAGGAAACTTACATTAACCCAAAAACTTAAATGAGCCTAAAAGTCTATATATGCATGTAAATGGGCCAGAATGAGCCCAAATTAAGAAAAGGACTCACATGAAATTGGGCCGGTAATGGGCTAGCTATCTAAGCCTAATATATATGTGCAAATGTATGTGATTTCGTGGTAGAAAAACCGTTGGGTAGAAAGTTTTTCACAAGCGGTAATTAGTTGGGTTAATATTATAAAAAATCTCAAACTGATACGCCCGTAATTAATTTATCATAAACTAACTTTTTAATCACCAAAAACCCAAAATTAGTACACTTGTAACAAATTTACCCTTCATTAGTTTACTTAAATTTTACAATCAAATTTCTAAATAGGATGATATGTGATAGTTGATAGGTGCATCGGTTTAAGGTTTTACTTTTTGTTTTCATAGATGTACCGATTTGTGATTTTTATGATATTAATCTAATTAATGGAAATAAACAGAGGGTAAATTTGCCACAATTATACCAATTTATAATTTTTGGTGGTCAAAATATTAGTTTAGGATAAATTTGTCATAAATATACCAATTTGGAAATTTTCATGGTTAAACAATTTACTTGAAATAAATTTGTTTCAAGTGCACCCATTGGAGATTTTCATGTTACTAATCATAATCGATTAATCATCGGATGATGCGTTTTTTGTTTTTTTTTTTTTAATACCTACTTGCCAATTCTACAACGGACATATCAACGGCTTACAATTGACATCTCAATGGCTAGCATGGAAGATGGTCAATGTAAGAAATGATCCCGACATATAATGGCCTAGAGACAAAATCTTGAAATGGTAAACCGAAAGTACATTATGCAATTCGAGTGTAAGAACTCACTTGATTTTCAAGAATTTGGAAGTTCTGCTCTGGGTGATTGAAATTTTGTAAATTCCACTAAATTTAAGTGACCATGGATGAAATTTACCCTCGTTCAAGGGAAATGTGAGGGAAAGATGAGATGGAAAATTGCTTTGAAGATGACCAACTTGTTCACTACGTGTTTAGGTGCTACAGGATTCCTGTAGCCGGAAAATGTCTGACGGACGTGCGAAGATGTGTTCGGACCGGCAATTTCGTTGTGAGAGTAGCTGGTGAAGCGCCTTTCTCACTTCTCGACAAAATCCCCGGTCAAGTTTCGAATCCACCACATTTAGTAGCTTCCCGCTACGAACGCACCCCACGAGCCGGACTTAGCCTTTCATCACGACGGTTCTACAGCTTTTCCTACATATGTTATTTCTAAGAGAATGATGTTGAAGTTATACACATTTGATTCCTTACTTGTCTTACCCATATAGACGCAACGGGGAGCCATATTGCCAAAGGTTCCAGCTAGTAATCGTCTGCGACCCTTTGGCTTGGTTGACAAGTCTGGCGAAGCCAAAGTCCTGCAATGTCACATCGAATCCCCGGATTGAGCGTGATGTTGGGAGACTTTATTTCCCTATGAACAGCGCACTGTCTGCATTCTTCGTGGATGTATAACAATGCCGAGACTATCCCTCTTGCAATTCAGTACCTCTTTTGCCATCTCATAAAGCTTGATCTATCCATGAACAGGTGAGAGTCTAAGCTACGGGACACGAACCGTAGATAAGGACTTCCTTTCCTTGCGATACCGCCTAATGAGTCGTACAAAGTTTCCGCTGTCCAAGTTGACCGTTGGTTTTCACTTCCATCACGTACACCTTCTTTCCCTGTCGAGGTTCCGGAGTAATATTCTTGATAGCAGCATAAGGATTAGCACTGGTCATGTCGCCTTTGTATACTCTTCCTTAACCCTCTTTCCCGTCGAAACTATCAGTCGCCGGGACAGACTTACTGTAGGAAAACCTCTTGGGTCTTGTCACTTGCTCAAAGATAAACATCAGCTTCTTCTCAGCATCGTGGATCCTGCTGTCAATTCCCAAAATCTCTCAAGGTTCGATAGGCATTTGGAGATTCCTGAGTTTCTCCAAAATTTAATAATAGAGCTATTATTTATTAGTTGGCGATGCGTGATGGGGATGCATTTTGAGTGACAATAGGAATTTTGATAGAATATGATTACTACTAAGGCATAAATGACACGCCACCAGCCAAAGATTAGAATTGAGATGGATGGAGTTTATCATTTAGGCTTAAAAGAACACGACCAACCAAGGATAGAAGATTTTGGGATTGGAGAAATTCATCATCAAGACTTAAAGGAAAACTGCTAGGCAATGATAAGGGATTTTTGGGGTCACGACCAAAGAAATTTGGATTAAAAGTCGAAATAAGAAATTCACTCCCTTCAGAAAAATCTTACGAATCAAGTAGTATGGTTTTGACCAACAACATATTGGAAGAGTCCACCCTGGATGGGTGGTCCTTGTACATTCAAATTTAAGTCTAGTTTGCCTACAAATGATATTGCACCTCCTTTGATAGAGGGATTCTACTAAACAAAAGAAAACGACTCTTGGAAGTCGATCGACAATTATGAAATCAACAATAGTCTTGTGAGTTGACAACTAGCATGTAGAATCAACGTCTTCAAGTTTGGACCCATTAAATCATGCTGTGGCGGAAAGTTGTTTTTGCTTGAATGAATAATGATGGAGCGGGATCAATTGATGAATTTAGAGCTGGGCTTGAGAATTGTTCCATCGAATTCGATGTTCCCACGGCAGTTGGGTAGTCTTTGAAATGTCTTTTATAATTCAAGACTGGAGTTCTAAACTCCTCATGAGGATGGAACTTCACAGCTCAAAGCACATGATTTTCAGACATACTGGGCTTATGCCATTGCCTTTTATTTTTCCCATTGTTTTGTCACAGACCATTTCTCTCACTGCTTCAGCATCTTCTGAAGGAATCTTGCTCGTGGGCTTTCGACAAAAGAGTCCAGCTCGGAGGCGGCACATCGTTATCCACTTCCTGCATCCAACTCCCCGAAAGCCATAGAGAATCACTACCAGCACAGGCCGAGCCAGGCCGAGCCGCCAACCACAAGCGCTTGCACCTCTGGGACGAGGCAATGGAAATGTGGCCGATTTCACCACCCAATTCACCTTGTTATCGGTGCTAAAAGTTTGAAGAACGTGCCGACTGGCTAGCCTTTTTCCTTGCTCCTACTGGATTTCTAGTCCCGGACATGTTGGAAGATATGCAATCTTATGGATTTGTACAATATTAGATTGATATGGAAAATCAATTAATATCAGTCTAGTATAGGATTTGATTTGTAATATCATTTATTTCCATTTTCTTGTACATGCCTAGTACTATAATTGTAGAACTTTGTACGTCATTGATTAATGGAATAGAATATACAAAAAATTTGCTCCTTTTTTCCTTGTTCCTCCTTGCGTTCTTTCATGGTATCAGAGCGAGCTTCGCTTCTGGTTTAGCTTCCGCACATCTCCTTCTTGATTGCCTACCGGAAAAACTTGAAGACCCCGCTAACCTGCAAAAGGCGTTAGCACTCTGGTGTAGGAATCAGTTTCTGAGGAAGAAAAAGCAAGTGAAGGAAAGGAACATCTTACCGTCACACCATGGCAGAAGACCAACCAGCATCTGCTGGAATGCGTACCACAGAAGAAGAAAATCAAAGCTTTGCAGTTAACTTACAACTGAAGGCACCAGAATTCAACCAAATGCAGGTTTTATTCCATGGCAGCCCGGTCTGGGGCAACCCATTCCAGGTCAATCCACATCGGGTCCAACCATGGCGGGTCAACCGTACCAGTGGGTACCTGTACCTGTTCAGCCTAGCTCATGGTACTACGGGCCAAGCCCAAGTGTTCCATGGCTCGGAGCTCAAGTTTCCGAAGGTAATACCCAACCCGATAATGGCTCGCCAACCATAGGCGGGGCAAGCACAAATACCGGGTCTGGAAATCAAGATGCGGGATTATCCAGTGGATCGTTTAATCCGGAGCTTGGTGATCCATTGTATGTCTCTACTGCCGATGGACCCGAAATACGACTTATCAACCAGCAACTAAGGGGGTCTGAGAATTATTCAATTTGGGCTCAAGAATTCCGCCGAGCCCTTGTCACCAAAGATAAAGAAGGTTTTATCGAAGGATCTATTCCCGTTCCAACAGACGAAAGGATGGCGAGACAATGGAAGAAGTGTAATCAACTAGTGAGAACGTGGATTGGGAACTGCATCAGCCCAGAAATTGCAGCCGGATTGCCACCCACAGAAGACTCGAAGAAGATGTGGGATAATATAAGGGAGATGTATGGAAAATTAGACCGTGCAAAATTTTTTTCCCTAACTCAAGCCCTTTCCGAACTCAAACAGGGTAATATGAGCATCACAGCCGTTTTCAACAAATTATCAGCCCTCTGGAACGAACTAGAGGCGGCAGAGGAAAAACTTGAAGGACCCGAGACCACTTTGCAGCAGTACAAAGGGATACGGGATAGAGAGAAGGTTACTCGATTCTTGCTCATATTAAACGATTCTTACTTGACTTTTAGATCTCAGATCCTAGCCATGGATCCTATGCCCTCGCTTGGCCGCATCTTCCAGTTGGCCGTTCAAGAGGAGAGCCAGAGACTCACGGCAACGGAGCATGCAAAAGGAGTAGAGACGCTGGCCTTGGCTGCTCGTGGGACGCTGGCTGTTCGGCGAGAGAAGGAGCGTAACCAAAAGAGTCCAGAGGGAGAGATGCGGCTAGATGAGCTAGGGTTTGCGTTTGGGACAGCTACACAGCCTTTTAAAGTAGCTGAGATGAAGGGCTCAGATCGTGAGACACGATCCAACGGCTGGAAAGTAGCCGATTCTTCATCAGGATCAAATGGTGGGCATGCGGCAGTTCTTAAAGGATCCAACAGCCCATTTTTTTCCACGAATCTGAAGGCGTATGGGCAAAATATAAAAGGAAAAAATAAGTTGTTTTGTGAATATTGCAGGCGACCCCACCACACCATCAATAATTGCTGGAAATTGCACGGCAAGCCCGGTGAAAAAGGAAAACAGGGAAATGAATCTTCGGTTGCGGCTTATCAAACTTCCGCTACAAATATTGATCAGCCTATCACCCAAGGGCAATATCAAGAAATTATGCAGGCCTTGCAAAAAATGGATATTTCCAATAAAGGAAATAGCTTCTCAGGTATTTCTCATTGCCGAATAAATTCTATTTCTCGGAACTCTTGGATAATCGACTCAGGGGCTAGTGATCATATTGTTTGTGATAAGGGCTTATTTTCTGTCATTCACGAAAAATTAAATATTCCTGTCTCTGTGAAGTTACCAAATGGAAATACTACCTATGTGACTACTACAGGAATTGTGAATCTTAGCCCTCAAATAACTCTGAGTCATGTCCTCTACGTGCCAGATTTCCAGTTCAATTTAATTTCCGTGTCTAGAGCCTGCAAAGAAAATTCTTGCCAAATTTTATTCAATTCTGATATATGTTTCTTTCAGGCCCTTTCGACTGGGAAACTGATGGGCTGGGGTAATCATACTGATGGACTATTTTTTTGGACTAGCATTCCAAGAACCTTAGATTTATCTCAATTTCCTTTCAATAAGCAATCATTGTGTAATGCCACTACCAATGATAAAAATTTCATTTTGCATTCCAGAATGGGTCACAGTGCTTTGTTTCCTTATTCTCAATGTCATATATGCCCTCTTGCAAAACAATCACGTGCACCCTTTCCAATTAGCATGAGTCGTTCCACTAGTGCTTTTTCACTTATTCATGTTGATATATGGGGACCGTATCATACGCCCAATCATGATGGGTCAAGATATTTTCTTACCATTGTTGACGACCATTCCCGAGCGACATGGATTTTTCTTATGCAAACCAAGGGTCAGGTCCTATCTCACTTAAAGGAATTTATTTCCTTATCAAAAACCCAATTTGGAAAGACTGTCCAGCGAATTAGGACAGGCAATGGAAGAGAATTTTTCAACCACGAATGTGCAGCATTATTTTCATCCTATGGCATCTTGCATGAAAGTTCGTGCACATACACTCCACAACAGAATGGAGTTGTGGAACGAAAGCATCGACATATTCTGGAAGTGGCACGTGCCTTGAAGTTTCAGGCTTCTATCCCAAATAATTTTTGGGGAGATTGCATTATCACGGCAGTATATTTAATCAATCGAATGCCAACGAAGGTGTTAAATGGTCAAAGTCCTTTCGAAGTTCTGTTCCGGAAGAAGCCAAAAATGGATCACCTAAGAATTTTTGGGTGTTTATGCTATGTCACCACGGTAGGCCCTCGAGACAAGATGAGTCCTCGTGCACAGCGATGCATCTTCATGGGATATCCAAATCTTCAGAAGGGGTATCGTGTGTTTCAGCCTTCTACAGGTGAATTTTTAATAAGCAGAGATGTAGTCTTCCATGAAGACATTTTTCCATTTGCTGAAGAACAATTCTCAGAGGACAACAATCTTCATTCTTCACGTGCTATTTTCTCTGAAGAAAATGTATCCATGGATCCCGGTTATGTTATGATAGGAAACCCGGGAACATTCAATAGCACCTCCACAAGCAATCAGTCTCCTACTGAAGTTTTTATTCCCAGATCTGAGCATGCAATTATTGAAGAAGCTTCAAACCTCATGCCAGTCCCTCCTATGGAAGAGCATGCACTTCCACCATCACGTCCAGATCCACCTCGACGTTCAGGGCGAGCCACACGTCCACCAACCTGGACTAAAGATTATATTTGTGCGACACACAACTCTCCAGGTATTCATTATCCCATCTCATCTTATGTTTCTTTCAATCAATTGTCTCCGGCACATCGACAATGCATAAGTCGCATATCTGAAGAAAGGGAACCGGCTAATTATGATGAAGCATCCGAGGATCCAAGGTGGCAAAAGGCTATGGCAGAGGAATTACAAGCCTTATATGAAAACCACACATGGGATCTTGTGACTTTACCCTCAGATCGAAAGGCAATAGGATGCAAATGGGTTTACAAGATAAAGTTTCGGGCAGATGGATCGATTGAAAGATATAAAGCTCGTTTAGTGGCCAAAGGATTTACACAGCGAGAAGGATTCGACTATCACGAGACATTCTCCCCAGTGGCCAAAGACGTCACAGTTCGATCTTTTCTGTCCGTTGCCGCTTTCCGAGATTGGTCCTTGCACCAAATGGATGTCCACAACGCATTTCTGCATGGTGATTTGGATGAAGAAATCTATATGGAACTTCCTCAGGGTTTACGGAGACAGGGGGAGAATAGAGTATGTCGTCTCCGCAAATCCCTTTATGGTCTCAAACAAGCATCGAGGCAATGGTATGCCAAGTTCGCAAATGCTCTCACAACAACGGGTTTCAAACAGTCCAAATATGACTACGCTCTTTTTACATGGACAAAAGGTACGTCATCCATATTCTTAATGATATATGTTGATGATATACTCATTATGGGTAACGATACAACTGCCATAAAGAGCTTCAAGGAATACTTGCATTCGGCATTTCATATAAAGGACTTGGGATCACCCAAATTTTTTCTGGGAATAGAAATTGCACGATCAGATCAAGGAATTTCACTTAGTCAACGAAAATTCGTGCAAGAGATCATATCAGAAGCAGGTCTATCGGGAAGCAAACCGGCAGCAATTCCAATCGAACAAAATGTCAAGTTAACCACCGTAGACCATGATGAAGGAAATCTCCAAGATGATCCTATTCTCAGAGATCCGGCAGGTTATCAAAGGTTGGTAGGAAAACTTATATATTTGACCATGACTAGACCGGATATATGTTATGCTGTGCAGACACTTAGTCAATTTATGCATAAACCCAAGCAGTCACACATGAACGCCGCTCTAAAGGTTGTTAAGTATTTGAAGAAATGTCCAGGGCTTGGAATTCTTCTTTCAAGAGAATGCAACATGGAGATGACGGCTTATTGTGACGCTGATTACGCAACTTGTCCAATGAGCAGGAGATCAATTACAGGATTCTGTATCACGTTGGGAAAGTCTTTACTGTCTTGGAAAACGAAGAAGCAGCCAACCGTGTCTTTATCTTCAGCAGAAGCTGAATATCGAGCTATGGCTAAGACCACTTGTGAAATAGTGTGGTTGCGAGGCTTGCTTCGGGATCTTGGAGTGCAAACAAAGGGACCGACCATGTTATTTTGTGACAACGACGCAGCGCTTAAACTTGCGTCAAATCCTATAATGCACGAAAGGACAAAGCACATAGAAGTGGACTGTCACTTTACTCGAGAGAAGATTCAAGAAGGAATAATCGAGACAAGAGGAATTGGGACTATAGAGCAACCTGCAGATATTTTTACTAAACCTCTATGTCAGAGACAACACGCATATCTACTAAGCAAGCTAAGTGTCTTGGACATTTACAAGCCACCAGCTTGAGGGGGAGTGTTGGAAGATATGCAATCTTATGGATTTGTACAATATTAGATTGATATGGAAAATCAATTAATATCAGTCTAGTATAGGATTTGATTTGTAATATCATTTATTTCCATTTTCTTGTACATGCCTAGTACTATAATTGTAGAACTTTGTACGTCATTGATTAATGGAATAGAATATACAAAAAATTTGCTCCTTTTTTCCTTGTTCCTCCTTGCGTTCTTTCAGGACAACGTGTCAAGAGGCTATTTGGCTCTCGTGAGGGCGAACCGAGACCCTTTTAACTCCTTTATTGCATTTGTGGCTGTGGAATTTGATACTTTCTCCGACAATTCTACCAAATTTTTGGGATCTGCAAAACGGACATGTTGACATAGACATGAATAGCATCTCATCTGCCAGTTATTTGTGTGCTGATTGGTTCAAGACGAAATCAGGAGTGGTGGATGCATCTATTCGACGATAACATGCGACTCAAGCACGCAAAATCTAAGTGTCCCCATGATGGATCTCGACGTTCCAGTCCAGAAAGACATGCTTCCACTCTCTGTTACATCGTTGATCGAGAAGCTAGTTTCTGGAGTGGGTAACCTTCGGTTTCTCAGCCATGACCGGGTTGGATTTGGAGCTCCATACTCTACATACGTGGGAATTTTTCTAACTTGCAAGTTTCTTTGCCAACAGTCACACATCCAAGTTAATAGGTTAGAGGAAAGAAGGGCATGTCTGGGGGAAAAACAAACTACAACAACACTAGTAAAAATTTATGGGGGGAGTTTAAGGCAGAATATCCATCAAAAGGAAAGCAGCTGAGATTTCGTATTCGCTTAGATACTTGAATTACTTAAAGGGAATTGGTAAAGTGCAACTAATCGTAAAAGTTATGAATTTATATGGTCATGCTTTAGAAATGTAGAACACAATAGAAAACTCAAAAATATGTGTTCAGCTCTTAACGAACTGCATGAATTAAAGAAATGGGGAAGAATGACCAGTTCAATACGAAAAAACAATATGGCAGAACGATCGATTGGTATTTGATTCATTCAATCTATTCCCTTATAATAATCTTGCAAGTCCCTCCATACACTTGCGCTAATGGCAGTACACCCGATCATAGGCTTAGCTGGAGATGGACATATTTTAAGAATTGCGGTTACGTGAGTAAAAATGTATTTAAAGTGGAACATGGGACATGTTCGGACCCTTGCAATGGCAGTTGTTTTTGACAGAATCACAAAAGGCTAATGTTGAAGTCTCTGTTGTTTTTCTTTGCATCACACTATATCACTATAACAAGCAATTATCGATCCGACAATCCAAAGTTTGCAATCATCGTTTCACGCACGGCATCATCGAAGACTTCTATACTTTTTAAAACCGATTTATGATATTTTTTATTAGTTAATAAGGAGAGGCTAGAGAAAATAGAGGTTGGATTATGAAAGCAAGTTTAAAAGGTAAAAAATAAAACAAATTTGTTTCATATTTCAATCGTGAAAGAAACTACAATTTAGAAGCCATTTTATGTATGTTTTGAGTGGGTATAATTTTCGAAATTTGCTTATATTCGCGATGGTTGATACGATTTTGAGCTTGTTTGATAGTTGTAGTCTCCTGTTAAAAGATAAGACACCGAGTGCGGCAAAGAACTCAATCTAATTGAGTTTGCCACAGTCAAACGAGTGCAAAAAGACAGAGAAGTTCAATTGGTCGGCAATCGAAGAACAAGCTCAAACATCGATTTCGGAAACTTTATTATTGATCTAGGCTTAATCTTGTGTTTGGCCTCATCTGGCCTTGAAACAGGCAGAGAAAGAGAGGTAGAGAGAACAAAAATGGCGGAAGTTATCATTGTCGGCATTGCTGGAAGATTGATTATTAATCAATCATGAAGTGCCCCTTGACATTTCTTAGCACGATCCCTTTAGGTTATATTAATTCTTGCCATAATTCATTAGGTTGATCTTAAGTTCTTCAGCAATTAAAAGTCATTGGAACAATGTCAAACACCAACGAGCTGTGCTAATTTCCTGATCTCAAAGCAATCTAGAAAACTCAACTAATATTGAACTTCACAGCTCAGATATCGTGAGTTTCAAGAGCAGAGGGCTTCAATCCCTCTTCTTCTTGGTTCTCTCTCTAGCCAATGCCTTCACGGCTTTGGCATCGTCTCAGGGGATCGATTTCAGCTTCCAGACTTTCGACCATAATAGCATTCAAATCCAAAACGATGCGTCTATTTCGAGCAACTTCATTTAACTTACCATGGTCAATCAAGAGCAGCACCCCAATGGGAGCATTGGGTGGGCCACGAACTGTGAGCCGATGCGCCTTTGGGATAAGGCGACTGGGAACGTGGCGGATTTCACCACCCATTTCACCTTCGCCATCAATTCGCTAGGAAAGTCAAACTTTTCCGACGGATTGGCCTTCTTTCTTGTCCCTGAGGGGTCTCAGATCCCGTTCCAATCGTGGGGCAATCGGGGGGAGGCGCCCTGATCTTCTACATCCAGGCCGTGACCCTTCCAACCCTTCCACAAAGTTTGTAGCCGTTGAGTTTGACACTTTCTACAAGAGCGATAGCACCGTTGTGGACCCAAAATGTTCCCTAGTAGCACATGTTGGTATAGACTTTAATAATCTCAATTCCACGACGTATAGCTGCATGGATTGGTCCAAGGATACAATCATGAGTGGCGGGCGGATCAATGTTTATGACAACGTACAATTCTAGAACGCAGAACTTGAGCGTCTCATGATAGATGCCGAAGCCACGGGTACTGACATAAATTCCTCCGCTATCTATGATATGGTCAACATGACGAAGTATTTGCCGGAGTGTAGACTTTGGGTTTCTCGGCTATCACGGGTATGTTTTTGGAGTTGCACACAATTAAGGCATGGGAACTCAGCTCTAATGTGCAAGTGATGGTCGGAAAAAAGAGCAAGTTATGGCTGTGGGCTATCTTAGGCTTTGGTTCTTTTATATTGCTCATTCTTGTTCTAGCCTTTGTTTACTTTCGTCACCGTTCCAAGAGAAAGAGAACTTGCATGAGTGGAGAAGAAAATGATCCAGCGATTGAAAAGGAATTTGAGCAGTTGTCGAGGCCCAAGAAATTCTCCTACAAGGATTTGGTTGCAGCAACTGATAACATTGCAATCAAACAATTACTTGGAGAAGGGGTGTTTGGTAGAGTCTACAAAGGTTACTTGACCAACTCAAATGTTTACGTTGCGATCAAAAAGATTAACCCAGGTCAAGTCAAGGAGTGAAGGAGTTCGCTATTGAAGTGAAGATCATAAGCCAGATTCGGCACAAAAACTTGATCAGACTCATTGGTGGTGTCATGAGAAAAAGGAATTCATCCTTATCTATGAGTTGATGTTCAATGGTAGCCTTGATCCTCATCTATTCAAAGAACATACCTTCTTGCCATGGGAGTTGTGGTACACAATCGCGCAAGGCATAGCCCTCGGCATTGCTTTATCTCCATGAAGAGTGCAAACAATGCATTGTGCACCAGGACATAAAATCTAGCAATATCATGCTCGATTCCCATGTCAATGCTAAATTAGGGGACTTTGGTTTGGTTAGGTTAGTTGACCATGTTGAAGAGTTACAAAGAACAATGTTAGCTGGAACTAGGGGCTATTTGGCTCATGAATTCATTTATATTGGCAAGGCAAGTAAGGAATAGGATGTCTATAGCTTTGAAGTTGTCCTATTAGAGATAGCTTGTGGAAGAAAGGTCCTCGAGCCAAGGGTCGAGGAAGGCCAAGTCCGACTAGTGGATTGGGTTTGGCAGCTATACGGGACTAGGAGGCTACTTGATGTGGCGGACTCTAAACTTGGTACCAATTTCAATGAAAACCAATTGGATCTAATGTGTTAGGGCTGTGGTGCGCTCATCTGGACCACATTGCCCGTCCTCCCATAAGAGAAGCCCTCCCATAAGAGAAGCGTTAAATGTTCTTGCACATTAGAATTGCCAGTACTCCCAGGTGGCGGTGCACATCAAACTCTAATGCACCGCCACCTGTTCTCCCATCAAAATTGCCAGTCCTTGCACACTTGGTGCCTCCACCCGCATTCACTCTAACATCGATTATTTCATCCCATGCCACCTCGACCTATAGCACCAAAATGTCCACATTTACTACTTGTGTACGATCCTCTTATCCAGCTTCCTTTGCATTGCTCCCAAATGCAGGATGAATTCCTACTTTCGGTATATTTTTCAATAATTAGTTTGACTTGTAAATTGCACTTGAAATTTGGTTTCGGATAATTATCTGTTTCTTATAAATTCCTTCATGTGTACCTAAGTATTAACTCTTCATGTTTAAACTTCCATTTGATCTTCAGGAATAAGTCTAATTAGAGTTTTCCCTGCAAAATCGACCATTGCTTATATTGTCCTCTCATGCTTCATCAAAGTTAAAACTCAATGCGATTCATAGGTGAAGGACTTTAAAAGGATTTAGGGTTGGAAATATGTTGTGCCCGTTCATTGCCTGAAGTCCTCGGTCTTAGTCGAACTTCTGTAAAATTGTTGTTCTCTTGTTGCAAATCGAAAGCCTTGGTTTGCCCCATTGCATTTATTATGCAAGTCTTAGGATTTTCCGTGTTTACACCCCAAGGTGCAAGTGCTGATCATACGTGGCTTGGTTAATGCTGGTAATGAACCTCTTATCACTTTTGGTGAGTTGGACACAGGAACTAAATGGAGATCCTTTTGTTGTTGTGAAACGAAACGAGCAAGATTCCCTCCCTTTTTTTTTTTTGGTCGAAAAGATTCCCTCCCTTCAGAAGATGCTGAAGCAGTGAGATGAATGGTCTGAGATAAGATAATGGAGAATAATAGCTATTAGAGATAAATATGATATTTTTTTTATATTTCAATGATTTTTTTTTCAGTGTAATTTCGTATATTTCTCTATATATATATCAGCTTATTTACAGGCTTTATTAATGATTGTCTAAAGTGGGTAATCAATTTGGATTGATAAAAAATATGTACAATCAATAGAGATTAATGCACAATTTTGAGAGATATGATCCTAATTATCTCTAATAATAGAAATGCCATAAGCTATCAATACTTGAACATCATGTTCTTTGAACCATGAAGTTCCCTTGTCAAGGGATGTTAGCGATTCCTATCTTGATTTAGAAGAGACATTTCAAAGACTGCCCAGATAGTGCTTGTTATTGAATTTTGGAGAAACTTAAGAATGTTAACTGGAATTAAAAGCACACTATAAATGGTGGATTTTGTCGATAAGCAACTTTTTTGGTTTTTTAGCGGAGAAGCGCTTAAAAAAAGGCATATCCATTATTGAGAGTTGTTTTTTCTTTGGAATTGACGACAAGATTGACGACATTGACATACTCTAATAAATCATTAGAAAGTTCTTCAATTGCTCGATCGAGTTCGTGGTGTGTACTACTTAGCTTCTCAGTTCCCAAAAAAAAGTCAAAAACATTAATAAAACAAGGCAACAAGTTTATTTATCAGTTTTATATTGTTAATATTTCGTAAAATTTTACAGAAAAAAATAAAATTTTCTAATTCTCTTATACATCATTTTATCCATTTGTCAGTTTATTATACACTTTTTCCGTTCTCATCTAACATGTCGGCAGATTTCAATCTCAGACCTAATCCAAAAATAAAATAAAAATCATAACTTAATTCTCATCTTTCCTCCTCTCGCCTGCTGCCACTAGCCATTTTAATAATTTTATCCCTCCATGGCCGCCGTTGCTGCACGCTGCCTCCACTTTCGGCGGATTAATGGAGCTTTCCCTTTCATTTACACCGGTTTCATCTGACTTTTATTTACCGTGTTGGGGCTGCTGTGAAATTTACCCAAAAAGGTAGTATTTCAGAAGCTGACCAAAGAAGATTTATGGGTGAAATGAAAACTTGCATCAATTGAGTTCGCTCCAAAACACAAAAGGGCTGAATGTTATGAAATTGATTATTATAATGATGTTAGAAACGATACTTCGAAGATAGAAAAATTTGGATTTGGTAAAAGACATAATTGATTACAATAATCCTATAGAATTCTTTTTTCTTCATAGTAAAAACATGAATTTCTTTTCTGTTCTTGTAAATTTCAATAACCGTTCGGAAGCAATGCAGGAATATTATAAAAATGACAGATGACTTTCTTTACCGGTAACTTATGATAATTTACCCACATTTTTATGAAATTATAACTTGTGTTTCAGAGGTTGTAGATTACCAACTTTGCACTGACTTACCAACCTTTGTTTGCATAACTTTTTAGAACTTCAGATTTACTAACTCTTACGAAATTACTAAACTTAATTAGAGTGGCTTACCAATTTTCATCAAGTTAACAACTAGTTTTCGGTTACAAACTCTCATTCATTAATAAACATTGATAACTCACTCATATAAAAATTAGTAACTCAAAGTTAGTCGGCAACTTAATAGAATAATAGTTGATAATTAATCTAACTATGGTTTGCAATTTTTAAAAAGAATTGGTAAGTTTAAGGTATTGGAAAGCTTCCCTTCCTTTTACCCGTTTTTCATGCAATTTGTTACTTTCCAAAGAATTTAATCATATAGGATGCAAAGCTCCCCTTTTTTAACCCTAGGCGGATGAAAAAGATCACCCGATAGATTTCTTGAATTTACTGGGCTCATTTGTGGGGAGCTATTTTTCTTTTTCATCTTTTGGGTTGCGCAATAAAACACTGAAGACTATGACCCAGTAGTCTCCTCCTTTTATTTATAGCCTTTCAAGTGCCATTTGTCTCCTTTGGCCTCCTTTCCGAAAATACATTGAAAGATCTATGGGCGTATGTTGATCAAATTCACGTGAATAGTTGATCAGGTGGACCTTAGGATGGGAAGACTCCCAGAATTAATGGTATAGATTGATGTTGGTTCAATTTATAAGATATGCAGTAACTTCTCTTTTCGATCACTTTCAATTACTATTATTTCTTAGTTTCACCTTCTTTATGGAGATCTTGTCTTCTCAATTATTGAAAGTGCTGAACAATATTTATAGCCAGGGAAAAGCCTTATTCTTCACTATCATACAATTCTTTCTCAAGATTGTTTTCTTTGGAGTGGTTTTCATTTAGAACATTGTTTGTGGCCTATTATCTCCAATGAGAGAGAGAGAGAGAGAGAGAGAGAGAGAGAGAGAGAGAAAAGCATTTCTGTGCGGAGTTTCCCTTCAACATTTTTATGATTGTAGCCTATTATCTTTTAAGAATAAATGTATCGAAAGTTCTAAAAGTTATCATAAAAGTGCAATTGAATTTTATAACTTTCAAAAAGTACAATTAAGTTATAAAATTTATTATGAAAGTACAATCGAATATTAAAACTTTAAAAAAGTGCAATCAAATTCTAGTAGTTATCAAATTGGTCAAATCAAATCCTTTTATTAATTACACTTTTTGAAAATTTAGAACTCGATTACACTTTCATGATAAATTTTAAAATTTGATTACACTTTTTAAAAATTTTACTCAAGTATATTTTTGTGATAAATTTTATAAGTTTAAGGCTTTCAGCGTTCTTATTCCTATCTTCTACATGAAATGAGGTTTTCTTCTTTTGACAAAATTCCCCATCTTCACTCCCAAATGGAGTGACAAGATCTTCCCATTTGTTGCAAACGTGAGTCATGTTTAGATGGTCAACTGACGAAACCCCGCGGCAACTAGCGTTCTTGCAAGGGCCGTCATTTTTGACCCAAAAACCAAAGACTAAAAAGTCTCCTAAACCTAACTTTTTTGTCATGTTGTTCAATTACAATGAGCTAGTGTTTTTCTTTGCTTCATCTGATAGTTACCAATAAAAACAGTTTTCGATCCCATTTTCTGAAATTCATAATCATCTTACGTTTAACACAAACATAATCAATGACTCTATTTGATATTAGAGCGGTCTAGACTACTTATATATGATTTACAAAATGCATTTAAGTGTTTCGTTGAAAGAGTAACTCTTTATACAAATCTGTTATATTCAAGAATGAATCTTAGCTTTGACACATTTCTCTTATAAGCCTATTCTATAAATTAGACTTAGTAGGTCTAACATTTTCATAGCGACCAAAAAAAGTCTAGCCTTTTTAAAAAAAAAAAAAAATTAACCACTATCCTCTAGAACCTACTTTGACTGACCAATAAAGAGAGTCGACAATTTTTCAATGGGATTGATTTTTCTAGTCGGTGGCGTGCGTAGCCATTGCTTCGGAATCAATATTTCTCCTAATTCATTGATTATGAAATGCCCTCTCCACATTTGTTGACATGACTCCTTTAGATTATTATAATACTCGGGATGATTATTTTTCTTTTTATACACTTCAAGTCTAGAGACTAGTCGTCGAGGAAGCGTGTTTTGACTCTCTCCGTTTCGTTTGCATTAAACCGTTCCGAGATTGATCGCAAGTTGTTCAAGAACCAAAAATCCTCGATCAAAGCGCAAAAAAGCTGTGCTGAGAGTCCCTGAATTCAAGAGCAATCTTGAAACCTCAACGAGGATGGAACTTCACAGCTTAGCAGATGTCATAAGTTTCAAGACCAGAAAGCTTCAGTCCCTCTTCGTCTTGGTCCTCTCTCTAGCCATTGCTTGCACTGCTTCGGCGTCCTCTCAGGGCATCAATTTCACCGTCGAGAATTTCCGCGATGGTAGCATTGATTACCAAGGCAATTTCTCGATTTCGGAAGACGCCATCCAACTTACCCAGTCCACTGTAGGCCAGCAAGCCAATCAGAGCGTGGGGTGGGCCACATACCACAAGCCGATGCGCCTTTGGGATAAGGCGACCGGGAACATGGCGGATTTCATTACCCAATTCACCTTCATCATTGATTCACAGAACAGGGACAGTTTCGCTGATGGAATGGCCTTCTTTCTTGTCCCCGAGGGGTCTCAACTCTCCGTCAACTCGTCGGGATACAACCTCGGTCTTGTAAATCCGAACCGCGACCCTTCCAACTCTTCTACTTCGTTTGTGGCCATCGAGTTCGACACTTACATCAACAACAATACCGATGTCATGGACCCGAATTGTTCACAATATGCACATGTCGGTATAGACTTGAATAATCTCACTTCCACGGTCTATAACTGTGTCGACTGGCTTCGGGCTAAAATTAAGAGTGGTGGGCAGATCAAAGCTACCATAACATACAATTCTGGCACACAGAATTTGAGTGTTCTCATGGTAGATGCCGATGCCATAGGTGCCAACATAGATTCCTCTGCTATCTATGCTATAGTCGACTCGAGAAAGTATTTGCCAGAGTGGGTGACTTTTGGTTTGTCGGCTGCCACAGGTTCGGATTCCGAGTTGCACACTGTTAAGGCATGGAGTTTCAGCTCTACAGTGCAAGTGGCCGAAAAAAAGAGCAAGTTATGGCTATGGGCTACCTTGGGCTCAGGTTCTTTCATTTTGCTCATTCTCGTTCTAGCCTTTATTTGGTTTCGTCAGCGTTCGAAGAGAAAGAGAGCTTACACGAGTGGAGAAGAAGATGATCCAGCGATTGAAGAAGAATTCGAGCAAGGGTTGGGGCCCAAAAAAATCCCCTACTAGGACTTGGTGGTGGCAACCGATAATTTTGCAATTGGACGGTTGCTTGGAGAAGGGGGCTTTGGGAGAGTGTATGAAGGTTACTTGACCAGCGTGAATGCTAATGTCGCAATCAAGAAGATTAACCCTGGGTCAAGACAAGGGATAAAGGAGTATGCCACCGAAGTGAAGACCATAAGCCGGCTCCGACATAGAAACTTAGTCCAACTCATCGGATGGTGTCATGAGAAAAAGGAACTCCTCCTCATCTATGAGTTCATGTTTAATGGGAGCCTCGATTTTCATCTATTCAAAGAACGAACTTTCTTGTCATGGGAGAAAAGGAACAAAATTGCGCAAGGCATAGCCTCATCATTACTTTACCTCCATGAAGAATGGGAACAATGTGTTGTGCACCGGGATATAAAGTCCAGCAATATCATGCTCGATTCCGATTTCAATGCTAAATTAGGGGACTTTGGTTTGGCTAGGTTAGTTGACCATGCCAAAGGGTTACAAACAACGGTGTTGGCCGGAACCATGGGTTATATGGCTCCCGAATGTGTTTATACAGGCAAGGCAAGTAAGGAATCGGATGTCTATAGCTTTGGAGTTGTCTTATTAGAAATAGCATGTGGAAGAAAAGTTATTGAGCCAAGGGCTAACGAAGGTCAGGTCCGGCTGGTGGACTGGGTTTGGGAGCTTTATGGGACAGGGAGGCTACTTGATGCTGCAGACTCGAAACTTGGTACCGATTTTGTTGAAAAGCAACTAGAATGCTTGATGGTTGTAGGCCTGTGGTGCGCTCATCCAGACCACACAGCCCGTCCTTCCATAAGAGATGCATCAAATGTTGTCAACTTTAACGCCTTGCCGCCTGTTCTCCCGTCGAAATTGCCAGTCCCCACATATCTAGCACCTCTATCCACATTCTCTACAGAATCAATTGTTTCCTCCCATAACACCACGACTAGTAGCACCGAGGTGTCCACATTCAGTACCTCTTCTATGCAATCCTCTCGTTCAGCTTCCGCCGCATTGCTCACAAATGCAGGTTGATTTCCTACTTTGAGTATATTTTACAAGGGCATTGTATATTGAAAATTGTTTCGGATATCATGTGTTTCATATTAATTCCTAATAAAAGGCATGTCATGTATTTCTTTTTCTTTTTTTGTGATAAGAAAATTGATCTTAAATATGTAACTCTCGATTAATAGGCACTCACTATTGCGAAGTGCTTTTTAATCATGGAACCTACTAGAAGATTTTGTTGTAATGTGTTTAATATGCCAAGTTAATGAAAATTTTGATGATATGATTTTAATGTAAAATTTTTTCACTTAGATTTAAAGTTGACTTAATTGATGTGTTCGAGAGAGTTTCAATTTCTCTAAATCAAAAAGAAAAAGAGAAAAAAAAGGGACAGATTCGAATATAAACACCATTGATTGCGCCGGATTATATATATATTTTTTGTTATACGTTTTCTATTTTTAAAAAAATAATATGATAAACTAAATGGTCCCAAAACCCTTCCTCGCATCTCAATGGACACTTTCAAAGTCGGTAGGGAGAAAAGTAGTATTGATCAAACTTTATCAGCCACCAGTTGGTCAAACCGAGTAGTCCTTAGTGGGGGCTCAAGTGGGTGCCGTAAACATGAGTCTCTTGACAAACTAGACATGTACAGTTGACGGAAGATGGCTTTGGAACATAAAGGTAGCATATGAAGAATAAAGATTCGATAAATAGAATTAATGGAAGTTTGGGATTAAAAAGTGCAATCAAGTCATAATATTTATTAAATTAATCTAAATTTTTTTATTTATTACACTTTTTAAAAGTTTAAAAATCGATTGCACCTTCATGATAAGTTTTAGAGATTCCTTATACTTTTTAAAAATTTTACTCAAAATTTTAAGATTTTTGATGTCCTTATTCCTATCTTCTACGTGGAACGAGGTTATCTTCTTTTGACAAAATTCCACATCTCCGCACCCAAATGGAGGGACACGATCGACCCATTTGTTGCATCAGACGCAAGTCATGTTTAGATTGTCAATTGACAAAGCCGCGGGACAACTGGCGAGCTTGCAAGGGCCGTCGTTTCTGACCGAATAATATAAGGCCAAAAAGTCTCCTAAACCTTATCTTTTTGTCTTGTTGTTTAAGTACAATGAACCCGTGTTTTTCTCTGTATTATATAACATCTACTATAACAAACAGTTTTCGATCCCATTTTCCGAAATTCACAATCATCTCACGTTTGACAAATGCAAAATGAACGACTTTGTTTGATAATTGAGCAGCTCTAGACTTCATAAATATGGTTTACATAATGCACTTATAAGAGATGTGTTTAATTATAAGTGACTCTTCACACAAGCCAGTTATATTCAAGTGTGAATAGCAACTTGAGACATTAGTCTTATAAACCAATTTAAACTCAATAAGTCTTGACATTTCGGAGGAACAAAAAAGTGTAGCATTTTGATTTAATATCCTCTAGAACTCATGTTTAATGACCCAAAGGAAGTCAGACATATTTGGACGGGATTGATTTTTCTCGTTGGTGGCGTGTGTGATGGGAGAATGGTAATAATTCGAACAATATCGAATCAACGCAGTGGAATAAAATAATCTCCCATCTTATGTAAACCTAATATGAATCAATATAGTAGAATAAAATAAATACTAAGCACACAAACACAAGACAGTTTTTTAACGTGGAAAACCTCATCGATGTGAGGAGATCAAAAAATCACGGGATCGGAGTTTACCCAAAAATCTTCACTATCAACAAAATTGAGTGAACAATATTCTTCTCTAGCAAATATTAGAGGTACATAGCAGCAAAGACCTCAAGAACATAATTCTTGACAATACACATGAATTTCATAAGAGATCAATGATAAATTTAACAAAAAACGCAAGTTTTGATCAAGCCACGAAAAATCTGGAGCTTCGAATGAAAATCAAACCATTCATATTCGAGAAGATTGCGCTACGAACATGTTGACAAAATTTCAGACACCTGACACCGTCAATCCAAGGCTCATCCAACACGCCAAATCCCCCTTTTTTTTTTTTTTTTTTTTCATTCTTTTATTCTCAAAAGTCAAATCAACACTGTGTTGTCAGCTTCCTCTTGATGTAAATCAGACTCCTTTGCCGCCGCCGCCCCGCTCGACGACGACAATCCCCAAATTTTCTACTTTCTTTTTTCTCTTCTTCACGCCCTTTTGTAACTACCACTTTTAAAGATAATAAGAAATTATATTTCTCTATAGGACTTATCATATGGACTCAAGCCATTTTTGGGCTTGCTTCGCAATTGAAATTTCTCCCAATTTATTAATTATGAAATGCCCTCTCTTGTTGACATGACTCCTTTAGATTATATTAATACTTGCGATAATTCTTTTTCTTTTTTATACACCGTGTTCCCTTTTTGTATTTTAAGTCTAGAGATTAGTCATCGGGGAAGCAAGTTGTCCTAAGTCCAAAAAAGCTTTGCCGAGTCCCCCTTTTCAAGAGCAATCTAGAAACCTCAACTGCCATGGAACTTCGCAGCCCAGCAGCTATCATGAGTTTCAAGACCAGAGAGCTTCAATCTCTCCTGGTCTTGGTTCTCTCTTTGGCCGTTGCCTTCACTGCTTCAGCATCGTCACAGGGCATCGATTTCAGCTTCCAGATTTTCAACGATAGTATCCTTCAACGCCAAGGCAATGCGACATATGATTCGAGCGGCTTCATCCAAATTACGGAGGCCAATCGAGACAAGTTCCTCTCTGCAAGTGTGGGATGGGCCACGTACCACGAGCCGATGCGCCTTTGGGACAAGGCGACCGGGAATGTGGCGGATTTCACCACCCAATTCACCTTCGCCATCAATTCGCTAAGAGAGGACAGTTTCGCCGATGGATTGACCTTTTTTTTGGTCCCCAGAGGGTCTCAACTCCCAGTTAACTCGGAGGGACGCTTCCTTGCTCTTGTAGATCCGAACCGAGATCCTTCCAACTCTTCTACTTCGTTTGTAGCAGTTGAGTTTGACACTTTTCGCAATAACGCTCCCAATTTCAATGTCGTGGATCCAAATTGTTCAAAAGTTGCACATGTCGGTATAGACTTGAATAATCTCACTTCCATAGTCTCAAGCTGCGTTGATTGGTTCATGGATAAAATCATGAACGGTGGGCGGATCAATGCTACGATAGCCTACAATTCTAGCACGCAGAACTTGAGCGTTCTCATGATAGATGCTGATGCCACGGGAAGCAACATAAATTCCTCTGCCATCTCCAATATAGTCAACATGACAAAGTATTTGCCGGAGTGGGTGACTTTTGGTTTCTCAGCTACCACAGGTACGGTTTTGGAGT
Organism: Eucalyptus paniculata subsp. matutina; assembly: GCA_017140255.1. Classification (NCBI taxonomy): domain Eukaryota; kingdom Viridiplantae; phylum Streptophyta; class Magnoliopsida; order Myrtales; family Myrtaceae; genus Eucalyptus; species Eucalyptus paniculata. The sequence goes on from CM029438.1 coordinate 14,475,858, forward strand.
TGCACACTATTGAGGCTTGGGAATTCAGCTCTAATGTGCAAGTGGCCGGAACAAAGAGTAAGTCATGGCTATGGTCTATCTTAGGGTCATGTTCTTTCATTTTGCTCATTCTCGTTCTAGCCTTTATTTGGTTTCGTCACCATTCGAAGAGCAAGAGAACTGACATGAGTGGAGAAGAAGAGGATCCAGCGATCGATGAAGAATTCGAGCAAGTGTCGGGCCCCAGGAAATTCACCTACAAGGACTTGGTCGCGGCGACCGACAATTTTGCAACTGAACGGTTACTTGGGGAAGGAGGCTTTGGAAGAGTGTATGAAGGTTACTTGACCAGCATGAGTATTAATGTTGCAATCAAGAAGATTAATCCAGGGTCAAGACAAGGGATAAAGGAATATGCCACCGAAGTGAAGACCATAAGCCGTCTCCGACATAGAAACTTAGTCCAACTCATTGGGTGGTGTCATGAGAAAAAGGAACTCCTCATCATCTATGAGTTCATGTCTAATGGTAGCCTTGATTCTCATCTATTCAAAGAACGATCTTTCTTGCCATGGGAGAAGCGATACAAAATCGTTCTAGGCATAGCCTCGGCATTACTCTACCTCCATGAAGAATGGGAACAATGTGTTGTGCATCGGGATATAAAGTCTAGTAATATCATGCTCGATTCTGATTTCAATGCTAAATTAGGGGACTTTGGTTTGGCTAGGCTAGTTGACCACGCCAAGGGGTTACAAACGACGGTGTTGGCGGAACCATGGGCTACATGGCTCCTGAATTCATTTATACGGGCAAGGCAAGTAAGGAATCGGATGTCTATAGTTTTGGAGTTGTCCTACTAGAAATAGCTTGTGGAAGAAAAGTTATTGAGCTAAGGGCCAACGAAGGCCAGGACCAGTTGGTGGAGTGGGTTTGGGAGCTTTATGGGATTGGGAGGCTACTTGATGCAGCAGACTCGAAACTTGGTACTGATTTTGTTGAAAAACAACTAGAATGCTTAATGGTTGTAGGACTGTGGTGCGCTCATCCGGACCACACTGCCCGTCCCTCCACAAGAGAAGTGTTAAATGTTCTCGACTTCAATGCCCCGCTACCCGTTCTCCCATTGAAATTGCCAGTCCCTACATATCTAGCACCTCTAGTCCCTCCATATCTGGCACCTCTATCGACATTCTCTACAGCATCGACTGTTTCCTCCCATAAAACCACGACCAGCAGCAATGAAGTGTCCACATTCACTACCTCTTCTATGGAATCCCCTGGTCCAACTTCCTCTGCATTGCTCCCAAATGCAGGATGATTTCCTACTTTCGATTTATTTTTGGATAATCAGTTTGACTTGGAAATTGTACTTCTAAATTCGTTTAGGATATTATGTGTTTCATGTAAATTCCTACTAAATGGCATGTCTTGCATTTCTTTTTTGTGATAAGAAAATTTATCTCGCATATGTCACTCTTGATTTATGGGCACTCACTAATAAGAATTGCTTTTTAACCCCGCAACCTGCTTAATGGTATTGTCGAAATATGTTTAACACGCCAACTTCATGAAAATTTTGGTGATATGGTTTTAATGTATATATTTTTCATTCACTTAGATTCAAAGTTGACTTAATATGTGTACTCTAGAGAAATTCAAATACTCTAAATCAAAAGGGAAGAGAGAAGAAAGGGCTAGATTTGAATATGATCACCGTTGATTGCGCCGGATTCTATTTTTTTTTTGCCATACGTTTTCTATTCTTTTTTTTTTTTTTTTTGGGTAAAATGATATGATAAACATTAAACAAAATGGTCCCCAAAACCTTTTCTTGCATCAGAGCGGACGCTTTTCAAAATTGGTTGGGAGAAAAGTCAGTATTGATCAAACTTTATCATCCACCAGTAAGTCAAACCAAATAGTCGTTGATGGGACTCGAACGGGTGCCATGAATGTGAATCTCTTGCCAAACCAGACGTGCGGTTGACGGAAGATGGCTTTGTAACATAAAGGTAGCATATGAAGAATAAAAATTCGATAAATAGAATTCATGAAATTAAAATTAACATTGTTTTCCACTTTATCATGTTAATATTTTTCCCTTTTTAGATGTGAACTACTGAAAATGATTTCTTGTGGATTAATGTTCTTTCTGAAAATAGCTGATATGATTTCTCGGGAATTTTCCTATTCAGATAATTTTTTTTTTGGTCAAAATAAGTTTTTATTGGATTCGATTAGGAAATTAGAGGGGCCAAATAATTGGGTTTGGGTACACAAAAGATCCCGCTGGGCGTGGGGGGTTAAGAGACCTGATCATGTGATAGTAAATTTTTCTTCTGGGCTTTAGTGGTCCAATCATCGATGGAGTTGGCCTCTCTTGGGCAATGGCCCACCAAAATGTTTGAGAAGTGGACTAGGCAATCACAACACATAGGGTATGTACAGTAATCATTCTGTTATTGAGAAAATTTCTTTTCAGAAATAATTTTTTCTACTTCTATTCCTTAAACGAGTTTCTGAGTATTTGAAAACATTTGGTAACTATTTAAAATTTCTATTAGTGGAATAAAAATACTTTTAGTACAACCTCAAATTCTTTCGTTATTTAGAATTTCTTTTAATTTTTAAATAAATTTATTACATTTCTCTTTTTTTTTTTTTCTTCTTCTTCTTTTAGCTTGTTGCTGACCTTGGCCATGGTCAATGATTGAGTAGACGAGGGCTAACGAGGCTCAATCTTGCCGTGGTTGGGCGAGCTTAGCCTCACTTGGAGAGTCTCAAGCCGACAAGGCTTGGCTTTGCTAAGGGTAGGCTAGGCTCCTTGGTGTTGTGACCTAACTCTCCGGAGGAGGGAACGGTTTTAAAGGTATTGCCTAAAGGATAGACCTAAGAAACATGATTAGGTGTGGGCTCTCTCAAGCCTATACCTCGCATAACATTGGGGTATTTTTAAAGATTTTCGTAATAAGAAGTTGTTACTAGCTTATTGGGGTCGGCTAGAAACCAAGTGAGGTATGAAAGTGTATCTCGTTTTCTATGCAACCAAAGAATCTAAGGTTGGGGGCTTAATTATACTAATTGATCAATTAGTATAATTTTGGTACCTAATCTTGTTCATTTTAAAAGAAAATATTTTTGTCAAACAGTTTAGATTGATTTTACACCTATCCACTAACATGTGAGGTGATTATGTGGGTGCGCAATCATTAAAGTAATAATTATAACTGCCAAGATCCTAATTACAATAAAAATTAAACACGTGCAATTAAACATAATTAGATATGCAAATTAAACATGTGGTATAATAAATATACGAGCAAATAAAGTCTTAATCACACTAAGAATGCAAGACATAGCAATTCGTAACCAAACCCTAGAATTTTTGGATTTTCGAATTTTTTTAAATTTTTTTAAAATTTTTAAATATATATTTTTAATTATTTTTAATTATTTTCGGTCTGGCTGGGGGCGGGCCAGTCAGCCCGCCCGAATGGGCCAGGCCCGACCAGCCCCGGTCGGGCCTGCATCCAGTTGAGGGTTGGGCCCCAACCAGAGGGCCCAACCCCTACTAAAAAAGGCTCATCGCAACAGGCCCAAATCCTAAAAAAAAAAAAAAAAAGGCTGAGTGGGCCGGATTACAAATCCGGCCCAGCTTAGCCTTCAGCTCCTGGTCTGCGACCGGGGAAACCACGGCGGCGGGCGGACCGGGCAGCCTTCCAGCCAAGGCGCGGCCGCTCCGCCTCGGCCAGGTGGGGAGGAAGGGCATCGGTCGAGCAGCTCCTGGCGGTGGCGAGGCGTCCCAGGGGATTTTCCTCTGCGGTCCTCCCCCTCGACACGCTCGCAGCAGCCTCACGGTGACGGAGGCGGCCACGATGAGCGACGTCGCCCGCCACCGTCTGGCCAAGGACGCGTCTGGGCGTCGCCTCAACAGAACGAGACAACCCACGGACGCTAGCGAAAAACAGAAGGACAAAAACTAGATCTCTTTGAAACGTTTTGTCGAACGGGTGAAGGGCGCTCGCGGAGCGCGAGGCTTCCGACCCAACCGGGACTCGAGGTAGGCCGGAGATCTTCAGCAAATGACCAGAAACAAACGGCGACCTAGCCAGAGACCTACGGAGGCCGGAGCTCGCCCGAAACGGACGGAACGAGCTCCGGCCAGCTCGACTCAAGAATTGCGCACCAGGTGTTCGAAAGAATGCCAACCTGGGTTCCGAGGGACACGGCGGCGATCGGCGTCGGCTGGGCGGCTCACCGGAGGTGGTACGGCGTCTCGAGGGCTCTCGGCTCCTTCGCTCCTCCACCAGCTCGATCCTTTTCTCCTCTTGTTTCCGCTCTTTCTCTCCCTCCTCTCCGTTTCTCCTCAGTCGAGCTCTCCCCCTGCCCCCTTCGGTTCTCTCCTGTTTTATGCTCGGCCAGCAAGCGCGCATGGCCCCATGCCACCGCCAGCTGCCTTGCTAGTCTGACTCCGACCCTGGGAGCATGCTGCGCGAACCGTTGCCCCCTCTGCTCCCTCGCCATCCCCGTCTCTTCTGGCTCGTACTTTGCTTTTTTTCTTCTTTCTGCAGAGAGCGTGAGGGAGAGAGAGAGGAAGAAGAGAAGAAGGTTGGGCTGGGGAAGGAAAGGAAACAGAGGGGCTGGGCTTGGGCCCAAGCGACAAAAGATGCAGAGGAGATGAGAATTGGAAAGGATTGGGCCTAGCCCGATCTGCTTTTTTTTTTTTTTTTTTTAGTGATGAATTCCTATTTTGTATGCGATTAAGTTTTAAGTAAAACGGCGAAATTTAGGTGTCAACACTTGGGACGGGCGTGCTTCGATGAGGTTGTCAGCACTTTGCTTGGCCGAGGCTAGTGACCAACAAGAGGAAAAAGAAGGAAAAAAAAAAGAAAAGAAAAAGGAAGAAAAGAAAAGAGAAAAAAAGGAAAAGACTTTAGTTCCTGATTCTATTATTTTGTTTTATGGAACAAAAAAAAAAAAAATAGAAATCTATTTGGTAAATTTTTGTTTCCTCGAAAACAAAAATCCGTTTTTTGTTCCCCGGAACGAAAATCCGTTTTTTGTTCTTAGAAACAAGTTTGAAATATAATCAAGAAGTAGAAAAAAATTACTTCTTGTTCCCTTGAATAAATTCCAAAATCAATCAATTTTTTTTTCTCTTTTCTTTTCTTCTTTTGCTTTTCTTTCATCCTCTCTTCTTCTTTTTCATTGTTGGTCATTGACCATGGTGACGGTTGGTGACCAGCCAAGCGAGGTCCCACGAGACTTGACCGCCCAATCGGCATGAGGCCGGCCTCACCTTGGCTTGGTGAGGGTTGGCCTCACGCCATTTGGGCAAGGGGTCAAGCCTTGTCGTGGCCAAGCGAGCTCGCCCAGCCACCAGTGAGGCTCGGCCTCACTAGGCCTTCCTACAAGACTTGGCCTCGCCATGGCTCGCCTTGACTGGGTGAGGCCCGGTGAGCTCACCGGACCTAGTTTAGTCGGTCGCAAGCCATTGTCGTGGTTGGCAATCGGCTAGGGAAGAAGAAGAAGAGGGATGGAAAAGAAAAAGATAAAAAGATAAAAAGATAATAATATTATTAAAAATTAAAAGAAATTCTACTTTATAAAAGAATTTGAGATTTCACAAAATACATTTCTATCCCGAAAATAAAAATTTTGGACAGTTATCAAACGCCTTTAAATACTCAAAACCTCATTTAGGGAAACATAATTTGGAAAAATCATTTACATTAAAAAATTGTTCTTAAGAATAAAATGGTTACCATTATGATGTTATTATTAGGAACAAAGAAACAATTTTTTTTTTCTATATTTTGATTATGTTCCAAATCTACTTCCGAGAACAAAAACTTTACTAAATGGATTTTTTTTCTTTTTTTTTTCGCCTTGTTTTGGAGAACACAAGAATATGAATAGTTACTATTTAGCCGATTACCAAAGAGGGCCTTAGTGTCCTCACATGGCTAATTCACCACTGAATGATGTGATATGTACATTTGGAATCAATCATTTAATCGAGTCTATATGTCGAAAATATATTAATTCAACATACTTCTTTAGTCAGAAAAGAAAACAAACAAACGTACCTGACGTAGTGGTTGAACTAGAGTTTCTTACCATTGATAGAAAACAAAAATGACATTATAAATTACTATAAAAGTGAAATAATAAGAAAGTGTTTTTGGTTAGTGGAGTAGATACCTTTATATCATGGAGTCTTTTCTTTTTTTGAGGATACCAAAACTTAACAATCACATTAGTATTTCACTTAGAAAGAAAAAAATACAAAAAACTTAACTTCACCAAAATAACCTAAGGAGCTTCAAAGTCTAGACATGTAAAGGTCAGAAAATCGGCAAAATGGTTTTGTAACTTCGGGAGAAGTGGTGGCTGCTTCCAAAGGGGGTTGCAACCCATTTTCCGAAGAATAAATTGGAAATCATCCTTTTTTTCTTTAGTTGCTTTTATAAAAATAGATGAAATGAGCTTTTATTTCAATTTTAGCATAATTTATATATTCGGAATATATATGGAATTTAATTAAACCCCACCCCCTACCATGAAACTCGGCTAGCGATGGGGGCTGCCTACTAGCCTAACATTTATGTGTAACTCCATATAAAAAGTTTTAAATAAAATTGAAACTTGATCATGGCCTATTTTACGTGGGCCATTGTGGATTTTTTCTTCTTTGAAAAAAAAGAAAAAAGAGGAAGAAAGGACAGGTCTGTCATTCAGGAGCCATATAGTCGAAGGTTCCAGCCAGCACAGTCGTCTGCGACCCCTTTGGCGTGGTGGACTAGCCTGGCCAGGCGCAAAGTCGCTCCGATTTTGCACGGAACCGGAATGGGGCATGATGTTGGTAAGACGTTATGTCCCTATGAACAACGCAGAATTCAACTTCTTCGTTGATACGTAGTGACTAAGTCGGATTGCCAGATTCTATCTGCAAGTCGCCTCTTTTCAAAAGGGAGACATCAAATAACGTGGTTGATATTTTTCAACCATTGTGCGCTGTCATCCGACGAGGATTTGAGGAAAAAAATACGGTTGAGGATTGACAACCCTTGTCCAAATTGAGGCAACCGGAAAGCGGTGGAGATTTTCTATTTCGCTTAGGCACTTGAATTTACTTGATGGGAAAATGTGAATTACCAGCTTGTGGCAACACTAATCGTAAAAATTAAAAATTGATATGGTTATGTTTTAGAACCATAGAATGCAATAGAAGAATAAAAATTACGTGTTCAGCTCTTAATGAATTGCATGAATTAAAGGAGTGGGCAAAAAACAACCAGTATTAGTAATTAATTCGTTCAATCCATTTGTTGGTATGCGTAGTAAAAACCTGATACTAGGGGTGTTAATGGTTAAAGTTTCCATGATGTCCAAACCAACCTGAACATGTTTGCTACATGTGTGTTTGCAAACTAAATTTTATCGTATCGATTCAGTTTGAGATGCACTTGGATGTAACCAGAACTCCTCAAAAGTTTTGGTTCAATCGGTTTGGGTAGTTTCAACACCCTATCCAATATTGTTATCTTGGAGATTGTTAAGAGGGTGTCTAAGTTTGAATTCATTAACATGTTCAATTGGATTTACTTTCACTTAAAAGTTTAAGTCAATGAGTTAAATGATAATTATGATAATATTAACCGCTCCACGATATACTAGTTATTCGATCTGATTTTTTTAATACAATGCAAACGTGTATCTCGACATTATTCCCTAACGACACGGCAATAAAAGTCCGTTGAATGTCAAAGATCGGAATATGATGCTCCGTTGCTGATGGTCAATTGTTTTTCTTTTGACCGAATAATATTGACAAAGTCTCATGAACCCCACCTATGGTCATGATTGTTGATCTAGTACGATGAACTCGTCTTTTTCTTTACATTCATATACTATTGCCATCAAGCCATTATCGATCCAATGAATTAAAAGACAAATAAGAGTCTGTTAGACAAGCCACAACATATTATGAAAGTTATGTCAAAACACTCTCCCTGCAATAGAGAATCTTTATCGTAGGAAAATTATTATTTTCGGAAAATATTTCCCCGTAAGTCATTTTTCAAGGAAAATGACAATATTTTCTGATGTTCGACTAAAACCCGAAAATGTTTCGGAAAAATATTTTCCGATATTCGGTAAAGAAAATATTTTCTAATACTTTACCACTTAGTTATGCATTACTTATCAATCTATAAATTTATCAAATATGAACTTGCCTTTAAACCCAAGCAAACTTGCTTTATATTTTTGTTCCCTCATTGTCGCCAAACGCTCATCTAATCTAAAAAAAAAGTTTGTATGGATTTTAAAAAGAAGCAAAAGAGGAAAAAAGCAAAGTATGTACAGCCCTCATGAAAATCTTCCAGTTGAGTTGCTTGTTCTCCCCCTGCGTCTTTTGTGTTCTAATAAACAAAAGAAAAAAGAAGCAAAACATGTAGAGCTCTTTGCTTGAGCAATGTACAATTGCAGGGTAGAATAAATAAAGAAAATGATAAGTAAGAGTGCAACGTGTGAGCTTGAGATCAATGAGCTCAAGGTTCACCTGGCAACGACCGACGACTAGCCAAGAAAGAAGAAGATGGGAAACAAAGAAAAGAAAAAGAAAAAAAAAAAAGAAAAAAAGAAAAAAAGAAAAAAAGAAAAGGAAAAGAAAAGAAATAGAAAGGAAAAAGGAAATTAAAATAATTTGAATTAAAAAAGAAAAATAAAATTAAAAAATAATTTGAACAAAAAAAGAAAAGATGAAAAAGAAAAGGAGGAGAAAGTGAGAATTTGTAGATGAGTGAGATAGGAGAGATCAAGTGAAGAAAATATTTTTCACTTTTTTAAAAAGCTTTTTTCGTTTCATGAAAAACATTTTCTCTTGATTTAGAAGACTTTTTTTTTTCATAGAAAAAATTTTCTCCAAGAAATTTATTTTCCGTGAAACGAATGTTGGAAAGTTCGGAAAATATTTTCTTGGAAATTATTTTCCGCGAAACAAACGAAGCCCAAAATAATACTAATTGCTCCATGATACACTAATTAATCGATATAAGATTTTTCTAATACAACTCGAATGTGTATCTTGACGTTATTCCCTGATGACATGGCAATAAAAATCTGTTGAATATCAAATGTCAAAATATGATGCGCGGTTGCTGATGGTCAATTGTTTTTTCCTTTGACCGGATAATATTGACAAAGTCTCATGAACCCTTTTGTCATGATTGTTGATCTAGTACGAGGAACTCATCTTTTTCTTTGCATTCATACACTAATGCCATATCAATTGATTATTGATCCACTTTCTAAAAGCTCGCAATCATCTTAACACAGGTCATAATCGATGACTCCATCTGATATACTTGCAGTGCTAGACCTTTTCAAGAACGGTTTAAAGAATTGATTTATAAGAGACTGTTTCGGAAAACGTATGGTGCTTTACGCAAGCAAGTTTTATTCAAGAATCAATAACAGCTGGACGCATTGATCTTGTAAATTTTTTAAGTCTAGCATTTTGAAGCAAAAAGAAAAATCTAGCATTTTTATGTGATTAAAGACTATCCTGCACTTGTTTAGTGACCAACAAAGAAAGTCGACAATTTTCAATGGGATTAATTTTTTCTCGTGGGTTACGTGTGTGATTCGAGTCTTCGCAGCGGAATTTTCCTAATTAATAAATTATGAAGTATCCCCTAGATATTTGTTCACACGACCTTTTTTAGATTGTATAATTCTTGCGATGTTTTTTTATTTTTTCTTAAACACAACGTATTCTTTTTTTTTTTTTTTAATTTTACTTTTTAAGTCTAGAGACTAGTCGTCGGAGAAGCCTTGTGTTACTCTCATTTTCGTTTCCGTTGAACCGTTCCAAGATTAATCGCAAAGTTGTTCATATATATGTGCATGTAGCAATGTCAAAGCACCAAAAAGCTGTACTAAGTTCCTGATATCAAGAGCAATGTAGAAACCTCAATGACAATGGAACCTTTCAGCCCATATATCAAAAGTTTCAAGAACAGAGAGCTTCGATCACTCTTAGTCTTGGTTTTCTACGACGCCTAGGTGGCGGTGCTCGAGGAGGAGGGATGGCCTCGGTCCCCGGACGTGTGCAGGAGGGGGCGTGTCTCCTATTCCACATCGCATATGGGAGTTCTGGGCTAGTTTATAAGATTTGGATTCTCTTATCTGTGTAACGTGTTTTAAAATCGTGAGGGCCGAAAGCCCAAAGCGGATAGTGGGAGGCTCGGGTCCTTACATCAATGGTCAGTGGAGTAGCTATGTTTATCTCATGAAGTTTCATCTAGTTACATAAGTATCATTTAAGATTAACAACTTATAAATACCCAAAAATGTTATTATATATATAATATAATATGAATGGGCCAGTAATGGGCTATCTATCTAAGCCTAACATCTATATGTGTTCATCTATATAAAATTGAAACTTGATCATGGACTAATTTATGTGAGCCATTGTGGACTATTTTCTTCTTTGCAAAAAAGATTGATTGGTATTCAATTTGTTCAATTTAATCCCTAATAATACGGCAATTAAAAAATCTATTGAAGGTCGAAGGTCAAATATAGGGCTCAATCACTGACGGTCAATTGTTGTTTATAAGCGAATAAACAAAGCCTAATATTGACAAAGTCTCCTAAACCCTTCGGACGAAAAAAAAAAGAGTGGGGTCCGGTAGACCTAACCTTTGGTAATTGTTGTTCTAGTACGATTTAAACTAGTGTTTTTCTTTGCATCATATGGTATTACTATAACAAAGCAATTAATACGTTTAACAAAAGACATAATCAATGATCCCATCTACTATTAGATCAGTGCTTGACTTATTAAAACTAATTTACTAAATTGGTATATACGTGACTCTTTGGACCAATAGCTCTTTACACAAGTGAGTTATATTAAAGCATCGATAATAGCTTGACACATCGCTTTTGTAAATCAATTTTATGAAATCTGGCATTTTTGTGTAATTAGAGACTATCCACTAGGGCACATGTTTAATGACTAATGAAGAAAGTCAAATTGTTGAAAATTACCCAAAAAAATCCAAACTTTACTATATGGATGTCAATTCAATTATAAATTTTCCATTTTGACTCATGTAGTCCTAATTCATTTGACAATATTTCAATATAATTCATTTGGCCAATTGTCGATGGAGAGAGGGAGAGATGGTGATGTTGAGAGGAGGCGATTTGATGATGTGAGGCGATTGAGATTTCATTACTTTGCTTCCGGAAAAAAAAATGGAACCAATTTGATGATTTGAGACGATTGAGATTTCATTTTCTTGAGGTTGCAGATATGAGCGAGGGCGGCCATGTAAGAAGAAGATGAATAGTGTTGTCTTCTTGGCAATGAAGTGGAAGGAGATGAGACATATGGAAGAAGATGAATAGTGGTGTGGAAAGGATAAGAAAAGGAGAAATAAAAGAAAAAGTTCAGAAAAAAAAAAATTGCCAAACCAGGTCAATTCAGTTCATTTCTCCTACGTCAGCTGTCGGCGGCGCCGCATCGATGGACCATCATTTTAATCGTGTTCCTTTTTCTTTTTTTCAGTTTTTTCAAATCAAGAGACTAGTCATATTTTCAAATCAAGCGACTAGTCGTCGGGGAAGCACCTGTGGACTCTGTCAATTTCGTCTGCATTGAATCGTTCCACGGTTGATAGCCATTTCTTCCACAAAGAAAAGTCATTGGAGCACGCCACGGACCACCTATATGCGCAGGTAACAACGTCAAGGCACCAAAAAGCTGTGCCAACTCTCGGCCCTTCCTAGCAAAAAGAAAACTCCCAGTGTTTCCTCAACGAAAATGGAACTTCGCAGCTCAGCAGATATCAAAAGTTTCAAGACCAGAGAGCTTCAATCGCTCTTAGTCTTGGTTCTCTCTCTAGGCTTTGCCTTCAATGCTTTGGCATCGTCACAGGGCATCAGCTTCCAGACTTTCAACAATAGTATCATTAGATGCCAAGGCAATGCGACAATCGATTCCAACAACTTCATCCAAATTACACCGGACAGTCCAGACAGCATCGGGTGGGTCACATACCACGAGCCGATGCGCCTCTGGGATAAGGCAACTGGTAACGTGGCGGATTTCACTACACAATTCACCTTTGCCATTGATTCGAAAAACCAATCATTTTTCGCCGATGGATTCACCTTCTTCCTTGTCGCCAATGGGTCTCAACCCCCAAATAACTCGACTGGAGGTGCCCTCGGTATTGTAAATTCCCTTGATCCTCAATCTGCTCGGTTTGTAGCCATCGAGTTCGACACTTTTTACACCGAAGTTGGTGGTAACTTTGGTGGTGCGATCAACGACCATAAATGTTCACAAACTCCACTGAATGGTGAAGACTCACATATCGGTATAGACTTGAATAATCTCACTTCTGTGAATTCTACATGCGTCAGTTGGCTCAATGATAAAATCAGGAGCGGTGGGCAGGTCAGGGCTGTGACTACGTACAATTCTAACACGCAGAACTTAAGCGTTCTCATAATGGACGCTGATCCCACGGGTACCAGCATAAATTCTACCGCTATCGATTACAAAGTCAACTTGGCTGAGTATTTGCCAGAGTGGGTGACTTTCGGTTTCTCGGCTTCCACAGGTTCGTGGTACGAGTTGCACACTATTGTGGCATGGGAATTCAGTTCTACTGTGCAGGTGGCTGGAAAAAAGAGCAAGTCATGGCTATGGTCTATCTTAGGCTCAGGTTCTTTCTTTTTGCTCATTCTTGTTTTAGCTGTTATTTGGTTTCGTCACCGTTCGAATAGCAAAAGGGCTAACATGAGTGGAGAAGAAGATGATCTAGCGATTGACGAAGAATTCGAACAAGTGTCAGGCCCCAAGAAATTCACCTACAAGGAATTGGTCGCGGCAACCGGTGATTTCGTAGTCGAACGGTTGCTTGGAGAAGGGGGCTTTGGTAAAGTATATGAGGGTTACTTGACCAGCGTGAATGCTAATGTTGCAATCAAGAAGATTAACCCAGGGTCAAGACAAGGGATAAAGGAGTATGCTGCTGAAGTGATGACCATAAGCCGGCTACGACACAGAAACTTAGTCCAACTCATTGGATGGTGTCATGAGAAAAAGGAACTCCTCCTTATCTATGAGTTCATGTCCAATGGTAGCCTTGATTCTCATTTATTCAAAGAACGATCTTTCTTGCCATGGGAGAAGCGATACAAAATCGCGCAAGACATAGCCTCGGCATTGCTCTACCTCCATGAAGAATGGGAACAATGCGTTATACACCGGGATATAAAGTCCAGCAATATCATGCTCGATTATGATTTTAATGCTAAAATAGGAGACTTCGGTTTGGCTAGGCTAGTTGACCATGCCAAAAGGTTACAAACGACGGTACTGGCTGGAACCATGGGCTATATGGCTCCTGAATGTTTTTACACAGGTAAGGCTAGCAAGGAATCAGATGTCTATAGCTTTGGGGTCGTTCTATTAGAAATAACTTGTGGAAGAGAAGTCATCAAGCCAAGGGCCGAGGAAGGCCAAGTCAGGCTTGTGGACTGGGTTTGGGAGCTATATGGAACCAAGAGGCTACTTGATGCGGTAGATTCGAAACTTGGTATCGATTTCGATGGGAAGCAACTAGAGTGCTTGATGGTTGTAGGGCTATGGTGCGCTCATCCAGACTACACTGCCCGTCCTTCCATAAGAGAAGCATCAAACGTTCTCAACTTTAACGCTTCGGCACCTGTTCTCCCATCAAAATTGCCGGTCCCTACATACCTGGCGCCTCTATCAGCATTCTCTACGGTATCAATTGTTTCGTCTCATGCCACCTCAACTAGCGGCACTGAACTCTCCACGTTTACTACCTCTTCTGTACAATCCTCTTATTCAGCTTCCTCTGCATTGCTCCAAAATATAGTATGAGTTCCTACTTTTGGTATATGTTTTCCTCGAAATTTTATTTTGGATATTATTTGCTTCATATAAATTTCTTCATCCCTTCATGTTTAAACTTCCAATTGATCTCTGGGATTAAGTAAGGTAGTATGTATCTTTTTTGATGGTTTTATTATCTGTTATCAATATAATTATTGGTAAGTTATCAAAGAGTTGTTGGAAAAACTGGTGACTGGTATTTTTTTTTTTGCCATTAATTATCAGACAAACATCTAATTATATGGCTTAGCTCAAGATAAACATCCTTTAAGTAGTGATTAGCACAATAAAAATTTGTTGAAGGTAGAACAGAGGTCATAGTCTGTCACAACTGATGGCAGTAATTGCAGACATGGAAACTTAGCTTAGGGAATGAGATAAAGGAATTACCTTACTCCAGACTCGAAGTTCAGGATACTAAAACTTAACATAAACTATCATAAACCATATTCTGCGCATGCAAAGAGATTCGCGTTGATGACCAGCGGATAGATTTACGGCGGCTCCTGCCAGCCTCCCGGTGGGTCCGTCGTTGGGCGGCTGAGAACAACGGGTGTAAAGATGGCTTCCTGATGGTTGCGAGGGTCAGGGTCCTTTGCGCGTCGCAATTGTAATAAGAGACTCTTAACTGGCGGCCCATTGTGTACTTTGGCAATTGGCCGTTGTTTTTGACTAAACAAGAAAAACCTAATATAAAGAAAGAAGGGGGTCCAGTAAACCCAACCTTTTTGGGAACACCTGTTTTCCTTTGCATCGTATAATATTGCTAATAATAGCCAATAATCGATCGTACTTTTCAAAATTGGCAGTCATCTTCCATTTAGCATCGTTCGTAAGTAGTGACTCGCTTTGATATTAGACCAATGCTAAACTTCTTAAACATGATTTACGAAATTGACACATGAGCGGTGCCCTGAACTATGGATAGCTCTTTACACATTTACCATTCATTAAAATTTTGTCAATGAGAACCATTAAAAATCTATCTATATGGACGACATAAAGCAAACGGTATTGCCGTGGCACTCATATAGCTTAAGTGAAATAAAATATAACGTTTTGGCTGATAAATGTTTAACAAAACTTTGATGAATCGTAAACGTGTCACATAAGTATAAGTTTTGAATTTTTTTATGTCACAAAAAAAAATTTAAGGTAAATTTGTTACAATAAATATAATTTAGGGTTTTTGATATTGTAAGAAAATTTTAGGATAATGGCATCACACATAATTTTTAGTTTTTTTATGACTTTTTTCCTTTTATACAACCGTGTTCTCTCTCTTTTTTTCCTAGTCTAAAGTCTAGTTGTCAAGGAACCTCTATGGACCATCTCATTTTCGTGTACGTTGAATCGTCCCGAAATTGATTGCAAGTTGCTCAAGAACCAAAAGCCTAGGTCATTAGGACCCACCACGTTCACCTATATGAGCATGGTTCACTGTTGAATCGTGCTGGAATTAGGAGGATAGTATGATAAAATCTTAGTTTGTCCAAAGGAGATGGTGCCTATAAGTAGATCTTTGAAGACAAAAACGAATAAGTCGGACTGCTCGGTCAGAATTAGTAGTCCAGTGGGGGGATAACGCATTTGTTCTATATCGGAACATGTAGGAATATCGTGGAGGCCTCTACAACACGTTGCTATCCAACCTAACCGAAAGAGACATGCATGATAATTCTAGAACAAGTTGTAATTTTGATGAGCTTTCCTAGTCACCTGAATCTTCAACCCTATCAAAGTGGTCACGTATCTGATATTCAGAGCTTCTCTTTTCATGGCCAGTTCGTGACTTATCCATCTGTCCAACAATCAGGAAATTTCTCTGTTCTAGTTCTTTTGTATTTCGAATTTATTCGTGTGAACGAACTAAATCTCTCGTCGTTTTGTAGGAATCTAGTTTCTGAGAGCGTTTATGGAATTCCTTGGAAGCGTGACATAATTTGCGGTTGGGTAAAGTCTAGGTTTTTCCCTTGTTTGGATTTCACGAAATTGTATTGCTTATATATCCTTTGTCTTGAACAATTTCCATTTTGCACATTCAAACCCTGGTATCACACTCCGTTTCAGCATCGATTTAGGGCCCAAAAGTGGGCTGAATACATGCTGTACAAACCGCTCCATGGTCTGGACAATGGGCATTCAGCCCACTGTTGGTCTCTTTTTAGCTTTCCTGCGTCAATTTTCAATATTCCTTCGCCCCAAAGCTCATTCTAACATCCAATGACATATCATTCATTCATTTAGACCCATTTATTACGTGAAAAATATTTTTTGAGAAAACATTTACTCATTATCCGGCATTTGAATACTTAGAAAAATGAGTAAAAGGAAAATGTTTTTTGGGTCAATGGAAAATCTATACTTAATTTAGAAAAATGATTTTCTCTTTAAAAAATTTGAAACTATTTTTCAAAATATGACTAGATATTGGTTCTTAGATTAGAAACTTTACGCTTGGCTATGGGAACCCTAATGCTCATTCCTAGGGCCTCGGCATCCAACATTGAGTGCTAGGGCTTGCATCCATTAAGGTTGGGTTTGCGACGCTAGTGCCCACGCTTGGGTACTCACGCCTGTGCTCGGTCCATCAAGGCCAGACTTCCCAGTGCTAGTACCTTGGTCTCTAGCAGTCCATCGAGGCTAAGCCCCCAAGCCCTAGCAGTAAGGTTGGGTCCACAAAGGTTGAGCACAGGACCCTAGTACTTGTGCCAAGCTCCCCCATGTTGGAGCTCAAGTCCATCAAGGCCAACCCTAGAAACTCAATGCTCGCGCTCGGAAACCCCGGCACCCATGCCTGGGTCTATTAAGGCCATGCTTAGGATCCTAGTGGCTAGCCTTGAGTCCATCAAGGTTGAGCCTAGATTGTGGACCGTGCCTAGATCCCCCACGTTCGAGCTTTGGGTCCAAGAAGATTGAGGCCTGAGACTTCAGCGTCTGTGCCGACATCCACTAAGGCCATCACACTCGTCTATAATGGAGGAAAATGGTCACAAAGGTCGCTTTGACCTTCCGGTTTCTGATTGACCATCTTGAAAACTTGGGGGAGGTCATCACAATCGTTTACAATCACAATCGTTTACAATGGCAAGGCTACCCCCCTACGCATCACTTTAGGGAGGACTTCCATGAGTTCCGCCTCTTTTTCTATGAGGTGCTGGACTTGTTCATTAAGAACTAGGTACCACCTCTTCTTACCATAAAGTAGAAGAAGAGCTCATGAGAGGTGTCGACTACAATCGACATCTTCAATAGCTTCACGACGGATGGCATCAAATAAGGGATGACACCCAGAAAATGGTGGAGGTAATCATAGCTTATAGAGACAACGTGGTTAGGCAGCGAAAAAGCATCCAAGCACGGAGTCCCAACCATGGTTTTCCTCATCTGGTACCTAGTTTGCTAACCATTCATGAAGAGGAGATCGTTATCAACCAACAAGTGAAGACTAGCCTTGGAAAGAGGGTCGAGGCATGTCAAGATGCCATCGTGGACTTGGATCAAATCAACGCCAGAATAGAGTCAATCCTAGAGGGAAAACACCTCACCTATCACCAAGCCGTTGAGGAGAATAGGGACATAGAACGACACCTAGCTAACTTTGTTTCTAGGTTCTAGTGCCATTTAGGCTTAGATGGATTGACCTCTGTCTCTACTACTCTCTTGTAAATATGATGGAAAATGAATGGCAATTTGGTCTTTTCATACTTTGGACTACTTAGAGATAAACTTTATGCCTAAAAAGCTCATTCAAATGGGCAAACGCTAATGTCTGCACCTTTTGCATAACTCCAACAATATCAATTTGTATCAATGCCCATTATCCACAACGCTTCAAATCCCGTCAATTTATCAATAAGCATTGTTTCTTCCCAAGAAATCTATTATGATGACAAATTCTAAAATCACGTCCTTTCAAATCCTCTCTACCCATCTTTATATATAGAGGACTAAACAAAGTATGAAACTATTCACACATATCCACAAGTCTTCTCCCCTTTGCATTTTTATCCCTTGCTTTGAATCTATGGCTAGGCAATCCTCTTCCTCTACTTCATCTTCCTTGAGTGATAAGTCCGTCACCCTGTGGAGGGACTTACTCTTGAAATTGTTGCTGAATTTTGCTATAATCTCTAAAGAGCCAAAGATTATTGAAGCCATTTGTCACAACTCGGCCTCGCCACCGCCCACAAAGAAAATGGGGGGAAGAGATCAGTTTAGAGGTACTTGACCACGAAATTTCCCTTATGGTCTCATCCATGAAGGTGTTATCACCTCGTTTTCTCGGCAAACCTCTTGTGAGTTTACTTAATCACGGACATGATATCATTCAAGCTTGTACCCTGTGTGACAGCGGAAGGTGGCGTGACCTTACCCTGACGTCGCGGCACGTCTTGATCGACGGTTTTAAGATCAAAAGGAAATTGGACATTGTTGATACATAAATTTTGGCGATTCAATCGTTTATTTATTGTATAGAAAATTAGGGGTCGATTTTATCCCTGAAAAAATATTAATTGCATATAGATTCGGGTGCATTTATTTTTAATTTACATTTTTTGCATTTTATTGGATCGGTGGTGAATGGATTCAAATTAATGGTTCTGAGCTTTAAATCGACAAATC
Source organism: Eucalyptus paniculata subsp. matutina (assembly GCA_017140255.1). Classification (NCBI taxonomy): domain Eukaryota; kingdom Viridiplantae; phylum Streptophyta; class Magnoliopsida; order Myrtales; family Myrtaceae; genus Eucalyptus; species Eucalyptus paniculata. Next base: position 14,494,417 of record CM029438.1, read on the forward strand.
GGATTAAGCCTACGAAGAGAGCAAATTGGCTCAAGCCCGTATTTAAAAAAATCCTATTGCAATTTTTGAAAAAATCAATAGAGAATATTCATTTTTACAAAGGAAATCAAGAAGATGTGTGGAAAATAAAAAGTGATATTACGTATGAAAATTTTTTTTCGTGGATGTTGATTTGAAAAGGAAATTAAAACTCTAATTTTTGACCTATAAAAAGGTTACTCGTGTAGGGTTTCGAAGGGGGCACACATATTGATACATTCGGCCATATAAGGGGTTTTTCATCGTCGAAAAAAGAACAGAAAAAGTAAAAAAAAGAAAGTGAGAAAGAGAAGAAAAGGGGAGAGAGTGGACGTGTGCAGGGGAGCAGAGGAAACGGGAAGGAAGCGACCGGTCAGCAGGGAAAGAAAAAAGGAAAAGAAAAAAGAAAAAAAGCTACAGTGTCGTCTTCCTCGCGAGGAAGCCCTCGACCGCGCCAGCCCAGGTCGCGCCAGTCGCTGCCCCGGCACCGCGACGCCGGTCTTTCCCTGCGCTCGCGCCACCGCCGCCATTCTGCCAGTCGTCCGAAGCTCCGCCCCGCTGGTCGCCGTCCGTGAAGCCCGCGAAGCCGTCTCTGCTCCCGCATCGCCGCGCCTCAGCCGATCTCCCGCTCCGACGCCTGCTGATGTCGCACCTATGCTGCCCGCTGCCGCCCTGCCGTGCCGCCGCGCGCTGATCCACGAGTCGCCGGTGACCCAGCGCCCAACGCCGCCCTTGCTTAGCCCGCACTGCCCCGCGAAGCCACTGCCTCCTCGCCGCATCTCCGAGCGATCCACCGCACCAGTAATGACGCCCCTGCTTCTACTCTGCTCCGTCTCGCCAGAAGCTGCACCGCTGCGCGACTCGACATCAGCAACGCCGCGCGACGCCGTGCGACCCCTCGCCTGCGCTGCCCTCTCTTTGAAGCCGCTGCTGCCCTTCCTCTGGCCGTGATCTGCTCAGCCCGACGCCTTCCCTGCTTGTCGCTCCTCCACTTGCCGTCGCATCGCATCCGCCAGATCCGGATCCGAGCCGGATCACCGCCCCTTCCGACCCGACGCCCCCTGCAGCGCCTCTGTCCGTGACCGCCCGGCGTCCGACGCTCCTCCTCCGAGCGACGCCAGCAGCTCGAGATCCCGTGACCCGCCTGCTGCTCCGGCCCGCGCCGCACCTCGCTCCACCTTCCTCGCCAGCCACCGGATCCCTCGCCGGAGCTCCGACGACGGCGACCGGCGGTGACCAGCCACCCCTGCCAAGTTGTGGGTAAAAAGGGCGAGGAAGAGAAAAACAAAAGAAAAAAAAGAAGCAAATTAGGTAGTTTTTCTTTCTGTTTACTTTATTTTGTTATTTATTTATTCATTCTTATTTTACTTTTTTTATTATAATTATTCCTTAAAGTAAGATTGAAGCTCCCGACATGAAATTGCCTCTGAAATTTGGGACGACAGTTTGATTTTCACGCTAAATTCGACTCACCAAACGCAATCGCTTAAAAAATCGATAATCAGATCTCACGTTCAAATTGATTTGCGATTTTGTTTAAACTTACATATTATGCGTGAAATATGATTCATCAATTTTTTGGATATAAATCTTAACTAGCTCTGATCGTGTGGTTTAAGTTGATTTTGCTTTCGTTAAAAAAAAATCCAAAAAATGTGAGTTAAATTAAGTTTCTTTCCTGTTTTAGGGTTATCTTGCATGTTTAGGATAAGAAATTTATTATTTCGAATTTTTAAAAATAAAAAATACAAAAATGTAAATTTAGGATGTTATATTTTCGTTTCACTAAATTAAATTGCATGTTTAATTATTTGCCAATTTTAATTTCGATTTTTTTTATAAAAAATGAACAAAAATAATAAAAAAAGAAAAAAATTACAATTATGGCGATTTTTTGCACGTCATTCACATTAGGATAAAATGAATATTTCATTTTAAATTTAAACTGATTTAGATAGATTGCATCTTAGGTTAGAGATTGCTAAGTTAAGATAATATCTTTGTTTAAATTAGGGTTTAGCCTGACCTAATCCTTAATATAAGTTGGATAGAATCTTAATTTAGCTAGATAATTTTCACATTTTTCTAATTTCGAATTTCATATAAAAAATACAAAAAAAATGTCTTAGGATAAATTAATTTCATTCTCTAGGATAGATTTCACATTTATTAAGAAAACATAAAAAATATTATGTGTATGTCATTTAAAATTAGATTCATGAAATGCATGCCATTTAGTGATTGTTGCTAGGTCAATTTAATTAGCAATTGTCTATCATTATAATTAGGTCATTTAGTCATATTACATTGTATAAATCATGATTTTCATTAATTAAATGAAAATAAAAAAGAAATTGCTTGTTAATTATAAATAATATCTAGGGTTGATGATGTGAATTATGGTTTAACAATGCATGTGTTTTCGGTGCTATAAGGTAAGTCTTGCAATTTATTCACTGCTTGGGCGTTAAATTGGTGATTTGCGCACCCGCATGAACACCTTACATGTTATGGAGGTAAATTAAAATTAATTCAAGTTGCTTGCCAAACATTATTTTTGAAGAGAAAGGTACTGAAAGGGCGTTAGAAAAATCTAGCGTAATCAAGTCCCAAAACTCATAAATCTTAAAGTAGATCTCTCGTTATTTTACTTGGATTTCTAATTGACTTACTAAAAATAGATTAGTGACGATTCCTAATTAAAAAATTTGCATGTTAAGAACTTGAACCTAAAGTCACGAATTGATATGGGTTTGGGAGAGTCCGAGTTAAGTTTAGGCTTAACAATCAATTAGCCAAACCCTAGGTGGATCACTCCGAAAAATTGGTCGCGACAGACATAAAAGTGAATTTGAGGGTATTTTACGATCATGATAGCCTCCCAAGATGTACATCCATCAAAGATAGCATCACTTTATCTTTATTGGCTTCGTTATCTTGAGTATGCTAAATCACAACCGTAAACCTTTTCCAAAGGTCCATACCACTCATGATGAGTTTGATTATATGATATAGTTGTTTAAGACAACTTAGAGATAGGATGGGAGTCGCTACTAGCCTCTTTTTTTGGAGTCTGCTAGAGAACCCAATTGAGGGTCATGAGTGGTCCCTCAATTCCTATACGACTAGAAATCTAGATTTGAGGACTTATGTTACGCTAATGTTTCTATAAGCACCCTTTGGTACCTAACAATGTGTCATGTTGCCTAAGGTGTCAATGCATTTCTTTTTACCTTTTTTGGGATTGTTTTTATCTTAAGTTAGGCGATCATGCGTGGATAATCATTTTCATGTCATTTTATTTCTAAGCAAAATGGAAAGAATGCAATCAATTGAATTGAAAGTGCAAAACAGTAAGTAAACAACCAAGGAAAATGGTAAATCTATCATACAATCCTAATAAAGGTCAAAATTTGAAAGGAATAAACAAAAAGGAAATACCCGCAACTCGTTGAGTGTTTATACAAACAAGAGGAACTTGAGAAATATGTCGGGTAAAATGAATACAAAAGAGTAGTCGGAATAGACATCAACCTTCCGATGTCTTCATACATTCTCCATCTTCGGGATCCTAATCTAAACTTAGTCTAAAAAATTGTAACTAGGTACATTCAATGGAAAGAAACGACCATGCAAGTCAAAACAATAAAAAAAAACATGATACAAAGGCAATATCACACAATCAAACAAAACAAGGTTTATCAACCAAGTTTGGGCCTCGGGGTGGCCTTTGGAACTCATGCGCAAGTCCCTTTAGACACTTACTTGGTTCATTTTATGACTTAAAGCTATTATTGACCAATTGTATTATCGCATAGCCAATAACGTTTATAAGTCCCTAATTAAAGAGTTCTATGTGATTCTCAGGATTTTCATCAGTATCATGCATCATCCCTAACATGCGTCTAGAATTCACTCACAAGCAAGAATTAAACATGCATGCATGCCTTGTGAGCCTTGTTTCCTAAACAATCAAACAAGTGAATGAGACGTTGGCGGGTCACTTATTACCAAGAAATGCACCAACTATATATACAAAATTTATGAGTAAAAGAGCTCGGCACCAAAAAACTTACACTCATAAGGATGTGCAAGTCAAAACAAGTGGAATGGTGCCAAGAAAAGAGAACCACAACAGCCCAAAAAAAGGCAGCAAAACAGTGAACAAAAAAAAACTGCCAAACAATGGCAACAAAAGGGAACGAACAAGGGACATAGAGGGCTAAACAGAAACTGGCAGCAGTCCACACAGCGACGAAACAACCCCCAATGATGTTGAACCCTTTATCTTGCAATAAAAGCAAGGAGCTTTGAAGAAATGAGGAACCAGCTCCCAATTACAGCAAGTGCAACCACAACCCGTGACGTCCTCAACTTTGTAGCACACTCAAAGGGAAGGCACAACATCTATGAAGAGAAAATAATGGGATCTAGCCCCCAGCTCCTTTGTAGTCTTCTGTTTCTTGGAGTGTCTGTAACATGCTTGAATGTGAGAGTCTTATCCTTGACTACTTTTGTGAGGTGTTGCTTCAAAGCAGGAACAAATAAGACCTGTCCATAGAACAGACGATACTGACTTCTCATATTAGGGCTACGTCAATCTCAAACAATCACATTTAAAACTTGTTCTTACCCATTAAACCTTATAACTAGTGATGTTTTAGAAAAAATGTCTGGTTACCATTATTGGTAATTTCAATTAAAGGGTTTCAACCTTATTTATGAGGTCATTATTACCATGTCTTTTGGTAAAGCCTTTGTCAAGAGATCAATTAGATCATTACTTGACCTCATGTATACAATTGTTATGGTACCATCTTTAATAAATTATCTCACATATTCATGTGGACTAATATGTCTAGACTTACCATTATAGGTACTACCATAAGCTTTTGTCAAAGTGGCTTGACCATCACAATGGATAGAACTAGGAGGCATAGGACTAAACCATAATTTGATATCCAACAACAAATTCTTAATCCATTTGACCTCTTTTCCAATTGCCACTAAAGCAACGAATTTTGATTCCATCGATGAGTGGGTTATATATGTCTGTTTCTTGCTTGCCCAAGATACAACACCTAAATCCATCAAGAAGTGGAATGCTCATCTCCCACACTTGCAATCTAACTAGTATCTGTGTATCATTCTAATACAGCTAGATAATTATTATAGACCAATCATAAATTTTTAGTTCTCTTTAGATAACAAAATTTTTTAATAGTAGCCCTCCAATGTTTTATACTTGGATTACTAGTATACCTACTCAACTTGCATACAAAATAAGCAATATTGGGTCTTGTACAATGTATCGCATACATTAAAGACCCTATAGCACTTGCATATTCAAGTTGTGCTACCGCTCTACCAGTATTATAATTTAATTTAATACTAGAATCAAATGGAGTACTAAGATGTTGAAATTTATTAATAATTTTTCAACATAATTACATTCCACTATGTTCTTAACTTTAATACCTAAGATAGTATTGATTTCACTAAAATCCTTCATTTTAAACATGGAAGTTAGATATTTCTTAATCTTAATAATTCCAGTCATGTTAGTTCCAAAGATAAGTATATCATCAATATATAAGCACACTAAGACACCATATTCTTTAGTGAATTTAGAGTATATATACTTATTAGCACTATTGTGGATGAAACTATTAGACAATATGACCGAATCAAATTTTTTATGTCACTGCTTAGGAGCTTACTTAAACCCATAAATAGACTTAATCAATTTACATACTTTCCTTTTATTTCCAAGAAGAATGAAACTCTCTGATTGTTCCATGTAAATTTCCTCATTTAAGTCTCCATTCAAGAAAGCAGTTTTTACATCCATTTGATGAATATAAATATCATAAATAGAAGCTAGAGCAAAAAGAATTCAAATAGAAGTTATACGCGCAATAGGAGCATACATATCAAAATAATCTATTCATTTCTTTTGTCTATATCCTTTGGCTACTAGTCTAGCCTTAAAAGCTTGGATAGAACCATCAGAATGATATTTTCTTTTAAATACCCATTTGTACCAAATACGCTTGGATCCATTTGGTAAATCTACTAATACCCAAGTATTATTGGACATAATCAAGTCCATTTCATCATTTACAACTTCTTTTAAAAAGAAGCATCTCTAGAAGATAGAGCATCATCAAAGCTTTTAGGATCATCTTTTACATTTAATACTAAGGGATATTTATTTACCACTTTATTATCTCTATCTCCTTCAACAAGAAAAACATGAATAATAAAATCACGACCTAAGTCTTTTAGTTTCCTAGCTCTAGTGCTTCTCTTTGGTTTAATCATGTCTTTAGGATCATTTGTTTCTTTCTCTTGAGAATCTACTTGAGTCTCCATAGGTCTTGAATTATGTTCAATAATTTTAGAACCTGTAGAATAAGAATTCAACATCTCTTGATTCTACGATGACATTAGACTTTAAATCAAGAAACCTATAAACTTTACTATTTTTGGCATACCCAACGAAAACACTTTTGATAGCTCTAGGACCGAGCTTTGTTTTCTTGGGATCTAGTACTCGGTAGTATGCCAAACATCCCCACACTTTAAGGTATGATAAATTTGGTCTTCTACATTTCCATACTTCATAAGGGGTTATGTCATTTTTTTTTTGAATGTATTCTATTATGAATATAACATGTAGTGAGCAATATTCTTCCCGAAAATTAATTGGTAACTTTGAATTTGAAAGTATACAATTAACCATTTTTCCAAGAGATCGATTTTTCATTTCAGCAAAACCATTTTGTTGTGGAGTATATGGTGCCGAAACTTGATAAATAATACCGTGTTCTTCACAAAATGAAGAGAATTCACTTAAGAAATATTATCCACCTCTATCTAAATGTAGAACTTTGATTTTCCTTTCTAATTGATTTTCTACTTCAGCTTTATATTTCTTAAACATGGTAAATGCTTCATCTCGACCTTATGAGATAAACATAAAAAAATCTACTGTAATTATTCACAAAGGTAATAAAATACCTTTTACTACCACGTGTTAGCATGCCATTGAATTCACATATATCATTGTAAACCAAATCCAATAAATTTTAATTTCTATTAACACTAGGAAATGGTTTATTAGTAAGTTTGGACTTAGTACATATTTTACATTTATCAAATTGGCCATTGAAACCTATCAAATCTAACTTTTTCACATTCTTCAAATAACAAATATTTATATGAGCCAACCTACTATATCATAAAAAACGAAGATTCAACAATATAAGTAGAACTAACAATATTATTAATGATACTTAGTTGATACATGTTATTATTGGCATAACCCTTTCCTACAAACACCCCATTCTTCGATAGGATAACTTTGTCCGATTTAAACAAAACTCAAAACCCCATTTTACAAAGTAAATCAATAAAAACTAGGTTCTTCCTAATTTTGGGTGTAAATAACACATTAAGAAGAGTAATATTCTTTCCAGAAGTGAAGTCTATCTCCATCGTGCCTTTTCCAGCAACTTTTGCAAGAGCATTATTCACCATTAGGACCTCTTTAACATTTGAATTGATAGTCTCTTCAAATTGTTTGAACATGTATTTGTCATTGAACATGTGGACTGGTGCTCCATAATCTAACCACCAACTAGATTAGACAGTGGTATAATTGATTTTAGAAACCATGGCCGTCTCATAATTAATTTCAGAAAATTTTAAGCTTAAAAGCATGGTCGAAATCATGGCTACATAATTTTCTTCAATTAAATTTGCATTAGCCTTCACCGTCAGAATGTTCTTGTCCTTTAAAATGCTCTTGCGGTATATGCCATCCTTGGCATAGTGTCTTTATTTGTTACAAACAAAACAGCAACCATTTTTCTTCTTTTGTGTTCTCTTAAATTCATGCCCGTTTCTAACTTTGAAGTTCTGGTTGATTTTCTGTTTTCTTTCCACAACATTCACATTGGAATTGTATAAAACAGAATTATCACGTAAATGTGATTTTTCCTCAATGCAAAGATGTTTTTGTATTTGCTCCAAGGTGAAGTCTTCTGACTTGTGCATCAGTCTTTTTTCCATAGTCTTTCTAACTTGAAGGCAATTTTGCAATAATTGCTCAAATTTGAAAAGCTTCTAGAATATCAATCTTGAGGGCATGAATTTTATTCACTAGTACTTGCAATTCATGGACTTGTTCCAACAAGAATTTGGTATCAATAAACTTGAAATCAAAATACTTTGCCATTAGATATTTATAAGTACCTTGTTCCTCCGCTTTGTACTTGAATTTTAGTGTATTCCAAATTTCTCTAGCGGACTTCATTTTAGTGAATAAGTTGTACAAACGATCAGACAGTGTATTCAGAATATGTCATCAAAAAAGTAATTCGTCCTCCACACGTTTCTTCTTCTCTTTATTGACCATTCTTGATGGCTTCCGCACTTGGTTGTCGTCCTTTGATGGTAGGCTTCGAATCTTCTATATGCGCTAAATTAGGATCCAATATGTAGGAAATCTTCAGGGCAGTGAGTAAGAACATTATCTTGTCTCTCCAGCGAGTAAAGTTGTTCCCATTGAACTGATCCAGTTTGACAATTTCTTGATTCATGACCTTGATTGTCTTTGACTCCATTGTTGAATAAAATAAATCCTTAAAATTGTTGGGAAAATATGGCTTCGAATTGGGTAGAACAAATGAGTCGGATCTTTAAAGCAATTGAGTTGGACTTTGAGGCACGATATCACTTTCTTTAAGGATTTATTTGCCCTACAATATTGTTAATGGTCACCGAAAATTTTTCACTAAGATACAACAAAGTCTCAAATGAGAATACTAGATAGCAATTCTAGTATTTCTCTAAGGTTTCTCTATGAAACAATTGAAAAGTTGGTTGTAGTTTTGGAAAGAAGACTCGAAAAAGATAATGCACTGTTCATCTAGAAAACTAACATATATATATAAAATCAATCTTAGGGAACTCTTCGTGAAAGATTGTGAAGTGAATGAATATAACCTTTCGAAAGAAGTTACCCAAATGAACAAAGGTGTCAATTCGGAAGAAGTTGAAAGATGAACAAATGCAACATTTCGGGAAATGTTACAAACTAAACGAATATTATTTCCAAAAGTTGTATTGAAAGACACATAGAAAAAATTCTGAATAATAATAATAATAATAATAATAATAATAATAATAATATCTTTAATAAAATTCGAAGTTGCATAATTTCTAAAATACTTAATAAACATAATACAACCTTTGAAATAATTAACGGTTATGAAAATAACCATACTAAATAAAATTAAAATTAAAATGAAGGGATCTGTGTTAATTAAACCGCGGGTGTATAAAGTGCCAAGTGTGCCTAATAATAGTGTCAAAATCGCACACTTGCATGCGGGTATGGTGAGGTCTAGCCCACACTCAATCCTTTCTTTCTATACATTAAAAAAACCCCACACTTATTAATTGGCTCATCTCTTCCCACTTTTCTTATGTGGAACACAAAAACACACACTTAATTTGCTTTACAAACAAACTTCCAACAGTTTCACCCACCCCTCCACCTTCACCGACGCGTGCGGCTACTATACTAACCTACTAGTTCCTCAAATACCTCTAAGGAGGTGCGATAGAGTCTACCCTCCCCACCTGAAAGTCCCTCTAATTTTTGAGTGTAATCTTTTTCCTCACCTAAGAAGAAATACCCCCGATGTTTTATGTCCTAGAGTTCAGATGAAACGGTTTTAGGACATACTCGGGTTCATCCCGTGGCCACATAAGAAGAAGATGTGGTGTGGAATAGAAAAGAAATGAAAAGAAAATGAGAAATAAAATAGAAAAAAGGTCCGAAAATTATTATTATTATTATTTTGCAAAATCACGTCATTCAGCTTATTTGTTCTACGTCTAAGTAACGAAGAAAAGGAAGAGTTAGTGAGAGAGAGAGAGATAAAATATGGAAAGGTGGGCCATCGGACACGTGGCAATGACGAGCAATTAGTGGAGTGGAGTGATGCACGGTACCTCCTAATATTTTCTTGTCTAAGGCAGAGCCACGATAAGAGGCGATCATTTCAATAGTGCTATTGCCTTTTTTCTTTCCAGTCTAGAGACTAGTCGTGGTGGAAGCGCGTGTGGACTGTCATTTTCATTTACATCGAACCGTTCCGCGTGTTTTTTTTTATTTGTTCTACTTTAACTTTCAATCTCTCTAACCGTTCTACATGATTGATAGCAATTTTTTCGACAAAGAAAAGTCAATAGAACACGCCACAAACACCAAAAAGCTATGCTCAGTCCCATATTCAAAGAGTAGTAGAGAAACCTGAATGAGAATGGCACTTCGCAGCTCAGTAATATCAAAAGTTTCAAGACCAGAGAGCTACTGCGATCACTCTTAGTCATCGTTCTCTCTCTAGCTGTCGCCTTCACTGCTTCAGCATCGTCACAGGGCATAGATTTCAGTTTCCAGACCTTCAACGATAGTATCATAAAATGCCAAGGCGATCCGACTTATGATAGGAGCAAGTTCATCCAACTTACGAAGTCCACTCAAGGCAAGAAGATCCTTTGGAGCGTGGGGTGGGCCATGTACCACGAGCCAATGCGCCTTTGGGATAAGGCGACCGGGAACGTGGCAGATTTCACTACCCAATTCACCTTCGTCTTCAATTTGCTAGGAGAGTCGACTTTTGGCGATGGATTGACCTTCTTTATTGTCCCCAATGGATCTCAACTCCCGGCCAACTCGTCAAGACTTTAGCTTGCTCTAGCAAATCCGAACCGCGATCCTTCCAACTCTTCTACTTCGTTTGTAGCTATTGAGTTCGATGCTTTCTACAATAATGCTATTGACCCAAACTTTTCTATACAATCGTCTCATCCAGATTCCCCTGCATTGTTCCCAGATACAATACAATCAACTTTATTCAATAATCGGTTTGAATTGTAAGTTGTAATTTCAGATTTGATTTCGGATATTATCCACTTCATATGAATTTCTTCATATGCACCTTAGTATTAACCCTTCATGTTTAGACTTCCATTCATCTCTAGGATTAAGTAAGGTAGTATGTATCTTCTTTGATGGTTTATTATCTATTATCATTTGCTAGTTAGAGTTTCCTAGATAAAACTAGAGTAACCAACTCCCCAAACCCAAAATCTATAGTTTGCTGAAGTAAGGCGTTACTTAGCTCCTAACCAGCCTAGAATAGGTTAGTGGTGACTTTAGTTTCATTAAACTGCTAATAAATGACAAACTAAGTTGTGGTCAGTGGGGTTTGAGAGAGCTTGTGCAGAGGGTAAATGCCATCTCGCAAGAGGGTCATAAGAACCCACCTAGCAATCCCTCAACCTCTTCGAGCCTGTGCTCATCCGTTTTCCGAACCATCAATCTGAGTACTCTTCTTGCTTCTACAATACTTGCCATTGTTCCCAACAGGCAAAAAGTAAGGACTTTAAGATCCAAGGTCGGGGTTATTTCGCGTTGCTCCATAATGTCAAACCATCTTCTAGTCTCTTCAAGTTGGAAAGAGTAACATAGAGCTCTAGTGAGATGGCTTTAAATGTCAACACTAAACCGAATTCCTTTGGTGAACATATGCTCCAACAAATCTAAACCTCGCTCCATCGAAGACTCTCATATAAGCCGAGCGCATAGATGGGATTGGATGCCTTTGTGCTGCACCTGGTCAAGCAGCCTCATAACTTGAGCTGTTTCACTTCGTATAGGACTAGCATTGATCAGAGTGTTGAAAGTAACCAAATCTTTCTGGCATCTAAGTTTCAACATTTTACGGATCACGGAGAGCTGGTAATCAACCAGTCCCAAACAACATAGACAATTCGAGAGGACCCTTAGAAGAAAGAAGTCATGTTTAATTCTCAATAAATGAATCCCCTTGATCGCACAAATCGCAATCGAGAAATGTTACATCTGTGCCATGACCCCTAGCGGCAGGGCAAAATCCTTGGCAGAAGGCAAAGGCTTTATCTTGCTCATCCTCTAAAAAAAATAAAATAAAAATAAAATAAAATAAGGCGTCATCAAGATTTCTTAGGTCACCACTCGCCAGCCTTCTTTGCTGTCACTTGATTCAAGAAACGTTATTGATTTGTCAAACCAGACTCTTGGACAGAAGGTGAAGGGCTTTACAGATGAATAGGAGTTGAGGACTTACAGAGGGAAGGCAAGAGTACTCGTGCATGCCTTTAGCTGCAAGCTTTTGTCCAACATGTAAAGATACGGAACCTGTCCATCTCTGCATCTTGACCTGCTTAAGTTGGGATCCTCAAATCTGTGCGACCTTTGATAACATCTCTTTCTAGTCACGTCATATCTAGAACATCGTTGTTGTTGGATAATGTGGGCAAATAAGAGTTATTCAGTCAGGCCATATGATTTAAGCTAGAAGTTGAAGTTAAGGACTTAAAGCCAAGTGTTCTGTCATTAAGATATGAAGACATGAACAGGATATTAAGTAATTTAAACAAGTTGATGAGAAATGTAGAACAAAGAAGATGACGATAATAACTAGATATCTAACTAACCCAGCCTTTCATGTTCACCTAATAGTTCATGGGTGTCCCTTGCAATGCAGGGTCTGGAGAGGTGTTTGATGCACGAACAACAAAGACATTACTCAGAATTGGGAAAACATTGTTTAAATCAAAATACTACAGGACTACGCAATCTCTCCATTGTCTATCTCCCCGTAAGAAGCCTTATCCATATGAAGTGGAAGCCCAGGAGGCAAAACCCAATCTTTGTTGGAGTTCCCAAATTATCAAAGGATGAGTTATACCAGTCAGGGACACAAATGAACACATTTCCAAAGGGCTATCATAGCTAAAGTTGCAAACACGGAGAGACATGTGTCATGATTCGTGATTGTCCTATATTCATGAACCCTTGTGAGTGAAGATGGGGTTATCGGGTGACAAGTGAATAATGTAGAGGAGATAAATACACCTAGTCCATAGGAGTGACATCAAGACAAAGAGTCGCATCATGATGGTTGGTGCTAGAAGTTCTTGGATAGAATGAATATATCTCTAAAGAGCTTTGAAGGCATGGTTGGCCTTCCATGCATAAACTGTCAGAAGTTGATTTCTCCTGATGAGGGCATGTCATTTTCTTGATGACGTAGTTAAGCCGTTATGTTGTTGAGGCAGTGTTTTCCTTGGTTTTAATGTCGATTCTTGTTTAATTGCTAGACAATTAGACATTTTCTAGATATTGTGTCGGATATTCTAAGTATTTACTTCATGACATCATAAATGGATGTCATGGATATCATTAGAATAATATGAGGATATCAACAAAACTTGCACATGAATATTGTTAAGATGCTTGGTATCTTTAGAATCAATGTGAAGTCTATTGAGACTCAGGAAGTATTTAGACTCAGACAATATCATCTAATCGAGAAGCTTATTTAGACTTAGAATATAACATATATTGTAATAGCTAGTGATTTGGCTCAGATTTCATATATCAAAAGACTTGATTGCCAATTGTTTTGCAACTAATTTTGTTATGCAAAACATCTTAATCAATTGGCAATCAATCTCGAGACAACATTCCTTCCATAAATGAAGATCTCTACTTGTGGAAACTAAGAACTTAATTATATAGGTGACCTATTCAACAAAGATTTAGATCTTATCTTTCAACGGTACTCAATCTTCTTCATAGAAATTTGTCTAACGAGTTGATCGGAGAATGATATTTTGAAGACTATCCATGGTTAGTCTGGAAGTGAAAGAGTATAAAAAAAAAAAAAAAACCAAACTGCTGAAGAAAATAGAGGTCTAGAGTAAAAAATTCCAACTTTTGAGAGAACTTTGATCCTGCATACTTGTCTTTCTTGGGTTATAAATTGTAATCTCGGAGAAACATTGAAAGTGTGATTGAATAAGATAATGAGACCTATCGTGTACTTACTAATTATCACCTGTAGTTGTAACCTCTAATTGACTATTTAGTAGAGTCTAGCTAGTAGGTTGTCAACATGGGAGAGTAGATATAAGCTTAATCAAAGTCAAATCACTATAAAATTTGTGTATAATTTTCTCTATTCCTTTACTCTTGTTTATTGCTTATGGTAGACATTTGCACACTAGTGGTTATTCCATTATCACAATCAAAGTTCATATTCTAATTTCACTTGATTTTGAAGTTACTCATCTCAACTGTTAATTTCCACACAAATATGTTAAAGAGTTTTTAAATTCATTTATTCACCCCCTCTAGGTGATATTGCTAGCCTCCAACAAATACACTGTGATAATCAGTGTATGATATATTTGGCATATAATTCGATTTATCATGAGTGAATGAAACATATCAATATCAAGTGTCATTTCGTCCATTGAGGGTGGTCGATGTGTTGCCCAGGGCTGTGAGGGGCTGGTGGCAACTAGATAGAGGTCGGCGTGGTCGCGGCGACCGTCGCCGAGGGGTTGAGTGACCTTTGCGCCATTTGAGTCGTGGTGACCTCAGTGGGGGGTTGTGGATTTGGGTCACAACGACCTTGATTGGGATCGAGCAACCTAGGCGCAAGGTCGCGCAACCATTGCTAGCGGTCGCCCGACCCTCGCCACCTTCGTCGAGGCCACACGACCTCTGGCAAGGGTCTTGCTTGGGTGGTGCAACCCTTGCCATGGGTTGCCTAACCCTAGGCGACCCTCGCCGATGGTCTCTTGGGGCTGCCTGAGATCTTGCAACCTCAATTGACGACCGTCGGCGATCTAAATCTGTCGCCAATGGCCGCCTGTCCTTCGCTGGCTGGCTATTTCTTTCTTTCTTTTTTTTTTTTTTTTAGTAACAAAGGTGTTTTATAAATATAATTCTCCTAGACACTATTTTGCTCAAATGTATTTAATAATAGACTTTTAGGTGACAATTTTTCAGACACAATTTGCATTTTGAAATTTTTTTTTTAACTTAAAGTCCTTTGCATTTTTCTAAGGACTTTCACCAAAGTCCAACCAAATGCACCTGAAAAGGGTTTGCTTTGGAGAAAAGACATGGAGTTTCTTCTTGAAAGTAGCTGCATAGTGGACTCCGTAGAAGGATGGATGCGACGACACTATGACACTCACTCTCGAGTTCTGTACACAATGATTTTGTGCTTTGGATTTACATCTAAATTCAGTTGTTTATTTATAAAAACATTAGATTTGGACTTAAATCTAGGTGTGGGAAATATTCAAGCATATGAGAGATTATAAACTCTGATTTTCTTATTATAGTAAATTATTTACCACCGACTTTCTTAGTGAATGTAAATATCGATATTTGGACCGAACAGCGTAAATTTCTAGTATCTTCATTATTTCTCGTTTATTTTTCTAATTCTATCACATTGCCTAATTTGCAAGAACTATCGTTCCCGCATTAATATTTACAACAATATAACAATATACGTCAAGGCAGCACCTTATAACTAATTAATTAGATAAAATTGCCAGATTGTGAAGCATTGATTTTGCCCGCCATGCATGAGAAAAATCAACCCCGTTGAAAATTACTAGATCTTTTCTTCCCCCGAAATGTTATGCTTGATAAATCTGGTTTATAAAGCCGGTTTTCAATAGTATCATGCCAAACTATTATCAATTCTCGAATATTATTCACTTGTATAATGAGACCAATGCCTATTACAGCTGAACATCGTTTTCCAGCGAATGGGCCCTTTTGTGAACCATTTGTTTTGTAATTAGCGATATATTGCAAGATAAAAGATTTTCTTGTTTTGATCACTTTAGCGTGTGCCTTTGAAGATAATGAGTAAGTGGTACATAACGATGAGACAATAGTGATTTTGGGATCAAGGCAAGCATGCTTGACTTACTTTTCCAAGTCTTCATTGAAATTGACATGTCAAGCAAATTGACATGTCAATAAAAGATTTGAGTGTCAGGATTCTTGAACCTTTAGTTATGCAGGTTAATTCGTGAGTCTTCCCATCTTGCTCAGGCCTTTTAGTCGATGCAAGTCCGTCAGTAAAGACTCGTAAATGGATTTTCATTCTAAGTAATTTGATTCATGGAGCCAGATTCTCTCTTAATAATTTGAGAAATAAAAGAATCTATGATGGGGAAAAAAAAATCTTGGCTTGTTCAAACTGTGCTTTCTGATTGTGATGGGGAAAAAAAAATCTATGGCTTCACTTTTTCTGCGGGCTTTGTAAAGAACTCTCCAATTCGACAGTATTAAAACCAATTGAGTAGACCCGAACCCTTTCCGAAATAGGTCTTAACTTGGAGATTATTTCAATTCAATTGTTTTTTTTTTTTGACACATGATAAAAAAACCAAGCCCATTCGATTTCCTTCGTTGGTCATTAATCGTGTGCTCTAGAGGATAATCTCTAAGTACATAAAAATGCTGGACTTTCTAAAATCTGATGTATAGTGACATGTCAAGTTGTGATATGAATATAAATCGCTTGTGTGAAAAGCCACTCAATATTCGAAACACGGCATAATAAATATATTTAGTAAACTAGTTCTAAAAGTCAAGCACTGTTTAATTACGTCCTGTGTTAAACGTAAGATGATTGCGAGCTTTTTAAAGTGGGATCGACAATTGCTTTGTTATGTAAATACTACATGATGCAAAGAAAAGCACCAGTTCATCGTACTAGAACACCGTGACGAAAGTTTAGCTATGCCAGATGCTGGTAGTTTAAATATTCCCATTAAGGAAATTCAAGTATCTAAGCGAATAGAAAATCTCCTCGGGTCTCCAGTTGCCTCCATTAACTCCTAGTAGCAGAAATGAATCTAGAGGAAGTGAAAGATGCACTATTTCAGCTTGGTGCTTCTCAAGCTTTTAGGCCAGATGATTTAAGTGGGCTTTTCTATCAACACCGTTGCGATGATATAAAATCTAATGTGTTCAAATTGGCGAGAGATTTTGTCCCGAAACTTGATTTTATCAAAATTCACATCTCCCTAATTCCTAAAATCCTCAACCTCAAGAAACTGGAGCTTTCTTCTCTATTTTTATGTAATTAGAGACTATCCTCTGGAGCACATGTTTAATGACCAACAAAGGAAGTCGAATGAGATAAATTGTGTCGAGAAAAATTACTCAAAAAATACAAAATTTATTGTATGAATGCAAATTCAATTAACTTTTCAATTTGATCAGGATTTTTTCACAATTGCTAATGGTGCCAGCCGTTTTATGTGATGAGACTGACAATCTCACATGTACGTTTTGAGACGACATCATTTTAAGAAATTTTATAATTTGTTTGATTTTCTCTTTTTACTATTAATGGTCCCAATCTTCTTTCTTTCCATGTTTTTTTTTTTTTTTAAATCTTCCATTGTTTTGATTTTATTCATTTTCCTTACTGTTAATCTCCTTTGGCCATGAGAGACCCTGAAAAAAGGGCACAGGAACTCATTGGGCATGGCTTCTCGACTATGAAGGTCGGCTTCCGGCTAGTTGGGTTTGGGCGACCTGCAAAATGAAATGATAGTCCTGCCTGTTGAGCTTGGGGCAATCTTCGTTGGGCCTGCGGGTGGTCGGCTTCATTATGGCTCCTTTTTTTATTTTATTTTTCTTCTGTTCGGTCTATTATGGCTCCTTCGAGCTTTAGTTTTGGAGACCCTTTCTTGTCACCGAGGAGTGAGGAAGTGGGAAGGGGTCATCTCTCTCTTTAGCTTCACTAATATACGAATCAATATGATTGAATTGAAGGAGCATCAGTTAAGCTGCAATGATTCGAGGGTTGGAAGAAGAATCGGATCGCTTTGCGGGTATCGGGGCTCATGGGGGTTTGGTGCCGAGATTTAGTATGGCGCGAGACTGTTACTGAAAACTGAAACGGAGAAGGATGCCGAGTCTCAGATGGAGAGAGGGAGAGATGGTGATGGTGAAAGGAAGCGAGTGAGATTTTATTACTTAGCTTGCGGAAAAAATGGAACCAATTAGAGAGGAGATGCAGAGACCGCATGTATGGGCGAGGGCCGCGACCTGTGGTCACACAAGAAGAAGATGAATAGTGGTGTGGAAAAAAAAAAGGAGAAATAAAAGGAAAAAGGTCAGAAAATTTAAAAGAATTGCAAAATCACGTCATTTCAGCTCATTTATTCTACGTCTGAGTAACGAAGGAAATGAGGAGTCAGTAAGAGGAGAGAAAAAAAATCTGAAAAGGTCGGCCGCTCAGAGAAGTGGTAATCACGAGCAATGAGCGGAGTGATGCACGAGCAATGAGCGGAGTGATGCACGATACCTCCTAATATTTTCTCGTCTACGGCAGAGCCACGACGAGAAACCATTATTTCAATCATGCTTTTTCTTCGTCTTTACAAGACTAGAGTGTGGACCCTGTCAATTTCATTTACATTGAACCATTCCACACGATTTTTTTTGTCTGTCTTACTATAACTTTTAATTCACTCTAACCGTTTCACACGATTAATAGCAATTTCTTCTACAAAAAAAGTCATTGAAACACACCATGGACACCGAAAAGCTCTGCTTAGTCTCAGATTCTAAGAGCAGTGTAGAAACCTCAATGAGAATGGGACTTCCCAACTCAACAGTTATCAAAAGTTTCGAGGCCAGAGAGCTTCAATCGCTCATAGTCTTGGTTCTCTTTTTGGCCATCGCCTTCACTGCTCCGGCGTCATCTCAGGGCATCGATTTTAGCTTCCAGACTTTCAACGATAGTATTATTCGACGCCACGGGAATGCGACGTATGATTCCAAGGGCTTCATCCAAATGACAGTGGCCGATCGAGGACAGAACCAATATAATAGCATGGGATGGGCCACGTACCGAGAGCCGATGCGCCTTTGGGATAAGGTGACCGGGAATGTGGCGGATTTCACCACACAATTCACCTTCGTCTTCGATTCGCTATGGATCTCGGGTTTCGGCGATGGAATGACCTTCTTTCTTGTCCCCAATGGGTCTCAATTGCCGGACAACTCGTACGGAGGTTCCTTGGCCATTATAGATCCATTTCATCAATTACGTCCATTAGTTGCCGTCGAGTTTGACACCTATTACAACAGCTTTCCTGGTGTGGTTGTGGACCCAAATTGTTCACAAGCTGCACATATCGGTATAGACTTGAATAATCTCGATTCCAAGGTCTCTAGATGCGTCGATTGGTTCAATGATAAAATCATGAGCGGTGGGCGGATCAATGCTAAGATTACGTACAATTCTAGCACGCAGAACTTAAGTGTTCTCATGGTAGACGCGGATCGCATGGGTACCAACATTAATTGCTCCGCCATCTATTACAGAGTCAACTTGACTGAGTATTTGTCTGAGTGGGTGACTTTTGGTTTCTCGGCTTCCACGGGTGGACGTTTTGAGTTGCACACTATTGAGGCATGGGAATTCAGATCTATAGTGCAAGTGGCTGATATTCCGATTCATGCAAATGGTACAGATATTTCAAATGGTACAGATAGTTCAATTCCAACAAATGGGGATGCTAAAAAGAGCAAGTTATGGCTATGGTCTATCTTAGGCTCAGGATCTTTCATTTTGCTCATTCTTGCTCTAGCCTTTATTTGGTCTCGTCATAGTTCGATGAGAAAGAGAATTTATTTGAGTCGAGAAGAAGATGATGCAATGATTGAAGAAGAATTTGAGCGAGTAGCCGGGCCTAAGAAATTCTCTTACAAGGACTTGGTCGTAGCGACCAATAATTTCGCAATCGAACGATTGCTTGGAGAAGGAGGCTTTGGGAGAGTGTACAAAGGTTACTTGACCAACATGAATGCTCATGTTGCTATCAAGAAGATTAACCCGGGGTCAGGACAAGGGATGAAGGAGTTTGCCACTGAAGTGAAGATCATAAGCCGGCTCCGGCACAGAAACTTAGTCCAACTCATTGGATGGTGTCATGAGAAACAAGAACTCCTCCTTATCTATGAGTTCATGTCTAATGGTAGTCTTGATTCTCATCTATTTAAAGAACAAACATTCTTGCCGTGGGAGAAGCGATACAAAATAGCTCAAGGCATAGCCTCGGCATTGCTTTACCTCCATGAAGAATGGGAACAATGCGTCTTGCACCGGGATATAAAGTCCAGCAATATCATGTTGGATTCTGATTTCAATGCTAAATTAGGTGACTTTGGTTTGGCTAGGCTCGTTGACCATGCCAAAGGGTTAAGAACGACGGATTTAGCTGGAACCAGGGGCTACATGGCGCCTGAATGCATTTACATGGGCAAGGTAAGTAGGGAATCGGACGTCTATAGCTTCGGAGTTGTCCTCTTAGAAATAGCTTGTGGAAGAAAAGTCGTTGAGCTAAGGGTTGAGGAAAGCCAACCTCTGTTAGTGGACTGGGTTTGGGAGCTGTATGGGATCGGAAGAATACTTGATGCGGCAGAGTCGAAACTTGGTTCTGACTTCGATGAAAAGCAACTAAAGTGTTTAATGGTTGTAGGGCTGTGGTGCGCTCATCCAAATCACACTGCTCGTCCTTCCATAAGAGAAGCATTTAATGTTCTCAACTTTAATTCTCCACCACCTCTTCTCCCATTGAAATTGCCCGTCCCTACATTCTCGGTACCTCTATCCATATTCTCTATGTCATCAATTGATTCGTCCCATGCCACCTAGACCAACGGCATTGAAGTGTCCACATTTACTACATTTTCTATACAATTGTCTCATCCAGATTCCCTTGCATTGCTCCTAGATGTAATATAATCCACTTCATCCAATGATCAGTTTGAATTGCAAATTGTAATTTGAGATTTGATTTCGGATATTATCCACTTCATATGAATTTCTTCATTCGTACCTCTGTATTAACCCTTCATGTTTAGACTTCTATTTGATCTCTAGGATTAAGTAAGGTAGTATGTATCTTGTTTGATGGTTTATTATCTATTATCATTTGCTAATTTGTGGTGAGCGGGATTAAGAGAGCTTGTGCGAAGGGTAAATGCCATCTCGCAAGAGGGTTATGAGAACCCATCTAGCAATCTCTTAACCTCGAGTCCATGCCCATCCCTTTTTTGAACCATCAGCTCTAAGTAATCTTCTTGCATTTGCAACACTTGCCATTGTTCCCAATAGGCAAAAAGTATGGACTTTAAAATCGAAGGTGGAGATTATTTGACATTGCTCCATAATGTTAAGCTATCTTCTAGTCTCTTCAAGTTGGAAAGAGTAACATAGAACTCCAATGAGATGGCTTTAAGCGTCAACACTAAACCAAATCCCTTTGGTGAACATATGCTCCAACAAGTCTAAACCTCGCTCCATTGAAGATTCTCACATAAGCTGAGCACGTAGATGGTATTGGATGCCTTCGTGCTACACTCGGTTGAGCATCCTCATAGCTTGAGTTAATTCACTCCATATAAGATGGGCATTGATCAGAGCATTGAAAGTAACCAAATCGATCAGGCATCCAAGTTTCAACATTTTACGAACCACAAAGAATTGGAAATCAACCAGTCTCAAACAACTCAGGAGGACCCTTAGAAGAAAGAAGTCATGTTTAATTCTTAATAAATGAATCTGCTCGATCGCACAAATTGCAATCGAGAAATGTTACATTCGTGCCGTGACCCCTAACGGCAGGGCGAAATCCTTGGCAGAAGGCAAAGGCTTTATCTTGCTGATCCTCTTGAACGAAAATAGGGTGTCATCAAGATTTCTCAGGTCACCACTCACCAGCCTTGCACTTAGCTCTCACATGATTCAAGAACCATTATTGATTTGCCTAACTTGACTCTTGGACAGAACACGAAGGGCTTCACAGATGAATAGAAGTTGAGGACTTGCAAAGGGAAGGCGAGAGTACTCGTGCATGCCTTTAGCGGCAAGCTTTTTTCCAACATGTAAGGATACGAAACCTATCCATCTCCAGATCTTGACCTGCCTAAGTTGGGATCCTCAAATCTGTACGACCTTTGATAACATCTCTTTCCAGCCATGTTATATCTAGAACATCGTCGTTGTTGGATAATGTAGGCAAATAAGAGTTATTTAGTCAGGCTAGATGATTTAAGCTAGAAGTTGAAGTTAACGACTTAAAGCCAAGTGTTCTGTCATTAAGATTTCATGACATGAACAGGATAGTAAGCAATATAAACAAGTTGATGCAAAATGCAGGAACAAAGAAGAGCACAATAATAACTAGATATCTAACGGACACAGCCTTTCATGTTCACCTGGTAGTTCATGGGTGTCCCTTGTCGTGCGAGGTTTGGGGAAGTGTTTGATGTATGAAGAACAAAGACATTACTCAGAATTGATAGAATATTGTTTAAATCAAAATACTACCGGACTATACAATCTCTATATTATCTATCTCCCCGTGAGAAGCCTTACACAGTTGAAGTAGCAACCTGCGAGGCAAAACCCAAGCTGTGTCAGGGTTCCCAACTTGGCGAAGGATGAGTTATCGCAGTTTGGGATGACATCAAGAAAGCCAGAGGGTTATTACTGCTAAAGTTGCAAACACGGAGAGAAATGGATGTCACTCACCCAACTCACTAGAACGAAGGATGAGACAAAGAAAGCCAGAGACGGAGCGATGCAGTCGTGGCTAGACTCTCACCGTATCCTCAACAAGTTTGAGAAGCCTTAGGCCATATCAAGAATGCCGGAGCAGAGCCTCCATTCCAAGTGTCCTCGTCTCAGAGCTACAGTCCCAGTTTGAGTCCACAAAGGCCTCCATCCAGGGCCCATAAGAGGGACGAGCTTGAGGTGATGAAGGCGGTCGACGAGATCACTGAGGCACTAGATCGAAAAAGTGAGGGGATGGACGTGCTCAAGCAAGAGATCAACGAGGGGTAGGAAGTGAGGCAGAAGATCAAGCAAGCACTACGCGTGAAGAGACAGAGGCTTCAAGTGGGGAGCGAGTGAGCGAGATTGAGTAAGGGCCGAAAGAGGGAGAGAGAGCATTACAAGTGGGTTGGGCCTGGGTTAGAGTCTAAACGCATTAAAATCCATAGTTTTATTGGCCATACTACTCCAAATCCATTAATAAACAAATTGTCAAATTTTACTGAAATATATAGACTCAACTCATCATATATAAATTGAAAATATGGAATTGGTGTGGAAAGTTCATAGATCCATTTTTACAGCTCTACCAGTTACACCTACGCAGAAAACCAATTCTACTAACTCGCACACTTGCGAGAGAGAGAGAGAGAGAGAGAGAGAGAGAGATGGGGGCTGGGCAAGGGAGAGGCAGTGGCCGAGAAGAGATAGCGATAGCTATGAAATGAATACATGTATTGTGAATTAAAATAATGAACTCATGGATCGTGAATCAAGAGTGCAAATCAAACCATAAGATCTAATAAAATATCTAAAATTAATATTTTGGGTGATGGGCATACACATACTATGCAAAATACGACCTATATTGATTCTTGTTCTCTTGATTAATAAGTGTCAACTTAACAAGGTTTGGAATATGTTGCAACTGAGAACAAAATCACATTCCATCATAACCAAGAGCAACTAGTTACGCGGCTAGCATATATCAACAAACTTATTTTTCACGTGTTTATTCTCCTTTTTGGCATCACCGTAGGTGATATTTGTATGTATGTTATTTGAAGTTGTAAGTAACAACATTTGTCAATCGGACTTACAAAATACAACCTGAAAGATTAAACCTAAACTTGAGCTAAAATAGACATATGATTATGGCCATACGACATGTATTTGCATAGAAAGGAAGAGTTTGAACACTATTCATTTTTCACAAATTCAATTTTATTTTTATTTTACAGTATATGGATATCTTTATAAAGTGTCATATTCTTTAAATGACATTTTCATTTGTTGACACTCAAATTTTTGTTGACATTTTAGGTTTCCCTTTATTTTACAAAGATGTGTAAATTTTATAAAAATATAAAAGCAAAAACAATAGAAAAAAAAATGAAATGAAGTCGTGTGGGCCGGCAGGCCGGCCCACTTAGAAAAGTTTTCAGCCTTCTAAGCCCCCTCCCTCCATTAGTACAACCCATTTCGCCGCATGCTCTTTGCGTGATCCTCCCCGTCCTCCTCCCTCCAGCTCTTCGGATGCGGCTAAATCAGGTCCTCAAATGCGCGAGGCTGAGCTCGAGGCTGAAGAAGCCCGATGAGAAAAAACCGACGCCGTCATGTCTCCAGTCTGGACGCGGGCGTGGACGGGTCTTTGGGGCGGTGATCTCTAGCGCCGAGTCGCTGCTGGGGAAGCGGCCTACGATGGCGGAGGATGCTGTTCGCTTCGAAGAAGATTTGCTGTTTCGGCAACTCCATTTCACTAAGTGAACCGAGTATGCAAAAGCTTTCTCTGCCTCTTTCGTGGACACGATCTGTATTTCGTCTGTTTTAGCCAAGGATGAGTCATGAAATTTGAATGACGAAATCGCGAGGAAGCTTGGATGCAATGCAAATTGCTGAATCAATGGTCTGATCTCGAAGCATATACATCGTTTTTAGATCTAAAATCATGCCAAAGTTGAATCAAAAGTCTGTTCTCGGTACTGCACATCGCCCGTTCGCTAAAATGCCTACAAGAAGATCGATTTTTTTTTTTTTTTAATATGTTGGAGCTCGAGATTGATTCGTATTCGTGTTCATATTCGTTGAATCCTGTTTACTTATTCGTCCTTTCCTTTTTTTTTTTTTTTTTAATGTGATTTGGTGGAAAAATCTTGCTCAAGTCAGTCGCATACGAATTTGACGTGCCAGAATACCCCATCGGAGCTACCTATGGAAACTGAGAACCTAGTTTTATGGGTGACCTATTCAATGAAGATTAAGATCTTATCTCTCAATAGTACTCAAATCTTCTTCATACAAATTCGTCTAACGGATTGACTGGAGAATGATCCTTTGAATACTCTCCAATGATTAGTTTGGAAGTAGAAGAGTATAAAACAAGACCAAAGTGCTGAAGAAAATAGAGGTATAGAGTGAAAAATTCCAAAGTCTAAGTGGATTTTGATCCTGTGTATTTATCTTTCTTAAACTATAAATTGTAATCTTAGAGAAACACTAAAAGTGTAATTGAGTGAGATAATGAGACCTATCATGTACTTGAGTATTATCATCTATAGTTGTAACCTTTGATTGATTATCAAATGGAATCTAGCCAGTAGGTTGTTAGTGTGGAAAAGTAGACATAGGTTTCATTTAAGTTAAACAACTATAAAATTCATATGTAATTTTCTCTATTTCTTTACTCTTGTTTATCACTTATGGTAGACATTTGCACACCGGTGGTCATCCCGTTATCACCGTCAAAGTTTAGACTTTAGTTTCACTTTATTATCAAGTTACTCATCTCAACAGTTAATAAACACACAAATTTGTTAAGAGTTTTAAAATTCGCTTATTAACTCTCCTCTAGGTGACATTGCCAGCCTCTAACAATATATACTATGATAACCTAGGTATGATATATTTGGCGTACAATTCAATTTATTATGAGTGAATGAAACACATCAATATCAAGTACTATTTCATCCAAGATGACCTAGCGAAAGGTAACGTTGTTTAGAAGAAGATCGCTACAATGGAGAATCTGGCAAATATGATGAACAAACCTGTTTGTAGAGAGTGAGCACCTGTCGGGGCGTTGGGAGAGTAGTATGAATGATGATCATTATAACTTGATTTCAAATATTGAGTCAAGGTAGAAAATTATTAAATTATGTCTCGAATTTGAACTCATGTATACTTTTCCATTTAGAAGAAGAAATCCTCTGTCATTGCAAGACCAAAAAACAAGGGTTCACATATTCTATTATATATTTGGTGGTGGCGTTCTCCGTAATCATCACCAAAGAAAGACTCTTGCTTCCATATTACTGCACGATATCAGAAGGACTTTCTCGTCCTTATGTGCTGACGAAAAGGGTTTGCTATGGAGAGGAATAAAAAGACATGGGGTTTCTTCTTGACAGTAACCACACAATAGACTTCTTAGAAGGACGCACGAGAAGGATGGACACGATGACACTGTGACACTCACTCTTGAGTTCTATACACAATGATTTTGTGCTTTGGATTTACATCTAAATTGAGTTATTTATTTATAAATACTTTAAGTTCGTGTTTAAATCTATATGTGAGAAACATTTTGAGCGTATGAAAGATTGTAAACTCTGAAACTTGGATTATAGTAAATTATTTGCTGCTAACTTTCTCAGTGGATGTAGATGTCGATACTTGAATCAAATCATATAAATATCTGATATCCTTATTATTCATCGTTTATTTCTTTTATTCTATCGCATTGCCTAATTTGCAACATCTTGTCGTTTTCGCATTAATATTTACAACAATATATTATAATACATCAAGGCAGCACCTCATAACTAATTAATTAGAAAAAATTGCTAGACTATGAAGCACTGATTTTGCACGCCATGCATGAGAAACATCGAGCCCATTGAAAGTTACTAGGCCTTTTTTGCCCCCAAAATGTTAGGCTTAATAAATCTGGTTTATAAAACCGGTTTTCAAAAGTATTATGCCAAATTATTATCAATTCTCGAATATAATTCACTTGTGTAACGAGACCAATGCCTGTTACAGTTGTACATCATTTTCCAGTGAATGAGCCCTTTCGCGAACCATTTATGTTGTAATTGGCAATATATTGCAAGATAAAACATTTTCCTATTTCAGTCACTTTAGTGTGCACCTTTGGGGATGATGAGTAAGTGGTACAAAACTATGAGACTCAATGTTAGTCATTTAGTATCAAGACAAGCATGCTTGACTTACTTTTCCAAGTCTTCATCACTCAATTCAAATCAACCATTTTCCACCGATTTGCTTGACATGTCAATTTCAATGAAGACTTGGAAAAGTAAGTCAAGCATGCCTGTCTTGATACCTCATGTCAATTTCAATGAAGACTAGGAAAAGTAAGTCAATGTATAGCTGTAACAGGCATTGGTCTCGTTATACGAGTGAGTTATATCTGAGAATCGGTAATAGTTTGCCATATTGCTTTTGAAAACCAGCTTTATAAACCAGATTTATCAAGCCTAACATTTGGGGGAGGAAAGGTCTATCAGTTTTCAAAGGGATTGTCAGTTTTCAAAGGGATTGATTTTTCATGCATGGGATGTATAATCAGTGCTTCATAGTATGGCAATTTTTTTTCTAATTAATTAGTTATGAAGTGCCTCCTCAACATATAAACATATTAACGTGGGAACAAAAGGATCTTACAAATAAGTTAATGCGATAGAACTAGAGAAATAAACGAGAAACAATAATGACAATAGAGATTTTCATAATTCAATCTGAGTATTAGGACCTATATCCATGAGAAGAGCTAACAACAAACAATTCATTATAATCGAAGATGTAGAGTTTATAATCTTTCATACACTCGAGTGTTTTTTATACCTAAATTTAAGCTCAATGGTTAGTGGAGTAGCTATGTTTTTATTATGGAGTTTCTTTTTTTTTTTTAAGACAAATTACATAAGTATCATTTAAAATTGAAAACTTAAAATTTCCCAAAAATATAATATAATATATTATATTATAATATATTATAATATAAATGGGCCAGTAATGGACTATCTATTTAAGCCTAACATCTATATTTGTTCATCCATATAAAATTGAAACTTGATCATGGACTATTTTATGTGAGCCATTGTGGACTATTTTCTTCTTGCAAAAAAGATTGATCGGTATTCGATTTGTTCAATCTAATCCCTAAAATACGGCAATTAAAAAATCTATTGAAGGTCGAAGGTCAAATGTGTGGCTCAGTCACTAACGGCGTTTTTAAGCGAATGACCAAAGCCTAATATTGACAAAGTCTCCTAAACCCTTCGGACCAAAAAATTAAAAAAAAGAAAAAGAAAAAAAAAGGGGGTCCGGTAGACCTAACCTTTGTTAATTGTTGTTCTAGTACAATTTGAACTAGTGTTTTTCTTTGCATCACATGGTATTACTATAACAAAGCAATTAATATGTTTAACACAAGACATAATCAATGACCCCATCTGCTATTAGATCAGTGCTTGACTTATTAAAACTAATTTACTAAATTGGTATATACGTGATGCTTCATATCGATGGTTCTTTACACAAGTGAGTTATATTAAAGCATCAATAATAGCTTGACACATCGCTCTAGTAAAACCAATTTTATAAAAACAGGCTTTTTTTTTTTTTTTTTTTTTTTTTTTTTGTAATTAGAGACTATCCTCTAGGGCACATGTTTAATGACCAATGAAGGAAGTTGAATCATTGAAAATTACCCAAAAAAATCCAAATTTTATTGTGTGGGTGTCAATTCAATCATAAATTTTTCATTTTGACTCTTGTAATCCTAATTTTTTTGACAATTTTTTAATATAATTCATTCGGCTAATTGAGACAGACAATTGATAATGAAGCCAATTATTTTATGTGATAAGGTTGGCAATGTGAGACGTATGGCTTCTCAAAATGACTTAAAAGAAATTCAACAAGCTGTTTGATTTTTTAATTTTACTGTTAATGGTCTCAATCTTCACTCTTTTTTTAAAAACTTCTATTGTTTTGACTTTTTTTATTCATTTTCCTGACTGTTCATCTCCTTCGGCCATGAGAGACCCTGAAACTCATCGGGCATGGCTTATCGAGTATGATGGTCGGTTTTCGGCTAGTTGGGTTTGGACGACCTGCGAAAGGAGATGATAGTGCCACCTTTTCTTTCGTTAGGCCTGTGGGTAGTCGGCTTCATTATGGCTTCTTCGAAGTCCATTTTTGGAAACCGTTTCTTGTCACTGAGGAGTGAGGAAGTGGGAAGGGGTCATCTCTCTCTTCAGCTTCACTAACGTATCCGAATCACGACGATTAAATTTAAGGAGTAGCAGTGAAGCTGCAATGATTCGAGGGTTGGGAGAAAAATCGGATTGTTTTGCAGATTGTTGCGATCATGTTACCAAACACCGAAACGGAGAAGAAGACCTGAGTGTTGATGGAGAGAGGGAGAGATGGTGCTGGTGAGAGGAGGCGATTTGATGATGTGAGACGATTGAGATTTCATTACTTTGCTTGCAGAAAAAAAATGGAACCAATTAGAGAGGAAATACAGAGGTTGCGGAGATGGGCGAGGGCGGCCACATAAGAAGAAGATGAACAGTGATGTCTTCTTGGCAATGAAGTGGAAGTAGATGAGACATAAGGAAGGGGATCAATAATGGTGTGGAAAAGAAAAGAAAAAGCGAAAGGAAAAGGAGAAATTAAAGAAAAAAAGGTCAGATAATTATAAAAAATTGCTAACCATTGGGGTTCGCCCCAGTGGCCACCCTTCCAACTTGGAAAGGAGAGGTGAGGAGTTCACATCCCCACATTCTCAAGGAGGATTGGGGTGGGGACGATTTCATTTCAGGAGTGGGTTTTCGACTCCCATGCCCTGCAAGGAGGCAGGGCAAAAGTCTGAGAGTGAGTGTTAGAGTATGATTAGTGTGAAAAAAAAGCGAAAAGAAAAGGAGAAATTAAAGAAATAAAGGTCAAATAATTATAAAAATTGCTAAATCACCTCATTTCAGTTCATTTATTATCCACCTGAATAACGGAGCAAATGAAGAGATAATGAGGGAAGAGAGAAAGTAACTGACTGACTATTATCGCACTTTGGATTCTTAAAAATAAGCAAGATTAAACTCTTATTTAAGCAATTGCTTAGCTTTCAATATATACCAAAGCAAAATCAAATGTACCATTTTCCACTTAATTTTACAACTACATATGATATATGATATTAGAGGATCGTTGCACATAATTTTGCCACATATAAACGCGTAGAAGGATTTCTCCTTTCTCTTCCTATTTTCATTTTGGCCAACTATCTCCTTATTTATTTACTTGTTAATTTATTTTACCTTCTTTCCAGCCACCACTGCACGACAAGGTACAAAGAAGAGAAGCCCACTTAATGAGCTCCACACGCCTGCTTCCAAAAAGCCCTAAACTTTCTTTTCGGCCATGAACCTGGGCCTCGAGCACATAATTATGAGGCCCAATTCTTAATTAGATGATCATAGATTTGGCCGCCTAATTGGTATAGTGCATTAATTAGTAGAGTGCATTATTTTTCATGCACCTACATCGTAAGTGCATTGCATATACTTTTCCCCCTCCAATCGCGCAAGGGGAAAAAGGAGATTTATGTGTGAGGTGCTGACGTGGCGATAAGCCGTGCTTATCTGAAGGAGGGGGAAAAGTATATGCAATGCAGTTGCGATGTAGGTGCATGAACTTGGTGGTCGCACGAGTTGAATACCTATGGAAAGAGAGAAAAAAAAAAAAAAATCTGAAAAGATGGGCATGAAATGAGTGGAGTGGAGCGACTAGTCGTGCCGTCGTGGAAGCGTGCGTTGGACTCTGTCAATATCCTTCACATTGAACCGCTCCACAGCAAGTCCTCTGAAAAAGAAAAGTCATTGGAAAACGCCACGGACTCCATA
This sequence comes from Eucalyptus paniculata subsp. matutina, assembly GCA_017140255.1. NCBI lineage: Eukaryota > Viridiplantae > Streptophyta > Magnoliopsida > Myrtales > Myrtaceae > Eucalyptus > Eucalyptus paniculata. The sequence goes on from CM029438.1 coordinate 14,524,886, forward strand.
AACCTGTGCTCAGTCCCAGATTACCAGAGCAGTGTAGAAACCTCAAAGAGAATGGCACTTCACAGCTCGGCAGATATCAAAAGTTTCAAGATGGGAGAGCTTCGATCGCTCCTAATCTTGGTTTTCTCTTTGGCCGTCGCCTACACTGCTTCGGCATCGTCTCAGGGCATCGATTTCAGCTTTCAGACTTTCAACGATAGTGTCCTTGTACGCCAAGGCAGTGCGACGTATGATTCGACCAGCTTCATCCAAATTTCGGAGACCACTCGAGGCAAGGTCCCCTCTCCGAACGTAGGGTGGGCCACATACTATGAGCCGATGCGCCTTTGGGACAAGTCCATCGGGAATGTGGCGAATTTCACCACCCAATTCACCTTCGTCATCAATTCGCTGCACAACTCGTCATTCGCTGATGGAATGACCTTTTTTCTAGTCCCCGAAGGATCAAAACTCTCGCCCTACTTAGGAGGAGGTTTCCTGGCCATTTTCTTTCAATCCCGCGACCCTTCAGACTCTCCTGCTAAGTTTGTAGCCGTCGAGTTCGACACTCATAACAACGGCATGCCGATGGACCCCTTTTGTTCAGGAGGAGCTCCACACATCGGTATAGACTTGAATAATCTCACTTCCGCTGTCTATCGCTGTGGCACTTGGTTAAGCAATAATATCATGAGCGGTAGGCCAATGAAAGCTACGATTACGTACGATTCTAGCTCGCAAAACTTGAGCGTTCTCGTGATGGACGCCGATCCCACAGGTAACAACACATATTCCCTTGCCATCTATCACATAGTCAACTTGACTGAGTATTTGCCGGAGCGGGTAACTTTTGGTTTCTCTGCTGCGACGGGCGACATTTACGAGTTGCACACTATTCAAGCGTGGGAATTCAGATCTACTGTGCAAGTGGCTGAAAGAAATATTTCGATTCCTACAAATGGTACAAAGAGTCCGATTCCTGCGAACAATTATGCTAAAAAGAGCATGTTATGGCTATGGTCCATTTTAGGGTCTGGTTCTTTCATTCTTCTCATTCTTGTTTTAGCCTGTATTTGGTTTCTTCACCGTTCTAAGAGCAAGAGAGCTGACACGAGTGGAGAAGAAGATGATCCAGCTATCGATGAAGCATTTGAGCAAGTGTCGGGTCCCAAGAAATTCACCTACACGGACTTGGTTGCGGCAACCGATAGTTTTGCAATCAAACGGTTGCTTGGGGAAGGGGGCTTTGGGAGAGTGTACCAAGGTTACTTGACTAGAGTGAATGCTAATGTCGCAATAAAGAAAATTAACCCAAGGTCAGGACAAGGGATAAAGGAGTATGCAACCGAAGTGAAGACCATAAGTCGGCTCCAACACAGAAAACTTAGTCCAACTCATTGGGTGGTGTCACAAGAAAAAAGAACTCCTCCTTATCTATGAGCTCATGTCTAATGGTAGCCTTGATTCTCATCTATTCAAAGAACGAACCTTCTTGCCATGGGAGAAGCGGTACATAATAGCACAAGGCATAGCCTCAGCGTTGCTTTACCTCCATGAAGAATGGGAACAATGTGTCTTGCATCGGGATATAAAGTCTAGCAATATCATGCTTGATGCCGATTTCAATGCTAAATTAGGGGACTTTGGTTTGGCTAGGTTAGTGGACCATGCCAAAGGGTTACAAACAACAGTGTTGGCTGGGACCATGGGCTATATGGCTCCGGAATGCGTTCACACGGGCAGGGCAAGTAAGGAATCGGATGTCTATAGCTTTGGAGTTGTCTTATTAGAAATAGCTTGTGGAAGAAAAGTCATTGAGCCAAGGGCCAAGGAAGGCCAAGTTCAACTAGTGGACTGGGTTTGGGAGCTGTATGGGATCGGAAAGCTACTTGATGCGGCGGATTCAAAACTTGATACCGATTTTGATGGAAAGCAACTGGAGTGCTTGATGGTTGTAGGCCTATGGTGTGCTCATCCGGACCATACTGCCCGTCCTTCCATAAGAGAAGCATTGAGCGTCCTCACCTTTAACACTTTGCCGCCTATTCTCCCATCGAAGTTGCCAGTCCCTACATATTCAGCGCCTCTGTCCACATTCTCTATAACATCAATTTCTTCATCCCAGGCCACCTCGACTAGTAGTACCTTAGTGTCCACATTTACTACCCCTTCTATACAATCCCCTCATTTAGCTTCCGCTGCATTGCTCTCAAATGCTGGATGAATTCCTACTTCTGGTTGTAATTGTAGTTTGAAAATTGACGTCGGATATTACTTATTTCTTATAAGTTACTTTATGTGTACATCAGTATCGACTCTTCATGTTTAAACTTCCATTTGATGTCCAAGAATAAGTAAGAACTATGAGACTCAATGTTAGTCATATGGACAAGGAATTGAAGTATTCAAAAAAAAAAAAAGATATTGTATGCGGAGATTCCATGATAAAATATTACTAATTTATGGTGTTGCGACATACTCTTTCCATCTGAAGGGGAAAATATAATAGGTTTATAGGTATTATCTAAATAGCGGGTTTACAACACTTGATTAAGTACGGGCTTTCCCAAGCCTTGCCCCAACGTGATGTTGGTGCATTCGATATTATGAGGATTTTCAAATGAGAAGTCACTCCTAACTTATTATGGTCAGTTAAAAACTAAATGAGACACTTTCTACTTAATTAAATAATCTAAGGTTGGAGACTTGATTATACTAATTGATTATCTAGTGTTCTCTCGGTACATAATCTTATTTAATTACCAAAATGTTCAGGCAACCTTCTTGCTAATTATAAGTCTTAAGTCCTAAGATTCTATCCCTAACTATGTCAAAGGAAAACAACAATTAACATATTGGAAGTGTGCAATCAAGTGACAATTGAAAAAAAAAAAAAAAAAAAGTGCAAATAGTGACCTAACATTTGTCTCTAAGAACATTCAAATCCTACAGTAAAGTCTTTAGAGCTTATTTAATTTTGAACATAATATTTTACCAAAGATTTCACAGCTCTTTTCATAAAAACATGCATAAAAAACCTAAAGTATGCGAACCAATTGAAAACCAATTCAAAACTAGAATTGATACTAAGATCTAGAAAAACTACCCAAAATCTAAATTCTAAACCTTTTCCTAAATTTTAGAAAAAAAAATCAGAAATTTTAAAATTTTTCCCTTGTTTAATTTTTGAATATTATTTTCTTAAAAATATATTTTAAATTTTAAAAAATATATATGCTTATATTTTTAAAGAAATGAATTTTTAAACTAAAAATAGGGACCCGGATCCACAGACCCGGATCGCCAAGCCCACAACCAGACTCAGTCCGGTCCCCGAAATCTAGCCCATCCCAGAAAGAAATAAAAAATGGCCTGGCCCAAGAAAGTAAAATAAGCCCACTATGTGCCTAGTTTAACACTAACTGAGCCGGTTCCTAAAGCCCTAAAAACCTAAAACCCAGGATTGGAATTACACCGGCCCAGCTGTCAAGGGACCAAAGGCATCCGGTCGGGCTCCTTTTGCCCGACCAGGATGACCCAGTCCACGGTGCCCCGACCGTGACGGACCCGAGTCTTCAATTGGCCGCGAACGAGCGGCGCGGTCGCCGCCGGCCCCAAACTCCGACGACCCAACTACACGACTCGGACTCAGAACCGTGACAGACCCGACCCCTCCCCATTTGTTGAAATCGGCACCGCCGCACCTACGCGGCCGCGAATGAACGGCGCCTGCCAAGCCAACTCCCGGCCCCCTACGAACGTCGCCCCGTCATGTACCTGCCACGGGGCGAACAAAGGAAAAAATGGAGCAACGACCAGCGTTCCAGGGCAAACCAAAATCAGAGAAAGAGTTCACGGATCTAACCGAGGCATTTTCACAAACAGGTGACGCGCGTTACCGAATCTCAAGGTTTCTGGCACGACCGGAAGCCGAACCAAGGCCGGGACTCTTGTCAAGCAACCAACAAAACAGGCAGAGGCCACGCGGCCGACCGTCGGGGCCGGAGTTCGCGTGAGCCGGACGGCCGCGAGCTCTGGCCCGTAGTGTCCGAAACAGAGCAAAGCGAGACGCCGAATGGGAAAAAAAAAAAAAACAGTGGGGTCGGTCGGTGGTAATCCCTAGCCGGCTCGGCGGTGGCGAACGGGAGAGACCTCGATAGATCAGACTACGCGCGGTCGCCTCGCGAGCCTCCAAGCCGGAATCCTCGGGAAATCGGCCCCCAAATCAAAGGGGAACAAAAAAAAGAAGACTAGACTGATTTAGTGAAGGCCGCCACCTTCGGTGACCGGGGAGACTAGAATAGAAGAGTCCGTCGACTCTTTCTAGAAGATTGCCGAGACCTACCGTGGCTTTGGCGCAGGGAAAGGGGGCACGGCGGCGGGTTGTCGGCCGCTATTCAGGCAAGGTGGGTGGCTTGAACTCTCATTCGCCGCGCTCTCTCTCTCTCTCTCTCTCTCTCTCTCTCTCTCTCTCCAAAATCCTTCCCCCCTTTGGTTCGCTCTTCTGCTCGCGTACCTCTCTCTCTGTTGCTGTGGAGACGCCTGAGCGGAATCCTTCCCCCCTTTGGTTCGCTCTTCTGCTCGCTTACCTCTCTCTCTGTTGCTGTGGAGACGCCTAAGCGGGGTGAGGAAAGAAGAAGGAAGAGATGGGCGCGCGGGCCGCGCCGAGGAAAGGAGAAAATGGGCCGGCCCGCTCGGGAAAAGAAGAGGGAAAAGAAAAGAGGCCGGGCCATGTTTAGATATTGACAATAGCCGGTCGCAACTGGCGTCGATAATTGCGGACGTGGAAACTAAGCTCCGGGAGCGAGACAAAGGGAGGTACATTACTGCAGACTTGAGGATTGGGAAACATACACTTAACATAAAACTTTCGTAGTGATTTTGCATCATCAACGGGTGTGAAGATGGCTTCCAGATAGTTGCAATCCTTTGCCTGTCACGGCTATAAAAAAGAGACCCAACCTTTTGTAATATTGTTCTAGTACAATGAACTCCAGTTTTTTTTTTTTTTTTTTTAATTTGCATAATATTGCTAACAAAAACCAACAATTGCTCGCAATTTTCAAAACCGGCAGTCCTCTTATGTTTAAAGACATGCATGATCAATGATTCCATTTGATATTAGAATAGTGCTAAGCTTCTTAAAAATGGTTTACGAAATCAATACATGAGTGGTGCCCTAGACTATAAATAGCTCTTTATACAAGTGAGCCATATTCGAGAATTAATAATGGCTCGACATATCACTTTTCTGAACCAATTTTATAAATTTGGACTTGATAAGTATATCATTTCAGATAAAAAAAAAATCCTGAACTATGCTCGCTGCAACACATTTACTTTAAACTTGTTTTTTTTTTTTTTTTTTTTGGTGATACAAAAATCCCACACTTATACCTATGTAACACATTTATCCTCTATCAAAGTTTTGTTAAAATCTACCTACATGGACGCCAAAAAGCAAACAGTATTGACATGGTGCTCACATGACTTAAGTAACATAAAAAAAATGTGGTGTTGACTGAAAAATCATTTAATGAAACTTTGACAGATGATAAGTGTGTCAAATGGTACATTTTTGCGGTTTTTAAACATTTTATATCATAAGAAAATATTTAGGGTAAATGTATCATAGTAGGTATAATTTGAGGTTTTTGATGTTGCAAAGAAATTTAGAGTAAATGTGTTATAATTGACATAATTTAAATGTGTCATAATTGACATAATTTGAGATTTTTTTATGGCTTTTTTTTTTTTCTTTTCTACAACCGGGTTCTTTTTTTTCTTTTTCTTTTTTCCCAAGTCTAAAGTCTAGTTATCGGGGATCCTCGTGAGGCCAATCTCATTTTCGTGTACATTGAACTATTCCGAAATTGATCACAAGTTGCTCAAGGGCTAAAAGCCTAGGTCGTTGGGACCTCACTACGTACACATTTATGAGCATGTAATAATGTCATAGCACCAAAAAGCTGTGCTGAGTCCCTGAATTCAAGCGATCTTGAAACCTCGGGGAGGAGAACTTCACAGCTCAGCAGATATCATGTGTTTCAAGACCATAGAGCTTCAATCACTCTTGGTCTTGGTTCTCTCTCTAACCATTGCCTTCACTGCTTCAGCGTCGTCTCAGGCATCGACTTCAGCTTCTGAACTTTCAATGATAGTATCATAAAACGCCAAGGCAATGCGAGGTATGATTCGAGTGGCTTCATCCAAATTACAGAGGCCAATCGAGACAAGAACCTCAATTCAAGCAAGGGTGGACCTTGTACCACAAGTCAATGCGCTTAAGGATAAGGCGACTGGGTATGTGGCGGATTTCACTACCAAATTCACCCTTGTCATCCATTCGCACGAAAAATTCGACTTTCACTGATGGAATGACTTTCTTTCTAGTCACTGTAGGGTCACAACTCCTAGCCAACTCATTCTTCTACTTGGTTTGTAGCCATTGAGTTTGGCACTTTTTACAACTACAACGACAACAATATTGTCGTCGTGGACTCGAATTGTCCACAAATTGCGCATGTTGGCATAGACTTGAATAATCTCAATTTCTCAATCTATAGCTGCGTTGATTAGTTCAAGATTACATCATGAGTGGATGGCAGGTCAATGCTACAATAATGTACAATTCTAGCACGCAGAACTTGAGCATTCTCATGATGGACGCCGATGCCATGGGTATTGACATAAATTCCTCTGCCATCTATCTAGTAGTCGACCTGAGAGAGTAGTTGCCGGAACAGGTGACCGTGGGTTCCTTGGCTGCCACGGGTAGAGATTTTGACTTGCACATTCTTAAGGCATGGTAATTCAGCTCTCACGTGGAAATGGCTCGAAAAATGAGCATGTATTGGCCACGGTGCATCTTAGGCTCAGGTTCTTTCATTTTTCTCATTCTTGTTCTAGCCTTTATTTGGTTTTATCACCGTTCTAAGAGAAGAAGATGAGTAAAGAAGAAGATGATCCAGATATTGAGGAAGAATTCGAGCGAGTGTCGAGGCCCAAGATATTTTCTTAAAAGGACTTGGTTGTGGTGACCGATAATTTAACAATTGAACAGTTGCTTGGGGAAGGGAGAAGTGGTACACAATCGAACAGTTACTTGACTAACGTGAATGCTAATGTCGCAATGAAGAAAATTAGCCCGGGATCAAGACAAGGGATAAAGAAGTATACCACCAAAGTGAAGACAATAAGTCGGCTCCAGCACAAAAACTTAGTCCAACTCATCGGGTGGTGTCATGAGAAAAAAGAACTACTCCTTATATATGAATTCATGTCTAATGATAGCCTTCTTTCTCATCTATTTAAAGAACGAACTTTCTGCCGTGAGAGAAGTGGTACATAATCGTGCAAGGCATAGCTTTAGTGTTGCTTTGCCTCCATGAAGAATGGGAACAATGTGTCTTGCACCAGGATGTAAAGTCTAGTAATATCATGCTCGCTATTGATATCAATGCTAAATTAGGGGACTTTGGTTTGGCTAGGCTAGTTGACAATGCCAAAGGGTTACAAATGATAGTGTTGGCCAAGACCATGGGCTATATGGCTTTTGAATGTGTTATACAGGTAGAGCAAGTAAGGAATCAAATATCTATAACTTTGAAGTTGTCGTATTAGAAATAGCTTGTGAAATTGATTCTATCATAAATAATCATACTTGGGAATTGATTGTTATTCCATTTGGAAATAAACCAATTGAATGTACATGGACATTAAAAAAGAAATGTAAAGCTGATGGTTCCATTTATAAAGCATGATTTGTTGCCAAAAGGGTTTAGACAAAGTGAGGGTTTAGAGTACTTTGATACTTATTGACTTGTAACAAGAATAACATTAGTTAAGATATTGATAGCTATAACTTTGCTATACAATTTGCGCATACATTACACGGATGTGAAAATAGTTTTCAAGAATGGTGATTTCGACGAGGAGATTTATATGGAACAACTTGAAGGACTCAAGGTCAAAGGACAAATGCATTAAGTGTGTAAACTTGTCAAATCATTATACGGACTTAAACAAGCTTCTAAATAATGGCATGGGAAGTATGATTGTATGATGATCCAAAATGGATATAGAATCAATGAGTGTGATAAATGTATATTTATTAAATCCACAATAGTTGGATGTATAATTATTTGTTTATATAATGATGACTTGCCGATTCTTAGAGATAATGCTGAAGTTATCAAAATCACCAAAGATGTTCTCAAGAAGAACTTTGAGATGAAAGACTTAGATGTCATAGATGTTATACTCCGCATCAAAATTTTCAAGAATTCTTGATGATCTAAGCCTAACACAATCTCATTACATTGAAAATGTAATTGAAAGGTTTAAAGGGTTTAGTGTTAAAGATACAAATAATCATTTTCTTCCATACCTAATTTTAAACAAAAATACTAGAAATAATATTAGGCAGCTGGAGTAATCTCAGGTAATCGGTAGCATCATGTACATCATGTATTGCACTAGGTTTTACATTGCGTATGTGACATCATCAAAATTCAACCCTATTTAAAAGATGATAAGGGGTTTGCTTCTATCAATGCACAATTAATAAATTAGACTTTAAGTTGGTTCGTGAATCATTTAAGAGTGTTAAACCTATTAGGAAAGACATTTTAGGATTTCGATGTACACGACTAGAGAACTCAACCATGGATTGACGATTCAGCCATAATGATCGATGAAAGACAATCTTAAGTTGTTTCAGACCAATTCAGGAATGATTATTGATTGATTCCAAATGATTGTGTACGTTGGAGTGAGTAATTGACCCTTCATGATTACATGACAACCAAAGATCATCCATGAATTGAAAAGACTTAAACGTGGATTGATATCGAATCAATCTTGAGTCGAACTCACAAAATTCCTAAAGGATGCCCTTTGGTTTTAATTATGGTAAGTCGCATTTGATAGATTTTAACTATAAATTCTAGCCAGGTTAAGGATATTGGACTTTAGAGGATGAAGTGACCATCATTGGATATTGCTTTATCAAATTCCTTAATTATTAGCAAACCCCGAATTCTTGGATAAGTGAAATTAGGCAAAAAAATTGAAAGCCCAATGGGCTACATGCCTGAGTTAGGCCCAAATTGGATGAGTCAAGCCCAAACCTAAGCCCTCTGTGTGTAAATAGTGTGTGTACTGTTAGACCTTCAGTATTTTCCAATTTTATAGAGCTTTATGTGTTTCGAATCTTGCAAAACCTCATTATGAGAGTTGTTCAGAATATCTTGATCTACAACATACTTTAATTTTAGATTTTTCTGAGGTGAAATGGTTGGTACAAAAGCCTGCTCTTCTACCATGTGAAAACTGCCCAGTACAGTAAAAAATGTGACCTATTTATCTTCTCGATTTTTTATAAATTTTTTCCTTTGGAATCTGAACATACTTTCTTCAACAAAGTTGTAGAGGACATTTATTGCTACAACATACTAGAATTTCAAAGTATTTTTATGAAGATTTAGATATTGAAATAGGTTTTTTTCTGCGGTCATTAGAACTGTTCAACGGACGAGATTTTGGGTTGTATTTGGTGATTTTCTGCTCTTTATATAAAATGAATTAGGCTTAAATTCCTCATCAAAAATGTTATTTAGAATCTTCTCTACAACATATTAGATTTTTATAATTTTTTGAATCCATTTGATAAGGTAATGATATTTATTTCGAAAATTGCACGAAATTGTTCTTCACATTGAGGAAAGAGGGCCACACAACCAAAGAGTGGGCGGCCCAACGGTTGATTGGAGAATGATCCTTTGAATACTATCCAATGGTTAGTTTGAAAGTGGAGAAATGTAAAAAAAGACCAAAGTGCTAAAGAAAATAGAAGTCTAGAGTAAAAAATTCCAATGTCTATGTGAACTTCGATCCTGCGTATTTGTCTTTCTTGAGCTATAAATTGTAATCTCAGAGAAACATTGAAAGTGTGATTGAATGAGATAATGAGACCTATCATATACTTGAGTATTATCTTCTACATTTGTAATCTCTAATTGATTATCAAATGGAATTTAGCTAGTAGGCTATCGGGGTGGAAGACTAGACATAGGCTTCACTAAAGCCGAACTAAAATAAAATTCATGTGCAATTTTATCTATTTCTTTACTCTTGTTTATTGTTTATGGTAGACATATGCACACTTGTTGCCATTATCATGATCAAATTTCAAACTCTGATTTCACTTGATTATGAAGTTACTCATGTCAATAGTTAAAATCCACACAAATTTGTTAAAAGTTTTTAAATCTGCCTTTTCACTCCCCTGTAGGTAACATTGCCAACCTCGAACAATATACGTTATGATAACCAATGTGCGATATATCTAGCATATAATTCGATTTATCATGAGCGAATGAAACATATCAATATCAAGTACCATTTTATCCGAGATGTCTTAGCAAAGGATAACACTGTTCACAACGGAGAACCTAGCAAACATAATGACCAAACATGATGACCAAATCTGTTCGTAGAGAGTGAGCACCTATTGAGACTTCGAGAGAGAAGTATGAATGATGATCATTATAACTTGATTTTAAATATTGAGTCAAGGTTTATAATTATGAAATTATGCCTCAAATTTGAACTCATGTGCACTTTCCCATTTAGAAGAAGAAGAAATCCTCTGCCACTACAAGACCAAAAAACAAGGGCTCCATTATTCTATTATATATATTTACTTATTTTTGGTGGTGAAGTTCTTCGCAATCATCACCAAAGAAGGACTCTTGCTTCCATATTACCACACGATATGAGGAGGACTTTCTTGTCCTTTTGTGCTGATGAAAAGGGTTTACTACGGGGACGAATAAAAAGACACGGGGTTTCTTCTTGACAGTAGCCGCATTGTAGAAGTCATAGAAGGACGAACGAGAAAGACGGACACAATGACATTGTGACACTCACTCTTGAGTTCTATACACAATGATTTTGTGCTTTGGATTTACATCAATTGAGTTGTTTATTTACAAAACTTTGAGTTTAGGCTCAAATCTTGGTGTGAAAAATATTTGAGCATATGAAAGATTGTAAACCTTGATTCTTGAATTATAGTAAATTATTTGCTGGTGACTTTTTCGGTAGATATAAATATCGATATTCAGACCAATCCACATAAATATCCGATATCCTTATTATTCATCGTTTATTTTTTTGATTCTATTGCATTACCTAATTTGCAAGTTCATGTCATTTTCACATTAATATTTACAACAATATATTATTATACATCAAGGCAGCACCTCATAACTAATTAATTAGAAAAATTGCCAGATTGTGAAGGATTGATTTTGCACGGCATGCATGAGAAAAATCAAGCCCATTGAAAATTACTAGACCTCTTCTCCTCCCAAAATGTCAGGCTTGATAAATCTAGTTTATAAAACCGGTTTTCAAAAGTATTATGCCAAACTATTATCGATTCTCAAATATAATTCACTTGTGTAATAAGACCAATGCCTATTACCCCTGGACATCATTTTCCGGCTAATGAGCTGTTTTGCATACCATTTATGTTGTAATTGGCAATAAATTGCAAGATAAAATATTTTTCTATTTCAGTCACTTTAGTGTGCGCCTTTGGGGATGATGAGTAAGTGGTACAGAACTAGGAGACTCAATGTTAGTCATTTAGGTATCAAGACATGCATGCTTGACTTACTTTTCCTAGTCTTCATTGAAATTGACATGTCAAGCAAATCGATGGAAAATGGTTGATTTGATTAGTAAATTGGTGGAAAATGGTTTATTTGAATTGCATAATGAATTTGATTAGTAAATCGGTGGAAAATAGTTGATTTGAATTGAGTGATGAAGACTTGGAAAAGTAAGTCAAGCATGCCTATCTTGATACCTAAATGACTAACATTGAGTCTCATCGTTTTGTACCACTTATTATCCCCAAATGCTAACTAGTGGTTCATGAATACCGACACTCAAATCAAATCATCCATTTTGCACCAATTTGCTTGACATGTCAATTTCAATGAAGACTTGGAAAAGTAAGTCAAGCATGCCTATCTTGATACCCAAATGACTAACATTGAGTTCATTGTTCTGTAACACTTACTTATTATCCCCAGAGGCTAAATAGTGGTTCACGGATATCGACACTCAAATCAAATGAACAATTTTCTGCCGATTTGCTTGACATGTAAATTTCAACAAAGACTTGGAAAAGTAAGTCAAGCATGCCAGTCTTGATACCTAAATGACTAACATTGAGTCTCATCGTTCTGTACCACTTATTATCCCCAAAGGCTAACTAGTGGTTCATGAATATCGACACTCAAATCAAATCATCCATTTTCCACCAATTTGCTTGACATGTCAATTTCAATGAAGACTTGGAAAAGTACGTCAAGCATGCCTGTCTTGATACCCAAATGACTAACACTAGGTCTCATTGTTCTGTACCACTTACTTATTATCCCCAAAGGCTAAATAGTGGTTCACGAATATCGACACTCAAATCAAATGAACAATTTTCTGCTGATTTGCTTGACATGTAAATTTCAACAAAGACTTGGAAAAGTAAGTCAAGCATGCCAGTCTTGATACGTAAATGACTAACACTGAGTCTCATCATTCTGTACCACTTACTCATTATCCCCAAACGTGCATGCTTAAGTGACGGAGATCGGAAAATATTTTATCTAGCAATACATCGCCAATTACAAAATAAATGGATCACGAAAGGGCTCATTTGTTGGAGAACCATGTATAGCGGTAACAAGCATTGGTCTCGTTACTTGAGTGAGTTCTATTCAAGAATCAGTAATAGTTTGGCATATGGATTTTGAAAACTAGTTTTATAAATCAGATTTATCAAGCCTAACATTTCGGGGGGAGAAAAGGTCTAGCAGTTTTCAAAGTGATTGATTTTTTCATGCATGGCATGTATAATCAGTGCTTCACAGTTTTGGCAATTTTTTTTTCTAATTAATTAGTTATGAAGTGCCTCCCCAACATACAATAATATTGTTATAGATATTAATACATAAACGAAAGGATCTTGTAAATAAGTTAATACGATAGAACTAGAGAAATAAACGATAAACAATAAGGACAATAGAGATTTTCATAATTCGATCTGAGTATTAGTACTTACATCAATGAGAAAAACCAGCAACAAACAATCCACTATAATCGAAGAATTAGAATTTACAATCTCTCACGCGTCCGAGTGTTTCCTACACCTAGATTTAAGCTCAATGATCAGTGGAGTGGCTATGTTTATCTTATGGAATTTCATCTTTTTGTGGACAAATTACATAAGTATCATTTAAAATAATTACCCAAAAATGTTATTATATATAATATAATATAATATAATATAATATAATATAATATAATATAATATAATATAAATGGGCTAGTAATGGACTATCCATCTAAGCCTAACATCTATGTAAGTTCATCTATATAAAATCGAAACTTGATCGTGGACTATTTTATGTGAGCCATTGTGGACTATTTTCTTCTTTGCAAAAAAGATTGTCGATATTCAATTTATTCAATCTAATCCCTAGTAATACAGCAATTAAAAATTCTATTGGAGGTTGAAGGTCAAATATATGGCTCAATCACCGACGGTCGATTGTCGTTTTTAACCGAATAACCAAAGCCTAATATTGACAGTCTTCTAAACCGTTAGGACCCAAAAAAGAAAAAAGAAGGGGGTTCGGTAGACCTAACCTTTAGTAATTGTTGTTCTAGTACGATTTGAACTAGTGTTTTTCTTTGCATCATATCGTATTACCATTACAAAGCAATTAATATGTTTAACACAAGATATAATCAATGACCTCGCTTGCTATTAGATCAGTGCTTATTAAAACTAATTTACTAAATTGGTATATATGCTTTGGACCGATAGCTCTTTACACAAGTGAGTTATAATAAAGTATCAATAACAGCGTCACACATCGTTCTTGTAAACCAATTTTATAGAATCCAGCATTTTTATGTAATTAGAGACTATCCTCTTGGGCACATGTTTAATGACTAATGAGGAAGTTGAATCGTTGAAAATTATCCAAAAAACTAAAATTTTATTGTATGGATGCTAATTCAATGATAAATTTTCATTTTTGACCCATGTAGTTCTAATTCTTTTGACAAATTTTCAATATAATTCATTCAGCCAATTGCTAACGAGGCCAACTATTTTACATGATAAGGTTGGCAACACGAGACATGTCAGCCTCTCAAAATGACATCGTTTTAAGAAATTCTATAAGCCGTTTGATTTTACTGTTAATGGTCTCCATCTTTATTCTTTTTTTACAAACTTTTATCGTTTTGATTTTTTTATTTATTTTCCTTACTGTTCATCTCCTTCCGCCATGAGAGACCCTGAAACAGGGCAAAAGAACTCATCGGGCATGGCTTATCGAGTATGATGGTCGGTTTTCGGATAGTCAGGTTTCGGCGACTTGCGAAAGGAGATGATAGTGCCACCTTTTCTTTCGTTGGGCCTGTGGGTGGTCGGCTTCATCATAGCTTCTTCGAACTCCATTTTAGGAGACCGTTTCTTGTCACTGAGGAGTGAGGAAGTGGGAAGGGGTCATCTCTCTCTTCAGCTTCACTAACGCATCCGAATCACGACGATTTAATTGAAGGAGTGTGAGCGAAGCTGCAATGATTCGAGGGTTGGGAGAAGAATCGGACTGTTTTGCAGATTGTTGCGGCGCTGTTACTGAACACTGAAACGGAGAAGAAGACCTGAGTGTCGATGGAGAGAGAGAGAGAGATGGTGATGGTGAGAGGAGGCGATTTGATGGTGTGAGACGATTGAGATTTCATTACTTTCCTTGCGGAAAAAAAGGGAACCAATTAGAGGGGAGATACAGAGGTTGCAGATACGGGCGAAGGCGGCCACGTAAGAAGAAGATGAACAGTCTTCTTGGCAATGAAGTGGAAGTAGATGAGACATGACGAAGATGATCAATAGTGGTGTGGAAAAGAAAAGAAAAAAAGAAAAGAAAAGGAGAAATTAAAGAAAAAAAGGTCAGACAATTATTAAAAAAAAGAATTGCGAAATCACGTCATTTCAATTAATTTATCTACATCATTTCACTTCATTTAGGGCCTATTTGTTTTTACTCTAAATAGTGTTTGACTTTATTTTTTTGTTTGTGGAATAAAAATAAAATAAAAATTCGCTTGATAAATTTTTTGTTCTCAAGAATAAAAATCCTTTTTTTTTTTTTTTTTTTTCGAGAGTAAATTTGGAAGAGAATTAATAAGTAGAAAAAGTTATGTCTTGTTATCTAGAACAATTCTTATAATCAAGTATAATTTTTCTTCTTTTCTCTTTTTGTTTTTTCTTTCCTCCTTCTCTTTTTTTCTTCACTGGCCACTACCGGCCACCGCCACTATGGTCGGCGACCGGTTGGGCAAGGTCTAGCAAGCTCGCTTAGCCGCTACAAGGCTTGGCCTCGTCATATTTGGGCGAGGCCCAACCAACGTGAGGTTGGGCCTTGAGGCCGACCTTGCACCACCTGTGCGAGGATGAGCCTTGCAGTGGCCAGGCAAGGTCCGGCGAGTCCGACGAACTCGCCGGACCTCACCTAGCTAGTCGTCGGCCATTACCTTGGCTGGCCACTAGCCACAAATGAGGAAGAAGAAGAAAAAAAGAAAAGAAAAGAAATATATAACAAAAGTATTAAAAATTTCTTACTAAACATATTTCTATCTCCGGGATAGAAATTTTGGATAGTTATCAAGTGTCTTCAAATACTTAGAAATTGTTCCTGAAAACATAATAAAAAAAATCATTTTTTAGCAAAAATTGTTCTCGAGAATAAAATGGTTACCAAATGATCTCTTACTTAGCTCTTGTGATTGCACACCTTTGCGGTGTGGTAGCATTGCGGTGTGGTAGCAATTTCTTCCTTCACAAGTTCATGGGTGGTTGATTCGCAAATAGATGATGTGATATAATATTTATATTTAAAATAAATCATGTAATTGATTTTATCTACATGATGAAAATATACTAATTCAATGTAAATGACTTAGCAATTGAATTAATATTTATTACTATTAGATTTAGGAAATATTAAGACATAATAAATCTCTATAAAAGTGAAATAATGTGAAAGTGTTTTTTTCTTTGGTTAGTGGAAAGTAGATACGTTTATCTTGTAGAGTCTCATCTTCTTCTTTTTCTTTAACATACCAAAAGTTAACAATTACATAAGTGTTTCACTAAATTAAAAAAAAAAAAAAACCACAAGAAAAGGAAAAAGAAATTGAAAAGACAACGTGATCCCTTTGTCATTCAGGCGTTGTCTAGCCGAAGGTTCCAACCAGTACAGTCATTTCCAACCCTTTGGCGTGGTGGACTAACCAGGCCAAGTCAAAGTCCTCTAATTTCGCATAGAAACCCGAATCAAGCACAATGTTGATAGGATTTTATGTCCTTATGAACAATGCAGCGTTCGCATTCTTCGTCAATACATAGCAATGTCAAGGACATTCATTGTTCGATTCAGTACCTCTTTTCCCCATCTCGAAAAGCTTGATCTATCCTAGAACGGATGAGAGTCTGAGCTACTGGAGATGAACTCTTAGAGATAAGGGAGGAGTTCCCTTTTTCTAGACTTGATAATTAGAAAGAGAACGATCTCCAGCAACCTTTCAGTTTCTTGGATTTTTCCTTTTCTCAAGTATAAGCAAAATGTCAAAAGTTATTTTTTAGATGGAAAACAAAAACAAGTTGCTTTCTTCCCTAAATTTAGGAACTCTCGAAAAGATGGGAACTGAACAGGAACGAGAAGGGTTATTCTTTTATTGGTTTGAAACAAAAAGTCTAAAGTTGAACAAGCTGTAAATCACCTCTTTCAAAAGAGAGACACATGACATTACAAATGCGGCAACATTTGATCATGGTTGTGAATGTTTCAACCATCACGTGCTATGATGCGACGTGGGTTTGAGAAACGGCAGCGATTGAGGATTAACATCGCTTGTGCAAATTTACCGGAGGGGAATCATAGGCAACTGCGGAGCTGTGGAGATTTTGTATTCGCTTAGTTAGTTGAATTTCCTTACTGGGAGAATTTAAAATTACCAGCCTTTGGCATAACTAATCGTAAAAAAATGAAAATTAATATGGTTATGTTTTAGAAATGTAGAATGCAATAGGAAAAATTAAATGTAGGTAATCAACTCTTAATGGACTGCATGAATTAAAGAAATGGGGGAAAATCAGTGTCATACAAGAAAGCAGCAAGGGAAAATGATCGATTGATACTTAATTCGTTCAATCTAATCTCCTAATTAGTTTATTACATGATGTTGTAAACTTTGGTTGGCTCTTTACACAAGTTATATTCAATCATCAATAATAGGTTTGCTCTTGTAAACTGTTTTATAAATCGGATTTTATAAAATTCCAGCATTTTTATGTAATTAGAGATTATCCTTTAGAGCACATGTTTAATGACAAATGGAAGAAGTCTAATGGGATTGGTTTTGTCTGGAAAAAATATTCAAAATGTCTATGACTCCAAACAAAGTTATTTAAAGAAATTTTATAAGCTTTTTTTCTTCTTTTTACCGTCAATGGTCTCAATCTTCGGTTTTTTTTTTTCAAAGCGTTTTACTGTTTTGATTTTTTTTCTTTTATTCTTTTCCTTACTGTTCATCTTCTTCTTATTCTGTCCCCCCCATCACCGCACACTATTGGCAAGGCTTCACCGGGACCTTGGTGATGGCTGGCGACCCTTGCGTAGATCTGGGCTGGCCATGAAAAACCCCGAAACAGGGCATAGGAACTCATCGGGCATGGCTTCTCGACTAGGATAGTCGGTTTTATTCATTGGGTAGTTGGGTTCGGGCGACCCTGCGAACGGAGATGATGGTCCCACCTGTTGAGCTAAGGGCCACCTTTTCTTTCGTTGCGCCTCTGGGTGGTCAGCTTCGTTATGGCTTCTTCGAAATCCATTTTTGGAGACTGTTTCTTGTCACCGAGGAGTGAGGAAGTAAGAAGGGGTCATCTCTCTCTTCGGCTTCACTAACGTACACATTCATCATGATGACTGGAATTGAAGGAGTATTAGTTGTTGGGATTAACGGATCCCCAAAACACCGGATTCGACACTAAATCGAACCACTAAATCAATGCGGAAGCGAAGCCCAAGAAAACGACCCGTATCACCGATCCTAAAGCACACCACAGAGTCGAGCGTACCTTTTAATCCACAGATTAGACACCGACGCCAATGGAGGAAGAAAATCCGGTCCTGTTCGATCCGGGGAGGCAAAATTCCTTCAAGCACTTCACTGTTTGCTTTGAAGAATAACGTAAGAGAGGAAGAGCGTTGAGAGAGAAAAACGTACGTCTTTTCCTTAACAAAACGGTATCTTTTTCTCTCTCTCTCCTCCCTTTTATACCCCATTCTTTCCACGGGCTCTTTTTCCCGTGGGCCGGGCTTTCTGGGCCCAGCTTGGGCGGACAGGGCCTTAAGCCCTTTAATTAAATAAATCTTTCATCTCCCACTCGCACAAGGTGGGCCGAACAGGATTCTCTTTACCTCTCTTCAACATTCATACTGGTGAATAATCCGTGCGACCAGCATACTTTGAGAGCTCGTTGTTATACATCTGTTAAGAATATATAGCAGCTCATAATGGGCATCACACTTCGAGTAGATTTAGTATGCAGTACCCTAGATCGATCGATCACATTTATATCTCCCTTGATCTATTTTAAACATGATATATATATTGTATTCACAATTATAATTATCACAAAGACAGTTATAATTGGTCGACCAGTGAATACAAAACTATAATGTGATTCTCCAAAATCGATCTTCCTCTTTCCTTCAAACTCTCAATTTCAGTCCAGCTTGCTTTTCTAGAAATGCCCCATTAGATCGAATCAACTCATGACCATTGGCAACATCCTAAGATAGCAAACACTAAATAGAAACCTTGAGAATAAGTAAGAGTCATAAGGGGACTAAAAATTGAGGAACTCATTTCCTCAAGAGTCTCACACGTCATAAAAGTTGAGATCAAACTTTTTGCCACTCTTATTGGTCGTCTCATGCATACGTAGTATGAAATACGTATTACGGTATTAACTCCTTTCCCATGGAGCGTATGTCTACACTTTTCAATACCGTACAGATGATAGTTCAGACATACCCAATGTCTAACTTGAGTTCACGTATCTACTCATTCACAAAATTCATCAGAACTCACATCTGGCATCTTAGACAGATAGAGTAAAATATGTGGGGTATTTTACTTTCGGACATCATAAGAATTATGTCCTCATCTTAACACTCAGTTAAGGCGACATACGTGTTTTAAGCTTGAGCTCTCGATTATCACCTAGATAATAAGCTTAAAAACAGTCTCATCTCTATTTATCACACAGTAAACAGAGGCGATTACCCGTGTGAGTGGGCTAATCTAATATCTGTCCGACATACTTCTCAACCTAAAATAATGCACTGAGCATTAAGATGCATAAAGATTATACTAAGGTTCATAGGCATTAATCAATGAAAAACAAAATTTCATAAATGTGAACAACTCAGGGAAATTACAATTCAGTACATCAGACTCTACGCAATCCTAGAGATTTTACATGACCACAAAACACATCTCTAGGTATTGGCTTTGTCATAGGATCTGCTACCATTCTATGCGTAGATATGTACTGCAAGTTCACATCTTTTCGTGCAACCATATCTTTTACAAAGTTATACTTGGTATCTATATGTTTGGTCTTGCCATGATACTTTGGATCTTTGGTATACGCTATAGCTGCTTGGCTATCACAGTTAACCAACAATGGATTTGCAGCTTTCTCAATAACACCTAAATGATCCAAAAATCTCTTAAGCCAAACTGCTTCTTGTACCGCGCGATAACGCCACGAACTCAGCTTCCATCGTGGACAAGGCTATGCACGTTTGCTTCTTACTGCTCCATGATATGGCGCCATTATTCAGTAAGAAAGCAAAACCTGAGGTAGATTTTCTTTCATCTAAATCTCCTCCCCAATCAGCATCTGAATAGTCTTCAAGTCGCAGATCCTTTCCTTGATAATTCAACTTGAAATTAGCAGTTCCCTTCAGATACCTCAGTATTCTCTTCACGGCTTTCCAGTGTGCTGGACCTGGATTGGATTGGTATCTACTCACCATTCCAACTGCAAAGCATATGTCGGGTCTTGTACACATCATAGCATACATCAAACTCCCAACAGCACTAGCATAAGGAACATGTTTCATTTGTTCCTTCTCTTGTGGAGTCCCTGGACACAGTCTATGGCTCAATCCTTCACCTTTTGCAATAGGAGTGTCTATGGGTTTACAGTCTTGCATACGAAATCGTTCAAGAACCTTATTTATATAGGTTTCTTGCGAAAGAGACAACGATCTCTTCGAACGATCTCTCGAAATCTTAACTCCAAGAATGTATGCAGCCTCACCCATATCCTTCATCTCAAAATTAGAAGACAACCATCTCTTGACAGTATTAACCAACTCCATATTGCTTCCGCAATCGTAGATCATCAACATATAATGATATGATCACAAATTGATCCTTGGATCTTTTGATATATACACAATGATCCTCATCAATCATTGTAAAATCATATGCCACTATGGCATTATGAAAACGTATATACCATTGTCTTGATGACTGCTTAAGACCATATATCGACCTCAAAAGTCGACATACCTTTTCTTCTTGGCCTTTCACTATGAAACCATCAGGTTGTTCCATATATATTTCTTCCTTTAATTCTCCATTGAGGAAAGCAGTCTTTACATCCATTTGATGTAACTCAAGATCCAGACTAGCCACTATTGCCAGAATAATGCGAATCGAGGTAAACCTTACTACAGGAGAAAATGTATCTTCATAATCAATTCCTTCCTGTTGATTATACCCTTTCGCCACAAGGCGAGCCTTATGCCTTTCTATCGAGCCATCAGCCTTTCGCTTTATTTTGAGAACCCATTTGTTCCCAATAGCTCGCGTCCTTTTGGAAGATCAACCGGTTCCCGGACTTGGTTTGATTCCATTGACTCCATTTTCTCTTCCATTGCACGAATCCATTTTTCTTTACTAGGGCACTTCGAGCCTCATTGATATTTCTTGGCTCATCCTCATCTTGTGGAGCAACCATAAAAGTTTCCCCTTCAATGTCAAAACGTTGACGGGGAATACTTTGGCGACTTGTTCGCCTTACAGGAGATTGTACACTTTGCACATCATTCCCTATTATGCTCCCACTTGGATGAACTCCACCAATATCATTATCTTGATCCAAAGTCTCAAATAGGGAGTGATCTTCCCCTATTTCGCCCTTCTTAGGAAACTCATCCTCTAAGAATGTGACATCTCGTGATTCATATTCAGTTACACTCCCACTTTCCTGCTCACCAATGAACACATACCCTTTTGAGTGTTCTGAGTATCTTATGAAAATACTCTTCTTTCCTCCTCGGGACCCAATTTCCCAAACTTGTGAGAGGACTCATGTGTGTAGGCAGCACAACCCCATGGCTTAAGAAAACTTAAGTCCGGTTTTCTACCTGTCCATAACTCATATGGAGTGGAAGTAACTGATTTGGAAGGCACCCGGTTAAGTATATAGGCAGCAGTTAACAATGCATCACTCCAAAAGGTGATAGGTAAGTTAGCATGCGCCATCATAGACCTAACCATTTCCAGTAGGGTTCTGTTTCTTTCTCTCGCAACACCATTTTGTTGAGGAGTATACGGAATAGACAACTGTCTTTCTATTCCTTTTTCATCACATAATTTTCTGAACTCATCGAGATAAATATTCTCGACCTCGATCGGATCTCAATGTTTTTATTTTCTTGTCTAATTGATTTTCTACCAGGTTCATAAACCTTTTGAAACAACTTATTGCTTCAGACTTATGAGAAATCAAATAGACATATCCGAATCGAGTATAATCATCAATAAAGGTGATGAAATAAACAGCCCCATGCCTTCCTCTCACATTCATTGGACCACGAGACATCGAATGGATTAAATGCAAAGGAAATTCAGCTCTTTTCCCTTTCCCAAATGGTTTCCGTGTTGTTTTTCCTTCTAGGCAATGCTTACATATGGGCAAATCGACTTTTTCAATGTTACCCAA
This sequence comes from Eucalyptus paniculata subsp. matutina, assembly GCA_017140255.1. Classification (NCBI taxonomy): domain Eukaryota; kingdom Viridiplantae; phylum Streptophyta; class Magnoliopsida; order Myrtales; family Myrtaceae; genus Eucalyptus; species Eucalyptus paniculata. The sequence continues at coordinate 14,547,042 of CM029438.1, forward strand.
CAAGCCCTCTTTGGCTAGTCTATTCATACGTTGTTGGCCAATGTGACCAAGCCTAGCATGCCACACATTCACATCATTATCATAAGTATTAGAAGATGTGATAAGGGAATAACAAACATTTGCATTAATATACTCAATATCCAATACAATAAAACCATCCAGAAAATAGCCACAACCATAGTAATTTGTCTCCAAAAACAAATTCACACCTCTACTACGAAGTTCACATTAAAACCTAATTTAACCAACATCAATACAGACACTAAATTCCGACGAATCTCCGGAGCATACAATACATCATGAAGAAACAAGGTGCGTCCACCACGCATATTCAGTTGGCATGTGCCAATTCCTTTCACTTCAGCTCTGGAGTTGTTTCCCACATAGATCCACTTAGTTCCAGTTGGTACTCATCGGAATTCCACGAAGGATCCTCTATCCTTCGCTACATGGTCCGTCGCTCCTGAATCCACAGTCCACAAAGGATTAGACTCAGTTAGAAACACAGAACTCGACACATAAGTAAAGTTCTGAAAAGTACAAGGGGTGCATACCTTCTTTGGCTCACGACAGTCGCGAGCATAGTGACCCTTCTTGTCACAGTTGTAGCATTTCACCCTTGCTAACTTCTTCATGTGAGGACGCTTTCCTCTATTATGTTGGTTAAACTTGGGTTTCTTCCCTGAAGAACCAGCTTCTTCCTTGCCTTTCCCCTTATCAAACCAACTAGGGCGCTTGCGCTTGGAGCTCGAAGCTCCATTTGAGCTAGAACTAGCATGATAAAGTTCAGCATCCGGCTTAGCCGCCAACAGGCGGTCTTCTTCCAGCTCAAGATGACGCATTGCATCCTCAAAGGTTTTGATGTTTTCATTGTGAGTCAGGTGCACCTTCATATGCTCCCAACTCTGAGGCAAGGAACGAATCACCGCTTGCACTTGCTGCTCATCTGTGAGGACATGGCCAGCGTCTCTCAGCTCAGTTATCATGTTTGACATCTTTCTAAGATGTTGCTTCATGGTCTGACCATGAGGCTTCTTATAGGAGTCAAACCTGATAGTGAGCTGCCTCAGTCTAGTCACCGAAGTGTGACCAAATCTAGCTTCCAATGCCTCCCACATTTCCTTGGCATTGTCAAAACGCCGAAACTCTCGCATGACGTCGTTTTCCATGCTGCTCAGCAACGTGATGCGAGCTAGAGAGTTCATTCTTTTCCACACAGAAAAAGCTTCTTTGTCCTTTTTGTGCTGCTCAGTGGTTCCATCTTCAGGTTCAACCATGGTCATGACAAGAGCTTCAAGTGCTTCTTGCTCTTCCAGCACATACTGGATTTTCATTTGCCAAACTTCATAGTTGTCTCCATTGAGCTTTTCACCTTTGTTCAGCTCAGCAACTGTTGACACCTAATTTTTTGCCCAAATTATTACATATAAATTAATTAATTTAAAAAAAAAAGAAAAAATATTTAAAAAAAAGTTGTGGCCAATGATCTAAATGTGACTAGCCAAGCCCAGGAGGTCAGATTTGAATTAAAATGGCAAGTTGGGGCAAAAATGCAATTTCCAAAAGTTGAGGGACCAATTTGCAAATTTTGCAAAATTTCACCCGAGCCCTTAAATCATCATCTTAGCCCCCAATTAAGTTGAAATTGAACTTGGTTCAAGTCTAATTAATCGAATCGGGCAAAAAGGACCTAATTGCATTGAATTTGGCATTTTCGGGCAAGAAAATGGCCAACTTTGAGGGACTTTCTTGCAAAATTGGATGGAGATAATTGCGAAAAATGGTCAAGATCTTAAACTACTATACATGAGCTTTCTAATTGATCAAAAAACGCAGCCAAATTAGTGGATTAAAGCACTAAAATCAGCAGCCAAAACTCAGTCCACGAGTTTGTCTTAATTCGGAGTTGCTAAGTAAGCAATTTGGTGGCCCCACCATATCCTCCTCAGCTGCCCAACCAGTCCGATCTTTGCACGTGATGGAAGACCATATATAGCAGTGCAAGTGGACGGAAATTGGCCAAGGATAAGCTCCTGACAGCACCGGAAAATCGCAGCAAAACCTGCACACTCAACAGCTGCAGAATTAAAAAATTTGGCTAAGTCAGGAGAGTGGGTGGACTAGCTCAGTTGGCAGGCTTGGTAGGGGGCCAAAAAGCTGACCAAAAATCCCTCAATTCATGGGATAAGATCACTGAAGCAAGGTCTTTCAAGGGATGAGAGAGAGGAGACGAGGGAGAGAGGGAGAGCTCGGAATCGTCCCCCAAAGAGGCCCTCAGAAGCAACTCCAGAAAAGCAAACCCAGAAAGTCCAGATCAACCTCCAGAGAGAAAAGGGAAATTTTCGCAAACTTGCAGCCAAAATTAGCCAAAACCTTAAACTAGAGAGTGAAACTTCACTCAAAGATCTTTCCATCCATAGGTCGCACGCCCAAAATGAAGATCGGGAAGGCCTCCTAAAGCCCCCGAAAAACACCCTCCAGGCGGGCCAGGAAACACTGAAAATTTTTCTAAGTGTTGAGCCCAGTTGGTCACGAGTGAGGAAAAGGCAGTGTTTTTGAGAAAGTTGAGAAACAAATGAGGAAAATATTGACTTCTACCCCAAACTAGAATACATATAGTTTGGCTTGGTGTCAATTATTCCAACAAAAGATGTCTTGAAGTCTAATTTTATAGGTCAACGAAAACTTTCGTTGTCAGTTCTTCTTTTCTGCAGATCTCATTTCCAATTGAAGAAGCCAACTTCCACGTGCTTCCAGAGGACAATTTCTCGGTTTCCTTGGCCAAGAACCACTTGAAAAGGAAACTAGGAAGTAAGGTAAGCATCCTAGATATACGTATTTTCGAGTTTGAGCATGTTTTGATCATGAAAATCAAGAGGGAAACCAGCCCGGAAAACTGATTTCTGAGGTTGAAATTTTTCCAAGTGTTTGAAATATCTTCAAGAGTGTCGCATGTGTGCTTCTTGGAGAGGTCGTTTTGATGTTGTTCGGTGGGTCATTCTCTGTGATGTTTATTGCATTTGAAAGCTCATGTTACCTACTTTCACTTGGATCAAGTAATGTTTCCTTTAGATCTCGTATGCGATGAGTGTTGGGGCTTGAATATGGACATACAACCTGTTTGCTTGACTTTGGTTCAAACCCAGATTTCAAAATCAGCTCAACCCACATATTTGAGGCCGATTCCAGCTCAGTTTTCGTGTGTTTTAAGCTATGATTTCTATCTAATCTTACTCTTTGCATGTGGTAGTTTAACCTTGATGTTTTAGTTCCACATAATATTGCTCATACGTCGAGATTGAAGGCCGCAAACATGGCCCGAGGAAGCTGATTTTGGGTGATTTCAAGCACGCCAAGTGTTCAACGAAATGCGCAAACCAAGTTTCGATCTTGAAACGGTCAATTTGAGCCCGGTTATTGTGATATTCATGTGCTGTGTTGTTCAATGTTAGCATATATCGGTTTAGGAAATTATTATTTTTATTTAAATAAAAAATAAAAAAATCCAAAAAATCCAAAAAATTTCAAAAAAATACAAAGGTGATAGATGTATCAAATTAAGGCAAAAATGGCATTTATGAAATTTTCCTATTTTTAAAACGTCATTTTCCTAATTTAATGCTATTTTGGTATTTTATGATCATTTTTGTAAATAATCCATTTTGCGTAGATTAAAACTATCTAGAGTAATTTCATGCATCTAGAGTAATTTCATGCATATTTAAATTTCCATTTTGCTCATGGGGGTCCTGTCCCGGGCGTCATAACAAGGCCATGTAATATTATTTGCTCGACTTGTATCGGGTTTATATTTTCGCGTTTATTTTCGAGTCATTTCAATTTCTTGGATGTTTACTTACGCGCCGCTTTTCATTATTCGAGTGTAAATTTCTCTTATAAATTATGTTAGGATTAGTCTAGACATTAAAAAAAAACTACAAAAACATTTGCATGGACACTTAGTGGTTTCATAAAGGTTATAATTGGTAATCAAGATTGTGTGACCATTTAGATAAACAACCTTCCAAGTTAGTGGTACCGCAAGGGCGCTAATAGAAACATTAGCGTAAACAAGTCCCCGTTCCTAGAAATCTCTGGTTGCATAGTAATCGAGGCAACACTCCCGTGTCTCGGTTGGTTTCTAGCTGACCCTAATAGGCTAGTGGTGACTCCTAGAAGTACATAGATTGTTAAGAATTAAAATTCAAAATCCAATGTTGCGTGAGGTATGGGCTTGGGAGAGCCCACGCCTAATTTAGGGTCGTTGGTCCGTCTCTTTAGGCAAATACCCCTAAACTTTCTTTCTTTTCCCCGGACGGAAAAAAGGAGGTTGTGACAGCTTGGCGACTCCGCTGGGGACTTGGTTACAAACCTTAGAGGACTTAGGCCGTAATAATTTGGTTGGTTGTTCACTAACATGGTCTTCATTTGATAGCGCGTGTCAAAGTCGCGTGGAAAATAAGGTTAGTCCGCTAACAATGTGTTAAATGTTTTTGTAGGTTTGGGGTAATAAGGGGTGGAGTGTTTGTTAACCCATTTCTTTTGCACGGAGGCGTAAGAATGTATGCCTATATGGATGAAATTGAAGTGTTGTTTGGATATCAATTGTTGCGCATGCCTTCATACTTGCACTACATATTTACACACACAACCCGTGATCTAAAACCCCGATCGCACCAGGAAGCCCATAGGAGGTGCCAAAAGATGGAACCCGTGCGGGGAATGACCCATGGTTATCCACTTTTGGTCCCGCTCATTTTGATTAATGATAAAGAGAACTGTCCGACGTAAGCGCGGAGTGGGGAAAACTCTTTTGATCTAATCAAAATGGGGACCTTAAGCCTTTAGAATTCCACCTTTATGCGTCAAACCTCACAAGTTTACATCCGCATGTCTATGTAATTGAAAAAAAAAAATGTCTCTTCACCCACTGTAAGTATGATTTCTCTATCTACTTGCTCACTTTGGATTGAAATTTTCATTTTGCGAGATTTGCGGAAATCAATGGAATGCCCTTAGCGATATAGGCTTGGCTCTCACTCTTAATAAATAAACATTTCAAATACCTTTGCTCTAACCCCATAATACAAATGTTTTTGTTTTCAATTGTGAACTCAAACTCACATTTTGTATAGAAATTCTTCCAAATCAAGATTACATTTTGGGGCATAGAATTAAAATCAAATTTTCAATAAAATTCTTTCTTGGTCACATTCCGAAATTAAAATTCAAATCACATTTTTTCTATTGATTTCTCAAAATAAAAATCACCTCACCTTTGCATGAGTGAAATTACAAATTAATCTTTTAAAATCAATGCCCCATTTGTGTATGAAACTTTTGGAACAGAGTGGGCATTCAATTGATAGCCGTGGATCGATCTTTTAATGAAATCTCCTCTTACTAATAAAATCTTGATGAAATACCAAATTTTCGTAAGTGGATACCACGAAGAAGGTATCGTCGCCTTGATTTCATTGTAAGAGGCGGCTTTATTGAAAGATCAATTTTTCATCCATGTACTGACATTATCTTCCTTTTGCAGGTCATGCGTGACAACCATTCCTTGAACTCCTCTTGCTTGACCATGCCAAAAGTGGACTTTAAAGCTAGGGACGAGAATTGTGCTTATTATGCTCCTCTACGAAAGAGCTTCTTGTACTTTATCCTTGTCATTATTCCTATTAGGAACCGTGTTTTGCGTTTTGGGTTTTGATTGTGGACCCAATCAAATGCCTCTGTAAATCATACAACTCACATATTTTAATAATGAAGTTAGAGTTCATAAAAGTTATATTCTTTAAAACACTTGAAGTGTTTCAAACGGACCTTCTAGGCTGAGTTTTATGCCTTAGCTTCAAAATGTTTGAAAATGAGTTTCAAGAAGAACTTGCACAATATTTTATCTCTTCATTTAATCGCTTTTGCAGGTTAATCCACAGGATGATGCTTTGAGAGGGTAAGGTTGTAATCGTTCCAATAGAGATTTCTTGAGCAACAACTAACTTAGTCATCCATTTTTTGTTAAACAGGCAAAATGACGGTTTTGTTCAAGATTGACAAAAGCGTGGGATTTTCCCTGACAAAGCAAGTCATGAAATGCACCAATTCATGCTCATTTATGGGCATATTTGGTTGAGCCATGAACTACTTGAATAATTTCGCAGCATATCAACTCAAACATTGTGATTAAGTGTGAAAAGAATCATCAAAGCCTTGAAGATCACAAATCTACTGGTCTAATGAAGTTCCACATGTTGGACGACCTCATATTAATTTGACATTCTTCGTGGAAGAAGAAATTTGTAGACATTCTAAGGCAACAAACTACTTCGTTGGTTGCGAACAAGAAGCATCTGCAATCCCTACACTTCCAACGGTTTCTTGGCATCCAATCATGTATGGAGATGATTATTGGTGGTATCCAAGACAACACTTCAAGATGTAGATGTACACAAACAAGAATCGGTTATCAAATGTTGCCTTCAAATAAAAGGTGGTAATCGTTCAAGTTAAATTCGATTTATTTTATGAATGACTTGTCCTTGCACTTTGTGCAGATTTTAGTGAGGCAAATTACCGGCAAGCAACAAGATTACATGGGGAGGACAACCTGGTCCAGAATCACATGATCTCTAAAAGAAAAGGGTGTGTTCGTTCCAAAAGTCAAAACAACTCATTCATAAACTGACATAGCCACCCATGCTTACAGATTGTGAAATGGGAAATGCATTGATGCAACAAAAAATGGCGAAAAATCACCTAGCCTAAAAGGGGTATGCGGGAAATTGAGTAAAGCATAAAGGGTTCAAATGAAACAGAGATTTATCAATCCAACATGATGAAGCTGCATATGGACAAGTTATCTAACCCAGTGTGACATGCATTTGACCATAAGGACAATGTCTTGCCTTCTTCCACAAAGCTACATTGAGATGCTGAATTGCCTGACTTTGAAAAAGGGTGTATTTCGTTCCTAAACCTAATGTACCCAATAATAGAAATAATACATTGTTTCCATATGTGTAGGAAATTTTAATTGGGGTAGATGGTCACAAAATGGATTGGGGGCATGCAATGCCTGAGTCACCCGACTTCTAAAAGGGGAGAATTTCAAATGAAATACATTTGCCAAGTGAATTACTGTCAATCATGAAAGCAAATCCCTCTCCATAGCCAAGGAAACGAGATGGAACGCAATCATCATATATGCCATAAAAGGGAGTATACCGTTCCTAAAATGAATCACGTCGAGTATGAAAATAACATGTTCGTCCCTTTTTCCTTGCAGTTGATGAATGGGGCAAATCACTTAAAGCAAGAGAGCAATTCGACCCATGAGCAAGATGAAACATAGTCAATTGATTCAGCATGAAAAGGGAGTATCGTTTCTAAACTAGTCCAATTCAATTTTGGAATATAAGTAACATGCCCTATCTCTTGTAGGAAAAGATGCACATTGACCGTTGGAGCAACACCTTATACCAAGAAGGCATGTTAAGGCCCAACCATCTATTTTGATGGAATAAATGGAGTAAAATATTCACAGAGCAATGCCCTCACATGTCGAAACAAGGAGTACCCCTCTCCTTTCATCTTTGATGCCCACTTAGAATGAGCAGATTCGATAACATCTTTGAAAGGAAGATCTTCAAGGAAATGTTAACACCTGAGGAGCAAAGGCACATGAAGAGGAAACACAAGACATTTAAAGTTAGATGTAGGAGAAGGGTAATTCGGTATCGTTTCCAAAATGCTCCTCTCTAACTTCATTATTTGACGTAGTTCCCTTATTTGACAGGAAGCGTCGGTATTCGAGGAACAAACTCGAGAAATTGATTTAAGCATAATCTATATCGACAAAATAAGCATGTGGAGTTAACACATGACAAAGTCACCTAAGTTGGCTTAAAATATGTGTCGTTCTAGAGCTGGTTCAATTAAATAAAAAAGGAAGCGCTCCATAGACACTACCAGCGCTTCGGCCTGGTGGTATGGGAATGAACGAACGGTCCGAGAGGTACGGGGTTCGATCCCCAGAAACGGCAACAAGGTTGCCATGTTAAAAAAAAATAATAAATAAATTAAAAAAAAACTTTTGCATCTCTTATTTTTGCAAAAAGAGGAAAATGCTTGAACTAATGAGACCAAAGACCTGAGATTCTCTTCAAGCCTTAAAACAGTACATTCATTCCGTTGTTTGCCACCAAATGGTGAAACTGACCAAGGGTAATGTTGTATCGTTCCCATTTTTACGATCCCTAAGGATTCATGTACTAACACATTCCCTTTTGTTCTTTGTAGGGTCACCTGACTACTAAGGCACAGGTAAGTACCCTTCTTCTCAAAATCAAATAGAAAACAAATGGAGAATTTCCATCACAAAAAAGAACATCTAGTGTTTTTCTAGAAATGAGCACAAGAAATGGAAATTGAAAAAAAAAAAAAAGTTTTCCACAAAGTTTGCAAAAATCTTCTTTATCTTTAAATTGTCCATCCACTCAATGGATCACTCATTTCGAATCAAAATTCTCTATGGAGGTTAATCCACCCACATGATCTCAACAAAAATTGAAAGGCGATGTTGCTTATGCCAAGCGAGAAACACTTAGGATGAGGAAAGGCAACCCATTTCCAAACATGTCCTTTAAACACTCTGGAATTCGAGTGAAAAAGAAAGCCCGTGTCGTTTGAGGTCAGTGAATTCATTCGCAAGCGGTACATAGATCAAGATGATAAGAGGCATTTCTTTCCTCTATCATACACACTACAGGTGACAATAGTTAGCCCATTTGAGCCTTTTAATGTGAAGAATTTTCTAAAAAATACCTCTGTCAAGAACCACCCCACGATGGGGACAATTATGGAGGTTTGGGTTGACATTATTTGGAGAGGAAAGATGAGAAAAGTTTCTTTACTCTCACTTGCATAAATCTTTTTTGTGGTAACTTCAGGTGAATTCTTATGGAAGCTCGAAGCATCCCAAGGTGAAGAAGAGCATTCTTTTCTCTACCCAAACACCGATACCCTTTGCTTAAACCATATTGAGCCTAACTATTCATTTCTAAAACCCGAGTGGTGATTATCTCCCCACATTGGGGCAAGGCACATGATTTACCAATCCAATTGGTGTTTATATGAGAATATGAAAAGCATCTTGAAAGTCCCAAGAGATCAAAAAGTTTGAAAGAACAAAAGTCAAGTGAAAATTAAGGGGCATGAAAAAGCAATGTGCCTGGTAAAAGCAAGGCCAATGCCCACAAAAAAAAAAAAAGCGAGAGAGAGTGGAAGAAAAACAATTGCGTCAATAGGAATATCTCTGTGAAAGCAAAAATGGGAAAAAAATGCCTGCATTGAAAAGAAAATCATTGCAAATGCAAAAGCCATTATGTTAAGATGATTAGTCAAAGGACTTTCGAGACAATTTGATTTCTAAACATTGAGTGCTTTAAAAAAAAATGGATGATATGGTAATGATGCCATGATAATCACCAACTCCCAAATCCCCCTTTGACAAAAAGTTCTAAGCCTTTTGAGCTAAGCCTTTTGAACCTTTCCCCAAATCAACATTACAACCCACTTCCAAAGTCTCTTCAGATTGGGATGATTCAAAGTGGAAATAAGAACTTCCTAAAGAAGATGCCGCTCGAAGAAGTGAGAGTAAGGTTGTCTTATCTCATCTTAAGGTTTCTTGACTTGTAAACCTGGCGGAGATGTCGATCAGTGATTAATTCATTTCATAGCCAATGATGCTTATCCATTGCTAAAACCATGACCAAACCTGCACTACGGTCCTTCTAAAAGACCTCTTTGATTGGTCAATGTGTACTTATTGCGAATGATTCAAAGCCTTGCACACTGGAAGAGTAAGGTTGAGTGATCAGTTTATTTCCCACATGAACAGATGGGATCAAACAGCCATTTTCTTGAGGATACGCGAGAAGCCCTTTCTGACTAGGGATCCTTGCTTGGCATACTTAACAAACCTTTCTCATAAGTCAGCGTCGTTTCGACAGGGACTTTTCTTCCAAGAGAATTTGACGATTAATGATATCATCTGAGCGTGATGACAGTTTTGTGAATTTGTCAAGCGTTTGATTTGTTTATGTAATCATTGCCTTCTCATTGCCGATGCACTTTTGATATTTGTTTCTAATGACATGTGCTAAAATTGATCTCATATAGTATGCTTTTGCTACTAGAATACTTGTTATAATGAATACTATTTGATGTGCAGTATCAATTTCAGAGTATTCTCGAATGATAGGTTCCTCCTGTGAAACCACACAATTTCAAAGGGTTCATGGATTAGCCTTAAACCATGCATTTTCAAAGGGTTCTTGGTTATCCTTAAACCTTGCAATTTCACACGGTTCATAGGTTAGCCTCATGCAATTTTCAAAAGGTTCTTGGTTATACTTAAACCTTACAATTTCAAAGGGTTCATGGGTTAGCCTTAAATCATGCATTTTCAAAAGGTTCTTGATTATCCTTAAACCTTGCAATTTCACACGGTTCATGGGTTAGCCTTAAACCATGCAATTTTCAAAGGGTTCTTGGTTATCCTTAAACCTTGCAATTTCAAAGGGTTCATGGGTTAACCTTAAACCATGCATTTTCAAAGGGTTCTTGGTTATCCTTAAACCTTGCAATTTCAAAGAGTTTTTAGTTACCCTTAAACCATGCAATTTCAAAGGTTCATGGGTTAGCCTTAAATCATGCATTTTCAAAAGGGTCTTGGTTATCCTTAAACCTCACAATTCTAAAGGTTCATGGGTTAGCCTTAAACCATGCATTTTCAAAAGGTTCTTGGTTATCCTTAAACCTTGCAATTTCAAAGGGTTTATGAGTTATCCTTAAACCATGCGTTTTCAAGAGGTTCTTGGTTATCCTTAAACCATGCAATTTTAAAGGGTTCTTGGATTAGCCTTAAATCACGCGTTTTCAAGAGGTTCTTGGTTATCCTTAAACCATGCAATTCTAAAGGGTTCTTGGATTAGCCTTAAATCATGCACTTTCAAGAGGTTCTTGGTTATCCTTAAACCATACAATTCCAAAAGGTTCATGGGTTAGCCTCAAACCATGCATTTTCAAGACATAATTTCAAAGGGTTCATGGGTTAGCCTTAAACCATGCGTTTTCAAGAGGTTCTTGGTTATCTTTAAACCATGCAATTTCAAAGGGTTCATGGGTCAGCCTTAAACCATGCATTTTCAAGAGATTCTTAGTCATCCGCAAACCATACAATTCACACGGTTAGTGGGATTGCCTTAAAACCACATGGTTAATGGGACTGCCTTAAACCACAAGGTTAGTGAATTTGCCTTAAATCACACGGTTAGTGGACTGCCTTAAACCACAAGGTTAGTGGGATTGCCTTAAACCACATGGTCAGTGAGACTACCTTAAACCACAAGGTTAGTGAATTTGCCTTAACTCACACGGTTAGTGGACTGCCTTAAACCACAAGGTTAGTGGGATTGCCTTAAAACCACATGGTTAGTGGGACTACCTTAAACCACAAGGTTAGTGAATTTGCCTTAAATCACACGGTTAGTGGACTGCCTTAAACCACAAGGTTAGTGGGATTGCCTTAAAACCACATGGTTAGTGGGACTACCTTAAACCACACGGTTAGTGGGTCTGCCTTAAACCACAAGGTTAGTGGGTCTGCCTTAAACCACACGGTTAGTGGCACTGCCTTAAACCACAAGGTTCGTGGGTATATCCTTAAACCACACTTCTCAAATTATTCATAGATAGCCCTAAACCATGCTCTTTACATTAAGCTCATTTGCATTTTCATTTTACTATCGTTAAAAAAAAAAAAAAAAGAATTAGGCGTCACCTTATCTTTGAAAGAAACCTCTTTGAGCTCCCTTTCAAAGAGGCGAAATTGACACCTAATTTTTGCCCAAATTATTACATATAGATTAATTAATTTTTTAAAAAAAAAGAAAAAATATTTAAAAAAAAGTTGTGGCCAATGATCTAAATGTGACTAGCCAAGCCCAGGAGGTCAGATTTGAATTAAAATGGCAAGTTGGGGCAAAAATGCAATTTCCAAAAGTTGAGGGACCAATTTGCAAATTTTGCAAAATTTCACCCGAGCCCTTAAATCATCATCTTAGCCCCCAATTAAGTTGAAATTGAACTTGGTTCAAGTCTAATTAATCGAATCGGGCAAAAAGGACCTAATTGCATTGAATTTGGCATTTTCGGGCAAGAAAATGGCCAACTTTGAGGGACTTTCTTGCAAAATTGGATGGAGATAATTGCGAAAAATGGTCAAGATCTTAAACTACTATACATGAGCTTTCTAATTGATCAAAAAACGCAGCCAAATTAGTGGATTAAAGCACTAAAATCAGCAGCCAAAACTCAGTCCACGAGTTTGTCTTAATTCGGAGTTGCTAAGTAAGCAATTTGGTGGCCCCACCATATCCTCCTCAGCTGCCCAACCAGTCCGATCTTTGCACGTGATGGAAGACCATATATAGCAGTGCAAGTGGACGGAAATTGGCCAAGGATAAGCTCCTGACAGCACCGGAAAATCGCAGCAAAACCTGCACACTCAACAGCTGCAGAATTAAAAAATTTGGCTAAGTCCGGAGAGTGGGTGGACTAGCTCAGTTGGCAGGCTTGGTAGGGGGCCAAAAAGCTGACCAAAAATCCCTCAATTCATGGGATAAGATCACTGAAGCAAGGTCTTTCAAGGGATGAGAGAGAGGAGACGAGGGAGAGAGGGGAGAGCTCGGAATCGTCCCCCAAAGAGGCCCTCAGAAGCAACTCCAGAAAAGCAAACCCAGAAAGTCCAGATCAACCTCCAGAGAGAAAATGGAAATTTTCGCAAACTTGCAGCCAAAATTAGCCAAAACCTTAAACTAGAGAGTGAAACTTCACTCAAAGATCTTTCCATCCATAGGTCGCACGCCCAAAATGAAGATCGGGAAGGCCTCCTAAAGCCCCCGAAAAACACCCTCCAGGCGGGCCAGGAAACACTGAAAATTTTTCTAAGTGTTGAGCCCAGTTGGTCACGAGTGAGGAAAAGGCAGTGTTTTTGAGAAAGTTGAGAAACAAATGAGGAAAATATTGACTTCTACCCCAAACTAGAATACATATAGTTTGGCTTGGTGTCAATTATTCCAACAAAAGATGTCTTGAAGTCTAATTTTATAGGTCAACGAAAACTTTCGTTGTCAGTTCTTCTTTTCTGCAGATCTCATTTCCAATTGAAGAAGCCAACTTCCACGTGCTTCCAGAGGACAATTTCTCGGTTTCCTTGGCCAAGAACCACTTGAAAAGGAAACTAGGAAGTAAGGTAAGCATCCTAGATATACGTATTTTCGAGTTTGAGCATGTTTTGATCATGAAAATCAAGAGGGAAACCAGCCCGGAAAACTGATTTCTGAGGTTGAAATTTTTCCAAGTGTTTGAAATATCTTCAAGAGTGTCGCATGTGTGCTTCTTGGAGAGGTCGTTTTGATGTTGTTCGGTGGGTCATTCTCTGTGATGTTTATTGCATTTGAAAGCTCATGTTACCTACTTTCACTTGGATCAAGTAATGTTTCCTTTAGATCTCGTATGCGATGAGTGTTGGGGCTTGAATATGGGCATACAACCTGTTTGCTTGACTTTGGTTCAAACCCAGATTTCAAAATCAGCTCAACCCACATATTTGAGGCCGATTCCAGCTCAGTTTTCGTGTGTTTTAAGCTATGATTTCTATCTAATCTTACTCTTTGCATGTGGTAGTTTAACCTTGATGTTTTAGTTCCACATAATATTGCTCATACGTCGAGATTGAAGGCCGCAAACATGGCCCGAGGAAGCTGATTTTGGGTGATTTCAAGCACGCCAAGTGTTCAACGAAATGCGCAAACCAAGTTTCGATCTTGAAACGGTCAATTTGAGCCCGGTTATTGTGATATTCATGTGCTGTGTTGTTCAATGTTAGCATATATCGGTTTAGGAAATTATTATTTTTATTTAAATAAAAAATAAAAAAATCCAAAAAATCCAAAAAATTTCAAAAAAATACAAAGGTGATAGATGTATCAAATTAAGGCAAAAATGGCATTTATGAAATTTTCCTATTTTTAAAACGTCATTTTCCTAATTTAATGCTATTTTGGTATTTTATGATCATTTTTGTAAATAATCCATTTTGCGTAGATTAAAACTATCTAGAGTAATTTCATGCATCTAGAGTAATTTCATGCATATTTAAATTTCCATTTTGCTCATGGGGGTCCTGTCCCGGGGCGTCATAACAAGGCCATGTAATATTATTTGCCCGACTTGTATCGGGTTTATATTTTCCGCGTTTATTTTCGAGTCATTTCAATTTCTTGGATGTTTACTTACGCGCCGCTTTTCATTATTTTGAGTGTAAATTTCTCTTATAAATTATGTTAGGATTAGTCTAGACATTAAAAAAAAACTACAAAAACATTTGCATGGACACTTAGTGGTTTCATAAAGGTTATAATTGGTAATCAAGATTGTGTGACCATTTAGATAAACAACCTTCCAAGTTAGTGGTACCGCAAGGGCGCTAATAGAAACATTAGCGTAAACAAGTCCCCGTTCCTAGAAATCTCTGGTTGCATAGTAATCGAGGCAACACTCCCGTGTCTCGGTTGGTTTCTAGCCGACCCTAATAGGCTAGTGGCGACTCCTAGAAGTACATAGATTGTTAAGAATTAAAATTCAAAATCCAATGTTGCGCGAGGTATGGGCTTGGGAGAGCCCACGCCTAATTTAGGGTCGTTGGTCCGTCTCTTTAGGCAAATACCCCTAAACTTTCTTTCTTTTTCCCGGACGGAAAAAAGGAGGTCGTGACAGCAACTATGCTTTTTGTGGCTGAAGCCATTGATCTGAACAAATCAGACAAATATGCACGAATTATTAATGCCTATCATTTATGCATCCCTATTTGCATAGACCCATCATATTAATAAATAATTTCAAGTAAGGCTTCAGAATCAAAAGGTCACTACGTTTCCAATCATCCTCCAAAATCCTAACTTAAAACTATCATTAATATGATTGTCATATGCAAAATCAATCCTATGAAGCTACAAAAACTTCTATAACTACCCATAGCTAATTACCCACAGCAACCAGCAATAACAGAAAGAAACAGATAATTGAATTCCAATAAAACAATAATGCTTTCAATCAATACAACTAACATATCAGTTGTTACATCAATGACAATGGGTAGTAAACAATACATTATATGTCCACAAAGCACACTTAACATACATCGCCCAATACAACTAACACATAGTCAAAGACACGAACGGGAAAGATCCTCTTTTGTTCAATTTCTTGATCTTTTCCCTTGTAACAATACAGTAATATTCATTTACAAAATCTATCACAATTTTCTTATAGGAAGCAGCTCCGTTGACATCCCATATGCGATTCAACACATCTTGCCATTCAGGTGGAAGAGTGCTTATGAAAAATCGCACCATCTCTGACTGTGACATAGGACGACCATTCCATATGACCTGTTGAATTTTCCCGTTGATTTCAAGGACGTGATCAATTAAGTCACCACTCTCCCATCGATGATCGATCATTTCCGGCTATCAACTTAAACGGCCTTTCCTTTTGTTCATCGGTCCACTGTAGCGAATAGGTGTGCGCAACCTCAGGGGAGGCATTGTTCCTGCAACAAATGCAGAACAAATAAGGGATTACATATAATCCACATAGACTTAATTGAAAAAGAAACACATTCTTTTTTTTTTGGGTCAACGATCAAAGTCAACGGTCAACGGTCGGTCAACGGTCAACGGTCAAGTCAACGGTCAACGGTCGTCGCCGGTCAACGGTCGTCGGACCGGTCGGACCGGACAGACCGGTCGGACCGTTCGGGCGGACCGCTCGCACGTGCCGCGCGCGTGCGCGTGCTGACGTCACGCAGACGTCAGCGGCACGTGCCACGCGCGTGCCATCGCCAGCGGGTCGGGTCGGTTCGCGGGTCGGGTTGCCGCCCGGCCAACCGACGTCATCGCTGACGTCATCGATGACGTCACCCCAGCGGTTACTGACCGTTGGGTGACGTCATGCTGACGTCAGCACGCGTCGGTCCGCGGACCGGCGCGTGCCGGTTCGCCGGCCGGCGAGCACGCGCGAGCGCCGGTCGCCGACCGGGCGCGTGTGCCGCACGCGCTCGGGCGTCAGCGCTCCGGGCGCATGCCGCGCCACGCGCAGCGCCTTCCGGCCGCGCGTGTGGGCGCGTGCGGCGTCGCCCGGCGGCGCTCGAGGCATCTCCGGACTCGTCTCGACGTCCTCTTTCTCCCAGTGCTTTCAAAATTTTGTTTTGACATTCGAAAACTCATAAAAAAGGCCGAAGAAGTCTCGGGTGTCGGGATTGCTCGCCCCGATCCGTACAGCCGAAGTTCCTTTTGCGAAAAATCAACCAAAACACATCAAATTGATCGGGAAAACGTGAACTAGGGCTCTGATACCAATGTTGGGATTAACGGATCCCCAAAACACCGGATTCGACACTAAATCGAACCCTTAAATCAATGCGGAAGCGAAGCCCAAGAAAACGACACGTATCACCGATCCTAAAGCACACCACAGAGTCGAGTGTACCTTTTAATCCACAGATTAGACACCGACGCCAATGGAGGAAGAAAATCCGGTCCTGTTCGATCCGGGGAGGCAAAATTCCTTCAAGCACTTCATTGTTTGCTTTGAAGAATAACGTAAGAGAGGAAGAGCGTTGAGAGAGAAAAACGTACGTCTTTTCCTTAACAAAACGGTATCTTTTTCTCTCTCTCTCCTCCCTTTTATACCCCATTCTTTCCACGGGCTCTTTTTCCCGTGGGCCGGGCTTTCTGGGCCCAGCTTGGGCGGACAGGGCCTTAAGCCCTTTAATTAAATAAATCTTTCATTAGTGAAGCTGCACGAGTCGTGGGATGGACGAAGAATCGGATTGTTTTCCAGATTGTTGCGGCAATGTTACTGAACGCTGAAACGCAGAAGAAGACAAGAGTCTAAATGGAGTGGGAGAGATGGTGATGGTGACAGGAGGCGATTTGATGGTGGGAGGCGAGTGGGATTTCATTACTTCGCTTGCGGAAAAATGGAACCAATTAGAAAGGAGAGATTAAAATTGCAGATATGGCCGAGGGCCGCGACCTGCCATTTCCGATGATGGTGCGGGCCACATAAAAAGAAGATGAACAGTGATGTCTTCTTGGCAATGAAGTGGTGTGGAAAAGAAAAGGAGAAATAAAAGAACAAGTTCAGAAAATTTAAAAAGAAAAAAAAATGCTAAACCTGGCCATTTCAGTTCATTTTTTCTACGTCAGTTGTCGGCAATGCCAAGCTGGAGGAATTAATTTCAATCGTGTTCCTTTTTTTTGCTTTTTTTTTTTTTCAAATCAAGAGACTAGTCATATTTTCAAATCAAGAGGTTAGTTATCGTGGAAGCACGTGTGGACTTTGTCAATTTTGTCTAAATAGAACCGTTCCACGGTCGGTAGCAAGTTCTTCGACAAAGAAAAGTGTTTGGAACCTATGACGCACGGACACGTTGCCCGTGTTTCTGTGTCATGTCCTACACGTGTCAGAGTGTGTTGGACATGTTGACATGCTCGGATACAATCGGACATGCGGTCAACTTTTGCTTGACATGCATGTCCAGAAAACAATGGAGGGTGGAAGTGACAGTGAGGCCACGAGCAACGGTGAGCCCGCGATGGCGAGAGACGGCCAGAGAAAGAGCGAAGTGAGGGCCGCCATTGTGATGCTGTGATGGATCCGATGAGGCTGCAGCTACGAGGGAGAAAGGGCCGAAGGCGAGAGGAAGAGGAGAGGAAGGCGGTCGTGCAACAAGCGGCGAGGAAGGGGGTCGTGCGGCGAGCGGTAAGGAAGGGGAAGGATCGAGAGGAGGAGAAGAGAAAGGGTTGTGCAGCGAGTGGCGGTGAGGAAGGAGAAGAGAAAGGGTCGTGCGGCGAGGAGGAGGAGATGAAAAGAGTTAGGGTTTTTGATAAGAAACTCAATAATAATTTTTTTTTTTAAAAAAAAGGGGACTCTGATGATGGGCCATCACGTATTTTGGGGGGAGTGGAGGTGACAGGGACAGCCTATCTATCAGGTGATGGGGAGGGAAAGAAAAAGGTGAGGAGGGAAAGAAAAGTAAATTTGGGGTGGAGGGAAATGGACGATGGAGGGAAAGAAAATGGTGGGGGAGGGAAAGAAAAATAATTTTGGGGTGAGGGAAATAGACGATGGTGGGGAGGTAAAGAAAAATAAATTAGGGCGGGGGGGGGGGGGGGGGAGGGAAAGAAAGGGTGGGGTGGACTTTAGTGGGGATTTTTTTAATCGAAAAAATAAATAAATGAAATTAAAAAATAATTTTGAAATATAAAAATATTAAATTTGAATTAAATTAATTAAAAATAAAAAATATTTATTTAATATACAACATGTCCTAATGTGTCGAAAGTCTCTATTATTTTAGAAATGACGTGTCGATGTATCGTGTCGTGTTGTGTCGTGTCGCTTGTTCGTGCAACTTAGCTTGGAACATGCCACGGACGCCTATATGTGCAGCTAACGACATCAAGGAACCAAAAAGCTGTGTTAACTCCTCAGTCTTTCCTCAACGAGAATGGAACTTCACAGCTCAGATATCATTAATTTCAAGACCAGAGAGCTTCAATCGCTCTTAGTCTTGGTTCTCTCTCTAGCCTTTGCCTTCACTGCTTCGGCATCGTCACATGGCATCAATTTCAGCTTCCAGACTTTCAACGATAGTATCATAAAACGCCAAGGCGATCCATTTTATGATGGGAGCTTCATCCAACTTACAAAGTTCATTGAACGTGAGCCGCGCGGTTGGAGCGTGGGGTGGGCCATGTACCGCGAGCCGATGCGCCTTTGGGATAAGGCGACCGGGAGCATGGCGGATTTCACCACCCAATTCACCTTCGTCATTGATTCGAAGGCAAATTCGTGTTTTGCAGATGGATTGACCTTCCTTCTTGTGCCCGAAGGGTCTGAACTCCCAAACAACTCGTCGGGAGGACGACTTGGTCTTGGAAGTCTGATACCCGGTCCGTCCAGCCCTTTTTATTCATTTGTAGCCATTGAGTTCGACACTCACTACAATGAGTTCGACACTTACTACAATAAGGCTATCGACCAGAATTGTTCACATGTTGGTATAGACTTGAATGATTTCAAATCCACGAATCCAAGCTGCGTCGATTGGTTCAATGATAAAATCATGAATGGTGGGCGGATTAACGCTACGATAGCATACAATTCTAGCACGCAGAACTTGACCGTTCTCGTGATAGACGCTGATTCCACGAGTACCAACATAAAAACCTCCGCCATCTCTGATATAGTCAACATGACAAAGTATTTGCCGGAGTGGGTAAATTTCGGTTTCTCGGCTGGCACAGGTACAAATTTCGAGTTGCACACTATTGAGGCATGGGAATTCAGCTCTAACGTGCACGTGGCTGGAAAAAAGAGCAAGTCATGGCTGTGGTCTATCTTAGGGTCAGGTTCTTTCCTATTGCTCATTCTTGTTGGAGCCTTTATTTGGTTTCGTCACCGTTCGAAGAGCACGAGAACTGACATGAGTGAAGAAGAAGATTATCTAGCGATTGACGAAGAATTCAACCGAGTATCAGGCCCCAAGAAATTCACTTACAAGGAATTGGTCGAGGCAACCGGTAATTTTGCAGTCGAGCGGTTGCTTGGAGAAGGGGGCTTTGGTAGAGTATACGAGGGTTACTTGACCAGCATGAATGCTAATGTTGCAATCAAGAAGATTAACCCAGGGTCAAGGCAAGGGATAAAGGAATTTGCTACCGAAGTGATGACCATAAGCCGGCTACGACATAGAAACTTAGTCCAACTCATCGGATGGTGTCATGAGAAAAAGGAATTGCTTCTTATCTATGAGTTCATGTCTAATGGTAGCCTTGATTCTCATCTATTCAAAGAACGATCTTTCTTGCCATGGGAGAACTGATACAAAATCGTGCAAGGCATAGCCTCAGCATTACTCTACCTCCATGAAGAATGGGAACAATGCGTTATACATCGGGATATAAAGTCCAGCAATATCATGCTCGATTCTGATTTTAATGCCAAAATAGGAGACTTCGGTTTGGCTAGGTTGGTTGACCATACCAAAGGGTTACAAACAACAGTTCTGGCCGGAACCATGGGTTATATGGCTCCTGAATGTGTTTACACAGGTAAGGCTAGCAAGGAATCAGATGTTTATAGCTTTGGAGTTGTTCTATTAGAAATAACTTGTGGAAGAGAAGTCATCAAGCCAAGGGCTGAGGAAGGCCAAGAAGGCCAAGTCAAGCTTGTGGATTGGGTTTGGGAGCTATATGGAACCGAGAGGCTAATTGATGCGGCAGATCCGAAACTTGGTATCGATTTCGATGGGAGGCAACTGGAGTGCTTGATGGTTGTAGGGCTGTGGTGTGCTCATCCGGACTACACTGCCCATCCTTCCATAAGAGAAGCATAAAACGTTCTCAACTTTAACACTCCAGCACCTGTTCTCCCATCAAAATTGCCAGTCCCTACATACCCGGGGCCTCTATCCACATTCTCTACGGTATCGATTCCTTTGTCTCATGCAACCTCGACTAGCGGCATTGAGTGCTCCACATATACTACCTCTTCTGTATCTTATTCAGCTTCCCCTGCATTGCTCCGAAATACAGTATGAGTTCCTACTTTTAGTATATGTTTTCCTCGAAACTTTATTTTGGACATTATTTGCTCCACATTTACTACCTCTTTTGTATCTTATTAAGTAAGGTAGTATGTATCTTCTTTGATGGTTTTATTATCTGTTATCAATATAATTATTGCTAAGTTATCAAAGAGTTGTTGGAATAACTAGTGACCGGTGATTGTTTTTTTTTTGGCCATTAATTATCAGAGAAACATCTAATTATATGGCTTAGCTCGAGATAAACATCCTTTAAGTAGTGATTAGGGAAATAAAAATTTATTGAAGGTTGAACATAGGTCATGTTTAGATGCTCAACTGACAAATAGCCCGTCACAACTAATGGTGGTAATTGTGGACGTGGAAACTTAGCTTAGGGACCAAGATAAAGGAATTACATTACTCTAGACTCGAGGTTCAGGATACTAAAACTTAACATAAACTATCATAAACCATATTCTGCGCATGCAAAGAGATTCGCATTGATGACCAGCGGATAGATTCACGGCGGCTCTTGCCAGCCTCCCGGTGGGTCCGTCGTTGGGCAGGTGAGAACAACGGGTGTAAAGATGGCTTCCAGATGGTTGTGAGGGTCAGGCTCCTTTGCGCGTTGCGATTGTAATAAGAGACTCAACCGGCAGCCCATTGTGTCCTCTTGCAATTGGCCGTTGTTTTCGACCAAACAAGAAAAGCCTAATATAAAGAAAGAAGGGGGTCTGGTAAACCCAACCTTTTGGGAACACGTGTTTTCCTTTGCATCGTATAATATTGCTAATAATAACCAATAATCCGTCGTACTTTTCAAAATTGGCAGTCATCTTCCGTTTAGCACCACCGTGCGTAAGCAGTGACTCGCTTTGGTATTAGACCAGTGCTAAATTTCTTAAACATGATTTATGAAATTGACACATGAGCTGTGCCCTGGACTATGGATAGCTCTTTACGCATTTACCATTCGTTAAAATTTTGTCAATGAGAATCGTTAAAAATCTACCTTTATGGACAACAGAAAGCAAACGGTGTTGACGTGGCACTCATATAGCTTAAGTGAAATAAAAATAACGTTTTGGCTGATAAATGTTTAACGAAACTTGGATGAATCGTAAACATGTCACATAAGTACCAAGTTTTGAATTTTTTTATGTCACAAAAAAAAAGAGTTTAAGGTAAATGTGTCATGATAAATATAATTTAGGGTTTTTGATATTGTAAGAAAATTTCAGGATAAATGCATTGCACATAATTTGTAGTTTTTTTTTTTTTTTTTTTTATGACTTTTTTTCCTTTCATACAACCGTGTACTATCTCTTTTTTTCCTAGTCTAAAGTCTAGTCATTAGGGAACCTCTGTGGACCATCTCATTTTCATGTACAATGAATCGTTCCGAAATTAATCGCAAGTTGCTTAGGAACCAAAAGCCTAGGTCATTAGGACCCACCACGTTCACCTATATGAGCATGGTTCGTAGTTGAATCATGCTGGAATTAGGAGGATAGTATGGTAAAATCTTAGTTTGTCCAAAGGAGATGGTGCCTATCAGTAAGTCTTCGAAGACAAAAACCGAATAAGTCGGATTGCTCGGTCAAAATTAGTAGTCCAGCGGGAGGATAACGCATTTGTTCTATATCAGAACACGTAGGAATATCGTGGAGGCCTGTACATCACGTTGCTATCCAATCTAACCGAAGGAGACAGGTATGATAATTCTAGAACAAGTTGTAATTTTGATGAGCTTTCTGAGTCACCTGAATCTTCAACCCTATCAAAGAGGTCACATATCTGATATTCAGAGCTTCTCTTTTCATGGCCAGTTCATGACTTATCCGTCTATCCAACAATCAGGAAATTTCTCTATTCTAGTTCTTTTGTATTTTGAATTTGTTCGTGTGAACAAACTAAATCTCTCGTCGTTTTGTCGGAATCTAGTTTCTGAGAGCGTTTATGGAATTCCTTGGAAGTGTGACGTAAGTTGCGGTTGGGTAAAGTCTAGGTTTTTCCCTTGTTTGGATTTCACACTCGAAATTGTATTGTTTTATATATCCTTTGTCTTGAACAATTTCCACTTTGCGCATTGAAACCCTGGGATCACACTCCGTTTCAGCATCGATTTAGGGCCCAAAAGTGGGCTGGATACACGCTGTACAAACCGCTCCATGGTCTGGACTATGGGCATTCAGCCCACTGTTGGTCTCTTTTGAGCTTTCCTGCGTCAATTTTCAATATTCCTTTGCCCCAAAGCTCATTCTATCATCCAATGATATATCATTCATTCATTTAGACCCATTTATTTCGTGAAAAATATTTTTTGAGAAAACATTTTACTCATTATCCGGCATTTGAATACTTAGGAAAATGAATTAAAGGAAAATGTTTTTTGGGTAAATGGAAAATCTATACTTAATTTAGAAAAATGATTTTCTCTTTAAAAAATTGGAAACTATTTTTCAAAATATGACTGGATATTGGTTCTTAGATTAGAAACTTTATGCTTGGGTATGGGAACCCTAATGCTCATTCCTAGGGCCTCGACATCCAACATTGAGTGCTAGGGCTTGCATCCATTAAGGCTAGGTTTGCAACCCTAGTGCCCATGCTTGGGTACTCGCACCTATGCTTGGTCCATCAAGGCTAGACTTCCCAATGCTAGTACCTTGGTCTCTAGCGGTCCATCGAGGCTAAGCCCCCAAACCCTAGCACCAGGGTTGGGTCCACAAAGGTCAAGCATAAGACCCTAGTACCCGTGCCTAGCTCCCTATGTTGGAGCTCAAGTCCATCAAGACCAACCCTAGAAACTCGATGCTCGTGCTCGGGAACCCCGGCAACCATGCTTGGGTCCATTAAGGCCATGCTTAGGATCCTAGTGGCTAGCCTTGAGTCCATCAAGGTTGAGCCTAGATTGTGGACTGTGCCCAGATCCCCCACGTCCGAGCTTTGGGTCCAATAAGATTGAGGCCTGAGTCTTCGATGTCTGTGCTGAGATCCATTAAGGCTATCACACTCATCTATAATGGAGGAAAATGGTCGCAAAGGTCGCTTTGACCTTCGGGTTTCTAATTGACCATCCTAAAAACATGGGAAAGGTCATCACACTCGTTTATAATGGCGAGGCTACTCACCTTCCTCCTACGCATCGCTTTAGGGAGGACTTCCATGAGTTCTACCTCTTTTTCTATGAGGCACTGGACTTGTTCATTAAGAACTGGGTACCACCTCTTCTTACCATAAAGTAGAAGAAGAGCTCATGAGAGGTGTCAACTACAATCGACATCTTCAATAGCTTCATAGCGGATGGCGCCAAATCAGGGATGACACCAAGAAAATGATAGAGGTAATCATAGCTTACAGAGACAACGTGGTTAGGCAGCAGAAAAGCATCCAAGCACAGAGTCTCAACCATGGTTTTCCTCATCTGTTACCTAGTTTGTTGACCATTTATGAAGAGGAGATCGTTATCGGCCAACAAGTGAAGACTAGCCTTGGAAAAAGGGTCGAGGCATGTCAAGATGCCCTCGTGGACTTGGATCAAATCAACACCAAAATAGAGTCAATCCTAGAGGGGAAACACCTCACCTATCACCAAGCCGTTGAGGAGAATAGGGACATAAAACGACACCTAGCCAACTTTGTTTCTAGGTTCTAGTGCCATTTAGGCTTCGATGGATTGACCTATGTCTGTACTACTCTTTTGTAAATATGACGGAAAATGAATGGCAATTTTGTCTTTTCATACTTTGGACTACTTAGAGATAAACTTTATGCCTAAAGAGCTCATTCAAACGGGCAAACGCTAATGTCCACGCCTTTTGCATAACTCCAACAATATCAATCTGTATCAATGCCCATTATCCACAACGCTTCAAATCCCGTCGATTTATCAATAAGCATTGTTTCTTCCCAAGAAATCTGTTATGATGAAAAATTTTAAAATCACGTCCTTTCAAATCCTTTCTACCCATCTTTATATATAGAGGACTAAACAAAGTATGAAACTATTCACATATATGCACAAGTCTTCTCCCCTTTCTATTTTTATCCCTCGCTTTGTATCTATGGCTAGTCGATCCTCTTACTCTGCTTCATCTTCCTTGAGTGATAAATTTGTCACTCTGTGGAGGGACTTACTCTCAAAACTATTGCTAACTTTTGTTGTAATCTCTAAAGAGTCAAAGATTATTGAAGCCATTTGTCGCAACCCAACCTCGCCACCGCCCACAAAGAAAATGAGGGGAAGAGATCTATTTAGAGGTACTTGACCATGAAAGTTTCCTTACAGTTCTCATCCACGAAGGCATCATCACCTTGTTTTCCGGGCAAACCTCTTGTGAGTTCACTTAATCGCAGTCATGATCTCTCCCGAGCTTGTATCTTGTGTGACAGCGAAATGTATCATGACCTTACCCTAACTTCGATGCACATCTTGATTGATAGTTTTAAGATTGAAAGGAAACTGGACATCAAAGTGAATTTGATGGTATTTTACGATCATGATGGCCTCCCAAGATGTACATCCACCAAAGATAGCATCACTTCATCTTTATTGGCTTCATCATCTTGAGTATGCTAAATCATGACCATGAATGCTAAATCATGACCATGAACGTTT
The DNA here is from genome assembly GCA_017140255.1 of Eucalyptus paniculata subsp. matutina. NCBI lineage: Eukaryota > Viridiplantae > Streptophyta > Magnoliopsida > Myrtales > Myrtaceae > Eucalyptus > Eucalyptus paniculata. The sequence continues at coordinate 14,572,391 of CM029438.1, forward strand.
TCCAAAGGTCCATACCCCTCACGATGAGTTTGATTATATGATATAGTTGTTTAAGACAACTTAGAGATAGGATGGGAGTCGCTACTAGCCTCTTTTTTTGGAGTTGGCTAGAAAACCCAATTGAGGGTCATGAGTGGTCCCTCGATTCCTACACAACCAGATATCTAGATTCGGGAATTTAGGTTACGCTAATGTTTCTATAAGCACCCCTTGGTACCTAACAATATTCCGTGTTGCCTAAGGTGTCAATGCATTTCCCTTTACTTTTTTTGGGATCGTTTTATCTTAAGTTAGGCGATCATGCGTGGATGGTCATTTTCATGTCATTTTATTTCTAAGCAAAATGGAAAGAATGCAATCAATTGAATTGAAAGTGCAAAACATTAAGTAAATAACCAAGGAAAATAGTAAATCTGTCATACAATCCTAAGAAAGGTCAAAAATTGAAAGGAATAAACAGAAAGGAAATACCTGCAACTCGTTGAGTGCTTATACAAATAAGAGGAACCTGAGACATATGTCGGGTAAAATGAATACAAAAGAGTGGTCGGAATGGATATCAACCTTCCATTGTCTTCATACATTCTCCATCTTTGGGATCCTAATCTAAACTTAGTCTAAAAAATTGTAACTAGGTACATACAATGGAAAGAAACGACCATGCAAGTCAAAACAATCAAAAACATGATACAAAGGCAATATCACACAATCAAACAAAACAAGGTTTATCAACCAAGTTTGGGCCTCGGGGTGGCCTTTGGAATTCATGCGCAAGTCCCTTTAGACACCTACTTAGTTCATTTTATGACTTAAAGCTATTATTGACCAATTGTATTCTCGCATAGCCAATAACGTTTATAAGTCCATAATTAAAGAGTTCTATGTGATTCTCAGGATTTCCATCAGTATCATGCATCGTCCCTAACATGCATCTAGAATTCACTCACGAGCAAGAATTAAACATGCATGTAGGCCTTGTGAGCCTTGTTTCCTAAATAATCAAACAAGTGAGTGAGATGTTGGCGGGTCACTTATTACCAAGAAATGCGCCAACTATATACACAAAATTTACAAGTAAAGGAGCTCGGCACCAAAAAACTTACACTCATAAAGACATGTAAGTCAAAATGAGTGGAAGGGTGCCAAGAAAAGAGAACCACAATAGCCCAAACAAAGGCAGCGAATAGTGAACCAAAAAAATTGCCAAACAATGGCAACAAAAGGGAACGGAAAAGGGACAAAGAGGGCTAAACAACAATCGGCAACAGTCCACATAGCAACGAACCAGCCCCCAATGACATTGAACCCCCTATCCCGCAACAGAAGCAAGGAGCTTTGAAGAAATGAGGAACCAGCTCCCAATTACAGCAAGTGCAACCACAACCCGTGATGTCCTCAACTCTGTAGCACACTCAAAGGGAAGGCACGACATCTATGAAGAGAGAATAATGAGATCTAGCCCCCAACTTCTTTGTAGTCTTCTGTTTCTTGGAGTGTCTGCAACATGCTTGAATGTGAGAGCCTTATCCTTGACACTTTTGTGAGGTGTTGCTTCAAAGTGGGAATAAATAAGACCTGTTCACGGAACAAACGATACTGACTTCTCATATCAAAGCTACGTCAATCTCAAACAATCACATTCAGAACTTGTTCTTATCCATTAAACCTTGTAACTAGTGATATTCTAGAAAAATTTCGTGTTACCATTACTGGTGATTTCCATTAAAGGGTTTCAACCCCATTTATTGTGAGGTCATTATTACCATGTCTCTTGGTAAAGCCTTTGTCAAGAAATCGGCTAGATTATTACTTGACCTCACGTATACAATTGTTATGGTACCATCTTTAATCAATTGTCTCGCATATTCATGTCTAAGATTAATATGTCTAGACTTACCATTATAAGTACTACTATAAGCTCTTGTCAAAGTGGCATGACCATCACAATGGATAGAAATAGGAGTTATAGGACTAGACCATAATTTGATATCCAACAACAAATTCTTATCCATTCAAGCTCTTTCCTAGTTGCCGCTAAAGCAACGAATTCTGATTCCATCGTTAAGTGAGTTATACATGTCTATTTCTTGCTCGCCAAGATACAGCACCTCCACCTAGTGTGAAAATCCATCTAGAAGTGGAATGCTCATCTCCCGCACTTGTAATCCAACTAGCATCTTTGTATTATTCTAATACAGTTGGATAATTATTATAGAACAATCATAAATTTTTAGTTCTCTTTAGATAACAAAAAATTTTGGTAGTAGCCCTCCAATGTTCTATACTTGGATTACTAGTATACCTACTCAACTTGCATACAAAATAAGCAATATCGGGTATTGTACAATGTGTCGCATACGTTAAAGACCCTATAGCACTCGCATATTCAAGTTGTGCTACCGCTCTACTAGTATTATAATTTAATTTAATACTGGATTCAAATGGAATACTAAGATGTTGAAATTTATTTAATAATTTTTCAACATAATTACATTGGCTTAAAGAATAACTCATACTATGTTCTTAACTTTAATACCTAAGATAGTACTGGCTTCACTCAAATCCTTCATTTTAAACATGAAAGTTAGATACTTCTCAGTCTTAATGATTCCAATCATGTTAGTTCCAAAGATAAGCATATCATCAACATATAAGCACACTAAGACACCAAAGTATTTAGTGAATTTAGAGTATATACACTTATTAGCACTATTGTGGATGAAACCATTAGACAATATGACCGAATCAAATTTTTCATGTCACTGCTTAGGAGCTTGCTTAAGCTCATAAACAGACTTAATCAATTTACATACTTTCCTTTTATTTCTAGGAAGAACAAAACCCTCTGATTGTTCCATATAAATTTCCTCATTTAAGTCTCCATTCAAAAAAGCAATTTTTACATCCATTTGATGAACATAAAGATCATAAATGGAAGCTAGAGTAAAAAGAATTCGAATAGAAGTTATATGTGCAATAGGAGCATACGTATGAAAATAATCTATTAATTCTTTTTGTCTATATCCTTTGGCCACTAGTCTAGCTTTAAAAGCTTGGATAGAATTATTTGAATGATATTTTCTTCTAAATACCCATTTGCACCCAATACGCTTGGATCCATTTAGTAAATCTACTAATACCCAAGTATTATTGGACATAATCGAGTCCATTTCATCATTTACAGATTCTTTCCAAAAAGAAGCATCTCTAGAAGATATCACGTCATCAAGGCTTTTAGGATCGTCTTTTACATTTAATACTAAGGGGCATTTATTTACCACTTTATTATCTCTGTCTCCTTCAACAAGAAAAACATGAGTAATAAAATCACCACCTAAGTCTTTTAGTTCCCTAGCTCTTATGCTTCTCCTTGGTTTAATCGTGTCTTTAAGATCATTCATTTCTTTCTCTTGAGAATCTACTTGAGTCTCCATAGGTCTTGAATTATTTTCAATAATTTTAGAATATGTAGAATATTTATTTTCAAAGAATTCAACATCTCTTGATTCTATAATGACATTAGATTCTAAATCAAGAAGCCTATAAGCTTTACTATTTTCGGCATACCCAACGAAAACACTTTTGATAGTTCTAGGACTGAGGATCTAGTACTTGATAGTATGCCAAACATCCCCACACTTTAAGGTATGACAAATTTGGTCTTCTACATTTCCATACTTCATAAGGGGTTATGTCATTTTTTTTTTTTGAATGTATTCTATTATGAAATAACATGTAGTGAGCAATACTTCTCCCCAAATATTAATTTGGTAGTTTTGAATTTGAAAGTATACAATTAACCATTTCTCCAAGAGATCGATTTTTCATTTCAACCAAACAATTTTGTTGTGGAGTATATGGTGCCAAAACTTGATGAATAATACCGTGTCCTTCACAAAATGAAGAGAATTTACTTAAGAAATATTATCCGCATCTATCTGAATGTAGAACTTTGATTTTCCTTTCTAATTGATTTTCTACTTCAGCTTTATATTTCTTAAACATGGTAAATGCTTCATCTCAACCTTATGAGATGAACATAAAAAAAAAAAAAAAAAAAAACCTACTGTAATCATCCACAAAGGTAATAAAATACCTTTTACCACCACGTGTTAGCATGCCATTGAATTCACATATATCACTACGAACCAAATCCAATAAATTCTAATCTCTATTAACACTAGGAAATGGTTTCTTAGTAAATTTGGACTTAGCACATATTTCACATTTATCAAATTCGCCATTGCAATCTATCAAATCTAACTTTTTCATATTCTTCAAATAACGAATGTTTATATGTGCCAACTTACTATGCCATAAAAAAGGAAGGCTCAATAATATAAGCAGAACTAGCAATATTATTATTGGTACTTAGTTGATACATGCCATCATTGGCATAACCCTTTCCTACAAACAGCCAATTCTTCAACAAGATAACTTTGTCGGATTCAAACAAAACTCAAAAGCCCCTCTCACAAAGTAAATCAATAGAAACTAGGTTCTTCCTAATTTTGGGTATAAATAACACATTAAGAAGAGTAATCTTCTTTCCAGAAGTAAAGTCTATCTTCATTGTGCCTTTCCCAACAACTTTTGCAAAAGCATTATTCGCCATCAGGACCTCTTAAACATTTGAGTCGATAGTCTCTTCAAATTGTTTGAACATGTATTTGTCATTGCACACGTGGACTGTTGCTCCATAATCTAACCACCAACTGGATTGGACAGTGGTAGAGTTGATTTTAGAAACCATAGTCGTCTCATCATTAATTTTAGAAATTTTCAAGCTCGAGAGCATGGTTGAAATCATGGCCACATAATTTTCTTCAACTAAATTTGCATCAGCCTTCCCCGTTAGAATGTTCTTGTCTTTTAAAATGTTCTTGCGGTGTATGCAATCCTTGGCATAGTGCGCTTGTTTGTTACAAACAAAACAGCAATCCTTTTTCTTCTTTTGTGTTCTCATAAATTTATGCATGTTTTTAACTTTGAAGTTTTGGTTGATTTTCTGTTTTCTTTCCACAACACTCATATTGGAATTGTACAAAACAGAATCATCACGTAAACGTGACTTTTCCTCAATGTGAAGATGTTTCTATATATGCTTCAAGGTGAAGTCTTCTGACTTGTGCATTAGCCTTTTTCCATAGTCTTTCTAACTTGAAGGCAATTTTGCAATAATTGCTCCAACTTGAAAAGCTTCTAGAATATCAATCTTGAGGGCACGAATTTTCTTCACTAGCACTTTCAATTCATGGACTTGTTACAACAAGGGTTTGGTATCAATAAACTTGAAATCAAAATACTTTGCCATTAGATATTTATTGGTACCTTGTTCCTCCACTTTGTACTTGAATTCGAGTGCATTCCAAATTTCTCTAGCGAACTTCATTTTAGCGAATAAGTTCTACAAACAATCGGACAGTGTATTTAGAATATGTCATCGATAAAGTAATTCGTCTTCCGCATGTTTCTTCTTCTCTTCATTGACCCTTCTCAATGGCTTCCGCACTTGGTTGTCGTCCATCGATGGTAGGCTTCAGATCTTCTATAGGCGCCAAGTTAGGATCCGGTATGTAGGAAATCTTCAAGGTAGTGAGTAAGAATATCATCTTGTCCCTCAAGCGAGCAAAGTTGTTCCCATTGAATCAATCCAGTTTGACAATGTCTTGATTCATGACCTTGATTGTCTCCGACTCCATTGTTGAACAAAATAAATCCTTAAAATTGTTGGGAAAATATGGCTTCGAATTGGGTAAAACAAATGAGTAAGTTCTTTAAAGTAATTGAGTCAGACTTTGAGACGTGATATCACTTTCTTTAAAGATTTATTTGCCCCATAGTGTTGGTAATGGTCACCGGCAAATTTCTACTAAGATACAACAAAGTCTCAAATGAGAATACTAGATGGCAATTCTAGTATTTCTCTAGGATCTCTTTAAGAAATAATTGAAAAGTCAGTTGTAGTTTTGGAAAGAAGACTCGAAAAAGATAACGCATTGTTCATCTATATATATATATATATATATGATCGATCTTAGGCAACTCTTCGTGAAAGATTGTGAAGTGAACGAATATAACCTTTTGAAAGAAGTTGCCCAAATGAACAAAGGTGCCAATTCGGAAGAAGTTGAAAAATGAACAAATGCAACATTTTGGGAAATGTTACAAACTGAACGAGTATCATTTCCAAAAGTTGTCTTGAAAGACACATAGAAAAAATTCTGAATAATAAAACTGAACGAGTACCATTTGTGTTGATTATAAGGACAACCATTGACATTCATTGTCAGTCCACATAAATTCGAGATGCTTAATGAACTTGGTTATCCAATCTGCACATTGTCAACTTCAAAACGGGTATTATTATTATTGCAGCCCATGCTACTGAATAATAATAATAATAATAATAATAATAATAATAATAATAATAATAATAATAATAATATATTCTTTAATAAAATTCTGAAGTTGCATAATTTCTGAAATACTTAATAAACAAAATACAACCTTTGAAATAATTAATGGTTATTAAAATAACCGTATGAAATAAAATAAAAATTAAAATGAAGGGATTAGTGTTAATTAAATCGCGGGTGTGCAAAGTGCTAAGTGCACCTAATAATTGTGCCAAAATTGCGCACCCTCATGCGGGTATGGTGGGGTCTAGCCCACACCCAATCCTTTTTTTTAGATGCATTAAAGAAATCCCACACTTATTAACTGGCCCACCTCCTCCCACTTTTCCTATGTGGGACAAAGAAACACACACTTAATTTGTCTTACAAACTTTCCAACAATTTCACCCACCCCTCCACCTTCACCGACGCGGGCGGCTAGTATATTGACCTACCAGTTCCTCAAACACCTCTTATGAGTTGCGATAGAGTCTTCCCTCCCCACCTGAAGGTCCCTCTAATTTTTTAGTGTAATTTTTTCTTCCCCACCCAGGAAGAAATACTCACGATATTTTACATCTTAGAGTTTAGATGAAACAGTTTTAGGGCATACTCAAGTTCATCCTGTGATCACATAAGAAGATGAATAATGGTGTGGAAAAGAAAAGAAACGAAAAGAAAAGGAGAAATAAAAGAGAAAAAGGTTAGACAATTATTATTATTATTATTATTATTATTATTATTATTATTATTATTGCAAAATCATGTCATTCAACTTGTTTGTTCTACGTCTAAGGCATTATTTGATAACCATCCAAATAGTGCTTGATTCTAATTTTTTTGTTATGGGGATCGGTTTGGGAACAAAATCACGTTTGGTAAAATTTTTGTTTATATAAATAGATTTGGAGTAGAATCAAGAATTAAAAAAAAAAATGATTCTTGTTCTGGGAACAAAAAAATGAATTAAAATCAACTCTTCTTCTTCTCTTTTCTTCTTCTTCATCGATTGCCATCCTATGGTTGTTATCCTCCACTGTCCGCCACCGCCACCGTCGCTACCATCCATCACTAGTCGCTGGCAACTGGTTCAGCAAGCTCGCTGGAGGCTCGCCAGGCTAGGGCGAGGTTTGGCAAGCTTGTAGAGGCAAGCCCAGAGGCGAGCCTCGCCCAACCTTAGCAAGGCTCACCCAGCCCCGGCGAGACCGAGCCTCCCCTAACTACCAACGAGGCTTGGCTGACTAGGGCTGGTGATGCTCCGGTGAGGTCGTCAACCGCTGTCTGGTCGGTTACCGGTCCGTCGACCAACCACAAGAAGAAGAAGAAGAATAGGAGAAAAAGGGGGAAAAAAAGAGAAGAAAAAAAGTAAAAAAGTAAAAAAAAGTTATTTAAAAATTAAAATAAATTGATTTGGAATAAAATCAATGAGTATGGTACCAAACGCAATTCTATTCCAAAATCTGAAATTTTGGACAGTTACGAAACGGTTTAAAATGCTTAGAAATTATTATTATTATTTTTTTGGTGACCCGGGTAACCCCGTAAGCCGACAGTCAGCAAGCAAACCCTGGGGAGCGACTGTAGGACCCACCACCACAATACTCCAGGTAAGAATCCTTAACAACGCCTCTGGAATTCGAACTCCTCCCCTTCGTGAGGGAGAATGCTTAGAAATTGTTCCCGATAACAAAATAAAAAATAATCATTGTTGATCAAAATCTGTTTTCAAGAATAAAATCGTTACCAAACACATCTTAAGTAATGAAGAAAAGGAAGTGTTAGTGAGTGGAGAGAGATAAAATATGGAAATGTGGGCCATCGGACATGTGGCAATGACGAGCAATTAGTGGACTGGAGTGATGCACGGTACCTCCTAATATTTTCTTGTCTACAGCAGAGCCACGATGAGAGAAGATCATTTCAATAGTGCTATTTCCTTTTTTCTTTCCTCTAGTCTAGAGACTAGTCGTGGTGGAAGCGCGTGTGGATTCTGTCATTTTCATTTACATCGAACCATTCCACGTGTCTTTTTTATTTGTTCTACTTTAACTTTCAATCTCTCTAACCGTTCTACATGATTGATAACAATTTTTTTGACAAAGAAAAGTCAATAGAACACGCCACAAACCCCAAAAAGCTATGCTCAGTCCCATATTCAAAGAGTAGTGGAGAAATCTGAATGAGAATGGCACTTCGCAGCTCAGTAATATCAAAAGTTTCAAGACTAGAGAGCTACTCCGATCACTCTTAGTCATCGTTCTCTCTCTAGCTGTCGCCTTCATTGCTTCAGCATCGTCACAGGGCATAGATTTCAGTTTCCAGACCTTCAACGATGATATAGCTAGTACGAGTACCTAGAGGGGGGTGAATAGGTATATAAAAATTTTCTTGAAGATTGCACAATACTTAGACAGTTGAAGGATTTGCAATAATTAAAAATCAATCGTAAGACTGAGTAAAGGAAAGAGAGAATTGAACACGCGGTTTATAGTGGTTCGGCTTGATTCAAGCCTACGTCCACTCTTCTGCACTGACAGCCAATTGGCTGGATTCCACTATGAACAAAGAGATGTTACAGTGTTGATCTTCCTTGATTCTAGGTGTAGATGATCAACCACACTCGCTCAAGGTGTCACCAAGTATAAACACTCTCTATGTATACAATTTGCTCAAACTGTATCGACTAACAATCAAGGTTCTTCAGACTCTGGAATTTTTCTATCGATCACATTCTTAAAACAACTAGAACGTCTTCCTTTTATACTCCTTTATGCCATCATAGCCGTTGGCACTTACCAAAGGAATTCCTCCAATCTACCCGTTGGACGGAATCAATTAAGAAGATCATCCGAGCTATTTAAGGAACCTGATGATAGCCCATCAATCCTGTTCGCCCATACAATCAGGATCTTGGTTTCCAAGAATAGAACATTCCAATAATATTTCGTTGACCATCGGATCTTCAATTGATCTAGATAACAATAAAAGAATCCGAAATATTTATCCAACCAAGGAATCTTTTCCAAAGGATAGGATCGAATCCTCAACCATATACTTCGGCTTTGGATTTCCTTCGTCACTGGATTAGAAAGACTGTCAGTGAGAATAGTCTTGAGTCTTGAGTCTTGAGTCGATGGTGAATACAAAGTCTTCAGACTTTAAACTGTCGGTATCCGAGACTAGGCGATAGAAATGTTTTGTCGGCTTCAAAATATTCGGAAAGATTTCTCCAACAATCTCCCCTTTTTGATGGTGACAAAACTTTCTTGTAGATTTGAACAACTTTGACCTGCAAAAACATTTCTCAAGCAATATGGCTAACTCATAAAGATTAATAAAGCAACCAGACTCTGCATCCACAGAAAATTGGTTAGTCTTTCATGAGTAATACCATATAACAACACTTGATAAAAATGCAACCAGTCAAGCATCAAAATCCACAGCTAATTCAGTCAAATTTAAATTCACACCCAAGTTCAAGTTCTCAAGTCATACTCAAAAATAAACATAACCACAAAAGTCAAAGTTTTAAAAGATGTTGAAAGTTGTTGGTTCAAATTGGTTCTCCCCCTTTTTGTCATCATTAAAAAGGGTGAGAAATGAGTCATGTCTGTTTGGGAATGCGCACGATCTGGAAATCTCCCATTGACTGGACTATGCCTTCTAGCCTCTTCAAGTCTTCCCTTAGTTGAGCTACCTCCTCTCCTTTGGCATTAGCTTGAAGTTGCAGAGCGAGGTCTTTCATTTTGTCCTCTAGGGTAACTGAAGACGCTTGTCCAGCATTCTTGATGGTTTGAACCTCACAGTCCAGAGCATATATTTGTCCCCGCATTTCCATAAGAATATCAAGAATACGACGAAAATCTGCTGAGTTGTCCGTCTGTGTACTTGCATGAACTTTCTCAGATGGAGTAAATGCAGACGATGGAGCTTCTGTATAATCCTGCAGATTTGGAGTCGACGTATCATGACCTTCTTCAGGCAATTGAGACACCTGAACTTCTTCTGGATCTGCTGGAGATTGTCTTGGACCTTCACTATCGGCAGCATGAGGTGTGGACCTTTCTTGCTCGCCAACTCCCCCTGTCTCTAGGACATCAAAAGGGGAAGAGTGATGATCATGCTCTTGATTGATGATCATGCTCTTGATTTCCCTTCTCTCCAGATTTAGCAGCAGACTTTTCTTTCTCTCATTCTCTTTCTTCTTCAGTTTCTTTCTCCTTCTCTTTCTGCTCTTCTTCTTCTCTGTTCTTCTGAAGTTCTGTCGGTTGAGGCACAGAGCGTCTGGTTCTTGTCAGTGCATGGATAGTAGGATCTTCATCCTCTTCATCTTCATCCTCCAGGATGAGAGTTCTTTTCTTCTTTTTCGATGGGGCACCAATGGCCTCCTTTCCTTTTCTCTTTGAAGCGGACGGGCTTGGAGATTTCACTCTGAATTTCTCCATTGCCTTGGAAAGTTCTTGCAGACGCATCTTCGTTAACATCTTCAAACCTACCACCATCTTATCACACGGTCGAACACAAAGTGTTTGTGGCGGTTCAATATTCATGTGTCTGATGATCTTGGTCACCAGACCTGCATAAGGCAATTGTCCTTTGTCTTTCAACATTGCTCCGTACATATGGAAGATAATAGTGTGCGGGAGAGAGAACTTCCGTCCTGAGTTGATCGCGTACATCAACTTTGCTTCAGAAAGAGACACGGAAGTCTTTGACGTAGACTTCGGTCTGAGACAGTTGATCACAATCTTATGAAGCACAATGTTGATGGCATTCATCCTGGAATAGGTAATTTTCTTCTCTGTGTCCCTATCTTTGACAAGTTCCGGAAGTAGTACGAGCAGGTGAGACTTTGATTGGTAGATAACGTCCTCGTTCAACTCCAACTATGTCCGCCAACATATTCACATCTACCACGTAGACTTGGTCTCGTACACTGAATGAAATTCTATTCGCATCCAAAAAGCTAAGATTTGAATAGAAATAAGCGGTCAGTTGAGCATACCCGTCCGTAGAGTCAGAGCAAAAATTCTCAAGTTGAAGTAAATTTAACTTCTCTCTTAAGTTCATGTTGATGGCGTCCAGGAAGTCAAAATCGACACTTCTAGGGTTTATCACCCCTCTTTTCAACAACCTGAAATACACATTTTCCTGATCCTTGGATTTGAACAAATCCATCCGATTTCCTTTTTCCTTTGCTGCCACTCCCATTCTCGGTTGGAATTCAAGGAACATTCTGTCATCATCGTTCCATTCAATTAAATTTTGTCCTGGCATACGAGGATCACTTGGAATGTTCGCAAGTGCGTCCTCTGCTTTTCCTTTCGGAGCAACTCCTAATTCCTCCATTTTCCGCAGAAAAAGATACTCATTCCCATAATTTTTGTCCTTAAGGAAGTCATCTATATATTTCAATGGAGTACCGGTGCTTTTCAACGCACGATAAAGCTTATAGATAAAGGAGGGTTTTTGGACTCTTACTGGGTCGGCATCCTCGATTATCTCTTCTTCCAGATGTTGACTTGCACCTTGTGGGGCAGGAGGCGTTGAATGACGTGGATGAGAGCAAATTGGACTTTGTCACTGACTTGATAAGTCTTCTTCCTCAGTGAGATCGAAGTGAGTCGGTCCCTTCTCCATTCTTTGTGGTCCCCTGCTTGCAATTCTTGATGATTTCCTTGAAGAAGACATCTTTCTTTGTCGATTGGAAGGTTCCTTCACTTGCTTTCCCAAGAAAAGATGACCACTTTCTCGACGACGATGAACAAGAAGTAGAAACAATATCGGGAGGAGAGTGCCTTTTAGGGTTTTGAAGATTGGGTAAAGAAAAACTGTATATATATAACTTAGTTTTGAAAAAGGGAAGTTCAATCGGCACAAAGAAAGTGTACGAACACTTCTTTTCAAAATCAATAACTGCCAAAATTAATCCTTTTAAAAAGACAAGTTTTCGAATTTCACACGGATTATAGAATAACCGAACGAAAGATCGTACCTTTTCGAGTTTAAATAAAATAACTAAACGAGAATTCGTACCTTTTAGATAAAATAACAACTTACGGTCTATAGCCATGAATGTCGAGAAGTCGAGGATTTAAAGTCCGAGAGATTAGAGTCTTAGAGTTGGTGAGTCTCTAGACTTTAACTTCTTCAAGCTTCAAAATGTTGAATCTTGAACGGATAAAGTCGAATTGATTTTTCTCCAAAGGCTTTGTGAATATATCCGCTAGTTGACTCTTTGAATCAACAAATTGAATCGAGATTTCTCCATTTTGAATATGATCTCTAATGAAGTGATGTCGAATCTCAATATGCTTTGCTCTTGAATGAAGGATTGGATTTTTGGTGAGATTGATCGCACTTTGGTGTTGTCACATCGATTTACGTGCATGAGTCTTCAATCCCAAAGTCTTGTAGCTGTTGTTTTATCCATAGAATTTGCGAACAGCAGCTTCCAAGAGCTACATACTCTGCTTCTGTCGTTGAGAGAGATACAGTGCTTTGCTTCCTCGAAAACCAAGACACTGTCCTGTTTCCAAGCAGTTGACAAGTTCCAAAAGTGCTCTTTCTATCGACTCTGCAATCGGCCAGATCTGCATCTGAGTATCCTATAAGATTAAAGTCTCCCCTCTTTGGATACCAAAGACTGATGCTTGAAGATGAGGCAATGTATTTGATAATACGTTTCACGGCACTGAGATGTGATTCTCTAGGATCTGATTGAAACCTAGCACAGATGCAAACACTAAACAAAATATCAGGTCTAGAAGCGGTAAGATAAAGAAGTGAACCGATCATGCTCCTGTACAGCTTTTGATCTACTTTCTTCCCTTCTTCATCCTTGTCTATCTTCTGAGAACATGACATTGGTATGTCGGTCTTTTTGCACTTTTCCAATCCAAACCTTTTGACAAGATCATTTGCATATTTTTCTTGATGAATAAAAGTTCCTTCCTTCATTTGTTTCACTTGGAGTCCAAGAAAGAATGTTAACTCTCCCATCATACTCATTTCAAACTCATCCTGCATAGACTTAGAAAATTTCTTGCATAGACTTTCATTAGGTGATCCAAAAATAATATCGTCCACATATATTTGAACAAGTAAAAAGCTTTTATTTTCCTTTTTGATAAACAAAGTAGTATCTACTTTACCTTTGACAAAACCATTCTGTAATAAAAACTTACTTAATACGTCGTACCAAGCTCGAGGTGCTTGCTTTAAACCATACAAGGCCTTTTTCGGTCTAAAGGCGAGTCGGCTTCTTTGGGTCTTCAAACCCAGGTGGTTGTTCCACATAAACTTCCTCATGGATAAATCCATTTAGGAACGCACTTTTGACGTCCATTTGGAATAACCTGAAATTTTTATAACAAGCAAACGCAAGTAATAGTCGAATAGCTCTAACCTTGCTGCGGTGCGTAAGTCTCGTCATAGTCTATTCCTTCTTCTTGCGTATATCCTTTGGCCACGAGTCTTGCTTTGTTTCGTACGACTTTTCCTTCTTCATTCATCTTGTTCCTGAATACCCATTTGGCTCCAATAACAGTTTTACCTTTTGGTTTAGATGTCAATTCTCAGACATCATTGATGTTGAACTGTCTGAGTTCTTCTTGCATAGCTTCGATCCAACTTTCATCAGATAAAGCTTCTTCTATGCTTTTTGGTTCAATTTCAGAAATGAGAGCCACAGCACTAGATTCTTCACGCCTTTTTGATATGGTGCAGATTCCTTCATTGATTTCGCCAATAATGAGATCTTTGGGATGACTGGATTTATGCTTCCAGTTACTGGTTGATTTGCCTGATTGATGATCTCTTTCTTTATTTGAATCTTCATGAGCATCTTGATGTTGGACTTCCAGAGACTGAGATACTTCTTGAGTTGTAAGCGTTGAAAGGTCTGGAGCAGGTTCGGACTCCTCATATTGAGTCTGATTGGATTCAACTTGCGTTGAGTCTCGGAATTTGACATTCATTGATTCCTCCACCGACTGGCTTTTCTTGTTATAGACTCTGTAGGCTTTGCTTGATGTAGAATATCCAAGGAAGATGCCTTCATCTGATCTTTCTTCAAACTTACCAACTCGATCATTTGCATTTTTCAAAATAAAGCATTTGCAACCAAACACATGAAAGTATGAAACAATAGGCTTCTTACCTTTGAACAATTGATAGGGGGTTTTCTCTAAAATAGGTCTTAGAAAGACTCTATTTATAATATAGCATGCTTTGTTGAAACGACTTCAGCCCAAAATCGTGAAGAAATTTTACTTTCAATTAAAAGTGTTCTAGCCATTTCTTGAAGAGATCTATTCTTTCTTTCCACAACTCCATTTTTCTCTGGAGTATATGGAGAGGAAAACATATGATTAAAACCAGATTTATCACAAAATTTCGTAAAATCTTGATTCTCAAATTCACTTCCATGATCTGTTCTTATACTTGAGATTGCACATCCTTTTTCATTTTGAACCTTTTTAGCAAACTTTTCAAAGTACGAAAAGGTTTCTGACTTACTTGCAAGAAAATATACCCAGGTAAAGCGAGAGTAATCGTCCACAATTACTAGACAATATTTCTTACCTCCAATGCTCTGGGTTCTTGTTGGTCCGAAGAGATCCATATGAAGCAACTGTAGTACATGATTAGTAGAGATATGATTTATTGGTTTAAATGAATTTCTTACCTGCTTTCCCAGAATGCATGGAGTGCATGAATCAAACTTTTGGTATGGCAATTTAGGTAGACCTCGAACAAGTTTCTTTGATGAGATTTTGGCTAATTGCTTCATGTTGACATGGCCAAGCTTTCTGTGCCATAAGACTGCTTCATCTTGAATTGAGATTAGGCATTGTGCTTCATTTGGTTTTACATCAAGGAGGTAGATATTTCCATGCCTTCGACCCATGAAAGACTGAGTTGAGTCTTTCCTAATTCCAGAAAATATGCCTTCTTGAAAGAAAATCTTGAAACCAGTATCACACAATTGGCTAATGCTGAGAAGATTGTAGTTGAGTCCTTCCACTAGAGAGACATTGCTTATTGTGAGATTTCCAATTTTCACAGTTCCAAATCCCACAATGTTTCCTTTGATGTTTCCTCCAAATGAAACTTTTCCACCATTTACTTGAATAAGCTTTATGAAGCAATTTGAGTCTCCTGTCATGTGTCTTGAGCATCCGCTGTCAAGATACCACTTTACCTTCTTTTGACGAGACCTCGCATTCAAAAGAGAGTCTCAAGCTTTCTTTGGTACCCAAATTTTCTTGGGTCCTTTGGCGTTAGTAGAATGAGCATTATTAGGCCATATTTTCTTAACGAGGCTTCCAAACCATAGGACACTCTTTTTCAAAATGATCCGATTGTTACACTTTGAATACCTTAGAGCATTTCGACCTACAAACTTTATAAAAACTTTCTTGAAATGATTTTTGTAAGCCTCTCTCGACGGTCTTTTCTTAATTCTTTCTTTTACTTTCAGAAAATCAATCAAGGAGATCGTTTCTACTGTCATACCTAGACCAGACTTATTGAAGTAAGGTCTTTGAACTGAAAGAACTTTCTCAAGTTTTTCAGACCCTATTGAAAATTTCTTTGAAATATTTGATAAGTCGTTTTTAAGAAAGCATTTTCTTTTGAAAGTTTATCTTCATTCTCTTTAAGAGTAGAAACATTCAAGTCTAAACTTTTCACTTTTTCTTCTAAAATATTTTCCTTTTGTTTTAAAACTGAGTTTTCCTTTTTAAGTTCGGAAATCTTTTTTAGAGAAGTCTTAAGACTAAAACATAGTTCATCAATGTATTTAGAGACTTTGACAGGGATTTTATAATCACTTACCTCAAATTCTTGCCGAGTCGATCCAGTTTGAGTACGATTGCGCCATCGAGCACATGATTGGCATATTCCTCGTCACTTTCTTCACACTCTGTATCGCTCCAGGTTTCGGCTTTAAGAGCTTTTTGAGACTTTTTAGTTTTTCCTCTCTTCTTCTTCAGGAGAGGACAATTGGGTCTGATGTGTCCCTTTTTCTTACATTCGAAGCAAACTACATCTTTGTTTGGTTCCTCATTATCAACAAACTTGGTTTGCTGTTTCTGAAGACTTTGTTTCCTTGAGTTGAACCTTCTTCCTTTTCTATTAAGCTTTCTGAACCTTCTAATCATTAGAGCAAGCTCCTCATCGTCCAGATCTTCTTCAGAGTCTGTATCATCAGAATCATCATTAGATTTTAATGCAATGGATTTCTTACCTCTTGGATCTTCGTCTTCATTAATTCGTTCCACTTCGTAAGACTGAAGAGTTCCAATCAGCTTGTCTACATATAATGGCATAATTCTTTGCGTCTCTCTTAATGAAGTCTTTATATGATTCCAATCATTGGAGAGTCCACGCAGTAGCTTGTTCACCTTCATAGGATCAGAAATTTTCTGTCCTTGATTTTCAAGGCCATTGACAATATCTGTAAAACGGCTAAACATGTCAGTTATAGATTCTCCTGGTTTCATTTTGAAGGCTTCATATTGACCAAGGAGAATGTTAATTCTGGTCTCCTTCACTCGATCTGTCCCTTCATAAGTGATATTTAATCTGTCCCAGACTTCTTTTGCTGTAACATAAGAAGATATTCTGTTATATTCAGTTGGTGACAAAGCACAATATAAAGAGTAAATTGCTTTTGCATCGAGTGCTTGTCTCTTGTTTATCTCTTCTTGAGACATTCCGCTGGTATCAACAGTTTCTTTCCCTCTTTCGGATATTGATGCAGTAGTAGGAGTAATTCCTCTTTCCACAACGTCCCATTCCAGAGGATCCTTTGACCGTAGAAAAGCTTTCATCTTGTTTTTCCAGATGTTGTAATCCTTTCCATCAAAGTAGGGTGGTCTAGTATTGCTTTGCCCTTCCACCAGCCCTGGTGCTAGCATACTAGCCATGGATCTTTTACTCTGAAGTAAAACACTTCAAATAAAGTAAGAACACGAGCTCTGATACCAATTGATATAGCTAGTACGAGTACCTAGAGGGGGGTGAATAGGTATATAAAAATTTTATTGAAGATTGCACAATACTTAGACAGTTGAAGGATTTGCAATAATTAAAAATCAATCGTAAGACTGAGTAAAGGAAAGAGAGAATTGAACACGCGGTTTATAGTGGTTCGGCTTGATTCAAGCCTACGTCCACTCTTCTGCACTGACAGCCAATTGGCTGGATTCCACTATGAACAAAGAGATGCTACAGTGTTGATCTTCCTTGATTTCTAGGTGTAGATGATCAACCACACTCGCTCAAGGTGTCACCAAGTATAAACACTCTCTGTGTATACAATTTGCTCGAACTGTATCGACTAACAATCAAGGTTCTTCAGACTCTGGAATTTTTCTATCGATCACATTCTTAAAACAACTAGAACGTCTTCCTTTTATACTCCTTTATGCCATCATAGCCGTTGGCACTTACTAAAGGAATTCCTCCAATCTACCCGTTGGACGGAATCAATTAAGAAGATCATCCGAGCTATTTAAGGAACCTGATGATAGCCCATCAATCCTGTTCGCCCATACAATCGGGATCTTGGTTTCCAAGAATAGAACATTCCAAGAATATTTCGTCGACCATCGGATCTTCAATTGATCTAGATAACAATAAAGAATCCGAAATATTTATCTAACCAAGGAATCTTTTCAGAGGATAGGATCGAATCCTCAACCATATACTTCGGCTTTGGATTTCCTTCATCACTGGATTAGAAAGACTGTCAGTGAGAATAGTCTTGAGTCTTGAGTCTTGAGTCTTGAGTCTGGTGAATACAAAGTCTTCAGACTTTAAACTGTCGGTATCCAGACTAGACTGATAGAAATGTTTTGTCAGCTTCAAAATATTCTGAAAAGATTTCTCCAACAAACGATAGTATCATAAAATGCCAAGGCGATCCGACTTATGATAGAGCAAGTTCATCCAACTTACGAAGTCCACTCAAGGCAAGAAGATCCGTTGGAGCGTGGGGTGGGCCATGTACCATGAGTCAATGCGCCTTTGGGATAAGGCGACCGGGAACGTGGCAGATTTCGCTACCCAATTCACCTTCGTCTTCAATTTGCTAGGAGAGTCGACTTTTGGCGATGGATTGACCTTCTTTATTGTCCCCAATGGGTCTCAACTCCCGGCCAACTCGTCAGGACTTTAGCTTGCTCTAGCAAATCCGAACCGCGATCCTTCCAACTCTTCTACTTCGTTTGTAGCTATTGAGTTCGATGCTTTCTACAATAATGCTATCGACCCAAACTTTTCTATACAATCGTCTCATCTAGATTCCCCTGCATTGTTCCCAGATACAATATAATCAACTTTATTCAATAATCAGTTTGAATTATAAGTTGTAATTTGAGATTTGATTTTGGATATTATCCACTTCATATGAATTTCTTCATATGCACCTTAGTATTAACCCTTCATGTTTAGACTTCCATTGATCTCTAGGATTAAGTAAGGTAGTATGTATCTTCTTTGATGGTTTAGACTTCCTGCATACTTGTCTTTCTTGGGCTATAAATTGTAATCTCGGAGAAACATTGAAAGTGTGATTGAATAAGATAATGAGACCTATCGTGTACTTATTAATTATCACCTATAGTTGTAACCTCTAATTGACTATTTAGTAGAGTCTAGCTAGTAGGTTGTCAACACGGGAGAGTAGATATAAGCTTAATCAAAGTCAAATCACTATAAAATTTGTGTATAATTTTCTCTATTCCTTTACTCTTGTTTATTGCTTATGGTAGACATTTGCACAAAAGTGGTTATTCCATTATCACAATCAAAGTTCATATTCTAGTTTCACTTGATTTTGGAGTTACTCATCTCAACTGTTAATTTCCACACAAATATGTTAAAGAGTATTTAAATTCATTTATTCAGCCCCTCTAGGTGATACTGCTAGCCTCCAACAAATACACTGTGATAATCAATGTATGATATATTTGGCATATAATTCGATTTATCATGAGCGAATGAAACATATCAATATCAAGTGCCATTTCGTCCATTGAGGGCGGTCGGTGTGTTGCCCAGGGCTGTAAAGGGCTAGCGGCAGATAGATAGAGGTCGGCGTGGTCGCGGCAACCGTCGCCAAGGGGTTGAGTGACCTTTACGCCATTTGAGTCATGGCGACCTCAGTGGGGGGTTGTGGATTTGGGTCACAATGACCTCGATTGGGGTTGAGCAACCTAGGCACAAGGTCGCGCAACCATTGCTAGTGGTCGCCCGACCCTCGCCACCTTCGCCGAGGCCATGCGACCTCTAGCAAGGGTCTCACTTGGGTGGCGCAACTTTCGCCGATGGTCTCTAGGGGTCGCCTGAGGTCTTGCAACCTCAATTGACAGCCGTCGGCGATCCAAATCTGTAGCTAGCAGCCGCTTGTCCTTCGCTGGCTGGCTATTTTTTTTCTTTTTTCTTTTTTTAGTAACGAAGGTGTTTTATAAATATAATTCTCCTAGACACTATTTTCTTCAAATGTATTTCATAATAGACTTTTAGGTGACAATTTTTCAGACACAATTTGCATTTTGATTTTTTTTTTTAACATAAAGTCCTTTGCATTTTCCTAAGGACTTTCACCAAAGTCCAACTAAATGCACCTGAAAAGGGTTTGCTTTGGAGAAAAGACATGGAGTTTCTTCTTGAAAGTAGCCGCATAGTGGACTTCGTAGAAGGATGGATGCGACGACACTATGACACTCACTCTCGAGTTTTGTACACAATGATTTTGTGCTTTGGATTTACATCTAAATTCAGTTGTTTATTTATAAAAACATTAGATTTGGACTTAAATCCAGGTGTGGGAAATATTCGAGCATATGAGAGATTATAAACTCTGATTCTCTTATTATAGTAAATTATTTACCACTGACTTTCTTAGTGGATGTAAATATCGATATTTGGACTGAACCACGTAAATTTCTAGTATCTTCATTATTTCTCGTTTATTTTTCTAATTCTATCGCATTGCCTAATTTGCAAGAACTATCGTTCCCGCGTTAATATTTACAACAATATAACGATGTACGTCAAGGCAGCACCTTATAACTAATTAATTAGATAAAATTGCCAGACTGTGAAGCATTGATTTTGCCCGCCATGCATGAGAAAAATCAACCCCGTTGAAAATTACTAGACCTTTTCTTCCCCCGAAATGTTATGCTTGATAAATCTGGTTTATAAAGCCGGTTTTCAATAGTATCATGCCAAACTATTATCAATTCTCGAATATTATTCACTTGTATAACGAGACCAATGCCTATTATAGCTGTACATCGTTTTCCGGCGAATGGGCCCTTTTGTGAACCATTTGTTTTGTAATTAGCGATATATTGCAAGATAAAAGATTTTCTTATTTCGATCACTTTAGCGTGTGCCTTTGAAGATAATGAGTAAGTGGTACATAACGATGAGACAATAGTGATTTTGGGATCAAGGCAAGCATGCTTGACTTACTTTTCCAAGTCTTCATTGAAATTGACATGTCAAGCAAATTGGTGGAAAATAGTGGATTTGAGTGTCAGGATTCTTGAACCATTAGTTATGCAGGTTAATTCGTGAGTCTTCCCATCTTGCTCAGGCCTTTTAGTCGATTCAAGTCCGTCAGTAAAGACTCGTAAATGGATTTTCATTCTAAGTAATTTGATTCATGGAGCCAGATTCTCGCTTAATAATTTGAGAAATAAAAGAATCTATGATGGGGGAAAAAAATCTTGGCTTGTTCAAACTGTGCTTTCTGATTGTAAAGGGGAAAAAAACAATCTATGGCTTCACTTTTTCTGCGGCTTTGTAAAGAACTCTCCAATTCGACAGTATTAAAACCAAGTGAGTAGATCCGAACCCTTTCCGAAATAGGTCTTGACTTGGAGATTATTTCAATTCAATTGCTTTTTTTTTTTTTTTGACACATGATAAAAACCAATCCCATTCGATTTCCTATGATGGTCATTAATCGTGTGCTCTAGAGGATAATCTCTAAGTACATAAAAATGCTGGACTTTCTAAAATCTGATGTATAGTGACATGTCAAGTCGTTATATGAATATAAATCGCTTGTGTAAAGAGCCACTCAATATTCGAAACACGGCATAATAAATTAATTTAGTAAACTAGTTCTAAAAGTCAAGCACTGTTTAATTACGTCCTGTGTTAAACGTAAGATGATTGCGAGCTTTTTAAAGTGGGATTGACAATTGCTTTGTTATATAAATAGTACATGATGCAAAGAAAAGCACCAGTTCATCGTACTAGAACACCATGACCAAAGTTTAGCTATGCCAGATGCTGGTAGTTTAAATTTTCCCATTAAGGAAATTCAAGTATCTAAGCGAACAAAAAATATCCACGGGTCTCCAGTTGCCTCCAATTCCCTCCATTAAATTTGGTGAAGGATGAAATGAATAATCTCCTAGTAGCAGAAATGAATCTAGAGGAAGTGAAAGATGCACTATTTCAGCTTGGTGCTTCTCAAGCTTTTAGGCCAGATGATTTAAGTGGGCTTTTTTATCAACACTGTTGCGATGATATAAAATCTAATGTGTTCAAATTGGTGAGAGATTTCGTCCCGAAGCTTGATTTATCAAAATTCAAATCTCCCTAATTCCTAAAATCCCTAGCCTCGAGAAACTGGAGCTTTCTTCTCTATTTTTATGTAATTAGAGACTGTCCTCTAGAGCACATGTTTAATGACCAACAAAGGAAGTTGAATGAGATAAATTGTGTCGAGAAAAATTATTCAAAAAATACAAAATTTATTGTATGAATGCAAATTCAATTAACTTTTCATTTTGATCAGGATTTTTCACAATTGCTAATGGTGCCAGCCGTTTTATGTGATGATTCTGACAATCTCACATGTACGTTTTGAGATGACATCATTTTAAGAAATTTTATAATTTGTTTGATTTTCTCTTTTTACTATTAATGGTCCCAATCTTCTTTCTTTCCATGTTTTTTTTTTAAAAAAAAAAATCTTCCATTGTTTTGATTTTGTTCATTTTCCTTACTGTTAATCTCCTCTGGCCATGAGAGACCCTGAAAAAAGGGCACAGGAACTCATTGGGCATGGCTTCTCGACTATGGAGGTCGGCTTTCGGCTAGTTGGGTTTGGGCGACCTGCAAAATGAAATGATAGTCCTGCCTGTTGAGCTTGGGGCAATCTTCGTTGGGCCTGCGGGTGGTCGGCTTCATTATGGCTTCTTTTTTTTTTTTTTCCTTCTGTTCGGTCTATTATGGCTCCTTCGAGCTTTAGTTTTGGAGACCCTTTCTTGTCACCGAGGAGTGAGGAAGTGGGAAGGGGTCATCTCTCTCTTTAGCTTCACTAATATACGAATCAATATGATTGAATTGAAGGAGCATCAGTTAAGCTGCAACGATTCGAGGGTTGGAAGAAGAATCGGATCGCTTTGCGGATATCGGGGCTCATGTGGGTTTGGTGCCGAGATTTAGTATGGCGCGAGACTGTTACTGAAAACTGAAACAGAGAAGGATGCCGAGTCTCAGATGGAGAGAGGGAGAGATGGTGATGGTGAAAGGAAGCGAGTGAGATTTTATTACTTAGCTTGCGGAAAAAATGGAACCAATTAGAGAGGAGATGCAGAGATCGCATGTATGGGCGAGGGCCGCGACCTGTGGTCACACAAGAAGAAGATGAATAGTGGTGTGGAAAAAAAAAGGAGAAATAAAAGGAAAAAGGTCAGAAAATTTAAAAGAATTGCAAAATCACGTCATTTCAGCTCATTTATTCTACGTCTGAGTAACGAAGGAAATGAGGAGTCAGTAAGAGGAGAGAAAAAAAATCTGAAAAGGTCGGCCGCTCAGAGAAGTGGTAATCACGAGCAATGAGCGGAGTGATGCACGAGCAATGAGCGGAGTGATGCACGATACCTCCTAATATTTTCTCGTCTACGGCAGAGCCACGACGAGAAACCATTATTTCAATCATGCTTTTTCTTCGTCTTTACAAGACTAGAGTGTGGACCCTGTCAATTTCATTTACATTGAACCATTCCACACGATTTTTTTTTGTCTGTCCTACCATAACTTTTAATTCACTCTAACCGTTTCACACGATTAATAGCAATTTCTTCTACAAAAAAAGTCATTGAAACACACCATGGACACCGAAAAGCTCTGCTTAGTCTCAGATTCTAAGAGCAGTGTAGAAACCTCAATGAGAATGGGACTTCCCAACTCAACAGATATCAAACGTTTCGAGGCCAGAGAGCTTCAATCGCTCATAGTCTTGGTTCTCTTTTTGGCCATCGCCTTCACTGCTTCGGTGTCATCTCAGGGCATCGATTTTAGCTTCCAGACTTTCAACGATAGTATTATTCGACGCCAGGGGAATGCGACGTATGATTCCAAGGGCTTCATCCAAATGACAGTGGCCGATCGAGGACAGAACCAATATAATAGCATGGGATGGGCCACGTACCGAGAGCCGATGCGCCTTTGGGATAAGGTGACCGGGAATGTGGCGTATTTCACCACACAATTCACCTTCGTCTTCGATTCGCTATGGATCTCGGGTTTCGGCGATGGAATGACCTTCTTTCTTGTCCCCAATGGGTCTCAATTGCCGGACAACTCGTACGGAGGTTCCTTGGCCATTATAGATCCATTTCATCAATTACGTCCATTAGTTGCCGTCGAGTTTGACACCTATTACAACAGCTTTCCTGGTGTGGTTGTGGACCCAAATTGTTCACAAGTTGCACATATCGGTATAGACTTGAATAATCTCAATTCCAAGGTCTCTAGATGCGTCGATTGGTTCAATGATAAAATCATGAGCGGTGGGCGGATCAATGCTAAGATTACGTACAATTCTAGCACGCAGAACTTAAGTGTTCTCATGGTAGACGCGGATCGCATGGGTACCAACATTAATTGCTCCGCCATCTATTACAGAGTCAACTTGACTGAGTATTTGTCTGAGTGGGTGACTTTTGGTTTCTCGGCTTCCACGGGTGGACGTTTTGAGTTGCACACTATTGAGGCATGGGAATTCAGATCTATAGTGCAAGTGGCTGATATTCCGATTCATGCAAATGGTACAGATATTTCAAATGGTACAGATAGTTCAATTCCAACAAATGGGGATGCTAAAAAGAGCAAGTTATGGCTATGGTCTATCTTAGGCTCAGGATCTTTCATTTTGCTCATTCTTGCTCTAGCCTTTATTTGGTCTCGTCATAGTTCGATGAGAAAGAGAATTTATTTGAGTCGAGAAGAAGATGATGCAATGATTGAAGAAGAATTTGAGCGAGTAGCCGGGCCTAAGAAATTCTCTTACAAGGACTTGGTCGTAGCGACCAATAATTTCGCAATCGAACGATTGCTTGGAGAAGGAGGCTTTGGGAGAGTGTACAAAGGTTACTTGACCAACATGAATGCTCATGTTGCTATCAAGAAGATTAACCCGGGGTCAAGACAAGGGATGAAGGAGTTTGCCACTGAAGTGAAGATCATAAGCCGGCTCCGGCATAGAAACTTAGTCCAACTCATTGGATGGTGTCATGAGAAACAAGAACTCCTCCTTATCTATGAGTTCATGTCTAATGGTAGTCTTGATTCTTATCTATTTAAAGAACAAACCTTCTTGCCGTGGGAGAAGCGATACAAAATAGCTCAAGGCATAGCCTCGGCATTGCTTTACCTCCATGAAGAATGGGAACAATGCGTCTTGCACCGGGATATAAAGTCCAGCAATATCATGTTGGATTCTGATTTCAATGCTAAATTAGGTGACTTTGGTTTGGCTAGGCTCGTTGACCATGCCAAAGGGTTAAGAACGACGGATTTAGCTGGAACCGGGGGCTACATGGCGCCTGAATGCATTTACATGGGCAAGGTAAGTAGGGAATCGGACGTCTATAGCTTCGGAGTTGTCCTCTTAGAAATAGCTTGTGGAAGAAAAGTCATTGAGCTAAGGGTTGAGGAAAGCCAACCTCTGTTAGTGGACTGGGTTTGGGAGCTATATGGGATCGGAAGAATACTTGATGCGGCAGAGTCGAAACTTGGTTCTGACTTCGATGAAAAGCAACTAAAGTGTTTAATGGTTGTAGGGCTGTGGTGCGCTCATCCAAATCACACTGCTCGTCCTTCCATAAGAGAAGCATTTAATGTTCTCAACTTTAATGCTCCACCACCTCTTCTCCCATTGAAATTGCCAGTCCCTACATTCTCGGTACCTCTATCCATATTCTCTATGTCATCAATGTATTTGTCCCATGCCACCTAGACCAACGGCATTGAAGTGTCCACATTTACTACATTTTCTATACAATTGTCTCATCCAGATTCCCTTGCATTGCTCCTAGATGTAATATAATCCACTTCATCCAATGATCAGTTTGAATTGCAAATTGTAATTTGAGATTTGATTTCGGATATTATCCACTTCATATGAATTTCTTCATTCGTACCTCTGTATTAACCCTTCATGTTTAGACTTCTATTTGATCTCTAGGATTAAGTAAGGTAGTATGTATCTTGTTTGATGGTTTATTATCTATTATCATTTGCTAATTTGTGGTGAGCGGGTTTAAGAGAGCCTGTGCGAAGGGTAAATGCCATCTCGCAAGAGGGTTATGAGAACCCATCTAGCAATCTCTTAACCTCGAGTCCGTGCCCATCCCTTTTTTGAACCATCAGCTCTAAGTAATCTTCTTGCATTTGCAACACTTGCCATTGTTCCCAATAGGCAAAAAGTATGGACTTTAAAATCGAAGGTGGAGATTATTTGACATTGCTCCATAATGTTAAGCTATCTTCTAGTCTCTTCAAGTTGGAAAGAGTAACATAGAACTCCAATGAGATGGCTTTAAGCGTCAACACTAAACCAAATCCCTTTGGTGAACATATGCTCCAACAAGTCTAAACCTCGCTCCATTGAAGATTCTCACATAAGCTGAGCACGTAGATGGTATTGGATGCCTTCGTGCTACACTCGGTTGAGCATCCTCATAGCTTGAGTTAATTCACTCCATATAAGATGGGCATTGATCAGAGCATTGAAAGTAACCAAATCGATCAGGCATCCAAGTTTCAACATTTTACGAACCAGAAAGAATTGGAAATCAACCAGTCTCAAACAACTCAGGAGGACCCTTAGAAGAAAGAAGTCATGTTTAATTCTTAATAAATGAATCTGCTCGATCGCACAATTGCAATCGAGAAATGTTACATTCGTGCCGTGCCCCCTAACGGCAGGGCGAAATCCTTGGCAGAAGGCAAAGGCTTTATCTTGCTAATCCTCTTGAACAAAAATAGCGTGTCATCAAGATTTCTCTGGTCACCACTCACCAGCCTTGCACTTAGCTCTCACATGATTCAAGAACCATTATTGATTTGCCAAACTTGACTCTTGGACAGAACACGAAGGGCTTCACAGATGAATAGAAGTTAAGGACTTGCAAAGGGAAGGCGAGAGTACTCGTGCATGCCTTTAGCGGCAAGCTTTTTTCGAACATGTAAGGATACGAAACCTATCCATCTCCAGATCTTGACCTGCCTAAGCTGGGATCCTCAATTCTGTACGACCTTTGATAAAATCTCTTTCCAGTCATGTCATATCTAGAACATCGTTGTTGTTGGCTAATGTAGGCAAATAGGGGTTATTTAGTCAGGCTAGATGATTTAAGCTAGAAGTTGAAGTTAATGACTTAAAGCCAAGTGTTCTGTCATTAAGATTTCATGACATGAACAGGATAGTAAGCAATATAAACAAGTTGATGCAAAATGCAGGAACAAAGAAGAGGACAATAATAACTAGATATCTAACAGACACAGCCTTTCATGTTCACCTAGTAGTTCATGGGTTTCCCTTGTCGTGTGAGGTTTGGGGAGGTGTTTGATGTATGAAAAACAAGGACATTACTCAGAATCGATAGAATATTGTTTAAATCAGAGTACTACCGGACTGTACAATCTCTCCATTATCTATCTCCCCGTGAGAAGCCTTACACAGTTGAAGTAGCAACCTGCGAGGCAAAACCCAAGCTGTGTCAGGGTTCCCAACTTGGCGAAGGAAGAGTTTGAACACTATTCAATTTTATTTTTATTTTACAGTATATGGATGTCTTTATAGTCATATTCTTTAAATGACATTTTCATTTGTTGACACTTAAATTTTTGTCGACATTTTAGGTTTCCATTTATTTTACAAAGATGTGTAAATTTATAAAAAGATAAAAGCAAAAACAATAAAAAAATGAAATTAAAAAAAAATGAAATGAAGTCGGCCCACTTAGCAAAGTTTTCAGCCTTCCAAGCCCCCTCCCTCCATTAGTCCAACCCATTTCGCCGCATGCTCTTTGCGTGATCCACCCCGTCCTCCTCCCTCCAGCTCTTCGGATTCGGCTAAATCAGGTCCTCAAATGCGCGAGGCTGAGAAACTAAGCCACTTCGCGCGCTCGAGGCTGAAGAAGCCCGATGAGAAAAACCGACGCCGTCATGCCTCCAGTCCGGACGCGGGCGAGGACGGGTCTTGGGGACGGCGATCTCTGAGCGCTGAGTCGCTGCTGGGGAAGCGACCTACGATGGCTGAGGATGCTGTTCGCTTCGAAGAAGATTTGCTGTTTCGGCAACTCCATTTCACCAAGTGAACCGGGTATGCAAAAGCTTTCTCTCCCTCTCTCGTGGACACGATCTGTATTTGGTCTGTTTTAGCCAAGGATGAGTCATGAAATTTGACTGATGAAATCGCGAGGAAGCTTGGATGCAATGCACATTGCTGAATCAATGGTCTGATCATGAAGCATATACATCGTTTTTAGATCTAAAATCATGCCAAAGTTGAATCAAAAGTCTGTTCTCGGTACTGCACATCGCCCGTTCGCTAAAACGCCTACAAGAAGATCGATTTTTTTTTTTAATATGTTGGAGCTCGAGATTGATTCGTATTCATGTTCATATTCGTTGAATCCTGTTTGCTTATTCGTCCTTTCCTTTCTTTTTTTTTTTTTTTTAACGTGATTTGGTGGAAAAATCTTGCTCAAGTCGGTCGCGTACGAATTTCACATGCCAGAATACCAGCTGAGAACCTAGTTTTATGGGCGACCTATTCAATGAAGATTAAGATCTTATCTCTCAACAGTACTCAAATCTTCTTCATACAAATTCATCTAACGGATTGATTGGAGAATGATCCTTTGAATACTCTCCAATGGTTAGTTTGGAAGTAGAAGAGTATAAAACAAGACCAAAATGCTGAAGAAAATAGAGGTCTAGAGTGAAAAATTCCAAAGTCTGAGTGGATTTTGATCCTGTGTATTTATCTTTCTTAAACTATAAATTGTAATCTCAGAGAAACACTAAAAGTGTAATTGAGTGAGATAATGAGACCTATCATGTACTTGAGTATTATCATCTATAGTTGTAACCTTTGATTGATTATCAAATGGAATCTAGCCAGTAGGTTGTTAGTGTGGAAAAGTAGACATAGGTTTCATTTAAGTTAAACAACTATAAAATTCATATGTAATTTTCTCTATTTCTTTACTCTTGTTTATCACTTATGGTAGACATTTGCACACCGGTGGTCATCCCGTTATCACGGTCAAAGTTTAGACTTTAATTTCACTTGATTATCAAGTTACTCATCTTAATAGTTAAAATACACACAAATTTGTTAAGAGTTTTTAAATTCGCCTATTAACTCTCCTCTAGGTGACATTGCTAGCCTCTAACAATATATACTATGATAACCTAGGTATGATATATTTGGTGTACAATTCGATTTATTATGAGTGAATGAAACACATCAATATCAAGTACTATTTCATCCGAGATGACCTAGCGAAAGGTAATGTTGTTCTGAAGAAGATCGCTAGAATGGAGAATCTGGTAAATATGATGAACAAACCTGTTTGTAGAGAGTGAGCACCTGTCAGGGCGTTGGGAGAGTAGTATGAATGATGATCATTATAACTTGATTTCAAATATTGAGTCAAGGTAGAAAGTTATTAAATTATGTCTCGATTTTGAACTCGTGTATACTTTTTCATTTAGAAGAAGAAATCCTCTGTCATTGCAAGACCAAAAAACAAGGGTTCACATATCCTATTATATATATTTACTTATTTTTTGGTGGTGGCGTTCTCCGTAATCATCACCAAAGAAAGACTCTTGCTTCCATATTACTACACGATATCAGAAGGACTTTCTCGTCCTTATGTGCTGACAAAAAGGGTTTGCTATGGAGAGGAATAAAAAGACATGGGGTTTCTTCTTGACAGTAACCACACAATAGACTTCTTAGAAGGACGCATGAGAAGGATGGACACGATGACACTGTGACACTCACTCTTGAGTTCTATACACAATGATTTTGTGCTTTGGATTTACATCTAAATTGAGTTGTTTATTTATAAATACTTTAAGTTCGTGTTTAAATCTAGGTGTGAGAAACATTCCGAGCGTATGAAAGATTGTAAACTCTGAAACTTGGATTATAGCAAAATTATTTGCTGCCGACTTTCTCAGTGGATGTAGATGTCGATACTTGAATCAAATCATATAAATATCTGATATCCTTATTATTCATCATTTATTTCTTTTATTCTATCGCATTGCCTAATTTGCAACATCTTGTCGTTTTCGCATTAATATTTACAACAATATATTATAATACATCAAGGCAGCACCTCATAACTAATTAATTAGAAAAAATTGCTAGACTGTGAAGCACTGATTTTGCACGCCATGCAAGAGAAAAATCAAGCCCATTGAAAGTTACTAGACCTCTTCTCTCCCCCCCCACCCCCAAAATGTTAGGCTTAATAAATCTAGTTTATAAAACCGGTTTTCAAAAGTATTATGCCAAATTATTATCGATTCTCGAATATAATTCACTTGTGTAATGAGACCAATGCCTGTTACAACTGTACATCATTTTCCAGTGAATGAGCCCTTTCGCGAACCATTTATGTTGTAATTGGCAATATATTGCAAGATAAAACATTTTCCTATTTCAGTCACTTTAGTGTGCACCTTCGGGGATGATGAGTAAGTGGTACAGAACTACGAGACTCAATGTTAGTCATTTAGGTATCAAGACAGGCATGCTTGACTTACTTTTCCAAGTCTTCATCGCTCAATTCAAATCAACCATTTTCCACCGATTTACTAATCAAATTCATCACTCAATTCAGATCAACCATTTTCCACCGATTTGCTTGACATGTCAATTTTAATGAAGACTTGGAAAAGTAAGTCAAGCATGCCTGTCTCGGTACCTCATGTCAATTTCAATGAAGACTTGGAAAAGTAAGTCAAGCATGCCTATCTTAATACCTAATAGACTAAAATTGAGTCTCATCCTTTTGTACCAATTACTTATTATTCCCAAAGGCTAACTAGTGGTTCATGAATAATGACACTCGAATCAAATCAACCGTTGTCCACCGATTTGCTTGACATGTCAATTTCAATGAAGACTTGGAAAAGTAAGTCAAGCATGCCTGTCTTATCCCCAAAGGCTAACTAGTGGTTCATGAATACTGACACTCAAATCAAATCAATCATTTCCCACCGATTTGCTTGACATGTCAATTTCAATGAAGACTTGGAAAAGTAAAATGCCTACAAGAAGATCGATTTTTTTTTTTTTTAATACGTTGGAGCTCAAGATTGATTTGTATTCGTGTTCATATTCGTTGAATCCTGTTTGCTTATTCGTGCTTTCCTTGTTTTTTTTTTTTTTAAATGTGATATGGTGGAAAAATCTTGCTCAAGTCGGTCGCGTACGAATTTCCCGTGCCAGAATACCCCGTCGGAGCTACCTATGGAAACTGAGAACCTAGTTTTATGGGCGACCTATTCAACAAAGATTAAGATCTTATCTCTTAACAGTACTCAAATCTTCTTCATACAAATTCGTCTAACAGATTGATTGGAGAATGATCCTTTGAATACTCTCCAACGGTTAGTTTTGAAGTAGAAAAGTATAAAACAAGACCAAAGTGCTAAAGAAAACAGAGGTTTAGAGTGAAAAATTCCAAAGTTTGAGTGGATTTTGATCCTGCGTATTTATCTTTCTTAAACTATAAATTGTAATCTCAGAGAAACACTGAAAGTGTAATTGAGCGAGATAATGAGATCTATCATGTACTTGAGTATTATCATCTATAGTTGTAACATTTGATTGATTATCAAATGAAATCTAGCCAGAGGCTGTTAGTGTGAAAAAGTAGACATATGTTTCATTTAAGTTAAACAACTATAAAATTCATATGTAATTTTCTCTATTTCTTTAATCTTGTTTATCACTTATGGTAGACATTTGCACACCGGTGGTCATCCCATTATCACGGTCAAAGTTTAGACTTTAATTTCACTTGATTATCAAGTTACTCATCTTAACAGTTAAAATACACACAAATTTGTTAAGAGTTTTTAAATTCGCCTATTAACTCTCCTCTAGGTGACATTGCCAGCCTCTAACAATATATACTATGAAAACCTAGGTGTGATATATTTAGCGTGCAATTCGATTTATTATGAGTGAATGAAACATATCAATATCAAGTACTATTTCATCCGAGATGACCTAGCGAAAGGCAACGTTGTTCTGAAGAAGATCGCTACAATGGAGAATTTGGCAAACATGATGAACAAACCTGTTTGTAGAGAGTGAGCACCTGTCGGGGCGTTGGGAGAGTAGTATGAATGATGATCACTATAACTTGATTTCAAATATTGAGTCAAGGTAGAGAATTATTAAATTATGTCTCGAATTTGAACTCGTGCACACTTTTCCATTTAGAAGAAGAAGAAATCCTCTGTCATTGCAAGACCAAAAAACGAGGGTTCACATATTCTATTATATATATTTACTTATTTTTTGGTGGTGGCGTTCTCCGTAATCATCACCAAAGAAAGACTCTTGCTTCCATATTACTGCACGATATCAGAAGGACTTTCTCATCCTTATGTGCTGACGAAAAGGGTTTGTTATGGAGAGGAATAAAAAGACATGGGGTTTCTTCTTGACAGTAACCACACAATAGACTTCTTAGAAGGACGCATGAGAAGGATGGACGCGATGACACTGTGACACTCGCTCTTGAGTTCTATACACAATGATTTTGTGCTTTGGATTTACATCTAAGTTCGTGTATAAATCTAGGTGTGAGAAACATTCCGAGCGTATGAAAGATTGTAAACTCTGAAACTTGGATTATAGCAAAATTATTTCCCGACTTTCTCAGTGGATGTAGATGTCGATACTTGAATCAAATCATATAAATATCTTATATCCTTATTATTCATCGTTTATTTCTTTTATTCTATCGCATTGCCTAATTTGCAACATCTTGTCGTTTTGGCATTAATATTTACAACAATATATTATAATACATCAAGGCAGCACCTAATAACTAATCAATTAGAAAAAATTGCTAGACTGTGAAGCACTGATTTTGCATGCCATGCATGAGAAAATCGAGCCCATTGAAAGTTACTAGACCTCTTCTGCCCCCTAAATGTTAGGCTTAATAAATCTGGTTTATTGTCGCGACCTATTTTTCGGGTGCACTACCTAAAACTAGGTTAATGGACTGCTAAATTTTTACACTTAGCTCGAGCTCTCCCAAGCCCATACCAAATCGCGACTTAAGTCTAAATTTTTAAACATGCAAAAAGTTATTATCTAAGAGTCGCCACTAATCGGTTTATGGTAGGTCGATTAGACACCTAAGTAAAATAAAGGGAGATTTATTTTACTCCTACGAACCAGAGATTTGGGTACGGGGACTTGGTTACGCTAAATTTCTCTAACGCCCTTTCGATACCATTTCTTTTATTTTGAAAAAATGTTTTTTTTGCAAAAAGACTTGGGTTTATTTTAAATCTATTTCCTAACATGTGAGAGTTATCATGCGTCACAAACCACCAATTTAACACTCATATAAACAATAAATAAATTGCAAAAACTTACCTCCAAGAATAAAGATCTGCAATGTTAAATTAAAATCCACATCAACAACCTTGGATATGGTTTCTAATTAACACACAATTTCTTTTTTTTTGTTTTCACTTAATTAATGAAAATCATGCAATATATGCAATGCGATATTAACTAAATGACCTAATCCTAATGACATGTAATTTCTAATTAAATGGGCCTAGCAAAAAATACTAAATGACACACATTTCAATGAATCTAACCCTAATGATGTGCACATGACATTTTTTCCTTTTCCTAAAAGAGTGCATTTTATCCTAAATAATAAAACTAATTTAACCTATGACATTTTTTGTATTTTTCATGAAATTCGAAATTTGGTGAAATGTGAAAATTACCTAATTAGATTAAGATCCTATTTAATTTATATTAGGAATTAGGTTGAGCCATATCCTAATTTAAACTAAAATATTATCTTAACCTAAATGATCCTAAAATGCAATATATCTAAAAATGCCAAGCTTATGATAAATTAAAAAAAAATCTAAATTAAACTAAGTGCCATTTAACCCTAATATGCAATGACATGCAAAATATGCCCTAATTCTACATGACAAGTGTATGATGATTTTTTATTCTGTTTTTGTTTTCTTTCTCTTTTTTTTTTTTCGAAATTAATAATTGCCAAGTAATTAAGCATGCAACCTAAATTAAAATCTAGCAACCTAAATTGATTTATTTGAATTTTTTTTATTTTATGAAATTCGAAATTAAAATTCCTATTCTAAATATGCAAACCCTAAAACAAGTAATATCCTAACATGCATCTAATCTAACTCAATTTTTTATTTCGAAAATTCATGACAAATAGAATGCTTTGCCTAAATATGCAAATAGCCCTAAAACGTGTGATATTTTATCTCAAACATATCTCAAGATAAATAAATAAAACGATCAAATCCATTCAAAATTACCCCAAAAGGACATCACATATCAGATCAAGGAATAATATTTTTTTAGTAAAATCGATCTTTGATCTTAAGCCTTAAAGATCAAAACATCAATTTTATTCCCGCTTAATTAATTATTTCATCTAAAGCGCTTATAGATGAAATAAAAACCCCTGGCTTGATTTGCGAATCGGGTGATACACTGAGATCTCCAATTATGCATGGATGGGTACTTCAACCAAAGAAAACAATACATAAAAAGATAATGATAAAAAAACTAGAGAAAAACCTAAACTTGCTTAATAAAGTAAAGCAAACATACCTAGTGAAATCTTTCTTTTCTTTTCTTTTCCTTTTTTTTTTTTAAAAAAAGAACTTTGGCCGCTGGTTTGGGGGAAAGCACTGGCGAGGGTTTCCGGCGAGGACACCAGGAGTAGCGCGACGGCGGCGAGGCAACAGGGAGCGTCGCGGGTCTGGGTGCGGGCGTCGCGGGCGAGGGACTCCGAGCACGGGCTGAAGCACGGCGGAGACGGCGTCGGGGCGGTGATGCAGCAGGGAGCGTCGCGGGCGGCACGGCGAGATCGGCGAGCAGGGTCGCGGGCGGAGCTCGGGCACGGGCGTCGGAGCGGTGCGGCGCTGGTTCGCGGGTGGAGCTCGGGCACGGGCGTCGGAGCGGTGCGGCGCTGGTTTGCGGGCGGAGCTCGGGCACGGGCGTCGGAGCAGTGCGGCGCTGGTTCGCGGGCGGAGCTGAGGCGGTGCCGCGAGCGTCGCGGGCAAGACCGGCGGCGCGGCGGTGGCGGAGGCACGGTGGAGTGCGAGCACGGTGTGCAGCTCGGCTGAGGAAGCTCCGGCGGTCAGTTGCAGACGCGAACGGCGAAGATGGAAGACGATGAACAGTATCTGTCAAATCAACCCCTTTTTACTTGCTGTTTCTGCTTTTTTCCTTCCCCTACCGCACACCCGTCCACTCACTTTTCCTCCCTTTTCTTTTTCTTTTGTTCTTTTTTTTTTTTACAAGAAAGGAACCCCCTATTTACTTTGCGCTCGGTGTCTTTTATAGGTCCAAAAAAGTGTATCCTCACGACATATATTTTTTCCTTTTTTGGCTTGCGCACGATATCTCTAGGTATGTCGTTGAAACATATATACCGCGCAATATTCCTTTTTTGTATTTCACGCATATTCCATCCAGAAAAATTCCATTTTTGCATAAAATACACTCGAGTGTATATTACTTAAAAAATATGAAAAATCTAAATGGAATATGTGTAAAATCTTCCTTTCACCGGTGGCCTAAAATAAACTGAAAAATAAAATGCTTCTAAATTATATGCCATGCCAGGTGTGTGTGTGTGTGTGTGTTTTTTTTTTTTAAATCAAATCCGCAAAAATTTAGGTGTCAACAGCTGCCCCTCTTTGAAGGTGAGCTTGTATATGTTGCCTTCAAAGACAAATTGAGACCTAAATTTTGACCATACACATGCAGTGAATGATTTTTTGTCGGAACATGAATTCCATTTTTTAATGCAATTCAATGATGTGTGGAAATGCTAATGCAAATGATAAATGAACCTACCTGGAATAACTTACCTACAAAGAGAATAAAGTAGTTTGAGATAGTTGGTGTTATATGTCAAGGACCCGTATCATTCTATGGTTGCCTAGAATAATAACATGACTTTATGAAAAGATTGCTTTCCCAAGACCCGTACCATTCTACGGTCGCCTAATATGGCAGTACTTGGTTGTGTCTAGAACCCGTACCATTCTACGGTCGCCTAAACGGGGATTCATTTTCTAAGACCCGTACCATTCTACGGTCGCATGAATGAGGAAATAAGTGTTGTTTAGGACCCGTACCATTCTACGATCGCCTAAATGGGGAAATTGCTTTTCCAGCACCTGTACCATTCTACGGTCGCCTGTTAAAGCAATAAATATTGTTTAGGACATGTACCATTCTACGGTCGCCTAGATTGAGGTTTTGCTTGGCTAGGACCCGAATCATTCTTCGGTCGCCCAACCTTGCGACAGAAATCATCTGATCAGGACCCGAACCATTCTTCGGTCGCCTTAATCAAATTGAATCTAGAGGAAAAATCTTTGGGGGACAACTCCATTGAGTGTCGGTGAAAAGGACTCTGGGCTACAAAAGCATACCAGGTCGATAAAAGAAATCCAGGCTACGGAAGCACGCCGATTCGACAAAATGGACTCTGGGCTACGAAAGCACGCCGGGTCAAGAACTCCGGGCTATAGAAGCACACCAAGTCAATAAAAGGACATCGGGCTACAAAAGCACGCCGAGTCTATTAAAAGGGACATCGGGCTACAAAAGCACACCAAGTCGATGAAAATGACTCTGGGCTACGAAAGCACGCCAGATCGATATAATAGCTTGACCAAGTCAAGTGTTGATGCACTTGAGAGAGAATACCTGCATAATGACAAGTATTTTAGAGTATGGTAGAGATATACTTACCTGGTGATATCTCTGATTCTTGGAGAAAAATGTCTTTTTTGGAATTTAGATATCCTATAGAGGTCTTTCACCTCACGGTGGAGGTTTCTCATCTCCTAATATCATGAAACATTCTGAAAGGAACTTGAATTACTTGAGACATGATTTAGAGCAAAAAATGATATGCATTCATCAAAGAGATAGACAACGAGCTACTCTAGAATGCACATTTCAAAATTTAATAAATTTTCATCAACTTAATCGAGGTTCATGCATAATAACCTTTGCATCACCCAAATTTCCATTGGAGAGAATTATCATTCAAGACAATCTTCACTCATAACATGGATTTCCTAAGAATACCAAATGAGACTTTCAGTTAGAAAGGACTTTCGCTCACTCTCATTTAGAGGCTATTTTATGAGAATCACTCCATCTCACTGTCATCATACCAACAAGGGTCCGAGTATTCTCGCAAGCGGTACAACCTTACCAATCTGAGAGGTCTTTAACAAGGACCATAATGTGGGCTTGGTCAACGGTTTAACGAAGGGACTCTTTGAGTCAAGGCTATTGAAAGAACAACTCTTTAATCATCTCCGGGTTTACAAGTCAAGAACCCTGCAAAATGAGAAAGAAATAGTCTTGCTCGCACTCCTTCAAGCGATGCTTAAAACATGTGAACCCCTATGTTAATTCAAGTGCCATAATCTGAAGAGGCTTGTAAGGGACGTAATATAGGCTGGGTTCATGGGTTGAGAAATGAAAAGATCATTAGGCTCAAAATGTGTGTGAATGGTGAGGGTTGGTGATCATCTTGGCATTGTCACCAGTTTTCTTTTTCATCATCGGGGATTGTCTTCATGAAATGCCCCATTGATTGTAAAAACTCAACTTTTGAGTTCTTTGAGTATTGCTCTATCAGGATTCAATTCTTGCAATTGAGAGTCACCTTCTCTTGACTCTCTTTTTCATCTATGGGCATTGGCCTTGCTTTTACCAGGCACACCGATTTTCATGCCCCCTAGGTCTTATTCATTTTTTTTCACTTTTTTTTTCATGGGCATTGGCCTTGCTTTTACTAGGCACACTACTTTTTCATGCCCCTTAGTTCTATTTTGAATTCAATTCTTGCGCACAATTCATGCGTCAAGCAATTGCACTTTGAATGACACTCGAACTTTCAAGGGTCTTAATCTACCTTTTGCCTTGCCCCAGTGTGGGGGATGATCACCAACTGGGTTTAAAGAAATGAAATTGCAGGCTCAAGTGGGCTATGCAAAGGATATAATTGTATAGGATAGAGAAAAAAAATGCTCTTCGTCATCCTATGGCACTTAGATTAACACATAAATTCAATGTAATAACATGACTTGAAAATTGATGCAAGTGAGAACAAGAAAAAGTCTTTCCATTTTCCTCATCTCATGATGTCATTTTACCTCCCAATTGCCCTAATGTGGGGAGATTCTTGACAGGGGTAATTTGAAAGAATTTTCACCAGTGTATGGAGCTCAAAGGGGTTAAGCAATGGATCACCTGTAGTGTTTGGGATAAAGAAATGAATTGCCCCTCATCATTTCTATTATCATACCTTTTGCGAGAGAACTCTTTACCTTGTGTATATGGAACTTCCTATACTCATCTCACAAATATATAAGTAGGGGACTGTGTATAAGATAGGGCTTGCCTTTCATCATCCTGATACATCTCATTCAGCATTCTTAAGCATTGAAGTCACTCAATTGAGTTGTCTATCTTGACAAATCTCCACATGAAATTGGTGAGCTAAATCAATATGAAAATTCTCTTTTCAAAATAGTCCAATAACTTTAGCAATTTTAAGCTTTAAAAAACAATTTATTACACTCAAAACATGGAAAAACATGATTTAAGCATTCATTCAAGGAATCGTCCACAAAAGAATTGCCTTAGCAATGGATGTCCATAAATTGATCAATCGATCTGAAAATCCATCAAAATTGGATGAAATCCTTTTCCCCTGCACAAGAGAACGTGCATGAATAGGATACTATGCAACATCGGAGTAAATTCAAATTGCACAACCATTTTGGCTCGGATCGAGATTTTGTCTCAGTCATGTTACTACTAGAATCTGTAGTGCCCCCAATTCGTCATCTCTTTCACCAAAGATGGATCCTCTTTTAATCTAGCCATTAACTCTTTAGAAACTTGTTCAGTAAGAGTTGAACCGACTGCAACCTGATGTGCCTTTTTCAGATGCTTTCGATTAGGTTAAGAAAGTAATGCTCTGAAACATGAAGTAAATGAGTTAGAAAATCAAACAGGGCTAACCTAATGCATGCATTTGGAAATGGCTTGAAAAATGATTCTTTTTATTCTCTTTTTTTTTTTTGGATGAGGAAACATGAAGAAGCCCAGTCCTCAGAATTTCTCCATGGATGATATTTTCTTTTCATTGTTGGATATCGTCACCAGGCTGGTTTGGCATGCCCCATCATGTCCTCAAAATTGGAAATAAAATTGTAATTTCATTGAATATAATCAAATGAATTACATTATGGAAAATGCAAACAAGCAAATCCTAGAAACAAAAGCAATAATTGAAATCTCAGAAAGCAGGAAATTTTTGAAGTCCTAGAAGATAAGAACTTCTTCACTCAACGAGAGCGTTTGCACCTCCATCATGGTTGGGCGGAGGATTTTCTAATTACTGCTGAAAGAGAACGCCTTTTTATCCAAGAGATCTTGGACCTTATGCTTCAAAACATAACAATCATCAATGGAGTGACCAACCTCTCCCATGTGATAGTCACACTTTTCGGAGGGATTATATGCAGGATAATGCTCAGGATTTGGTCGCTTCAGCTCATTGGAAATTAATCCTTTCTTTTGGAGAATAAGCAAAACTTTGGATAGGGGTCCAGGAAGAGGTGTAAAATGTCTCCTAACATTACGTCGTCGATTAGAGAGCTGATGTTCTCCACATTGTTGCTCAGTAGAAATCTTAATTACTGGAGT
This sequence comes from Eucalyptus paniculata subsp. matutina, assembly GCA_017140255.1. Lineage (NCBI taxonomy): Eukaryota > Viridiplantae > Streptophyta > Magnoliopsida > Myrtales > Myrtaceae > Eucalyptus > Eucalyptus paniculata. The sequence goes on from CM029438.1 coordinate 14,612,150, forward strand.
GCGACCACGACTCGGTTGAGAATATGTCATATTAATCTCAGCTTCAAGGTCCTTCTCCTTCTTGATAGAAAACTTTTTGTTAGATGGCTCAGTAAACCATCCTTCTCTTATCCCCATCTCAATTTGTTCCCCCACAGGGATAAGCTGATTGAAGCTTTCAACGTATGTACTAGCCATTCGGTTACGGAACTCAGATGGAAGGGTCTTCACGAACAACTTCATCAACTCCTTGTTGGTAGGCTCAGGAGTAATTTGGGCTGCCAGGTTTCTCCATCTCACAGCATACTCTTTAAATGACTCGCCCCTTTTCTTTTCCATCCTCTCCAAGTCTTCTCGGGAAGGCGCGATGTCCATGTTAAACTTGTATTGCTTGAGAAATGCGTCAGCCACTTCATTCCAGGTTTCGAGGAGGTTTATGTTCTTCATCACGTACCAGTTTAATGCGGGCCCGGTCAAACTTGCGTGAAACGATTGGATCATAAGGGGCTCATTTTTGACGTGTTGGGCCATGCGCACGTGGTACATCTGCAAATGAGATTTTGGACAAGATGTCCCATCATATTTTCGAACTCCGGCATTTTAAATTTCTTTCGGCATTTTAACCTTCTCATACCAACAAGTTGAGGTCAAACGGGAGTGAGCTTTGAGACTCCTGTAGCAATTGTTTCAACTTTTCTTCCAGCTTTGCAACGTGCTCATCTTGCTTCGTCTTGGGAACATTGACAAGCTTAGCCTTTCCACATTGACAAGGATGGATCATCTTCCAGCCCAGGCATTTCATCATCATTCATTTGGGCCTTATTTGCTTGTCTCGGGACTACTATCTCAGGGAGAGCAGGTGCAGGAGCTGGATTCACTTGAAGGGATTGAAGTTGAGCTGTTATAAGCTCCATAGAGGCAGCTAACTGTTGGAGTTGGCCTTCCACGGAGGACATGCGATCGCGCATCTCGCTTTGGTCGGCCATTCTTGCTCTTAATCGCGTGATAATAGGCGAGTGTAGAGAATCCGTTCTCACCTTATTTAAATGGATGAAAATGCATAAGTATGAGGTGCAAATAAAGAATCAATCCATGACAATGATCTATCAACTTTTTTTTTTTTTTTTTTTTTTTTTTTTTTTGAAAAGTTCTTACAAAAAATGAATTTCCTAAAGAGAGCTAGAAAAGTGGATACCTTAGCAAGATCAAATTTTCTAGACATGAATTGAAACAAATTCTTCCAAAGCTTTTTTTTTAATTTTCCAAATGATTTATTGCATGGCAATTTCCTCATTTCATCTCTAATTGACAAAGAATTAAATTAATGATTGACCTAAATTGTCATGGATCGACCAAAAACATTACAAAATAAATTGCATGGTATAAGGATAGAAGACTTACTTCACCAAGGAAAATTACAGCAATCACATAGACAAGCACATGAAGTGTGAGATTCGATTTCTAACTAGGAAGGCTAAACAAGGTGGAGCCAAAGGTGGGATGACTTAGCCATGCAGCCTCGCATACTAAGTCAAGTCCTCTAACTCCGGCTTGGTCAAAGAATGATACCCCAATGCGACGCATGCCGGACCAAGGTGGGTAAACATTCTTAACACCAAGAAAAAACTTTCGGGATTGAGTTGGGCAACCTCTACTACGTGAGCATGTGGTCGGAGTGGTATCAAACTCAATACCATCTTAAATGTCCTAGTGCGGCCCAGGTCCGGCGGCAGGTTGTGTGTGCAAAAGTGTAGTGCTAAATGCAGGACATGCACAACAATTTAAATCAAACAACACTTCAATAGCTTGAATTTAAAGCATTCATCCCTAACTCCAACCTGCAAGACAAGGGTTAGCAATCACTACTCCCCTTATACCTCCCAATCTGCAAGAACATTTAACACCTAAATGTTAGGGACGTACCTAGAATCCTCGCTGCCAAACAAAAACATTTTCAAAAAAAAAGAAAATTTGGCCTAAGTCCACTAAGAGTTTTAACTCAAGTCCCCAGCGGAGTCGCCAAGCTGTCGCGACCTATTTTTCGGGTGCACCACCTAAAACTAAGTTAATGGGCTAATGGATTTTTTAGACTTAATGCGGCTCTCCCAAGCCCATACCAAATCGCGACTTTAAGTCTAAATTTTTAAACATGCAAAAGGTTTTATCTAAGAGTCACCACTAATCTATTTTTGGTAGGTCGATTAGACACCAAGTAAAATAAAGGGAGATTTATTTTACTCTTACGAACCAGAGATTAATGAGTTCGGGGACTTGGTTACACTAGATTTCTCTAACGCTCTTTCGATACGATTTTTTTTTTTATTTTGAAAAAATGTTTAGCAAGCAACTTGAATTGATTTTCCCTAACATGTGAGGTTATCATGTGGGTGCGCAAACCACAAATTTAACATCAAAGAAAGCAATTAAATAATGCAAAACTTTCCTCAAAGCAACAAAAGCATCTGTAGTGTTAAATTAAAATCCACATCAACAACCCTAGATATGGTTTCTAATTAACAAGCAATTACTCAATTTTTGTTTTCACTTATTTAATGGAAATCATGCAATATGTAATGCAATGTTAATTGAATGACCTAATTCTAAGCACATGTAAATTTTAATTAAATGGGCTTAGCAAAAATACTAAATGACATACATCTCAATGAATCTAACCCTAATGATGTGCACATGACATTTTTTCCTTTTCCTAAAAGAGTGCATTTTATCCTAAATAATAAAACTAATTTAACCTATGACATTTTTTGTATTTTTCATGAAATTCAAAATTTGGTGAAATGTGAAAATTACCTAATTAGATTAAGATCCTATTTAATTTATATTAGGAATTAGGTTGAGCCACATCCTAATTTAAACTAAAATATTATCTTAACCTAAATAATCCTAAAATGCAATATATCTAAAAATGCCAAACTTATAATAAATTAAAAATTATCTAAATTAAACTAAGTGCCATTTTAATATGCAATGACATGCAAAATATGCCCTAATTCTACATGACAAGTGTATGATGATTTTTTATTGTGTTTTTGTTTTTCTTTCTCTTTTTTTTTTTTTATTTTTCGAAATTAATAATTGCCAAGTAATTAAACATGCAACCTAAATTAAAAAATCTAGCAACCTAAATTGATTTATTTGTTTTTTTTTATTTTATGAAATTCGAAATTAAAATTCCTATTCTAAATATGCAAACCCTAAAACAAGTAATATCCTAACATGCATCTAATTTAACTCAATTTTTTATTTCGAAAATTCATGACAAATAGAATGCTTTGCCTAAATATGCAAATAGCCCTAAAACGTGTGATATTCTATCTCAAACATATCTCAAATAAATAAAACGATCAAATCCATTCAAAATTACCCCAAAAGGACATCACATATCGCTCAGATCAAGGAATAATATTTCGCTAGTAAAATCGATACTTTGATCTTAAGCCTTAAAGATCAAAACATCAATTTTATTCCCGCTTAATTAATTATTTCATCTAAAGCCTTATAGATGAAATAAAAAAAACCCTACACGCGGTTGCGAATCGGGTGATACATTGAGATCTCCAATTATGCATGGATGGGTACTTCAACCAAAGAAAACAATACATAAAAAGATAATGATAAAAAAAATAGAGAAAAACCTAAACTTGCTTAATAAAGTAAAGCAAACAAACCTAGTGAAATCTTTCTTTTCTTTTCTTTTCCTTTTTTTTTTTAAAAAAAAAACTTTGGCCGCTGGTTTGGGGGAAAGCACCGGCGAGGGTTTCCGGCGAGGACACCGGGAGTAGCGCGACGGCGGCGAGGCAACAGGGAGCGTCGCGGGTCTGGGTGCGGGCGTCGCGGGCGAGGGACTCCGAGCGCGGGCTGAAGCAGGGTGTAGACGGCGTCGGGGCGGCGATGTAGCAGGGAGTGTCGCGGGCGGCACGGCGAGATCGGCGAGCAGGGTCGCGGGCGGAGCTCGGGCACGGGCGTCGGAGCGGTGCGGCGCTGGTTCGCGGGCGGAGCTCGGGCACGGGCGTTGGAGCGGTGCGGCGCTGGTTCGCGGGCGGAGCTGAGGCGGTGCCGCGAGCGTCGCGGGCAAGACCGGCGGCGCGGCGGTGGCGGAGGCACGGTGGAGTGCAAGCACGGTGTGCAGCTCAGCTGAGGAAGCTCCGGCGGTCAGTTGCAGAGGCGAACGGCAAAGCTGGAAGACAATGAACAGTATCTGTCAAATCAACCCCCTTTTACTTGCTATTTCTGCTTTTTTTCCTTCCCCTACCGCACACCCGTCCACTCACTTTTCCTCCCTTTTCTTTTTCTTTTGTTCTGTTTTTTTTACAAGAAAGGAACCCCCTTTTTACTTTGCGCTCGGTGTCTTTTATAGGTCCAAAAAAGTGTATCCTCACGACATATATTTTTTCCTTTTTTTGGCTTGCGCACGATATCTCTAGGTATGTCGTTGAAACATATATACCGCGCAATATTCCCTTTTGTATTTCACGCATATTCCATCCAGAAAAATTCCATTTTTGCATAAAATACACCCGAGTGTATATTACTTAAAAAATATGAAAAATCTAAATGGAATATGTGTAAAATCTTCCTTTCACCGGTGGCCTAAAATAAACTGAAAAATAAAATGCTTCTAAATTATATGCCATGCCAGGTGTGTGTGTGTGTGTGTGTGTTTTTTTTTTTTTTTTAAAATCAAATCCGCAAAAATTTAGGTGTCAACATTTATAAAACCGGTTTTCAAAAGTATTATGCCAAATTATTATCGATTCTCGAATATAATTCACTTGTGTAACGAGACCAATGCCTGTTACAGCTGTACATCATTTTCCAGTGAATGAGCCCTTTCGTGAACCATTTATGTTGTAATTGGCAATATATTGCAAGATAAAACATTTTCCTATTTCAGTCACTTTAGTGTGCACCTTCGGGGTTGATGAGTAAGTGGTACAGAACTATGAGACTCAATGTTAGTCATTTAGGTATCAAGACAGGCATGCTTGACTTACTTTTCCAAGTCTTCATCGCTCAATTCAAATCAACCATTTTCCACCGATTTACTAATCAAATTCATCACTCAATTCAGATCAACCATTTTCCACCGATTTGCTTGACATGTCAATTTCAATGAAGACTTGGAAAAGTAAGTCAAGCATGCCTATCTTAATACCTAATAGACTAACATTGAGTCTCATCATTTTGTACCAATTACTTATTATTCCCAAAGGCTAACTAGTGGTTCATTATTCCCAAAGTCAAGCATGCCTGTCTCGATACCTCATGTCAATTTCAATGAATACCGGCACTCGAATTAAATCAACCGTTGTCCACGGATTTGCTTGACATGTCAATTTCAATGAAGACTTGGAAAAGTAAGTCAAGCATGCCTGTCTTAATACAAGTTTCTTATTATCCCCAAAGGCTAACTAGTGGTTCATGAATATCGATACTCAAATCAAATCAATCATTTTCCACCGATTTTCTTTACATGTCAATTTCAATGAAGACTTGGAAAAGTAAGTCAAGCATGCCTGTCTTGATACCTCATGTCAATTTCAATGAAAACTAGGAAAAGTAATTCTATGTATAGCTGTAACAAGCTTTGGTCTTGTTATACGAGTGAGTTATATCCGAGAATCGGTAATAGTTTGCCATATTGCTTTTGAAAACCAGCTTTATAAACCAGATTTATCAAGCCTAACATTTTCGTGGGAGGAAAGGTCTATCAGTTTTCAAAGGGATTGATTTTTCATGCATGGCATGTATAATCGGTGCTTCATAGTATGGAAATTTTTTTCTAATTAATTAGTTATGAAGTGCCTCCTCAACATATAAACATATTAACGTGAGAACAAAAGGTTCTTACAAATAAGTTAATGCGATAGAACTAGAGAAATAAACGAGAAACAATAAGGACAATATAGATTTTCATAATTCGATTTGAGTATTAGTACCTATATCCACGAGAAAAGCTAACAACAAACAATCCATTATAATCGAAGATGCAGAGTTTATAATATTTCATACTGTTTCGAGTGTTTTCTATACCTAGATTTAAGCTCAATGGTTAGTGGAGTAGCTATGTTTTTATTATGGAGTTTCTTTTTTTTTTTTTTTTTTTTAAAGACAAATTACATAAGTATCATTTAAAATTGAAAACTTAAAATTACCCAAAAATATAATATAATATAATATAATATAATATAATATAATATAATATAATATAAATGGGCCAGTAATATCTATTTAAGCCTAACATCTATATTTGTTCATCCATATAAAATTGAAACTTGATCATGGACTATTTTATGTGAGCCATTGTGGACTATTTTCTTCTTTGCAAAAAAGATTGATCGGTATTTGATTTGTTCAATCTAATCCCTAATAATACGGCAATTAAAAAATCTATTGAAGGTCGAAGGTCAAATGTGTGGCTCAGTCACTAACGGCATTTTTAAGCGAATGACCAAAGCCTAATATTGACAAAGTCTCCTAAACCCTTCGGACAAAAAAAAAAAAGGGGGTCCGGTAGACCTAACCTTTGTTAATTGTTGTTCTAGTACGATTTGAACTAGTGTTTTTTTTTTTTTTTTTTTTTGCATCACATGGTATTACTACAACAAAGCAATTAATATGTTTAACACAAGACATAATCAATGACCCCATTTGCTATTAGATCGGTGCTTGACTTATTAAAACTAATTTACTAAATTGGTATATACGTGACGCTTCATATCGATAGCTCTTTACACAAGTGAGTTATATTAAAGCATTAATAATAGCTCGACACATCACTCTAGTAAAACCAATTTTTATAAAATCAGGTTTTTTTTTTTTTATGTAATTAGAGACTATCCTCTAGGGCACATGTTTAATGACCAATGAAGGAAGTCGAATCATTGAAAATTACCCAAAAAATCCAAATTTTATTATGTATGTGTCAATTCAATCATAAATTTTTCATATTGATAATGATGCCAACTATTTTATGTGATAAGGTTGGCAATATGAGACGCATGACTTCTCAAAATGACTTAAAGAAATTCGACAGGCTGTTTGATTTTTTAATTTTACTGTTAATGGTCTCAATCTTCACTCTTTTTTTCAAAACTTATATTGTTTTGACTTTTTTATTCATTTTCCTGACTGTTCATCTCCTTCGGCCATGAGAGACCCTGAAACTCATCGGGAATGGCTTATCGAGTATGATGGTCGGTTTTCGGCTAGTTGGGTTTGGACGACCTGCGAAAGGAGATGATAGTGCCACCTTTTCTTTCGTTGGGCCTGTGGGTGGTTGGCTTCATTATGTCTTCTTCGAAGTCCATTTTTTGGAGACCGTTTCTTGTCACTGAGGAGTGAGGAAGTGGGAAGGGGTCTCTTCAGCTTCACTAACGTATGCGAATCACGACGATTGAGTTTAATGAGTACCAGAGAAGCTGCGGTCATGTTACCAAACACCGAAACGGAGAAGAAGACCTGAGTGCCGATGGAGAGAGGGAGGGATGGTGCTGGTGAGGGGAGGCGATTTGATGATGTGAGGCGATTGAGATTTTATTACTTTGCTTGCGGATAAAAATGGAACCAATTAGAGAGGAGATACAGAGGTTGCGGATATGGGCGATGGCGGTCACGTAAGAAGAAGATGGACAGTGATGTCTTCTTGGCAATGAAGCAGAAGTAGATGAGACATAAGGAAGAGGATCAACAATTATAAAAAATTACGAAGTCACGTCATTTCAGTTCACGTGAGTTGAATACCTGTGGAGAGAAGAAAAAAAAATCTGAAAAGATGGGCATGAAATGAGTGGAGTGGATCGACTAGTCATGTTCTTTTTTTTTTTGAAAAGTCTAAGAGACTTGTTACCGTGGAAGTGCGCATGGGACCCTATCAGTATCCTTCACATTGAACCGTTTCATAATCTAAATAATACCGATACAGACACGCGATATGTGACGCGACATAACACATTAATACGTCATTTTTTGAAAATAGAGAATTTTAATACATTGTGACACGTTATATATTAAATGAATATTTATTATATTTAAATCAAATTTATTTAATTTAATTTTGTAAATAGTTAATTAATTAATTTTAAAAAAATCTCAAATGAATTTATGAGCCCTCCATCCTGCCAAAGCGGCCGCGCCTTTTTAGCAATTCATTCAAACACAGGAAGCCTTTACTTCCCCCTGCCTTCGAGTCAAATCCCTCCCTTCCCCCTGCTTCCAATTAGGGCGTGCATGGAAACACTCCAAAAAGTGTTTTAGGCACACTTCTGCGAGAAAGTGTTTTAAGAAAAAGGAAGAAACACGTTTGATTGCGTTTCGTTCCTTTTTTTTTTTTTTCGGGCGAAATAGGAACAGAAAAAAGAAACAAAAAAGTTGTTTTTTGCTTTCCGAAACGAGAAATGAAGAAACGTTTCTTGGGTTTCTGTTCTTTCTCTTCTCTCTGTTCCTTCTTCTCTTCTTCTTTTCTTCTTCTTTTTCTTCTTTTTTCTTTCACCGGTTGCTGGCCTCGGCCATGGCCGGCGACCGGCCGTCGAGGCTCGGCCTCGCCTTCGCTGGGTGAGCTCGGGCTCGCCCAGATCCGGCGAGCCTCGCCGTGGCTAGGCGAGGTTGCCGGCCCCGTCGGCCGAGTCGCCGGAGGCCGGTGGACCGGCCTAAAAAAGAAAAAATAAAAAAGAAAGGAAAAAGTGAAAAATAAAATAAAAATATTTAAAAAATTAAAAGAAATAAAAAAAGAATAAAATTTACCAAACGTGTTTATTCATTTTTTATTAGGACCAAACGTTACCAAACGTGTTCTTTTGTTCAAAAATTGTTAGGAACGAAACACTTTTTTTTTGTTTACGTTCCGCGAACAAAAAAAAAAGAGAAATAATTCCATGCGCACCCTTAAATTCCGCCGTTTCCCCGTACGCCTCATCATCACCACCGCCCATTTTCAATATTTCGAAAAAAAAAAAAAAAAAAGCAACGCTGCAAATTTGATGATCCAACGGCCAAGATCGAATTTGGCTCGAGGCCCATGGCCAATCATGCGCTCCCAAAAACGTGCCCCTCCCCCAAAAATCAAAGTAATTTAAGAATGACGAAAAAAAAAAAACGAAAGAAAGAAAAGAGGAGCAAGGACGGGAGTGCGTGATGATTCGTCTTCTCTGCGACTGCGACATCGACACGCACCGCTTCAAACCTCCCCCACCACTTTTGACGCAAATAATCTCCCCCATCTCCATCTCCATCTCCACCACCACCACCTCCATATAATCCTTCAATTCATTGCTTTTCCGACCCGAGATCTCTCCCAAGTTCCCAACTTTCGTCCCATTCTGACATACCCATTTGCTCCTTTCGCCGGAATTCCAACGCCGCCACCGCGCGCAATGGGGCATGTCCCATCTTCCACCTCCGCCTCCGCCTCCCTCGAGCCCAGTCACCGCGGCGGGATCTCGTCTAGATAGCGGCTAGACTCACGTACTCACTGCTGGGTGCGACGGCCACGTGAGTCCTCCACCTCCTGCTTTTTCGCCTCCGTCAAGAACACCAAACCCCCGCCCCCTCTACGATGGTGTGTGGCTGTTGGTCGGTGCTTCTTAATTGATGGCCATTTCTTCCACAAAGAAAAGTCATTGGAGCACGCCACGGACCACCTATATGTGCAGGTAACAACGTCAAGGCACCAAAAAGCTGTGCGAACTCTCAGTCTTTTCTAGCAAAAACAAAAAACTCCCAGTGTTTCCTCAACGAGAATGGAACTTCGCAGCTCAGCAGATATCAAAAGTTTCAAGACCAGAGAGCGTCAATCACTCTCAGTCTTGGTTTTCTCTCTAGCCTTCGCCTTCACTGCTTCGGCATCGTCACAGGGCATCCATTTCAACTTCCAAACTTTCAACGATAGTATCATTGAACGCCAAGGTGATGCGAGAATCGACTCCCAGCACTTCATCCAAATTACGGCCAACAGTACAGTTAGCATCGGGTGGGTCACATACCACGAGCCGATGCACCTCTGGGATAACGCAACTGGTAACGTGGCGGATTTCACTACACAATTCACCTTCGTCATCGATGCGCAAAACCAAACAAATTTCGCTGATGGATTCACTTTCTTTCTTGTCCCCAGTGGGTCTTATATCCCGAATAACTCGACCGGAGCTAACCTCGGTATTATAAGTCGCTCTGCTGATCATCCTCAACTTCCTTTCGTAGCCATCGAGTTTGACACTTTTTACAATAATGAGAGTGCCTTCAAGGACCCGATCTGTTCAGAAGTTAATCGTAAAGGCACACATATCGGTATAGACTTGAATAGTCTCGCTTCTGTGAATTCTACATGCGTCGGTTGGCTCGATGATAAAGTCAGGAGCGGTGGACAGATCAAGGCTATGGTTACGTACAATTCTAGCACCCAAAACTTAAGCATTCTCATGATGGATGCTGATGCCACGAAAACCAGCATAAATTCCGCTGCTATCTATCACAAAGTCAACTTGGCTGATTATTTGCCGGAGTGGGTGACTTTTGGTTTCTCGGCTGCCACAGCTTCATACACCGAGTTACACACTATAAAGGCATGGGAATTCAGATCTACTATACAAGTGGCTGGAAAAAAGAGCAAGTCATGGCTATGGTCTATCTTAGGCTCAGGTTCTTTCTTTTTGCTCATTCTTGTTTTAGCCGTTATTTGGTTTCGTCACCGTTTGGAGAGCAAAAGAGCTAACATGAGTGGAGAAGAAGATGATCTAGTGATTGACGGAGAATTCGAGCAAGTGTTAGGCCCCAAGAAATTCACCTACAAGGAATTGGTCGCGGCGACCAGTAATTTCGCAGTCGAACGGTTGCTTGGAGAAGGGGGCTTCGGTAGAGTATATGAAGGTTACTTGACCAATGTGAATGCTAATGTTGCAATCAAGAAGATTAACCCAAAGTCAAGACAAGGGATAAAGGAGTATGCTGCTGAAGTGACGATCATAAGCCGGCTACGACATAGAAACTTAGTCCAACTCATTGGATGGTGTCATGAGAAAAAGGAACTCCTTCTTATCTATGAATTCATGTCTAATGGTAGCCTTGATTCTCATCTATTCAAAGAACAATCTTTCTTGCCATGGGAGAACCGATACAAAATCGCGCAAGGCATAGCCTCGGCATTACTCTACCTCCATGAAGAATGGGAACAGTGCGTTATACATCGGGATATAAAGTCCAGCAATATCATGCTCAATTCTGATTTTAATGCCAAAATAGGAGACTTCGGTTTGGCTAGGTTGGTTGACCATACCAAAGGGTTACGAACAACGATGCTGGCCGGAACCATGGGTTATATGGCTCCTGAATGTGTTTACACGGGTAAGGCTAGCAAGGAATCAGATGTCTATAGCTTTGGAGTCGTTCTATTAGAAATAACTTGTGGAAGAGAAGTCATTAAGCCAAGGGCCGAGGAAGGCCAAGTCAGGCTTGTGGACTGGGTTTGGGAGCTATATGGAACCGAGAGGCTACTTGATGCGGTAGATCCAAAACTTGGTATCGATTTCGATGGGAGGCAATTGGAGTGCTTGATGGTTGTAGGGCTGTGGTGTGCTCATCCGGACTACACTGCCCGTCCTTCCATAAGAGAAGCATTAAACGTTCTCAACTTTAACACTTCAGCACCTGTTCTCCCATCAAAATTGCCAGTCCCTACATACCCAGGGCCTCTATCCACATTCTCTACGGTATCGATTCCTTTGTCTCATGCCACCTCGACTAGTGGCATTTGAATGATCCACATTTACTACCTCTTTTGTATCTTATTCAGCTTCCCCTGCATTGCTCCGAAATATAGTATGAGTTCCTACTTTCAGTATATGTTTTCCTCAAAATTTTATTTTGGATATTATTTGCTCCACATTTACTACCTCTTCTGTATCTTATTAAGTAAGGTAGTATGTATCTTCTTTGATGGTTTTATTATCTATTATCAATATAATTATTGGTAAGTTATCAAAGAGTTGTTGGAAAAATTGGTGAATGGTGATTTTTTCTTTTTTTGCCATTAATTATCAGATAAACATCTAATTATATGGCTTAGCTAGAGATAAACATCCTTTAAGTAGTGATTAGGGCAATAAAAATTTATTGAAGGTCATGTTTAGATGCTCAATTGACAAATAGCTTGTCACAACTGATGGCGGTAATTGCGGACGTGGAAACTTAACTTAGGGAACGAGATAAAGGAATTACCTTACTCTAGACTCGAAGTTCAGGATGCTAAAACTTAACATAAACTATCATAAACCATATTTTGCGCATGCAAAGAGATTCGCATTGATGACCAGCGGATAGATTCACGGCGGCTCCTGCTAGCCTCCCGGTGGGTCCGTCGTTGGGCTGCTGAGAACAACGAGTGTAAAGATGGCTTCCAGATGGTTGCGAGGGTCAGGCTCCTTTGCACTTTGCGATTGTAATAAGAGACTCAAACGGCAGCCCACTGTGTCCTCTTGCAATTGGCCGTTGTTTTCGACCAAACAAGAAAAGCCTAATATAAAGAAAGAAGGGGTCCGGTAAACCCAACCTTTTGGGAACACGTATTTTCCTTTGCATCGTATAATATTGCTAATAATAACCAATAATTGGCCGTACTTTTCAAAATTGGCAGTCATCTTCCGTTTAGCACCGTGTGTAAGCAGTGACTCGCTTTGATATTAGACCAATGCTAAACTTCTTAAACATGATTTACGAAATTGACACATGAGCAGTGCCCTGGACTATGGATAGCTCTTTACACATTTACCATTCATTAAAATTTTGTCAATGAGAACCATTAAAAATCTACCTATATGGACGACAGAAAGCAAACGGTGTTGATGTGGCACTCATATAGCTTAAGTGAAATAAAAAATAACATTTTGGCTGATAAATGTTTAATGAAACTTTGATGAATAGTAAACGTGTCGCATAAGTACAAGTTTTGAGTTTTTTTATGTCACAAGAAAAAGTTTAAGGTAAATTTGTCACAATAAATATAATTTAGGGTTTTTGATATTGTAAGAAAATTTCAGGATAATGGCATCACACATAATTTGTAGTTTTTTTATGACGTTTTTCCTTTTATACAACTGCGTTCTCTCTCCTTTTTTCCTAGTCTAAAGTCTAGTTGTCAGGGAACCTCTGTGGACCATCTCATTTTTGTGTATGTTGAATCGTCCCGAAATTGATTGCAAGTTGCTCAGGACCCAAAAGCCTAGATCATTAGGACCCACGATGTTGACCTATATGAACATGGTTCACTGTTGAATCATGCTGGAATTAGGAGGATAGTATGATAAAATCTTAGTTTGTCCAAAGGAGATGGTGCCTATAAGTAGGTCTTCGAAGACAAACCGAATAAGTCGGCCTGCTCAGTCAGAATTAGTAGTCCAGCGGGGGGATAACACATTTGTTCTATATCGGAACATGTAGGAATATCGTGGAGGCCTCTACAACACGTTGCTATCCAACCTAACCGAAAGAGACGGGCATGATAATTCTAGAACAAGTTGTAATTTTGATGAGCTTTCTGAGTCACCTGAATCTTCAACCCTATCAAAGGGGTCGCGTATCTGATATTCAGAGCTTCTCTTTTCATGGCCAGTTTGTGACTTATCCGTCTATCCAACAATCAGGAAATTTCTCTGTTCTAGTTCTTTTGTATTTCGAATTTGTTCGTGTGAACGAACTAAATCTATCCTCATTTTGTCAGAATCTAGTTTCTGAGAGCATTTATGGAATTCCTTGGAAGTATGACGTAATTTGCGTTTGGGTAAAGTCTAAGTTTTTCCCTTATTTGGATTTCACACTCGAAATTGTATTGCTTATATATCCTTTGTCTTGAACAATTTCCATTTTGCGCATTGAAACCCTGGTATCACACTCCGTTTCAGCATCGATTTAGGGCCCAAAAGTGGGCTGAATACATGCTGTACAAACCACTCCATGGTCTGGACAATGGGCATTCAGCCCACTGTTGGTCTCTTTAGAGCTTTCCTGCGTCAATTTTCAATATTCCTTCGCCCCAAAGCTATTCTAACATCCAATGACATCATTCATTCATTAAGACCCATTTATTTCATGAAAAATATTTTTTGAGAAAACATTTTACTCATTATCCGGCATTTGAATACTTAGGAAAATGAGTTAAAGGAAAATGTTTTTTGGGTCAATGGAAAATCTATACTTAATTTAGAAAAATGATTTTATCTTTAAAAAATTGGAAACTATTTTTCAAAATATGACTAGATATTGGTTCTTAAATTAGAAACTTTACGCTTGGGTATGGGAACCCTAATGCTCATTCCTAGGGCCTTGGCATCCAACATTGAGTGCTAGGGCTTGCATCCATTAAGGCTGGATTTGCGACCCTAGTGCCCACGCTTGGGTACTCATGCCTGTGCTCAGTCCATCAAGGCCAAACTTCCCAGTGCTAGTACCTTGGTCTCTAGTGGTCCATCGAGGCTAAGCCCCCATGCCCTAGCACCAGGGCTGGTGGGTCCTCAAAGGTTGAGCACAGGACCCTAGTACCGGTGCCTAGCTCCCCCATGTTGGAGCTCAAGTCCATCAAGGCCAACCCTAGAAACTTGATGCTCATGCTCGGGAACCCCGGCACCCATGCCTGGGTCCATTAACAACATGCTTAGGATCTTGGTGGCTAGCCTCGAGCCCATCAAGGTTAAGCCTAGATTGTGGACCGTGCCTAGATCCCCCATGTCCGAGCTTTGGGTCCAACAAGATTGAGGCCTGAGACTTCGGTGTCTGTGCCGAGATCCATTAAGGCCATCACACTTGTCTATAATGGAGGAAAATGGTTGCAAAGGTCGCTTTGACCTTCGGGTTAGTCTTCACTTGTTGGCTGATAATGATCCACCATCCCGGGGGAGGTCATCACACTCGTTTATAATGGCGAGGCTACTCACCTTCCTCCTACGCATCGCTTTAGGGAGGACTTCCATGAATTCTGCCTCTTTTTCTATGAGGCGCTAGACTTGTTCATTAAGAACTGGGTACCACCTCTTCTTACCGTAAAGTAGAAGAAGAGCTCATGAGAGGCATCGACTACAATTGACATCTTCAATAGCTTCATGATGGATGGTGTGAAATCAGGGATAACACCCAGAAAATGATGGAGGTAGTCATAGCTTACAGAGACAATGTGGTTAGGCAGTGGAAAAGCATCCAAGCACGAAGTCCCAACCATGGTTTTCCTCATCCAGTAACTAGTTTGCTGACCATTCATGAAGAGGAGATCGTTATCAGCCAACAAGTGAAGACTAGCCTTGGAAAGAGGGTCGAGGCATGTCAAGATGCCCTCGTGGACTAGAGTCAATCCTAGAGGGGAAACACCTCACCTTTCACCAAGCCGTTGAGGAGAATAGGGACATCAAACGATGCCTAGCCAACTTTGTTTCTAGGTTCTAGTGCCATTTAGGCTTAGATGGATTGACCTCTGTCTATACTACTCTCTTGTAAATATGACAGAAAATGAATGGCAATTTGGTCTTTTCATACTTTGGACTACTTAGAGATAAACTTTGTGCCTAAAAAGCTCATTCAAACAGGCAAATGCTAATGTCCGCGCCTTTTGCATCACTCCAACAATATCAATCTGTATCAATGCCCATTATCCACAACGCTTCAAATCCCATTGATTTATCAATAAGCATCATTTATTCCCAAGAAATTTGTTATGATGACAAATTTTAAAATCGCGTCCTTTCAAATCCTCTCTACCCATCTTTATATATAGTGGACTAAACAAAGTACAAAACTATTCACACATATGCATAAGTCTTCTCCCCTTTCTATTTTTATCCCTCACTCAGAATCTATGGCTAGTCGATCCTCTTCCTTTACTTCATCTTCCTTGAATGATAAGTTCGTCACCCTGTGGAGGGACTTACTCTCAAAATTGTTGCTGACTTTTGCTGTAATCTCTAAAGAGCCAAACATTATTGAAGCCATTTGTCGCAACCCGGCCTTGCCACCACCCACAAAGAAAACGGGGGGAAGAGATTGGTTTAGAGGTACTTGACCACAAAAGTTCCCTTACGGTTCTCATCCACGAAGGCATCATCACCTCGTTTTCCGAGCAAATCTCTTGTGAGTTCACTTAATCGTTGTTGTAATCTCTCCCAAGCTTATACCCTGCGTGACAGCGGAAGGTGTTGTGACCTTACCCTAACGTCGCGGCACGTCTTGATTGGCGGTTTTAAGATTGAAAGGAAACTGGACATAAAAGTGAATTTGAGGGTATTTTACAATCATGATAGCCTCCCAAGATGTACATCCACCAAAGATAGCATCACTTCCACTTTATTGGCTTCATCATCTTGTGTGACATCCTGATTTTTGGGTTCTGTTTTTGATTGAGTAAGCTGGGCTTTTCATTGATGTGCCTGCAGTTCTATTCTCTATGTTGATCACTTACGAGATAACTAGCCTATCAAGTGAAGCCGTTAAGGAATCTAAATGTAATAGACTTGAGAATTTGACCAGAAATCAACTACTCGGCTGTGTTTATCTACAAGGGTCAATATGGCATGGTTAAAATCGATCAGAGATCGGAGATAGGTCGGTTCGATTGAGGTATGTGAGCAGAGTATAGGTGATTCCACCTAATTGCAAAATTTTCGTTGAACGGCATTAGACCAATTTTTTTGTCATTTCTATACTTGTGTCCACATTTGAAATCTCGAGATTTTCACGACAATTAAGAGTTGCCGATGTGTCAAAGATATACAATGTGGCTCAAAAATAATCGACCGCGGGTCAATTGCACTAAAAATTCCTAAAAACTACCCAGTAGGCTAGGTTACACTAAAATCGCGTCAGATTGAAATTAACTACGAATATAAACCCGATTTCAGAAAATGAAAATTTTGTCATGTCATGATTCATTTTAGGAACGTCGACTCATCCTTCAAAGATTTTTCTGCAAACCCGAGATTTCAACGAAATTTCAAAGTGGGGCCGTTTTGGACCGGGAAAATTGGAGGACCATTTTTTAGCACATTGTTGGCTGTCAAGTTGATTTAATTGACAAGGAAAATCATGAGATGGGCGATGGCATCTTGGTTAAATTTATGGGCATCAAATTATGTTTATTTAAGGGAGAATTGAAGGGGAATTTGGACAAAAATTGGATGGAGGATGTGCAAATTCGTAGGCCAAGGGTCCCTCAATCTTTTGGACCCTTTGGGAAGCTTGTTGGGGAAGTCAAAGGGCTATAATTTGGTTGAGGATGCCAGCCAAGGTGGTGAGGGCCTTGCAATGAGTGTTTGGGGATAGAATGAAGACTTTTGAGGCAATGATGGCCCCTCTTCAATCTTCAGCAGCCCTTCTTCATCATTTCTAGCCATCTTTTTCTATTGTTGAAGCCTTCTGTGAGCTCAAAGAACTAGAGGATAGCCAGCTCTCCCATCTCTCTCTCTCTCTCTCTCCTCTTCAGCCCCAAGCAAATTCATAGCCTTTTCTCCCCTATTTTTCTTATCTGCCTGTTTCTGCTCTAGTTGACCTTTCTCCGAAAAACTGAGTTAAAAGTTATCTTCCCGTAAGAATTAGCCTTTGTTCCACCCACCATCGTGCTCATAAGACCCAAGTCATTTAGGAGGACCTAGCCACTTGCCGAACGGAGCTGCCGGTCGACCTGTCGGCTAGCCAAAAGAAACCGCTCATCGATCCGTCGGTCTGCCTGGCAGCCTGCACTGATTTGCCTATTTCGCTTGTTTTAGCCATTTTTCTTCCATCTTGACCCTACCTTTGCCCATACCAACCACCAGCAGGTCCCCTTGACCCCTAGGTGCCACTGGTCGCCGGCCAACCCCTCGCCGAAGCTCTGATTAAGCCCATTCTTAAGCCCATTCAGCTATGTTTCTCCTCTGGCAGTCCAGTTTTCAGTGCTTCAATGGGAGTTTGAGTTTGTGGTTGTTGTTCCAGCCCCGGGCCCACCTTGGATCATTGTGGTTGAGGTCCCCGAGCATAGCCTCCATCGTTGCCGTTGCATCTATGTCTCCAGCTCGTTTAATGGGTGAGTTTAGTTGCTAATTCTTTGATTAGTGCTTAAACTTACTTAGGAAGTTAATTATGCTTAAGGGTTGTTTAAATTAGCTTAAGAATAGATTAATGATAATCTAGAATTGTTAGATTAGCCTTAGAATGGATTAGTGTTAATCTAATTAGTGAGATTAGCACAATTAAATAAATGTTTTAGACATCTTCAGCTATAACATATATTTTATTCACGATTTTTAGAGATTTTAAAGTATGAGCTCCATCATTTGCAAATAGAATATTGGACTGTGGTGGAATTTGTGACCTTTTAGGATTTTAGGGGTTTTTATTAACTCTTAAGATTCAAATTTCAAAATAGTTTATTCACAAAAGTCGTTTGCAAAATCTTCTAGTTTAACATAGTCAAATTTCAGATCAAATGGACATGTTTTGGACATCGAACCAAACTAATTTAAAAAAAAAACTTTTTGGAAACAAACCCAATTTTCGGTACTGGATTGAGTGATTGACTGGGCTGAATCTAGAATGATCTGGGTTAAAGTGTCCTATGAAAAATCTTCATCTATGTTTCCTTTACAACATATTCAAATTTGGTAATTTTCCGAACTCATTTGGTTAGGTTTCTAGATTTAAAATTGGAGATGCACGAGTGGCCCGATTTCTGCCAATTAGGACTGATTTTAGTTTGGTGATGGTTCTTGATGCTTTACTTGCTCTAATTAGTTTTTTTTAATGAATTATGGATTTAATTTATTAGTTATTTAATTATGTGTTGACACCTAATTTTAGCAAATCTAGGGAAATAAGGAAAATAAAAATTTCATTTGAATAAATAAAAGGAAAAAAATAAAAAAATGGGGAAATTGATTTGATTGATTATGCATGGAAATTTGGAATTCCGATGGATATTCGGATTTTGCCAAATGTAGAAGCAATTTGAAAATCAAATGAATAAAGGGCAAGAATTTTTACAAAATGGAAGAAATCGGAGCAAAATTGAATTGATTACAAAATCATGTTCCAATTTGCAGCCTTAATTTAATGTGATAGAAGATGGAAACTCAAAAGTTGCTATAAAAATGGTCGTCTGGAAATCATTGTAAAAAGGAGCCACGGTTTTCATGATAAGGGGAATTCGAAAAAAAATTCGAGAGGAAAATTTGTGCAAAAAAAAAAAAGAAAGGAAGAATTTCGTGAAAAAGGAAAAAGAGGAGGAATCCCCCTCCCCTCTTTCTCGTCCAAGGGAAGCTTTCGCCCCTTCCTTTCTAACAGGCTGCAAGGAATAGAAGAAAAAGTTAGCAATAGCAAAGGAAGAGACGTGCGACAGACTAGCAGTAGGGAGAGAGAGAGAGAGAGAGAGAGAGAGAGAGAGAGAGAGAAGCAAACAGGATCTTCTTCGCGTGGGCATCCTCGCCCATTGCTATTTCTCCTCTGGTGACTCCCCCTGCTGCTTGAACTGCCGCACGCCGCCGCTGCTCCGGTGCCTGACACTCACAATAGCACCTTCGACGACCCCCTTTGCAACCCACGAGCGCCGCAACACCGGATATTAGACCCCCCGACATTCAGCCTACGTCGCGATTCAATCGATGCCTGATGCCCGTTGTGGCTGTGACGACCCTAACGCTCACCACTGCTGCTGTTGCTCTGCATGACGCCTCCGCTGCTACTGTTCTCCTTTCGCCACACATATTCACTCACTAGACGTTGCGCCGGCACCCCTGATGACGCGTTTGCACCTCCGACACCACGCCTCCAAAGCCCGTGTCTTGCTCGCATTTACCTACCCCTTTTGCAGAAGCCCGTCACCGACGCACCACTACTGTAGCCCCAAGCATCGACGATTGCATGTCTCCCTCCGCCTGAGTCTTGCTCCGAACGCACTTTTGCCAACGCCAGCGTTGAGCATCACTCTGCCACCACTCGACGACCCGCACGCCTCCAGCAAACCACGCAATAGGCCAGCCGTCGCCCTCCTCTTGCCGACAAGCCTTGCACCGGCAACCTGCAACTGCTCGAGTGCCGCGCACCACTGCCGGATTGCAACCCCTCGCTTGGCACTCACCTCAGCCCAACGCTCCTCCTTCGGTGATCTGCGCCTCCGCCCGTCAGCAACCCGCGACTCCTCACCTGCAAAGCCCGTGCGATCTGTAGCCGCCACAAATGTCGTCCTTGCCCAAACACCCGCCAGCAGCGAGTCGCACCTAAGTCCGCATTGCCTCCGCTCCGCTCACACTTCACCCACTCACCGAAGCCATCATGCGTCGCTGCTCTTTCCCTTGAGTCCCCATCTTAGGTGGTTTATTTATTTATATTCTATTTATATTTATTTGTTTATTTTTTGAGTTTTGTTATTATTGCTTAAGTTGTAACATTGGGTCAGTGTTAATTTTATGCATATTCGACATTATCCGCGGGGATTTTGTCCAAATTATTATAATTATTAATTTGATTCGTAAGGCGTCGGATTTTTTTTTAATTATATTAATTTTTGGGCTTTTTTTTTAGATTTTAATTGTTAAATCATTATGATTATTAATTTGATCCGTAAGACTTCGAATCAAATTTTTAATTATTTTGAACATTTTGTCGTGATGTTTAGGGTTAGAGTACTCATTAATTTAACCTGTGAGACAACATGTTATTTTTTTCGATTATTTTAATTCTTTATTTGTTGAATATCTTGATAGTGTAGATGTAAGCTTTATTTCATAATTGCTTGTCTTGGAAAAACACTAAAAAAAATTAAAAAATCAAAAAAATCAAAATCTTGCGTGAGCATATAGAATTAGTAAATTAGACATGTAGGTTTAGTAAATTAGGATTGCATTGTTTGAAATAAGTTAGGGTTCAACCTAAATATTTTTTTTAGGGTTTTAGATAATGTTCGCACATTTTAATTATCTCATTTTTCCAAAAAAAAAAAAATTCTAAGATAGGATAGGGTTTTAGAAAATTATCCCTTTTTACATAGTTTAATTAGGGTTTTATTAATTCTGTATTTCAATAAAAAATACAAAAATACTAGGTGCATGTTAACTAGTTTGCATAATAGGGTCATTTAATCAGAATTTGTTCATTAATGAAGTTAGGTCATAAGGTGCATAATAGGCCCATTTAATTAGAATTTGCATATTAATAAGATTAAGTCACTTAGTTAAAAAATGCACTTTTGGAAAAGAATTCTAATTTTCAAGAAAACCCAAAAAATTGTTTGCTTTGTGTGATGCAATTTATTTGTTGAATGTTTAATAATGATTGAGCATTTGTGTGATCACCCTATTACATGATAGTAATTTAGGTTAAAATAAATCCAAGTTGCCTGCAAAAACATTTTTGAAAATTTAAAAGAAGTGGTATCGAAAGGGCATTAGAGAAGTCTAGTGTAACCAAGTCTCCGTACCTTTAGTCTCTGGTTCGTAGGAGTAAAATAATCCTCCAATTAT
Source organism: Eucalyptus paniculata subsp. matutina (assembly GCA_017140255.1). Lineage (NCBI taxonomy): Eukaryota > Viridiplantae > Streptophyta > Magnoliopsida > Myrtales > Myrtaceae > Eucalyptus > Eucalyptus paniculata. The sequence continues at coordinate 14,633,605 of CM029438.1, forward strand.
TTTACTTAGGTGTCTAATCGGCCTACCATAAACCGATTAGTGGCGACTCTTAGTTAATAATCTTTTGCATGTTAAATATTTGAACCTTAAGTCACGAATTGGTATGGGCTTGGGAGAGCCTGAGCTAAGTTTAAAGACTTAGTAGTCCATTAACCTAGTTTTAGGTGGTGTAGCCGAAATTTAGATCGCAACAGCTTGGCGACTCCACTGGGGACTTGTGTTAAAACACTTAGTGGACTTAGGCCAATTTTTCTTTTTCTTTTAAAAATTATTTTTGTTTGGCAGCAAGGACACCAGGTACGTCCCCAACATTTTTAAGATGTTAAATGCTCTTACAGATGGGAGGTATAAGGGGAGTAGTCTTTGCTAATCCTTATCTTGCAGGAAGGAGTGGAGATAAATAATTTATTTTTCCCAAATTTAGAAGTGTTGTTTGTATTTAAACTGTTGTGCATATTTTATTGTTTTTAGCACTACATTATTGCACATACAACCTGTGGTCGGACCTGGGCTATGACAGGATTTCTAGGATGGTGTTGAGAAGGATACTTCCTCAAAAGCGAGACTACTATGTAGAGGTTGATTTTCTCTTCCCCGAATTTTTTTTTCATGGTGTTGAATGTGTTTGTCCATATCAACGAGACTACATGATTATTGGGTATTCCATTTGATTGAGCCGGCGTTAGGAGGACCTGACACGTTAATGCGAGACTGCAATGGTCAGATCATCCTCTTAGCTCCACTTTATTAAGCCATCTAGATAGAAATCGAGTATCACGTCTCATGTGCATGTTTATGTGATTGTCATTAATTTTATTTGGTGAAGTAAGTCTTCTATCCTTGTATTGTGCAATTTATTTTGTTGTACTCTTGGGTCGGTCCATGACAATCTAGGTCAATCATTGATTTGATTCATTCATCAATTAAAAATGAAATTGCTAGGGAATGAGGCATTTGAAAGAAAAAAAAAAAAAACTTTGGAGAATTTGTTTTCACATCATGTTTAGAAAATTTGGTTTTACTAAGATGTCCATTTTTAGGAAATTCCCTTTTAATGCGAACTTCTCATGAATAAATAAATAAAAAAATGAAAAAAAAAATCGATTAGATAATTGTCATGGATTGGCTATCTATTTACACTTTGTGCTTATTTTGTTCATTTCTTCCCTTCAGGCGACAACAGATCCACTGCGCTCGCCTATTATTACGCGGTCAAAGGCTAAAATGGCTGACCAAAGCGAGATGCTCGATTGCATGCCCTCCATAGAAGAGCAACTCTAACAGCTAGTTGTCATTATGTAGTTTATAACAACTCAACTTCAATCCCTTCGAGTGAATCCGAATCCCGCACCCGCTCTCCCCGAGATAGTAGCCCCACAGCAAGCAAACATGGCCTAAGTGAGTGATGACGAAATGCCCGGGCTGGAAGATGACATGATCCTTGTTAAAAAGGCCAAGCTAGATAGTATTCCCAAGACAGATCAGGATGAGCGCGTTGCAAAGATGGAAGAGAAAGTGAGACAGCTGTAGGAGTCACAAAGCTCACTCTCGTTCGACCTCTCGGCTTATGAGAAGGTCAAAATACCGGGCAAATTCAAAATGCCAAAATTTGAGAAGTATGACGGGACATCTTGTCTGAAATCTCATTTGCAGATGTACCATGTGTGCATGGCCTAGCACGTAAAAAATGAGCCTCTCATGATCCAATCATTTCATGCGAGTTTGACTGGGCCTGCTTTAAACTGGTACATGATGAAGAACGTAAACCTCCTTGAAACTTGGAACAAAGTGGCAGACGTGTTCTTTAAACAGTACAAGTTCAACATGGACATCGCGCCTTCTCGAGAAGACCTAGAGCGAATGGAAAAGAAAATGAGTGAGTCATTTAAAGAGTATGCTGTGAGTTAAAGAAACCTGGCAGCTCAAATTACTCCTGAGCCTACCAACAAGGAGTTGATGAAGTTGTTCATCAAGACTCTCCCGTCTAAGTTCTGTACCTGAATGGCTAGCACGTACGTCGAGAGCTTTAACCAACTTATTCTGGTGGGTGAGCAAATCGAGATTGGGCTAAGAGACGGATGGTTCAATGATCCGACCCATCAAGGCAAAAGGTTCACCATGAAAAAAGACCAAGAACCTAGCATGGAAATCAATGTTGCGTATACACAATCTAGCAAGCCTCCAATTGTTCATGTCCCTAAGAATCAACAAGGCAGTGTCCGTCCGACTGCGCCTCGGTAATTTACTAAAAGGCAGTTTACTCCTCTTCCTGGCTCCCTGTCCCAGGTTTGGAAGGTCCTAGAAAAGAAGGGGTTGCTATCCTGTGAGCCAAAGCGACCCAATGCTGAAAAATTTTCTAATTATGATCCCTCCAAAAAATGCGAGTACCATATGGGGGAAGTAGGATATTCGACTGATGAGTGCGTGACCTTGAAGCACAAGGTTCAAAACTTATTAGACACCAAGGTGTTTGCCTTCAATACCAGTCAACCGAATCCTCTACTTGAGCATGAGGATAGGGTGAATGCTATTTTCGAACATGATGCTGGTCGAATCAAGAACTCGAAGGTGCACATGATGGATACTCTAGAGTAGCCAAATGATGGATGGGATGGCATGGACAAGCCGACACCCTTGGAGACAGAGAACCCAGATGATGTGCTGGAAGGGGGTTAAGAACTTGTTCAACGACCTCATCATAGGAGCCATTGATGGACCCCCTGAAGAGATGGGCCTTGGTCCACAAGAGTAACTTTTTTTACTACTTTTGCACATTCCCATACGTGGGAATTTTTATTATTTTCTGAGAGATGTTTTTAGTTTCTTCTTTCTTTTAGTGATTAAGTGTTGCATTGTTTCCATCCAATAAATGTAATTGATTGATGAATTTCAATAAAATTACAAGTTTTATTTTGAGGGCATGATGAGGTACACCAAACCAGCCCGGTGATGATATCCAGTCAATAAACAAAAAGCAAAATCCAAGGAGAACTCTGAGGCCTGGGCTTCATCATGCTTTCTCGTGTCAAAATGTTTCAAAAAAAAAATTTGCCAAAGAATTTCAAAAAAAAAAAGAAGAAAAAAACAAAAAACAAATACAAAATATGTAGTTTATTCTGTTTGTCTTTTCTGATTTATCTACTTCATGTTTCAGGGACGGTTTTATAGCAGGCAAAGATGTGAAAATGGTTCAATCCAATTCTAGATTTTGGGGGCAAGTTTGCTCCAAACTGCAGCGGCCCATATGTGGAGAAGAAGGTACTCCCTAGAGGTACTTTGATCCAGGCGAAAATGGATGGTCGTGAGTTTTTCACTTCTATTAGTTTTGATGTTGTCAAGAAGTATAATTCATGATAGAATTTACCATGTCATGTTTTGAACCGCGAGCATTTCTATGATGAATAAATTGCCTAAATGAGTTGAATTGTTCAAGTCTATTGCAAATCTTGCATGTTTTCCATGATGAATTATGTGAGATAAATTGAACGTGTCAAATGGGATACTTCATGATGATGAAAGGCGAATCTTATTTCATACACTATTTCATACACCAACCCTAGTGAGTTGAGTGAAAAATTCCATGCCCACAAGGAAAAAGGTTATCTTGCAAAGGGTACGTCAATCAAGGTGATGAGAGGCATTCTTTTCTTTATCCCAAACACTACAGGTGATCCATTACTGAACCCTTTTGAGCCCCATACACTTATGGAGATTTTTTTTTTAAATTATCCCTATCAAGGATCATCCTATATTGGGGTACATTTGAAATGAATGGTAGGAATTTTCTTGCTCCTACTTGTATCAATCTTTGAGTATTGTTTTTGTAGTGCAACTCATGCGGTAATTTGAAGTGCCTTAAGATGATGAAGAGTAGTTATTTCTTTATCCTACACACTTTCATCCATTGCATAACCCACTTGAGCCTATGAATTTGTTTCATGTTAAACCCAGTTGGTGATCATCCCCCACACTAGGGGCAAGGCAAAAAAAAAAGAAAAAGGATGGAAGCTGTGCAAGTCCAAAGAAATAAGTGCACACAAAAAATGGGGCATGAAAAAACAGTGTGCCTGGTAAAAGCAAGGCCAATGCCCATGAAAAAAGAAGTGAAGAAAAATGAATGAGAATGAGGGACATGAAAAAGCAGTGTGCCTGGTAAAAGTAAGGTCAATGCCCAAAAAGAGAAAAATCAAATACTTGATGTAGTGAGTCGTATCCCCAACAAGGCGATACTTAAAAAAACTCAAATGCTATTACAATCAATGGAGTTGTGATATGAGAATATTCGACGGTGGAGTAGGAAGGTGGTGGAGATGTTAAGATGATCACCAACTTTAATCCCCAAACACTTGTTGAGCCTAAGGATCCTTTTGTTTCTCACCAATGAACCAAGCCTGCATTACGTCCCTTGCAAAGTCTCTTCAAATTAGGGCACTTGAATTAACGCAAAAATTCATATGTTCAAAAGCATCGCTCGAAGAAGTGCGAACAAGACAATTTCTATCTTATTTCGCAAGTTTCTTGGCTTGTAAACCCGAAAATGATTGCGGAGTATCATTCTTTCAATAGCCTTGACTCAAAGAGTCCATTTTGTCAAGCCATTGACCAAGCTCATGATATGATCCCCATTAAAGACCTCTCAGATCAGTAAGGTTGTACCACTTGCGAGAATACTCGAACCCTTGCTTGGCATGAAGAACATGAGGTAGAGTGATTCTTATATGCCCGCATCAATTGTTGGGGTGAAACAGCATTTTCAATGAGAGTGAGTGAAAGTCCTTTCGAATTGAAAGTTTCTCATTTGACATTTTCAAGATGTCTTCATTACAAGAGTGGATTGTCTTGGTTATAACTCTCCACATGGAATTCTAGTAATAATAGAAATGAGTGATGAATGCATCTACTTGTTATCACTGATCATGTTTGACAGGCAAATTTCTCATGAAAGTCAAGCAGCAATTGGCCTTGAAGCATTAGGATTCGTCTAAACTGTTTGGTAACCCAATCAATCAACCTCCAGGAAGGGAGCCCCGGTTAAGTATCAAATCTTTCAAAGTACTCAAGGTAAGACTCAGGTAACTTGTCTTCCAATTTGGATCTAAATGCTTAAAGAAAAAAGAATTTGAGCATCTCCTTCAATCTTTAGAAATTGAGAGTCTATGGATCTCACCAAAATCTTTCAACCTGTTCTTGACATCTCAGTCTGGATTTGGATGTCTAAACTATTTTCATCTAAACATTTCACTCCGGATGTGAATGTTTTATGATCTTTTTCGTTATGCCTTAGTTTGGATCTAGGTATTTTGAAATCTTGACATCTTAGTTTGGACCTAGATGTCCTATTTGTTGAACATTTTACTTTGGATGTGAATGTTTTTCGATCTTTCTTGTTATACCTTAGTTTGGATCTAGGTATTTCAAGTCCTAAAATCTTGACATCTCAGTTTGGACCTGGATGTCCTATTCATTGAACATTTCACTTTGGATGTGAATGTTTTTCGATCTTTCTTGTTATACCTTAGTTTGGATCTAGGTATTTCAAGTCATAAAATCTCGACATCTCAGTTTGGACCTGGATGTCCTATTCATTGAACATTTCACTTTGGATGTGAATGTTTTTCGATTTTTCTCGTTATACCTTAGTTTGGATCTAGGTATTTCAAGTCCTAAAATCTTGACATCTCAGTTTGGACCTGGATGTCCTATTTGTTGAACATTTCATTTTGGATGTGAATGTTTTTCGATCTTTCTTGTTATACCTAAGTTTGGATCTAGGTATTTCAAGTCTTAAAATCTTGACATCTCAGTCTAGATCTGAATGTCTTAATTCTTTTCGTTGAATATTTCACTCTAGATGTGAATGTTTTTCAATCTTGCTCGTTATATCTCAGTCTAGACCTAGATATTTTGAGGTCCAAAATCTATTTCCATATTCAGGCGACCGTAGAATAGTACGAGTCCTAGACAACATTTATTTCCCCACTCTGGGCGACCGTAGAATGGTATGAATCCTGGAAAGTCAATTTCTTTGTCAAGGCGACCGTAGAATGGTACGGGTCCTAGACACAACCAAACACTATCATATCGGGCGACCGTAGAATGGTACGAGTCCTGGGAAAGCAATCTCTTTGCGAAGCCATGTTACTATTTGGAGCGACCGTAGAATGGTATGAGTCCTGGACATGTAACACCAATCTATCTTGAGTTACTCTAGCCTCCTCGAAGGTAAGTAATTCCAGGTAAAGTTCCTTTATCATTTGCATTAGTATTTTCATACATCACATAAATTGCATTTCAAAATATAATTCATTTTCCTCCAAAAAAAGAAAAAAGAAAAGGGGATTCATTTTCCAACAAAAAGTCATTCAAAGTGCATGTGCACGATCAAAATTTAGGTCTTAACTTGTCTTTGAAGGCAACCTCTACGAGCTCACCTTCAAAGAGGTGTTGACACCTAATTTAAGCAAATCTAGGGAAATAAGGAAAATAAAAATTTCATTTGAATAAATAAAAGGAAAAAAATGAAAAAAATGGGGGAAATTGATTTGATTGATTATGCATGGAAATTTGGAATTCCGATTGATATTCGGATTTTGCCAAATGCAAAAGCAATTTGAAAATCAAATGAATAAAGGGCAAGAATTTTTATAAAATGGAAGAAATCGGAGCAAAATTGAATTGATTACAAAATCACGCTTCAATTTGCCTTGATTTAATGCGACCGAAGATGGAAACTCGAAAGTTGCTATAAAAATGGCCGTTTGGAAATCATTATAAAAAGGAGCCACATTTTTCGTGACAAAGGGGGGGAATTCAAAAAAAAATTCGAGAGGAAAATTTGTGCAAAAAAAAAAAGAAAGGAAGAATTTTGTGAAAAAGGAAAAAGAGGATGAAGCCCCCTCCCCTTTTTCTCGTCCAAAGGAAGCTTTCGTCCCTTCCTTTCTGACAAGCTACAAGGAACAAAAGAAAAAGTCAACAACAACAAAGGAAGAGACGTGCGACAGACCAGCAGTAGGGAGAGAGAGAGAGAGAGAGAGAGAGAGAGAGAGAGAGAGAGAGAGAGAGAGAGAGAGAGAGCAAACAGGTTCTTCTTCGCGTGGGCATCCTCGCCCACTGCTGTTCCTCCTCTGGTGACTCCCCCTGCTGCCCGAACTGCCGCACGCCGCCGCTGCTCCAGTGCCTGACACCTACAATAGCACCTTCAGCGACTCCCTTTGCAACCCACAAGTGCCATAGCATCAGATACCAGACCCCCTAACATTCAGCCTGTGTCGCGATTTAGTCGACGCCCGATGCCCATTGCGGCTGTGACAACCTTAACGCTCACCACCGCTGCTGTTGCTCTACACAATGCCTCTGCTATTGCTGTTCTCCCTTCACCGCCCATATTCACTCACCGGACGCCGCGTCGGCACCCCTGACGCTGCGCTGCACCTCCGACGCTGCACCTCTGAAGCCTACGTCCAGCTTGCCTCTACTTGCCCCTTTTGCAGAAGCCCGTCGCCGACGCATCACTGCTGCAGCCCCGAGTGTTGATGACTGTGTGTCTCCCTCTGCCTAAGTCCCACTCCGAACGCACTTTTGCCGACACTAGCGCTGAGCATCACTCTGCCACCACCCGATGACCCGCATGCCTCCAGCAAACCACACAGCAGGCCGCCCGTCGCCCTCCTCTTGCTGGCGAGCCCTACACCGGCAACCCACAATTGCTCGAGCGTCATGCACCATTGCCGGACTGCAGCCCCTCGCTCGACGCTCACCTCAGCCCAACGCTCCTTCTTCGGCGATCTGCGCCTCCGCCGTCACCAACCCGTGACTCCTCCTCACCTATGATGCTCGTGCGATCTGCAGCCGCCATGAACGCCATCCTTGCCCAAACACCTGCCAGCAGCGAGCCGCACCTAAGTCCGCTTGCGCTTCACCCACTCATCGAAGCCATCATGTGTCGCTGCTCTTTCCCTTGAGTCCCCATCTTAGGTGGTTTATTTATTTATTTTATTCTATATTTATTTATTTGCTTATTTTTTTAGTTATGTTATTATTGCTTAAGTTGTGACGTTGGGTCAGTGTTTATTTTATGCACATTCTGACATTATCCGGGGATTTTGTCCAAATTATTGTAATTATTAATTTGATCCATAAGACGTCGGATTATTTTTTTTAATTATATTCATTTTTGGGATTTTTGGTAGAATTTTAATTGTAAAATTATTATAATTATTAATTTGATCCATAAGACTTCAGATCAAATTTTTAATTATTTTGAACTTTTTGTCGTGATGTTTAGGGTTAGAGTAATCGTTAATTTAACCTACAAGACAACGAGGTTATTGTTTTCGATTATTTTAATTCTTTATTTGTTGAATATCTTGATAGTGTAGATGTAAGTTTTATTTCATAATTGCTTGTATTGGAAAAACACTAAAAAAATAATTAAAAAAAATCAAATAAATCAAAATCTTGCGTGAGCATATAGAATTAATAAATTAGACATGTAGGTTTAGTAAATTAGGATTGCATTTTTAGAAATAAGTTAGAATTTGACCTAAATAATTTTTTTTAGGGTTTTAGATAATGTTCGCACATTTTAATTATCTCATTTTTCAAAAAAAAAATAGTTTTCTAAGATAGGATAGTGTTTAAGTCAAATTAATCCCTAGAATAAATTAGATAATTATCCCTTTTTAGATAGTTTAATTAGGGTTTTTATTAATTCTGAATTTCAATAAAAAATACAAAAAAACTAGGTGCATGTTAACTAGTTTGCATAATAGGATCATTTAATCAGAATTTGTTCATTAGTGAAGTTAGGTCTTGAGGTGCATAATAGGTCCATTTAATTAGAATTTGCATATTAATAAAATTAAGTCACTTAGTTAAAAAAAATGCACTTTTGTAAAAGAATTCTAATTTTCAAGAAAACCCAAAAAATTGTTTGCTTTGTGTGATGCAATTTATTTGTTGAATGTTTAATAATGATTGAGTATTTGTGTGATCACCCCATTGCATGATAGTAATTTAGGTTATGCAAAAACATTTTTTGAAAATTTAAAAGAAGTGTTACCGAAAGGGCATTAGAGAAATCTAGTATAACTAAGTCCTCATACCTTTAGTCTTTGGTTCGTAAGAGTAAAATAATTTTCCTATTATTTTACTTACGTGTCTAATCGATCTACCATAAACCGATTAGTGGCGACTCTTAGTTAATAATCTTTTGCATGTTAAATATTTGAACCTTAAGTCGTGAATTGGTATGGGCTTGGGAGAGCCTGAGCTAAGTTTAAAGACTTAGTAGTTCATTAACCTAGTTTCAGGTAGTGCACCCGAAATTTAGATCGCGACATTATGGAAATTCACTGTTTATGCGCACTGTTCACTCGAGAATAAAAAGTGCCTAATTTCATGTGTTTTGATCTTATGAGGTGATTTGAGTGTATAAATACATGGTCATCCATATGAATTGAGTGAATTTCGCAAAAAAAGGAAACATGGTTTGTCTGAGGGACATCGAAATGGACTGCCTTTAGGAGAAAATGTATATGCAAGCATGTGTGCATTGGCTAAGTGCCCAAGGATAAAAAGGTAGTTGTGGTGGTGTGCTTGTGTGATCATTATGTTGAATCCGTCCCTTGTTGTGTGTCGAGTGGGCGAGATTCCTATGTGGAATGCCGTCACCAATGTGTGGCGATAATAGATCTTGCCTATGTGGTGGTAATCATGCCTGTGTGGTAGTAATCATATCGTGCTTGTATAGCATTAATCAAGTAGATCATGCCTGTGTGACAATAATCAATTGGAATGTATGATAGGCAGTGTCTGTGTGGCTGTATTTCTGTGTCTTGAGTAGGTCGTGCCTATGTGGCCATAATTAATTGGAATGCATGCGTGGATCATATTGTCTATGGCACGCACGCATGAATCGATAGCGTGCCTATATGGCAATGGCCAGGTGAGATCGCTAGTGACGCAACTCCCATGTGTTTGATGAATTGCATCATCTGATTGCCATGTACGTTGCGTGTATTGTGTTGAGATTCAATGTGCAGGGTATGGCATACCGGGTAAGGTTGCATGCGAACCAACTATTGTTTTGTTGGTTGTGGACTTGTTTGTGTGGTAGTTTTGAAGAGATACCTCAAGTTAAGTAGGTGTTCTAATTGGGGCCACTGAAATTTGTATCTCACTGGTTATTGTATAACCATTTTTAGGCCTCTAGTATGAAGAACCTAGAGCTTGAGGTAGAAGATTCAAGAGTATGGATGGCTCAATAGTTCTTTTTGGAGATAGATCTCTTATACATAGACCTTAAGGTTGACTTCTGTGTATAAACAGTGTGTGTTTATGAAAGCATGTTTGGTTGTGAAATTGTTTCATGCTTTTCTATCCCGTATTAGTTACTATCGGGGGTTTTCGTATATGCTTTCGCATGTGCATTAAAAAGAATAGGTCGGCGACATATCTTGGGACATCGCTTTCTATCGACCAAGGAAGGGGTTGTTGTGTGCCCGGGGTTCGGGGCATGACAATCCCGCCCGAAGTGGTATTAGAGCTAGTTAGCGTTTGGAGTGATAAGGTGCGATGGGTCATGGGATATTTAGTAGGAAATGCCTTTTTATTATGCTTATGCATGTGTTTGATAGCTGAGTGGTAGCTTGTTTCGTGGGGGTCGCTTAGTTTTCTAATTCTGTGTGGAATTGGAAAGTAGGTTCTGTAGAGATCTTATAGAATGAGTGATCAGGAGCAGAGGACTCCTAGAAAGAGGTCGATAGCCTCTGTGACTTGGGGTAGGATGTCGACTAGGGTTGGTGCTCGAGGTAGAGCGTAGGCTCAGGCTAGCGCAAGTGGATTAGCACCGCCACTAGTTGGTGCTGGTGTAGCAACCCCTGGTGATCCCAGGATCGAAGGGATCATGCAGGTGCTTGAAGCAATGGGAGCACTAATAGGGCAACATGCCCATAATCAAGCTGCCGCTACTACTGCTGCTGCTCAAGCTACCGCTACTGTTGCCATTGTTGCCATTGCTGAGGCCGCCACCGCTGTCGCACCTGCCAAGGTTCCAACTAGGAACGTGGTCGCTGGGAGACCAATGCACAAATTGGTGGAGTAGTTTCTGAAGTTGAACCCGCTGAGGTTCACAAGCATAAGAGATCCCGAGGCTGTAGCCCTCTGGATACAGGAATTGGAGAAGGCCTTTGCACTCCTGATGTGCACCAAGGCGGAGAAGGTCGTCCTTGCAGTCTATCAGTTGCAAGGGATTGCAAACACTTGGTTGAGAGCCACTAAGGGGATAATGTTCCTGGAATGTGTGGTTCCGGAATGGAACGCTTCCGTTGAAGAGTTCGACGGCAAATACTTTTCTGAAAGTGCCAAAGAACTGAAGATGGTGGAATTTCAGCGCCTTCGCCAAGGTACAATGACAGTGGATTGGTACGAAGTGAAGTTCGCTGAATTGTCGCAATACGCCCCTAGATTGGTGGAGGACTCGGTGGATCGAGCTAGAAGGTTCAAAGATGGACTCAGACTAGAACTGAGGAGTCCGCTGGTGCCACTAAACTTGAAGGATTACATTGACCTATATGAACGGGCCCAATTGATAGAGAGAGACTAGAATGAACAAGCCCTAACATCTGGATCGCAGTTTGGATCTAATTAGGATGGAAATTGGTTTGGGAAGAAATTGATGACCGAAGAAAGGTATTCTATTTCACCCGACCAAAAGGGTGGAGTAGGTAAGTCAGCACCGAATTAGAATCAAGTATGTCGTTTCTATGGGAGACAACATGGATTAGCCTCGTGTTTTCCTAGGATAAGAGTTTGCTACAAGTGTCGCCAGCACAGCCACCTGGTCAAGGATTGTCCGCACAGGTCGATGGGATCTCAGCTGTTGTTGCTGCTGCCATTGATGGGACATAATAGAGGGAACACGCGGTAGAATGCACCGTAGATGGGGTGCTACTAAGATGGCAAAGAAGACAGGAACGAACCAATGCCATTAACTGATCAGGTGAAGAATGTTTTTGTTTTGGGATAATTTTATTAAAGTGGCACATCAAAATTTTGGTTAAACTTGTAAAATTTTGATTTGTTGAAATGAAATTGTAAAAAGGAGAATAATTGGTTAAAGTGGTACCTGGCTATTTTTGTTTATATAACTTTGAGGTTGTAAATGAAAAAGATTGGCTCAAGAAGCATCTTGTTGTAATGAATTGTGGTTATGTAGTAATCCAGTTTAACCCGTTAGTGGGAGAAAGTATTAAGTTTGTCGAAAATCGAGGAGGACCCTCATTTGTTTAATGTCGTCATTTAAAACAACTCGATTACTGGATGTGGGTTGCCGAGGTTATTTGGCAACTGTAGTGGGTACAACAGTTGAGGAGTCGAAAGTGGAGAACATCGTCGTGGTATGGAAGTTTTCTAACGCGTTTCCTAAGGAATCATCTAGTTTGGTCCTAGAAAAGAAGATCGAGTCATGATAGTATGTATCGACGACATCCGGGTGTACTCTAGAAGTCCTGAGGAGTATGAAAGACATTTAAGGGCAGTGCTTCAGACCTTGCAAAAACATGGACGAGATTTTTGTGAATCTGACCAAGATTGAAGCCATGATCAATGGTCAAGATTGATGACAGTAACAGAGATAAGAAGTTTCTTAGGGTTGGCAGATTGTTACAGACGGCTTGTGGGAAGATTTTCAGTAATAGCTATGTCTTTGACTAGATTGTTGAAGAAGGCAAAGAAGTTCGTAGAGATAGTGTTGTTGGATGGAACTTCTCAAGGACTATGATTGGCACCTCCTGCATCACCTCGGAAAAGCTAGTAAAGTTACATATGCGTTGAATCGAAAGTCATCTTTCTTTGAGAAAGCATGATTCCATGCTTTTTTACAATTTCGGCAAACTGCTCAAGAAGTTGGCAGTGTGATTGTTCATTAGGACTATAGAGCAGAATGTTGTCGATGTATACCACTGCGCTTGATAGGATTGGTTGGAAAATTCGGCACATTGCCTTTTAAAAGAGGGATGGTGTAACCTTTAGGCCAAAAGGAAGTACTTTCCATTGGATACATAACCCGTTTTAGGTCTGTCTTTAGGATGAATGCCCAATTGCTAAAATCCGGCTTTGAAATCAAATTTGGAATAGATTTAGGCTTTGGATAATCGAGCAAAAAGAGAGTTTCTAGAAAGTAAAGGGAATTTATCATCTTGGAGGAAAAGGTTAAGAGGTTGGTAATTTATTACCAATCTCATCTTTTCTTGGTCTTGCTCAGCAAGCTTATTGACATAGAAGGCTTCACAAGCTCATTGATAATGTGAGACCTCAATGAGGCCTTGTTACAATAGTTCTGAGCATTCCCTTTGAGCCAAAACTAGGTATTCTAGATTCATTCCCATATGACTCGCCTTGGTTGGATTGATATTTTCATTCTTTTTTAAAGGAAGACGAACGAAAAACTCTGGATTCTTCCATAAAGGATGAGAGCATTTTTGAGTGAACTTAGAATGAGATTCAGAATAGGATTCCAACAACTTTTGCATGATTGGGTCTAACAAACTCATTTGAATGGAAAAAGGTCTTTGAATATTGACAAATTCAGAGAATTGGTCTTTATACTTAAGACCTTTTCTAGGAATGATGCGCAGTTGAGAAATCTGAGTCATAATGTCCCAGTCAATGATCAAATCTTTGTTGGGAAGACTAAAGCCAAAGATTTTGTGGTTATGGAATACTGTGGAAAAAACTGGACAATTATCGGAATATTCTCACATTTGTAGAGAAAGTGTCTCCCGAAGCAGAGTTGAAATACTGGACACAGGAAGTCCAATATTCTTCAAGAAGAACTTTTGTGTCTAAGATTGAAGAAGCTGCTCCAGTGTCTATGAGAGTAATGACAGTGATTGGCTTGGTAAACTTTAAGTGAATATTTTTACAGGAAAATGGGGACAATGAGTTTGGCTTGAAAATATGTTAGTGCTTTATTCTGAAGGAATCAGAGATATATGAAAAATATCTTCAGGATCCGAATCTGAATTAGTTTCACTAGGAGTTTGGTAACAAGGGATGACACAAAGAGTTTGTTCACATGGTTCTTTATCTGTAGAAAATAGAGATTCGATATCATCATTTTTAAGAGAAATACTAGTTTCATTCTCTATATGATGTATCAAATGGTTCTTAACTTTTTTTGCTTAAGGACAGTTTTTGGTAAAATGTCCATTTTGGTTGCAGATGAAGCATCGATTTGACTTTTTATGGCTCGAGCGTTCTTTCCTTTTGCATAAGTATCACCATTTCTTCTTTCTTCGGAAGTGCTTAGAGTCATGCTTGGATTTGTTTATCCAAAACATTTTGAAGTGTTTCTTTTTTTTGGAGGATTTTCCACAAGAACCATCATAGTCTCGTTTTGAACATTTGATCTTTAGCTTCTGGTGAGAACGGGCTGCGTCAAGTTCTCTGTTGTCGTTGACATAAGTCTGGATTATTTGCCATTTGATACACAATTCTTCAAGGCACAAATGAATTTCTTGTTGGATTTCTCTTAATGGAACATCTTGGATCCTTCTCTGTTTAGACATAAAGGTTCTCTCTACCTTTTGAGATAATTCTTTGGGAATAGAAGTCAGGAAAACAAGCTTCAAATTTGCATAAACTCCAATTTGATAGAAGAGTTTACGCATTTCACGATAATGCTTATCAAGATTTTTTTCTAGAGAGAAAAACATCTTCTTTTGAAAAATTCTCTTCTTTTGAGCTCTATAAGATCAACGGGTTTCCCCACAAAGAAATGATATAGGAGAGTAATGGCATGACCAAAGTTGGAGGCTACTTGTGAACCTTATGACAAAATTGAAAAGAGCATCATACTTGTCCTGGTTGGAATTGGCTTGGGTATTTAACCAAGTATGAAATTCTTTAAGTCTTTCTGGCCATTTGTGATAATGAATATCATCAATAGTGAAAAACTATTTTGATGAAGTGGCCACATTTTGAAAGGGATTGTTTGGCTGGATGACCTTTGGTTCAGAAGGGTTTGATTCCATATCATGGTCTGGAGGATCAGTCATGAATATTGATGAAGTTACTAGTGCTATGGGAAATGAATCAATGGTAGGAATTGAAAAGGATGATGAAGAAGAAAGAGATACCAAGTCTGATTTAGTATCAAAGGTGTTTGGAAAGGTTGATTCTGTTAGAAACAGAATCTGGTCTGTCGAAGTGACAGGATCAAGCTGTAACGGAAGTTGCGGAGTAACAGGGTCAGGCTGTGCTTCCTGATTACCCAAATCTCTGAGAAAAGATTCTAATGGATTTGATAGCATTAATTGATTCGGCCTTTCTTTTATGACAATTGAAGATTCTTCGGGCTTTTTCTCTTTTCATTTTTCTTTTCTTATTCGATCCAGTTCCTTGAGACGATTTCGCATCCAAGCCACATCTGTCTTGTCTTATCTAACAGGAATGTCTATGATAGTAGCAAAGATAGATGTTTGAGGTGGTGGAGGAGGGAGAGGCTCTGTTCACAAAGTAGTTGAAAATGGATTGAGTCTTCCTTTCTCATGGATCTAAATTTGCCTTTTAAGCTTTTCTATTTCCGCTCTAGGACTTTCAAGATGATGATACCCTAAATGTTGTCCAAATTCTAAGGCATGAAGCCTCTTCTGGAAATCTGAAAGCATCTTCTTGGTGATTTCATCATATATTCGCAAATCTTGTTGCACATTCCCAATCTTGAAATCAATTGCTTTGAAGGCATTGTTATGTGTTAAAAGAGTATCCATTGCCAATTTAAGACAGCTTCAGCAACAAGAGTTCTTTTCTGTCTTCCATGCTCATTCATATCAGTGGGGGCAGGTATTTTAGGGATATGCCTATATCTGCCTTGTGGATCAATAAACTCTTTTGGAGAGGGAAACGAAAGTTTGGAACTTTCCCAAACAAGAGGAGGAAAGTCTATTTCTTGGAACATGGCGATGGAAGAGCTAGACTCATTTCGTCATTTTCTCCCATCCGTTCTATTCGCTAACTCACTCGCCAAACTCCGAAGGAAGTAAAAGAATACGTCCAGTTCTCAAAGTTTGATCAACATCCTATTCCTGCAACTGAAAAGGAGTACTTTGTTACTCTTCAAATCCCTCTAGAGTTTCCCAGACAATGGATTCAGCAAGGATATTCTCATGTCCATTATGGAGTTGTTTGTCTTGCTCTTACTCTTTATGGTCGTAAAAGCTTGCCAGTTGTGGCAAGAATTGCTCTATTGGATACCAGATTCTTAGAATACCAGCATGCTTGCATTGGTACTGTTTAAACCACTTTGAATGCTAGAACAGTCATTGTGACTCTGTATTCAAATTTCAATATTGCCCTTTTAGACCCTCAGCTACTCTCTTTTCTAAAAGTCTAAATTTAGCTCACTAGGGCCCCTTAAAATGCTGATTCTATAGCAGCAACACTGTACTACCAGATGGTTTATCGAGTGTAGAACCATGCTCTTGATTTGAATTTCCACAATGGAAATGAAGGCGTTCTATTCATTCCATGTAAAATGACCAAGCATCACGTATTCATGTTCTCAGACAGATCCCAAAAGAAAAGTTGGCCAAACTTCTTCCAGAAACTTGGATCACCAATTATGAAAAGCTACATCAACGCAACAAGCCCTTCTAGTCTTCAGACTCTAAATTTGTATACTGTTTCCATCAAATTTGGCAAGGAAAAGGAAGAAAGTCCTTCTATCTTCCAAACTCTCTTTATGATTGAACCATGTGTTCCTGAATCAATCTTTGAGCCAGATCTAGAAAAGCTTGTTAAATACTTCAAAAGTGATGGACATCCTGTTCATTACTACAAGGACCAATATGATAATTGTTTCTGGGATCCTTTTTGCCAATGTTCTTATTGTACAAATTCTCTTGACGAGGTAGATCCATTTGCAACTCCACCTCAAAGGAAGCACAAAAAGCCAAAAGATCATATGTACCAAAGGTACTTGAATGGAGATTCCTCCGTTGATACTTTTGGTGAGTGTGACAAATTCCAGTTTATAGTTTCCTATGCACCAACACCACCACAAGAATTCACTACTCCCCCCTCAGTCTCACCAACTCCACCATCATCACCTCCTCCATCTCCTCCTCAGAAAAAAAAAAAAAAAAAAAACCAGCAATTTCCCCATTTTACAAGTCAATTTTAAAGTGGGCAAAGAAACATTCCTACCCATTTGAGGTTCCAGCAGAAACACCACCTAGTTCTTCCATCACCATGTTCGAGGAAACAGACTTTCCTCCTCTTGTTTGGAAAGGTTCTAAACTCTCGTTTCTCGCTCCATAAGAGTTTATTGATTTACAAGGCAGATATAGGCATGTCCCTAAAATACCTGCCCCCACTGATGTGGATGAGCATGGAAGACAGAAAAGAACTCCTGTTGCTGAAGCCATTTTAAATTGGCAATTGAAGACTTTTTTAGCACATAACAATGCCTTCAAAGAAATTGATTCCAAGAGCGGAAATACAAAAGCTTAAAAGGCAAATCCAGATCCTTGAGGAAGGAAGACTCAATCCATTTCCAACTACTTTGTGAATAAAGCCTCTCCCTCCTCCACCACCTCAAACGTCTATCTTTGCTACTATCACATATATTCCTATTAGAAAAGACAAGACACATGTGGCTAAGATGCGAAATCGTCTCAAGGAACTGGATCAAATAAGCAAAAGAAAAAGGAAAGGAGAAAAAGCTCGAAGAATCTTCAATTGTCATAAGAGAAAGGCCAAATCAATTAATGCTGTCAAATCCATTAGGATCTTTTCTCAGAGATTTGGGTAATCAAGAACCACAGCCTGATCTTGTTACTCCACAACTTCCACTATAGCTTGATCCCGTCACTTCGACAGACCAGATTTTGTTTCCAACGGAATCAGCCTTTCCAAACATCTTTGATACTAAATCAGACTCGGTATCTCTTTCTTCTTCATCATCCTTTTCAATTCCTACTGTTGATTCCTTTTCCATAGCACTAGTAACTTCATCAATATTTATCACCGATCCTCCAGACGATGATATGGAATCAAACCCTTTTGAACCAGAGGTCGTCCAGTCAAACAATCCCTCTCCAAATGTGGCCACTTCATCAAAACAGTTTTTCACTATTGATGATATTCCTTATCACAAATGGCCAGAAAGACTTGAAGAATTTCATACTTGGCTAAATACCCAAGCCATTACCAACCAGGACAAGTATGATGTTCTTTTTCACCTTTGTCCCAAGGTTCACAGGTAGCCTCAAACTTTAGTGGCAATCTGTGTCAGAACAAGATCAGCTTCACTTTTTACTCTCACCAAACTTTGGTCATGCCATTACTCTCCTATATCATTTCTTTGTGGGGAAACCCGTTGATATCATAGAGCTCAAAAGAAGAGAATGTTTCGAAAGAAAATGCTACTCTCTTTAGAAAAAAAAAACATCTTGATAAGCTATTGTGAAATGCTTAAGCTCTTCTATCAAATTGGAGCTAATGCAAATTTTCAGCATGTTTTCTTGACTTCCATTCCCAAAGAATTATCTCAAATGGTAGAGAGAATCTTTCTATCTAAACAGAGAAGGATTCAGGATGTTCCATTGGGAGAAATCCAACAAAAAAATTATTTGTGCCTTGAAGAATTGTGTATGAAATGGCAAATGATCCAAACTTATGTCAACAACAGCAGAGAACTTGACGCAACCTGTTCTCGCTAGAAGCTAAAGATCAAATGTTCAAAAGGTGACTGTGATGGTTCTTGTGGAAAATCCTCTAGAAAAAAGAAACACTTCAAAATGCTTTGGATAAACAAATCTAGGCATGGCTCTAAGCACTTTCGAAGAAAGAAGAAATGGCGATACCTACACAAAAGGAAAGAACGCTCAGGCCATAAAAAGTCAAATCGATGCTTCATCTGCAACCAAAAGGGACATTTTGCCAAAAAATGTCCTCAAGCAAAAAAAGGTCAGAACCATTTGATACATCATATACAGAATAAAACTGGTATTTCTTTTGAAAATGATGATATCGAATCTCTATTTTCTATGGATGAAGAACCATGTGAACAAAATTTTTGTGTCATCCCTTGTTACCAAACTCCTAGTGAAATTGATTCAGATTTAGATTGTGAAGATATTTTTCACATATCTCTGACTCCTTTAGAAGAAAGCACTGACATATTTTCAAGCCAAACTTATTGTCCCCATTTTCCTATGAAAATATTCACTTTAAAGTTTACCAAGGCAATCACTGTCATTGCTCTCATAGACATTGGAGCAACTTCTTCAATCTTAAACACTAAAGTTCTTCTTGAAAAATATTGGATTTCTTGTGTCTGGTATTTTAACTTTGCTTCGAGAGACACTTTCTCTACAAATGTGAGAACCACTCTAATAGCAGTCCAATTTTTTCCACAGTGTTCTATAATCACAAAAATCTTTGGCTCTGGTATTCCCAACAAAGATTTAACATCGATTAGGACATTATGACTCAGATTTCTCAATTGCGCATCATTCCTAGAAAAGGTCTTAAGTATAAAGATCAATTCTCTGAATTTGTCAATATTCAAAGACTTTTTTCCATTCAAATGGGTCTGTTAGACCCAATCATGCAAAATTTGTTGTAATCTTGTTCTGAATCTCATTTTGAGTTCGCTCAAAAATGCTCTCATCCTTTATGGAAGAATCTAGAGTTTTTCGTTCGCCTTCCTTTAAAAAAGAATGAAGATATCAATCCAACCAAGGCGAGTCATATGGGAATGAATCCAGAACACCTAGTTTTGGCTCAAAAGGAATGCTCAAAACTATTACAACAAGGCCTCATTGAGGTCTTACATTCTCAATGGGCTTGTGAAGCCTTCTATGTCAACGAGCGTGCTGAGCAAAACCGAGGAAAGATGAGATTGGTGATAAATTACCAGCCTCTTAACCTTTTCCTCAAAGATGATAAATTCCCTTTACCTTCCAGAAACTCTCTTTTTGCTGGATTATCTAAAGCCCAAATCTGTTTTAAATTTGATCTTAAAGTCAGATTTTGGCAATTGGGCATTTATCTTGAAGACAAACCTAAAACAGGGTTCTGTATCCTGAACCAATATTTCCAATGGAAAGTTATTTCTTTTGGCCTAAAGGTTGCACCATCCTTCTTTCAAAAGGCAATGTGCTGAATTTTCCAATCAATCCTGTCAAGCACAGCGGTATACATCGATGACATTCTGCTCTACAGTCTTGATGAACAATCACACTACCAACTTCTTGAGTAGTTCGCCGAAATTGTAAAAAAACATGGAATCACGCTTTGTAAAAACAAGATGAACATCGTCAAGATAGAAATTGAATTTTTTGGTATGCACCTTAAGAAATGGACATACTATCCAAGGCCACATATCGCTCTGAAATTGTTAAAATTCCCTAAAGAAAACTTCACAACAAAGCAAGTTTAATAATTTCTTGGGATAATCAATTATCTTAAAAATTTTGTTCCAAATCTTGCAAAGTTGCTGATCCCATTGCAGACAATGCTGAAAAAAGGATCCCCTACGTTGGGGAAAATCTCAGACTAAAGCGGTCGCTGAACTTAAGGAGATTATGCAGGCTCTTTCTCCATTGCAAATCCCATCAACAAGAAAGAGAATTCTCCAGACTAACGCCAGTGATGAATCCTAAGCTGCCATCTTGTTTGAAGAAATTGATGGTAAGAGGCATCTGTGTGCCTACAAAAGTGGAAAATTTTCCTAAGCTAAAATGCATTATCATTCTACTTTTAAGGAAATTTTGGTGGTAAAGAATGGGATAAAAATTTCGAATTCCATCTCATTGGCCATCACTTCTTGGTAGAATTGGATATGGCATCTTTCCCTCAGATGACCAAGTTCAAACAAAAGCAAGTTCCAAATTCTCAATTGCTTCGATGGGTCGAATGGTTTTCAAAATATTCTTTTGAAACCAAACACATTGCTGGAAAAAAGAATGTGCTTGCTGACTTCTTGTCAAGACCAAAAGTACCAGCAGAAATCAACATGTATATCATGATACATGTTTTTCATACTTCTCATCACAATGAGAAGTATAAGATTGAGAAGATAAAAGGTTGGCCAAGCTGGCGATACCCCCAAGAGATCATTGAGCAAATCCAGAAAGACAGCCTTACTAAGAATCTGGATAAACTCATGTGGTAATGCCACATAGATTTGTTCAGACTTAATGGAGGTTCGATTCTTTATCCTTTTGGATTAAATGCAGATTATTCATTCATACATCTTCTAATCTGGAAGGACGATGATTTTCCTAATCAACTTCGATGGTTATTACGGTACTTAACTAATAAGTATTTAATAGCTCTTGAAATTCCAACCAGAAGGTTCATTGCCAACCTCACTAGGATATTTGGATTCGGCAGAGGAAACATTGAAAATGAGAGTGACAAAAATCTCTTAGATTTTTTCAACTGGTTTTATCCTCCCACCCACTGGAAATATCTCTTGCAGAATCACACAACCAAACCCTGAGGTCCATATTATTTTATTTTTTTGACGACTATGGGCTTTTGTCACTAATAATAGCAACATTATCAATGTCCCCTTGAGTATAGGTACCTCATCCTATAAACTCATTCCATACTGTGCAGAAGCTCGAGTTCACAAGTTCTATCCAGGACCTTTGGTTGTTATGAACACTAGTATAGAGAACTTCAAAGGGTTTTATGCAAGAAAATAAAACCATTCCTAAAAATGCATGGAATTATAAATAAAACCATTCTTGAAAATGCATGGAATTATAATGGGATCATTATGACCTAGTATTAGAAGCCAAGGAAGCACTCGAAGAATTCAAACAAGCTACATTATCACAGGAGCATGAGATAGCAGACACAGATGACATTGCACAATCCTCTTAAGACCCCTATGCTAAATAGGGAGGTCCTCTTTCCCAAGATCCCTATGACCAAGGACCTTTGTCCTTATGTCAAGGTATGGATACATCCTTTTATGCACAACCATCTAATTGGCCTCAGCCAAGCAGTCCTACCAACACTACAGATTAGGCTCAAGAAGAAGCATCTTCATCATATTAGCTGAACCAGATTCTCTCACCAAATGATCTTGAAGGACTTGAACAAAAATATGATGAACATCTTCTAACAATAGTGCACAGCTCAGATGACTTGGACTATGACTACAATGCTCATGACGGACGAGACCGCTAAACAAGACCACTTTTCATATAAGTTTACTATAACAAGTTACTGTTCATTTTTACTGAAGCAGTAGGCTAGGGAAATCACTGTTCGATGTCACTGTTCATACCGTGCGAATAATTCCCCACTGAGATTTTTGAAAGCCTCTATTTGTTTCAGGACCTGTGAGCTTGGTCATTATTTGTGTGTGACCTCTTATTTGTCTATAAAGGGCAAGAAGGATGTAATGTATTGGGCATAGTCCCTTGAAGTAAAGCGAGTGTTTTGTGAAATTTTCTCTATGGCTTTCTAAACTCCTCCTCCTTCTCTAGCCTAGTAAAATCCTCTGAGAAATGCAGCTCGGATAGTTAGAAATGTTATCAATCTCGGTTCTATTTAGGTATCTCTAGACTTTAAACTAAATGTTAGAGTGGTTTTTGCTAAAAAACTGTCCCTGAGTGGCTTGAACTAGAGTTGTTCGCCCACTGTGGGAAGGCATACCTGCAGGAAACTGACTTTTTCCTCCCTGGTTCTAGAGTCTAGCTTCATTCAATGGTAAATTCTGTCATGTTACGATTCATTTTAGGAACGTTGACTCATCCTCTGAAGATTTTTCTGCAAGCCCAAGATTTCAGCGAAATTTCAAAGTGGAGCCGTTTCGGACAGGGAAATTGGAGGACCCTTTTTTAGCGCACTGTTGGCCGTCAAGTTGGTTCAATTGACGAGGAAAAATTATGTGAACCTAATTTGAGGGAGAGTTGAAGGGGAATTTGGACCAAAATTGGATGGAGGAGGTGCAAATTCGTAGGCCAATGGTCCCTCAACCTTTTGGACTCTTTGGGAAGCTTGTTGGGGAAGCCAAGGGGCTGCAATTTAACTGAGAATGCAATGCCCATAAATTTAACCAAAATGCACGATGGCATTTTGGTTAAATTTATGGGCATCAAATTAGGTTCATTTGAGGGAGAGTTGAAGGGGAATTTGGAACAAAATTGGATGGAGGAGGTACAAATTCGTAGGCCAATGGTCCCTCAACCTTTTGGTCTCTTTGGGAAGCTTGTTGGGGAAGCCAAGGGGCTGCAATTTAGCTGAGAATGTCAGCCAAGGTGGTGGGGGCCATGCAATCAGATTTCAGCTTCGTCATTTGCAAACAGAATCTCGGACTGTGCTGGAATTTGTGACCTTTTAGGATTCTAAAGGTTTTTATCAACTCTTAGAATTTGAATTTCAAAATGGTTTCTTCACAAAAGTTGTTTGTCACATCTTCTAGTTTAACATAGTCAAATTTTAGATCAAATGGACATGTTTTGGATCTTGAACCAAACTAATTTCGGAAAATAGACTTTTTGGAAATAGATCCAATTTTCGGTACTGGATTGAGCAAATTACTGGGCCAAATCTAGAATGATTTGTGTTAAGGTGTCTTCATTTTAAAAAAAAAAATATGTGTCATTTACAACATAATTAAATTTGAGAATTTTCCGAATTCGTTTGGTTAGGTTTCTAGATTTAAACTTGGAAACGCGCGAGTGGCCCGGTTTCTACCAATTATGACTGATTTTAGTTTGGTGATGGTTCTTGATGCTTTGCTTGCTTTAATTAATGTTTTTAATGACTTGTGGATTTAATTTATTAGTTATTTAATTCTGAAAATTAACTGTTCACAAAACACTGTTCACGTGTACTGTTCACCCAAGAATAAGAAGTGCCAATTTCATGTGTTTTGATCTCATGAGGTGATTTGAGTGTATAAATACATGGGCATTCACATGAGTTGAATGAATTTCATAAAAAGGGAAACACGGTTTGTCCGAGGGACACTGAAATGGACCGCCTTTAGGAGAAAATGTATATGCAAGCATGTGTGCAATGGCTAAGTGCCCAAAGATAAAAAGGTAGTTGTGGTGGTGTGCTTGTGTGATCATTACATTGAATCCGTCCCTCGCTGTGTGTCGGGTGGGCGATACTGGAATACCGTCACCAATGTGTGGCGGTAATAGATCTTGCTTGTGTGGCAGTAATATAGATCGTGCTTGTGTGGTGGTAATCATGTTTATGTGTAGGTGATCAAATCATTCTTGTGTAGCGGTAATCAAGTTGGTCATGCCTGTGTGGCGGTAATCAATAGGAATATATGATGGGCAGTGCCTGTGTGGCCGTATTTCTATGTCTCGGGTAGGTCGTGCCTATGTGGCCATAATTAATTGGAATGCACGCGTGGATTATATTGTTTGTGGCATGCATGCATGAATCGATAGCGTGCTTGTGTGGCAATAGCCAGGTGAGATTGCTTATGACGTGACTCGCATGTGTTTGATGAACTACATCATCTAATGGCCATGTGCATTGTGTGTCTTGTGTTGAGATTCAACGTGCAGAGTACGTTATACCAGGTAAAGTTGCATGTGAACCAACTATTGTTTTGTTGGTCGTGGACTTGTTTGTGGGGTAGTTCTAAAGAGATACCTCGAGTTAAGTTGGTGTCATAACCAAGGCTTAAGGGAGGACTCACTGAAATTTATATCTCACTAGTTATTGTATAACCATTTTCGGGTCTCTAATGTGAAGAACCTAGAGCTTGAGGCAGAAGGGTCAGGAGTATGGATGGCTCAGTAGTTCTTTTTGGAGATAGATCTCTTGTACATAAACCTTAGGGTTGACCTCTGTGTATAAATAGTGTGTCTTTATGAAAGCATGTTTGGTTGTGAAATTGTTTACTGCTTTTCTATCCCATATTAGTTACCGTCAAGGGTTTTCGTATATGTTTCCACATGTGCATTAAAAATAATGGGTTGGTGACGCGTCCTGGGACATCGTTTTCTATCGACCAAGGAAGGGGTTGTTGCATGCTTGGGGTTTGAGGCGTGACATCTTGAGTATGCTAAATCACGACCATGAACCTTTTCCAAAGGTCCATACCCCTCATGATGAGTTTGATTATATGATAAGTTGTTTAAGACAACTTAGAGATAGGACGGGTGTCGCTACAAGCCTTTTTTTTTTTTTTGGAGTCGGCTAGAAAACCCAATTGAGGGTCATGAGTGGTCCCTCGATTCCTACACAACCAGATATCTAGATTCAGGGACTTAAGTTATGCTAATGTTTCTATAAGCACCCTTTAGTACCTAACAGTATGTCGTGTTTCCTAAGGTGTCAATGCATTTCTCTTCACTTTTTTTGGGATCATTTTATCTTAAGTTAGGTGATCAAGCGTGGATGGTCATTTTCATGTCATTTTATTTCTAAGCAAAATGGAAAGAATGCAATCAATTGAATTGAAAGTACAAAACAATAAGTAAACAACCAAGGAAAATGGTAAATCTATTATAC
Organism: Eucalyptus paniculata subsp. matutina; assembly: GCA_017140255.1. Taxonomy (NCBI): domain Eukaryota; kingdom Viridiplantae; phylum Streptophyta; class Magnoliopsida; order Myrtales; family Myrtaceae; genus Eucalyptus; species Eucalyptus paniculata. The sequence continues at coordinate 14,659,117 of CM029438.1, forward strand.
AATCCTAATAAAGGTCAAAATTTGAAAGGAATAAATACCCGCAACTCGTTGAGTGTTTATACAAACAAGAGGAACCTTGGACATATGTCGGGTAAAATGAATACAAAAGAGTGGTCAGAATGGACATCAACCTTTCGCTGTCTTCATACATTCTCCATCTTCAGGATCCTAATCTAAACTTAGTCTAAAAAATTGTAACTAGGTACATACAATGGAAAGAAACGACCATGCAAGTCAAAACAATCAAAAACATGATACAAAGGCAATATCACACCATCAAACAAAACAAGGTTTATCAACCAAGTTTGGGCCTTGGGGTGGCCTTTGGAACTCATGCGCAAGTCCCTTTAGACACTTACTCGGTTCATTTTATGACTTAAAGCTATTATTGACAAATTGTATTCTCGCATAGCCAATAACGTTTATAAGTCCCTAATTAAAGAGTTCTATGTGATTCTCGGGATTTCCATCAGTATCACGCATTGTCCCTAACATGCATCTAGAATTCACTCATGAGTAAGAATTAAACATGCATACAGGCCTTGTGAGCCTTGTTTCCTAAACAATCAAACAAGTGAGTGAGACGTTGGCAAGCCACTTATTACCAAGAAATGCGCCAACTATATACACAAAATTTACAAATAAAGGAGCTCGGCACCGAAAAACTTACACTCATAAAGACGTGTAAGTCAAAATGAGTGGAAGGATGTCAAGAAAAGATAACCACAACAACCCAAACAAAGGCAGTGAAACAGTGAACCAAAAAAACTGCCAAACAATGGCAACAAAAGGGAACGGAAAAGGGACAGAGAGGGCTAAACAGTTGTTGAAGAAAACTCCTTTGATATTTTGAAGTTGACAAAACTTATTCAAAGTCTATTATGAAGAATTATAGACTTTTGTGTCAAAGTCTAAAGACTCCTAGATTTTGTCAAAGTTCAAAGACGCCCACACTTTGTGTCAAATTTTGCCCACTCTGACGAATTCCAGACTGAACAAAAATGAAGGATGAAGACGTTCTAGGGAAGGTATTTTCTATCGTTCTTTGAGGGATTGGTTCGTATGGATTACATATAGTTTTTTGGTTGGAAATATCACCTAAGAGATTTGGTATCTTTATTGGAATCAATTTGGATACACCAAATCTTTTTAAGGGCAAGTATTTTTGGTAAAAATTTACTTATGGAAACAAAGATCCTGATTGTATGGGCGAACAGGATTGACGGGCTTTCATCACAAATCATCAAACAGCTCGAGATCTCATTGATTGATTCTGTCCAACGGGTTGATTGAAAGAATTCCTTTGGAAAGTGCCAACGGTCGAGAAGGCATGAATGAGTATTTAAGGAAGACTCTCTAGTTGTTCGATAGAGTGCGTGAAAGAGAAATTTCAAAGTCTGAAATTTCCCAATATCTTGTTACTTCTTACTCTGTGCTCTAAACTGTACTCAAAAGAGAGAAAATTATAGTGTGACTTCGTGAGAGAGCAGTAGACACTCTTTATTATGAAGTCGAGATCACAAGTTTGTAAATTCTCTTTTGATTCATAGTGGAATCCAACCAGAAGGTTGTTAGCATGGGAGAGTGAATATAAGCTTAATCTAAGCCGAACCACTATAAATTCCGTGTTCATATTCTCTTTCTTGAACCTCTTTATTTTATTAATTGTTCTATTTAATTGCTAAAGTTTGAACTAGCTTAAAGTTTGTTGTTCTTCATACTCAGTCTCTTAAAAATAAAATATTATTACTATTATTTGCGAAAAATTATTTTCACACCTATCCAGCCCCCTCTAGGTGTTCATCTTAGCACTAACAATAGCAACCGACAGCAGTCCACACAGCGATGAACTAGCCCCCAATGACGTTGAACCCTCTATCCCGCAACAGAAGCAAGGAGCTCTGAAGAAATGAGGAACTAGCTCCCAATTATAGCAAGTGCAACCATAACCTGTGACGTCCTCAACTCTATAGCATGCTCAAAGGGAAGGCACGACATCTATGAAGAGAAAATAATGGAATCCAACCCCTAACTCCTTTGTAGTCTTCTGTTTCTTGGAGTGTTTGCAACATGCTTGAATGTGAGAGCCTTATCCTTGACTACTTTTGTGAGGTGTTGCTTCAAAGGGGGAACAAATAAGACCTGTTCATGGAACAGACGATACTAACTTCTCATATCAGGGCTACGTCAATCTCAAACAATCACATTTAGAACTTGTTCTTACCCATTAAAACTTGTAACTAGTGATGTTCTAGAAAAATGTCGTGTTACCATTATTGGTGATTTCAATTAAAGGGTTTCGACCCCATTTATTGTGAGGTCATTATTACCATATCTCTAGATCGGCTAGATTATTACTTGACCTCATGTATACAATTGTTATAGTACCATATTTAATCAATTGTCTCACATTTTCATGTATAAAACTAATATGTCTAGACTTACCATTACAGGTACTACTATAAGCTCTTGTCAAAGTGACCTGACCATCACAATGGATAGAAATAAAAAGGCATAGGACTATACCATAATTTGATATCCAACAACAAATTCTTTATCCATTTGACCTCTTTCCTAGTTGCTGCTAAAGCAAAGAATTTTGATTCCATCGTTGAGTGAGTTATACATGTCTGTTTCTTACTCGCCTAAGATACAACACCTTCACCTAGCGTGAAAATCCATCCAGAAGTGGAATGCTCATCTCCCACACTTGTTATCCAACTAGCATTTGTGTATCATTCTAATACAGCTGGATAATTATTATAGAACAATCATAAATTTTTAGTTTTTTGTAGATAACAAAAAATTTTGGTAGTAGCCCTTCAATGTTCTATATTTTGATTACTAGTATACCTACTCAATTTGCATACAAAATAAGCAATATTGGGTCTTGTACAATGCATCGTATACATTAAAGACCCTATAGCACTCGCATATTCAAGTTGTGCTACCGCTCTACCAGTATTATAATTTAATTTAATGCTATAATCAAATGGAATACTAAGATGTTGAAATTTATTTAATAATTTTTCAAAGTAATTACATTAGCTTAAAGAATAACTTCCACTATGTTCTTAACTTTAATACCTAAGATAGTATCGACTTCACCCAAATCCTTCATTTTAAACATGGAAGTTAGATACTTCTTAGTCTTAATAATTCCAGTTATGTTAGTTCCAAAGATAAGCATATCATCAACATATAAGCACGCTAAGACACCATAGTCTTTAGACAATAGACTGAATCAAATTTTTCATGTCACTGCTTAGAAGCTTGCTTAAGCCCATAAAGAGACTTAATCAATTTACATACTTTCCTTTTATTTCCAAGAAGAAAGAAGCCCTCTGATTATTCCATGTAAATTTTCTCATTTAAGTCTCTATTCAAGAAAGCAGTTTTTATATCTATTTGATGAACATAAAGATCATAAATGGAAGCTAGAGCACAAAAAATTCGAATAGAAGTTATACGTGCAATAGGAGCATACGTATCAAAATAATCTATTCATTCATTTTGTCTATATCCTTTGGCCACTAGTCTAGCTTTAAAAGCTTGGATAGAACCATCAGAATTTCTAAATACCCATTTGTACCAAATATGCTTGGATCTATTTGGTAAATCTACTAATACCCAAGTATTATTGGATATAATCGAATCCATTTCATCATTTACAGCTTCTTTCCAAAAAGAAGCATCTCTAGAAGATATAGTATCATCAAAGCTTTTAGGATTGTCTTTTACATTTAATACTAAGGGGTATTTATTTACCACTTTATTATCTATGTCTCATTCAACAAGAAAAACATGAGTAATAAAATCACGACCTAAGTCTTTTAGTTTCCTAGCTCTAGTGCTTCTCCCTGGTTTAATCATGTGTTTAGGATCATTCGTTTCTTTTTCTTGAGAATCTACTTGAGTCTCCATAGGTCTTGAATTATTTTCAATAACTTCAGAACCTATATAATATTTATTTTCAAAAATTCAACATCTCTTGATTCTACAATGACATTAAACTCTAAATCAAGAAGCCTATAAGCTTTACTGTTTTCAGCATACCCAACGAAAACACTTTTGATAGCTCTAGGACCAAGCTTTGTCCTCTTGGGATCTGGTACTCGGTAGTATGCCAAACATCCCCATATTTTAAGGTATGACAAATTTGGTCTTCTACATTTCCATACTTCATAAGGGATTATGTCATTTTTTTTAATGTATTATATTATGAATATAACATGCAGTGAGCAATACTTTTCCCCAAAGATTAATTGGTAACTTTGAATTTGAAAGTATACAATTAACCATTTCTCCAAGAAATCGATTTTTCATTTCAGCAAAACCATTTTGTTGTGAAGTATATAGTGCCGAAACTTGATGAATAATACCGTGTTCTTCACAAAATGAAGAGAATTCACTTAAGAAATATTATCCACCTCTATTCGAACGTAGAACTTTGATTTTCCTTTCTAATTGATATTCTAGTTCAGCTTTATATTTCTTAAACATGGTAAATGCTTCATCTCGACCTTATGAGATAAACATAAAAAAAACCTACTATAATCATCCAAAAAGTTAATAAGATACGTTTTACCACCACGTGTTAGCATGCCATTGAATTCACATATATCACTATGAACCAAATTCAATAAATTCTAATCTCTATTAACACTAGAAAATGGTTTTTTAGTAAGTTTGGACTTAACACATATTTCACATTTATCAAAATCGCCATTGAAATCTATCAAATCTAACTTTTTTATATTCTTCAAATAACGAATATTTATGTGTACCAACCTACTATGCTATAAAAAAGGAAGACTCAACAATATAAGCAGAACTAACAATATTATCATTGATACTTAGTTGATACATGCCATCATTGGTATAACCCTTTTCTACAAACAGCCCATTTTTCGACAAGATAACTTTGTCGGATTCAAACAAAACTCAAAACCCCCTCTTACAAAGTAAATCAATAGAAACTAAGTTCTTCCTAATTTTGTGTATAGATAACACATTAAGAGGAGTAATATTCTTTCCAAAAGTGAAGTTTATCTCCATTGTGCCTTTTCCACCAACTTTTGCAAAAGCATTATTCGCCATCAGGACCTCTTGAACATTTGAGTCGACAGTCTCTTCAAATTGTTTGAACATGTATTTGTCATTGCACACATGGACTGTTGCTCCATAATTTAACCACCAACTAGATTGGACAGTGGTATAGTTGATTTTACAAACCATAGCCGTCTCATCATTAATTTTAGAAATTTTCAAGCTCGAAAGCATGAGTGAAATCATGGCCACATAACTTTCTTCAACTAAATTTGCATCAGCCTTCACTGTCGGAATATTCTTGTCTTTTAAAATGTTTTTGCAGTGTATGCAATCCTTGGCATAGTGTCCTTGTTTGTTACAAACAAAATAGCAACCATTTTTTTTTCTTTTGTGTTCTCTTAAATTTATGCTCGTTTTTAACTTTGAAGTTCTGGCCGATTTTCCATTTTCTTTCCACAACATTCATATTGGAATTGTACAAAATAGAATTATCATGTAAACGTGACTTTTCCTCAATGTGAAGATGTTTCTGTATTTGCTCCAAAGTGAAGTCTTCTGACTTGTGCATAAGCCTTTTTTCCATAGTCTTTCTAACTTAAAGGCAATTTCGCAATAATTGCTCCAACTTGAAAAGCTTTTGGAATATTAATCTTGAAGGCACGGATTTTATTCACTAGCACTTGCAATTCATGGACTTGTTCCAACAAGGGTTTGGCATCAATAAAATTGAAATCAAAATACTTTGCCATTAGATATTTAGTGGTACCTTGTTCCTCCGCTTTGTACTTGAATTCTAGTGCATTCCAAATTTCTCTAGCGGACTTCATTTCAGTGAATAAGTTGTACAAACGATCGGACAGTGTATTCAAAATATGTCATCGACAAAGTAATTTGTCCTCCGCACATTTCTTCTTCTTTTTATTGACCCCTCTCAATGGCTTCCGCACTTGGTTGTCGTCCTTTGATGGTAGGCTTCAGATCTTCTATAGGCGCTAAGTTAGGATCCAGTATGTAGGAAATCTTCAGGGCAGTGAGTAAGAACATTATCTTGTCCCTCCAGTGAGCAAAGTTGTTCCCATTGAACCAATCTAGTTTGACAATGTCTTGATTCATAACCTTGATTGTCTTATTAACAACAACAACAACAACAACAACAACAACAACAATAATAATAATAATAAACGGAGTCTAAATGAATGAATGATATGTCATTGGATGTTAGAATGAGCTTTGGGGCGATGGAATATTGAAAATTGACGCAAGTAAGCTCTAAAAAGACCAACAGTGGGCTGAATGCCCATTGTCCAGACCATGGAGTGGTTTGTGTAGTGTGTATTCAGCCTCGTTTTGGGCCTAAACCGATGCTGAAATGGAGTGTGATACCAGGGTTTCAATGCGCAAAATGGAAATTGTTCGAGACAAAGGATATATAAGCAATACAATGTCGAGTGTGAAATCCAAACAAGGGAAAAACCTAGACTTTACCTAACCGCAATTGTGGCATCCCAAAATTCATGGCAACCTCCAGATACATTAAGGCCTATGAATAGGTGATGGAAGTACCATTAAGTTGTATTGTAGCCATTTGATCCATGATTTGCAATAAGATTAATGGCCAAGCTTTTAATGGATAATTATTTGATAGGAAAGAAAATTCTATTATTAGCCATGTGTTTTATAAGTTGGAATTTATTGATTTATGATTTCAAGTTTTATGGCCAGGTGAATAAGGAAAATTAAGTATTTATATGATGGGTAATTAGGCGATGATTAAAAGGAAAAATTAGAAGAGTGGGTTGAATTTTATTGGCCCAAGATCAGCCCCATCATTCGGCCCTTTTGGCCTGGCCCGCGAAGCTCAAAGGAAAGGAGCTGCCGTCGACCAAGGGGGAGGAGGCCCAGCCCATGAAGCCCGTAGGGCTGTCGGCGAAGGAGGGGCGGCCCATGAGAGGCCCATCCTCTTGCATGGCAATTACCAAGTGTCACCTACATGCAAAGAAATGATTACATGCTAATCATGAGGGGGAAGAAAGAAGAGGGTGGATTAAGCGAGGAAAGGGAGAGAAAGAGAGGGGGGTCGCATGAGAGAAAGAGAAAGAGAGAGAGAGTGGTCGTTTGAGAGAAAGAAAGGAAGATAGAAAGAGAGCGAGCATGCGAGAGAAGAAGAGGAAGAAGGAGGAGTTTGTTTGCCGCCTTGCCCGCCGTTTGTCACTGTGTTTGTGCACGGATTTGAGGCAAGTAGAGTCCAAAATCCTACCCTTTGCTTGCTGTGATATGTGTTGCAAGGAATGGTTAACTTTGGTTGTGCTAGAAGTGAAGAAATTCGAAACTCTAGGGAGAAATATGGTAGCCTTGCATTCTGTTTTCTAGGAAGGCAGTCCAACCTTTGATGAAATTGTGAGTTGCATGCAACTTTTTAGTTGGAATATTATTTTGACTCCTTGATGAAAGTTGTAGAGAACTTATTGGAGAGTAACATATCAAAATTTCAGAAGAAATGAACAAGTATAGACCGGTGAAACTATTTTTCTTTGAAGAAGTCAGATCTGGAAATCGTAATGCTGACTTAGTGTGATTTTGTGAATTTTATAAAATTCTCCGGTTGAAATTCTATCTCGTGTTCTGAATGAAATTTGAAGGTGACATGTTAAGGAGTAAAATAATAAAATTTTAGAGGAAATGGATGAGTTTAGGTTGGTGAAATGATTTTATTTGAAATGATCAGATCGGGGAATTTTTGCCGAGGGTTACAGACGGCTACGGTGATTATATTTTTTAATATATCATGAATATGTTTTTGAGTTCTACATGAAATACTTACTTCTTGAACTTTTATATAACATATAAAAATTTCAGAATTTTTGGAGCTGATTTAGAATTTTTACCGAATTTATGAATGAAACTGTGTATAGCAATATTCCGAAATTATAAAGACTGTGATGCGTGGACTGTACCGAATTGTATGATGTTCTTTTGATATGGGGTCCTTCACCGAATATTTTCCTCTAGATCTTGTACATAACATGTAAAATTTTCAGAATTTTTTAAGGCTGTTTACTAATTTTTCAAGAATTATGACCAAAGGAGTGCAATCTGTTTTCATCCGAAATTTGCTGTATTTTCAAAAATAAATGAAATTGTTCCATGTGATATAATGTCTTGAGTGGTTGATTATGTTGCATATGTAGTGACATATGATATGTTATATGACATCAAATGCTGGTTGAGACCTTTGATAATTGTTGCATCAAATACCATGTTGAAATTGAGATAAATGTGAATATAAATTGAGATAATAACAAGATCGTCGGAGGTGTGAGCCGACGATGCCCCGGGAGTATTGGGATGCCTGGAGTGTGTGTGCCAGATGTCCTCAGGAGTTTCGGGATGCCTGGAGGTGTGTGCCGAAAGCCTCGGAGGTGTGTGCCGGGGGGATACCTCGTGATGCTAATTGGGGTACGAGATGCCCGGAGTGTGTGTGCCAGATGCTCGGAGGTATGTGCTGAAGGTTCCTTGCGATGCCAGGTTGGATGCGAGTGATAAATTGAGGGATGCAAACATTGGTCCTTGGAAAGAAAAATGATGTGATCTAATTGAAAGATAAAGATCGAGAGTTGAATCATGTGCATGGGATGAACCTCATGGGAATGCAAGCCTGGAGTGCATGATAATATGTGCACGTTGCATGATGATATATGCGTGGCTCCTTGATGATATAGGTATAAGTTGCATGATGATATATGCATGGTTGCAAGGTGAAGTATACTTGAATGCATGAAAGATATGTGTTTTATTCATGATACCTTGATTGTTCTATTTGATGTACTGTGTAGTTTGGCGGATCTTTACTGCTGAGTGGTTGTACTCACCCATTTTGAAGATTAACATTTCAGATTAGAAAAATGCCTCTTTCACCAGTTGTGCGTGGTACCTTCTATGGCATACCTACTGACATTGAGGTGGAGTGCACCGAGCATTCCTATATTAGTATACTTGGTCTGGAGTATGTCCGAGTCCGAGTATTGGTGATGTACAACATGGGTTTAGCTGATGGCCCTATTATCCAAGAGTATTTGTCCGTTCATGTTCGACGCAATGGGGTGATGCTAGGGATGCTACCGCTGCCGCCGCCCGATGCACTGGGTTAGGTGTGATGGCACATATGACTGGTGGGAGTTGACGTTTTCTTTTTGGGGATAGCCGATGCTTGTCGATGGAGGGATGTACATGTTTCATATAGGGTCGAGTTCTCTTTTGGGTTGTAGCCAAGTATAGTTAAAAATCTTGGCCTTTTTGCTGTATCGACCCGAAATATCCATCGTGAAAATATCAATAAAAGTGAATTAGCGTTGTCTTTTCTTCTGGTGCGTAGTTGGTGTGCATTGCATTATGGTTATTGAAGTGAGAAATGGTGAGATACGTTTATGCTTCCGCTGATGAACTGTGCTTGGACCTTTACAAAAAAAAAAATGGAAAAGTATTCTATTGATCAACCCCTATGAACTATGGTTTCGCTTAAATTAAAAAGTTATCTTACTGATATGTAGTAGGATGAGTGACAAGTACCTGTGGTGACCTTAACGGATTGAGGGCCGTCGAGGGGTGCCACAGCAAATCACGTCACGCTTCCAAGGAATTCCATAAATGCTCTCAGAAACTAGATTCTGACAAAACAACGAGAGATTTAGTTCGTTCGCACAGACAAATTGGAAATACAAAAGAACTAGAACAGCGGAATTTCCTGATTGTTGGACCGCCGGATAGGTCACGAACTGGCCATGAAAAGAGAAGCTTCGACTATCAGATACGCGACCCCTTTGATAGGGATGAAGATTTAGGTGACTTGGAAAGCTCACCAAAATTACAACTTATTCTAGAATTATCATGCCCGTCTCCTTCGGTTAGGTTGGATAGCAACTTTCTGTAGAGGCCTCCATGATATTCCTACATGTTCCAATATAGAACAAATGCGTTATCCCCCGACTGGACTACTAATTTTGACCGAGCAGTCTGACTTATTCGGTTTTTTTCTTCGAAGACCTACGGATAGGCACAATCTCCTTTGGACAAACTAAGATTTTATCATACTATCCTCCTAATTCCAGCATGATTCAACAGTGAACCATATATAGGTGAACGTGGTGGGTCCTAATGACCTAGGCTTTTGGTTCCTGAGCAACTTGCAATCAATTTTGGGACAATTCAATCTACACGAAAATGAGATGGTCCATGGAGGTTCCCTGACTACTAGACTTTAGACTAGGAAAAAGAGAGAGAACACGGTTGTATAAAAGGAAAAAAGTCATAAAAACTACAAATTGTGTGTGATGCATTTATCTTGAAATTTTCTTACAATATCAAAAACCCTAAATTATATTTACTAGGACAAATTTACCTTAAACTTTTTCTTGTGACATAAAAAAACTCAAAACTTGTACTTATATGACACGTTTACAATTCATCAAAGTTTCAATAAACATTTATCAGCCAAAATGTTATTTTTTATTTCACTTAAGCTATATGAGTGCCATGTCAACACCATTTGCTTTCTACCATCCATATAGGTAGATTTTTAACAGTTCTCATTGACAAAATTTTAATGAATGGTAAATATGTAAAGAGCTATCCATAGTCCAGGGCATCGCTCATGTGTCAATTTCGTAAATCATGTTTAAGAAGTTTAGCATTGGTCTAATATCAAAGCGAGTCACTGCTTACGCACGGTGCTAAACGGAAGATGATTGCCAATTTTGAAAAGTATGACCGATTATTGGTTATTATTAGCAATATTATACGATGCAAAGGAAAACACATGTTCCGTTTACCGGACCCCCTTCTTTCTTTATATTAGGCTTTTCTTGTTTGGTAAAAAACTACGGCCAATTGCCAAAGTACACAGTGGGCTGCCAGTTGAGTCTCTTATTACAATAGCGATGTGCAAAGGACCCTAACCCTCGCAACTATCTGGAAGCCATCTTTACACCCGTTGTTCTCAACCGCCCAACGACGGACCCATCGGGAGGCTGGCAGGAGCCGCCGTGAATCTATCTGCTGGTCATCAATGCAAATCTCTTTGCATGCGCAGAATATGGTTTATGATAGTTTATGTTAAGTTTTAGTATCCTAAACCTTGAGTCTAGAGTAGTGTAATTCCTTTATCTCGCTCCCTAAGCTAGGTTTCCACGTCCACAATTACCACCATTAGTTGTGACATGCTATTTGTCATTTGAGCATCTAAACATGACCTATGTTCGACCTTCAATAAATTTGTATTGCCCTAATCACTACTTAAAGGATATTTATCTCGAGCTAAGCCATATAATTAGATGTTTCTTTGATAATTAATGACAAAAGAAAAATCACCAGTCACCAGTTTTTCCAACAACTCTTTGATAACTTACCAATAATTATATTGATAACACATGATAAAACCATCAAAGAAGATACATACTACCTTACTTAATCCAGGTGATCAAATGGAAGTTTAAACATGGACGGATGAGAAATTTATATGAAGCGAATAATATCCGAAATAAAATTTCAAGGAAAATATATACCGAAAGTAGGAACTCATACTGATTTTTGGAGCAATGCAGCGGAAGCTGAATAAGAGGATTATACAGAAGAGGTAGTAAACGTGGAGAGTTCAGTGCCGCTAGTCGAGGTGGCATGAGACGAAACAATCGATACCGTAGAGAATGCGGATAGAGGCGCCAAGTATGTAGGGACTGGCAATTTTGATGGGAGAGTAGGTGCTGAAACATTAAAGTTGAGAACGTTTGATGCTTCTCTTATGGAAGGACGGGCAGTGTAGTCCGGATGAGCGCACCATAGCCCTACAACCATCAAGCACTCCAGTTGCTTCCAATCGAAATAGATACCAAGTTTCGGATCTACCGCATCAATTAGCCTCTCGGTTCCATATAGCTCCCAAACCCAGTCCACAAGCCTGACTTGGCCTTCCTCGGCCCTTGGCTTGATGACTTCTCTTCCACAAGTTATTTCTAATAGAACGACTCCAAAGCTATAAACATCTGATTCCTTGCTAGTCTTACCCGTGTAAACACATTTAGGAGCCATATAGCCCATGATTCCAGCCAGCAGCGTCGTTTGTAACCCTTTGGCATGGTCAACTAGCCTAGCCAAACCGAAGTCTTCTATTTTGGCATTAAAATCAAAATCGAGCATGATATTGCTGGACTTTATATCTCGGTGTATAACGCATTGTTCCCATTCTTCATGGAGGTAGAGCATTGCCGAGGCTATGCCTTGTACAATTTTGTATCGCTTCTCCCATGACAAGAAAGATCGTTCTTTGAATAGATGAGAATCAAGGCTCCCATCATCACTTCGGCAGCATACTCCTTTATCCCTTGTCTTGACCTGGGGTTAATCTTTTTGATTGCAACATTAGCATTCACGTTGGTCAAGTAACCTTCGTATACTCTACCAAAGCCCCCTTCTCCAAGCAACCGTTCAACTGTGAAATTATCGGTTGCCATGACCAATTCCTTGTAGGTGAATTTCTTGGGGCCTGACACTTGCTTAAATTCTTCGTCAATCACTAGATCATCTTCTTCTCCACTCATGTCAGCTCTTTTGCTCTTTGAACGGTGACGAAACCAAATAAAGGCTAGAAAGAAAATGAGCAAAATGAAAGAACTTGAGCCTAATATAGGCCATAGCCAGGACTTGCTCCTTTGTCCAGCCACTTGCACAGTAGATCTGAATTCCCATGCCATAATAGTGTGCGACTCGAAGACCATACCTGTGGAAGCCGAGAAACCGAAAGTCACCCACTCCGGCAAGTAATCAGCCAAGTTGACTTTGTGATCGATAGCAGCGGAATTTATGCTGGTATTCGTGGCATCAGCATCCATCATGAGAATGCTTAAGTTTTGCGTGTTAGAATTGTACGTAATCACAGCCTTGATCTGCCCACCGCTCCTTATTTTATCATCGAGCCAATCGACGCATATAGAATTCACAGAAGTGAGATTATTCAAGTCTATACCGATATGTGAGTCTTTACCACTCTGTCCAATTGTTGAACAGTGCCGGTCATTGATCGCACCACCAAAGTTACCACCAACACTAGTGTAAAAAGTGTCGAACTCGATGGCTACAAACCGAGCAGATTGAGGATCAAGGGCATTTATAATACCGAGGGCACCTCCGGTCGAGGTAGCTGGGAGTTGAGACCCATTGGGGACAAGAAAGAAGGTGAATCCATCGGCGACCAATTGTTTGTTTGGCGAATCAATGGCAAAGGTGAATTGTGTAGTGAAATCCGCCACATTACCGGTTGCCTTATCCCAGAGGCGTATCGGCTCGTAGTATGTGGCCCACCCCGTGCTGTTTGGACTGCTGGGCGTAATTTGGATGAACTTCCGGAAATCGATCGTCGCATTGCCTTGGCATTCAATGACACTATCGTTGAAAGTTGTGAAGTTGAAACTGATACCCTGTGATGATGCCGAAGCAGTGAAGGCAAAGGCTAGAGAGAGAACCAAGACTAAGAGTGATTGAAGCTCTCTAGTCTTGAAACTTGAGATATCTGTTGAGCTGCGAAGTTCCATTCTCGTTGAGGAAACACTGGAATTTTTTTTTTTTTTTGCTAGGAAAGACTGAGAGTTGGCACAACTTTTTGGTGCCTTGACGTTGTTACCTGCACATATAGGTGGTCCGTGGCGTGCTCCAATGACTTTTCTTTGTGGAAGAAATGGCCATCCTGTGGAACGGTTCAATGTGAAGGATATTGACAGGGTCCCACGCGCGCTTTCACGACGACTAGTCTCTTGATTTAAAAAAAAAAAGAACGTGACTAGTCCTCAACTTCTATTCATCTGTGAAAACCTTCGTGTTCTGTCCAAGAGTCAAGTTTGGCAAATCAATAATGGTTCTTGAATCATGTGAGAGCTAAGTGCAAGGCTGGTGAGTGGTGACCTGAGAAATCTTGATGACACCCTATTTTTGTTCAAGAGGATCAGCAAGATAAAGCCTTTGCCTTCTGCCAAGGATTTCGCCCTGCCGTTAGGGGTCACGGCACGAATGTAACATTTCTCGATGGCAATTTGTGCGATCGAGCAGATTCATTTATTAAGAATTAAACATGACTTCTTTCTTCTAAGGGTCCTCCTGAGTCGTTTGAGACTGGTTGATTTCCAATTCTTCGTGGTTCGTAAAATGTTGAAACTTGGATGCCTGATCGATTTGGTTACTTTCAATGCTCTGATCAATGCCCATCTTATATGGAGTGAATTAACTCAAGCTATGAGGATGCTCAACCGAGTGTAGCACGAAGGCATCCAATACCATCTACGTGCTCGGCTTATGTGAGAATCTTCAATGGAGCGAGGTTTAGACTTGTTGGAGCATATTTTCACCAAAGGGACTTGGTTTAGTGTTGACACTTAAAGCCATCTCATTGGAGTTCTATGTTACTCTTTCCAACTTGAAGAGACTAGAAGATAGCTTAACATTATGGAGCAATGTCAAATAATCTCCACCTTCGATTTTAAAGTCCATACTTTTTGCCTATTGGGAACAATGGCAAGTGTTGCAAATGCAAGAAGATTACTCAGAGCTGATGGTTCAGAAAAGGGATGGGCACGGGCTCGAGGTTAAGAGATTGCTAGATGGGTTCTCATAACCCTCTTGCGATATGGCATTTACCCTTCGCACAGGCTCTCTCAAACCCGCTCACCACAAATTAGCAAATGATAATAGATAATAAACCATCAAACAAGATACATACTACCTTACTTAATCCTAGAGATCAAATGGAAGTCTAAACATGAAGGGTTAATATAGAGGTACGAATGAAGAAATTCATATGAAGTGGATAATATCCGAAATCAAATCTCAAATTACAATTTACAATTCAAACTGATCATTGGATGAAGTGAATTATATTACATCTAGGAGCAATGCAAGGGAATCTAGATGAGACAATTGTATAGAAAATGTAGTAAATGTGGACACTCTGATGCCGTTGGTCTATGTCACGCCCCGATCCTCGGGCATGCACACAACCTTCTACTTGGTTGATTTTATAATGCGATATCTCAGGATTAAGTATCGCCAACCCTTTCGTTTATTAAGCACATGTGGAAGCAGTTATAAATCCCCAGATAACAACACAATGGGATAGAAAAGTAAGGCCATATTTTTCATATTGAAATCCACAACCGAACATTTATACATGGCATAACTCAAAGTCTATTCACAAGACTATTCATAACATTTTAGTTACACTCTACATACACAACACAAGGTTCACAAAAGTGGATGGAATCTCAATCCTCATCCGAGTCATACTCAGGATTATCCTGATCCTCTTCTGACTCTTCTTCACTAAGCTCACATCCTTTAAGCTCTTCATCTTTTTCCGGTTCATCATCCTCTTCTAGTCCTTCTTCATAGGCTCATCTACGGGCCTAAAATGTTGTCTCACAACCGGGATGAGACTATGTCTCAACAAGTTCTACCCTATTAAGACTCGATTAGGAAATCAATACGCTAACCACGCTGCCTATGCATGCACGAGTCAGAGGACTTACCTTGGCCTTAGATTCCACCTACATATTAGCACAATTCAATAGGCACCCAAGCAATTACATCACAGATCAATATCTCGATCAATCGACCTAGTCGATTACATGTCATCACGACCATTTCTTGGTCAGCCCATTCCATACCGTCTATAAGTTTGATCGACATCCAAGACTACTCACCCTTGGTGATATATAGATAGTATATTATTCTATCTCCATATGACATATAGAGTCATCGAGCTATCAAATCATACCGTACTGTCTCAAGGTGATCTGTAGAATTATCGAGTTGGTATATCATACCGTATTGTCTCAAAATAACCTATAGACTCACCAAGCCAGTAGATCATACCATCCTATCTCAAGATGACATATAGAGTCACCGAGTCGATATACACACCATTTATCAGTATACACACAATTTATCATACCGCACTATCTCAAGATGATTAGTAGAATTATCAAGCCAGTATATCATACCGTACTGTCTCAAGATAACTTGTAGACTCACCGAGCCGGTAGATCATACCGTCCTGTCTCAAGATGCTCTATAGAGTCATCAAGCCGATATATATGCCATTCTAAGCAAGCAATCAAATAATCATTTTTATCCTTTCCAATAAAATGTCGTGTATGGATACACAGTCGACTTTAGCCAAAATATAATATTTTCTTTTCTATAACTCCCACATTTTCTATAGTCTACTCAAATATTTTTGGCATTATCAACCGATGCCCGGTTATTTGGACCTAGACTTAGAACTAGGGAAGGAGAGTAAATTTCCTGCAAATATGCATCCCACAGTGGGTGAACAACTCCCGTTCAAGCCCTTCAGGGACAACCTTTTAGCAGAAAACTACTCAGCCCTTTAGTTTAGAGCCTAGAGACACCCAAAGATGCCAGGATGGAAACGTTTCTAATCCACCCAAGCTGCATTTCTTGAAGGATCCTACCAGACTAGAGAAGAAGAAGAGAGATTTAGAAAGCCATAGAGAGTTTTATCACAAGGCACACACTTTACTTTAGGGGACTCTGCCCAACACAATAGAAGATTATTCAATTAAAGAATAATTCTCAATTTCACAAATAATTCAATTCAGCATGAAATAAAGCTCAATTAAATAAACGAGTTGCACCATAACAATCAGCATAAAATTTTAGTCGTAAATTAAATTTATTATTCGCTTAATTTCCAAAAAAAAAAAAAAAAAAAAAAATTAAATAATTAATTTCGAAAATTAATAAATAAATACTAAAAATCCAATTTAGGCCAGTAATGCCTAATTAAAGCTCGATAAGGGTCGGGAAAAGTCCCGAGATGCATTTAATAAATAGAAGTACGTCTCTACTTGCTAATGACTAAGTTTAACTACCTAATATGCATCATTAAGTCACTAATTTAATTGTTCTAAACTAATCTAATCATCTAATTGCACTTAATTAAATCTAATCAACCATTAAACATCATTAATTTACTAAGCAAGGATTAGTGAGATTACTCACTTGATTAAAAGCGGGGACCGGGACACCGCGATGGCAACGCGACGGCACGACAACAGCTAAAATCCAAATTTTCGGTGACGTCAACGATCACTCGGGCCGGGCCCAAAGGCCTTGCAAGCCCGCGGAAACTTCTGGGCTTGGTTGATGGGCTTGGGCCTCAAAAACTGGGCTGCTGGACTGAGGTTAACTTGGGCCAGAAACTGAAGATGGGCTGCACTTGTAGACTTGGGCTCCAAAGGCTGAATTTCACATGGACTGAAGATGGGCCTGCTGCAGGCTTGGATCCAAGTGAAGATGGGCTGAGACTTGAGTGGACTGAGCTTAAAATTTGGACTTCATTTTGCTGGGCTGATGGGCCCGAGAAAAGGAGTGGCAAGGACTGAAATTGGCTGACTCAATTCTCTGGACTCAACTGGGCTGCTGGTGGGCCGAAGACACTGGAATCCACGGCTTGCTTCGTGCGATTCACACGGCCAGATGGAGGCAGCAAGCGGGGCAGGAGGATCGAAGATGGCGGAAGCAGCTGCTGGCATCCGTTGGTGGGCTTGATTTGGCGATGCAGGCGTGAGGCTCCGTGGAATGTGGCAGAGCTGGAAGAGACGCACGCGGGCAGCAAAGTTTTCGAAGGAGGGAGCTTCGGTGGACGTTGCTAGGGGTCTTCGGTGGCAGTACATGGGGTAGCTGAAGTGGAGATTCACTGGACTTGCGGGCTTCGACGTTGGCAATTGACCGAGCAAGATGAGGATGCGGACATGTGGCGGTTGCTGGGGTAGCTTCGGTCAACAAAATGGAGGAATTGCTGGTTTCGGTGACTGGGTTGAGCAAAGCCACGAGGAAATGAAGTGGGGCGGCAGCAGAGAGAGAGAATGAGTGGAGAAGATGGGCTGCTCGAAGGATCAATGAAAGGAAGCTGGAGTTGCCGAGAAAATGCAATTGGAAGCCAGAGCAGCGAAGGAGATGAGGACGGAGGAGACGTGCTCGTGAAGTTGAGGGGAATAAAAGTCCAAAGAAAATATCTATTAACATCATTAGCTTGTCTAAAAAGTCTTCAAGCTTATCCAAGGTGTCCCCCAATTACTTTCTTGAAAATTAATACCACAATTATCCAATTTGAGTGCAATTGTTGCACCCCCCATGTCTAGTCCGAATTTCTTCAATTTTGGTCTTCAATCTCTTCAACAAATTCCTAAAATTGAAGTCCAATTTTGATGTAAAAAAATTCCATTCCATTTTCTGCAAGTCCCCAACACCATATAGCTTGGCTTGGAAGTCTAAATTTTCTTCAATTGAGCCCATCCGAATTTCCGCTATTTTCCGCGACATCCGAATCGATTTTCCATAAAAATCCCAAACTCGACATAATTTCTCCGAAAGACAAGACGACATCTTATAAATGAATTGTGATATGCTCGAACGTTCGATTTCCGAAACCGAATTCAATTTCGTGATTAAAATCGGTTGAACGCAATTTTAGTCTGATCCGACCTATCGAGTAGCTTTTAAAGATTTTACCGCGGTTATATCTCTTAACGGCTTCAGCCAATAGATTAGTTAATGTGTGAGTGATCAGCTCAGAGAAAAAGGACCACAGGCGCGCCGGCAAAATGCCCATTTCATATATTCAGGACGGAGTCTAAATTCAGGATGTCACAGTCTAGGTGGCATGGGACGAATCAGATGATGACATAGAGAATATGGATAGAGGTACCGAGAATGTAGGGACGGGCAATTTCAATGGGAGAAGAGGTGGTGGGGCATTAAAGTTGAGAACATTAAATGCTTATCTTATGGAAGGATGAGCAGTGTGATCTGGATGAGCGCACCACAGCCCTACAACCATTAAACACTTTAGTTGCTTTTCATCGAAGTCGGAACCAAGTTTCGACTTTGCCGCATCAAGTATTCTTCTGATCCCATACATCTCCCAAACCCAGTCCACTAGCAAAGGTTGGCTTTCCTCAACCCTTAGCTCAACAACTTTTCTTCCACAAGCTATTTCTAAGAGGACAACTCCGAAGCTATAGACATCCGATTCCTACTTACCTTTCCCATGTAAATGCATTCAGGCGCCATGTAGCCCCTGGTTCTAGCTAAATCCATTGTTCTTAACCCTTTGGCATGGTCAACGAGCCTAGCCAAACCGAAGTCACCTAATTTAGCATTGAAATCGGAATCCAACATGATATTGCTGGACTTTATATCCCGGTGCAAGACGCATTGTTCCCATTCTTCATGGAGGTAAAGCAATGTCGAGGCTATGCCTTGAGCTATTTTGTATCGCTTCTCCCACGGCAAGAAGGTTTGTTCTTTAAATAGATGAGAATCAAGACTACCATTAGACATGAACTCATAGATAAGGAGTTCTTGTTTCTCATGACACCATCCAATGAGTTGGACTAAGTTTCTGTGCCAGAGCTGGCTTATGATCTTCACTTCAGTGGCAAACTCCTTTATCCCTTGTCTTGACCCGGTTAATCTTCTTGATAGCAACATGAGCATTCACGTTGGTCAAGTAACCTTTGTACACTCTCCCAAAGCCTCCTTCTCCAAGCAATCGTTTGATTGCGAAATTATCGGTTGCTAAGACCAAGTCCTTGTAAGAGAATTTCTTAGGCCCGGCCACTCGCTCAAATTCTTCTTCAATCATTGCATCATCTTCTTCTCGACCCAAATAAATTCTCTTTCTCATCGAACTATGACGAGACCAAATAAAGGCTAGAGCAAGAATGAGCAAAATGAAAGATCCTGAGCCTAAGATAGACCATAGTCATAACTTGCTCTTTTTAGCATCCCCATTTGTTGGAATCGAACTATCTGTACCATTTGAAATATCTGTACCATTTGCATGAATCGGAATATCAGCCACTTGCACTATAGATCTGAATTCCCATGCCTCAATAGTGTGCAACTCAAAACGTCCACCCGTGGAAGCCGAGAAACCGAAAGTCACCCACTCAGACAAATACAAAGTCAAGTTGACTCTGTAATAGATGGCGGAGCAATTAATGTTGGTACCCATGCGATCCGCGTCTACCATGAGAACAATTAAGTTCTGCGTGCTAGAATTGTACGTAATCTTAGCATTGATCTGCCCACCGCTCATGATTTTATCATTGAACCAATTGACGCATCTAGAGACCTTGGAATTGAGATTATTCAAGTCTATACCGATATGTGCAACTTGTGAACAATCTGGGTCCACAACCACACCATGAAAGTCGTTGTAATAGGCGTCAAACTCTACGGCTACTAATGGACGTAATTGATGAAATGGATCTATAATGGGCAAGGAACCTCCGTACGAGTTGTCTGGGAATTGAGACCCATTAGGGACAAGAGAGAAGGTCATTTCATCGCCGAAACCCGAGATCCCTAGCGAATCGAAGACGAAGGTGAATTGTGTGGTGAAATCCGCCACAAAGGCGCATCGGCTCTCAGTACGTGGCCCATCCCATGCTATTATATTGGTTCTGTCCTCGATCGGCCACTGTCATTTGGATGAAGTCCTTGGAATCATACGTCGCATTCCCTTGGCGTCGAATAATACCATCATTGAAAGTCTGGAAGCTAAAATCGATGCCCTGAGATGACGCCGAAGCAGTGAAGGCGATGGCCAGAAAGAGAACCAAGACTATGAGCGATTGAAGCTCTCTGGCCTCGAAACTTTTCATATCTGTTGAGTTGGGAAGTCCCATTCTCATTGAGGTTTCTACACTGCTCTTGGAATCTGAGACTGAGCAGAGCTTTTTGGTGTCCATGGTGTGTTTCAATGACTTTTTTTTGTAGATGAAATTGCTATTAATCGTGTGAAACGGTTAGAGTGAATTAAAAGTTATAGTAGGACATTACATGAAGGTGATGTGCCCTAATATCATGCACAAGCTATCCTAAAAGAATTAACTAAACAATCACAATAACAAGTTCATATAAGAAAATTTCAATCAAGTACAACATGTCAGTAAAATTGGTGGTACCCATTGATGATCTAACTATGAGAAAATTCCCTAATGTCCATAACATGACATAGAACAACTTTCATGAAAAAGTTTTCTTAAACAAGCTAAGTATGATTTTATATAAATCAAACAACAAGCAACAATGCATTAGGAAATTGTCAAACAACAGAACACTCAATCATTACTACTAAGAGTTAACCTACCAAATGGAGTCTAAAAATCACAAAATTTTGTCACAACATAGCCAACATGATGATAAATAAACTTCATTAAGGGATCAAGTTAAGTATCCTTACAAAAGAAAATACTAAAAAGGCAAATATCCATCTAAATATGGGTAAAAACAGGGGTCCGAATTTGACCCCAATTCCAGATTTTAGTCTAGATTGGGAAAAATAGAAAATGACAATAACAACAAGCAATTGGCATGAAATTAATGGCATTTGAAAGCTCTAAGTGTGTTTTACAATTTCCTAGAAGGGTCTGAGTCCAACTAAGGTCAACTTGGTGTTCTAAGATTTGGGGCTTCTAAAAGTGTGAATATCAGCAATCAAAAACCAGAACCTAAGCATGCATTATTAAATCTCAAAATCACTTAAGTAATGCTCAAAAGGCATGAATATAGCACACACGACCTAGAATCGGATGTGATAAGTGGATAGGGAAATCATCTAACTCTAAGTCAATATGTGAGAATGTCATGCGATTCGATGTCAATACAAAATGATAAGCACTTATAATGACATGAATATTTCTAAGTGCAACAAGCGTTATTGCGGCATGAGTTTAACATGCAAAATGACATTCAGATATGATGAACTACACATGCACACAAAGCTTATAACATGTAGTTCAAATATCAAGCAGGCACTAACATGAAATTTGGTATCTAAAAGACCCAAACATTTATGTAAAGACATGCACATGATGGGGTTTTAATCCTATAGCAAGAGCTCAGAAAAATTTTGACCTAGGCAAACATATCCAAAAATTCCAAAAAAAAAATTATAAAACATTCTTAAGACAGTGAAGAACAATTTTCATGAAACAAGTTCATCCGGAAATCATCACAAAATGCATCACAAAAATAGCAAAATTAGAAGTCGGAATCAAAATACTATAGAATCGAGCAAATTCAAAGGTGTTTTTGAAGGTCAAACGTTGTTCAATCAGGCCATGCAACCCATCAATTCGAAGCTTGTAAGTATAGTTTCCAAATCTAGAGGGACTCGAGTCAAAAAAAAGATTATATAGGACCTTGTTTTGGCCAAAATAGAAAGTCAGTTCCAAAAACATGAAAATCAAAGATTAGGGCCAAAATTATTCAATCAACCATGAACTTTCAATCAACCAAACTCGAACCTCAACAAATCATTAATTGTCACACAACCTTCAGATCTAAAGCTATTTCATCGACCTAATGACCAATCCTAGCCCCGGTTGGATGATCCAACCTTGCTTCACAGGGTTCAAGTTCTAGAGGCTAACCTTTTGCATTTTCCTTGATTTTAATCTACGGTCAAACAAATCGAACTATGCCGGAACTTGATCGGAGGAGCAAGGAGCAGATTGAACCGCCTATGGACCGCTGAAGGAAGGATCGAACTGTTGGTTCACCATTGGAATGAAATCGATCCGATCGGACTAGTCTATGGCCGCCAGGGAAAAGAACTATCACTGGAGCTATTCCCGTGATCAGGAGGCTAGCTTCCGAGCACAGCCTAGTCAGAGACGTCGTTGAGGATGAGATATCAAATCTGACAACTGCGAACCAATGCTCGTTGTTGAATCGAGCAGCAAAGCAACCATTCCAAGTTGCATTGGTTTGAGGACGCCGAGAAGAATATGAATGCCGGAGGTCCTCCGGCTATTGATCAATGGATCTCAGGCCACCTGGATGTCAAGCACGGAGCTAAGAGAGAATCAAGACAGGTCAAGGACCTTAGAGACTGCCATTGAATGCCGATTAAGCAAAGTGAACCAATCGGAACCAAAGACCAGTTTCGACGCTGGTTCCGCACTTTGTGATTAAGGAAGTTGGACTAGAGGGAGGTCAAGTGTCGCCTAACCATGTTGCTGCTCCTCTCTAAACAAGAAGGATGTTGAGATCACCATCGGGGCTGGCAGAGGCTGGCAATTCATTAGGATGAGGCCAGTCGAACGGCAAGGAGGAAGGAGAAAGAGTGAAAAAGAGAGATACAGAAAGGAGAGAAAATTGAATTATGAGAGAGAGAGAGAGAGAGAGAGAGAGAGAGAGAGAGAGTGTGTGTGTGTGTTTCTGCACAAATGAGGCCCCTTTTTAAAATTAGAAGGAAAAGTCTATTTATACCATCCCAAATCGGCCGATCTCAACCGTTGGTTCGATCTGACGATCAAAATCCTAATCCAAAGGAGAAAACTTGATTTCCAAAGTTCAATTATGATCTAGAGGTGTCAAGTAATTGATCTAATGGATTTGATTTGTGAAAACCCGAGCCAAAATGAATAATTGCACTAAAAGATCTAATTAGGGGTTAAATTGTAATTTTGCGAAATCCAAGGGCCAATATACACTTGGAAAATTAAGGGTGCAGAAGCAAATTGGTGTGGTAAGGATTCCAAAACCGGACGCCGGTCAAATCTATTCGTGCCAATTTGATCGGTTATTGACCAATTCTTGATTGATTCAAACCATTTCTAACTGGTTCACGCACTTGTGACCCTTATGGATTCAAAATGTATGCAATTTCGTCCTCTAGGACCAAATCAAAAAATATATATATATATACCCGGTTTGAGAGGAAATTGCTCAATTTCAATTCAATTAAACCAATTAACCTTCATAAATTGTTCTATGGGTCATCTATTGACTTAATTGAGTGATTGTCATGAAAACTAATGGACCAAACCATGAGTGTATAAGATTGAGCTTAAAATGGCTAAAATGAACAATTTTGCAATTTATTGGGTAAAATTGCAAATTGATTGAAATTGGATCCAATTAATGTTGCGATTACACTATCCAACTATCTATCAGTGTGTAAGACCACCTATCGTATTCAAATTGGTCTTCGATTAAAGTATCCAAGCTTAGATAAAAAAAAATGAACCTGGACCTAATATTAAAATTGAACCTAGATCTACGAAATTGAACCATAGTCTTAAATGGGTCAACTTAAATTTCTTCGATCGAAGCATAATGACTTGGTTTTCTTACCTTCAAGAGAATGAAATCCCTCAAATCGAGAAGTTCTAATGTGAATCTCTCAAAATTTATGTTAGATTTGAATTCATCTTAAGAAAAAAAAAAAAAACAGAGATTGTCCGTTCGTAGATCATGAAGAATTAATTTTGATTCCCTAATTAGGGCTTAAAAAAGCAATCTTGTCTTTTGACACTGCAATTCATGAAATTGAATGCACGAGCAGATTTAGAATAGTCCCTAGACCAAATGTAGTAAAAGGAACTACACCTAATTATTGCTAGAATAAAAGTAATTTTTTTTGGTCGATTTAGAACTTAAAACCAAAAAAAAAAAAAAAAAACAAGGATCTTAATCGATTTTGGGGATATTTTTTACACTAAAGTGAAATTAAAGCTAAATAGCATCTTTCTGGGTGAAAAACAATTTTTAAACAAAGGGTGGATTTTTGGTTAAAGGGTTGACCAAAATGTTAACCCAAAAGTCAACCATTTAACTTTTTAAGTTTTCCTTGAAAACGAGTTAAAAATTATTTAAAAACAGCAATGTAAAAGAAAGAAATGAAAAACAACAATTTTTGGTTGACAAATGGGCTCTGTCACAATCAGAATTCTGAATCTCCATTTTTTTTGTTTTCTTTTTTGGCACATTGCCTACAAATCTGATGTCAACAACATTCGAAAGTTAGCCTAGGAATGTAGACCCATGAATGTCTCTAGTGATGATCCCTTCCTACGGAGGTTTGAGGAAATAGGGTGTGTAGAGGCGATATATGATAAACTAGTGGATACCCAAAGTTCACTCGACATCTTGTACCTCCTTCATTCCTATGCGACCCTAAAGATAATAGATTTAGACGAGGAGTTGAAAAAGGATCTAAGTCCATCGGAGAGGGAGAAAGTCACACAGGACAAGGTTGTACAGACAAATCTATTATCTTTATAAAGATAGCCAAGTTTATAAAACTTCTCATATGGATGGGAATAAAAATAAAGAGAATTCGAAGTTAGAAATATTTAAAGAACTTCAACTCGTTCTTTCTTTTGGGTGGGGTTTGGTACTTCGACCAAAGGATCTCGTCTTTTTTAAGAGAGGCCGCAGATGAAGTTTTAAGGAGCAGTCTTTAGGCAAAAAGAAAAGAGTTGGGGAATCAGCTCTGAGTACTCTTCTTGCTTCTGTAACACTTGCCATTGTTCCCAATAAGCAAAAAGTATGGACTTTAAGACCGAAGGTTGGGGTTATTTCGCGTTGTTCCATAATGTTAAACCATCATCTAGTCTCTTCAAGTTGGAAAGAGTAACATAGAACTCCAATGAGATGACCTTAAGGATCAACACCAAACCGAATCCCTTTGGTGAACATATGCTCCAACAAATCTAAACCTCGCTCCATCAGAGACTCTCACATAAGCTGCGCGTGTAGATGGGATTGGATGCCTTCGTGCTTCACTCGATCAAGCAACCTCATAGGTTGAGTTGATTCACTCCGTATAATACAGGCATTGATCAAAGCATTGAAAGTAACCGAGTCAATATGGCATCCAAGTTTCAACATTTTACGGACCACGGAGAATTGGAAATCCACCAGGTCCCAAACAACATAGACAACTCGAGAGGACCCCTAGAAGAAAGAAGTCACGTTTAATTCTCAATAAATGAATCCGCTCAACCGCACAAATCGCAATTGAGAAACATTACATCCGTGTCATGACCCCTAGCGGCAAGGCAAAATCCTTGGCAGAAGGCAAAGGCTTTATCTTGCTTATCCTCTTGAACAAAAACAGGGTGTCATCAAGATTTCTTAGGTCGCCACTCATGAACGTTGTACTTTGCTCTCACATGATTCAAGAACCGTTATTGATTTGCCAAACCAGACATTTGGATAGAACATTAAGGGCTTTGGAGATGGATAGGAGTTGAGGACATATAGAGGGAAGGCTAGAGTACTCGTACATGAGTTCAGCTGCAAGCTTTTTTACAACATGTAAGGATACAGAACCTGTCCATCTCCACATCTTGACCTGCCTAAGTTGGGACCCTCAAATTTGTGCAACCTTCAGTAACATCTCTTTCCAATCACGTCATATCTAGAACATTGTTTTTGTTGGATAATGTGGGCAAATAAGAATTATTTAGTCAGGCCAGATGATTTAAGCTAGAAGTTGAAGTTGATGACTTAAAGCCAAGTGTTTTGTCATTAAGATTTCATGACATGAATAGGATATTGAGCAATATAAACAAGTTGATGTAAAAATGCTGAAACAAAGGAGGACAATAATAAATAGATATCTAATGGACACAGCCTCTCATGTTCAGCTAGTAGTTCATTGCTGTCCCCTGCAGTGCGGGGTCTAGAAAGGTGTTTGATGTACGAGGAACAAAGACATTACTCAGATTTAACAAAATATTATTTAAATCAAAATACTACTGGACTATACAATCTCTCGATTACCTATCTCCCTGTGAGAAGCCTTATACAGTTGAAGTAGCAGCCTGGGAGGCAAAAACCAAGCTGTTTCAGAGTTCCCAACTTGTCGAAGGATGAGTTATCGTAATCCGGGATGAGATCAACGAAGCCAGAGGGTTATTACAGCTAAAGTTGCAAACACGAAAAGACATGGATGCCATTCACTCGGCTCACCAGGATGAAGGATGAGATGAAGAAGGCCCGAGACAGAGCGATGCAGTCATGGCTAGACTCTTGCCCTATCCTCGACAAGCTCGAGAAACCTCATGCCATATCAAGAATGCCGGAGTAGAGACTCCGTGTCGGGTGTCCTCATCTTGGAGCTACAATCCCAGTTTGATCCACATAGGCCTCAATCCAGGCCTAGAAGAGGGACGAGCTTGAGGCGACAAAGGTGGTTGACGAGCTTACTGAGGCACTAGATCGAACCTGTGAAGGGATGAACACGCTCAAGCAAGAGATCGACGAGGGGTAGGAAGTGAGGCAGAAGATCAAGCAGTCACTACGCCTAAAGCGGTAGAGGCTCCGAGTGAGATGGAGTGAGGCGTGAAGTAGGAAGCGAGTGAACAAGATCAAGTGAGGGCCAAAGGGAGAGAGCATTGCAAGTGGGTTGGATTTGGGTTAGAGCTTAAACCCATTAATATCCATAGTTTTGTAGGCCATACTACTCCAAATCCATTAATGACCAAATTGTCAAATTTTATCGAATTATATAAATACTCAACTCATCATATATAAATTAAAAAATGAAATTCGGCGTGGAAAATTCGTAGGCCCATTTTTACAGCCCTACCAGTTACACATGCAGAAAAGCAATTCTACTAACTCGCACGCTTGCGAGAGAGAGAAAGGGAGAGAGGGGGGCAGGGTAAGGGAAAAGTAGTGCCTGGGAAGAGAGGGATTACAGTAAAATGGATATATGTATTCTGAATTCAAATAATGAACTCATGGATCGTGAATCGAGGGTGCAAATCAAACCGTAAGATTCAATAAAATATCTAAAATTAATATTTTATGTGGTGGGCATACATATTATACTATGCAAAATACGACTTATGGTGATTTTTGTTCTCTTGATTAATAAACGTTAACATAATGAGGTTTCAAATCCCGTTGCAACTAAGAGCAAAATGAGGATCTGTGCTTTATCACGTTCCTTGGCAACGAAGAGCAACTAGTTACGCGGCCAGCATTTATTAACAAACTTATTTTCACGTGTTTATTCTCCTTTTTGGTATCATTGTCAATAATTTTTGCATGTATCTTATTTGAAGTTGTAAGTAAGAACATTTCTCAACTGAACTTAAAAAATATAACCTGAAAGATTAAACCTAATATTGAGCTAAAATAGACATATGGTTATGGCCATACGACGTATATTTGAATAGAAAAGACGAGTTTGAATACTATTCACTTTTCACAAATTCAATTTTATTTTTATTTTACAATATATGGATATCTTTATAAAGTGTCATATTCTTTAAATGACATTTTCATGTTGACACCCAAATTTTTGTTGACGTTTTAGATATCTATTTATTTGACAAAAATGTAAAAATTTGTAGAAAGATAAAAAGCAAAAACAATAGAAAAGAATGAAATAAATAAAAAAATTGAAATGAAGTCGTGTGGGCCGGCCAGTTTTCAGCCTTCTAAGCCCTCTCCCTCCATTAGTCCAACCCATTTCTTTTAATTCCTTTGGCCCATCTTTTTATTTCTTTTTTTGCCCATCCCATTTTGTATTTCCTCGACCCTTCAGAGAACCGAACAAAAGAAAGCCCAGCCCCAGCCGCTCTCTTCCCTCCCTCCCCTCATCAGTCATCAGTTCGTTGGCCATTGAGAGAGAGAGAGGGCGCGTTTCTTGTCCATGGCGTTGCCGCCGTGCGGGTGGCCATGTAGTTCGCTTCGAATAAGATTTGCTGTTTCGGCAACTCCATTTCACCAAGTGAACCAGGTATATAAAAGCTTTCTCTCCCTCACTCGCGGACGCGTTCTGTATTTGGTCTGGTTTAGTCGAGGATGGGTCACGAAATTTGAATGACGAAATCGCGAGGAAGCTTGAATGAAATAGCACATTGCTGAATGAGTGGTCTGATCATGAAGCATATACTTCGTTTTTAGATTGAAAATCATGCCAAAGTTGAATCAAAAGCTTGTTCTTGGTGCTGAACATCACCCGTTCGCTAAAATGCCTACAAGAAGATCGAATTTATTTATTTATTTATTTATTTATTTATGTTGGAGCTCGAGATCGATTCATATTTGCGTTCATATTCGTCAAATCCTATTTGCTTATTCATGTTTTTCTTGTTTTTTTATGTGATTTGGTGGAAAAATCTTGCCCAAGTCGGTCATGTATGAATTTCTTGTGCCAAAATACTTCGTCGAACCTACCTATAGAAATTGAGAACCTAGTTGTATGGGCGACCTATTCAACGAAGGTTAAGATTTTACCTCTCAACAGTACTCAATCTTCTTCGTACAAATTCTTCTAATGGGTTGATTGGAGAATTATCCTTTGAATACTATCCAACGGTTAGTTTGAAAGTGGAGAAATATGAAAAAAGACCAAAGTGCTAAAGAAAATAGAAGTCTAGAGTGAAAAATTCCAATGTCTATGTAAACTTCGATCCTGTGTATTTGTCTTTCTTGAGCTATAAATTGTAATCTTAGAGAAACACTGAAAGAGTGATTGAGTGAGATAATGAGACCTATCATATACTTGAGTTAATTTATCTACAGTTGTAACCTCTAATTGATTATCAAATGGAATCTAGCCAGTAGGCTGTCAAGGTGGAAGAGTAGACATAGGCTTCACTTAAGCCAGACCAAAATAAAATTCGCATGCAATTTTATCTATTTCTTTACTCTTGTTTATTGTTTATGGTAGACATTTGCACATTGGTTGCCATTATCATGATCAAAGTTCAAATTCTGATTTCACTTGATTATGAAGTTACTCATGTTAATAGTTAAAATCCACACAAATTTGTTAAGAGTTTTTAAATTTGCCTTTTCACTCCCCTCTAGGTAACATTGCCAACCTCGAACAATGTACACTATGACAACCAATGTGCGATATATCTAGCATATAATTTGATTTATCATGAGCGAATGAAATATATCAATATCAAGTACCATTTTATCCAAGATGTCTTAGTGAAGGGTAACGTTGTTCACAACGGAGAACCTAGCAAACATAATGACCAAACATAATGACCAAACTTGTTCGTAGAGAGTGAGCGACTATCAGGACGTTAGGAGAGCAGTATGAATGATGATCATTATAACTTGATTTCAAATATTGATTCAATGTGTATAATTATTAAATTATGTATCAAATTTGAACTCGTGTGCACTTTCTCATTTAGAAGGAGAAGAAATCCTCTGCCACTACAAGACCAAAAAACAAGGGCTCACATATTTTGTTATATATATTTACTTATTTTTTGGTGGTGAAGTTCTCCGCAATCATCACCAAAGAAGGACTCTTGCTTCCATATTACCGCACGATATGATGAGGACTTTCTTGTCCTTTTGTGCTGATGAAAAGGGTTTACTACGGGGACGAATAAAAAGACATGGGGTTTCTTCTTGACAGTAGCCGCACTGTAGAAGTCATAGAAGGACGAACGAGGAGGACGGACACGATGACATTGTGACACTCACTCTTGAGTTCTATACACAATGATTTTGTGCTTTGGATTTACATCAATTGAGTTGTTTATTTGCAAATACTTTGATTTTAGGCTCAAATCTAGGTGTGAAAAACATTCGAGCATATGAAAGATTGTAAATTCTGATTCTTGAATTATAGTAAATTATTTGCTAGTACTTTCTCGGTAGATATAAATATCGATATTCAGACTGATCCACATAAATATTCGATATCCTTATTATTTATTGTTTATTTTTTTTATTCTATTGCATTGCCTGATTTGCAAGATTATGTTATTTTCGCATTAATATTTACAACAATATATTATTATACATCAAGGCAGCACCTCATAACTAATTAATTAGAAAAATTGCCAGATTGTCAAGCATTGATTTTGCACGGCATGCATGAGAAAAATCAAGCCCATTGAAAATTACTAGACCTCTTCTCCCCCCAAAATGTCAGGCTTGATAAATCTAGTTTATAAAACCGGTTTTCAAAAGTATTATGCCAAACTATCATTGATTCTCAAATATAATTCACTTGTGTAACAAGACCAATGCCTATTACCACTATACATCATTTTCCGGCGAATGAGCCCTTTTGCAAACCATTTATGTTGTAATTGGCAATATATTGCAAGATAAAATATTTTCCTATTTCAGTCACTATAGTGTGCGCCTTTGGGGATGATGAGTAAGTGGTACAGAACTACGAGACTCAATGTTAGTCATTTAGGTATCAAGACATGCATGCTTGACCTACTTTTCCTAGTCTTCATTGAAATTGACATGTCAAGCAAATCGATGGAAAATGGTTGATTTGATTAGTAAATTGGTGGAAAATGGTTTATTTGAATTGCGTAATGAATTTGATTAGTAAATCCGTGGAAAATGGTTGATTTGAATTGAGTGATGAAGACTTGGAAAAGTAAGTCAAGCATGCCTGTCTTGATAAATGACTAACATTGAGTCTCATTGTTCTGTACCACTTACTATCCCCAAAGGCTAACTGGTGGTTCATGAATACCGACACTCAAATCAAATCATCCATTTTCCACCAATTTGCTTGACATGTCAATTTCAATGAAGACTTGGAAAAGTAAGTCAAGCATGCCTGTCTTGATACCCAAATGACTAACATTGAGTCTCATTGTTCTGTACCACTTACTTATTATCCCCAAAGGCTAACTAGTGGTTCACGAATATTGACACTTAAATCAAATCAACAATTTTCTGCCGATTTGCTTGACAGGTAAATTCAACAAAGACTTGGAAAATAAGTCAAGCATGCCAATCTTGATACCTAAATGACTAACATTGAGTCTCATCGTTCTGTACCACTTATTATCCCCATAGGCTAACTAGTGGTTCATGAATACCGACACACAAATCAAATCATCCATTTTCCACCAATTTGCTTGACATGTCAATTTCAATGAAGACTTGGAAAAGTAAGTCAAGCATGCCTGTCTTGATACCCAAATGACTAACATTGAGTCTCATTGTTCTGTACCACTTACTTATTATCCCCGAAGGCTAAATAGTGGTTCACGAATATCGACACTCAAATCAAATCAACAATTTTCTGCCGATTTTTTTGGCATGTAAATTTCAACAAAGACTTGGAAAAGTAAGTCAAGCATGGCAGTCTTGATACCTAAATGACTAACATTGAGTCTCATCGTTCTGTACCACTTATTATCCCCAAAGGCTAACTAGGGGTTCATGAATACCGACACTCAAATCAAATCATCCATTTTCCACCAATTTGCTTGACATATCAATTTCAATGAAGACTTGGAAAAGTAAGTCAAGCATGCCTGTCTTGATACCCAAATGACTAACATTGAGTCTCATTGTTCTGTACCACTTACTTATTATCCCCAAAGGCTAACTAGTGGTTCACGAATATCGACACTCAAATCAAATCAACAATTTTCTGCCGATTTGCTTGACATGTAAATTTCAACAAAGACTTGGAAAAGTAAGTCAAGCATGCCAATCTTGATACCTAAATGACTAACATTGAGTCTCATCATTCTGTACCATTTATTATCGCCATAGGCTAACTAGTGGTTAATGAATACCGACACACAAATCAAATCATCCATTTTCCACCAATTTGCTTGACATGTCAATTTCAATGAAGATTTGGAAAAGTAATTCAAGCATGCCTGTCTTGATACCCAAAGGACTAACATTGAGTCTCATTGTTCTGTACCACTTACTTATTATCCTCGAAGGCTAAATAGTGGTTCACGAATATCGACACTCAAATCAAATCAACAATTTTCTGCCAATTTGCTTGGCATGTAAATTTCAACAAAGACTTGGAAAAGTAAGTCAAGCATGCCAGTCTTGATACCTAAATGACTAACATTGAGTCTCATCGTTCTGTACCACTTATTATCCCCAAAGGCTAACTTGTGGTTCATGAATACCGACACTCAAATCAAATCATCCATTTTCCACCAATTTGCTTGACATGTCAATTTCAATGAAGACTTGGAAAAGTAAGTCAAGCATGCTTGTCTTGATACCCAAATGACTAACATTGAGTCTCATTGTTCTGTACCACTTACTTATTATCCCCAAAGGCTAAATAGTGGTTCACGAATATCGACACTCAACTCAAATCAACAATTTTCTGTCAATTTGCTTGACATGTAAATTTCAACAACGACTTGGAAAAGTAAGTCAAGCATGCCAGTCTTGATACGTAAATGACTAACACTGAGTCTCATCATTCTGTACCACTTACTCATCATCCCCAAACGTGCATGCTTAAGTGATTGAGATTGGAAAATATTTTATCTAGCATACATTGCCAATTACAAAATAAATGGTTCACGACGGGGCTCATTTGTCGGAGAACCATGTATAGCTATAGTAGGCATTGGTCTTGTTACACGAGTGAGTTATATTCAAGAATCAATAATAGTTCGGCATATGGCTTTTGAAAACCAGTTTTATAAATCAGATTTATCAAGCCTAACATTTCGGGGGGAGAAAAGGTCTAGCAGTTTTCAAAGTGATTGATTTTTTCATGCATGGCATGTATAATCAGTGCTTCACAGTTTAGCAATTTTTTTTCTAATTAATTAGTTATTAAGTGCCTCCTCAACATACAATAATATTGTTATAGATATTAATACGGAAACAAAAGGATCTTGTAAATAAGTTAATGCGATAAAACTAGAGAAATAAACAAGAAACAATAAGGACAATAGAGATTTTCATAATTCGATCTGAGTATTAGTACTTACATCAATGAGAAAAATTGGTAACAAACAATTCACTATAATCGGAGAATTAGAGTTTACAATCTCTCTCACAAGTCCGAATGTTTCCTACACCTAGATTTAAGCTCAATGATCAGTGGAGTGGCTATGTTTATCTTATGGAGTTTCATCTTTTTGTGGACAAATTACATAAGTATCATTTAAAATAAATACCCAAAAATGTTATTATATATAATATAATATAATATAATATAATATAATATAATATAATATAATATAATATAAATGGGCTAGTAATGGGCTATCCATCTAAGCCTAACATCTATGTGAGTTCATCTATATAAAATCGAAACTTGATCGTGGACTATTTTATGTGAGCCATTGTGGACTATTTTCTTCTTTGCAAAAAAGATTGTCAATATTCAATTTGTTCAATCTAATCCCTAGTAATACAACAATTAAAAATTCTATCGGAGGTTGAAGGTCAAATATATGGCTCGATCACTGACGGTTGATTGTCGTTTTTAAGCGAATAACCAAAGCCTAATATTGACAAAGTCTTCTAAACCCTTCGGACCAAAAAAAGAAAAAAGAAGGGGGTTCGGTAGACCTAACCTTTGGTAATTGTTGTTCTAGTACGATTTGAACTAGTGCTTTTCTTTGCATCATATGGTATTACCATTACAAAGCAATTAATATGTTTAACACAAGATATAATCAATGACCTCGCTTGCTATTAGATCAGTGCTTATTAAACTAATTTACTAAATTGGTATATAAGTTACGCTTTGGACTGATAGCTCTTTACACAAGTGAGTTATAATAAAGTATCAATAACAGCTTCACACATCGTTCTTGTAAACCAATTTTTTAGAATCCGGCATTTTTATGTAATTAGAGACTATCCTCTTGGGCGCATGTTTAATGACTAATGAGGAAGTTGAATCGTTGAAAATTATCCAAAAAACTCAAATTTTATTGTATGGATGCTAATTCAATGATAAATTTTTCATTTTGACCCATGTAGTTCTAATTCTTTTGACAAATTTTCAATATAATTCATTCAGCCAATTGATAACAACGTCAACTATTTTACATGATAAGGTTGGCAATACGAGACATACGGCTTCTCAAAATGACATCGTTTTAAGAAATTCTATAAGCTGTTTGATTTTACTATTAATGGTCTCAATCTTTATTCTTTTTTTACAAACTTTTATCGTTTTGATTTTTTTATTTATTTTCCTTACTGTTCATCTGCTTCCGCCATGAGAGACCCTGAAACAGGGCAAAAGAACTCATCGGGCATGGCTTATCGAGTATGATGGTCGGTTTTCGGATAGTCAGGTTTCAGCGACTTGCGAAAGGAGATGATAATGCCACCTTTTCTTTCGTTGGGCCTGTGGGTGGTCGGCTTCATCATAGCTTCTTCGAACTCCATTTTTGGAGACCGTTTCTTGTCACTGAGGAGTGAGGAAGTGGGAAGGGGTCATCTCTCTCTTCAGCTTCACTAACGTATCCGAATCACGACGATTGAATTGAAGGAGTGTGAGCGAAGCTGCAATGATTCAAGGATTGGGAGAAGAATCGGACTGTTTTGCAGATTGTTGCGACGCTGTTACTGAACACTGAAACGGAGAAGAAGACCTGAGTGTCGATGGAGAGAGAGAGAGATGGTGATGGTGAGAGGAGGCAATTTGATGATGTGAGGCGATTGAGATTTCATTACTTTCCTTGCGGGAAAAAAAGGGAACCAATTAGAGGGGAGATACAGAGGTTGCAGATATGGGCGAAGGCGGCCACGTAAGAAGAAGATGAACAGTCTTCTTGGCAATGAAGTGGAAGTAGATGAGACATGACGAAGAGGATCAATAGTGGTGTGGGAAAGAAAAGAAAAACGAAAAGAAGAGGAGAAATTAAAGAAAAAAAGGTCAGACAATTATTTAAAAAAGAATTCCGAAATCACGTCATTTCAATTAATTTATCTACATCATTTCACTTCATTTAGGGCCTATGTGTTTTTACTCTAAATAGTGATTGACTTTATTTTTTTGTTCCCTAGAATTAAAAAAAAATAGAAATCCGTTTAGTAAATTTTTTGTTCTTGAAAGTAAAAATCCATTTTTTTTTAAGAGTAAATTCGGAACAAAATCAATAAGTAGAAAAAGTTGCTTCTTGTTATATGGAATAATTCCTATAATCAAGTATAATTTTTCTTCTTTTCTCTTTTCATTTTCTTTTCTCCTTCTCTCTTTTTCTTCACTAGCCATTGCCGACCACCACCGTTGTGTTCAACGACCGGTTGGGTGAGGTATGGCAAGCTCGCTTGGCCTAGTCATATTTGGGTGAGGCCAAGCCAACGCGAGGTTGGACCTTGAGGCTGACCTCGCGCTGCCTAGGCGAGGCTAAGCCTTGCAGTGGCCAAGCAAGGTTCGGCAAGTTTGACGAATCGCTGGACCTCGCCTAGCTAGTCATCGGCCATTACCTTGGCCGGCCACCGGCTACAAAGGAGGAAGAAGAAGAAAAAGGAAAAAGAAAAAGAAGAAATATATAATAAAAATTTTTAAAAATTAAAAAAAAAAAATTAAAAATCTTACCAAACATATTTTTATCTCCGGAATAGAAATTTGGATAGTTATCAAGTGTCTTCAAATACTTAGAAATTGTTTCCGAGAACAGAATAAAAAAATAATTTTTTTAGAAAATGTTCTTGAGAATAAAATGGTTACCAAATGATCCCTTACTTAGCTCTTGTGATTGCACACCTTTGCGGCGTGGTAGCAGTTTCTTCCTTCACAAGTTCATGGGTGGTTGATTCACAAATAGATGATGTGATATAATATGTATATTTAAAATAAATCATGTAATCAGTTTTATCTACATGAAGAAAATATACTAATTCAATGGAAATGACTTAGCAATTGAATTAATATTTATTACTATTAGATGTAGGAAACATTAAGACATAATAAATCTCTATAAAAGTGAAATAATGTGAAAGTGTTTTTTTCTTTGGTTAGTGGAAAATAGATACGTTTATCTTGTGGAGTCTCATCTTCTTATTTTTCTTTAATATACCAAAAGTTAACAATTACATAAGTGTTTCACTAAAAAAAAACCACAAAAAAGGAAAAAGAAATAGAAAAGACAACGTGATCCCTTTGTCATTCAGGCGTTGTCTAGCCAAAGGTTCCAAACAGTACAGTCATTTCCAACCCTTTGGCGTGGTGAACTAACCAGGCCAAGTCAAAGTCCTCTAATTTCGCATAGAAACACGAATCAAGCACAATGTTGATAGGATTTGATGTCCTTATGAACAACGCAGTGTTTGCATTCTTTGTCGATACATAGCAATGTTGAGGATATTCGTTGTTCGATTCGGTACCTCTTTTCCCCATCTCAAAAAGCTTGATTTATCCTTGAACGGATGAGAGTCTCAGTTAATGGAGATGAAGGGAGGAGTTCCCTTTTTCTAGACACGAAAATTAGAAAGAGAACGATCTTTAGCAACCTTTCAGTTTCTTGGATTTTTCCTTTTCTCAAGTATAAGCAAAATGTCAAAAGTTATTTTTTTTATGATGGAAAACAAAAACAAGTTGCTTTCTTCCCTAAATTTAGGAACTTTCGAAAAGAAGGGAACTGAACAGGAACGAGAAGGATTATTCTTTTATTGGTTTGAAACAAAAAGTCTAAAGTTGAACAAGCTGTAAATCACCTCTTTTCAAAGGAGAGACACGTGACATTACAAATGCGGCAACATTTGAACATGGTTGTGAATGTTTCAACCATCATGTGCTATGATGCGACGTGGGTTTGAAGAACGACAGCGATTGAGGATTAACATCGCTCGTGCAAATTTACCGGAGGGGAATCGTAGGCAACTGCGGAGCTGTGGAGATTTTCCATTCGCTTAGTTAGTTGAATTTCCTTAATGGTAGAATTTAAAATTACCAGCCTTTGGCATAACTAATCGTAAAAAAAATGAAAATTAATATGGTTATGTTTTAGAAATGTAGAATGCAATAGGAATAATTAAATATAGGTATTCAACTCTTAATGGACTGCATGAATTAAAGAAATGGCGGAAAATCAGTGTCATACAAGAAAGCAGCAAGGGAAAATGATCGATTGATACGTGATTCGTTCAATCTGATCTCCTAATTAGTTTATTACATCATGTTTTAAACTTTGGTTGGCTCTTTACACAAGTTATATTCAATCATCAATAATAGCTTCACACGTTGCTCTTGTAAACTGTTTTATAAATCGGATTTTATAGAATTCCAACATTTTTATGTAATTAGAGATTATCCTTTAGAGCACATGTTTAATGACGAATGGAGGAAGTCTAATGGGATTGGTTTTGTCTGGAAAAATTATTCAAAATGTCCTAAATTTAATATAAGGATGTCACAATGTAGTTCTAAATCTTTTGACAATTGGAAAAATTATTCAAAATGTCATAAATTTAATATAAGGATGTCACAATGTAGTTCTAAATCTTTTGACAATTTTTCAATATGGTTCATTCGGCTAATTTAAATCAACAATCCTTAATTCGCAATCTAATTAGT
Organism: Eucalyptus paniculata subsp. matutina; assembly: GCA_017140255.1. Taxonomy (NCBI): domain Eukaryota; kingdom Viridiplantae; phylum Streptophyta; class Magnoliopsida; order Myrtales; family Myrtaceae; genus Eucalyptus; species Eucalyptus paniculata. The sequence goes on from CM029438.1 coordinate 14,697,308, forward strand.
ACCAACCATTCTACGTGATAAGATTGGCAAGTTTATGCCTATGACTCCAAACAAAGTTATTTTAAGAAATTTTATAAGCTTTTTTTTTTTCTTTTTACCGTAAATGGTCTCAATCTTCGGTTCTGTTTTTGTTTTTGTTTTTTAAAGCGTTTTACTGTTTTGATTTTTTTCTTTTATCCTTTTCCTTACTGTTCATCTTCTTCTTATTCTGCCCCACCGTCACCGCACACTATTGGCAAGGCTTCACCGGGACCTCGGTGATGGCTGGCGACCCTTGCGTAGATCTGGGCTGGCCATGAAAAACCCTGAAACAGGGCATAGGAACTCATCGGGCATGGCTTCTCGACTATGATGGTCGGTTTTATTCATTGGGTAGTTGGGTTCGGGCGACCTTGCGAAAGAAGATGATGGTCCCCCCTGTCGAGCTCAGGGCCACCTTTTCTTTCGGTGGGCCTCTGGGTAGTCAGCTTCGTTATGGCTTCTTCGAAATCCATTTTTGGAGACTGTTTCTTGTCACCGAGGAGTGAGGAAGTAAGAAGGGGTCATCTCTCTCTTCAGCTTCACTAACGCATACATTCATAATGATGACTGGAGTTGAAGGAGTATTAGTGAAGCTGCACGAGTCGTGGGATGGAAGAAGAATCGGATTGTTTTGCAGATTGTTGCGGCAATGTTACTGAATACTGAAACGCAGAAGAAGACAAGAGTCTTAATGGAGAGGGAGAGGTGGTGATGGTGACAGGAGGCGATTTGATGGTGTGAGGCGAGTGGGATTTCATTACTTCGCTTGCGGAAAAATGGAACCAAGCAGAGAGGAGAGATTAAAATTGCAGATACGGGCAAGGGCCGCGACCCGCCATTTCTGACGATGGTGCGGGCCACATAAAAAGAAGATGAACAGTGATGTCTTCTTGGCAATGAAGTGGTGTGGAAAAGATAAGAAAAGAAAAGGAGAAATAAAAGAAAAAGTTCATAAATTTTTTTTTTAAAAAAAATGCTAAACCTGGCCATTTCAGTTCATTTCTTCTATGTCAGTTGTCAGCAATGCCAAGCTGGAGGAATTAATTTCAATCGTGTTCCTTTTTTTTCCTTTTTTTCAAATCAAGAGACTAGTCATATTTTCTAATCAAGAGGTTAGTTGTTGTGGAAGCACGTGTGAACTTTGTCAATTTTGTCTGCATAGAACCGTTCCACGGTCGATAGCAAGTTCTTCAACAAAGAAAAGTGCTTGGAACATGCCACGGACGCCTATATGTGCAGGTAACGACATCAAGGCCCCAAAAAGCTGTGTTAACTCCTCAGTCTTTCCTCAACGAGAATGGAACTTCACAGCTCAGATATCATTAATTTCAAGACCAGAGAGCTTCAATCACTCTTAGTCTTGGTTCTCTCTCTAGCCTTTGCCTTCACTGCTTCGGCATCGTCACAGGGCATCAATTTCAGCTTCCAGACTTTCAACGAAAGTATCATAAAACTCGAAGGCCATTCAAGTTATGATGGGAGCTTCATCCAACTTACGAAGTCCAGCACTGAACGCGAGACGCTCTATTGGAGCGTGGGGTGGGCCACGTACCGCAAACCTATGCGCCTTTGGGATAAGGCGACCGGAAACGTGACGGATTTCACCACCCATTTCACCTTTGTCATCAATTCGAGCCACAGCACGGATTTTGCTGATGGATTGACCTTCTTTCTTGTGCCCGAAGGGTCTGAATTCCCAGGCAACTCGTCGGGAGGACAACTTGGTCTTGAAAGTCTGCAACGCAGTCCGCCCAGCTCTTTTTTTTTCATTTGTAGCCATTGAGTTCGACACTCGCTACAATACCGGTTTCGACCCAAATTGTTCACATGTTGGTATAGACTTGAATAATCTCGCTTCCATAAATTCAAGCTGCGTCGATTGGTTCAATGATAAAATCATGAATGGTGGGCAGATTAATGCTACGATAGCATACAATTCTAAAACGCAGAACTTGACCGTTCTCATGATAGACGCTGATGCCACGAGTACCAACATAAATTCCTCCGCCATCCATTATATAGTCAACATGACACAGTATTTGCCGAAGGAGTGGGTAAATTTCGGTTTCTCGGCTAGCACAGGTTTATCTTTCGAGTTGCACACTATTAAGGCATGGGAATTCAGCTCTAACGTGCACGTGGCTGGAAAAAAGAGCAAGTCATGGCTGTGGTCTATCTTAGGCTCAGGTTCTTTCCTACTGTTCATTCTTGTTGGAGCCTTTATTTGGTTTCGTCACCGTTCGAAGAGCACGAGAACAGACATGAGTGGAGAAGAAGATCATCTAGCGATTGACGAAGAATTCAACCAAGTGTCAGGCCCCAAGAAATTCACTTACAAGGAATTGGTCGCGGCAACCAGTAATTTTGCAGTCGAGCGGTTGCTTGGAGAAGGGGGCTTTGGTAGAGTATACGAGGGTTACTTGACCAGCATGAATGCTAATGTTGCAATCAAGAAGATTAACCGAGGGTCAAGACAAGGGATAAAGGAGTTTGCTACTGAAGTGATGACCATAAGCCGGCTACGACACAGAAACTTAGTCCAACTCATTGGATGGTGTCATGAGAAAAAGGAACTCCTTCTTATCTATGAGTTCATGTCTAATGGTAGCCTTGACTCTCATCTATTCAAAGAACGATCTTTCTTGCCATGGGAGAAGCGATACAAAATCACGCAAGGCGTAGCCTCGTCATTACTCTACCTCCATGAAGAATGGGAACAATGCGTTATACATCAGGATATAAAGTCCAGCAATATCATGCTTGATTATGATTTTAATGCCAAAATAGGAGACTTCGGTTTGGCTAGGCTGGTTGACCATACCAAAGGGTTACAAACAACGATTTTGGCTGGAACCATGGGTTATATGGCTCTTGAATGTGTTTACACGGGTAAGGCTAGCAAGGAATCAGATGTCTATAGCTTTGGAGTTGTTCTATTAGAAATAACTTGTGGAAGAGAAGTCATCAAGCCAAGGGCCGAGGAAGACCAAGTCAAGCTTGTGGACTGGGTTTGGGAGCTATATGGAACCGAGAGGCTACTTGATGCGGTAGATCCGAAACTTGGTATTGATTTCGATGGGAGGCAACTGGAGTGCTTGATGGTTGTAGGGCTATGGTGTGCTCATCCGGACTACACTGCCCGTCCTTCCATAAGAGAAGCATCAAACGTTCTCAACTTTAACACTTCAGCACCTGTTCTCCCATCAAAATTGCTAGTCCCTACATACCCGGGGCCTCTATCCACATTCTCTACGGTATTGATTCCTTTGTCTCATGCCGCCTCGACTAGCGGCATTGAATGATCCACATTTACTACCTCCTCTGTATCTTATTCAGCTTCCCCTGCATTGCTCCGAAATACAGTATGAGTTCCTACTTTCGGTATATGTTTTCCTTGAAATTTTATTTTGGATATTATTTGCTCCACATTTACTACCTCTTCTGTATCTTATTAAGTAAGGTAGTATGTATCTTCTTTGATGGTTTTATTATCTGTTATCAATATAATTATTGGTAAGTTATCAAAGAGTTGTTGGAAAAACTGGTGACTGGTGATTTTTTTTTTTTTGCCATTACTTATCAAAGAAACATCTAATTATATGGATTAGCTTGAGATAAACATCCTTTAAGTAGTGATTAGGGCAATAAAAATTTATTGAAGGTTGAACATAGGTCATGTTTAGATGCTCAACTGACAAATAGCCCGTCACAACTGATGGTGGTAATTGCGGATGTGGAAACTTAGCTTAGGGAGTGAGATAAAGGAATTACATTACTCTAGACTCGAGGTTCAGGATACTAAAACTTAACATGAACTATCATAAACCGTATTCTGCACATGCAAAGAGATTCGCATTGATGACCAGCGGATAGATTCACGGTGACTCCTGCCAGCCTCCTTGTGGGTCTGTTGTTGGGCGGCCGAGAACAACGAGTGTAAAGATGGCTTCCAGATAGTTGCGAGGGTCAGGGCGCTTTGCGCGTCATGATTGTAATAAGAGACTCAACTGGTAGCCCACTGTGCACTCTGGCAATTGGCCGTTGTTTTTTGACCAAACAAGAAAAGCCTAATATAGAGAAAGAAGGGGGTCCGGTAAACGGAACACGTGTTTTCCTTTGCATCGTATAATATTTCTAATAATAACCAATAATCGGTCGTACTTTTCAAAATTGGCAGTCATCATCCGTTTAGCACCGTGTGTAAGCAGTGACTTGCTTTGATATTAGACCAATGCTAAACTTCTTAAACATGATTTGCAAAATTGACACATGAGCGGTGCCTTGGACTGTGGATAGCTCTTTACACATTTACCATTCATTAAAATTTTGTTAATGAGAACCGTTAAAAATCTACCTATATATGGATAACAGAAAGTAAACAGTGTTGACGTGGCATGCATATAGCTTAAGTGAAATAAAAAATAATGTTTTGGCTGATAATTGTTTAACAAAAGTTTGATGAATCATACATGTGTCACATAAGTACAATTTTTGAGTTTTTTATGTCACAAGAAAAAGTTTAAGGCAAATTTGTCACAATAAATATAATTTAGGGTTTTTGATATTGTAATAAAATTTCAAGATAATGGCATCACACATAATTTGTAGTTTTTTATGCTTTTTTTCCCTTTATACAACCGTGTTCTCTCTCTTTTTTTCCTAGTCTAAAGTCTAGTTGTTAGGGAACCTCTGTGGACCATCTCATTTTCGTGTACGTTGAATCGTCCCGAAAATTGATCGCAAGTTGCTCAGGAACCAAAAGCCTAGGTCATTAGGACCCACCATGTTTACCTATATGAGCATGGTTCACTGTTGAATCATGCTGGAATTAGAAGGATAGTATGATAAAATCTTAGTTTGTCCAAAGGAGATGGTGCCTATAAGTAGGTCTTCGAAGACAAAAACCGAATAAGTCGGACTGCTCGGTCAGAATTAGTAGTCCAGCGGGGGCATAACGCATTTGTTCTATATCGGAACATGTAGGAATATCGTGGAGGCCTCTACAACACGTTGCTATCCAACCTAACCGAAAGAGACGGGCATGATAATTCTAGAACAAGTTGTAATTTTTGATGAGCTTTCCGAGTCACCTGAATCTTCAACCCTATCAAAGGGGTCGCGTATCTAATATTTAGAGCTTCTCTTTTCATGGCCAGTTTGTGACTTATCCGTCTGTTCAACAATCATGAAATTTCTCTGTTCTAGTTCTTTTGTATTTCAAATTTGCTTGTGTGAACGAACTAAATCTCTCGTCATTTTGTCAGGATCTAGTTTCTGAGAGCGTTTATGGAATTCCTTGGAAGCGTGACGTAATTTGTGGTTGGGTAAAGTCCAGGTTTTTCCCTTGTTTGGATTTCACACTCGAAATTGTATTGCTTATATATCCTTTGTCTTGAACAATTTCCATTTTGCGCATTGAAACCTTGGTATCGCACTCCGTTTCAGCATCAATTTAGGGCCCAAAAGTGGGCTGAATACACGCTGTACAAACTACTCCATGGTTTGGACAATGGGCATTCAGCCCACTGTTGGTCTCTTTAGAGCTTTCTTGCGTCAATTTTCAATATTCCTTCACCCCAAAGCTCATTCTAACATCCAATGACATATCATTCATTCATTTGGACCCATTTATTTCGTGAAAAATATTTTTTGAGAAAACATTTTACTTATTATCCGGCATTTGAATACTTAGGAAAATGAGTTAAAGGAAAATGTTTATTGGGTCAATGGAAAATCTATACTTAATTTAGAAAAATGATTCTCTTAAAAAAATTGGAAACTATTTTTCAAAATATGACTAGATATTGGTTCTTAGATTAGAAACTTTACGCTTGGGTATGGGAACCCAAATGCTCATTCCTAGGGCCTCGGCATCCAACATTGAGTGCTAGGGCTTGCATCCATTAAGGCTGGGTTTGCGACCCTAGTGCCCACGCTTGGGTACTTACGCTTGTGCTCGGTCTGTCAAGGCCAGACTTCCCAGTGCTAGTACCTTGATCTCTAGCGGTCCATCGAGGCTAATCCCCCAAGCCCTAGCACCAGGGCTAGGTCCACAATTGTGACATCCCGAAATTCGACTCCGTTTCGATAAAGTGAAATGGGCATTTCGTCGGCGTGTCTATGGCCCTTTTTCTCTGAGCTGATCACTCACGAGTTAACTAACCTATTGGGTGAAGCCGTTAAGGGATGTATCAGCTGTAAAATCCCTAAAAGCTACCTAATTGGTTGGATTGAGCTAAAATCACGTTTGATCGATTTTTAACCACGAAATTGAACTCGATTTCAGGAATCGAATTTTAAGTGCGTCATAATTCTTATTTTTAGGATCCTGTCTCATCGCTCGTCAATTTATTAACGGGTCCGAAATTTCAAGAAAGAAATTATTGGAAGAAAATTGAAGCCCGAAAGGAAATAGAAAGGAAAAGGAAAAGAGAAAAGGAAAATTTGCATAAAGGTGTTATGTAATTTCTTTTTCCTTTTTCTCTCTCCCCCTTTTTCTTTCTCTCCCTTTTTCCTCTCCTTTTTCTCTTTTTCTTTCTTTTCTTTCTCTCTCCTCTCCCCTCCCCCTCGTGCGAATCCCCCACCCCCGCCGACTCTCTCTTTCTTTTTCCCCTTTGCCGTTTCCTACTTTGCTTTCTCTTCTCCCTTTGACTAGTCAAAGCCTATCCTTTCTCTCTCTCTCTCTCTCTTTCTTCTTCTTCTTCTTCCTTCCTCCGCACGTCCGGCAAGCGAAAACCAGAAGCCCGAACCAGAACCAGCTCGCCCCTCAGTTGCTCGCCGCCCGTCCCGCACTGCCGCACCACCCGCGCAACGCCGTGCGTTCAGCCGCCCGTCTCCTTCGCGCCTCGCCATCCCCGCCGTGCGCCGTCCAGGCCGTTCGGCCTCTGTTTAGCTCGGTCCCACCCCTGTTCGGCCATCTCCGGCCACCGCCCAACCCCGTCTAGTCACCGTCGAGCCTCCCCCGCGACCCCCTCGCCCTCCGCCGGCTTCCCCTCGTCGCCCTAGCCGCCGGAGCAGCCCCGATCGGCTCCGTCTAGCAGACCCACGGAGTGGGTTTCAGCATCTTCGGGCCCGCTTTTGGGCCGTTTCCCGACCCCGAACCCAAGCTGTGCTTTGGGAACAATCCTTCCTCGCGTCGCCGCCGTCGGATTGATCCGATTTGCGCGCGATTTGGTGAGTAATCTCACTAATCCCGGATTAGTTGGCTAATTATGCTTTAGGTTGGTTTAGTTTTAATTAATTATGTTTAGGTTGTTAGATTAGAATAAATTAGCAATTATTAGTCAATTGTGATGTGATTTAGATAAATTGATTGTGCAATTAACAAGTAGACGTGGTCTACTATTTATTGGAAGCATCTCGGAAATTTTCCGACCCCTAATCGGGCTTCAATTTGGCGATTCGGGCCTAAGTGGGATTTTTGGAATTAAATTATTTATTTATTTATTTTCTGAAAATTCAACTGGGATGGCCAGTGGCCGGAAAATTATGCTGATGACTGTGGTGAAGTTCGTTTATTTAATCGGGCTTTATTTTAAGCTAAATTGAATTTCTGGTATTTAAATATTATTTTTCGAAATAAATTAATTATTTATTTATTTTCCGGAAATTCAACTTGGATGGCTAGTGGCCGAATTTTTATGCTGATGATCATGGTGCAGCCCGTTTATTTAATTGGGCTTTTATTTGAGCTAAATTGGATTTATTGAAATTAATTATTAATTTTCGAAATTAATTAATTAATTATTTATTTTTCGGAAATTAAGATTGAGATGGCCGACGACCGAAATTTTGTGATGATTGTCGTGGTGAAATCCGTTTATTTAATGGAGCTTTATTTTGTGTTAAATTGAATTATTTGCGAAGGATGAGAACTAATCTTTAATTGGAAAATCATTGGTTATTAATTGAAAAATAACCGGGCATCGGTTGATAATGCCAAAACTATTTGAATGGACTACAGAAAATGTGGGAGTTATGGAAAGGAAAATATTTGATTTTGGCTAAGGCCAGCCGTGTGCCCACGCACGATATTTTATTGGATATTTTTAATACGAAGAAATGAGTCCAAGACATTACTTTAATTGAAAAAGTTAAGTGCGAGGCACAATGTCATTGGGCCGTGATGGATTAATCGTGTGTTGGCTTATAGTTGAAGCAAGAGGATTATTGGAACTTGATGTGATGTGTGTTGTGTTGAGGGAAACCAATGGATCATGAGCAGGTAAAGGACTAAGTACTACACAAGTAGAAGACTTCGTGTGAGTTACCTCTAGCGCCTTATACCATTGCTTATTGTAGTTAAGGACTAAGTATTACATGACGACTTGAGTCGCATGGGAATTACCTCTAGCGCCTTGCTGCATTGTTATGCATATTGACGGGCTAAGTGCTACACGATGGAAAATCTCGTGTGAGTCACCTCTAGCGCCTTACCCTATTGCATTTTGTAGTTAAGGACTAAGTACTACACGATAGCGAGATTTCGTGTGAGTTACCTCTAGCACCTTATGCTATTGCGTTTTGTAGTGAAGGACTAAGTACTACACGATAGCGAGACTTCGTGTGAGTTACCGCTAGCGCCTTATACTATTGTATTTGTGGTCAAGCACTAAGTACCGCACAATGGCGAGACTTTGTGTTGGGGTCACCTCTAGCGCCTTGAGCCTATATTTGAGTGGGAATGTTGAAGTGGAATGTTGAGATTAATTATCGAGTATAGATGGAATCATCGATATGATTTGATCCGTTTGTCATGGATTGATTGATTGAACTGAATTGGCCGGGGAATGGTCTTTGTTGACATGTAATCGACTAGGTCAATTGATCATTGCTTTGATCTAATGTTGTGAAATGATTGATTGAATGGAAATGACCTTGAGTGGTCTTGTTGACATGTAATCGACTGGATCGATTTGATCGATGCTTCGATCGGTGATGTGATTGTTTGGGTATCTGTTTGAACTGTGCTAATATGCAGGTGGAATCTGAGGCTAAGGTACGTCTTCTGCCCTATGCGTGTATAGGCAGCCTATAGTATAATGGTTTACTAATCGGGCTTAGTGGGGTAGAACTCGCTGAGACGTAGTCTCATCCCAGTTTGGGGAAAAACATTTCAGGACCCGATGAGGAGCTGATGAGGAGGAGTCTAAGAAGGAGAACTCGAAGGTGAAACTTAATGAGAAGGATTTTGGAAGAAGAAGATAGTCCCGAGAGGGGCCTTGAGTACGGTCTAGATGGATTGAGATCCTATCTTCTTTTGAGATCTCCTTTTTGATGTAAATAGTGATAGAGTAAAAAGTTGTAAAGTGTTCTGGTTTGTGTTTTGCATAAAAGTTTGGTTATAAATTTCGTTATGAAAAATATGGCCCTGCTTTTCTATCCCATCGTTTTATTGTCTGGGAATTTTAACTGCTTCTACATGTGCTTAATAAAATGAAAGGGTCGGCGATACATAGTCCTGGGATATCGCATTATAAAATCGACCAAGTATGAAGGACGTGTGCGTGCCCGAGGATCGGGGCGTGACATCCCCTTTTTATGGTATCAGAGCGAGGTTGAAGATTGGAGTGATAAGGAGCGTTGACCATGGGATAGTTAGTAGGAAAGGCCTTTAAATTCGTGCCGGTGCATGTCTGTGCTAGCTGAATGCTAGAATTGTTTGTTCTGTGTGGATGGCTCATCTTCTAATCTAGTGTGGATGTGGAAGACGGGTTTCAGTGTAAAGACTGAACCATGAGCGAGTAGGAGTTGAGAACTCCTAGTGAGAGGACAATGTCCTCTGTGACTCGGGTTAAAGCACTGACAAAGGTCGGTACCCGAGGTAGTTGTGGCAGAGTGTTGACTCTGGCCAGCTCGAGTGTAAGAGTACCACTGCAGGTTGGTACTAGTGTAGCAGCGTCGAATGATCCTAAGTTCGATAGGATCGTTCTGATGCTAGTGTCATGGGAATTGGATGAGCCAGGAGGCTCAGGATCGAACCGTCGTCAGTGTTGCAACTGCCGGTGTCGCTTCACCTGTTGAGGTCCAAAGTGGAGATGCGATCCAGGAGCGAGTCATTACATTCAAGCCGAGGTATAGATCCAGTTCAGGCAGAAATGAAAATCAGTCAGGGAAAAGATCGAGGTCGAGAGTGGTTTTAACAGACCGATGGAACAACCAGAAAGAGTGTGTGCTGTCACTTGGCAGGAGATAAAAGACTCACCTGATAGGTGTCAGAATTGTAGAAGGACGCATGGATTAATTCAGTGTCCAAATGTGACTAGAACCTGTTGTGATGATGACCAGCGTGGCCATCAGGTGAAGGACTGTCAGTGGAAGTCTAAGGTGACATAGACATCGTTACTGCGCCCATGAAGGAATGGGAGTAGAATAGACCTTGCACCGATCAGAGAAAGAATGTGCTAGAGGTGATCTTATCAGAGTAATGTAGCAGAGTTATGTGCTGAGTTGGTAGAACTTAAATTGTTGAAGTAAAAGTGACAGAGGGGAAATCATTAGCAATAGTTGTGCTTGATTAGTTGCTGAAGTGTGAATTTGATGCCACATGAATAGTGTGGGCTCAAGGAGCATCTAGTGATAATGAATCACGATCTTGGAGCAATCCAGTTTAGTCCATTAGCATGTGAAAGTGTCGAGATTATTGATAGTCGAAAAGAATATCCAATTTCATTAATCTCATTGACTGGAGGCAATTTGTTTGTAGATGGAGGTTGCCAAGGTTGCTTGGTGACTGTCTTGGGTAAGACAGATTGGAGAACTAGAGATGGAGGACATCTCAGTGGTCTAAGAACTTTTAGATGTGTTGTCATAAGAATTGTCAGACCACCGTCAGAGAAAAAGATAGAAAGTGTGATCGAACTAGCACCAAGACAAAGCTACTCTCGAAGGCTTCTTACCAGTTGTTGTCTGAATTGGTAGAATTGAAGATACATATGTGAAGATTGAAGAATGAGGAATTCGTGCATATCAGTGCATCACTTTGGGGAACATCAGTTTTGTTTGTGAGAAGAAGAAAAATGGTTTGTTGCGAGTGTGCCTCGACCATCGTCAACTCAATTAGGTGAAGATCAAGGACAAGTGTTCTTTGCCAAAGATCAATGAATGGTGTAACTAGTTATAAAGAGCATTGATGTTTTAAAGGTCGACTTGAGATTATGAAGTCGTCAGTTACGAACCAGGAAGGAGGTTGTACGAAAGACAGCTGTTCGTACTTGATATGGTCTTTACGAGAGTATTGTAAGATTGTTTGGCCTGGTGAATACTCAAGTTGCATTCATGGATTTGATGAACAGAGTGTTCAAGGAATATCTAGATCAGTTTGTGATCGTGCTTATAGATGATATCTTGGTCTATTCGAGAAGTAATGAAGAGCATGAGAATCATCTGAGAGTAGTACTCCAGACCTTAAGAATTCATCAGCTATATGCTAAGTTTAGCAAATGCGAGTTTTGGCTGACTCGTGTTGCGTTCTTAGGTCATGTGATTTCCAGAGAAGGAATCTCCGTCGACCCGAGAAAGATAGAAGCCGTGATCAAGTGGTCGAGACCGACATCAGTGATAGAGATCAGAAGTTTTCTAGGGTTAAAAGGTTATTACAGACGGTTTGTGGAAGGTTTCTCAGCATTAGCGTCGCCTTTGACAAAGCTCACGAAGAAAAATGAGAAATTCATATGGACAGACAAGTGCGAGCGTAGTTTCCAAGAGCTGAAGGAAAAGCTGACTACCGCACCTGTGCTGACGATTCCATCTGGTCCTGGAGGATTTGAGATCTATAGTGATGCGTCATTCAAGGGATTGGGTTGCGTGCTGATGCAACATGGCAGAGTTGTTGCATACGCTTCCCGGTAGTTGAGACCTCATGAATTGAATTATCCAACGCATGACTTAGAACTCGCAGCCATCATATTTGTGTTGAAGATTTGGAGGCACTACTTGTGTGGGGAAAAGTTTCAAATCTTCACGGACCATCAGAGTCTCAAGTATCTGTTCTCTCAGAAGGAGTTGAACATGAGACAGCGCCAATGGATGGAATTGCTGAAAGACTACGACTGTGATATTCTATATCACCCGAGAAAGGCGAACAAGGTCGCCGATGCATTGAGTCGGAAGTCTTCAGTGGCACGGATCTTGGTTAAGGAGTGGAACTTAATCAAGAGAGCTCGAGATTCAGAATTCAAATTTGAGGTAGGCCACTTCTCAAGTCTTATGGCCACCCTCAGAATTGAATTGGATGTTCAAGTCAGAATCAAGCAACTCCAACCGACAGATCCAAATGTACAGAGAATTCTTCAAGAGGATACCGATAAAAGAAAGGTTGATTTTCAAGTTTCAGATGATGGGGTACTGAGGCTTCGTGGACGTTTGGTTGTACCTGACGATGTAGAGCTTCGAAAAGAAATTTTATCTGAAGCACATCGTAGCAGTTACAGCGTTCATCTTGGAAGCACTAAGATGTATTTGCGTCAACACTACTGGTGGTCAGGTATGAAGGCGGACATCGCCAAGCATGTGGCCAAGTGTTTGACTTGTTAGCAAGTAAAAGCCCAACATTGCAAGCCGGGAGGATTTCTGCAACCTCTCGCGATCCCAGAGTGGAAATTGGAGCATATCACTATGGACTTCGTGACTGGACTACCAAGGAGTCAAAGAGGAAATGATTCGACTTGGGTAGTAGTCGACAGGTTGACAAAGTCGGCTCACTTCATTGCAGTTTGAAAGGACCTGAGTCTGGATAGACATGCAGACCTGTATGTGCGTCAGATGGTTCGTATGCATGGAATGCCAGTTACGATAACATCTGATAGAGACCCGAGGTTTACTGCTGCTTTTTGGAAGAGCTTGCTGAGTGCTTTAGGTACAAAGCTTCAGTACAGTACAGCGTATCATCCTCAGACGGATGGCCAGTCGGAAAGGACGATTCAGACTCTTGAAGACATGCTAAGAGCGTGTGTAATAGACTTCAAAGGAAGTTAGGAGGATCAACTTCATCGGGTGGAATTCGCCTACAACAACAGTTATCAGCATAGCATCAAGATGGCTCCTTTTGAAGCGTTGTATGGCAGAGTGTGCAAAATTTCAGTGTGTTAGGATGAAGTCGGAGAAAGGAAGATAACAAGTCCAGAGTTGGTTTAGCAATCAGTACATGTCGTGGCAGTGATCAGAGACATATTAAAGACCGCGCAGAGTAGGTTCTGCATACAAAGACCATCCCGTTGGTCAAAGTGGTCTGGCAATACCACGGTACTGAAGGAGCAACTTAGGAGACTGAAGAGTCGATGAGACAGTTGCACCCCCGCCTTTTTGAACAAAGTGTAATGGTTTAAATTTCGAGGACAAAATTTTTATAAGAGGGGAAGAGTTGTGACATCCCGAAATTCGACTCCGTTTCGATAAAGTGAAATGGGCATTTCGTCGGCGTGTCTATGGCCCTTTTTCTCTGAGCTGATCACTCACGAGTTAACTAACCTATTGGGTGAAGCCGTTAAGGGATGTATCAGCTGTAAAATCCCTAAAAGCTACCTAATTGGTTGGATTGAGCTAAAATCACGTTTGATCGATTTTTAACCACGAAATTGAACTCGATTTCGGGAATCGAATTTTAAGTGCGTCATAATTCTTATTTTTAGGATCCTGTCTCATCGCTCGTCAATTTATTGACGGGTCCGAAATTTCAAGAAAGAAATTATCGGAAGAAAATTGAAGCCCGAAAGGAAATAGAAAGGAAAAGGAAAAGAGAAAAGGAAAATTTGCATAAATGTGTTATGTAACTTCTTTTTCCTTTTTCTCTCTCCCCCTTTTTCTTTCTCTCCCTTTTTCCTCTCATTTTTCTCTTTTTCTTTCTTTTCTTTTCTCTCTCCTCTCCCCTCCCCCTCGTGCGAATCCCCCTCCCCCGCCGACTCTCTCTTTCTTTCTCCCCTTTGCCGTTTCCTACTTTGCTTTCTCTTCTCCCTTTGACTAGTCAAAGCCTATCCATTCTCTCTCTCTCTCTCTTTCTTCTTCTTCTTCTTCCTTCCTCCGCACGTCCAGCAAGCGAAAACCAGAAGCCCGAACCAGAACCAGCTCGCCCCTCAGCCGCTCGCCGCTCGTCCCGCACTGCCGCACCACCCGCGCAACGCCGTGCGTTCAGCCGCCCGTCTCCTTCGCGCCTCGCCATCCCCGCCGTGCGCCGTCTGTGCCGTTCGGCCTCTCGTTTAGCTCGGTCCCCCCCGTTCGCCATCTCCGGCCACCGCCCAACCCCGTCCGGGCCACCGCCGAGCCTCCCCGCGACCTCGCCCTCCGCCGGCTTCCCCTCGCCGCCCTAGCCGCCGGAGTAGCCCCGATCGGCTCCATCCAGCAGACCCACGAAGTGGGTTTCAGCATCTTCGAGCCCGCTTTTGGGCCGTTTCCCGGCCTCGAACCCGAGCCGTGCTTTGGGAACAATCGTTCCTCGCGTCCCCGCCGTCGGATTGATCCGATTTGCGCGCGATTTGGTGAGTAATCTCACTAATCCCGGATTAGTTGGCTAATTATGCTTTAGGTTGGTTTAGTTTTAATTAATTATGTTTAGGTTGTTAGATTAGAATAAATTAGCAATTATTAGTCAATTGTGATGTGATTTAGATAAATTGATTGTGCAATTAACAAGTAGACGTGGTCTACTATTTATTGGAAGCATCTTGAAATTTTCCAACCCCTTATCGGGCTTCAATTTGGCGATTCGGGCCTAAGTGGGATTTTTTGGCATTTAAATATTATTTTTCGGAATTAAATTATTTATTTATTTATTTTCTGAAAATTCAACTGGGATGGCCAGTGATAGGAAAATTATGCTGATGACTGTGCTGAAGTTCGTTTATTTAATCGGGCTTTATTTTAAGCTAAATTGAATTTCTGGTATTTAAATATTATTTTTCGAAATAAATTAATTATTTATTTATTTTCCGGAAATTCAACTTGGATGGCTAGTGGCCGAATTCTTATGCTGATGATCATGGTGCAGCCCGTTTATTTAATTGGGCTTTAATTTGAGCTAAATTGGATTTATTGAAATTAATTATTAATTTTCGAAATTAATTAATTAATTAATTATTTTTCGGAAATTAAGATTGAGATGGCCGACGACTGAAATTTTGTGATGATCGTCGTGGTGAAATCCGTTTATTTATTGGAGCTTTATTTTGTGTTAAATTGAATTATTTGCGAAGGATGAGAACTATTCTTTAATTGGAAAATCATTGGTTATTAATTGAAAAATAACCAGGCATCGGTTGATAATGCCAAAACTATTTAAATGGACTACAGAAAATGTGGGAGTTATGGAAAGGAAAATATTTGATTTTGGCTAAGGCCAGCTGTGTGCCCACGCACGATATTTTATTGGATATTTTTAATACGAAGAAATGAGTCCAAGACATTACTTTAATTGAGAAAGTTAAGTGCGAGGCACAATGTCATTGGGCCGTGATGGATTAATCGTGTGTTGGCTTATAGTTGAAGCAAGAGGATTATTGGAACTTGATGTGATGTGTGTTGTGTTGAGGGAAACCAATGGATCATGAGCAGGTAAAGGACTAAGTACTACACAAGTAGAAGACTTCGTGTGAGTTACCTCTAGCGCCTTATACCATTGCTTATTGTAGTTAAGGACTAAGTATTACATGGCGACTTGAGTCGCATGGGAATTACCTCTAGCGCCTTGCTGCATTGTTATGCATAGTGACGGGCTAAGTGTTACACGATGGAAGATCTCGTGTGAGTCACCTCTAGCGCCTTACCCTATTGCATTTTGTAGTTAAGGACTAAGTACTACACGATAGCAAGATTTCGTGTGAGTTACCTCTAGCGCCTTATGCTATTGCGTTTTGTAGTGAAGGACTAAGTACTACACGATAGCGAGACTTCGTGTGAGTTACCGCTAGCGCCTTATACTATTGTATTTGTGGTCAAGGACTAAGTACCGCACAATGGCGAGACTTTGTGTTGGGGTCACCTCTAGCGCCTTGAGCCTATATTTGAGTGGGAATGTTGAAGTGGAATGTTGAGATTAATTATCGAGTATAGATGGAATCATCGATATGATTTGATCCGTTTGTCATGGATTGATAGATTGAACTGAATTGGCCGGGAAATGGTCTTCGTTGACATGTAATCGACTAGGTCGATTGATCATTGTTTTGATCTAATATTGTGAAATGATTGATTGAATGGAAATGACCTTGAGTGGTCTTGTTGACATGTAATCGACTGGATCGATTTGATCGATGCTTCGATCGGTGATGTGATTGTTTGGGTATCTGTTTGAACTGTGCTAATATGCAGGTGGAATCTGAGGCTAAGGTACGTCTTCTGCCCTATGCGTGTATAGGCAGCCTATAGTATAATGGTTTACTAATCGGGCTTAGTGGGGTAGAACTCGCTGAGACGTAGTCTCATCCCAGTTTGGGGAAAAACATTTCAGGACCCGATGAGGAGCTGATGAGGAGGAGTCTAAGAAGGAGAACTCGAAGGTGAAACTTAATGAGAAGGATTTTTGGAAGAAGAAGATAGTCCCGAGAGGGGCCTTGAGTACGGTCTAGATGGATTGAGATCCTATCTTCTTTTGAGATCTCCTTTTTGATGTGGATAGTGATAGAGTAAAAAGTTGTAAAGTGTTCTGGTTTGTGTTTTGCATAAAAGTTTGGTTATAAATTTCGTTATGAAAAATATGGCCCTGCTTTTCTATCCCATCGTTTTATTGTCTGGGGATTTTAACTGCTTCCGCATGTGCTTAATAAAATGAAAGGGTCGGCGATACATAGTCCTGGGATATCGCATTATAAAATCGACCAAGTATGAAGGACGTGTGCGTGCCCGAGGATCGGGGCGTGACAACAATGGTCGAGCACAGGACCCTAGTACCCGTGCCTAGCTCCCCCGTGTTGGAGCTCAAGTCCATCAAGGCCAACCCTAGAAACTTGATGCTCATGCTTGGGAACCTCGGGACCCATGCCTGGGTCCATTAAGGCCATGCTTAGGATCCTGGTGGCTAGCCTCGAGTCCACCAAGGCTGAGCCTAGATGACTGTGAACCATGCCCAGATCCCCCACGTCTGAGCTTTGGGTCCAATAAGATTGAGGCCTGAGACTTCGGTGTTCGTGCCAAGATCCATTAAGGCCATCACACTCGTCTATAATGGAGGAAAATGGTCGCAAAGGTCGCTTTGACCTTTGGGTTTTTAATTGACCATCATGAAAACATGGGGGAGGTCATCACACTCGTTTATAATGGTGAGGCTACTCACCTTCCTCCTACACATCGCTTTAGGGAGGACTTTCATGAGTTCCGTCTCTTTTTCTATGAGGCGCTGGACTTGTTCATTAAGAACTAGGTACCACCTCTTCTTACCATAACGTAGAAGAAGAGCTCATGAGAGGTGTTGACTACGATCGACATCTTCAATAGCTTCACGACGGATGGCGTCAAATCAGGGACGACACCTAGAAAACGATGGAGGTAATCATAGCTTACAAAGACGATGTGGTTAGGTAGTGGAAAGGCATCCAAGCATGGAGTCCTAACCATGGTTTTCCTCATCCGGTACCTAGTTTGCTGACCATTCATGAAGAGGAGATCGTTATTAGTCGACAAGTGAAGACTAGCCTTGGAAAGAAGGTTGAGGCATGTCAAGATGCCTTCATGGACTTGGATCAAATCAACACCAGAATAGAGTCAATCCTAGAGGGGAAACACCTCACCTATCACCAAGCCGACGAGGAGAATAGGGACATAGAACGATGCCTAGCCAACTTTGTTTCTAGGTTCTAGTGCCATTTAGGCTTAGATGGATTGACCTCTGTCTGTACTACTCTCTTGTCAATATGACGGAAAATGAATGGCAATTTGGTATTTTCATACTTACTTAGAGATAAACTTTATGCCAAAAAAGCTCATTCAAAAAGGTAAACGCTAATGTCCGCGCCTTTTGCATAACTCCAACAATATCAATCTGTATCAATGCCCATTATCCAGAACAATTCAAATCTTGTCAATTTATCAATAAGCATCGTTTCTTCCCAAGAAATCTGTTATGATGACAGATTTTAAATTCGTATCCTTTTAAATCCTCTCTACCCATCTTTATATATAGAAGACTAAACAAAATATGAAATTATTCACACATATGCACAAGTCTTCTCCCCTTTCTATTTTTATCCCTTGCTCTGAATCTATGACTAGTTGATCCTCTTCCTTCATCTTCCTTGAGTGATAAGTTTGTCACCCTGTGCAGGGACTTACTCTCAAAACAGTTGTTGACTTTTGCTGTAATCTCTAAAGAGCCAAAGATTATTGAAGCCATTTGTCGCAACCTAGCCTCGCCACCGCCCACAAAGAAAACGGGGGAAGAGATCGATTTAGAGGTACTTGACCACGAAAGTTCCCTTACTGTTTGATGTAGACATCGAGCTATATCGAGGAGGAGGTGCTAAGGACCCATTGTCTATTCCTACTGGTTTGATTACTCGAGCGTGGGCCAAACAATTCAGGCAAGCTGTTGGCGTCATGGTTCGTGATCTTTGGCATGAAGATGACCTTGGATCAAATATTGAAGAATCTTGGAAATCTTGGTGCAATTTAATTATCTGGTCACCAAATAATTAACCAAGTCAATTTATATATATTCTTGTTTAAGAATATTCTAGAATAGGAATATTCTAGAATATGATGTATTAGATTTTTAGGGTTTGTGTGGCAGCCTATATAAAGGATTTGCTAAATTTCTTTGGGGAGAGATTTTTTATTTTTGAGGAAAAGAATTGAGAGGTTCTCTTTTACTGTTCTTTTGAGGACTTGACCTAATCAAGATTCTCTTGTGGCGGTCAATTCAACTTATCGAGCGAGATAGCAAATTCTTTCGCTCGTGGCGTCTATAACGTTGGTTGGTTGACACGTGTTCGTCAACAGGTCATGTTCATATCGAGGTTGCCAATCACATGTTTGATTGGAGGTCGAGGTTTGCAATTCACACTATCTGGGCCTTCGTAGAATGATCCTTCCGCAATGATTCACATCAGTTTGGTATCGAGCTTGTTTCTACAAGGTCTATTTATCTTTAATTTTCTGTTGATATTTAGCAATTTGAGATTTATTGAGTTAGGGTTTTGGTTCTCCCTAATTTAGGGATCCGATTGCTTTTATGCTTCCATACGTAGTTGATTGATGTTAGTTTTAAATTTTCTTTTCTAGCATCTTAAATTGTCTCTGAGTTCGTCAAAAAAAAAGAAAAAAAAGAAGAGAAAGAAAACGCACAAAAAAAATGTGTGCAAGAGAAAAAAAGATTCGGCAAAAAAAAAAAAAATTAGTTGAACAAAATAAAAAAAAATCAAGAAGGCGAGTCGTTTGTTAGTAGACCAAATTGAAACAAAATCAGTAGTGATTTGCGTTTCAATTCTGATTTTGTTTCAATTGGAATTTCGAAAGTTGTACTTGTTGGTTTGAAATTATTACTTGCTTAAACAAAATCAATAGTGATCTAATCTTGTTTGATTAGTTTGATTGATTGTCGTGCTGGGGTTGAGAGATAGGATTTGAGTCCAATAAAGAGCTTGTGAAAAGAGAATACGAGAGGAATAAAGGCAAGAGTGTGTAAGCTTAATTGAGGATGGAAAAAGCCTAGAGTTTAGTTAAACACGAGGGGAGTGACAAACATCTCGAGAGAAACACGTGAGGGAGCGATTGGTGAGGATTTTTGAGACTAACGTTTACTTGCAGGTCTAAAATATGTCACGCGAAGAAAGCAAGAATCAACGGGAGGTTGACTCCATACGAAGTGATGAAGCGCTCGTGGAAAGCATCCATCAATTGAGGGCCGTAGTGGAGGAGCTTAGTGGCCAAATGATGGGGAATGGCATGAGGGTTGATGGTGACCGAGAGATACCCTGAGGAAGGCCGCAACATCAGCGAGATGCCTTTAGAACACAACATAGAAGGTAGCGATGATATGATGATGATAAGGCTAACATGGAGGATGATCAAGATGCTCGATTTGAAAGGTGGAATGGAGGCCGAAGGTTTAGACACCGAGGAGATGATGAACTTGGCAACATCAAGATGAAGATTCCTTCCTTCCAAGGGAAGAATGATCTCGATGCGTATCTAGAATGGGAGAAATGCATGGAGATGGTATTTAATTTGCCAATGATACTCTGAGCTCAAAAAGGTAAAAATTGCAGCTGTTGAATTTACTAGTTATGCTATAATTTGGTGGGATCAACTTGTGACTAGTAAGAGGTGCAATGGTGAAAGACCGATAAAAACGTGGGATGAGATGAAAGCGGTGATGAGGAGGCGTTTTGTGCCAACTCATTACCATCGAGATTTGTTTCAAAAGTTACAAAACCTCACACAAGACAATAAGAGTATGGAAGAGTATCACAA
This sequence comes from Eucalyptus paniculata subsp. matutina, assembly GCA_017140255.1. Classification (NCBI taxonomy): domain Eukaryota; kingdom Viridiplantae; phylum Streptophyta; class Magnoliopsida; order Myrtales; family Myrtaceae; genus Eucalyptus; species Eucalyptus paniculata. The sequence goes on from CM029438.1 coordinate 14,717,723, forward strand.
GGAGATGAAGATTGCCATGATCCGTGCTAATGTGATGGAGGATCGTGAGGCTACAATGTCAAGATTTTTGAGTGGTTTGAGCCAAGACATAGCAAGGGTGGTAGAGCTGCAATACTATGTTGAATTGGAGGAATTGGTAGACAAAGCCATCGTTGAGTGGCAATTGAAGTTGGACTGAAATCACAAGAGTGGAGGAGGTTCAAATTATAATTGGAGATCTAATTGGAAGAGAGATGAGAAGCCAAATTGGAGAGGAAACAACACCAAAACCGAAACCTCAAAGGAGAAGGAGAGGGACGGTAAAGTTGGAATGAATCCGGTTTTAGGTAAAATCGAAAACCCTAACACTAGAACTCGTGAAATTAAATGTTTCAAGTGTTTGGGTAGGGGTCATATGGTGAATCAATGTCCCAATAGGAGGGTGATGATCATGACTGGACATGGTGTTATTGAGTCCGAAAGTAAAAGGGAAGAAGAGGATGATGAGATGCCACCATTGGAGGATTGTAGTGATGGAGAAGTGGCTATAAAAAAGAGACTTATTTGTGGTTAGGCGTTCTCTGAGTGTGCAAGTAAAGGAGGAGGAGCATCACCAACAAAGAGATAATTTCTTTCATACAAGATGTGTGATGAATGGTAAGATTTGTAGTATGATAATTGATGGAGGTAGTTGTGCGAATGTGGTAAGTTGTATTATGGTGGATATGTTGGGTTTGAAGACAACAAAGCACCCTAGGCCTTATAGACTTTAATGGTTAAATGATAGTGGTGAGGTGAAAGTATCGAAGCAAGTTCGAATTCCATTTGAGATAGGGAGATACAAGGACGAAGTAGAGTGTGATGTTGTACCTATGCAAGTGGGTCATATCTTACTTGGAAGACCATGGCAATATGATCGAAAGGTACATCATGATGGGTATACTAATCGTTATTCATTGATGATGAATCAAAAGACTTATACCTTAGTACCAATGACACCTAGTGAGGTGTATCAAGATCAATTAAAGTTACAACGAGAAGCCGAGAGAGAGAGAAAAGATGAGAAATCCGAGGGCTTGCGTGGTGTGTCTGAGATTGTGGTAAAAACTGAGGGAAAAGAAGAGAGGAAAGAAAAGAGGCAAAATAATTTTTATGCAAAATCAAGTGAAGTGAGGAGAGCCTTAGTTCTAGATCGACCAATACTTGTACTTGTGTACAAGGAGATTTTGTTTTCTACTAACGATCTTGACCCAAGTCTGCCTAATCCTATTGTGTCTTTATTGCAGGAATTTGAAGATGTCTTTCCTGATGAACTTCCTGGAGGGATACCACCGATTCGAGGCATAGAACATCAAATTCCATTACTTAATTGACCCGCATATCGAAGCAATCCCAATGAGACAAAGGAACTTCAGCGGCAAGTTAGTGAACTATTGGAATGGGGGCATGTGAGAGAAAGTCTTAGCCCGTGCGTTGTCCCTGTTTTGTTGGTGCCAAAAAAGGATGGAACTTGGCAAATGTGTGTCGATTGCCGAGCAATCAATAATATTAATGTAAAGTATTGACATCCTATTCCTAGGTTAGATGACATGTTGGATGAGTTGCATGGTTCTTGCATTTTCACTAAGATCGATTTGAAAAGTGGCTATCATCAAATTAGAATGAAAGAAGGTGATGAATGGAAAATTGCATTTAAGATCAAGTATGGATTATATGAGTGGTTAGTAATGCCATTTGGATTAACTAATGCACCGAGCATGTTTTTGCGACTTATGAATCATGTTTTGCGTGCTTTTATTGGTCGATTTGTGGTTGTTTATTTCGATGACATCTTGATTTATAGCCGAAGTTCTGATGACCATATTGAGCATGTGCGAGCTGTCTTGTAGGTTTTAAGAGCCGAGCAATTATACTTAATTTAAAGAAGTGCTCTTTTGTTACCAACAAATTAGTATTTCTAGGATTTGTTGTTAATGCTGATGGTATACAGGTTGATGAAGAAAAGGTCAAAGCAATCTGTGAATGGCCAACGCCTAAGACCATGGGAGAGGTGCGTAGCTTTCATGGATTGGCAAGTTTTTATCGATGATTTGTGAGAAATTTCAGCACCATTGCCGCACCTTTAACTGAGGTTATCAAGAAGCACATGGGTTTCAAGTGGGGAGAAGAGCAAGAGAAAGCATTTAATCTGCTAAAAGATAAGTTAACTAATGCTCATTTGTTACCTTTGCCGAATTTCAGTGCTTCTGGTACAAGAATTGGAGCTGTGTTGATGCAAGGAGGGCGTCCCATAGCGTATTTCAGCGAAAAATTGAGTGGAGCAACATTGAATTATCTTACCTATGATAAGGAGATATATGCTTTAGTGCGAGCTTTGGAGACTTGGCAACATTATTTATGGCCAAAGGAGTTTGTGATCTACATCGACCATGAGACCTTGAAGTACTTGAAAGGGCAGCAAAAGTTGAATAAAAGACATGCCAAATGGATGGAGTTCATTGAGACTTTTCCATATGTGATAAAGTACAAGAAAGGGAAGGAGAATGTGGTAGCCGATGCACTTTCTCGAAGGTATGCGATTCTAACTATTTTAGAAGCAAAGTGTCTAGGTTTTGAGCATATCAAGGGCTTATATACTGATGATGACTTTGGGAGAGTGTATGAAGCATGTGAACACGTTGCATTTGATAAATTTTATAGGCATGAAGGTTATCTTTTTCGTGAAAACAAACTATGTTTGCCTAAGTGTTCTTTGCGTGAATTGTTGGTGCGAGAAGCGCATAGTGGTGGTTTAATGGGGCATTTTGGCATTAATAAGACTTATGAAGTGTTGCATGAACATTTTTATTGGCCACATATGAAGAGAGATGTCACACATGTTTGTGAGAAATGCATTGCTTGTAAGCAATCGAAGTCTACAACTAAACCGTATGGCTTGTATACACCATTACCTATTCCAACGCATCCTTGGATTGATATTTCTATGGATTTTGTGTTAGGATTGCCTAGGTCTAATTATGGTAGAGATTCTATTTATGTGGTTGTTGATCGGTTTTCAAAGATGGCTCATTTTATACCTTGTCATAAAACTGATGATGCATCTCATGTTGCTAATTTGTTCTTTAAGGAGGTTGTACGTTTGCATGGCGTGCCTAGATCGATTGTTTCAGATCGAGATTCTAAATTTCTTAGCTACTTTTAGAAAACATTGTGGAAAAAACTAGGAACATGGTTGTTATTTTCTACTACTTGTCATCCACAAATCGATGGTCAAACCGAGGTAGTTAATAGAACTTTAGGGGTATTGTTGCGTGCTATTATTAAAAAGAACATAAAATCTTGGGAAGATTATCTGCCACATGTTGAATTTGCATATAATAGGAGCATGCATTCTGCTACTAAATTTACACCATTTGAGATTGTCTATGGTTTTAATCCATTAACTCCGTTAGATTTAACCCCTTTACCTGTTGATGAGCGTGTGGATTTAGATGGAGCAAAGAAAGCTAAATTTGTCAAGGCGTTGCATGAGAAAATGCGCACAAATATTGAGCGCAAAATTGAGCAATATGCAAGGCAAGCCAACAAAGGGTGCAAGGAAGTGGTGTTTGAACCCGGCAATTGGGTTTGGGTTCATATGCGCAAAGAGAGATTTCCTGAGCAGCGACATTCTAAGTTATTACCGCGAGTGGATGGACCATTCATGGTTTTGGAAAGAGTTAACAATAATGCCTACAAGCTTAATCTTCCAGGTAAGTATGACGTTAGTGTCACATTTAATGTTTCTAACTTGACTCTTTTTGACTCTTTTTGATGCCAGTGATGATTTGAGGGCAAATCCTTTGCACGAGGGAGGGAATGATGTGGACATCGAGCTATATCGAGAAGGAGGTGCTAGGGACCCGTTGTCTATTCCTATTGGTTCGATTACTCGAGCGCGGGCCAAACAATTCAGGCAAGCTGTTGGCGTCATGGTTTGTGATCTTTGGCGTGAAGATGACCTTGGATCAAATTTTGAAGAATCTTGGAAATCTTAGTGCAATTTAATTATCTTGTCACAAAAATAATTGACCAAGTCAATTTATATATATTCTTGTTTAAGAATATTCTAGAATAGAACCACCACCTGCGGTGGCCCAGTTGGATAAGACTCCCATGATCCTTTGCGAGGAGGAGAAGAGTTCGAATCCCGCTGGCTACACGGGATCTTAAGTGTGACATCGGGGTGGTGGGTCCTCCGCTAGCGTCACCCTGGGTTTACCTCGCCAGCTGCCGGCTATACGCGGGTTCCTAGGTCATCAAAAAAAAAATATTCTAGAATAAGAATATTCTAGAATATGACGCATTAGATTTTTAGGGTTGCTTTTTAGGGTTTGTGTGGCAGCCTATATAAAGGATTTGCTAAATTTCTTTGGAGAGAGATTTTTTATTTTTGAGGAAAAGAATTGAGAGGTTCTCTTTTACTGTTCTTTTGAGGACTTGACCTAATCAAGATTCTCTTGTGGCGGTCAATTCGACTTATCGGGCAAGATAGCGAATTCTTTCGCTTGTGACGTCTATAACGTTGGTTGGTTGACACGTGTTCGTCAACAGGTCATGTTCATACCGAGGTTGCCAATCACAGGTTTGATTGGAGGTCGAGTTTTGCAATTCGCACTATCTGGGCCTTCGTAGAACGATTCTTCCGCAACGATTCACATCACTGTTCTCATCCACGAAGGCGTCATCACCTCGTTTTCCAGGCAAACCTCTTGTGAGTTCACTTAATCGCAGTCATGATCTCTCCCAAGCTTGTACCCTGCGTGACAGCAGAAGGTGTCGTGACCTTACCCTAATGTCGTGGTATGTCTTGATCGACGGTTTTAAGATCGAAAGGTAACTGGATATAAAAGTGAATTTGAGGGTATTTTACGATCATGATAGCCTCCCAAGATGTACATCCACCGAAGATAGCATCACTTTATCTTTATCGGCTTCATCATCTTGAGTATGCTAAATCATGACCGTGAACCTTTTCCAAAGGTCCATATCCCTCACGATGAGTTTGATTATATGATATAGTTGTTTAAGACAACTTAGAGATAGGATGGGAGTCACTACTAGCCTCTTTTTTTGGAGTCGGCTAGAAAACCCAATCGAGGGTCATGAGTGGTTCCTCAATTCCTACACAACCAGATATCTAGATTCAGGGACTTAGGCTACGCTAATGTTTCTATAAGCACCCTTCGGTACCTAACAGTATGTTGTGTTGCCTATGGTGTCAATGCATTTCTCTTTACTTTTTTTGGGATCGTTTTAACTTAAGTTAGGCAATCATGTGTGGATGGTCATTTTCATGTCATTTTATTTCTAAGCAAAATGGAAAGAATGCAATCAATTGAATTGAAACTGCAAAACAGTAAGTAAATAACCAAGGAAAACGGTAAATCTATCATACAATCCTAATAAAGGTCAAAATTTGAAAGGAATAAACAAAAAAGGAAATACCTGCAACTCGTTGAGTGTTTATACAAACAAGAGGAACCTAAGACATATGTCGGGTAAAATGAATACAAAAGAGTGGTCGGAATGGACATCAACCTTCCGTTGTCTTCATACATTCTCCATCTTCGGGATTCTAATCTAAACTTAGTCTAAAAAATTATAACTAGGTACATATAATGGAAAGAAACGACCATGCAAATCAAAACAATCAAAAACATGATAAAAAGGCAATATCACACAATCAAACAAAACAAGGTTTATCAACCAATTTTGGGCCTCGGGGTGGCATTTGGAACTCATGCGCAAGTCCCTTTGGACACCTACTCGGTTCGTTTTACGACTTAAAGCTATATTGACCAATTGTATTCTCGCTTAGCCAATAACGTTTATAAGTCCCTAATTAAAGAGTTCTACGTGATTTGCGGGATTTCCATTAGTATCATGCATCGTCCCTAACATGCATCTAGAATTCACTCACCAACAAGAATTAAACATGCATGCAGGCCTTATGAGTCTTGTTTCCTAAACAATTAAACAAGTGAGTGAGACGCTGGCGGGTCACTTATTACCAAGAAATGTGCCAACTATATACACAAAATTTACAAGTAAAGGAGCTCAGTACCAAAAAACTTACACTCATAAAGACGTGCAAGTCAAAACGAGTGGAAGGGTGTCAAGAAAAGAGAACCGCAATAGCCCAAACAAAGGCAGCGAAATAGTGAACAAAAAAAAAAAACTGCCAAATAATGGCAACAAAATGGAACGAAAAAGGGACATAGAGGGCTAAATAGCAACCAACAGCAGTCCACACAATGACTAACCAGCCCCCAATGACGTTGAACCCTCTATCCCGCAACAGAAGCAAGGAGCTCTAAAGAAACGAGGAACCAGCTTCGAATTATAGCAAGTGCAACCACAACCCGTGACGTCCTCAACTCTGTAGCACGCTAAAAGGGAAGGCATGACATCTATGAAGAGGAAATAATGGGATCTAGCTCCCAACTCCTTTGTAGTTTTCTTTGTCTTGGAATGTCTGCAACATGCTTGAATGTGAGAGCCTTATCCTTGACTACTTTTGTGAGGTGTTGCTTCAAAGCGGGAACAAATAAGACCTGTCCACGGAACAGACGATACTGACTTCTCATATTAGGGCTACGTCAATCTCAAACAATCACATTTAGAACTTATTCTTACCCATTAAACCTTATAACTAGTGATGCTCCAGAAAAAAAGGTCGGGTTACAATTATTGGTGATTTCAATTAAAGGGTTTCAACCCCATTTATTGTGAGGTCATTATTACCGTGTCTCTTGGTAAAGCCTTTGTCAAGAGATCGGCTAGATTATTACTTGACCTCATGTATACAATTGTTATAGTACCATCTTTAATCAATTGTCTCACATATTCATGTCTAAGACTAATATGTCTAGACTTACCATTACAGGTACTACTATAAGCTCTTGTCAAAGTGGCCTGACCATCACAATGGATAGAAATAGGAGGCATAGGATTAGATTATAATTTGATATCCAACAACAAATTCATTGCCACTAAAGCAATGAATTCTGATTCCTTCATTGAGTGAGTTATACATGTCTGTTTCTTGCTTGCCTAAAATACAACACCTCCACCTAGTGTGAAAATCCATCCAGAAGTAGAATGCTCATCTCCTACACTTGTAATCCAACTAGCATTTGTGTATCATTCTAATACAGCTGGATAATTATTATAGAACAATCATAAATTTTTAATTCTCTTTAGATAACAAAAAATTTGGTAGTAGCCCTCCAATGTTCTATAGTTGGATTAGTAGTACCTACTCAACTTCCATGCAAAATAAGCAATATCGGGTCTTGTACAATGCATTGCATACATTAAAGTCCCTATAACACTCGCATATTCAAGTTGTGCTATCGCTCTACCAGTATTATAATTTAATTTAATACTAGAATCAAATGGAGTACTAAGATGTTGAAATTTATTTAATAATTTTTCAACATAATTACATTAGCTTAAAGAATAACTCCCACTATGTTCTTAACTTTAATACCTAAGATAATATCAACTTCACCAAAATCCTTCATTTTAAACATGGAAGTTAGATACTTCTTAGTTAATAATTCCAGTCATGTTAGTTACAAAGATAAGCATATCATCAACATATAAGCACACTAAGACACTATAGTCTTTAGTGAATTTAGAATTTATACACTTATTAGCACTATTGTGGATGAAACCATTAGACGATATAACCGAATCAAATTTTTCATGTTACTGCTCAAGAGCTTGCTTAAGCTCATAAAGAGATTTAATCAGTTTACATATTTTCATTTTATTTCCAGGAAGAATGAAACCCTCTGATTGTTCCATGTAAATTTCCTCATTTAAGTCTCCATTCAATAAAGCAATTTTTACATCCATTTGATGAACATAAAGACCATAAATGGAAGTTAGAGCAAAAATAATTCGAATAGAAGTTATATGTGCAATATGAGCATATGTATCAAAATAATTTATTCATTTCTTTTGTCTATATCCTTGGGTCACTAGTCTAGCCTTAAAAGCTTGGATAGAACCATCAGAATGATATTTTCTTCTAAATACCCATTTGCACCCAATACGCTTAGATCAATTTGGTAAATCTACTAATACCCAAGTATTATTAGATATAATCAAGTTCATTTCATCATTTACAACTTTTTTTTTTCTAATAAGAAGCTTCTCTAGAAGATATATTACATTCAATACTAGGGGGTATTTATTTACCACTTTATTATCTCTGTCTCCTTCAATAAGAAAAACATGAAAAAAATCACGACCTAAGTCTTTTAGTTTTCTAGCTCTAGTACTTCTCCTTGGTTTAATCATGTTTTTAGGATTATTTGTTTCTTTCTCTTGAGAATCTACTTGAGTCTCCATAGGTCTTGAATTATTTTCAATAATTTTAGAACCTGTAAAATATTTATTTTCAAAGAATTCAACGTCTCTTGATTCTACAATGACATTAGACTCTAAATCAAGAAGCTTATAAGCTTTACTGTTTTCGGCATACCTAACGAAAACACTTTTGATAGCTCTATGATCGAGCTTTGTTCTATTGAGATATGGTACTCAGTAGTATGCCAAACATCCCCACACTTTAAGGTATGACAAATGTGGTCTTCTAATTTTCCATACTTCATCAGGGGTTATGTCATTTTTTTTTTTGAATGCATTCTATTATGAATATAACATGCAATGAGCAATACTTCTCCCCAAAGATTAATTGGTAGCTTTGAATTTGAAAGTATACAATTAACCATTTCTCCAAGAGATCGATTTTTCATTTCAGTCAAACCATTTTGTTGTGAAGTATATGGTGCTGAAACTTGATGAATAATACCGTGTTCTTCACAAAATGAAGAGAATTCACTTAAGAAATATTATACACCTCCATTTGAACATAGAATTTTGATTTTCCTTTCTAATTGATTTTCTACTTCAGCTTTATATTTCTTAAACATGGTAAATGCTTCATCTCGACCTTATGAGATAAACATAAAAAAATCTTATGTAATCATCCACAAAGGTAATAAAATACATTTTACCACCACGTGTTAGCATGCCATTGAATTCACATATGTCATTATGAACCAAATCCAATAAATTCTAATCTCTATTAATACTAGGGAATGGTTTCTTAGTAAGTTTGGACTTAGCACATATTTCACATTTATCAAATTCGTCATTAAAATCTATCAAATCTAACTTTTTCATATTCTTCAACGAATATTTATATGTGCCAACCTACTATGCCATAAAAAAAGAAGACTTAACAATATAAGCAGAACTAGCAATATTATTATTGATACTTAGTTGATACATGCCATCATTGGCATAACCCTTTCCTACAAACAGCCCATTTTTCAATAGGATACTTTTGTCGGATTCAAACAAAACTCAAAACCCCATCTTACAAAGTAAATCAATAGAAACTAGGTTTTTCCTAATTTTGGGTATAAATAACACATTAAGAAGAGTAATATTCTTTCCAGAAGTGAAGTCTATCTCCAATGTGCTTTTTCCAGCAACCTTTGCAAGAGCATTATTCGCCATCAAGATCTCTTGAACATTTGAGTCGACAGTCTCTTCAAATTGTTTGAACATGTATTTGTCATTGTGCACGTGGATTGCTACTCCATAATCTAACCACCAACCAGATTGGACAGTGGTAGAGTTGATTTTAGAAACCATCGTCGTCTCATCATTAATTTTAGATATTTTCAAGCTTGAAAGCATGGTCGAAATCATGGCCACATAATTTTCTTCAACTAAATTTGCATCAGCCTTCACTGTCGGAATGTTCTTGTCTATTAAAATGCTCTTGCGGTATATGCAATCCTTGGCATAGTGTCCTTATTTGTTACAAACAAAACAACAACCCTTTTTCTTCTTTTGTGTTCTCTTAAATTTATGCTCGTTTTCAACTTTGAAGTTCAGACCGATTTTCCATTTTCTTTCCATAGCATTCACATTGGAATTGTACAAAACAAAATTATCACGTAAATGTGAATTTTCCTCAATGCGAAGATGTTTCTGTATTTGCTCCAATGTGAAATCTTCTAACTTGTGCATCAGCCTTTTTCTATAATCTTTCTAACTTGAAGACAATTTCACAATAATTGCGCCAATTTGAAAAACTTCTGGAATATCAATCTTGATGGCACAAATTTTATTCACTAGCACTTGCAATTCATGGACTTGTTCCAACAATGATTTGGTATCAATAAACTTGAAATCAAAATACTTTCCCATTAGATATTTATTGGTACCTTGTTCCTCCGCTTTGTACTTGAATTCTAGTACATTCCAAATTTCTCTAGTGGACTTCATTTCAGTGAATAAGTTGTACAAACGGTCGGACAGTATATTCAGAATATGTCATCGACAAAGTAATTCGTCCTCTATATGTTTCTTCTTCTCTTAATGACCCCTCTCAATGGCTTCCACACTTGGTTGTTGTCCTTCGACGGTAGGCTTCGGATCTTCTATAGGCGCTAAGTTAGGATCCAGTATGTAGGAAATCTTCAGGGCAGTGAGTAAGAACATCATATTGTCTCTCTAGCAAGCAAAGTTGTTCCCATTGAACTGATCCAGTTTGACAATGTCTTGATTCATGACATTGATTGTCTCTGACTCCATTGTTGAACAAAATAAATCCTTAAAATTGTTAAGAAAATATGGCTTCGAATTGGATAGAACAAATGAGTAAGATCTTTAAAGTAATTGAGTCGGACTTTGAGGCGTGATATCACTTTCTTTAAGAATTTTTTTGCCCCACAATATTGCTAATGGTCATCGGCAAATTTCCACTAAGATACAACAAAGTCTCAAATGATGATATTAGATAGCATTTCTAGTATTTCTCCAAGGTCTCTCTAGGAAACAATTGAAAAATTGGCTGTAGTTTTGAAAAGAAGACTCGAAAAAGATAACGCACTGTTCATCTAGAAAACTAACATATAAATAAAAAATCGATCTTAGGCAACTCTTCATGAAAGATTGTGAAGTGAATGAATACAACCTTTCGAAAGAACTTGCTCAAATGAACAAATGTGTCAATTCGAAAAAAAAAATTGAAAAATAAACAAATGCAACCTTTTGGGAAATGTTACAAACTGAACAAGTATCATTTCAAAAAGTTGTCTTGAAAGACACATAGAAAAAATTCTGAATAATAAAATCATATAATAATAATAATAATAATAATAATAATAATAATAATAATAATAATAATAATAATAATAATAATAATAACAATAATAACAATAATAATAATAATAATAATAATAATAATAATAATAATAATAATAATAATAATAATAATAATAATAATAATATATTCTTTAATAAAATTCTGAAGTTGCATAATTTCTAAAATACTTAATAAACAGAATACATCCTTTGAAATAATTAACAGTTATTAAAATAACCATACGAAATAAAATTAAAATTATAATGAAGAGATTAATGTTAATTAAACCGTGGGTGTGCAAAGTGCTAAGTGCATCTAATAGCACCTAATAATCGCGCACTTGCATGTGGGTATGGTGGAGTTTAGCCCACACCAAATTCTTTCTTTAGATACATTAAAGAAACTCCACACTTATTAACTGGCCCACTTCCTCCCACTTTTTCTATGTGAGACAAAGAAACACACACTTAATTTGTTTTACAAACAAACTTCCAACGGTTTCACCCACCCTTCCACCTTCATCGATGCAGGCAGCTACTATATTGACCTACCAATTCCTCAAACACCTCTTACGAGGAGCAATAGAGTCTACCCTCCCCACCCAGAGGTCCCTCTAATTTTTTAGTGTAATTTTTTCTTACCCACCCAAGAAGAAATAACCCCGATGTTTTACGTCCTAAAGTTCATATTAAACAGTTTTAGGACATACTCGGGTTCATCCTGTGGCCACATAAGAAGAAGATGAATAATGGTGTGTAAAAGAAAAGAAACGAAAAGAAAAGGAGAAATAAAAGAGAAAAAGGTCAGAAAATTATTATTATTATTATTATTATTATTATTATTATTATTATTTATTATTTATTATTTATTTATTTATTTATTTTGCAAAATCACGTCATTCAGCTTATTTGTTCTACATCTAAGTAACGAAGAAAATGAAGAGTTAGTGAGCGGAAAGAGATCAAATATGGAAAGGTGGGCCATCGGACACGTGGCAATGACGAGCAATTAGTGGAGTGGAGTGATGCACGGTACCTCCTGATATTTTCTTGTCTACGGCAGAGCCACGATGAGACGATCATTTCAATAGTGCTATTTCCTTTTTTCTTTCCTCTAGTCTAGAGACTAGTCGTGGTGGAAGCGCGTGCGGGACTCTTGTCATTTTCATTTACATTTACATTGAACCGTTCCACGTGATTTTTTTTATTTGTTCTACTTTAACTTTCAATCACTCTAACCGTTCTACATGATTGATAGCAATTTTTTCGACAAAGAAAAGTTAATAGAACACGCCACAAACACCAAAAAGCTATGCTCAAGTCCCATATTCAAAGGGTATTGGAGAAACCTGAATGAGAATGGCACTTCGCAGCTCAGTAATATCAAAAGTTGCAAGACCAGAGAGCTACTACGATCACTCCTAGTCATCGTTCTCTCTCTAGCTGTCGCCTTCACTGCTTCAGCATCGTCACAGGGCATAGATTTCAGTTTCCAGACCTTCAACGGTAGTATCATAAAATGCCAAGGCGATCCGACTTATGATAGGAGCAAGTTCATCCAACTTACGAAGTCCACTCAAGGCAAGAAGATCCGTTGGAGCGTGGGGTGGGCCATGTACCACGAGCCAATGCGCCTTTGGGATAAGGCGACCGGGAACGTGGCAGGTTTCACTACCCAATTCACCTTCGTCTTCAATTTGCTAGGAGAGTCGACTTTTGGCGATGGATTGACCTTCTTTATTGTCCCCAATGGGTCTCAACTCCCGGCCAACTCGTCAGGACTTTAGCTTGCTCTAGCAAATCCGAACCGCGATCCTTCCAACTCTTCTACTTCGTTTGTAGCTATTGAGTTCGATGCTTTCTACAATAATGCTATCGACCCAAACTTTTCTATACAATCGTCTCATCCAGATTCCCATGCATTGTTCCCAGATACAATATAATCAACTTTATTCAATAATCAGTTTGAATTGTAAGTTGTAACTTGAGATTTGATTCGGATCTTATCCACTTCATATGAATTTCTTCATATGCACCTTAGTATTAACCCTTCATGTTTAGACTTCCATTGATCTCTAGGATTAAGTAAGGTAGTATGTATCTTCTTTGATGGCTTATTATCTATTATCATTTGCTAGTTAGAGTTTCCTAGATAAAACTAGAGTAACCAACTCCCCAAACCCAAAATCTATAGTTTGCTGAAGTAAGGCGTTACTTAGCTCCTAACCAGCCTAGAATAGGTTAGTGGTGACTTTAGTTTCATTAAACTGCTAATAAATGACAAACTAAGTTGTGGTCAGTGGGGTTTGAGAGAGCTTGTGTAGAGGGTAAATGCCATCTCGCAAGAGGGTCATAAGAACCCACCTAGCAATCCCTCAACCTCTTCGAGCCTGTGCTCATCCGTTTTCCGAACCATCAATCTGAGTACTCTTCTTGCTTCTATAATACTTGCCATTGTTCCCAACAGGCAAAAAGTAAGGACTTTAAGATCCAAGGTCGGGGTTATTTCGCGTTGCTCCATAATGTCAAACCATCTTCTAGTCTCTTCAAGTTGGAAAGAGTAACATAGAACTCTAGTGAAATGGCTTTAAATGTCAACACTAAACCGAATTCCTTTGGTGAACATATGCTCCGACAAATCTAAACCTCGCTCCATCGAAGACTCTCATATAAGCCGAGCGCATAGATGGGATTGGATGCCTTTGTGCTGCACCCGGTCAAGCAGCCTCATAACTTGAGCTGTTTCACTTCGTATAGGACTAGCATTGATCAGAGTGTTGAAAGTAACCAAATCTTTCTGGCATCTAAGTTTCAACATTTTAGGGATCACGGAGAGCTGGTAATCAACCAGTCCCAAACAACATAGACAATTCGAGAGGACTCTTAGAAGAAAGAAGTCATGTTTAATTCTCAATAAATGAATCCCCTTGACCGCACAAATCGCAATCGAGAAACGTTACATCTGTGCCATGACCCCTAGCGGCAGGGCAAAATCCTTGGCAGAAGGCAAAGGCTTTATCTTGCTCATCCTCTAAAAAAAAAAATAAAAAAAAAATAAGGCGTCATCAAGATTTCTTAGGTCACCACTCGCCAGCCTTCTTTGGTGTCACTTGATTCAAGAAACGTTATTGACTTGTCAAACCAGACTCTTGGACAGAAGGTGAAGGGCTTTACAGATGAATAGGAGTTGAGGACTTACCGAGGGAAGGCAAGAGTACTCGTGCATGCCTTTAGCTGCAAGCTTTTGTCCAACATGTAAAGATACGGAACCTGTCCATCTCTGCATCTTGACCTGCTTAAGTTGGGATCCTCAAATCTGTGCGACCTTTGATAACATCTCTTTCTAGTCACGTCATATCTAGAACATCGTTGTTGTTGGATAATGTGGGCAAATAAGAGTTATTCAGTCAGGCCATATGATTTAAGCTAGAAGTTGAAGTTAATGACTTAAAGCCAAGTGTTCTGTCGTTAAGATATGAAGACATGAACAGGATATTAAGTAATTTAAACAAGTTGATGAGAAATGTAGAACAAAGAAGATGACGATAATAACTAGATATCTAACTAACCCGGCCTTTCATGTTCACCTAATAGTTCATGGGTGTCCCTTGCAATGCAGGGTCTGGAGAGGTGTTTGATGTACGAACAACAAAGACATTACTCAGAATTGGGAAAACATTGTTTAAATCAAAATACTCCAGGACTACGCAATCTCTCCATTGTCTATCTCCCCGTAAGAAGCCTTATCCATATGAAGTAGAAGTCCAGGAGGCAAAACCCAATCTATGTTGGAGTTCCCAAATTATCAAAGGATGAGTTATCCCAGTCAGGGACACAAATGAACACATTTCCAAAGGGCTATCATAGCTAAAGTTGCAAACGAGGAGAGACATGTGTCATGATTCGTGATTGTCCTATACTCATGAACCCTTGTGAGTGAAGATGGAGTTATCAGGTGACGAGTGAATAATGCAGAGGAGATAAATACAACTAGTCCATAGGAGTGATATCAAGACAAAGAGTAGCATCATGATGATTGGTGCTAGAAGTTCTTGGATAGAATGAATAAATCTCTAAAGAACTCCGAAGGCATGGTTGGCCTTCTATGCACAAACTGTCGGGAGTTGATATCGTTCTCCTGATGAGGGCATGTCATTTTCTTTGATGACGTAGTTAAGCCGTTCTGTTGTTGAGGTAGTGTTTTCTTTGGTTTTAATGTTGATTCTTGTTTAATTGCTAGACAATTAGACATTATCTAGATATTGTGTCTGATATTCTGTATTTACTTTATGACATCATAAATGGATGTCATGGATATCATTAGAATAATATGAGGATATAAACAAAATTTGCACATGAATATTGTTAAGATGCTTGGTATCTTTAGACTCAATGTGAAGTCTATTGAGACTTGAGAAGTATTTAGACTTAGACAATATCATCTAATCGAGAAGCTTATTTAGACTTAGAATATAACATATATTGTAATAGCTAGTGATCTGGCTCAGATTTCTTATATGGAAAGACTTGATCGCCAATTGTTTTGCAACTAATTTTGTTATGCAAAACATCTTAATAGATTGGCAATCAATCTTGAGATGACATTCCTTCCATAAGCGAAGATCTCTACTTTTGGAAACTAAGAACTTAGTTATATAGGTGACCTATTCAACGAAGATTTGGATCTTATCTTTCAACGGTACTCAATCTTCTTCATAGAGATTCGTCTAACGAGTTGATTGGAGAATGATCTTCTAAAGACTATCCACGGTTAGTCTGAAAGTGGAAGAGTAGAAAAAAAAAAAAAAAAAAAAAACCAAAGTGCTGAAGAAAATATAGGTCTAAAGTATAAAATTCTAACTTTTGAGAGAACTTTGATCCTGTGTACTTGTCTTTCTTGGGCTATAAATTGTAATCTTGGAGAAACACTGAAAGTGTGATTGAATAAGATAATGAGACCTATCATATACTGACTAATTATCACCTATAGTTGTATCCTCTAATTGACTATTTAGTAGAATCTAGCTAGTAGGTTGTCAACATGGAAGAGTAGATATAGGCTTAATCAAAGTCGAATTACTATAAAATTTGTGTATAATTTTCTCTATTCCTTTACTCTTGTTTATTGGTTATGGTAGACCTTTGCACACTAGTGGTTATTCCATAATCACAATCAAAGTTCATATTCTAATTTCACTTGATTTTGAAGTTACTCATCTCAACTGTTAATTTCCACACAAATATGTTAAGAGTTTTTAAATTCATTTATTCGCCCCCTCTAGGTGATATTACTAGCCTCCAACAAATACACTGTGATAATCAATCTATGATATACTTGACATATAATTCGATTTATCATGAGTGAATGAAACGTATCAATATCAAGTGCCATTTCATCTATTGAGGGTGGCTAGTGTGTTGCCCATGGTTGCGAGGGGTCGGCGGTAGCTAGATAGAGGCCAGCATGGTTGCATCAACCGTTGAAGGGGTTGAGTGACCTTTGCGCCATCTGAGTCACGGCGACCTTAGTTGGGGGGGGGGGGGGTTGTGGATCTAGGTCGCTGCAACCTCGATTGGGGTCGAGCAACCTAGGTGCAAGGTCGCGCGACCATTGCTGGCGATCGCCCGACCCCCACCACCTTTGCCGAGGCCACGCGACCTCTGGTGAGGATCTTGCTTGGGTGGCGCAACCCTCGCTGTGGGTTGTCCAACCCCAGGTGACCCTCATCAATGGTCTTTAGGGGCTGCTTGAGGTCTTGCAACCTCAATTGACGGTTGTTGGTGATCCAAATCTATCACCAGCGGCCACCTATCCTTCGCCGGCCAGCTATGTTTTTCTTTTCTTTTTTTAGTAACAAAGGTGTTTTATACATATAATTCTCCTAGATACTATTTTGCTCAAAGGTATTTCATAATAGACTTTTATGTGACAATTTATCAAACACAATTTACATTTTGATTTTTTTTTTTTTTTAAAACTTAAAGTCCTTTGCATTTTCCTAAGGACTTTGACCAAAAGTCCGATCAAATGCACCTGAAAAGGGTTTGCTTTGGAAAAAAGACATGGAGTTTCTTCTTGAAAGTAGCCACATAGTGGACTCCATCGAAGGACGGATGTGACGACACTATGACACTCACTCTTGAGTTCTATACACAATGATTTTGTGCTTTGGATTTACATCTAAATTCAGTTGTTTATTTATAAAAACTTTAGATTTGGACTTAAATCCAAGTGTGGGAAATATTTGAGCATATGAGAGATTGTAAACTCTGATTCTCGGATTATAGTAAATTATTTACTGTTGACTTTCTTAGTGGAAGTAAATATTGATATTTGGACCAAACCACGTAAATTTCTAGTGTCTTTATTATTTGTCATTTATTTGTCTAATTCTATCACATTGCCTAATTTGCAAGAACCGTCGTCCCGCATTAATATTTACAACAATATAACAATATACGTCAAGGCAGCACCTTATAACTAATTAATTAGATAAAATTACCAGACTGTGAAGCATTGATTTTGCCCGCCATGCATGAGAAAAATCAACCCCATTGAAAATTACTAGACCTTTTCTTCCCTATAAATGTTATGCTTGATAAATCTGGTTTATAAAACCGGTTTTCAATAGTATCATGCCAAACTATTATCAATTCTCGAATATTATTCACTTGTATAACGAGATCGACGCCTATTACAGCTGTACATCATTTTCCGGCGAATGAGCCCTTTTGTGAACCATTTGTTTTGTAATTAGCAATTTATTGCAAGATAAAAAAAAATTCTTATTTTGGTCACTTTAGCGTGTGCCTGTGAAGGTAATGAGTAAGTGGTACCGAACGATGAGACAATAGTGATTTTGGGATCAAGGCGAGCATGCTTGACTTACTTTTCCAAGTCTTCATTGAAATTGACATGTCAAGCAAATTGGTGGAAAATAGTGGATTTGAGTGTCAGGATTCTTGAACCATTAGTTATGCAGGTCAATTCGTGAGTCTTCCCATCTTGCTCAGGCCTTTTAGTCGATGCAAGTCCGTCAGTAAAGACTCGTAAATGGATTTTCATTCTAAGTAATTTGATTCATGGAGCCAGATTCTCTCTTAATAATTTGAGAAATAAAAGAATCTATGATGGGGAAAAAAAATCTTGGCTTGTTCAAACTGTGCTTTCTGATTGTAAAGGGGAAAAAAACCTATGGCTTCACTTTTTCTGCGGGCTTTGTAAAGAACTCTCCAATTCGACAGTATTAAAACCAAGTGAGTAGATCCGAACCCTTTCCGAAATAAGTCTTGACTTGGAGATTATTTCAATTCGATTGCTTTTTTTTTTTTTTTTTTTTTTTTGACACATGATAAAAACCAATCCCATTCGATTTCCTTCGATGGTCATTAATCGTGTGCTCTAGAGGATAATCTCTAAGTACATAAAAATGCTGGACTTTCTAAAATCTGATGTATAGTGACATGTCAAGTTGTTATATGAATATAAATCGCTTGTGTAAAGAGCCACTCAATATTCGAAACACGGCATAATAAATTAATTTAGTAAACTAGTTCTAAAAGTCAACCACTGTTTAATTACGTCCTGTGTTAAGCTAAGATGATTGCGAGCATTTTAAAGTGGGATTTTAGATATGCCAGATGCTGGTAGTTTAAATTTTCCCATTGAGGAAATTCAAGTATCTAAGCGAATAGAAAATCTCCACGGGTCTCCAGTTGCCTCCAATTCCCTCCATTAAATTTGGTGAAGGATGAAATGAATAATCTCCTAGCAGGAGAAACGAATCTAGAGGAAGTGAAAGATGCACTATTTCAGCTTGGTGCTTCTCAAGCTTTTAGGCCAGATGATTTAAGTGGGTTTTTCTATCAACACCGTTGCAATTGTTGTGAAAGGCGAGCGATCGAACAATAATATAGACAGAAGAAAAAAATAAATCGGACACCGAATTTACGTGGTTCGGTCGTAAAGACCTATGTCCACGAAGAGAGCAGTGTCGAATTTCACTATAGATCAAGTGATACAAGGAGATTATACACTCGAGTCACTCAAACACTCTCTCGATGTTTCCCAAGTCCCAATCATATCCAATAACACACGCAGTGTTTAGCCCCAAAATTCCTCAAGAAATAATCTCTCAATCTCATGAAGAAATTATATGCAAATCTGTCCACAAGATTTAATCGGCTACAAACACTAATCTTTCTTGGATGTAATTCACGGACAAGAACGACAAAAGAAAAATCCCTCCCAAGCACTATAAGACGGCGCTTCAAGACCAATTCTTCATGATCAACCTCCTGCTGCCCATGGCCACAAGTCTACATATATATAAGTGAGACATTTATTCTTTTGCCAACTTCTCATAGGATTCTGTTTCTTATCTTAAACGATTTTATCCAAAAAAAATGTTGTATTTTCTGGTACATCATTATGTATTGGATTAGTCTTTCTGGTGGGTATCCTTAATTCTCTTTAAACAAAATCCAAGTCTAAGTCAAAATTAAACTTTCCTATTTTAGCGGCCAAATTCTCCAACGTGGATTCGAATTTTGGGAAGTTGATCTTCGGATCTTCTTTGCTTGATTTCAAACGTCCGCAACATATCCAATTTGGAATATTTAGAATTTCACATTGGGCTCAAACTCAAGACATATTTCATCAGCGATGATATAAAATCTAATGTGTTCAAATTGGTGAGAGATTTCGTCCCGAAACTTGATTTTATCAAAATTCACATCTCCCTAATTCCTAAAATCCCTAGCCTCGAGAAACTGGAGCTTTCTTCTCTATTTTGTTGTAATTAGAGACTATCCTCTAGAGCACATGTTTAATGACCAACAAAGGAAGTCGAATGAGATAAATTGTGTCGAGAAAATTACTAAAAAATACAAAATTTATTGTATGAATGCAAATTCAATTGTTAACTTTTTAATTTGATCAAGATTTTTTTCACAATCGCTAATGATGCCAGCCGTTTTATGTGATGAGACTGACAATCTCACATGTAGGATTCCTCAAAACGACATCATTTAAAAAAAAAATTATAATTTGTTTGATTTTCTCTTTTTACTATTAATGGTCTCAGTCCTCTTTCTTTCCATTTTTTTTTTAATCTTCCATTGTTTTGATTTTATTCATTTTCCTCACTGTTAATCTCCTTTGGCCATGAGAGACCCTGAAAACAGGGCACAGGAACTCATTGGGCATGGCTTTTCGACTCTGAAGGTCGGTTTTCGGCTAGTTGGGTTTGGGCGACCTGCAAAATGAAATGATATTCCTACCTGCCGAGCTTGGGGC
The DNA here is from genome assembly GCA_017140255.1 of Eucalyptus paniculata subsp. matutina. Lineage (NCBI taxonomy): Eukaryota > Viridiplantae > Streptophyta > Magnoliopsida > Myrtales > Myrtaceae > Eucalyptus > Eucalyptus paniculata. The sequence goes on from CM029438.1 coordinate 14,738,217, forward strand.
AATCTTCGTTGGGCCTGCGGGTGGTCGGCTTCATTATGGCTCCTTCGAGCTTTAGTTTTGGAGACCCTTTCTTGTCACCGAGGAGTGAGGTAGTGGGAAGTGGTCATCTCTCTCTTTAGCTTCACTAACGTATACGAATCACAATGATTAAATTGAAGGAGCATCAATTAAGCTGTGCAATCATTCGAGGGTTGGAAGAAGAATCGGATCGCTTTGTGGATATCGGGGGTCATGTGGGTTTGGTGCTGAGATTTAGTATGGCACGAGTGCCCTCGCTATGGCCCCATATGCTGCGAGAGTCGGCTTTGATACTATTTGTAAGGACACGGGTTTTCACTGTACATATATTGTCTGCTTTGGACTATACATTTAAAAAGTTTTAAGCCTTATAAGTTAGCCTAAGACTTCTCCTCTAAGCGATGTGGGACAAAAGACATGCTCTTAGTCTCGCTCGCGTACTGCTGATACGATCTTAGTCCATCCGTCTATACTGCCCCAGGTCTGGGTTGTTACAGAAACAGAGAAGGATGCCGAGTCTCAGATGGAGAGAGGGAGAAATGGTGATGGTGAAAGGAAGCGAGTGAGATTTTGTTACTTAGCTTGCGGAAAAGAAGGAACCAATTAGAGAGGAGATGCAGAGATCGCATGTATGGGCGAGGGCCGCGACCTGTGGCCACACAAGAAGAAGATGAATAGTGGTGTGGAAAAAAGAAAAGAAAGGGAGAAATAAAAGGAAAAAAGGTCAGAAAATTTAAAAGAATTGCAAAATCACGTCATTTCAGCTCATTTATTCTACGTCTGAGTAACGAAGGAAATGAGGAGTCAGTAAGAGGAGAGAAAAAAAATCTGAAAAGGTCGGCCGCTCAGAGACGTGGCAATCACGAGCAATGAGCGGAGTGATGCATGATACCTCCTAATATTTTCTCGTCTACGGCAGAGCCACGACGAGAAACCATTATTTCAATCGTGCTTTTTCTTCGTCTTTACAAGACTAGAGTGTGGACCCTGTCAATTTCATTTACATTGAACCATTCCATACGATTTTTTTTTTGTCTGTCCTACTATAACTTTTAATTCACTCTAACCGTTTCATACGATTAATAGCAACTTCTTCTACAAAAAAAGTCATTGAAACACACCATGGACACCAAAAAGCTCTGCTCAGTCTCAGACTCCAAGAGCAATGTAGAAACCTCGATGAGAATGGGACTTCCCAACTCAACAGATATCAAAAGTTTCGAGGCCAGAGAGCTTCAATCGCTCATAGGCTTGGTTCTCTTTCTGGCCATCCCCTTCATTGCTTCGGCGTCATGTCAGGGCATCGATTTTAGTTTCCAGACTTTCAACGATAGTATTATTCGACGCCAAGGGAATGCGACATATGATTCCAAGGGCTTCATCCAAATTACAGGGGCCGATCGAAGACAGAACCAATATAATAGCATGGGATGGGCCACGTACCGAAAGCCGATGTGCCTTTGGGATAAGGTGACCGGGAATGTGGCGGATTTCACCACACAATTCACCTTCGTCTTCGATTCGCTATGGATCTCGGGTTTCGGCGATGGAATGACCTTCTTTCTTGTCCCCAATGGGTCTCAATTGCCGGACAACTCGTACGGAGGTTCCTTGGCCATTATAGATCCATTTCATCAATTACGTCCATTAGTTGCCGTCGAGTTTGACACCTATTACAACAGCTTTCCTGGTGTGGTTGTGGACCCAAATTGTTCACAAGTTGCACATATCGGTATAGACTTGAATAATCTCGATTCCAAGGTCTCTAGATGCGTCGATTGGTTCAATGATAAAATCATGAGCGGTGGGCGGATCAATGCCAAGATTACGTACAATTCTAGCACGCAGAACTTAAGTGTTCTCATGGTAGACGCGGATCGCATGGGTACCAACATTAATTGCTCCGCCATCTATTACAGAGTCAACTTGACTGAGTATTTGTCTGAGTGGGTGACTTTTGGTTTCTCGGCTTCCACGGGTGGACGTTTTGAGTTGCACACTATTGAGGCATGGGAATTCAGATCTATAGTGCAAGTGGCTGATATTCCGATTCATGCAAATGGTACAGATAGTTCAATTCCAACAAATGGGGATGCTAAAAAGAGCAAGTTATGGCTATGGTCTATCTTAGGCTCAGGATCTTTCATTTTGCTCATTCTTGCTCTAGCCTTTATTTGGTCTCGTCATAGTTCGATGAGAAAGAGAATTTATTTGAGTCGAGAAGAAGATGATGCAATGATTGAAGAAGAATTTGAGCGAGTAGCCGGGCCTAAGAAATTCTCTTACAAGGACTTGGTCGTAGCGACCAATAATTTCGCAATCGAACGATTGCTTGGAGAAGGAGGCTTTGGGAGAGTGTACAAAGGTTACTTGACCAACATGAATGCTCATGTTGCTATCAAGAAGATTAACCCGGGGTCAGGACAAGGGATGAAGGAGTTTGCCACTGAAGTGAAGATCATAAGCCGGCTCCGGCACAGAAACTTAGTCCAACTCATTGGATGGTGTCATGAGAAACAAGAACTCCTCCTTATCTATGAGTTCATGTCTAATGGTAGTCTTGATTCTCATCTATTTAAAGAACAAACATTCTTGCCGTGGGAGAAGCGATACAAAATAGCTCAAGGCATAGCCTCGGCATTGCTTTACCTCCATGAAGAATGGGAACAATGCGTCTTGCACCGGGATATAAAGTCCAGCAATATCATGTTGGATTCTGATTTCAATGCTAAATTAGGTGACTTTGGTTTGGCTAGGCTCGTTGACCATGCCAAAGGGTTAAGAACGACGGATTTAGCTGGAACCAGGGGCTACATGGCGCCTGAATGCATTTACATGGGCAAGGTAAGTAGGGAATCGGACGTCTATAGCTTCGGAGTTGTCCTCTTAGAAATAGCTTGTGGAAGAAAAGTCGTTGAGCTAAGGGTTGAGGAAAGCCAACCTCTGTTAGTGGACTGGGTTTGGGAGCTGTATGGGATCGGAAGAATACTTGATGCGGCAGAGTCGAAACTTGGTTCTGACTTCGATGAAAAGCAACTAAAGTGTTTAATGGTTGTAGGGCTGTGGTGCGCTCATCCAAATCACACTGCTCGTCCTTCCATAAGAGAAGCATTTAATGTTCTCAACTTTAATTCTCCACCACCTCTTCTCCCATTGAAATTGCCCGTCCCTACATTCTCGGTACCTCTATCCATATTCTCTATGTCATCAATTGATTCGTCCCATGCCACCTAGACCAACGGCATTGAAGTGTCCACATTTACTACATTTTCTATACAATTGTCTCATCCAGATTCCCTTGCATTGCTCCTAGATGTAATATAATCCACTTCATCCAATGATCAGTTTGAATTGCAAATTGTAATTTGAGATTTGATTTCGGATATTATCCACTTCATATGAATTTCTTCATTCGTACCTCTGTATTAACCCTTCATGTTTAGACTTCTATTTGATCTCTAGGATTAAGTAAGGTAGTATGTATCTTGTTTGATGGTTTATTATCTATTATCATTTGCTAATTTGTGGTGAGCGGGATTAAGAGAGCTTGTGCGAAGGGTAAATGCCATCTCGCAAGAGGGTTATGAGAACCCATCTAGCAATCTCTTAACCTCGAGTCCATGCCCATCCCTTTTTTGAACCATCAGCTCTAAGTAATCTTCTTGCATTTGCAACACTTGCCATTGTTCCCAATAGGCAAAAAGTATGGACTTTAAAATCGAAGGTGGAGATTATTTGACATTGCTCCATAATGTTAAGCTATCTTCTAGTCTCTTCAAGTTGGAAAGAGTAACATAGAACTCCAATGAGATGGCTTTAAGCGTCAACACTAAACCAAATCCCTTTGGTGAACATATGCTCCAACAAGTCTAAACCTCGCTCCATTGAAGATTCTCACATAAGCTGAGCACGTAGATGGTATTGGATGCCTTCGTGCTACACTCGGTTGAGCATCCTCATAGCTTGAGTTAATTCACTCCATATAAGATGGGCATTGATCAGAGCATTGAAAGTAACCAAATCGATCAGGCATCCAAGTTTCAACATTTTACGAACCACAAAGAATTGGAAATCAACCAGTCTCAAACAACTCAGGAGGACCCTTAGAAGAAAGAAGTCATGTTTAATTCTTAATAAATGAATCTGCTCGATCGCACAAATTGCAATCGAGAAATGTTACATTCGTGCCGTGACCCCTAACGGCAGGGCGAAATCCTTGGCAGAAGGCAAAGGCTTTATCTTGCTGATCCTCTTGAACGAAAATAGGGTGTCATCAAGATTTCTCAGGTCACCACTCACCAGCCTTGCACTTAGCTCTCACATGATTCAAGAACCATTATTGATTTGCCTAACTTGACTCTTGGACAGAACACGAAGGGCTTCACAGATGAATAGAAGTTGAGGACTTGCAAAGGGAAGGCGAGAGTACTCGTGCATGCCTTTAGCGGCAAGCTTTTTTCCAACATGTAAGGATACGAAACCTATCCATCTCCAGATCTTGACCTGCCTAAGTTGGGATCCTCAAATCTGTACGACCTTTGATAACATCTCTTTCCAGCCATGTTATATCTAGAACATCGTCGTTGTTGGATAATGTAGGCAAATAAGAGTTATTTAGTCAGGCTAGATGATTTAAGCTAGAAGTTGAAGTTAACGACTTAAAGCCAAGTGTTCTGTCATTAAGATTTCATGACATGAACAGGATAGTAAGCAATATAAACAAGTTGATGCAAAATGCAGGAACAAAGAAGAGCACAATAATAACTAGATATCTAACGGACACAGCCTTTCATGTTCACCTGGTAGTTCATGGGTGTCCCTTGTCGTGCGAGGTTTGGGGAAGTGTTTGATGTATGAAGAACAAAGACATTACTCAGAATTGATAGAATATTGTTTAAATCAAAATACTACCGGACTATACAATCTCTATATTATCTATCTCCCCGTGAGAAGCCTTACACAGTTGAAGTAGCAACCTGCGAGGCAAAACCCAAGCTGTGTCAGGGTTCCCAACTTGGCGAAGGATGAGTTATCGCAGTTTGGGATGACATCAAGAAAGCCAGAGGGTTATTACTGCTAAAGTTGCAAACACGGAGAGAAATGGATGTCACTCACCCAACTCACTAGAACGAAGGATGAGACAAAGAAAGCCAGAGACGGAGCGATGCAGTCGTGGCTAGACTCTCACCGTATCCTCAACAAGTTTGAGAAGCCTTAGGCCATATCAAGAATGCCGGAGCAGAGCCTCCATTTCGAGTGTGCTCGTCTCAGAGCTACAGTCCCAGTTTGAGTCCACAAAGGCCTCCATCCAGGGCCCATAAGAGGGACGAGCTTGAGGTGATGAAGGCGGTCGACGAGATCACTGAGGCACTAGATCGAAAAAGTGAGGGGATGGACGTGCTCAAGCAAGAGATCAACGAGGGGTAGGAAGTGAGGCAGAAGATCAAGCAAGCACTACGCGTGAAGAGACAGAGGCTTCAAGTGGGGAGCGAGTGAGCGAGATTGAGTAAGGGCCGAAAGAGGGAGAGAGAGCATTACAAGTGGGTTGGGCCTGGGTTAGAGTCTAAACGCATTAAAATCCATAGTTTTATAGGCCATACTACTCCAAATCCATTAATAAACAAATTGTCAAATTTTACTGAAATATATAGACTCAACTCATCATATATAAATTGAAAATATGGAATTGGTGTGGAAAGTTCATAGATCCATTTTTACAGCTCTACCAGTTACACATACGCAGAAAACCAATTCTACTAACTCGCACACTTGCGAGAGAGAGAGAGAGAGAGAGAGAGGGAGAGTGATGGGGGCTGGGCAAGGGAGAGGCAGTGGCCGAGAAGAGATAGCGATAGCTATGAAATGAATACATGTATTGTGACTTAAAATAATGAACTCATGGATCATGAATCAAGAGTGCAAATCAAACCGTAAGATCTAATAAAATATCTAAAATTAATATTTTGGGTGATGGGCATACATATCATACTATGCAAAATACGACCTATATTGATTCTTGCTCTCTTGATTAATAAGCATCAACTTAACAAGGTTTGGAATATGTTGCAACTGAGAACAAAATCACATTCCATCGAAACCAAGAGCAACTAGTTACGCGGCCAGCATATATCAACTAACTTATTTTTCACGTGTTTATTCTCCTTTTTGGCATCACTGTAGGTGATTTTTGTATGTATGTTATTTGAAGTTGTAAGTAACAACATTTGTCAGTCAGACTTACAAAATACAATCTGAAAGATTAAACCTAAAATTGAGCTAAAATAGACATATGATTATGCCCATACGACATGTATTTGCATAGAAAGGAAGAGTTTGAACACTATTCACTTTTCACAAATTCAATTTTAATTTTATTTTCCAGTATATGGATATCTTTATAAAGCGTCATATTCTTTAAATGGCATTTTCATTTGTTAACACTCAAATTTTTGTCGACATTTTAGGTTTCCACTTAGCAAAGTTTTCAGCCTTCTAAGCCCCCTCCCTCCATTAGTCCAACCCATTTCGCCGCAGGCTCTTTGCGTGATCCTCCCCGTCCTCCTCCCTCCAGCTCTTTGGATGCTGCTAAATCAGGTCCTCAAATGCGCGGGGCTGAGAAACTAAGCCACTTCGCGCGCTCGAGGCTGAAGAAGCCCGATGAGAAAAAACCGACGCCGTCATGCCTCCAGTCCGGACGCGGGCATGGACGGGTCTTGGGGGCGGCAATCTCTGAGCGCTGAGTCGCTGCTGGGGAAGCGGCCTCCGATGGCGGAGGATGCTGTTCGGTTCGAAGAAGATTTGCTGTTTCGGCAACTCCATTTCACCTAGTGAACCGGGTATGCAAAAGCTTTCTCTCTCTCGTGGACACGATCTGTATTTGGTCTGTTTTAGCCAAGGATGAGTCATGAAATTTGAATGACGAAATCGCGAGGAAGCTTGGATGCAATGCACATTGCTGAATCAATGGTCTGATCATGAAGCATATACATCGTTTTTAGATCTAAAATCATGCCAAAGTTGAATCAAAAGCTTGTTCTAGGTGCTGCACATCGCCCATTCGCTAAAATGCCTACAAGAAGACCGATTTTTTTTTTTTAAATGTTGGAGATCGAGATTGATTCATATTCGTGTTCATATTCGTTGAATCCTGTTTGCTTATTCGTGTGTTCCTTTTTTTTTTTTAATGTGATTTGGTGGAAAAATCTTGCTCAAGTCGGTCGCGTACGAATTTCCCGTGCCGGAATACCCCGTCGGAGCTACCTATGGAAACTGAGAACCTAGTTTTATAGGTGACCTATTCAGCGAAGATTAAGATCTTATCTCTCAACAGTACTCAAATCTTCTTCATCCAAATTTGTCTAACCGGTTGATTGGAGAATGATCCTTTGAAAACTATCCAATGGTTAGTTTGGAAGTGGAGGAGTGTAAAATAAGACTAAAGTGCTGAAGAAAACAAAGGTCTAGAGTAAAAAATTCCAAAGTCTGAGTGGACTTTGATCCTGCATATTTGTCTTTCTTAAACTATAAATTGTAATCTCAGAGAAGCACTGAAAGTGTAATTGAGTGAGATAATGAGACCTATCATATACTTTAGTATTATCATATATAGTTGTAACCTCTGATTGATTATCAAATAGAATCTAGCCAATAAGCTGTCAGTGTGGAAAATTAGATATAGGCTGCATTTAAACTAAACCACTATAAAATTCATATGCAATTTTCTCTATTTCTTGACTCTTGTTTATCACTTATGGTAGACATTTGCACACTGGTGGTTACCATTATCACGATCAAAGTTCAGACTTTGATTTCACTTGATTATGAAGTTACTCATCTTAACAATTAAAATCCACACAAATTTGTTAAGAGTTTTTTAATTCGCCTATTCACTCTCCTCTAAGTGACATTGCCAACCTCTAACAATATACACTAGGATAACCAATGTGTGATATATTTGGCATACAATTCGATTTATCATGAGCGAATGAAACATATCAATATCAAGTACTATTTCATCCAAGATGACCTAGTGAAGGGTAACGTGGTTTTGAAGAAGATTGCTACAACGGAGAACCTAGCAAACATGATGACCAAACCTGTTTGTAGAGAGTGAGCGCTTGTCAAGACATTGGGAAAGTAGTATAAATGATGATCACTATAACTTGATTTCAAATATTGAGTCAAGGTAAAAAATTATTAAATTATGTCTCGAATTTAAACTCGTGTACACTTTCCCATTTAGAAGAAGAAGAAATCCTCTGTCATTGCAAGACCAAAAAAACAAGGGTTCACATATTCTATTATATATATTTACTTATTTTTTGGTGGTGGCGTTCTCCGTAATCATCACCAAAGAAAGGCTTTTGCTTCCATATTACTACACGATATCAGGACTTTCTCGTCCTTATGTGCTGACGAAAAGGGTTTGCTATGGAGAGGATTAAAAAGACATGGGGTTTCTTCTTGACAGTAACCACACAGTAGACTTCTTAGAAGGACGGATGAGAACGACGGACGCGATGACACTCTGACACTCACTCTTGAGTTCTATACACAATGATTTTGTGCTTTGAATTTACATCTAAATTGAGTTGTTTATTTGTAAATACTTTAAGTTTGTGCTTAAATCTAGGTGTGAGAAACATTCGAGCGTATGAAAGATTATAAACTCTGAAACTTGGATTATAGTAAATTATTTGCTGCTAACTTTCTCAATAGATGTAGATATCGATACTTGCACCAGATCACATAAATATCTGATATCCTTATTATTCATCGTTTATTTTTTTCATTCTATCGCATTGCCTAATTTGCAACATCTTGTCGTTTTCGCATTAATATTTACAAAATATATTATTATACGTCAAGGCAGCACCTCATAACTAATTAATTAGAAAAAAATTGCTAGACTGTGAAGCACTGATTTTGCATGCCATGCATGAGAAAAATTGAGCCCATTGAAAGTTACTAGACCTCTTCTCCCCCCAAAATAACAAGCTTAATAAATCTGGTTTATAAAACCGGTTTTCAAAAGTATTATGCCAAACTATTATCGATTCTTGAATATAATTCACTTGTGTAACGAGACTAATGCCTGTTACAGCTATACATCATTTTCAGGTGAATGAGCAATTTCGCAAACCATTTATGTTGTAATTGGCAATATATTGCAAGATAAAACATTTTCCTATTTCAGTCACTTTAGTGTGCACCTTTGGGGATGATGAGTAAGTGGTACAAAACGATGAGACTCAATGTTAGTCATTTAGGTATCAAGACAGGCATGTGTCATAGGTCGATCAATTGGGATCGTGACCGCGCGTCGACTCGGGCACTTTAGGATCGATTTGGATCGCCGAAGCACCTAAGCCAAGCCTTGCTCGATCGAACGCTCACTCGCTCGCACACCCGGATCGTAGAGAGAGAAAGTTTCTAGAGAGAGGAGCTTTGGAAAGAAATAAGCTTTGTATTGCGGAAGTAGTGGATGATTACAAATGAGGGAGGGCACCCCTTCTTATACTCAAGGCCCTCGGCTTACAACCATTGATCTAGAATTTAACCGGCGCGATCCGAGATCGCACTGCCTCAACCACCAACACTTAATGGCAACTACTAGCCGCTGACATTTAATGAAAGGAGACTTCTAGAATTAGGTATAATGACAGTGATGCCCGCCCTTGTAAAGATCGGGAAGGAGACTTGTTGGGAACCTGAGCAAGCACAGGAGGTCTTCCACAAATGAGTCACGGCCGTCCCCGAGGAACCTCTTGGATTGGCTTTCTTTCGGGCCATGACATTCTCCCCTACTCAATCAAGTGACGTCCTCGTCGCTCACAGCTTGACGGGTGGCCTTCTTGGCACGAGTACAGGCTTTGGCACGGGCTCTCCTGTTTCAGCCTTGCTTGGTTCGAACGCTCACATACGATGGACCACACCCTTCCATCATCACCTTGAACTTTGGCTCGGGCACGGCACGCGGTGAGTACTCAACCTCGAGGAAGAGCACTTGGATCGGCATGGCATGAGTTGGAGTAGGATCCAACTCTTTCTTCGGCTTCACCATGCGCTTCTTGGCTTTCAAGCTCTTGTCGAGCCGCCGGATTGTCGCGATAGTCTTGGTATCGATCACCCCTTTAATCATAGGGATCATCGACAGGCATTTTGGATTGAGGATCATGATGCACTTGGTTCTCATGTCGATCATGGCTCTCACACTATGGAAGAATTGCATACCAAGAATGAGATCATAATCGTCGAGAGGAACTACCTCAAATGACAGCTTGCCCTTCCATCCGCCGATTTGGACGTCCACGTCGGGAGTTGATCCAACACCCTTGAACATGTTCGATGCACCCGTGTCTACCAAAGCGAAAAGCATTCGGCCGCACACGTCGACCTCCACAAAGAACATGTCTGAGTTTGACGCAGCTTCTTCTTCTTTGGACAGCGATCGAGCTTGGACAGAGTTGATCATCTTCACGCCTCCAAGTCAGACTTGCCATCTCTCTTCTTTGGGCTCCTTCTCCACCTCTTCGATGGCAAGGAGGGCATTGATCCTGCCTTTCTTCAGGCACTTTTGGGTCCAGTGCGGACCTTTACAAATGAAGCAAGGAGAAGGCGGGGGTTGATCGAACTTACTCGTGTAGTCCATTTGTGGTCGACCCCTTTGGAAGGACGGCTTTGAAGTTCCTTCTCCCCATGATTTGACTCGGCCACCATGATCATGCGCGCCTCGGGGAGTGCTTCTTGCTTCGTCCTCGGAGGATCGATCCGACCTCCAATCTCTTGCTCGGTTCTTCTGTCATGCTTCGAACCCCAAGACACGTGAACAACCCACCATGGTCATGTAAATGCGACATTCCCAGGTAGTGTCGCCGACCCCATTGAAATTATTATGCGCATGTGGAACGAATTACGAAACCCCTGACAAATAAATTACGGGATATGACAGCAGAAAAATCAAATCAAAATCAAACAAACATACTTTCATACATCATCATCACTCCAGGGTTTACATACACCAACAGGATCCAGCGACTATATGCACCAAAAATGGATCAGAGTTTATGTGCATCAAAAAGGGTCAGTCTACACAGCATGGATCGGTCGGCCAAAAAAAAGGAGGGACAGTCTTAAGACTACTGGTCGGCCCCATTCGACGATCCCACATCTTCAGGATCTGTCACCCAGGAGGCTGGGGGCGATGCATTGATCACTCTACCGTCAGGAAGATCCACCACGCCCTCACCCATGGCATTCATCACAGCCAACGGAATATCCATGCTATCCAGTGGTCCAACCCTAAGGCCATCGACTCCAAAACGAAACCAAGCCCTAAACATATCAGGTACCCTAACATCCACAGTCACCTGGACCCAGACAATGGACCTAACCAACTGATAGACTCAAGGACTTCTAGGGTCAGGAGCAGTCTGCGTCGTCTGGTCAATCTCCGTCGGCATGCCACTCTTCTCCGGGGGTACCACCATCTACGGTCCTGTAATATTTTCACCAAATTGGGATGAGATGTCTTAGCAAGTTCACCCCTCCTAAACCCATATTAGAAAGTAAATACGCCCCAGAGTAGTCTAGCCACGACATCAAGAAGACTTACCTCACATTAGCCTTCATCTGCAGGTTAGCACAGTTTATATAATTCAACCACGTGCAATTCTGATAACCAGACAACTGAGGCACAATTACATTATCAAAGCAATTCAATCACTTGGATCGTCTCAGCAATTAATCGACTCGGCCGATTACATGTCTTCTAGCAATCAATTACTGCTTCCAATCACAACCCTATAGGAAGGCTTAATAACTAGTGGCAATCACGGCCCCACTCGGCACGACCTTTAATTAGGTGGTAGATCTTGGCCCGATGGGCACGACCTCTAATAGGTGGTCAATCACGGCCCTATTGGGCATGACCTTTCATAGGTGGTCAATCACGGCCCTATTGGGCACGACCTCTAATAGGTGGTCAATCACGGTCAATCTCCCATCAATTTCCACACTTAGGATTTTATAAAGAATCCCTATTCATCGCAATCACACTCAATTCGCCACAACCAATCATCAATTTCAAATTCTAAATGCACAGCAGCGATCGGCACGAAATTCTGAGCAACCGGGTCAAAAATAATTTTTTCGTTTTTTTAATAATATTTAAATAATTTCGGATTATAATATAATATTATATTATCCAGAATTTCGAAGCAATTAAATAATCCGAAACTAAAATCCTGTTATGTCCCATCAAGACTTAACATTAAATAACCTCTTTTGACCTTAATTAAACACACTTTAATATAAACCAACATCTTAATCCAATTTATAATTAAATATACTAATCTACCTACCTAAACTCACTTAATTCAAACTAAACATACGTAGAGCATTATTAACACTCTAATTAGGGTTTAGTGAGGTAAACTCACTTGATTAACTCGCCGCTTGGACCAAAACGACGAGGGCGATGCCGGGATCGACTCTTCCAAAGGCGGGCCTAGCTTCCGGGGCCGGGAAGACGGCCAAAATGGGCCTTAAGTGGGCTGCGAGACCCACTTCTTCTTGCTGCACGACGGGGCCGGAGAAGAGGAAGAACGGCGACGGCTAGAGGCGGTAGGGGCGGAGGAGAGGCGCGGCTGTCCAGGCGGTGGCTCACGGCGACGGCTGGCGGCTTGGCTGACGGAGGGCGATGGCGGCAAGCTGCTGGGGACGAGCGAAGTTGCTGGCGCGGCGACGGAGGGGCTGAGCGAAGGGAGAGGCGGTCGCGAGGCTAGTGGGCGTGGGACGACGTGGCGGCAACTGCGGCCCGGCACGACGTCGACGGACGGCGGGGAAGCGGTGCACGGCTGCTGGTCGATGGGCGAGCTCCTCCTTCGCTGGTTTTTTCCTCTCTCCCAAGTCCAAGGAAGAAGATGATGTTGATAGGTGAGAGGGAAAAACCCCACTTTATGAGGGCCAATGGGCTCCGCCACTTGTCAACACCCCATTCGCTTGGCTCCCATCAGCATGACATCACCCCCATGATGTCATCTTCCACTATCTCCTCTCCCACAACATTCTTCAATGGGTGCAATATCATTTCCACCGGGGTCCAAATCCTTGTACCTCAAATTTCTTCAATTTTTCTTTCAATTCTCTTCTAATTGAATCCAATTAAAATCCACAAAAATTATCACATGATCCTAATAAGATGTGTGACATAACCGGGCTTCCAACTTCTAAATTCAAATCTCAATTTTCACGGTTAAATTCAATCTGGTGAAATTTCAGCGCACCTAATCCACTGAGTATCTTTTGAGGAAATTTTCTTGCATCCGACCCGAGGGTGATCGGTCCCCAAGTCGACGCGATAAAATTCCTTAATTGTATTACTCAATAAATTAGTTCCCTCGTTAGTGGTCAACTCTAAGAGACGAACTACATGCACAGATGAATTTCCCGAATCAATTGACTGAAAATAAAATTGAGAAAAATCGGGATGTCACATCTTCGGCTCAACTTTGGTGAGATCAACGAGAGATTCAGCCACGCTTAGTGCTCTCGCAAGACCACTCAGGTCCCATCACTTTAGCTCGAGTTGTGCCCATGGCTTCAATTCATCCATGAACGCTCTGAGAGCCTCCTCCTCACTCAGGTTGTGGATTTGGAGTTTGAGCTCTATGAACTCCTTCACGTACTCTCAAATCGCACCTCTTTGTTCGAGGCGATGGAGCATGCTACGAGCTTCTTGTTGAGTGAACTCGGGGCAAAAGTAGTCGCGGAACTCCCTCACGAAGTCATCCCATGTTTCCACGGGATCGGCGCCGCGTCTAATCTCATCGCACCTATTACGCCACCAAAGCATTGCCGTATTAGTAAGGAACATGGAAGCAGTTCTTACCTTGATCAACTAGTCTCAGATGTTGACGGCACAAAAGTATTGCTCCATGCTCCACACAAAGTTATCCACCTCTTGGGCGGATCGGTTGCCTTTGAACTCTTTTGGTTTCGGCACCTCAATTTTGGGCACCACTTGAGTAGGCACCACACCGTTGGTGATGCTTAGCTTGCATAGGGTGAGCTCGGTCTTGAGCTCTTGGATCTTTGCCTTCATGGCTTCGACCTCGTCTCTACACGGGCTTAACTCTTTGATCACTTGGGCGTGCTCGTTCAAGCTATCGATCGATGCTTCAAGAGCTTCGTCCTTGTTGTATAACGGAGCTGTAGCTTGGTTGATGCCGGTCGTGAAGTCTTCATGGAGCGAGCCCTCAACCTCCATGATCCGGTCTCGCACATCGTCAAGACCTTCCATGAGTTCGAGCATGGCACTCTAGACTTTCCCAATCTTCTCATCGAACGTAGCTACGGCATCCATCGAGGCTTCCCTTTTCCTTGTTCGGCCGCGGGTCTCTTTGACTTGCACGGTCTCTCCATCCATAGCCGCTTCTTGGCTTGACATTCTCTCGAACAGTTGGCGCTCTTCAATCTCTGGAAACGGATCTCTCCTTTGCTCTGATACCATTTGTCATAAGCCAATCAATTGGGATCGTGACCGCGCGGCAACTCGAGCACTTTAGGATCGATTTGAATCGTCGAAGCACCTAAGCCAAGCCTTGCTCGATCAAACACTCGCTCGCTCGCACACCCGGATCGTAGAGAGAGAAAGTTTCTAGAGAGAGGAGCTCTGTAAAGAAATAAGCTTTGTATTGTAGAAGTAATGGATGATTACAAATGAGGGAGGGCACCCCTTCTTATACTCGAGGCCCTCGGCTTACAACCATTGATCTAGAATTTAATCGGCAGCGAGATCACACCGCCTCAACCACCGACACTTAATGGCAACTACTAGCTACCGACATTTAATGAAAGGAGACTTCTAGAATCAGGCGTAATGACAGTGATACTTGCCTTTGTAAAGATCGGGAAGGAGATTTGTTGGGAACCCGAACGAGCACAAGAGGTCTTCCGCGGATGAGTCACAGCCGTCCCCCAGGAACCTCTTGGATTAGCTTTCTTTCAGGCCGTGACACATGCTTGACTTACTTTTCCAAACTTGGAAAAGTAAGTCAAGCATGCCTGTCTTGATACCTAAATGACTAACATTGAGTCTCATCATTTTGTACCACTTACTCATCATCCCCAAAGGCTAACTAGTGGTTCATGAATACTGACACTCGAATCAAATCAACCGTTGTTCACCAATTTGCTTGACATGTCAATTTCAATGAAGACTTGAAAAAGTAAGTCAAGCATGCCTATCTTGACACCTCATGTCAATTTCAATGAAGACTAGGAAAAGTAAGTTAGTGTATATTCGAGAATCAGTAATAGTTTGCCATATTGCTTTTGAAAACCAGCTTTATAAACCAAATTTATCAAGCCTAACATTTCGGGGGGAGAAAAGGTCTATCAGTTTTCAAAGGGATTGATTTTTCATGAATGGCATGTATAATCGTGCTTCACAGTATGGCAATTTTTTTCTAATTAATTAGTTATGAAGTGCCTCTTCAACATATAAACGTATTAATACGGAAACAAAAGGATCCTACAAATAAGTTAATGCGATAGAACTAGAGAAATAAATGAGAAACAATAAGGATAACAGAAATTTTCATAATTTGATCTGAGTATTAGTGCCTACATTTACGAGAACAGCCAACAACAAACAACCCACTATAATCGAAGTGCAGAGTTTATAATCCCTCATACGTTCGAGTATTTTCTACACCTAGATTTAAGCTCGATGGTCAGTGGAGTAGCTATGTTTATCTTATGGAGTTTAATCTTTTTTATTAAAGACAAATTACATAAGTATCATTTAAAATTGAAAACTTAAAATTACCAATAATATAATATAATATAATATAATATAATATAAATGGGCCAGTAATGGACTATCTATCTAAGCCTAACATCTATATTTGTTCATCTATATAAAATTGAAACTTGATCATGGGCTATTTTATGTGAGCCATTGTGGACTATTTTCTTCTTTGCAAAAAAGATTGATCGGTATTCAATTTGTTCAATCTAATCCCTAATAATACGGCAATTAAAAAAATCTGTTGAAGGTTGAAGGTCAAATGTATAGCTCAGTCACTAACGGTCAGTTGTCATTTTTAAGCGAATAACCAAAGCCTAATATTGACAAAGTCTTCTAAACCCTTTCGGACCAACAAAATAAAAAAAGAAAAAGAAAAAAGAAGGGGGCCGGTAGACCTAACCTTTTGGTAATTGTTCTAGTACGATTTGAACTAGTGTTTTTCTTTGCATCACATCGTATTACTATAACAAAGCAATTAATATGTTTAACACAAGACATAATCAATGACCCCGTCTACTATTAGATCAGTGCTTGACTTATTAAAACTAATTTACTAAATTGATATATACGTGACGCTTCATATCGATAGCTCTTTACACAAGTGAGTTATATTAAAGCATCAATAATAGCTTGACACATCGCTCTAGTAAACCAATTTTATAAAATCAGGCTTTTTTTATGTAATTAGGGACTATCCTCTAGGGCACATGTTTAATGACCAATGAAGGAAGTTGAATCATTGAAAATTACCTAAAAAACCCAAACTTTATTATGTATGTGTCAATTCAATCATAAATTTTTCATTTTGACTCGTGCAATTCTAAATCTTTTGACAATTTTTCAATATAATTCATTTGGCCAATTGAGACTGACAATTGATAATGACGCCAATTATTTTATGTGATAAGGTTGGCAATATGAGATGTATGGCTTCTCAAAATGACTTAAAGAAATTCGACAGACTCTTTGATTTTTTAATTTTACTGTTAATGGTCTCAATCTTCACTCTTTTTTTAAAAACTTTTATTGTTTTGCTTTTTTTTTCCATTTTCCTGACCATCTCCTTCGGCCATGAGAGACCCTGAAACTCATCGGGCATGGCTTATCGAGTATGATGGTCGGTTTTCGGCTAGTTGGGTGAAGCTGCAATGATTCGAGGGTTGGGAGAAGAATCGGGGTTGGAATCGGATTGTTTTGCAGATCGTTGCGGCCATGTTACTGTACACCGAAACGGAGAAGAAGACCTGAGTGTCGATGGAGAGAGGGAGAGATGGTGCTGGTGAGAGAAGGCGATTTGATAATGTGAGACGATTGAGATTTTATTACTTTGCTTGCGGAAAAAAATGGAACCAATTAGAGAGGAGATACAGAGGTTGCGGATATGGGCGAGGGCGGTCACGTAAGAAGAAGATGAACAGTGATGTCTTCTTGGCAATGACGGGAAGTAGATGAGACATAAGGAAGAGGATCAATAATGGTGTGGAAAAGAAAAGGAAAAGCGAAAAGAAAAAGGGGAAATTAAAGAAAAAAGGTCAGACAATTATAAAAAATTACAAAATTACGTCATTTCAGTTCATTTATTATCCACCTGAGTAACAAAGCAAATGAAGAGATAGTGAGGGAAGAGAGAAAGTAACCGACTGACTATCATAGTACTTTGGATTCTTAATGTATCCGGCTGACTATCATCGTACTTTAGATTCTTAAAAATAAGTAAGATTAAACTCTTATTTAAGCAATTGCTTAGCTTTCAACATATATCAAAGCAAAATCAAATGTACCATTTTCCACTTGATTTTATAACTACATATGATATATGATATTAGAGGATCGTTGCACATAATTCTGCCACATATAACCGTGTAGAAGGATTTCTCCTTTCTCTTCCTATTTTCTTTTTGGTCAACTATTTCCCTCTTTATTTACTCATTAATTTATTTTATCTTCTTTCCAGCCACCACCACACGACGAGGTACAAAGAAGAGAAGCCCACTTAATGAGCTCCACGAGTCTACTTCCAAAAAGCCCTAGACTTTCTTTTGGGCCACCAACCTGGGCCTCGAGCCGATAATTATGAGGCCCAATTCTTAATTAGATGATCACAACCATCCCTCTTTCTCCCAAATTGCATGATTACCAAGATCACACTTTAGAGAAAACATTCTAATATTTTTTTTATAAAAAATTTAAAATAGTCGATCGATCCATATCCCCGGCGGGTCATATGATCAAATCAAAGATGCATAACTTTCCACACATCCACCACTCAGATGTAGGATATGCTTAATCTAATCGAACGCCGTGATCGAAATTTCTTTAATTACCCACAACACAACGCACCACTTACAAAAAGTAATTAATTAAATTAAACTAAGCCTTGGGAAGAGAAATATCGGTTGACTTTTCGGCACCCAAAAGTAATTAATTAAATTAAATTAAAAGAAGGAAACGGCAGAGTGGGACACGTGTCGGGGCGCCGGCGCCCGCCGGGGGGGGGGGGAACAGAAGTCGAGGCCGGGGTGGTTAATCCTCGTCAGTGCAATGCAATTGCGATGTAGGTGCATGAACTTGGTGGTCGCACGTGGAGGTCCATGTGATTTGAATACCTGTGGAGAGAGAGAGAAAAAAAAAAAAAAAGCTGAAAAGAGGGGCATGAAATGAGTAGAGTGGAGCGATTAGTTGTGTTCTTTTTTTTTAAGTCAAGAGACCAGTCGTCGTGGAAACGTGCGTGGGACCCTGTCAATATCCTTCACATTGAACCGTTCCATAGCAAGTCCTCTGAAAAAGAAGTCAATGAAAAACGCCATGGACTCCAACAAGCTGTGCTCAGTCCCAGATTCTCAGAGCAGAGTAGAAACTTCAAAGAGAATGGCACTTCACAGCTCGGCAGACATCAAAAGTTTCAAGATTGGAGAGCTTCGATCGCTCCTAATCTTGGTTTTCTCTTTGGCCGTCGCCTACACTGCTTCGGCATCATCTCAGGGCATCAATTTCAGCTTCAAGACTTTTAACGATAGTGTCCTTCGACACCAAGGCAATACGACGTATGATTCGAGCGGGTTCATCCAAATTACAGAGGCCAATCGAGACAAGAATTTCACTTCGAGCGTGGGGTGGGCCACGTACCATGAGCCAATGCGCCTTTGGGATAAGGCCACCGGGAATGTGGCGAATTTCACCACCCAATTCACCTTTATCATCAATTCGCTAAACCAGTTGCAATTCGCTGATGGAATGACCTTTTTTCTTGTCCCCGAAGGATCAAAACTCCCGCCCCGCTCACAAGGAGGTAACCTTGCCATTCTCAATCCATTCCGCGACCCTTCAGACTCTTCTGCTAAGTTTGTAGCCGTCGAGTTCGACACTTACAACAACGGCATGCCGATGGACCACTTTTGTTCAGGAGGAGCTCCACACATCGGTATAGACTTGAATAATCTCACTTCCGCTGTCGATCGCTGTGGCACTTGGTTAAGCAATAATATCATGAGCGGTAGGCCAATGAAAGCTACGATTACGTACGATTCTAGCACGCAAAACTTGAGCGTTCTCGTGATGGACGCCGATCCCACAGGTAACAATCCATATTCCCTCGCCATCTATCACATAGTCAACTTGACTGAGTATTTGCCGGAGTGGGTAACTTTTGGTTTCTCTGCTGCGACGGGTGACGTTTTCGAGATGCACACCATTCGAGCATGGGAATTCAGATCTACTGTGCAAGTGGCTGAAACAAATATTTCGATTCCTACAGATGGTACAAAGAGTTCGAATGATGCTAAAAAGAGCATGTTATGGCTGTGGTCCATTTTAGGGTCTGGTTCTTTCGTTCTTCTCATTCTTGTTGCCTGTATTTGGTTTCTTCACCGTTCTAAGAGCAAGAGAGCTGACACGAGTGGAGAAGAAGATGATCCAGCGATCGATGAAGCATTTGAGCAGGTGTCGGGTCCCAAGAAATTCAACTACAAGAACTTGGTTGCGGCGACCGATAGTTTTGCAATCAAACGGTTGCTTGGGGAAGGGGGCTTTGGGAGAGTGTACCAAGGTTACTTGACCAGTGTGAATGCTAATGTCGCAATCAAGAAAATTAACCCAGGGTCAAGACAAGGGATAAAGGAGTATGCAACCGAAGTGAAGACCATAAGTCAGCTCCGACACAAAAACTTAGTCCAACTCATCGGGTGGTGTCACGAGAAAAAGGAACTCCTCCTTATCTATGAGCTCATGTCTAATGGGAGCCTTGATTCTCATCTTTTCAAAGACCAAACCTTCTTGCCATGGGAGAATCGGTACAAAATAGCACAAGGCATAGCCTCGGCATTGCTTTACCTCCATGAAGAATGGGAACAATGTGTCCTACATCGGGATATAAAGTCCAGCAATATCATGCTCGATGCCGATTTCAATTCTAAATTAGGGGACTTTGGTTTGGCTAGGTTAGTGGACCATGCCAAAGGGTTACAAACAACAGTGTTGGCCGGGACCATGGGCTATATGGCTCCTGAATGCGTTCACACGGGCAAGGCAAGTAAGGAATCTGATGTCTATAGCTTTGGAGTCGTCCTATTAGAAATAGCTTGTGGAAGAAAAGTCATCGAGCCAAGGGCCAAGGAAGGCCAAGTTCGACTGGTGGACTGGGTTTGGGAGCTGTATGGGATTGGGAGGCTACTTGATGCGGTGGATTCAAAACTTGATACCGATTTTGATGGAAAGCAACTGGAGTGCTTGATGGTTGTAGGCCTATGGTGTGCTCATCCGGACCATACTGCCCGTCCTTCCATAAGAGAAGCATTGAGCATCCTCACCTTTAACGCTTCGCCGCCGATTCTCCCACTGAAGTTGCCAGTCCCTACATATCTGGCGCCTCTATCCACATTCTCTATAACATCAATTGTTTCATCCCAGGCCACCTCGACTAGCAGCACCGAATCCCCTCATTCAGCTTCCGCTGCATTGCTCTCAAATACTGGATGAATTCCTACTTCTGGTTGTAATTGTAGTTTGAAATTGACGTCGGATATTACTTATTTCTTATAAGTTACTTTAT
The DNA here is from genome assembly GCA_017140255.1 of Eucalyptus paniculata subsp. matutina. Classification (NCBI taxonomy): domain Eukaryota; kingdom Viridiplantae; phylum Streptophyta; class Magnoliopsida; order Myrtales; family Myrtaceae; genus Eucalyptus; species Eucalyptus paniculata. The sequence continues at coordinate 14,759,096 of CM029438.1, forward strand.
GTGTACATCGGTATCAGACTCTTCATGTTTAAACTTCCATTTGATGCCCAAGAATAAGTCAGTATGTATCTTCTTTTGATGGTTTATTATTAGTTGTCCATTGCTAGTTAGACTTTCCGATCAAAATCTACCACTCTCTATTGTCTTTTCATGCTCCGAGAAAGTTAAAAGTCAATACAATTAATAAGTGAAAGCCTCGAACAAATTCAGGGTTGGAAACATATTGTGCGCTCTCATTGCCTGAGCTCATAAAGTGAAACTACTTTTTAAGTCTTTTTTTAGTATGTCTTAATTGAACATTTGTAAAATATTCTATCCCACTGCACAAATTGAAAGATCTATTATGCCCCCATTGCATTCGTTATGCAAATTTTAGGATCGGGAAGGTATTCAAAGTCGGACGAAGTTAAGTGCATCATTTATTTTGCTCGTAAAAAGGAGGCCGAAGAAGCCAAATTGTTAATTAACGACAAACAACATGGGATCCAACAATTAAAAAAGGTAATCCAGAAATTTGAATAAATAGATGGAGGGAGAGTACACATACATAAAGTCCATTGGAACTTCATTTGCAAACAAAGTTAGATACTTTAGCACCCTCTTCCCCGTGCAATCGAACCGAGAACAATAGTCGAAATTAATGAATGGCAAGCTGTAGAGTTGAATATATAAAATGATCCGATTGACAACGTTTGATAAACCCAACACTTTTGTCATTTGTTCTAATGCAATGAACTAGTGATATTTCTCAGGATTATTCAATGTTATTATTATTAGCATTATGTCAATCCCCACTTGCCAAATACTCCCGATATCCGATGTCCCACGCCACCTTCCGCTGGACAAGAGATGCTCTATGGGACATATTCCACCTGCTAAATACTCCCAAATGGTTAGTGATTCCAATTTGTTTGGAACCTAGAACTTATCTTATATAGGCTCTTATAAGCACTATGGAACTTGGAATGTTAATTACACAAGTTCTCATCCTGTACGCTCTTGTAACTTTTTGTCTTATGAAATTATAAAATAGAAATTGTCACAATTCCAATTAACATCATTATTAATATTCCGTATAAACGTGCGCTAGATAATAGAGTATATTGTTCGTGCTACGGCCCAAGAGGCTGTCACACATCTTAAAGTGACATTTTCAAAGAAAAGAGAAAATCGCGATTAATGAAGGACATATATATTTGCTTAAAGGAGTAATCTACACACTAACTTGTGCCTTGTATCCTTTACCTTTCTACTTAGTTTCTTTAGCTCTTTCGCACATCCCTCGTATAGTCAAGTACTTTCCATGGTCGTTTTTTAATTTGTCCTCAACGCCAACCTCTAGAGTTGCCACGTTCAATAGCTTCGTCACAGTGGGTCCGATGTTGGATGGCCGAGAATAACTAGTGTGATACTAAAATTGATTCTATCCTAAGTAGGGGTGTGCATGGTCTGGGTGGGCAGTTCCTGATCTAGAACCGGAAACCGTCCGCTAAGAACTGGTTTGGAAAAATTGGAATCGGAAATAGCTCGCTAGTTGCATGGATCTACCTAGGAAATGGACCGGCGATTCAAATCATTATGTGGACTTAAAAAAGCTCCTAAATAATGGCAAGAGAAGTTTGATTGTGTGATGATCCAAAATGTATATATATATACAATGAGTATGATAAATGTGTGTACACCAAATCCACAATAGTTTGATGTGTACTTAGTTGTTTATATGTCGACGACTTACTGATTTTTGGAGATATTGCTAATGTTATCAAAATCACTAAGAATGTTTTCTAGAAGAGCTTCGAGATGAAAGACTTAGGTGTTGCATATGTATACTCGTCATCAAAATTCTTTAGAATTTTGATGATCTAGATTTAACACAATCTCATTACATTGAAAATATAATTGAGAGGTCTAAAGAGTTTGGCATTCAAGATGCAAATAATCATATTCTTCCACACCTAACTTTAAACAAGAATATTGGAAACAATATAAAGCACTTGGAAACAATGCATACTTAGTAGGAAAACTAAGTAGGTATAAGGTAATCCTAGTCATGAGCTAACTAATGTTCTATTAAGAGTTTTAGGTTATATGAAAAGAACCAAATATGGCAAATATCTAGCTATTTTGGAAGGCTACAGTAATGCCAACTGGGTTTTGGATTTTAATGAATTGAAATCGACTAGCGGATATGTGTCTACACTAGGTGGTGCCACAATATTGTGGAAATCCTAAAAACAAACTCTAATAGTGTGCTCAACGATGGAATATTGGTTTGTTGCTTTGGATAAAGCTACTAAAGAAGTAGAGTGGCCTTGAGAATTTTTAGAGGATGCTCTGTCATGGTCAAAATTTGTGTGTGCGATATACATCCACTTTGACAGTCAAGTAGTGACTACAAGGGCACATAATAGGATATATAATGGTAAGTGTAGACACATTCGTCATAGACATTATACCATAAGGTAGTTTCTCTTGAATAGAATAATTTCTTTGCACTTTTTGACGTCAAAGGAAAACATTGCAAATCCGCTAACAAAAAGATTGTCATGAGAGCAAATAAATTGCACATTGAGGGGAATGGGGTTAAAAGGCTCAACTCAATAAAGAGGTTCCATGATAGAAACTTAACCTAACAATTGGTGATCCCATGGACTAGGTTCAACTGGACAACGTAAATTTTTGGAAACTCTTGTATGTGCACTATCTTTGACTCCTATGATGCAATATTACTTCCTACAACGTTTTGAGGAAACGCTATGCGTTTAGTGATTCCTATAGCCAGGAGTACAACATCTTAGTAAGGTATAGTTGAATATCTTTAATAAGAATGCACCTATTGGCTGACTCTATGAAAATATTTAAAGCTAGATTTTCTAAAACAAGCATAAGTCCCAAGAGGTTTTGGGCGGAAAGAATGGACACAACCGAGAATCAATCTTGAATTGTTGATACTCTGTGTGAGGTTTATTGTTTGGGCTTAAATCAACAAGACGATTCAGGACTTAGTTTGATAGACTTTCACTAAAGAGGTGTCATAGCAAAAGCTACCTATCTTGATGCAGTATATCTCCATAGGCACACTTGGAATTATTTTCGAGTAAAAACAATGTTCTGTTGAGCCACTAATGTAGGGGATTGTTGTAACTTTACGTTATTAATGGCTCAACCTTTAGTTCACGTATCTCTCCTACTTGTGCAATAGTTTTATGAACGCGTTAATGAACGAATAATGGACACATCTCTTAAGCTCTCGTGTAGCAGTTTTATGGACGCGTTAATGGATGCATCTCTCAACACTCATGCAACAGTTTTAAGATGTATCTTTAGTTTACAATAATTAACTTATGAATCTTCTTTAGTTCGTGTGAGATAGAGTCATTCTGAATTAGAATTCTTCTTTAGAAAATTGCTCGTGCTAAAACCTTGCTATTGGAATGTGGGCCACGTGTCAAAATTATGGAATGTCTTGCCAGGCGTTTATCATAAAGGCAAAGGAAAAGGTTATGTGAACTAGCACAAATCGAATGTTATCTCAACCCCAATCTCGATACCTAAAATTTATCGCTCCAAGTGTAAAATTCACATTTGACCAATATTAGGGATTGTATGAGCCCTGCATTAATATATCTAACTGCATTTTCTCGTATTTAGCAATTACGAATGTTCTAGATATATGATCATTGATCCTACGTGTAGAATGACAGTCGATGGAGTGGTCGAAGCTCCAAAATCCATCAATATATATGGAAATTGGACTTTTTCGACGTCAAAATCATATCGAGAGCCATAATCAAACTAACCAAGGCCTAATTGAGACCCATTTTAAGGTCCTAAAAGGCTAAGCACGGCCATGGGCTGTCCATATATGAGGCTCGGCCCATGTCGAATCAAGGGGGTCTCACGTGAGCCTCCCTCATTCTCGTGCTTGGCTGTGCATGACACGGGGCATGTCATTCTCGACATGATCCTGTCGCCATTCTCATTCCCAATCACCTTGATGTTTCTCTTATCTAGTCTAGCATGAACCTAGTCCTTCTCACAACCAAGTACCATCTTCAAATTGAAAGGATTGAAGGTAACTCAAAACTAGGGAAAATAATCAAAGGGATGTGAAAAAGGAGATGGCTGGATGCTGGCAAAGGAGATTTCATGCATGCCATAAGGGTGAGTTGGTGAGCGTATTTGAGGGAACCAAAAGAAAAGGCAAGTCTGGCCGTAAAGGAATGAATCGAAGAAAGAAAGAGATCTGTTGGGGGCATCATCATCGAACTCGGTGAGAAAGAAAAGGGAGGAATGAATTTAAAAAAAAGAGTAAGAGAGGAGATCATTCGCGTGGAGATTAGTCTGGATTTTCTTTGAAAATGGCCTTCTCCACCACTTGACAAAAAGGGTCCTCGGTATGAAATCGATATGTGCGGGTGGTTCACTATTGAATCATGCCGGAATTAGAAGGATAGTATGATAAAATCTTAGTTTGTCCAATGGAGATGTTGCCTAGACATTTACTAGTAGGTCTGTGAAGACAAAAACCGAATAAGTTGGAGGTCTGCTCGGTCAGAATTAGAAGTCCAGCGTGCAGTTGCACGAAAATGGGGATTACGCATTCGTTCTTTGTCGAAATATGTTGGAATATCGTGGAGGCCCCTACAGGACGTTGTTATCCAACCTAAACGAAGGAGACGGGCATCATATTTCTAGAGTCCACGTTTTGTGGCAAGCTCGTGGCCAGTTTGATGCTCGGTCATTACAGGGAAAGTCCATACTTGCCTTCACGAGAACGGTTAGTACGTGCTCTCATCCATTGTTGTAACAAGTTGTAATTTTGATGAGCTTTTCGAGTCACCTGATTCTTAACCCTATCAAAGGAGTCGCGTATCTGATATTCGGAGCTTCTCTTTTCATGGACAGTGACCTACTTGGCCATCCAACAATCAGGAAATTTCTCTGTTCTAATTCTTTTGTATTCCGAATTTGTTCGTGTGAACGGACTAAATCTCTTGTTGTTTTGTCGAAATCCATTTTCTGGGAGCATTTATGAAATTACTTGAAAGCGTGACGTGATTTGCGATTGGGTAGAGTCTAGGTTTCCCCTTGTTTGGATTTCGCTTTCGAAATTGTATGGCTTATATCCTTTGTCTTGAACAATTTCCATTTCACGCATTGAAACCCTTGTATCACACTCCGTTTCAGAATTGATTTAGGACCCAAAATTGGGCTGAATACACACCGTACAAACCGCTCCATGGTCTGGACAATGGGCATTCATCCCACCGTTGGTCTTTTTAGAGCTTTCCTGATTCAATTTTCAATATTCCTTTGCCCCATAGCTCCTTCCAACATTCAACGACATTTCATACATTCATTTAGAGTAATTTTAATGCAATTATAACAGGCAAAAATAAGAAAGGTCGAAGGTCAATCTATTATTTGATTCACTATTCAAGCTTGTTTGCATTATTGCGATTGACTTTTGACGATTGTTCATCTTATCGTCACTCATTGCATCCTTAGCTATGTTTATACGAATTTGGACTCGTCCTAACCTCTATTTTGCAAGTTATGAAAGAATTAAAATTGAATAATTGCCGGTTTTCTATGACATTGTTTTCTAGCCCAGAGTTTAGGCAATACTTGAATTTACTTAATGGGAAAAATGTAAATTACCAGCTTGAGGTATAACTAGTAGTAAAAATTAAAATCTAATGTGGTTATGTTTTTGAAATGTAGACAAAACACAATTAAGAAACACAAAAAATATTCGTGCAGCTCTAAATGAACTGCATGAATTGTGAATTTTGCACTATGACCAATCACAAATTAAAGAAATAGGTAAAGAAGTCCAGTATTATACAAAGCAGCAGTATGGCAAAATGATGGCTTTAAGCGTCAACACCAAACCGAATGCCGTTACTAATCATTAGCTGCATCAGCTTGGATAGCTTCGGTCCATCCGCCACAGTTGCGCACCACATAAAACATCAAAGCGTAAGCGTTGCCACTAGGCCGTATTCCTTTTGGTGAACACATGCTCCAACAAATCCAAACCTCACCGCATTGGAGACTCTCGCGTAAGCCGAGAATCCATGAGCTATAAGAGTGTAGATGGGATTGGATGCGTACTCGCGGCACTCGATTGAGCAGCCTCACAGGTTGAGCTGATTCACTCCGTCTAAGGCAGCATTGATCAGAGCGTTGAAAGTAACCAAATCAATTTGGCATCCGAGTTTCAACATTTTACCGACCCCGGACAACTGGATTATTATTAGATATCTAACTCACACAGCCTTTCATGTTCACCTAGTAGTTCATGGGTGTCCCCTTTAGTGCAGGGTTTGGGGAGGTTGTCGCGACCTAACCTCGAGTGCACCATCTAGGGTTTGACTAACGGATTACTAAGACTAAAATTAACTTGAGCTCTCTCAAACCCATATCAATTTGTGACTTATGTTCAAATTTTTAACATGCAAATGAATTTTATTTAAGAATCGCTTCTAATCAATTTATGATAAGTCAATTAGATATCTAAGTTAAATAATGAGAGAATTCTTTTACTTATACAAACAAGAGAATTTGGCTACAAAAACTTAATTACACTAGATTTTTTTTAATGCCCTTTTAGAATCGTTCTTTTCATGAAAAAATGTTTATCAGGTAACTTGAATTCATTTTAACACTCCCTAACATATAAGATGACCATGTGGGTGCGCAATCTATCAACTTAACACCCAATAAAATAATAAATAAATTGTCAGACTTATCTCATAGCAATGAAAATGTCTGTAATGTTAGCTCAAAATTCACATTAATAAACCTAGATATGATTTCTAATAAGCATGTAGTCACTTAATCTTTTAAGATATTCTCTTATTTAATGAATCATAAACTACGTGCAATGCAATGCAATTATGTACAAAAATGCATCTATAACATGCAACCTAATATGTAAACTATATGTCACGCAACATTAGTTACACGACCTTTTTTAAATGATGGGTAAATGTTAATGCAACTATCCTAATATGTCACACATTTAAATGATCTTAAACATACAATGACTAAATGACGCGTAAGGGATGACCTAATTTTATGTGACACATGCATGATATTTTTTTTATATGTTTTTTTAATTAAAATTCGAAATCAAAATTACCCAATAATTAAACATGTAATTGTAATTAAAGAAGAGGAAATCAAACATCCTAAAGCAATGTTTTTGGTATTTTTATTTAAAAAATTCGGAATAAATAAATAACCTAATCTAAACATGTAATCTAGCCTAAAACAAGTAATATTCTAGCAAGAATCAAATCTAATTCAAAGATATTATTTCTGGGGTTCTCTTTTTTAAGAAAAGCAATCAAACAATGGATAAATATTTAATTAAATAATGTAATCCACAATCTTACGTTATCTATCTCAATAAGGACACAATATAAACCGACGATCGTATCCAAGTTGTTATTTTATCCGTTTAAATTTAGAAATTGGTAAATCAATGATCATATCCGAATGGTTATGAATAAGATTGAAAATTTTTCGTACCCCATGCATCGTATCTTGTGGTTAGAGGTCAGGACCGTCCAGGTATGTTGTTAAGCTACGAAAGTTTCCTAAGTTGTGGGGGTATCTCATGGATTATATTATTTTAGTAAATATCTATCAGAATATTCTACCATCTAACAGAATATATTAGACAATTGCCAAATATATCAAATCACTCAAATAAGGCAATAAAATATTGCAAATATACTAGAGATGTGTATCTTACCTAATTTAAGGATTTTATTTCCAAATTCGAATGCAATGCAATCGGATTGGAAGGTAGCAAGTGGTGGGTCAACGGCAGTGGCGCGATGGATGGCTTGCATGGTAGCGGGCACAATGTCGTACAACCAAGGATGTTGACGACGGCAGCGAGACTACTGAATCGAAATCAAGGATCACGGCTAGGGCGTTGCAGTGGTTGGCCGTGTGGGGCGCCATTCATTCATCGATGTAGCGGTTCCCGGCCAACAACTGCTCGTCACTATGGTCCAAACCTGCAGAACAATAATCCACAGACGGTGAATGGAACGCCGGTGATGGATTGGGCTGCGACGGGGGTTGCGATCAACGTTGGTCGTGTCATGGGGCTCTTGGTCCGGACTCAGTGGCGTCGGCAAGGAGAGTCGCAGTGGAGGTCTCAGTGTTGTCGAGGAGATCTTGCGTGGACGCTTGGAAGATCAGGGACTGCAGGTTGCCACTAGGAACTCGGTGAATGTGTCGGGTAACAGCAGGAGCTCGCTTTAGAACATCCTGCGTTTCTCTTCCGGGGTGTTATATATGATGGGAACGTGAATATCCTCCAGGTGTTGCCATGAATGGAAGGGAGCTCTACGTAGATTCCCCACATGTTTGCATCCTCCAGAACAAAATAAAAAATAATCTTGATAAAGAGATCTAGACGTTAGACATTGATGTAAGAATTGGAGGCGCGTGATTTTTGTCTGTGTTGCTCTCCAACCCCTCCTTTTGCCAACTCAATGTGGCCGTCTGTTTTTCAATTGTGTAGCCTCCAAAACTTTGTCGTCGTTGCTCACGGCCAGGCGAGGAGTGAAGGCTGCTGCTTTGTCACCGGAGAGGATCGTGGCCAAGCTGGTTGTTGTCAATTCAGCAGACAATCAGTAGCAGGGTTGGCGTCAAGGGGCCGTCACGAACTCAGCAAAGTCACGGCCATGAAGAGGTCTTGACCATGACTCCTTCAGTTCTCTCTTTGCTCTCTCAAGTATGTTCTTTCAATGTGCTCTGCAAATTCTAATTTGCCGACCTCTTAACTTGTGAGGCATAACGCTCTATATATAATGCAAACCTAGGTTTAAACTTGATCTCATGGGCTTAGTTTACACTTTTCAATGTAACAGGCTGAATTAAGCTCAAGATCTATTTTAATTAATTCCCATGGGCTGAAATTAGATCGAATTAAATTCACTTTGGCCCATCTCCCTATGTAATTTTCGGCCACCATAGCCCTCTAGTGCTAGCTGAATTTTGGCTTCTCTTGCATGTTCAACTTGTCAAATTTCAAGCTCAAAATATAAGCTAAATAAAAAATGCTCCTAAAACTATATGCTATGCACTTTAATTCTAATATTTTTGTTTAGTGGTTAAAAACTAATCCCTAATTTTCTATGCAATAAATGAATAATTGAGTTGCCAGAATTTAGGTGTCAACAAAGATGTTTAATATACGAGGAACAAAGGCATTACTCAATTATGATAGAATATTTTTTAAATCAAAATACTATGAGGCTGTCCAATCTCTCCAGCTTTATCGAGATGAAGTTATCACAGTCAGAGACATAAATCAACACATTTTCAAAGGGTTATTATAGAGGAGTAGACACCTGGATTGCCAAAACTTGGCACGAGGGACAGTTAAGTGCCAAAATTGTGAAAAGGTATACGTAAGTGCCAAAATCAGAGTTAAATAGATCACTTAAGTGCCAATCCGGTCAAAATGCAGACTTGGCATTTTTCGGCGACATGCTTAACCGACGTGGCAATATATATATATTTTAAAAGCACACATGGAGGAGGAAAACGACGTTGCCCCATCCACTTTGCATTGGCCAAACTAAACGATGTTGTTTTTCCTTAGTGCTAAATGACGCCATTTAGCTTATTTGGATTTTAACCGTTCGTCCATTGTGTTCACACCAGATCTGACGTCCTCTCCATCGCCATTCACAGATAGTCGTTCATAGGTCGCCATTCGTAGGTCATCGCTCGCCGTCGTCGCTCGCCGTCGTCGCTTGCCGTCGTCGCTCGTCGTCATCGATTTGCTCTGGTTTTTTCTCTTATTTTTTCCACTGTGGCGAAATTAGGGCTCCGACTTGTTTATTAGGGCTCCAACTTGAAATTTGGGGGTCGGCTGGGAAATCTTAAGCTTGAATGTTATTGATGTGAGATTTTAGGGCTCAGATGTGGTGCTAGAACCCTATTGGGGGTTCAGATTGATAGTTTAGGATCGGCCTCAAATGTAGGGCTTGGTGTAGGGCTCGGTGGGGGTAAAAATTAAAGCTTAAATGTGGTGGTAGGTACTGTGATGTGTGATTTAGGGCTCAGATGTAGAATTGTGATGTGCGAAAGTAATTTGTAGGGATCGGATGTGAAATGTACGATGGTGATTGGTGATTGTTAGGGTTCAGAGTATTGGACCTTGGAAATATAATAGTTATGAATCGAATCTCTTGTTGTCGTGGGGACTTGTGGGCATTTTTTTTTTTTAAATTGCAGTGCTGAAATTGGTGTCATGAGGACCCAAGCCTATCTGGGGGATCTCTCCATATTTTAAGGGAATGCGACATAATCAAAGAAGTAGCTGTCGGGTCCCCACCTCTATTTGTCCTAAGGTCTCTTTTCAATCAAAGTAGCTGTCGTTTGACTTGTGCATCTTCCCTCTTTCTTCTTTTCTTTAATAAAGAGTGTAAGGACCTCCACATGCAATTGTCTGTTGTCCATTGTGAATGTGATTCTAAAAATTAATTATATTTTTTTTTCCTCTTTTGTTGTAGAAATGGCTCATGATAAGAACCGTGTTGTTGTCATTGTTTGCTATAATGAGGATTTTGCGGTTGGGGAGGATGAGTGGGAGTATGAGGGGAGGAATGAAGGTACTATATTTGTAGATATACATAAGACATCTTATATTGGATTTGTTAGGGATAAAGTGACATATTTGCCTTGTAGAGTACAAAAGTTGCTATATTGTGTTCCTAATAAAGGCATGAGAGATAGTTTGAGAATTTTAGAAGATGATAATGGTTTTAGGGATGTCCTATATCATTATCTTCATGGTGAAGAGGTGAAAGTTTTTGTTAAATACAATAGTGATAGTGAGGACGAAGATGATGACAAAGATAGCACCCAAGTAGGAGAAGGAGGAGATGATATTCAAGTTAGTACTAAGGTTAGGGATGAAGGAGGGCATGATGGACAGGACGGGGAAGAGAGGGGCGTAAATGCTGTTCATCAGAGTGATGGTGATATAGGTGATTTCACCAACATTGAATTAGATTGGGAAGTAGCTAAATCCAGTTATGGTGATGATGACGATGAAGGGTTGGCTACTGAAAATTTCTTAATCTTAAGTGACGACGATAATGAGGAGCTTACACAATCAAGGAAAAAACAAATGGACTTTTTGTTATATAGATTTGTAACTTTGCAGGTAGCTGATGAAGTTCCAAATAGAGACGAAGGCCCTGCAGATGCTGCTGTTGCTGGCCAGGAGACAGATTATGAAGAAAGCATCGACACTGCTACTTCCTATGACGAACTTGAAGAAGATCAAGGAGCTGTGCGTAGAAGGAAAAGTAAGTTTCCTTCCTATGATCCATCCATTGCCTTTCCTACTTTGTTAGTAGGTATGAAATTCCAAGATGCAATACAATTTAGGGAAGCTATACTAAAGAACTCTATTGCTACACAAAGAAATATTGATTTCATTAGAAACACTAAGAACTTTGTAAGAGCTAGATGTTCACAGCGAAATTGTCCATGGAAGATTCACGGCGCGTTTGTTAAGAAGAGTGGGTCTTTCTAGATTATAGCCTGCCAAGAGGAACACACTTGTTCCATTAATTTTCAAAACAAAAGGGTAACAAATGCATGGTTGTCCAAGTACTTCTTTGATCTGATCAAAGTGATGCTCGAGATGAAAATTACTGATTGGTGAATAAGCGTGTAGGCATCAATGTATCTAGGAATTAGTGCAAAAGAGCAAAACAAAATGTGATAAAGATACTTATTGGTTAGTATTGTAAGGAATATGGGCAGGTGTAGGAGTATGCTTGGGAGTGTAGGCTGCAAAACCTTTCAAGTAGAGTGTATGTAGAGGTGGTGGAGAGACCACTTCCTGATAGTGGGTCCAAGTTCGATAAGTTCTATGTGTGCTTTGATGCATGCAGATAGGGATTTTTAGTTGGTTGTAGGCGAATTATAGGATTGGACGGCTGTTTCTTGAAGGGCTTGTGTAAGGAAGAATTGTTGGTGGCGATTGGAAGAGATGCAAATAACCAAATGTTCCCACTAGCTTGGGCTGTTGTAAAGATTGAAAATAATAACAATTGGTCATGGTTCTTGAAAAATCTGATGACTGACTTGGAGATAACAAATGGGGAAGGGTGGGCGTTCATGAGCGACCAACAAAAGGTAATGCTTAATTTTTGAAAAATATAATCAATAGTTTGCTTTGTAATATTAACATGTTATTTGCTTACATTTCTTACTTTGAATTATTGCAAAGATTGGTTCCGGCAGTAGCCGAGTTGTTGCCCTATGCTGAACATCAAATGTGTGCACGGCACATATACGGAAATTAGGTAAAAACCTACAAATGGAATAAGCTGCAGTTGCAATTTTGGTAATTAGCAAAGAGTACAAATATGGTTGACTTTAGGATAGCCAAAGAAGGACTGCTTCAGTTGACAAAGGAAGGCTGTGCTACACTATTTCAACTATAACCGAAGCATTGGTGTAGGGCATTCTTCAATGAGGAGTTCAAGTGTGATAACATCGACGACAACATTTGTGAAGTATTTAATTTGAATATAATAGATGCCAGATGCAAACCAATCATCTTGATGCTTGAAGATATACGAGTTGCGGTCATGACTCGGTTGCAGAAACAAAGAGAAGAGGCTACAAAGTAGACTAGAAAATATGGTTCTAGGATTGCCAAGAAATTGGATGAGAATTTGGCTGCAAGTAGGCATTGCCATCCTATTTAGAATGGAGATGACGGATATAAGATAAAGAAGGGTGCTGATAAGTATGTTGTCAATCTAGGAAGTAGGAAGTGTTCATGTAGAGCATGGCAACTAAGTGAAATTCCTTGTGCACATGCCATATGTGCCATCCAGTTGAGGGGCCATAATACAAATGATTACAACGATGGTTGGTACAAAAATATCAAAATACCTTACTTCGTATCAGTTCATGATACAGTCAATTAGAAGTAGCAAGATTTAGGAGCCCATAGATCATGAAGCACTTTAACCTTTGCCACTGAAGAAGAAAATTGGACGGCCAAAACGAAGTTGAAGAATGGCGGAGGGAGAGGTCTCGGGTTAGCAAATAATGAGCAGGCAGGGTGCAAAGATGACGTGCTCTTATTGCCACGTAGCAGGCCACAATATTAAAGGTTGTCAATTGAAGAAGCAACAAGAACAGTTGAGGCAAGCTGAAAGGTCTAGTGAAGGGACAGTTGGAGAAAGGCAAACAGAAGGGCCAAGTGAGTCAACTGTTCTTCAATCGACAACTAGAACCCAGTAAGTCATGAAATTTATTTTATGTTTATGTTACTTTGTGATTTATTATGAATATGTACGTAATATCCTGTTTGGCCTTGTATGTAATGTCTTTGTTAGGTCACAAGAAGAACCCCAGTAAGTCATGAAACTAAACTGTCTGTTCGAAAAAGGTAAGGTAGAAGACGGCTAGCTAAAGGGTTGGCCCAAGCAGTATCAAGGCTAGTTCAGTCGATTGTTCTTCAGCAGAGAAAGAAATACCCAGTAAATTCAACAATTTGTATTTAGTTTTTCATTGTCTTTATATTATTATATGGCCCAATGTTATATTTATGGTGTCTTTTATCTTTTTCTCAAGTTCGAAGAAAGCAAGTTGGAGCTCAACTGCCAACTGAAAGGCCATCACAAGAGCCATATCAAAGGTCACCACAGGGGCCACTAGAAGAATCACTACAAGGGGCACCACAAGTACCACCAGAAGGCCCAACAGAAGGTGTCACTGAAGTTGAAGGGCTACATAGAATGAATACTAGAGGAAGGCTAGGTGAAGGGGCAGCTACACAAATGCCATCTAGAAGACGCCCAACTGAAGAATTGGTCGAAAAAACCCCAGCTGTAACTGAAGGGCCTAAGAAATCACAAGCAAGAAAAAGAGCCAACAAATCACAAGTTCTTGAAAGTAACGCTCCTATTCAAACAAGAGGGGCACTTGGGAAGAGGTTAAGACAATATGGCTATGGCCTTTATACAGATGAGTGTACTGGAACAGTAATTATGAATGTAAGTTTTCTTGGCTGCATTTAATTTAATTTATGCTGCAGACTTTTGCCGAAAATTTATTGTCTTTGTGTAGCTTGGGAGAAGTTAAGAGGTTCTTATCTCAAGCCCAACTCAAGAATTAATGGCTGCACTAACAAAAAAGAAAATATTAGCTGTGCCAACAAGAAAGAAGAGCAAGAACCCAGTTGTAGATCTATCTGATTTAATTCAACTTGGGATAGTTGTAGCTCCTTTTGAATCAATTCAGCTTGGGACATTTGCAGCTCCATCTGAGTTAGTGGGTACTAAGAAGGTTGAAGAAGAAGTTGCACGTCCAGTTAGAAAGAGTGCAAGCGTTATGAATTAAGTGAAATACCCATCGAAAGGAGTATGAACAAGTGGTGTCGTGCATATTGATTGATGAGATGGGATGTGATAGGATTTGTAGAGTTTATGAGTCAGTTTTGTAAACGTTATAATAACTTGCTATGGATGGTTATCTTTTTTTTTCTTTAGTTTGTCATTGATTTTATGAGACTTAATTTCATTATCAATGAAATGATCATGCTACTTGTCAAATTCTTTTACTTTTTGTAATATATGAATTCTGCTTTTACTTGATGTTGTTGGTGTTGGGTCTATGGTGGTAGCTAGAGTGCTGGTGTGGTTGGTGGTGGTGGATGGTGATGCTTAGTGGTAATGAGTGGTGGATTATGATTTTACTTGTTGCTGTTTGTTGTTCGGGTGCTAATGTGGTGGCTAGGGTGCTGGTGTGGCTAGTGGTGATGCCCGGTGATTATGGGTTTGTGGTGGGGGTTATGGGGTTATACTGCACCTAGTGCAAGCATGTAGTTTGCACATCTTACATTATGTGTACTAGTGCAAGCTAGTGTAAAGATCAGTTTACACTAGTACCTTGTGTAGCAACACCACCAGCACGGTGATGGTTGGAGCGCCTATTGTGGCTAGTGGTGATGGTTGGTGGCACAGCCGGTGGTGGTGGCTGGCGTAATTTTTAGAGAAAAACCACAAAAAATTGACACTTAACTAATCACATTTTAAAAAACTTGGCACTTAAGTGTTCACTTTTAACTATAAGTGACACTTAAGTGATCATTTTAATAATAACTTGACACTTAAGTGATCATTTTTTTCATCCCGACTAGCACTTAAGTGATTACTAAATACAACTTATGGCACTTGGGTAATCACTCATGTTTGTCTTGTGTATATGCTAGTCTGCAGCAAAACAGAGAAAGTGATGGTAATTTAACTTATGGCAACTCCATTCAATTTCAATATTTGCTACTGGTTTATGTTTATATTTGGTTCAAGTAAAAAAGCCACCACAACACATTGACCCAATACACATCCATCATTATTGGTTTATATTCAAGAACAAGTAAAAACATAGTACAAGTAGCATCTAATTCACTCATTCCATTTCCTTAAAATCCCCACAAACACAAGAAGTAACTCATAATACATATGACAACACAAACTTCTTCTCATCTTTCAAAAAGAAAAAAGTATACATTTAATCCAAAATAATTACATTTGTCCACTCATTTTTAACTATGGCAATTGGAGAAACTTTTTCTCATTTTCAAGTACTTTACATTTCATTATAAAGTATAATAGAAAATACAATAACACCATAATAAACGCTTGATAACACTCCCATTCAATTTTCATCCTTGAAACTTTATTCTTGAAAGGTTTAGTTGAAGACGCTTGAGCTTGCATTGAGACTTCATTTTTGAAAAATTTAGCTGAAGACGCTTGAGCTTGCATTGAATCAATATCGTCCAAGTCATCCACGAACATATATGGAGATTGAGGTCTTTTATGAAGTAAATCCAATATTACCTCTGTGGCTCGGTCAGAGAACTTCGCATCAACCCATTTGAAGTATTTGCACTTTGACGCTTTTTTATATTGGGCGCATCCATAAAATCTTCTCCCAGGGTTGATTCGAGTTCACAATGTTCTTCTTGGACTCGGTTACCCACAAAAATAGAAACGCTGGCCTTCTCCTTTGCTTTGGTGAGAGGAATTTAAGCCACTGATGTAAGTCTTGCTCTCCATTCCCAAGATTTGACGATGGAATTTTGGGCAAATCAAAATTAGGGTTTAAGACTTGGATTCAAGCACTTCAATAGGGATTTTAGCTGATTTAGGGTTTTAAATTTGGGGCATTTGGGGAGACGTCGTTTTTGCAGATTCGGGGCTTTTGTTTTGTAGACAACGTCGTTTCTGGTGAGTTAAAGCCGACTCAGCTCTCCAACGAGCCAGGTAGGCAAGCAAAAATAATAAAATATTGTCATGTAGGATTTCCGGCAAGGTTTGCCGGATGTGATACTTAAGTGTCCCACCTTTTAAAGAAAGTGGCACTTAAGTGTACATTTTCAAAGTTTTGGCACTTAAGTGTCCCATTGTGCCAAGTTTTGGCACTTGGGCTGTACTTCTGCTGGTTATTATATCTAAAGTTGCAAACATGAAGAGACATGGATGTCACTCACCCAACTCACCAAAACGAAAGATGAGATCAAGAAAGCCAGAGACAGGGTGATGTAATAGCCAGGGGGTTTGCCTAGAAGCAGCCACCCTTGAAAGAGTGCGTAACAAGGGGTAGTCCCTATTTTTGGTGTTTGGTCAGGGAAAATTGCAAGGCGATGATAACTAGCTAGGTAGTCAAGCTTTACTCCCTTGGAATTGGTTTAGCCATAGGGAAACCTATGGCTAGATTGAACCTGTTGCAGCTGTTACTGCTGTTTTCTTGATCTACCCAATTGGTCAAGGAAGTTTTTCAAGATGAAGGTATTGGCAACAACATGTTTTCTTGCACGACAACTTATGATATTCATATCATATGTTATTCATAGGATATGGGAAGCCTAATTTGAATTGATTTCAACAAATCCCTCATTATTGCTAAGACCAAGTAATAATAGGATCCTTATTAGTAACCTAATATTTTCTTAGAAAATACATTTTATTCCCTCGTTGCTTCCTTGAAATAGAGAAGTCCTGACTAGACACCCAAAGTTATGGGGCTATTTTGCCAAGTTCCTTAGAGAGAGCTGTCTCACGCCACGGCTAGACTCTCATCCTCGACCAGCTTGAGAAACTACATGCCATATTAAGAGTGCCCAAAGTAGAGCTCCATGTTGAGCGTCCTCGTCTTGGATCCACAATCCATAGAGGCCTCCATCTGTGCCTAGATGAGGGACAAACTCAAGGTGACAAAGGCTGTCAATGAGCTCATTGAGGCACTCGATCAAACACGTGAGGGGACGGACGTTCTCAAGCAAGAGATCAACATTTGGCATAAGAGCTGGGAATTTTCTGGGATTTCTAGTTAATAATAAAGAAATAAAGGTTGACAAGAATAAGGTTAAGGTTGTACCAGAATTGCCTTCACCAACTAGCAAGAAGCAATTACAAATGATAATTGGGAAAATCAATTTTCTTTGAAGATTTATTGCTAATCTATCTATCAAGATAGATGTGTTTTCTCCTTTGTTGAAATAGAAAAATCAGGATGAATTTGTCTAGCAAGAGTAGAATTGGCATGTTTTTGAGAGGATAAAAGCATACTTGACTAGTCCTCTAGTGTTGATGCCACCAAAAACAGGCAGGCCTCTAAATCTATGTGCGTTAGCCACTGATAGTATAATTGATAGCATGTTGGCACAAGAGAATGATGAAAGCAAAGAGCAAGCGATGTATTACCTCAGTAGGATATTGAACGATGCCGAGAAGAGATATACTACCATTGAAAAGATTGGTTTATTATTATATTTTGCATGTACAAAACTACAGCATTATTTGCTACCAGTTGTCATTCATGTGATATGCAAAACCGCCGTTATTGAGTATATTCTTATGAGGCCTATAGTGAAAGGTTGAATCGCAAAATGGTCCTTCGCATTATCCGAGCTAAACCTAGTGCATGTATCGATGAAAGCAGTAAAAGAACAAGCCGTAGCTAATTTTCTTGTGCAGTATCCATCTATTCAAGTTGAAGACTTTAGAAGTGAAAGTTATGCATAGTTGGTCGCAAGGTTGTTGCACTTTAATGGTTTGTCCACATCTACTACATTAGGAATAGAGGTTTTGATTATGTCTCCAAGGGGGCATAAATCAAAATTCCTGTTTAGGCTAGATTGTAAATGTGACATCCTGATTTTCCCATTCTATTTTCAATTGAAAGAGTCGAGCTTTTCATCGATGCACCTATAGTTCTTTTCTCTGAGTAAGCCACTCACGAAATAACTAGTCTATTAGGTGAAGTCGTTAAGGAATCTAAACGCAATAGACTTGAGAATTCGACCAAGAATCTACTGCTCGACTGCTCTAATTTGCAAGGGTCATTACAGCACATATCAATTAGAGATCGGAGATAAGTTGACTCGACAAAGGTATGTGATTAAGTGTGGGTGATTCCACCTAATTGCAAAATTCTTGTCGATCGGCACTAGATCGATTTCTTTGTCGTTTTGGTACCCTGTGTCCATATTTGAAATCTTGAGATTTCTACGACAACCGAGAGTCACTAATGTGTTGAAGATGTACTTTGTGGCTTGAAAATAATCAACCACAGGTCAATTGCATGAAAACTTTCTAAAAACTACTCGGTAGGTTGGGACGTGCTAAAATCGCGCTAGATTTAAATTAACTAAGAAATTAAACCTGATTTCAGAAATTGAAAGTTTTATTATGTCATAAATCATTTTAGGAACGTCGACTCATCTTCCGAATATTTTTCTACAAATTGAGATTTTTGGTGAAAAATCAAGAGTTTACGGAATTGGATCGGGAAAGTTCGTGGGACCGTTTTTTAGCACACCCATGGCTGTCAAGTTGGACTAATTGGTGAGGAAAAATGTTGGTTGGGATGATGGCACATTGGTTGGATTTATGGAAATCAATTTGAGTCCAATTTGAGAGGAATTGAAGGGGAATTTAATGAAATTGAAGAAAAAATATCACAAATTCGTATTCCCCCATGGTGTGCAACACTTGGACCCTTTGGAAGGCTTGTTGGGGAAGCCAAGAGGCTGCATTTTGGTTGAGGATGCCAGCCAAGGTGGTGGGCCAAGTGCAATGAGTGAATGGGGAAAAGTAGAGGACCTTTGAGGCCAATTGGGCCCCTCAACTCTTTAGTAGCTTCTTTCTCCTTCCCTTGGCTACTTTCTCCATGGTTAAGGCTTAGGAAAAGCTCAAGAGAACCAGGAAAACCGAGCATCAGCTTCCCCTCCACTGTCGCATGCTCGTAGGCCTTTTTTCTCCTTATGTTTTCTCTTCTTCTAGTTTCTACTCCAGCTGACCTTTCCCTAAACACCCGAGTTAAAAGTGGTCTTCCTGTGCAAATTAGCCCACACTCCACCCACCACCATGACTAGCACATCCAATCCATACAGACGGAGGTCGCCTCGCCCCGAATGGAGCGGTCAGTTGACCCGCTTGGCTGCCGGAAGCTGCTACTCGCCGGTCCATCGAGCACCTCACCCTCCTGCATTTTTTTGTTCGTTTCATGATTTTCAGTCGTTTTCTCTCCATTTTGACCCTACCTCCACCCATACCAACCTCCAACAAGTCCCCCTTGACCCTTAGGTGCCCCTGGTTGCCAGTCATATGCTTGTCGGAGCTCCGATTAGCCCGTTTCTCGCTATTTCGACCCCAAACCATAAACTGGTTCAGCCTTTCGGTTTAGCCAAGATCAGAAGTAGAAGCCAGCAAGGGTCTTGAAGCTTTGTAGCCCATTTTAGGTCACTTCCCAACCTCGCTTGGTGTCACTGCTTAGAGGATTGTTGCCCGCCTCTACGTTGCCGTCACTATGGACTTACTGGAACGCTAAATCGGTGAGTTTACTCACTAATGTTTGCTTAAGGAGTTAATGATGCTTAAGGGGTATTTAGATTATATTAAGTATGTTTAGGTGGTTAGATTAGTATAATTAAATGATGATTAGATTAGTGGATGTATTAATTAGTCTAATTATTCAATTAGATTAGTGTTAACATGATTAGACTTTTATCGTAATTGCTTAATTATTTATTGAAATTAAATATTATTAAATATTATTGAAATTATATTACTTATTATTTAAATTAAATTAATTTTCAGAATTTATTTAATTATTAATTAATTAATATTTTCCGGAAATTATGCCGGGAAAGCCACTCGATAGAATTTCGAGCTAATCGCTGTGGTATGGCTAGAATGTGCAATTGATTGCTGGATTGATCAATTGCGTGAGGTTTTGTGCAATTGTGTGATAATTGTGAATTAGTTAGATTATGCAATTGATGGTTGGATTGTAGTTATGAAATTGTATGGTGATTATGAATCGTGAGCATTTGGTTATGACACTTGGCTAAGCTAGAAGACCACCTAGCTTGGAATAGGCTATGCCCCTCGGGCTGAGATTTACCGCCTAAGCTTAGAAATGGCTGTGCCCATGAGGTCGTGATTAACTGCCGAAGTATGGCTATGCCCATTGGGTCGTAATTTACCGCTAAACATTTAGTAGGCCATGCCCATTAGGCTGTGATTAATAATTGGAACAAATGATCGATTAAAATATAGTATGATGCGTTCCAATTGTTGAATGATGTTTGCATGTATATGAGATATGAATTGTGCTAACGTGCAGGAATGAACTGAGGTAAGACAAGTCCTCTGTTGTGTGTGGCTAAGCCACCCTTGAGTGTATTTTCTTCCTAATAAGGGTTTACGGGGTGGACTCGCTGAGACAATGTCTCACCCTATCATGGGCTTATCTTTTCAGGTCCTTAGGTGGTGGTTGTGGAGGACTCGAAGCCTCGAAGTCTGTGGAGGTGGAGTCTGAAGGATCAGCATGTGTGTTCGACTAGTATATCGTAGGAAGTGTTTTGAGAATCGACCTTTTTGTAGACTTTTGACTAGACTCGTTTTGTAACTAAACCCTGTTATTTATAAAAGTTGGCTTTTGTGAAATGTTGCCGTGCTTTTCTATCCCATGCTATTTGTTGTCAAGGGTTTATTGTTTTGTTTGCGCATGTGCATTAAAGATGAATTGGTTGGTGACGCATCCTGGGAACGTCGCATTTATATCGACCGAAGAGAGTGTTGGAGAAATCTTCTTGAAGTGTTTTGAAGTTGACAAAACGTTTCCATCAGTCTAGTCTGAAGGTTTGCAGACTCTGCTATTTAAAGTCTGAAGACCTTCGGACAGCCAGACTCAAGACTCAAAGTCTATCCTCATTGACAGTCTCTAATCCGTTGAAGAAAGGTTATCCAAAACTGGATGTTTCGTTAAGGGCTTGACCTTATCAACTGGAGAAGATCTCGTGGCTGGAAAAGACACAACGGAACTCTTTGATTGATCGAGATTGACTCGAAGATTAAGGAATCGATGATTGCCTAAATATTCTTGGAAGGTTCTACCTATGGAAACCGAGATCCTGATTGTATGGGCGAACATAAATGATAGGCTATCAACACGTTCCTTTAATAGCCCGAATGATCTTCCTAATTGATTCCGTCCAACGGATAGATTAGAGGAATTCCTTTGGTAAATGCCAACGGGTATGATGGCATAAATGAGTATATAAAGAAAACGTTCTAAGTTGTTGAGGTGTGCGCGATAGAAGAATTTCAAAGTCTGAAGCTCCTTGTTGTTTAGACAATTCCTTTGAGCGAATAGTTGTATACAAAAGAGAGTCTATATTTGTGAGAAACCTTGAGGAGGTGTGATAGAACATCTACACTATAGAATCAAGGAAAAGTAGTGCTGTAACTTCTCTTTTGTTCATAGTGAAATCCAGCTGGTGGGCTGTCAGTGCGGAAGATTGGACATAGGCTTGAATTAAGCCGAACCACTATAAACCATGTGTTCAATCTTCTCTCCCTTACTCTCTTTACTTTGATCGTATTTCATTTTGTCAATCAATAGTGAACTATCTTTCTATCATTTGCCAAGAATTGCTTCCGTACTTCGATAAATTGATTGTGCACCTATTCACCCTCCTCTAGTTGCTTATACTAGCTATCTCAATTGGTACCAAAGCTCATGTACTCACTTTGTTTAAAGTGTTTTACTTCAGAGTAAAAGATCCATGGCTAGTATGTTGGCTTCAGGGCTGGTAGAAGGGTAAAGCAACACCAGACCGCCTTACTTTGATGGAAAGGACTACAACATATGGAAGAACAAGATGAAGACATTCTTAAGATCAAAGGGTCCTCTGGAATGCGACGTTGTAGAAAAAGGAATCATTCCTAAAGCTGCATCTGTCTCGGAAAGAGGAAATGACACTGTTGAGTCCAGCGAAATGAGTCAGGAAGAGATAATCAAGAGATAAGCTCTTGATGCAAAAGCAATTTACTCTTTATATTGTGCTTTATCACATACTGAATATAACAGAATATCTTATTGTGATACAACCAAAGAAATCTGGGATAGATTACACATCACTTATGAAGGAACCGATCGAGTGAAAGAGACTAGAATCAACATTCTTCTCGGTCAATACGAAGCCTTCAGAATGAAATCAGGAGAATCTATAACTGACATGTTTAGTCGTTTTACAGAAATCGTGAATGGTCTTGAAAATCAAGGTCAACCAATTTCTAATCCCATGAAAGTGAACAAGCTACTGCGTGGACTCTCCAAGGATTGGAATCATATAAAGACCTCAATCCGAGAGACCCAAAGAATCATGCCAGCGTCGTCGATGAGTTGGTTGGGACTCTTCGGTCTTATGAAGTGGAACGAATCAATGAAGACGAAGATCCTAAAGGTAAGAAATCTATTGCATTAAAATCTAATGATGACTCTGATGTAACAGATTCTGAAGACGACATGGATGATGAAGAACTTGCTCTCATGATAAGAAGATTCAGAAAGCTGAATAGAAAAGGAAGAAGATTCAATTCAAGGAAACAAAGTTTTCAAAAGCAAATGCACCAAGTCTGCTGAAAATGATGAATCAAACAAAGATGTAGTTTGCTTTGACTGCAAGAAAAAGGGACACATGAGACCCAATTGTCCTCTTCTGAGGAAGAAGAAAGGAAAAACTAAAAGGTATCGAAAAGCTCTCAAAGCTGAAACTTGGAGTGATACGGAGTGTGAAGATAGTGATGATGATTATGCCAACATATGTCTAATGGCACAATCAGACTCAGAATCAAACTCGAGACGATTCAGATACAAAAAGTGAATTCGAGGTAAGTAATTTCAAAATCCCTATTAAAGTTTCAAAATACATTGATGAATTATGTTTTAGTCTTAAGACTTCTCTTAAAAGAATTTCCGAACTCAAAAAGGAAAATTCTGCTTTAAAACAACAAGAGAATGTTTTGGAAGAAAAAGTGAAATGCTTAGACCAGAATGTTTCCTCTCTCAGAGAAAGTAAAGATAATCTTTTAAAAGAAAATGCATTTTTGAAAAATGATATTTCAAATATTTCCAAAAGATTTTCTCTAGGATCTGAAAAACTAGAGAAAATACTTTATGTTCAAAGACCTTATTTCAATAAATCTGGTTTGGGAATGACTGCTGAAACTATTCCTTTAATCGATTTTCCTAAAGTAAAATAAAGAATTAAGCAAAGACCCATAAGAAATGCTTACAAAAATCATTTTGAAAGAAATTTTGTAAAACCAGTAGGTCGCAATGCTCTTAGATGTTCAAAATGCAATAGTGCAGATTATTTTGAGAAAAAATGTCCTATGGTTTGGAGACCTGTCAAAAAAGTTTAGGCAAAAACCGTATATCAAACTAACTTAAAAGGACCCAAGAAAATATGGGTACCAAAGAAAGCTTGAGTTTCTTTTTAAATGCAAGTCACTATCAAGAAAAATGTGAAATGGTATCTGGATAGTGGATGCTCGAGACACATGACAGGAGACTTAAATTGCTTCATAAAGATTGTTCAAGTGAATGGTGGAAAAGTATCATTTGGAAGAAACAGCAAAGGAAAAATAGTGGGATTTGGAACTGTAATGATTGGGAACCTCACAATAAGCAATGTTTCTTTAGTTGAAGGGCTCAATTACAATCTGCTCAGTATCAGTCAACTGTGTGATGCTGGTTTCAAAATCAACTTTCAAGAGGGTATTTGTTCAGGAACCAACAAAGACTCTACTCAGTCATTCATGGGTCGAAGACATGGAAATATCTACCTCTTGGACGTGAAACCAAATGAATCGCAATGTCTAATCTCAATCCAAGATGAAGCAAACTTATGCAACAAAAAGCTTGGGCATGTCAACATGAAGCAGATAGCTAAGATCTCAACAAAGAAGCTTGTTCGTGGTCTTCCCAATTTATCATACCAAAAGTCTGATCTATGTACACCATGTATATTGGGAAAACAGGTAAGAAATTCCTTTAAGCCAATAAATCAAGTTTCCACTAATCGTGTACTGCAGCTCTTGCATATGGATCTCTTCAGACCAACAAAAATGCAGAGCATTGGAGGTAAGAAATATTGCCTAGTAATTGTGGATGACTACTCACGATTTACTTGGGTATATTTCTTGGCAAGTAAGCCTGAAACCTTCTATTTCTTTGAAAAATTTGCTAAGAAGGTTCAAAATGAAAAGGGGTATGTTATTTCAAGCATAAAAACAGACTATGGAGGTGAATTTGAAAATCAAGATTTTGCTAAATTTTGTGAAGAATCTGGTTTTCAGCATTTGTTCTCTTCTCCATATACTCCAAAGCAAAACGGAGTCGTGGAAAGGAAAAATAGATCTCTTCAAGAAATGGCTAGAACTCTCTTAATTGAAAGTAATATTTCTTTACGGTTTTGGGCTGAAGTAGTTTCAACATCATGTTATATTATCAATAGAATCTTTCTAAGATCTATTCTAGAAAAAACCCCCTATGAACTATTTAAAGAAAAGAAGTCTATTGTTTCATATTTTCATGTATTTGGATGCAAATGTTTCATACTGAAAAATGCAAATGATCGAGTTGGTAAGTTTGAAGAAAAGTCAGATGAAGGCATCTTCCTTGGATATTTAACCATAAGCAAGGCATACAGAGTCTACAATAAGAAAACTCAAACAGTGGAATAATCAATGAATGTCAAATTCCAAGATTCTACACAAAATGAATCTATTCAGACTCATCTCAAAGAGACTGAACCTGCTCCAAACTCTACAAAGTCTAAATCTCAAGAAGCAGCTCAGACTTTGAAGGACCAGCAACAAGTGATTGTTGAAGATTCTAGTGAAGGAAGTGACCATCAATCTGATAAATTAACTAGAAACTGGAAACATAAGTCCAGTCATCCCAAAGATCTTATTATTGGCGACATCAATGAAGGAATCCGCACAAGATCCAAAAGGCGAGAAGAGTCTAGTGCTGTAGCTCTTATTTCTAAAATAAAACCCAGGAGCATAGAAGAAGCTTTATTCGATGAAAGATGGATTGAAGTTATGCAAGAAGAACTCAGACAATTCAGAGTTAATGATGTCTGGGAGCTGACTCCTAAACCAAAAGGTAAATCAATTGTTGAAGTTAAATGGGTTTTCAGGAACAAGATGGATGAGAAAGGAAAAGTCATAAGAAACAAGGCTAGACTCGTGGCCAAGGGATACACACAAGAATAAGGGATCGACTATGACGAGACTTATGCATCAGTAGCAAGGTTAGAAGCAATTCATTTATTACTTACATTTGCTTGTCATAAAAATTTCAGGTTATTTCAAATGGACGTCAAAAGTGCTTTCCTAAACGGTTTCATCCGTGAGGAAGTCTATGTGGAACAACCACCAGGGTTTAAAGACCCAAAGAAACCAGACTCTCGCATTCGACTTAAAAAGGCCTTGTATGGCTTAAAGCAAGCACATCGAGCTTGGTACGACGATTAAGTAAGTTTTTAATTCGAAATGGATTTGTTAAATGTAAAGTAGACACTACTCTTTTTATTAAAAGAGAAAGAAAAAGTTTTCTACTTGTTCAAATATATGTCGATGATATCATTTTTGGATCCTCTAATGAAAGTCTATGCAAGAAATTCTCTAAGACTATGCAGGATGAATTTGAAATGAGCATGATGGGTGAGTTAACTTTCTTTCTTGGACTTCAAATAAAAAAAATTGGAGGAAGGAACTTTCATTCATCAAGAAAAGTATGCAAATGATCTTGTCAAAAAGTTTGGACTGGACAATTGCAAAAAGACTGACATACCAATGTCAAGTTCCTTGAAGATAGACAAAGATGAAGAAGGAAAGAAAGTTGATCAAAAGCTGTACAGAGTATCATCGGATCACTTCTTTATCTTATCGCTTCTAGACTCGACATTCTATTTAGTATTTGCATTTGTGCCAGATTTCAATCAGACCCAAAAGAATCTCATTTGAATGCTGCGAAGCGTATTATTAAATATGTTTCATCAACTTCAAGCTTTGGTCTCTAGTATCCAAAAAGGGGAGACTTTACTTTACTTGGATATTCAGACGCAGACCTTGCTGAAAGCAAAGTTGATAGAAAGAGCATCTCAGGTACTTGTCAACTACTTGGAGGCAGGACAGTGTCTTGGTTTTCCATAAAGCAAAGTACAATAGCTCTTTCTACAGCAAAAGTTGTTGTTCGCAAATTCTGTGAATAAAACAGCAGCTAAAAGACTTTGAAATTGAAAACTCATGCACGGAGATTAATTGCGACAACACCAGCGCTATCAACCTCACCAAAAATCCAATTCTCCACTCAAGAGCAAAGCATATAGAGATTCGACATCACTTTATTAGAGACCAAAAATATGTTGATTTAAAGAACCAACTGGTGGATATATTCACAAAGCCTTTGGAGAAAAATCAATTTGAAACCATCCGTTCCAGACTCAACATTTTAAAGTATGAGGAGATCAAAAACTAAAAACTTTCAGACTCAGACATACAAGACTTTAACTATAAGTTAGTCTTGGTACGACCATCAGACTGTAAGTCTTTCTCTCTCTCTTTCTCTCTCTCTCTCTCTCTCTCTCTCGAATCTTATCTTGAAGAGGTACGATTGTTAGACTGTGTTTAAATTGTTGCTATATTTAATCGATTTATTTATTGCATCGTTTCATTTTCAAAAAGGAAGTTATTTTTTAAATGACTATTTTCGCGGAAAAAGACAGTTATTTTGAAAAGGCATTTCTTTATTTCCTTTGTGGCAATTCGCTTATCTCTCTTTTTAACCGATTGTGCACTGTCGATTCCTCTTCACTTTACTCTCAGAAACCCTAGAAAGCATCGATCCTCCATTCCCGTTTTCTTCCATTGTTTAATCTTCAAAAAGTTGTCATCTTTCTTGGAAAAGTCAAGCAAGGAATCTTCCAAAAACTGAGAAAGATGTCATCTTCAAGAAAGTCTTCGAGAATCGCAAGCAGGGGACCACGACGAATGAGTGAGGGGCATACGCACTTCGATCTCACCGAAGAAGAAGTGTCTCCAGAACAGTAACAGAGCCCACAACATTCTCAGCAGCGTCATTCTCCTCCATCTAGTCCTCAAGGCGTTGATCATCAACAAGAGGATCAAATCATTGAAGATGCAGATCCAGTAAGAGTTCAAAAGCCCGCTCTTATTTATAAGCTGTATTATGCCTTAAAAGCAACTCGTACTCCCTTGAAATATGTCGATGATTTTCTTAAAGACAAAGGATATAGGAACGAATATATCTTTCTGCGAAGAATGGAAAGTTTGGGAATTGCTCGTAAAGGGTTGGCTGAGGAAACTCTTGCGAATATCCCGAGTGATCCTCGTGATTGGGGATCGAATCCTGTAGATGGGAATGATGATGACAAATTGTACAGTCAATTTCAACCGAGAATGGGTGTTGCGGTTGAAAGTCGAGGAAAAATGGGAGATTTGTTCAGATCGAAGGAACAAAAGGATTTGTACTCGAAATTGCTGAAGCGTGGGGTAATAAACCCTAGAAATGTGGATTTTGATTTCCTGGATGCTGTGAACATGAACTTGAGGGAAAAGTTCAGTTATCTTCAACTTGAAAGGTTCTGCTCCGACACTACAGAGGCCTATGCTGAACTAACTGCATATTTCTATTCAAATCTTAGCTTTTTGGATGCGAATAGATTTTCTTTTAGTGTTAAAGATCAAGACTATGTTGTGGATATGGATATGCTGGCAAATGTATTATGAGTTGAAAGAGGAAAATATCAACCGATCAAAATTTCCATTGCTCGGGCCACACTAGAACTAGTGAAGGATAAGAGAACAGAGGAGAAGATCACCTACTTGAGGATGAGTGCATTCAATATCTTGCTTCACAAGATTGTGATCAATTGTCTCCGACCGAAATCAACCTCCAAGATTGATGTTTCAAGCTCAGAGGCAAAGCTGATGTATGCCATCCTCACCGGGAAAATGTTTTCTCTCCCTCACACTATCATGTTTCACATGTATAAAGCGATGATGAAGGACAGGGGTCAACTTCCTTACCCAAGCCTTGTGACGAAGTTATTCAGACATCTGAATATTCAGCCTCCGCAAATCTTTTGTGTTCGATCGTGCGATCATATGGTGGTAGGACTGAAGATAGTGACCAAAATGCGTCTGAAGGAACTAAACAAGGAGTTGGAGAAATTCAAGGAGAAAACTCCAATCAAAGCTCATCAAATCTCTTCTTCAAAATGGAAAGGAAATGAGCCCTTGGTTACTTCAAAACCAAAAATGAGAGCTCTTATTGTGGAAGATGAAGGAGATGATGACCTTACCATTTCGGCCATAGCTTTGAAGAAGCTAAGTCGCACTATTCCAGAGTCAATGGAACATCGTGGGAAAGAAGGAAAGGAAAGAGAAGGCCAAGAGGAAGGAGAAGGTCGAGAAGAGGAAGAGAAAGAAGACGAAAGATGAGTTAGTGAAAAAGAAGCAGAGGAGGAAAGACCTGAGAAAGAAATACGAGAAGAAGGAGAACCTGAGGAACACTCCTCTCCACACGTAGGCATGGTAACAGGGGGAGATCAAGAGAAAGGAGGGAAGTCCTCATATCATGATGTGAGTGAAGGAGTCAGTCGATCACCTGTAGACCCAAAGGATGTTTATGCCTCTCAATTTCCAGAAGAAGGTCATGAAGTTTCATCGCCAAACCTGCGAGATTATTCTGATATGCCATCATCTGCAGAACGGGCTGAAGCTAGTACGCAGACCATCAACCCAGCCGATTTTCGTAGAATCATGGATATTCTAATGGAAATGGGATGTCAAATTTATGCCTTGGGATGCGAGGTTCAAAACTTGCAAACTATGGGTCAAGTTTCCTCATGTTCATTGAATGATCAAATCCAAGCCCTCTCTGTTCAAATTCAGGCCAATGCCAAGGGTGAGGAGATTGCACAATTGAAGGAAGACTTGAAAAGGCTGGAAGGCATCGTTCAGTCTATGGGAGATTTCCAGCTTGTCCGCATTCCCAAGCAATCTTGACTTCATTCCATTTTCATCTCAACCTTTTTAAATGCTGACAAAAAGGGGGAGAGATGCAAGATTTGAACAACTTGATTTTTAGTCGTGTGGACTGTTTGTTGGATTGTTTTGATGTTTGAACTCTATTTGTTTGATTTTGTTTTTGTGTCTAGATAAGAACTGAACTAGACTTGGACTTGACTGCTTTTATTAACTATCATTGGTATCTTATGGATGGTTTTATTATGGATGGCTTTATCACTTATTAGACTAACCTATTTTATGTGGTTGCAGATTCTAGTGTTATTCATTTAGCCATTTATCTCTATAAGATATGCATATGTGTTTGAGAAATGTTTTACAAGTCAAAGTTGTCCAAATCTGCAGGAAAGTTTTGTCATCATCAAAAAGGGGGAGATTGTTGGAGAAATCTTCTTGAAGTGTTTTGAAGCTGACAAAACGTTTCCATCGCCTAGTCGAAGGTTTGCAGACTTCTCGCTATTTAAAGTCCGAAGACCTCCGGACAGCCAGACTTAAGACTCAAAGTCTATCCTCATTGACAATCTCTAATCCGTTGAAGAAAGGTTATCCAGAACTGGATGTTTCGTTAAGGGCTTGACCTTATCAACTGGAGAAGATCTCGTGGCTGGAAAAGACACAACAGAACTCTTTGATTGATCGAGATTGACTCGAAGATTAAGGAATCGATGATTGCCTAAATATTCTTGGAACGTTCTACTTATGGAAACCGAGATCCTGATTATATGGGCGAACATGATTGATGGGCTATCGACACGTTCCTTTAATAGCCCGAATGATCTTCCTAATTGATTCCGTCCAACGAATAGATTGGAGGAATTCCTTTGGTAAGTGCCAACGGGTATGATGGCATAAAGGAGTATATAAGGAAGACGTTTTAAGTTGTTGAGGTGTGCGCGATAGAAGAATTTCAAAGTCTGAAGCTCCTTGTTGTTTAGACAATTCCTTTGAGTGAATACTTGTATACAAAATAGAGTCTATATTTCTAAGAAACCTTGAGGAGGTGTGATAGAACATCTACACTGTAGAATCAAGGAAAAGCAGTGCTGTAGCTTCTCTTTTGTTCATAGTGAAATCCAGCCAGTGGGCTGTCAGTGCGGAAGAGTGAACGTAGGCTTGGATTAAGCCGAACCACTATAAACCTTGTGTTCAATCTTCTCTCCCTTACTCTCTTTACTTTGATCATATTTCATTTTGTCAATCAATAGTGAACTATCTTTCTATCGTTTGCCAAGAATTGCTTCCGTACTTCGATAAATTGATTGTGCACCTATTCACCCCCCTCTAGGTGCTTATACTAGCTATCTCAGAGAGGGATGCACGCGCGCTTGAGGATCGGGGCGTGGCATTCCTATTTAAGTGGTATCAGAACAAGTTTAGTATGGAGTGATAAGGTGTGAGGGGTGATGGGATAGTTAGTAGGAAAGGTTTTTCTTATGCTGGTGCATGTATTTGATAGTTGAGTGATAAATTGCTTGGTGTGGATCACTCAAATTCTAATATGGTATTGGAATTGGAAAACAGGTATCTATAAGGATCCTATAAATGAGTGGTCAAGAGAGGAATCCTAGAAAGAGGACCATGGGTCCAGGGACTCGGGGTAGGATGCTGACGAGGGTTAGTACTCGAAGTGACCATGGTAGAGCACAGGTTGAGACTAGCACTAGTGGAGTAGCACCGCCTCCTGTAGGTGCTGGGGTAGCAGCCCTTGGTGATCCCAGGATCGAGGGGATCATGTAAGTGCTTGAGGCCATGAGAGATGTAATGGGGCAGTAGGCCCAGAATCAAGCCGCCGTCGCTGCAGCCACTGTTACTACCGTTGTTGCTACCACTATTAGGACTGCAACCGCAGATGCACCTGTTGAGGTTCCACATGAGAACGTGGTCGCTAGGAGACCAATTCATAAGCTCGTGGAACAGTTCTTGAAGCTGAACCTGCCAAGGTTCAATGGCGCAGGAGATCTTAAAGCTGCGTCACTTTGAATCCAAGATCTGAAGAAAGCCTTTGCACTTCTAGTGTGCACTGAGGAGGAGAAAGTTGTCCTTGCAATCTACTAGTTGCAGGGTAACACGAATACGTGGTGGAGAGCCACCGGAGGCATAATTTTCCCAGAAGGCGTGGTTCCGATATGGAATGCCTTTCTCAGAGCCTTCAACGACAAATACTATTCTAGTAACACTCTGGAGTGCAAGATGAAGGAATTTCAATGCCTCCGTTAAGGGACGATGACTATGGATGAGTATGAGGCTAAGTTTGCTGAGCTGTCTCAGTATGCACCAAGATTGGTGGAAGATTCAGAAGAGAAATCTTGGAGGTTCGGGAACAGCCTTCGATCAGAGCTGAGGAGTCCACTAGTGCCATTAGACCTGAAAGATTATAACGATGTTTATGGTTGGGCCCGGATGGTAGAGAGAGACTTGAGTGAACAAACTGCTGCATCTGGTTAAAGGTTCGGTTCGAATAGGGATGGGAATCGATTTGGGAAGAGACCGATGTTAGGCGAAAAGTACCTTATTCCACCAAACAGGAAGGGTGGTATAGGAAAGTTAGCACCAAGACAGAATGACTCGTGTCGTTTTTATGAAGGACGACATGGATTGGCCCCATGCCCTCTAAGATGGGTGCTTGATTCAAGTGTGGCCAGCAGAGTCACATAGCTAGAAATTGCCCCACAAGGCAAAAGGGACCACAATTACCACCGTCGCCACTGTTGGGTCTGAATAGAGAGTTCACGCCTCAAATTGCACAGCAGGGTAGACTGAACAGACCTCTAGCTTAGGGAAGGACGTATGCTATTACGAGAGGATAGGCTGAGGATGCGCCTAATATGATTACAAGTACGGTCTCATTGAACAATCATGCTGCAGATGCTTTATTTGACCCTAGCGCCACTCATTCATTTATAGTTGAGCAGTTTGTTAAGCTGGTAGGATTGAGTCCTGAATTGTTAGATTCAGTGGTTAACATATCTACACAGTTAAAGGATAATGTGTTAGCTACATTGGGTTGTTCTAGTTGAAAGTTAGCAATTGGTGAGCAAGAGGGGATGTTAGATTTGATAATCCTAGCCATGTATGATTTCGATGTGATAGTTGGCATGGACTGGCTCACTAAGCAATGAGCTAAGATAGATTGCTATCGTAAAGCGATTCAATTTAAACCGTTAGAGGGTGAAAGTTTTGAGTTTGTGGGGAATCGAGGAGGACTTTCGAGTACCTTAATCTCGTCGCTTGAGGCAACCCATTTGTTAGACAAGGGTTGCCAAGGTTACCTAGCGACTGTCATAGATACGACAGTTGAGGAGCTAAAGATCGAAGACATCTCAGTGGTGCAAGAATTTCCAGATGTATTCCCGAAAGAATTGCCAGGTCTGCCGCTAAAGAGAGAAATCGAGTTTGTGATCGAGTTAGCACCCGAGACAAAGCCAATCTCTAAGGCTCCTTAACGGATGGCGTTGTCTAAGTTGAAGGAACTGAAGGTGTAGATGCAAGAATTGTTGGATAAAGGGTTCATATGCCTTAGTGCATAACCTTGGGGAGCACCAGTTCTGTTTGTGAAGAAAAATAATAGTTCGTTGCGTTTGTGCATCAACTATCGTCAATTTAATCAAATGACGATCAAGAACAAGTATCCACTACGGAGGATTGACGACTTGTTTGACTAGCTGCAAGAAGTGTCGATATTCTCAAAGATCGACTTGAGGATGGGATACCACTAGTTGAGGATCAAGAAGGAGGACATACCGAAGTCAGCATTTCATACTCGATATGGCCATTATGGATTTATTGTAATGCCATTTGGTTTGACGAACGCTCGGCTGCTTTTATGGATCTAATGAATCGAGTATTTAAAGAGTATCTGGATCAGTTCGTGTTCATCGATGATATCCTGGTGTACTCGAGAAGTCTTGAGGAGCACAAAAGACACTTAAGGATAATGCTTCAGACTCTGAGGAATCATAAGCTGTACGCCAAGTTTAGCAAATGTGAGTTTTGGTTAACTCGTGTGGCGTTCCTAGGTCACGTGATTTCAAAAGAATGAATCTCCGTAGACCTAAGCAAAGTTGAAGCAGTGATCAACTGGCCAAAACCGACAACGGTGACATATTAGAAGTTTTCTGGGTTTAGCAGGGTATTACAGAAGGTTTGTAAAGGGGTTTTCAGCTTTAGCGTCACCGTTGACTCGACTACTAAAGAAGGAAGAGAAGTTCGTGTGGACAGACAAATGCGAATGTAGTTTCCAAGAGCTTAAGTAGAAGCTGACTATCGCACTTATGCTGACCATTCCATCTAGTCATAGAGGATACGAGATCTATAGTAATGGGTTGTTTAGAAGATTGGGTTGTGCATTAATGCAACATGGTAGAGTTGTTGCATACGCGTCTCCTCAGTTGAGACCTCATGAGCTAAATTACTCGACGCATGACTTAGAACTTGCAGCAATTATTTTTGCCCTGAAAATTTGGAGACATTATATGTGCAGAGAAAGATTCCAGATCTTTATTGACCATCAAAGTCTCAAGTATTTATTCTCTCATAATGAGTTAAATATGAGACAGCATAACTAAATGGAACTCCTGAAGGATTACGATTGTGATATCTTGTATCATCTTGGAAAAGCGAATAAGGTCGTTGATGCACTAAGTTGGAAGTCTTCAGTAACGCAAATGATGATCAAGGAATGGAGCTTACTTGAGAGAGCTCGAGATTCAGCTTTCAAATTTTAGGTAGGCCATCTTTCAAACCTTATGGCCACTCTTAGGATTGAGCTGGAAGTGCAGATCAAAAACAAGAGGCTTCGGTGGATGAACCTAGAGATTCAGAAGATTTTGCAAGAGAACACCGAAAAGAAGAATGCTGACTTTTAGGTTTCTGAGGAAGAAACGCTAAGATTCCAAGGACAATTGTGTGTACCTGACGATGCAACGCTTAAGGAAGAGATCTTATCAAAAGCTCATCGTAGCAATTACAGCATTCATCCTAGTAGTACAAAAATGTATCAGAACTTGAGTCAACATTATTGGTGGTCACATATGAAGGCGGACATCACCAAGCATGTTGCCAAGTGTCTGACGTGTCAGCAAGTGAAGACACGGTACTGTAAGCTAAGAGGACTTCTACAACCTCTCGAGATCCTCGAGTGGAAATGGGAATATATCACAATGGATTTTGTTTACGAGCTTATCAAGGAGTCAGAGAGGTAATGATTCCATTTGGGTAGTGGTCAACAGACTAACGAAGTCGGCCCACTTCATCGCAATACAAAAAGACCTCGATTTGGGTAGGCACGCAAAGTTGTACGTGCATCAGATAGTTCGTCTACATGGAGTGTCGGTGATGATTACTTCTGACTGAGATCCGAGATTCACAGCTGCATTTTGGAAGAGTTTACAAGCTCCCTTAAGGACGAAGCTGTAGTACAGTATGGCCTATCATTTGCAAACGGATGGCCAGTCTGAGAGGACAATTCAAACCCTCGAAGACATGCTGCGAGCTTGCGTTTTGGATTTCAAGGGAAGTTGGGAGGAATAACTTCATTTGGTTGAGTTTGCCTACAATAACAGCTATTAGCAAAACATTTAGATGGCTCCTTTCGAAGCTTTGTATGGCAAAGCTTGTAGAACGCCAATATGTTGGGATGAGGTTGGAGAACGGAAGATCATAGGCCTAGAGTTGGTTTAGCAGTCAGTGGAAGCAGTTGCAGTTATCAAAGACAGATTGAAGACCGCTCAGAGTCGTCAGAAAAGCTAAGTCGATAAGCGTCAAAGGCCATTGGAATTCTGAGTTGGTGATCACATCTTTCTAAAGGTGTCACCAATGAGGGGTACTTCATACTTTGGCAAGAAAGGGAAGTTGAGTTTGAGGTACGTATGTCAATTCGAGATTCTTGAAAGAATCGAGATCTTAGCGTATCGTCTTGCATTACCACCGAGATTGGCGCAAGTGCATGATGTCTTTCACGTGTCGATGTTAACGAAGTATGAGCCTAACTCGATCCACGTGCTAAATTTTGAGAATTTAGATGTAAACGACAGAGTGTCGTATGTGAAAAGCTCGGTTCAAATTATGGATTAGAAAGAATAGGTTCTGTGTACCAAGACCATCCTGTTAATCAAAGTGGTTTGACAATACCATGGCACTAAATAGCAACCTAGGAAAGTGAAGAGTCGATGAGACGATTGTACCCCCACATTTTTGTTTAAGGAACTGTAATGGTTTAAATTTCGTGGACGAAATTTTTATAAGAGAGGAAGAATTGTGACGTCCTGATTTTCCAATTCTATTTTCAATTGAATGAGTTGGACTTTTTATCGACGCACCTATAATTCTTTTCTCTGAGTAGGCCACTCACAAGATAACTAGTCTATGAGATGAAGCCATTAAGGAATCTAAACGTAATAGACTTGAGAATTCGATAAGAAATTGACTGCTCGACTACGCTAATTTGCAAGGGTCATTACAGCATAGATCGATTAGAGATTGGAGATAGGTCGACTTAACAAAGATATATGATTAAGTGTGGGTGACTTCTTTGTCATTTTGGTACCCTGTGTCCGTATTTGAAATCTTGAGATTTCTACAATAATCAAGAAGATGCACGTTGTGGCTTGAAAATAATCAACCACAGGTCAATTGTACCTAAAAGCTACCCGGTAGGTTAGGACGCGCTAAAATCGCACCAGATTGAAATTAATTGATAAATCGAACCCAATTTTAGATATTAGAAGTCCTGTCATGTCACAAATCATTTTAGGAACATCAACTCATCCTTTGAAGAATTTTCTACAAACCGAAATTTTCGGCGAAAAATCAAGAATTGACGGAATTGGATCGGGAAAGTTCGTGGGACCATTTTTGAATGCACCCATGGCTGTCAAGTTGGACTAATTGGTGAGAAAAAATGTTGGTTGGAATGATGGCACCTTGGTTGGATTTATGGAAATCAATTTGAGTGCATTTGGAGAGGAATTGAAGAGGAATTTAATGAAATTGAATAACAAATGTCACAAATTCATAGCCCCCCATGGTGTGTAACACTTGGACCCTTTGGGAGGCTTGTTGGGGAAGCCAGGAGGCTGCATTTTGGTTGAGGATGCCAGCCAAGGTGGTGGGCCAAGTTCAATGAGTGAATGGGGATAAGTAGAGTACTTTTAAGGCCAATTGGGCCCCTCTGATCTTTAGCAGATTCTCTCTCCTTCCCTTGGCTACTTTCCCATGGTTGAGGCTTAGGAAAAGCTCAAGGGAACCAAGAAAACTGAGCATTAGCTTCCCCTCCATCGTCGCACACCCGTAGGCCTTTTTTCTCCCTCTATTTTCTCTTCTTCCAATTTCTGCTCCAACTGACCTTTTCCCAAAAACTCGAGTTAAAAGTGGTATTCTCGTGCGAATCAACCCACGCTCCACCCACCACTGTGACCCGCACACCCAATCCGTACGGATGGAGGTCACCTCGCCTCGAACGGAGCTACTGGTCGACCTACTTGCCGTCGGAAGCCACCGCTCCTCGGTCTATCGGGTAACTCGCCTGCCTGCACTGTTTCGCTCGTTTCGTGATTTTCAGCCATTTTCTCCCGATTTCAATCCTACCTCCACCCATATCAACCTCTAGCAAGTCCCCCTTGACCCTTAGGTTCTGCCAGTTGCCAACCATCTACTCGTCAAAGCTTCAATTAGCTCGTTTCTCGCTGTTTCGACCCCAAATTAACCACCAGTTCAGCCCTTCGGTTTAGCCAAGATCAGAAGTAGAAGCCAACAAGGGTCTTGAAGCTTCGTAGCCCATTTTAGGTTGCTTCCCGGCCTCGCTTGGTGTCACCGCTTGGAGGATTATTGCTCACCTCCGCGTCACCGTCACCGTGGACTCATTGGAATGCTAAACCGGTGAGTTTACTCACTAATCTCCGCTTAGGGAGTTAATGATGCTTAATGAGTGTTTAGATTATGTTAAGTGTGTTTAGGTGGTTAGATTAGTATAATTAAATGTTGATTAGATTATGTGCATGATGAGATTAGTAGATGTATTAATTAGTCTAATTATGCAATTAGATTAATGTTAAGCACGATTAGACTTTTAATTAATTATCTTAATTACTTAATTATTTATTTAAATTAAATATTATTAAATATTATTTAAATTAGTTATTTATTTTAAATTAAATTAATTTTCCGAATTTATTTAATTATTAATTTATATTTTTCGGAAATAGAGCCACTTAATAGAACTTCGAGTTGATCGCTCGGTATGGTTGGAATGTGCAATTGATTGCTGGATTGATCAATTGAGTGAGGCTTTGTGCAATTGTATGATAATTGTGAATTAGTTAGATTATGTAATTGATGGTTGGATTGTAATTGTGAAATTGTATGGTGATTATGAATCGTGAACATTTGGTTATGACACTTGGCTAAGCCAGAAGACCGCCTAGCTTGGAATAGGATGTGCCCCTCGGGCCGAGATTTACTGCCTAAACTTGGAAATGGTTGTGTCTATGAGGCCGTGATTAACCGCCGAAGTATGGCTATGCCCATGAGGTCGTGATTCACCGCCAAAGTATGACTGTGCCCATTGGGCCGTGATTTACCACTGAACATTTAGTAGATCGTGCTCATGGGGCCGTGGTTAATAATGGAAAGGAATGATCAATTGAGATATAGTATAAATCGTTCCAATTGCCAAATGATGTTTGCACGTATATGAGATATGAATTGTGCTAACGTGCAGGAAAGAACTGAGGCAAAGTAAGTCCTTCATTGTGTGTGGCTAGGCTACCCTTGGGTGTATTTTTTTCCTAATAGGGGTTTAGGGGGTGGACTTGCTGAGATAATGTCTCATCTCGTCATGGGCTTATCCTTTCAAGTCCTTAGGTGGTGGTTGTGGAGGACCCAATGTAACGACCCAGCCCCACTGTGTAATATTGTCTACTTTCGACACTGAGTCTTTATGGCTTTAAAATGCGTCACACAGATTAAAGGGACCACAAGCCTTATAAACTAGCCCCAGGACTTCCCCTTAAGCGATGTAGGACTAGAGAGGACCCCTTCCCCTTCCCTGGGCTGTCACACTCTCCATCCCTCCTTCCTTGGGCTGTCACACTCTCCATTT
The DNA here is from genome assembly GCA_017140255.1 of Eucalyptus paniculata subsp. matutina. Lineage (NCBI taxonomy): Eukaryota > Viridiplantae > Streptophyta > Magnoliopsida > Myrtales > Myrtaceae > Eucalyptus > Eucalyptus paniculata. The sequence goes on from CM029438.1 coordinate 14,797,688, forward strand.
CTTAGGAGCACAACGTCCTCACTGTGGCTCCACACGCGGTCAGGAGTTGGCTCTAATACCATTTGTAACGACCTAGGCCCCACTGTGTAATATTGTCCGCTTTGGACACTGAATCATCACGGCTTTAAAATGCGTCACATAGGTTAAATGGACCCCAAGCCTTATAAACTAGCCCTAAGACTCCTCCTAAGCGATGTGGGACTAGAGAGGACCCCCTCCCCTTCCCTGGGCTATCACACTCGAAACCCTAGAGTCTATGGAGGTAGAGTCTGAAGGATTGGCGTGTGTGTTCGACTAGTATGTCGTAGGACAACTTCTTTTTTAGAGCCAACATTTTTGTAGACTTTTGACCATACTCATTTTATAACTAAACCCCGTTGTTTATAAAAGTTGGCTTTTGTGAAATGTTGCCCTACTTTCCTATCCCATGCTATTTGTTGTCAGGGGTTTATTGTTTTGCTTCCGCATGTGCATTAAAAATGAATGAGTCAATAACGCGTCCTAGAAACATCGCATTTATATCAACCAAAGAAAGGGATGTGCACACGCTCGAGGATCGGGGCGTGACAGTAAATGCTCTAACAATCAAGTCGAATATGAAGCGCTTGTAGTTGGCCTCTACTTGCTAGTTGACCTGAGTGTACAATCAATCAAAGTGATGGGTGATTCGACAGTGATAAAACGGTGGAGAGGAGAATATCAATGTCTTAATGAAAATATCATTGAGTATTACCACAAAGAAAAAAATTGTTAGCTAAATTCCCCAACTCGAAGCTAGTACATATACTGCGATATTAGAATGCGGAAGCCATTGAGCTAGCTCAAATGACATCTAGTTATTGTATCACAAAGGGATTGACCTACACTTTAATAATTGAGATAAAAGCTTTGCCACTATCTCAATGAATTATGGTTGCCAAGGACAAAACAAAAAGGGATGGGCAAGATTGGAGGATATTGATAATAAGGTAATTGAAAAATCTCTAATCACCAAACAAGAAGTTGAGAAAACAAGCACTAAAATATATACTCTTAAAAAGAAGAGGTATATTGACATACCATAGAGGGAGTATTGTTAAGGTGTTTGAATAAAAGGGAGACAATGTTGGCAATAACTGAGATTCACAAAAGACATTGTGGGGCTCATCAAGCAAGTATTAAAATGAAATGATTGTTAAGACATCATAGCTATTTTTGGCCCACAATGACCTAGGATTGTATAGACTACGCAAAAGGGTGCAGACCTTGCCAAATACATGGCCCAATCCGACATGTCTCGACCACCTTCATTGAAACTGATAGTGAGGCCATGGCTTTTCAAGGGATGGACTAAGGATATCATCGACATATGCCTACCTCTAACTTGTGAGGCATAACATCCTCAACTTCATGGTGTCATACACCTGCTGTTAAGCAAGATACACCCACTGTTGAGTAAGTAACACTTTTACATACTTCTGGCAACTCATTACTTTAGCAGTGTCATACAAAAACAAGACCCAAAATATTGTGAGGGAATTCATCAAGAAGCATATCATACATCATTTTGGCATTCTCGAAACCATAACGGCTAACCAAGGGATTGTCTTCATGGGTGTTGAAGTTCTCAACTTCATAGAATCAAGCGAAATAAAGATGACACGTTTAATACCATAGTATGCACAAGCCAACTGATAAGCCAAGGCGTCAAACAAAGTCATTATTAACTTGATAAAGAAGCATATCAAAGAAAACCCAAAGGAATGGGAAATGACTTTGTCAATAGTGTTATAATCATACTGCACATTGAAGAGATCGACAATACGGACAAACTTGTATTTTTTTACCTACGACCAAGAGGCGGTCTTGCCACTAGAAATCACAGTGCAATCACTAAGGGTTAGACTACAAAGAGAGATTTTGCCAGAGGAGTATGATGAAGCAATGTGCATGGAGTTGGATGAACTGGATGAGGTATGATTAGCAGTGCTAGATCATGTGATTGCTTCAAAGAAGAAAGTGGTGATGGCTTATAATAAGCACGTGAAGGTTAAATTCTTTGCCTGGGGGATTTGGTTTGGAAGACGGTTCTACCTTTCCACACAAAAACTGAAACATTAGGTAAGTGGTTGACCATTTGGGAACGATTGTATCAAGTTATTGATGTTTTAAGCAGCAATGCCTAAAAATTAACAAGCTTAGAGGGGGAAAAGTTGTTGTGTTCCATCAATAGAAAATATTTGAAGTTGTTCTATCCTACAATGTGGGAAATGAAGGTGTAACATTGGCCATATGATTTTGAATGGATCGACCATGGGCCATTGGCCATGGGATTGATCGGTTTGATCATTAAAGCATTAAGGATTGGTCATGGTCCGATCGATCGACTGACCGAATGAACTAATCGAGGTGTCAGCCGTGAATTTTGTACCGACCATACTGATAAGATGAGATCACCAGCTTATAAGATGACCTTTTGATCACGAAGATTGGTCACGAGATGGTTTTGGATCTATGAATGATCATGGGTCGATCCGATCGGTCATAGTGCCCGGCCGTGGGTGATTCCGCTCGGCTATGCACCGATACATGGATGATTTGACTTGACCAAATGTGATCATCTTCTGACAAAAAATGCATCATTCCTTATTTAACTCTTAGTAATTGGAAAGGAATCTTAAATTGGTGATGTCCGATCGTGGATCGGTAATGCACCGACCATGAACCATATGGATGAATCGAGTGTTAATCGGAATGAGCTCGGGGATAGACCTAGCTATTTCTTCACTAATTTTAAGGTTCATGAGTGCCTTCATTTAGTGCTAGGCAATGGGTAGCCTTAGGATTAGCCTTGAACCGACCGAAGGACAACTGACCTTTTAGATCGACCAACCATCCAAAGGAATGGTTTGAGTGAGCATGGGGTGTGTGGCCAAACCTCGGGTGTACGTGATTTAGTTTTTTGAGGTGAACCTAATGATTCTTTTTCCAGCCTCAGAACCAACCTAGACGATGGATTTCTCCGAACTGCTTTCTTGAGGAAGAAAATGACAAAATGGAATTCTTTAGAACACCCTAACTTCTTCATGAAGGAGGTTGATTTATCATTCCACCTAAATTGTTCTAGATATAGCCATAATTATCAAGAATTTACCTTGGGAGTTAAGCAAATTATCCAAGCCAAATGTCCCAATAAAAATAGGACACATTGGAGCAAATTATGGCTATCCTATAGCCTTGAAGCCACCTTGCGTTTCATAGGTTTTGGCTTCCTAGTTTTTTGAAACTATTGGATCTTTTCCACTTTCCAATTTTATAGAGCTCTTTATACTTCGAATTTGGAGAAACTTTCTTCATGAAAATTGTTCAAATATCATTATCTATAGCATACTTAAATTTCATATTTTTCTGAGGTGGAATGGTTGGGACGAAAGCCCAATCAATTACCGTATAGAACCTGCCTAATATAGTGAAAATGGTAACCAAGTTGCTTTCTCGATTTTTTATAAAATTATCCTTTACGAATTTGAACATGCTTCCTTCACAAAAGTTTTAAATGGCATCCATATATACAACATATTAAAATTCAAGGAGTTTTGTGAAGATTTGGATTTCGAAATGAGTCTCTCTTTGACCGTTGAAACTACTCGATGAATAAATTTTTAGGTTGTGTTCAATAATTTGTTACTCTTCCACCGAACGAATTTGGCTTGGATTCCTTCTTGAAAAATGTTTTCTAAGGTCTTCTCTATAACATATTAGAATTTTATAATTTTTCAAGCCCATTTGGTAAGGAAATGGTACTGATTTCGAAAGTTGCTCAAAACTATTTTTTGTCTTAGAATGGGAGAACCACACGCCCAACTTGGAGGGGAAATGGGCTACACACCTAACTTGAGGAAGAAGCCAATCTAGAGTCTTCTTGGCTTTAAGATAAGAATGTATTAAATGCTATTGGAAGCTAGCTATTAATGAGTTTAATGAGTCACATGCTCATGTGGTTAACTTGGAGAACAAGTTGTTCAAAGTCCAAGTTTCTTGATGACCAAATCTCAAGTAAATCTTAGGGTATGATGACCCTAAAATATAGCCTTGATGAACAAAGACAAGGACCAACCAATTAAAAGAAGACATTAGGCATTAAATGGACTTATGTGTCCCTTAGGCACCATAGGAAATAATGAGTCTAGATTGAGCCTTGGAAAGCAAGCAAATAGGTGAATCAATCACAAGCTAATACCAAAGGACCTAGGCGCCAACTCAGGAAGATAGGTAGGTCAACTCGTCATTTAGGCATAATCATGAATTTGCATAAAAATCTAAGAGGAAGAGGCCTATAAATAGGAGAAAGCATCCTCACATTTTAAGGAGGAGCCATTCTCTCCCTTTCCTTTCCCTTTCTCTCTTTCAAGCCACCCTAGACGCCAACCAACCACCAAAGAAGCATCTCAGAGCTAGGTCCAAAAAGTAGTAAATAGATTTTCCTAACTCTTCGATAGGGCGATGTGGTACGCTTATCGATTTTAAGATCATGTCATCATTTGCTTGTGTTGGCTTTGTATTGTTATGCTTGTTGTTGCATTGAGTAAGTTCGAGATCTAGCATGAGTGTCAAGCACACCTGGATGTCAAAGAATGGCCTTGGTGACTTTGGATGTTTGCCAAGGTGTGTGCACGACTTACACTTGATCCTAGGACAATATTGAGGCGTGTTGTACTCGGGACAAGTCAGGGGTTGATGCCGAAGCCGGAGCGAATAGTTCCAAGTCAAGACCACAAGGCCAAGTCGCATCCGACATGAGTTTAATTTAGTAAGACATAAGAGTCGTTCATTGATTCACTTTGTATGGCACACCTTCGGGCCTCTCATCCGGCTAAAAGTTCAAAGATAAAATGAATTGATTGATACTTGAAACGCATGGACACACAATAGACTTATATGCAGACGTTGGTGGATGTTGGGTTGTTGCCTGGGGTAAGATGTTTTCCCAAACAATGGAAAAGTGATCGTATGACCTGAGGAGAGACCCAGCAAGGAGCTATGCATAAAGGATAAACAAGCACTAAATTAAAAGAGAATCTCTTCAAATTGCTTAACTTTGTGATAAAACTTGTGAAAGTAGACTAAATTAATCCTATCATGAAATGCAAAGGACTTCTTAATGAATGTGAAGATGTATAAATGAATTTGATAATTTATATGATTTTCCATCTATTATGATGCTTCTGAACCTGAATGATGCAACGAAAATGAAGAAACTTATAAAACCATTTAAAAAAAAAAACTAGTTATAACTGGCAAAGCTGTAATGAAAATGCTAACGTTCCTATCATGAGATGCACTGATTGATTTCTTTGTACTTTACGAATGAGCGTTGGGACAATAAAATTTAGATGGCCTATGAAACACACTACGCGAAACAACAAAATCAATTAACCAAACAGCCCCGGTTTCGAGCACGAGTCACATCACTCCCCAGTTTCCATGGCTAAGATATGGTTGCGAAGCTAATATTTCGTGAGAGTGACGGAAAACTTCAACATGATTTTTTTCTTTAATTTGTTGACGGCCCTTTTTAAACCTTGATATGGCACGAACCGAGTATAAATAAGTTTTGAAACTAGTACTAAATTCAAATTATTTCATGAGAGTGACAGTGAAATTGAACCTGATTTTTTTTCTTATATTGTCGATGGCCCTTTTCTGACCCTGATATGGCACCGATTGAATGCTGCATCAGCATTGAGAATTCATTTTCACAAAGCCAAATTTGTTACAATGTAATTATGGATAAAGATTTCTTTCTCGTGATTCAACACACGAAATGTATGTATGATGTAACATATATATATATATATATTACTCAAAAGGGTTTTATTATCTCATTTTCATGGCACTTGTTAGATATATTTAGTAAGAACCTTTTATTTTTCAGAGCATTGATTGCTCGTACACAAGAAGAATAGGGCGATTATAGTACACATGGCAATTTACTCAGCAAGCAACGTGGATTTATTGTACATGCGTAATTGCCACGTTGGATCTCTACCGGCAACAATCGGACGGAAAGCTAAAGGGGCCAAATTTGGATGCAGAGCAAAAGGTGGTGATTCTCAACGGGGAAAATTACACAAATAGTCCCTATATTTTCACTCAATGTCCAATTTCGTCCCTGAACTTTCGATCGGCTCAATTTGATCCCTGAACTATTGATAAAATGTCCGATCTAATCCCTAAACTTTCGAATGGCTCAATTTGGTCTCGAACTATTAATAAAATGTCCGATCTAGTCACGAACTTTCGATCGGCTCAAGTTGGTCTCGAACTATGATGAAATGTCCGATCTAGTCCTTCGTTACTATTTTTCTTTTTTTTTTTTTTTTTTCCTCTTTTTTTTTTTTTACCTTTTCTTTTTTTTTTTTTTTCGCTTTCCTCCGCCGGAGCCGGCGGAGGGCCGGCGTCGGCAAGGGAGCCCTCGCCGGATCGGCGAGGGCCCTCGCCGGCGTCCTCGCAGCGGCGAGTCCCTCGCCGGCGTCTACGAGGGAGAGCCCTTCACCGGCGTCGGGCGAGGGCGAGGGCGAGGGCTCCCTCGCCGGCGTCCCGCAGCGGGCGAGGGGCTCCCTCGCAGACTGGGCGAGGGAGAGCCCCACGCAGACGCCGGCGAGGGACTCGCCCGCTTGCGAGGGACGCCGGCGAGGGGCCCTCGCCGATCTGGCGAGGGGCTCCCTCGCCGGACGCCGGCCCTCCGCCGGCTCCGGCGGAGGGAAAGCGAAAAAAAAAAAAGGAAAAAAAAGGAAAAAAAGGGAATAAAAAAGAGGAAAAAAAGGAAAAAAAAGAAAAAAAGGAAAAAAAAAAGAAAAATAGTAACGAAGGACTAGATCGGACATTTCATCATAGTTCAGGGACCAACTTGAGCCGATCGAAAGTTCAGGGACTAGATCGGACATTTTATTAATAGTTTAGGGACCAAATTGAGCCATTCGAAAGTTCAGGGACTAGATCGGACATTTTATCAATAGTTCAGGGACCAAATTGAGCCAATCGAAAGTTCAGGGACGAAATTGGACATTGAATGAAAAATAGGGACTATTTGTATAATTTTCCCTTCTCTACGAGACCAAAAAAAAAGTTCCCACCAAAATTAAGCCTTGGTATTCCTCTAGAGTATTAGCCCATTGTACGGCTTCCCTTGCTTTTTTCAGTTGCTCTTGTACCCGAGATTGGCTTCACTGAGCACACGAACTGTTGAGGGCGAAGTTCAAGCAAACGATACATTCAAGCATCGGAATCAATTTGAGGGCGAAGGAACCATCGAAACCAACTCGACGAGGCTTGAGGAGGAGACCTGGGAAAGGGCTGCCCGTCCTCTGTACAGACCCGAATCTGGTCTGCACAGTGGGCGATCAGCCCTTTAGTTGGCCGTGAGCTATGATCCCGAGTTGGCTCATCCCCGATCACTAAGTCCTTGCACCGAATATTGACAAGAAATTGAAGTATTCCAAAAAAAAAAGATATTGTATGCGGAGATTCCTTGATAAAATATTACTAATTTATGGTGTTGTGACATACTCTTTCCATCTGAAGGGGAAAATATAATAGGTTTATAGGTATTATCTAAATAGCGGGTCTACAACACTTGATTAAGTGCGGGCTCTCCCAAGCCTTGGCCCAACGTGACATTGGTGCATTCGATATTATGAGGATATTCAAATGAGAAGTCACTACTAACTTATTATGGTTAGTTAGAAACTAAATGAGAAACTTTCTACTTAATTAGATAATCTAAGGTTGAAGACTTGATTATACTAATTGATCATCTAGTGTTCTTTCGGTACATAATCTTATTTTAATTACCAAAATGATCAAGCAACCTTCTTGCTAATTAGAAGTCTTAAGTCCTAAGATTCTATCCCTAACTATGTTAAAGGAAAACAACAATTAACATATTGGAAGTGTGCAATCAAGTGATAATTGAAAAAAAAAAAATGTGCAAATAGCGACCTAACATTTGTCTCTAAGAACATTCAAATCCTATGGTAAAGTCTTTAAAGCTTATTTAATTTTGAACATAATATTTTACCAAAGATTTCACAACTCTTTTAAAAAAACATGCATAAAAAACCTAAAGTATGCGAACCAATTGAATACCCATTTCGAAACTAGAATTGATACTAAGATTTAGAAAAACTACCCAAAATCTAATTTCTAAATCTTTTCCTAAATTTTAGAAAAAAAAGTCCCAGGATTTTTAAAACTTTTCCCTTTTAAATTTTTAGAATATTATTTTCTTAAAAAATATATTTTAAAATTTTAAAAATAAATATTTTTATATTTTAAAAGAAATGATTTTTTAAACGAAAAATAGGGACCCGGATCCACCGACCCGGATCGACAAGCCCACAACCAGACTCAGTCCTGTCCCCGAAATCTAGCCCATCCTAGAAAGAAATAAAAAAGGCCCAGCCCAAGAAAGTAAAATAAGCCCACTATGCCTAGTTAAACACTAACTGGGCCGGTCCCTAAAGCCCCAAAAACCTAAACCCAGGAGTGGAATTACACCGGCCCAACTGTCAAGGGACCAAAGGCATCCGGCCGGGCTCCTTTTGCCCGACCCGGATGACCCAGTCCACGGTGCCCCGACCGTGACGGACCCGAGTCTTCAATTGGCCGCGAACGAGCGGCGCGGTCGCCGCCGGCCCCAAACTCCGACGACCCAACTAACACGACTCGGACTCAGAACCGTGACAGACCCGACTCCTCCCCTGAAGGCTTTATTTAATTAAAGGGCTTAAGGCCCTGTTCGCCCAAGTTGGGCCCAGAAAGCCCGACCCACGGGAATAAGGCCCGTGGAAGGGGAGAGGTATAAAAGGGAGTGAGAGAGAGAGAGAAGATGTCTATTGGAAAATAACGTACGTATTTTTCTCTCTCAACGCTCTTCCTCCCTTACGTTGTTCCTCAAAGCAAACAGTGAAGCGCTTGAAGGATTTTTGCCTCCCCGGATCGAACAGGACTGGATTCTCTCCCTCCATTGGCGTCGGTGTCTAATCTATGGATTAAAAGGTACGCTCGACTCTGTGGTGTGCTTTAGGATCGGTGATACGTGTCGTTTTTCTTGGGCTTCGTCTTCCGCTTGATTTAGGGGTTCCATTCGGTGTCGAATCCAGTTTTCGGGAATCCATTATTCCCAACATTGGTATCACAGCCCTAGTTCACGTTTTCCTGATCAATTTGATGTGTTTTGGTTGATTTTTCGCAAAAGGAACTTCGGCCGTACGGATCGGGGCGAGCAATCCCGACACCCGAGACTTCTTTGGCCTTTTTTATGAGTTTTCGAATGTCAAAACCAAATTCTGAAAGTACTAGGAGAAAGAGAACGTCGAGACGAGTCCGGAGATGCCTCGAGCGCCGCCGGGAGACGCCGCACGCGCCCACACGCGCGGCCGGAAGGCGTTACGCGTGGGCGCGACGCGCCGGAAGCGCTCGATCGCCGCGCGTGCGGCACACGCGCCGGTCGGCGATCGGCGCGTGCTCGCCGCCGGCCGGCGAACCGGCACGCGCCGGTCCGCGGACCGACGTGTCCGCGTCAAGCATGACGTCACCCAACGGTCAGTAACCGCTGGGGTGACGTCATCGATGACGTCAGCGATGACGTCGGTTGACGGGCGGCGACCCGACCCGCGAACCGACCCGACCCGACCCGCTGACGATGGCACGCGCGTGGCACGTGCCGCTGACGTCTGCGTGACGTCAGCCCGCGCACGCGCGAGGCACGTGCGGCAGGTCTGCCCGAACGGTCCGACCGGTCCGTCCGGTCTGACCGGTCCGACGACCGACGACCGTTGACCGGCGACGACCGTTGACCGTTGACTTGACCGTTGACCGTTGACCGACCGTTGACCGTTGCCTTTGACCGTTGACCGTTGACCCCAAAAAAAAAAAGGAAAAGAATTTGTTTCTTTTTCAATTAAGTCTATGTGGATTATATGTAATCCCTTATTTGTTCTGCATTTGTTGCAGGAACAATGCCTCCCCTGAGGTTGCGCAGACACCTATTCGCAGTTGACCGATGAACAAAAGGAAAGGGTTATTGTCTAAGTTGATACCGGCGGATCGATCATCGATGGGAGAGTGGTGACTTAATTGATCACGTCCTTGAAGTCAACGGGAAAATTCAACAGGTCATATGGAATGGTCGTCCTATGTCACAGTCAGAGATGGTGCGATTTTTCATAAGCACTCTTCCACCTGAATGGCAAGATGTGTTGAATCGCATATGGGATGTCAACGGAGCTGCTTCCTATAAGAAAATTGTGATAGATTTTGTAAATGAATATTACTGTATTGTTACAAGGGAAAAGATCAAGAAATTGAACAAAAGAGGATCTTTCCCAGTTCGTGTGCTGACTATGTGTTAGTTGTATTGGCTGATGTATGTTAAGTGTGTTTTTTGTGGACATATAATGTATTGTTTACTACCCGATTGTTATTGATGTAACAACTGATATGTTAGTTGTATTGATTGAAAGCATTATTGTTTTATTGGAATTCAATTATCTCGTTGTCTTTATTATTGGGTTGATGTGGGTAATTAGCTATGGGTAGTTATAGAAGTTTTTTGTAACTTCATAGAATTGATTTTGCATATGACAATCATATTAATGATAGTTTTAAGTTAGGATTTTTGGAGGATGATTGGAAACGTAGTGACCTTTTGATTCTAAAGCCTTACTTGAAATTATTTATTAATATGATGGGTCTATGCAAATAGGGATGCATAAATGATAGGCATTAATAATTCGTGCATATTTGTCTCGATTTGTTCGATCAATGGCTTCAGCCACAAAAGAGCATAGTTGCTGAGCTGAACAAAGGTGAAAAGCTCAATGGAGACAACTATGAAGTTTGGCAAATGAAAATCCAAAGATGTCTTTGGAAGAGCAAGAAGCACTTGAGGCTCTTGTCATGACCATGGTTGAACCCGAAGATGGAACCACCGAACAGCACAAAAAGGACAAAGAAGCTTTTCTCGTGTGGAAAAGAATGAACTCTAGCTCGCATCACGTTGCTGAGCAGCATGGAAAACGACGTCATGCGAGAGTTTCGGCGTTTTGACAATGCCAAGGAAATGTGGGAGGCATTGGAAGCTAGATTTGGTCACACTTCAGTGACTAGACTGAGGCAGCTCACTATCAGGTTTGACTCCTATAAGAAGCCTCATGGTCAGACCATGAAGCAACATCTTAGAAAGATGTCAAACATGATAACTGAGCCGAGAGACGCCTGGCCATGTCCTCACGGATGAGCAGCAAGTGCAAGCGGTGATTCGTTCTTGCCTCGCAGTTGGGAGCATATGAAGGTGCACCTGACTCATAATGAAAACATCAAAACCTTTGAGGATGCAATGCGTCATCTTGAGCTGGAAGAGGACCGCCTGTTGGCGGCTAGGCCGGATGCTGAACTTTATCATGCTAGTTCTAGCTCCAAGCGCAAGCGCCCTAGCTGGTTTGATAAGGGGAAAGGCAAGGAAGAAGCTGGTCCTTCAGGGAAGAAACCCAAGTTTAACCAACATAATAGAGGAAAGCATCCTCACATGAAGAAGTTAGCAAGGGTGAAATGCTACAACTGTGACAAAAAGGGTCACTATGCTCGCGACTGTCGTGAGCCAAAGAAGGTATGCACCCCTTGTACTTTTTAGAACTTTGCTTATGTGTCGAGTTCTGTGTTTCTAACTGAGTCTAATCCTTTGTGGACTGTGGATTCAGGAGCGACGGACCATGTAGCGAAGGATAGAGGATCCTTCGTGGAATTCCGACGAGTACCAACTGGAACTAAGTGGATCTATGTGGGAAACAACTCCAGAGCTGAAGTGAAAGGAATTGGCACATGCCAACTGAATATGCGTGGTGGACGCACCTTGTTTCTTCATGATGTATTGTATGCTCCGGAGATTCGTCGGAATTTAGTGTCTGTATTGATGTTGGTTAAATTAGGTTTTAATTTGAACTTCTATAGTAGAGGTGTGGATTTGTTTTTAGATACAAATTACTATGGTTGTGGTTATTTTCTGGATGGTTTTATTGTATTGGATATTGATTATGTTAATGCTAATGTTTGTTATTCCCTTATCACATCTTCTAATACCTATGATAATGATGTGAATGTGTGGCATGCTAGACTTGGTCACATTGGCCAACAGCGTATGAATAGACTAGCCAAAGAGGGCTTGTTGGGCAATATTGAAAAAGTCGATTTGTCCATATGTAAGCATTGCCTAGAAGGGAAAACGACAAAGAAACCATTTGGAAAAGGAAAAAGAGCTGAGTTTCCTCTGCATTTAATCCATACTGATGTCTGTGGTCCAATGAATGTAAAAGGAAGGCATGGGGCTGTTTATTTCATCACATTTATTGATGATTATACTCGATTCGGATATGTCTATTTGATTTCTCATAAGTCTGAAGCGATAAGTTGTTTCAAAAGGTTTATGAACCTTGTTGAGAATCAATTAGATAAGAAAATAAAAACATTGAGATCCGATCGAGGTCGAGAATATTTATCTGATGAGTTCAGAAAATTATGTGATGAAAAAGGAATAGAAAGACAGTTGTCTATTCCGTATACTCCTCAACAAAATGGTGTTGCAGAGAGAAGAAACAGAACCCTACTGGAAATGGTTAGGTCTATGATGGCGCATGCTAACTTACCTATCACCTTTTGGAGTGATGCATTGTTAACTGCTGCCTATATACTTAACCGGGTGCCTTCCAAATCGTTACTTCCACTCCATATGAGTTATGGACGGAGTAGAAAACCGGACTTAAGTTTTCTTAAGCCATGGGGTTGTGCTGCCTATACACATGAGTCCTCTCACAAATTTGGGAAATTAGGTCCCGGAGAGGAAATAAGAGTATTTTCATAAGATACTCGTAACACTCAAAAGGGTATGTGTTCATTGGTGAGCAGGAAAGTGGGAGTGTAACTGAATATGAATCACGAGATGTCACATTCTTAGAGGATGAGTTTCCTAAGAAGGGCGAAATAGGGGAAGATCACTCCCTATTTGAGACTTTGGATCAAGATAATGATATTGGTGGAGTTCATCCAAGTGGGAGCGTAATAGGGAATAATGTGCAAAGTGTACAATCTCCGTAAGGCGAACAAGTCGCCAAAGTATTCCCGTCGGCGTTTTGACATTGAAGGGGAAACTTTTATGGTTGCTCCACAAGATGAGGATGAGCCAAGAAATATCAATGAGGCTCTGAAGTGCCCTAGTAAAGAAAAATGGATTCGTGCAATGGAAGAGGAAATGGAGTCAATGGAATCAAACCAAGTCTGGGAACTGGTTGATCTTCCAAAAGGACGCAGAGCTATTGGGAACAAATGGGTTCTCAAAATAAAGCGAAAGGCTGATGGCTCGATAGAAAGGCATAAGGCTCGCCTTGTGGCGAAAGGGTATAATCAACAGGAAGGAATTGATTATGAAGATACATTTTCTCCTGTAGTGAGATTTACCTCAATTCGCATAATTCTGGCAATAATAGCTAGTCTGGATCTTGAGTTACATCAAATGGATGTAAAGACTGCTTTCCTCAATGGAGAATTAGAGGAAGAAATATATATGGAACAACCTACTGGTTTCATAGTGAAAGGCCAAGAAGAAAAAGTATGTCGACTTTTGAGGTCGATATATGGTCTTAAGCAGTCATCAAGACAATGGTATATACGTTTTCATAATGCCATAGTGGCATATGATTTTACAATGATTGATGAGGATCATTGTGTATATATCAAAAGATCCAATGATCAATTTGTGATCATATCATTATATGTTGATGATATACTGATTGCCGGAAGCAATATGGAGTTGGTTAATACTTGTCAAGAGATGGTTGTCTTCTAACTTTGAGATGAAGGATATGGGTGAGGCTGCATACATTCTTGGAGTTAAGATTTCGAGAGATCGTTCAAGAGGTCGTTGTCTCTTTCGCAAGAAACCTATATAAATAAGGTTCTTGAACGATTTCGTATGCAAGACTGTAAACCCATAGACACTCCTATTGCAAAAGGTGAAGGATTGAGCCATAGATCAGGTCCAGGGACTCCACAAGAGAAGGAACAAATGAAACATGTTCCTTATGCTAGTGCTGTTGGGAGTTTGATGTATGCTATGATGTGTACAAGACCCGACATATGCTTTGCAGTTGGAATGGTGAGTAGATACCAATCCAACCCGTGTCCAAAGGCTGTCGGAAAGCCGTGAAGAGAATATCGAGGTATCTCGAAGGGAACTGCTGATTTCAAGCTGAATTATCAAGGAAAGGATCTGCGACTTGAAGGCTATTCAGATGCTGATTGGGGAGGAGATTTAGATGAAAGAAAATCTACCTCAGGTTTTACTTTCTTACTGAACAATGGCGCCATATCATGGAGCAGTAAGAAGCAAACGTGCATAGCCTTGTCCACGATGGAAGCTAAGTTCGTGGCGTTATCAGCAGCGGTACAAGAAGCAGTTTGGCTTAAGAGATTTTTGGATCATTTAGGTGTTATTGAGAAAGCCGCAAATCCATTGTTGGTTAACTGTGATAGCCAAGCAGCTATAGCGTACACCAAAGATCCAAAGTATCATGGCAAGACCAAACATATAGATACTAAGTATAACTTTGTAAAAAATATGGTTGCACGAAAGGTTGTGAACTTGCAGTACATATCTACGCATAGAATGGTAGCAGATCCTATGACAAAGCCAATACCTAGAGATGTGTTTTGTGGTCATGTAAAATCTCTAGGATTGCGTAGAGTCCGATGTACTTGAATTGTAATTTCCCGAGTTGTTCACATTTATGAAATTTTGTTTTTCATTTATTAATGCCTATGAATCTTTGTATGATCTTTATGCATCTTAATGCTCAGTGCATTATTTTAGGTTGAGAAGTATGTCGGACAGATATTAGATTAGCCCACTCACACGGGTAATCGCCTCTTACTTGTGTGATAAATAGAGATGAGACTATTTTTAAGCTTATTATCTAGGTGATAATCGAGAGCTCAAGCTTAAAACACGTATGTCGCCTTAACTGAGTGTTAAGATGAGGACATAATTTACGATGTCCGAAAGTAAAATACCCCACATATTTTACTCTATCTGTCTAAGATGCCGATGTGAGTTCTGATGAATTTTGTGAATGAGTAGATACGTGAACTCAAGTTAGACATTGGGTATGTCTGAACTATCATCTGTACGATATTGAAAAGTGTAGACATACGCTCCATGGGAAAGGAGTTAATACCGTAATACGTATTTCATACTACGTATGCATGAGACGACCTAATAAGAGTGGCAAAAAGTTTGATCTCAACTTTTATGACGTGTGAGACTCTTGAGGAAAAGAGTTCCTCAATTTTTAGTCCCCTCGTGACTCTTACTTATTCTCAAGGTTTCTATTTAGTGTTTGCTATCTTAGGGTGTTGCCAATGGTCATGAGTTGATTCGATCTAATGGGGCATTTCTAGAAAAGCAAGCTGGACTGAAATTGAGAGTTTGAAGGAAAGAGGAAGATCGATTTTGAAGAATCACATTATAGTTTTGTATTCACTGGTCGACCAATTATAACTGTCTTTGTGATAATTATAATTGTGAATACAATATATATATATATCATGTTTAAAAGAGATCAAGGGAGATATAAATGTGATCGATCGATCTAGGGTACTGCATACTAAATCTACTTGGAGTGTGACGCCCATTATGAGCTGCTATATATTCCTAACAGATGTATAGCAACGAGCTCTCAAAGTATGCTGGTCGCACGGATTATTCACCAGTATGAATGTTGAAAAGAGGTAAAGAGAATCCTGTTCGGCCCACCTTGTGCGAGTGGGAGATGAAGGCTTTATTTAATTAAAGGGCTTAAGGCCCTGTCCGCCCAAGTTGGGCCCAGAAAGCCCGACCCACGGGAATAAGGCCCGTGGAAGGGGAGAGGTATAAAAGGGAGTGAGAGAGAGAGAGAAGATGTCTGTTGGAAAATAACGTACGTATTTTTCTCTATCAACGCTCTTCCTCCCTTACGTTGTTCCTCAAAGCAAACAGTGAAGCGCTTGAAGGATTTTTGCCTCCCCGGATCGAACAGGACCGGATTCTCTCCCTCCATTGGCGTCGGTGTCTAATCTGTGGATTAAAAGGTACGCTCGACTCTGTGGTGTGCTTTAGGATCGGTGATACGTGTCGTTTTTCTTGGGCTTCGTCTTCCGCTTGATTTAGGGGTTCGATTCGGTGTCGAATCCAGTTTTCGGGAATCCATTATTCCCAACATCCCCATTTGTTGAAATCGGCACCGCCGCACCTACGCGGCCGCGAGTGAACGGCGCCTACCAAGCCAACTCCCGGCCCCCCACGAACGTCGCCCCGTCGTCATGTACCTGCCACGGGGCGAATAAAGGAAAAAATGGAGCAACGACCAGCGTTCCAGGAGCAAACCAGAGAAAGAGTTCACGGATCTAATCGAGGCATTTTCACAAACAGGTGACGCGCGTTACCGAATCTCAAGGTTTCTGGCTCAACCGGGAGCCGAACCAAGGCCGGGACTCTTGTCAAGCAACCAACAAAACAGGCAGAGGCCACGCGGCCGACCGTCGGGGCTGGAGTTCGCGTGAGCCGGACGGCCGCGAGCTCCGGCCCGTGGTGTCCGAAACAGAGCAAAGCAAGACACGCCGAATGGGGGAAAAAAAAAACAGTGGGGTTGGTCGGTGGTAATCCCTACCCGGCTCGGCGGTGGTGAACGGGAGAGAACTCGATAGATCAGACTACGTGCGGTCGCCTCGCGTGCCTCCAAGCTGGAATCCTCGGGAAATCGGCCCCCAATTCAAGGGGAAAAAACAAAAGAAGACAAAGAACCGAGCCGAGACCTACCGTGGCTTTGGCGCAGGGAAAGGGGGCACGGCGGCGGGTTGTCGGCCGCTATTCAGGCGAGGTGGCTGGCGGTCTCTCTCCCACTCTCTGCCCTCGCTTGAACTCTCATTCACGGCTCTCTCTCTCTCTCTCTCTCTCTCTCTCTCTCTCTCTCTCTCTCTCTCTCTCTCTCTCTGCCCTCGCTCTCCAAAATCCTTCCCCCCTTTGGTTCGCTCTTCTGCTCGCGTACCTCTCTCTGTTGCTGCGGAGACGCCTGAGCGGGGTGAGGAAAGAAGAAGGAAGAGATATGCGCGCGGGGCGGGCCGAGGAAAGGAGAAAATGGGCCGGCCCGCTCGGGAAAAGAAGAGGGAAAAGAAAAGAGGCCGGGCCATGTTTAGATATTGACAATAGCCGGTCGCAACTCGCGTCGATAATTGCGGACGTGGAAACTAAGCTCCGGGAGCGAGACAAAGGGAAGTACATTACTGCAGACTTGAGGATTGGGAAACATACACTTAACATAAAACTTTCGTAGTGATTTTGCATCATCAACGGGTGTGAAGATGGCTTCCAGATAGTTGCAATCCTTTGCCTGTCACGGCTATAAAAAAGAGACTAATGTAGAGAAAGAAACCCAACCTTTTGTAATATTGTTCTAGTACAATGAACTCCAGTTTTTTTTTTTTTTTTAATTTGCATAATATTGCTAACAAAAACCAACAATTGCTCCCAATTTTCAAAACCGGCAGTCCTCTTATGTTTAAAGACATGCATAATCAATGATTCCATTTGATATTAGAATAGTGCTAAGCTTCTTAAAAATGGTTTACGAAATCAGTACATGAGTGGTGTCCTAGACTATAAATAGCTCTTTATACAAGTGAGCCATATTCGAGAATTAATAATGGCTCGACATATCACTTTTGTGAACCGATTTTATAAATTTGGACTTGATAAGTATATCATTTCAGATAAAAAAAAAATCCTGAACTATGCTCACTGCAACACATTTACTTTAAACTTGTTTTTCTTTTTTTTTTGTGATACAAAAATTTCCACACTTATACCTATGTAACACATTTACCCTATGTCAAAGTTTTGTTAAAATCTACCTAAATGGACACCAAAAAGCAAACAGTATTGACATGGTGCTCACATGACTTAAGTAATATAAAAACAATGTGGTGTTGACTGAAAAATCATTTAATGAAACTTTGACCGATGATAAGTGTGTCAAATGGAACATTTTTGCGGTTTTTAAACATTGTATATCATAAGAAAATATTTAGGGTAAATGTATTATAGTAGGTATAATTTGAGGTTTTTGATGTTGCAAAGAAATTCAGAGTAAATGTGTCATAATTGACATAATTTGAGATTTTTGATGGTTTTTTTTTCTTTTTCTTTTCTACAACCGTGGTTTTTTTTTTTCCCAAGTCTAAAGTCTAGTTATCGGGGATCCCCGTGAGGCCAATCTCATTTTCTTGTACATTGAACTATTCCGAAATTGATCACAAGTTGCTCAAGGGCCAAAAGCCTAGGTCATTGGGACCTCACTACGTACACATTTATGAGCATGTAATAATGTCATAGCACCAAAAAGCTGTGCTGAGTCCTTGAATTCAAGCGATCTTGAAACCTCGGGGAGAACTTCACAGCTCAGCAGATATCGTGTGTTTCAAGACCATAGAGCTTCAATCACTCTTGGTCTTGGTTCTCTCTCTAACCATTGCCTTCACTGCTTCAGCGTCGTCTCAGGCATCGACTTCAGCTTCTAAACTTTCAATGATAGTATCATAAAACGCCAAGGCAATGCGAGGTATGATTCGAGTGGCTTCATCCAAATTACAGAGGCCAATCGAGACAAGAACCTCAATTCAAGCAAGGGTGGACCTTGTACCACAAGTCAATGCGCTTAAGGATAAGGCGACTGGGTATGTGGCGGATTTCACTACCAAATTCACCCTTGTTATCCATTCGCACGAAAAATTCGACTTTCACTGATGGAATGACTTTCTTTCTAGTCACCGTAGGGTCACAACTCCTAGCCAACTCATTCTTCTACTTGGTTTGTAGCCATTGAGTTTGGCACTTTTTACAACTACAACGACAACAATATTGTCGTCGTGGACTCGAATTGTCCACAAATTGCGCATGTTGGCATAGACTTGAATAATCTCAATTTCTCAATCTATAGCTGCGTTGATTAGTTCAAGATTACATCATGAGTGGATGGCAGGTCAATGCTACAATAATGTACAATTCTAGCACGCAGAACTTGAGCATTCTCATGATGGACGCCGATGCCATGGGTATTGACATAAATTCCTCTGCCATCTATCTAGTAGTCGACCTGACAGAGTAGTTGCCGGAACAGGTGACCGTCGGTTCCTTGGCTGCCACGGGTAGAGATTTTGACTTGCACATTCTTAAGGCATGGTAATTCAGCTCTCACGTGGAAATGGCTCGAAAAATGAGCATGTATTGGCCACGGCGCATCTTAGGCTCAGGTTCTTTCATTTTTCTCATTCTTGTTCTAGCCTTTATTTGGTTTTATCACCGTTCTAAGAGAAAGATAACTTACATGAGTAAAGAAGAAGATGATCCAGATACTGAGGAAGAATTCGAGCGCGTGTCGAGGCCCAAGATATTTTCTTAAAAGGACTTGGTTGTGGTGACCGATAATAACAATTGAACAGTTGCTTGGGGAAGGGAGAAGTGGTACACAATCGAACAGTTACTTGACTAACGTGAATGCTAATGTCGCAATGAAGAAAATTAGCCTGGGATCAAGACAAGGGATAAAAAAGTATACCACCAAAGTGAAGAAAATAAGTCAGCTCCAGCACAAAAACTTAGTCCAACTCATTGAGTGGCGTCATGAGAAAAAAGAACTCCTCCTTATATATGAATTCATGTCTAACGATAGCCTTCTTTCTCATCTATTTAAAGAACGAACTTTCTGCCGTGAGAGAAGTGGTACATAATTGTGCAAGGCATAGCTTTAGTGTTGCTTTGCCTCCATGAAGAATGGGAACAATGTGTTTTGCACCGGGATTTAAAGTCTAGTAATATCATGCTCGCTATTGATGTCAATGCTAAATTAGGGGACTTTGATTTGGCTAGGCTAGTTGACAATGCCAAAGGGTTACAAATGACAGTGTTGGCCAAGACCATGGGCTATATGGTTTTTGAATGTGTTATACAGGCAAAGCAAGTAAGGAATCAGATATCTATAACTTTGAAGCCGTCTTATTAGAAATAGCTTGTGAAATTGATTCTATCATAAATAATCATACTTGGGAATTGATTGTTATTCCATTTGGAAATAAACCAATTGAATGTACATGGACATTAAAAAAGAAATGTAAAGCTGATGGTTCCATTTATAAAACATGATTTGTTGCCAAAAATGTTTAGACAAAGTGAGGGTTTAGA
Organism: Eucalyptus paniculata subsp. matutina; assembly: GCA_017140255.1. NCBI lineage: Eukaryota > Viridiplantae > Streptophyta > Magnoliopsida > Myrtales > Myrtaceae > Eucalyptus > Eucalyptus paniculata. The sequence goes on from CM029438.1 coordinate 14,817,990, forward strand.
GTGCTTTGATACTTATTGACTTGTAACAAGAATAACATTAGTTAAGATATTGATAGCTATAACTTTGCTATACAATTTGCGCATACATTACATGGATGTGAAAATAGTTTTCAAGAATGGCGATTTCGACGAAGAGATTTATATGGAACAACTTGAAGGACTCAAGGTCAAAGGACAAATACATTAAGTGTGTAAACTTGTCAAATTATTATGCGGACTTAAACAAGCTTCTAAATAATGGCATGGGAAGTATGATTGTATGATGATCCAAATGGATATAGAATGAATGAGTGTGATAAATGTATATTTATTAAATCCACAAATAGTTGGATGTATAATTATTTGTTTATATATTGATGACTTGCCGATTCTTAGAGATAATGCTAAAGTTATCAAAATCACCAAAGATGTTCTCAAGAAGAACTTTGAGATGAAAGACTTAGATGTCATAGATGTTATTCTCCGCATCAAAATTTTCAAGAATTCCTGATGATCTAAGCCTAACACAATCTCATTACATTAAAAATGTAATTGAAAAGTTTAAAGGGTTTAGTGTTAAAGATACAAATAATCCTTTTCTTCCATGCCTAATTTTAAACAAGAATACTGGAAATAATATTAGGCAGCTGGAGTAATCTCAAGTAATCGGTAGCATCATGTACATCATGTATTGCACTAGGTTGGACATTGCATATGTGACATCATCAAAATTCAACCCTATTTAAAAGATGATAAGGGGTTTGCTTCTATCAATGCACAATTAATAAATTAGACTTTAAGTTGATTCATGAATCATTTAAGAGTGTTAAACCTATTAGGAAAGACATTTTAGGATTCGATGCACACGACTAGAGAACTCAACCATGGATTGACGATTCAGCCATAATGATAGATGAAAGACAATCTTAAGTTGTTTCAGACCAATTCAGGAACGGTTATTGATTGATTCCAAATGATTGTGTACTTTGGAGTGAGTAATTGACCCTTCATGATTACATGACAACCAAAAATCATCCATGAATTGAAAAGACTTAAACATGGATTGATATCGAATCAATCTTGAGTCGAACTCATAAAATTCCTAAAGGATGGCCATTGGTTTTAATTATGGTAAGTCGCATTTGATAGATTTTAACTATAAATTCTAGCTAGGTTAAGGATATTGGACTTTAAAGGATGAAGTGACCATCAGTGGATATTGCTCTATCAAATTCCTTAATTATCAGCAAACCCCGAATTCTTGGATAAGTGAAATTAGGCAAAAAATTGAAAGCCCAATGGGCTACATGCCCGAGTTAGGCCCAAATTGGATGAGTCAAGCCCAAACCGAAGCCCTCTGTGTGTGAATAGTGTGTGTACTGTTAGACCTTCAGTATTTTCCAATTTTATAGAGCTTTATGTGTTTCGAATCTTGCAAAACCTCATCATGAGAGTTGTTCAGAATATCTTGATTTACAACATACTTTAATTTTAGATTTTTCTGAGGTGAAATGGTTGGTACAATAGCCTGCTCTTTTACCATGTGAAAACTGCCTAGTACAATAAAAAATGTGATCTATTTATCTTCTCGATTTTTTATAAATTTTTTCCTTTCAAATCTAAACATACTTCTTCAACAAAGTTGTAGAGAACATTTATTGCTACAACATACTAGAATTTCAAAGTGTTTTTATGAAGATTTAGATATTGAAATAGGTTTTTTTCTACGGTCATTAGAACTGTTCAACAGACGAGATTTTGGGTTGTATTTGGTGATTTTCTGCTCTTTATATAAAATGAATTAGGCTTGAATTCCTCATCAAAAATGTTATTTAGAATCTTCTCTACAACATATTAGATTTTTATAATTTTTTGAATCCATTTGATGAGGTAATGATATTTATTTCGAAAATTGCACGAAATTGTTCTTCACATTGAGGAAAGAGGGCCACACACCCAAAGAGTGGGCGGCCCAACGGTTGATTGGAGAATGATCTTTTGAATACTATCCAATGGTTAGTTTGAAAGTGGAGAAATATAAAAAAAGACCAAAGTGCTAAAGAAAATAGAAGTCTAGAGTAAAAAATTCCAATGTCTATGTGAACTTCGATCCTGCGTATTTGTCTTTCTTGAGCTATAAATTGTAATCTCAGAGAAACATTGAAAGTGTGATTGAATAAGATAATGAGACCTATCATATACTTGAGTATTATCTTCTACATTTGTAATCTCTAATTGATTATCAAATGGAATTTAGCCAGTAGGCTATCAGGGTGGAAGAGTAGACATATGCTTCACTTAAGCCAAACTAAAATAAAATTCATGTGCAATTTTATCTATTTCTTTACTCTTGTTTATTGTTTATGGTAGACATTTGCACACTTGTTGCCATTATCACGATCAAATTTCAAATTCTAATTTCACTTGATTATGAAGTTACTCATGTCAATAGTTAAAATGCACACAAATTTGTTAAAAGTTTTTAAATCTACCTTTTCACTCCCCTATAGGTAACATTGCCAACCTCGAACAATATACGTTATGATAACCAAGGTGCGATATATCTAGCATATAATTCGATTTATCATGAGCGAATGAAACATATCAATATCAAGTACCATTTTATCCGAGATGTTTTAGCGAAGGATAACGTTGTTCACAACAGAGAACCTAGCAAACATAATGACCAAACATGATAACCAAACCTGTTTGTAGAGAGTGAGCGCCTATTGAGACGTCGGGAGAGCAGTATGAATGATGATCATTATAACTTGATTTCAAATATTGAGTCAAGGTTTATAATTATTAAATTATGCCTCAAATTTAAACTCATGTGCACTTTCCCATTTAGAAGAAGAAGAAATCCTCTGCCACTACAAGACCAAAAAACAAGGGCTCCATTATTCTATTATATATATTTACTTATTTTTTGGTGGTGAAGTTCTTCGCAATCATCACCAAAGAAGGACTCTTGCTTCCATATTACCGCACGATATGAGGAGGGCTTTCTTGTCCTTTTGTGCTGATGAAAAGGGTTTACTACAGGGACGAATAAAAAGACACGGGGTTTCTTCTTGACAGTAGCCGCACTGTAGAAGTCATAGAAGGACGAACGAGAAAGACGGACACGATGACATTGTGATACTCACTCTTGAGTTCTATACACAATGATTTTGTGCTTTGGATTTACATCAATTGAGTTGTTTATTTGGAAAACTTTGAGTTTAGGCTCCAATCTTGATGTGAAAAACATTCGAGCATATGAAAGATTGTAAACTCTGATTCTTGAATTATAGTAAATTATTTACTGGTGACTTTTTCGGTAAATATAAATATCGATATTCAGACCGATCCACATAAATATCTGATATCCTTATTATTCATCATTTATTTTTTTGATTCTATTACATTGCCTAATTTGCAAGTTCATGTCATTTTCGCATTAACATTTACAACAATATATTATTATACATCAAGGCAGCACCTCATAACTAATTAATTAGAGAAATTGCCAGATTGTGAAGGATTGGTTTTGCACGGCATGCATGAGAAAAATCAAGCCCATTGAAAATTACTAGACCTCTTCTCCCCCCAAAATGTCAGGCTTGATAAATCTAGTTTATAAAACCGGTTTTCAAAAGTATTATGCCAAACTATTATCGATTCTCAAATATAGTTCACTTGTGTAACATGACAAATGCCTATTACCACTATACATCATTTTCCGGCTAATGAGCTGTTTTGCATACCATTTATGTTGTAATTGGCAATATATTGCAAGATAAAATATTTTTCTATTTCAGTCACTTTAGCGTGTGCCTTTGGAGATGATGAGTAAGTGGTACAGAACTATGAGACTCAATGTTAGTCATTTAGGTATCAAGACATGCATGCTTGACTTACTTTTCCTAGTCTTCATTGAAATTGACATGTCAAGAAAATTGATGAAAAATGGTTGATTTGATTAGTAAATTGGTGGAAAATGGTTTATTTGAATTGCGTAATGAATGTGATCAGTAAATCGGTGGAAAATGGTTGATTTGAATTGAGTGATGAAGACTTGGAAAAGTAAGTCAAGCATGCCTGTCTTGATACCTAAATGACTAACATTGAGTCTCATCGTTTTGTACCACTTATTATCCCCAAATGCTAACTAGTGGTTCATGAATACCGACACTCAAATCAAATCATCCATTTTCCACCAATTTGCTTGACATGTCAATTTCAATGAAGACTTGGAAAAGTAAGTCAAGCATGCCTGTCTTGATACCCAAATGACTAACATTGAGTTCATTGTTCTGTACCACTTATTATCCCCAAAGGCTAAATAGTGGTTTACGGATATCGACACTCAAATCAAATGAACAATTTTCTACCGATTTGCTTGACATGTAAATTTCAACAAAGACTTGGAAAAGTAAGTCAAGCATGCCAGTCTTGATACCTAAATGACTAACATTAAGTCTCATCATTCTATGCCACTTGTCGCGATCCAATTTTTCGGGTGTAAACCACCTAGGGTTTGGCTAATGGATTGTTAAGCATAGACTTAACGCGGGCTCTCTCAAGCCCATACCAATTCGCGACTTAGGTTTCTTAACATGCAATTGATTTTAAACTAGGAGTCGCCATTAATCTATTTTTGGTGGGTTGATTTGAAACCAAAGTAAAGTAACGGGAGATTTACTTTACTCCTACGAACAAGAGATTTGGGTATGGGAACTTGATTATGCTAAATTTCTCTAACGCCCTTTCGGTACCATTTCTTTTATTTTGAAAAAATGTTTTTTGCAGGCAGTTTGGATTGATTTTAAATCTAATTCCTAACATGTGAGGTGTTCATGCAGGTGCGCAAGCCACTAATTTAACACCCAAGAAAGCAATTAAATAATGCAGGACTTACCTCAAAGCAACGAAAGCATCTGCAGTGTTAAATTAAAATCCACATCAATAACCCTAGATATGGTTTCTAATTAACACCCAATTATTCAATTTTTGTTTTACTTTTTAACGAGACTATAATCCATATGCAATGCAATGCTTCTAATCTAATATGAAATGATATGGCATGACGACATGTCTTAAACTATATGAATAAAATTTTTGTGATCTTTAATGAACATGCAGTTGTTAAATATGCAATCTAAATTAATCAAGATGACTTAATTCTAATGACGTGCAATGCAATGCAATGACGTACAAAATTATTTAAACTAAAATGACATGCAACATGCAATTTAATATGCGAGTTATATGTCACGCGACATTTATTAAATGACCTAATCTAATGACGGGTAATTTCTAATTAAATGAATCTAACAACAGTCAATAAATGACGTGCATTTCATGAACCTAATTCTATATGACATGGGCATTTTTATTTTCCTAACAAACATGCAATTTATCTAGGAAATATTATCTACCTATAATTGATAAACATGCAATCTTAACATGCAATGACGTGCAAAGAATGCTCTAATTCAACATGATATATGCATGATGATTTTTTGTGTTTTTATATTAATTTCGAAATTAAAATTTCACATGCAATTCAAATAATGCTAAAACTAACATCCTAAATGAATGTGCTTTCATTTTTTGGTTTTCTTTTCCATGATTCAAAATAAAATTCTTATTCTAAATATAAAACATAATCCTAATTCAACTTTTTTTTTAATTTTCTTATTTAAAATTCGAAATAAGATTGCAATGTTAACCCTAACCCAGGAAATTTTTTAAAGCAAATCTAATCCTAGCTCAAATATTTTTTGGATTTTTCTTTTAAAAATTAGATTGTCTCAACAAACTTGACAACAAGCAAATAAAACAAGATGAGATTGATATCCGAAAATTGATGAACCATATCTCGCTCTCGGGCTTGAAATTAGATTGTCGATTTTTGTAAGGGATTGCGAGTCGGATTTCGAGCGCAAAAATCGGACTGTTAATCCCAGCTTGAGGGACCATTTCATATTGGGATATTAATAATATATGAAGGAACAATTCCACTAAAACAGAATATCAAAGAAATAATAAATAAGTAAATAAATAAAAGAAAAACTACCTAATCTGATTTTTCTTTTTTCGTTTTGCTTTCCAACCGAGGATAGTGCTCGTGGTGGCTGGTCACCAAAGGTGATAGGTTGCCGGCGTTCGGAGCTCCGGTGAAGCGTGGCAACCGGCGTACAGGCGGACCGGCCCGGCGGTGGTCCGTCAAAGGAGCAGGTCGTCACGGACGGGCGAGCAGGAGCGGAGCAGAACAGAGGGGCTCAGGCCGGGCTCGTTAGATCTGGACAGTGGACCACGGGCAGAGGACTCTGGAGCTGGATCGGGCTCGGACGGAGCAGCAACAACGTCGGTGCAGGGACGCGGCGGTGGCTGGCGAGCGCACCAAGGGCAGAGATGGGTCGCCGCTTCACAGAGGCATGGGCAGACAGAGACGGGTCGCAGGGCTGTGGCTCCGAGTAACAGCAGGCGGCGTTGGGCGGATCGATTACCTGCGGAAAGCGGAGGAGGGCGTCGGGCTTCGCGGAAGGTGAGGAGCGGTGGTGGTCACACACACGTCCTGCAGCGTGGCGAGGCGTCCGGCGTCAATGGATCGGGCAGCAAGGCACGGTGGACTTCGGCGCGGTGGTGCGATGTGGAGCTTCACGGGCGTCGGGGACGAGCGGCCAAGGCGAGGTGGTGGCAGCTGCAGGGGCACCTGATTGTCGCGGGTCAACACGGGCTGAGTAGGGGCGGCGTGAGGCTCCGGGTTGCCCGGCGGTGTGGACCTCCGGCCGGTAATGCACGATCGTGAGCAGCGAAGGGAAGGAGACAGTGAACAGTCCCTGTCCCCACACTGTTCCTTCTTTTGCTTTTTGCTTTTCCCTTCCACGCACGGTTCTCTCTCCCTCTGCTGCTGTCAGCACTTTTCCTCTCTCTCTTCACCTTTTGACTTTTTTCTTCCTTTCTTTTCGACGAAGAAAACCTAGAAAAAGCCCCCCTTAGGTCCTCGTACATTGTTGCTTTTATAGGGGTAGGAGATAAATTTTCGATTTACCCTTCAAATCTATATCCGCGATATCACCATTGATAAGAATTTAAGATTACGATAAATATTTTCTCGAAATCCAAATCTCGCAAAGATAAATCGCAATATCACAATATTTTTTCACACATGTGCTCTATCCAAAAGATTCATATCCCAAAAAAATTTCAATTTTTATTTTATTTTTCACGAGATAATTAAAAAAAACATGGGCTTGAGCCAACCAGCTCGCTTCGTGAGCTTAGTCCAACTAATTTGAACCCATTCGCGCTGGCCCAATAAATAAAATGCCAATTAAAATAAAATAATACTAAAAATAAATGCACCTAAAAATTATATGCTATGCAATTGAATTATAATTTTTTTAGGGGTTAAAATTAATCCCTAATTTTTTGATAAATGACTAAATGGGTCGTCAAAATTTAGGTGTCAACACCACTTATTATCCCCAAAGGCTAACTAGTGGTTCATGAATATTGACACTCAAATCAAATCATCCATTTTCCACCAATTTGCTTGACATGTCAATTTCAATGAAGACTTGGAAAAGTACGTCAAGCATGCCTGTCTTGATACCCAAATGACTAACACTAGGTCTCATTGTTTTGTACCACTTAATTATCCCCAAAGGCTAAATAGTGGTTCACGACACTCAAATCAAATGAACAATTTTTTGCTGATTTGCTTGACATGTAAATTTCAACAAAGACTTGGAAAAGCAAGTCAAGCATGCCAGTCTTCATACGTAAATGACTAACACTGAGTTTAATCATTCTGTACCACTTACTTATTATCCCCAAAGGCTAAATAGTGGTTCACGAATATCGACACTCAAATCAAATGAACAATTTTCTGCTGACTTGCTTGACATGTAAATTTCAACAAAGACTTGGAAAAGTAAGTCAAGCATGCCAGTCTTGATACGTAAATGACTAACACTGAGTCTCATCATTCTGTACCACTTACTCATTATCCCCAAACGCGCATGCTTAAGTGACTGAGATCGGAAAATATTTTATCTTGCAATACATCGCCAATTACAGAATAAATGGTTCACGAAAGGGCTCATTTGTCGGAGAACCATGTATAGCTGCAATAGGCATTGGTCTTATTACACGAGTGAGTTATATTCAAGAATCAGTAATAGTTCAGCATATTACGAGACATGCGGCTTCTCAAATTGACATCGTTTTAAGAAATTCTATAAGCTGTTTGATTTTACCGTTAATGGTCTCAATCTTTATTCTTTTTTTACAAACTTTTATCGTTTTGATTTTTTTATTTATTTTCCTTACTGTTCATCTCCTTCAGCCATGAGAGACCCTGAAACAGGGCAAAAGAACTCATCGGGCATGGCTTATCGAGTATGATGGTCGGTTTTCGGATAGTCAGGTTTCGGCGACTTGCGAAAGGAGATGATAGTGCCACCTTTTCTTTCGTTGGGCCTGTGGGTGGTCGGCTTCATCATAGCTTATTCGAACTCCATTTTTGGAGACCGTTTCTTGTCACTGAGGAGTGAGGAAGTGGGAAGGGGTCATCTCTCTCTTCAGCTTCACTAACGTATCCGAATCATGACGACTGAATTGAAGGAGTGTGAGCGAAGCTGCAATGATTCGAGGGTTGGGAGAAGAATCGGACTGTTTTGCAGATTGTTGCGGCGCTGTTACTGAACACTGAAACGGAGAAGAAGACCTGAGTGTCGATGGAGAGAGAGAGATGGTGATGGTGAGAGGAGGCGATTTGATGATGTGAGACGATTGAGATTTCATTACTTTCCTTGCGGAAAAAAAAAAAGGGAACCAATTAGAGGGGAGATCCAGATGTTGCAGATACGGGCGAAGGCGGCCACGTAAGAAGAAGATGAACAGTCTTCTTGGCAATGAAGTGGAAGTAGATGAGACATGACGAAGAGGATCAATAGTGGTGTGGAAAAGAAAAGAAAAAACGAAAAAAAAGAGGAGACATTAAAGAAAAAAAGGTTAGACAATTATTTTAAAAAAAAAGCATTGCAAAATCACGTCATTTCAATTAATTTATCTACATCATTTCACTTCATTTAGGGCCTATTTGTTTTTACTCTAAATAGTGTTTGACTTTATTTTTTTGTTTATGAATAAAAATAAAATAAAAATCTGCTTAATAAATTTTTTGTTCTCGAGAATAAAAATCTTTTTTTTTTTTCAAGAGTAAATTTGGAAGAGAATCAATATGTAGAAAAAGTTACGTCTTGTTATCTAGAACAATTCTTATAATCAAGTATAATTTTTCTTCTTTTCTCTTTTCATTTTTTCTTTCCTCCTTCTCTTTCTTTCTTCATTGGCCACTACCGGCCACCACTACTGTGGTCGGCAACCGGTTGGGCAAGGTCTAGCAAGCTCTTTTGGCCGCCGCAAGGCTTGGCCTCGTCATATTTGGGTGAGGCCCAACCAACGCGAGGTTGGGCCTTGAGGGCGACCTCGCACCACCTGCGTGAGGCTAAGCCTTGCAGTGGCCAAGCAAGGTCCGGCAAGTCTGATGAACTCGCCCGACCTCGCCTAGCTAGTCATTGGCCATTACTTTGGCTGGCCACTACCCACAAATGAGGAAGAAGAAGAAGAAAAAAAGAAATATATAATAAAAGTATTAAAAATTTCTTACTAAACCTATTTCTATCTCCGAAATAGAAATTTTGGATAGTTATCAAGTGTCTTCTAATACTTAGAAATTGTTCCCAGGAACATAATAAAAAAAAAATCATTTTATAGCAAAAATTGTTCTCGAGAATAAAATGGTTACCAAACGGTCTCTTACTTAGCTCTTGTGACTGCACACCTTTATAGTGTGGTAGCAATTTCTTCCTTCACAAGTTCATGGGTGGTTGATTTGCAAATAGATGATGTGATATAATATGTATATTTAAAATAAATCATGTAATTGATTTTATCTACATGACGAAAATATACTAATTCAATGTAAATGACTTAGCAATTTAATTAATATTTATTACTATTAGATGTAGGAAATATTAAGACCTAATAAATCTCTATAAAAGTGAAATAATGTGAAAGTGTTTTTTTCTTTGGTTAGTGGAAACTAGATACGTTTATCTTGTGGAGTCTCATCTTCTTCTTTTTCTTTAATATACCAAAAGTTAACAATTACATAAGTGTTTCACTAAAAAAAAAAAAAAAAAACCCACAAAAAAAGGAAAAAGAAATAGACAAGACAACGTGATCCCTTTGTCATTCAGGCGTTGTCTAGCCGAAGGTTCCAACCAGTAGTCATTTCCAACCCTTTGGCGTGGTGGACTAACCAGGCCAAGTCAAAGTCCTCTAATTTCGCATACAAACCCGAATCAAGCACAATGTTGATAGGATTTTATGTCCTTATGAACAACGCAGCGTTCGCATTACATAGCAATGTCGAGGACATTTGTTGTTCGATTTAGTACCTCTTTTCCCCATCTCAAAAAGCTTGATCTATCCTTGAACAGATGAGAGTCTGAGCTACTGGAGATGAACTCTTAGAGATGAGGGAGGAGTTATCTTTTTCTAGACGCGATAATTAGAAAGAGAACGATCTCCAGCAACCTTTCAGTTTCTTGGTTTTTTCCTTTTCTCAAGTATAAGCAAAATGTCAAAAGTTATTTTTTTCATGATGGAAAACAAAAACAAGTTGCTTTCTTCCCTAAATTTAGGAACTTTAGAAAAGAAAGGAACTGAATAGGAACGAGAAGGATTATTCTTTTATTGGTTTGAAACAAAAAGTCTAAAGTTGAACAAGCTGTAAATCACCTCTTTCAAAAGAGAGACACATGACATTACAAATGCGGCAACATTTGATCATGGTTGTGAATGTTTCAACCATCATGTGCTATGATGCGACGTGGGTTTGAGGAACGACAGTGATTGAGGATTAACAGCGCTCGTGCAAATTTACTGGAGGGGTATCATAGGCAACTGCGGAGCTGTGAAGATTTTGTATTCGCTTAGTTAGTTGAATTTCCTTAATGGGAGAATTTAAAATTACTAGCCTTTGGCATAACTAATCGTAAAAAAATGAAAATTAATATGGTTATGTATTAGAAATCTAGAATGCAATAGGAAAAATTAAATATAGGTAATCAACACTTACATGGACTGCATGAGTTAAAGAAATGGGGGAAAATCAGTGTCATACAAGAAAGCAGCAAGGGAAAATGATCAATCGATACTTAATTCGTTCAATCTAATCTCCTAATTAGTTTATTACATGATGTTGTAAACTCTGGTTGGCTCTTTACACAAGTTATATTCAATCATCAATAATAGGTTTGCTCTTGTAAACTGTTTTATAAATAGGATTTTATAAAATTCCAGCATTTTTATGTAATTAGGGATTATCCTTTAGAGCACATGTTTAATGACAAATGGAGGAAGTCTAATGGGATTGGTTTTGTCTGGAAAAAATATTCAAATGTCTATGACTCCAAACAAAGTTATTTAAAGAAGTTTTATAAGCTTTTTTTTTTCTTTTTACCGTCAATGGTCTCAATCTTCAGTTTTTTTTTTTTTCAAAGCGTTTTACTGTTTACTGTTTTGATTTTTTTTCTTTTATTCTTTTCCTTACTGTTCATCTTCTTCTTATTTTGTCCCACCATCACCGCACACTATTGGCAAGGCTTCACCGGGACCTCGGTGATGGCTGGCGACTCTTGTGTAGATCTGTGCTGGCCATGAAAAACCCCGAAACAGGGCATAGGAACTCATTGGGCATGGCTTCTCTGTTGGACGCAAATTACGCAACCCCAAGATCTCCATAACTAGAACAAGAACATCTATTATTGAGTAAAACTATTAACACACCTAGATCCATCGAAAATAAAGCGGAAGCAGAAAAAAGGGATTACCCACATATAAAGGGGATCCATGCATCAAGTCATTCTTCTCTATTGCCCTCCGTATCACTAGCTCAATGAGGCGGCCCCTCTCATGTGTAGCATTAGGTAAACGCCCCTTAGGTGAGGATGCATGTGAGAATTAGGGTTAGAGGAGAGACTTGAGCACTATTTATAGAGTTTTCAGCCAGTCCCTCTCATTACGGGCCAGGCTTAACTTGGCCCACACTAGCCAGCCCCATATTAGACTAATTAAGAAACCTTCTATCTCACTTTAGATCAGCCATGCTTTACAGTAGCCGTAAAAACAGTAAATTACAATATTAATTAATATAGTCCATATTAGGAAAACTCTTACATTCTCCCACTTGGACTATATTAATTGAAATCGTACCTTATGCGCGCACATTGGTCCAGAGATAATTCTTAATAGTCAATCCTATCCCATAAGTCTCAAACACCGAATCATGGCGGTAACTGCATGTATACACACAGAGCCTTCCATGGTTACGAATGTTCTCAACTTTATTGATATGGATTCAATATGATAGTGTGTCAAATGGATAACATCTCTCATAGAAATATCCCATTTGTCAGTCACCATTCTCTTACCTCAGGTGTCACAAAAAACTTATGCCACTAGAGAATGCTTTATGGTTCTAATGAACCCACATATGTCTTGTCCTTATGGTTAACCTTTTTTTTAATGTATCACAAGACATATGCACAAGGCTAATAACCAGATGCTTGGATGCCCCTAGCCTTCACTAAAGGTTTATACAATCCCTTGAGACTTTATCAATATGTATTCAACATAATAACAACACATTCAAAATATTTTATTGAATACAAAAGTTGATACATATTAAACCGTTATAAAGTGTAACGAACATAGATGAAACATTTATCAGAGTAAAGCCAAAATAACTCCCACTAAACAACAGTATCCGAAAATACTCCTAGACCCATGCTAATGACATGTCACTCAAATACACATGGGCGTAGGCCTTTAGTTAGTGGATTTGCAATCACATCATCTGTGAAAATATATTATATTAAAATGTTACATTTCTGTACCGTTTGCTTTTGGTCAAAAATTTTGATCACCATATATTTAGACCCATTGAGATCTCTGTAGTAAATAAATAATATTACAAATTTGTTATCTCAATACAACCGTATAAGTCTATCCATCAAGTTAAAACGATCAATTCCGTCATGAGGTTCTAAAGCCTAAAAGCCCAAGTAACAGCCTAAAAGAATGTTACTGTTACTACTTACATAGTAGAAGATGACATAAAACTTTATTTACAACACTTACTGCTAACATATGTATACCGTTATTGATTGTATGTCATCAGAACAACCAGTAAAGTTTACATCTAAATACCCTACTAACTGCAAGAATTTATGGACCTAGACTTAGGATCAGGGAAGGAGAGTAAATTTCCTGTAGGTATGCATCCCACATTGGGCGAACAACTCCCGTTCAAGCCCTTCAGGGACAGCCTTTTAGCAGAAAACCACTCAGCCCTTTAATCCAGAGCCTAGAGACACTCAGAGGATGCCAGGACGGAAACGTTTCTAATCTACCCAAGCTGCATTTCTCGAAGGATCCTACCAGGCTGAAGAAGAAGAGGGATTTAGAAAGCCATAGAGGTTTTTCACAAAGCACACTCTTTACTTAAGGGGACTCTGCCCAAAACGATACAACAACAATGCCTTATATAGGCAGATAAAGGGAGATAAGGACACACAGGGACCAACTCACGGGTCCAGATACAAACAGAGGCACCGGAACTTTCCGGGAGGGAATTATTCGCACACTATGAACAGTAACTGTACTGTGAACAGTACATTCCCTAGCCTAGTGCTACAGTAAAAGTGAACAGTACTTTGCTACAGTGAAAATGTACGGACTCAACGGTCTCGTCCGTCTCGTGCATTGTAGCTACATACTGAGTCGTCATCTGAACTGTCTTCTAGGAGATGTGCTTCATACTTCTGCTGGAGAGCCTCAAGGTCTTGTGGAGAAAGGATTTGATTCAGCCTTTGGGATGAGGATGCTTCATGAGCCCAATGGGATGCTTCTTCTGCTGCCCAGTCTGTGTTTTCGTCGGTAGTGTTGTCAGGAAAACTTGGTTGAGGCCAGTTTGAGGGCTGTGCATAGTAGGATAGGTCCATATGCTGGGATGAAGACGAAGGTCCCTGTTCGTAGGGGTTCTGGGACAAAGGACCTCCAAAGCGTGCATAAGGGTCTTGAGTGGACTGGACAATGTCATCTTCACTTGTCATTTCATGCTCTTGGGACGATGCAACTTGTCTGTACTGTCTAAGTGCTTCCTTAGCTCCTGGTGCTAGATCATAATGATCCCACATAGTGGGTACATTATTCCAGATATCTTCGGGAATGGTCTTATTTTCCTGGCATAGGATTCTCTGGAGTTCTCGATATTCATGTTCACACAATCTAACAGATCTTGGATAAGATTTGTGAATCCGGGCTTCTCGGTTGTTTGAATGAGGTTTATAGGCTGTGGTTCCTATTTCGAGTGGTGCATCGAGAATACCGCCATTATTTCTAAAGAAATTCCATGGACGTTTAAAGAACAGGATGGTGTGAACTTCAGGATTTGGTGTCATGGTTCTCAGTTCTCTTTCCAAGTCTTGTTTCCAGCAGGTGGGATGATAGAACCAGTTTAGAAAATCTAAAAGATTCCTATCACATTCCTTTTCGATGTTTCTCCCTAGCATGAATATCCTGGTGAGATTGGCAATGAATTTTCTGGTGGGGATTTCAATGGCTATTAAGTACTTATTGGTTAAGTACCATAACAGCGTTTTGAGCTGATCAGGGAAATCATAAATTAGCATATAATATCTTCTCTTCTTTAAGTACCTTAAAACCTTCTTGACAACAACCCAGTGATCATATCCTGGATTTGACTGATATCTGCCTAGAAGTCCCGTCACAAAGACAACATTTAATTTAGTGCAAATTCGAGTATACATTATACTTTTAAGTGCACTGACACAAGGTACTCCCTTTAATTAGATTTTCTTAATATCTAAATAAGGACAATGTGATAGATTTAGTACATCACCCTTAACAATAGGAGCAATTCATGGCTTGCAATAATGTATATTGAATATTTCCAATATACAATCAGCAAATGTCCTCCGAGAAAATCAAATATAATATGGCAAAAACAATCCTTACAGACTTTAGTACAAAGGATATAAGATTTCTCAAAATCACAACTTGTAAGCAAAATATCAAGTACATAGAGTATGAGAAAAAATAAATTTCCTCCCACTAACCTTGCAGTATATTGAATTATTTTGTTCACAATTGAACAAAATAACAACACTATGAAACTTT
Organism: Eucalyptus paniculata subsp. matutina; assembly: GCA_017140255.1. Classification (NCBI taxonomy): domain Eukaryota; kingdom Viridiplantae; phylum Streptophyta; class Magnoliopsida; order Myrtales; family Myrtaceae; genus Eucalyptus; species Eucalyptus paniculata. The sequence goes on from CM029438.1 coordinate 14,833,236, forward strand.
AATAACATTATCTAGAAACTTGCTTAAGACCATGAATTAGAACTTTCAATCTACACACAAGTTTACTTGAATCTGCTACAAAATCATCAAATTACACAATATAGATTTTGTATCTATTTGGCGTAACTCCATAAATAAATAAATAAATAAATAAATAAATAAATAAATAAATAAACTATTAATGCCACATTCACTTTGAAAAAATCTTTTAAAAAAATAATTATTTCTTCACTATAAACAATCCACCCCTCTTTTAGAGTTAAAACTTTAGTTACCAATTTGGTTTTAAATTCCACAATCTTTCTTTGAAATTATTTTAGTTTTGTACGCCAATTTGCAACTAATAAACTTGTGATCTTTAGACAAGTTTGTAAGTTTCCAAACATGTTTCATAGATTGTATATCGCATTTTATGGCATCTAATCACATACTTGATTGAGAACAAGAAACGACATTTATATAAGTTGCTAAAACAACCATGTCGTACATATTGTAATTATGCTCTCACAAATAGACTATATAGTATGATGATATAACTGATTGTCTTTTCCTAACAAATCTCCTTAACAAAACTGCAACCACTTTATTATGCACTTGAGAGGTTTAAGAAATTTCATTATGAACTATATCAAGAATAGTACCTTGAACCTCAATAAGTTTAGTCTATGGTATAGGAAATTCCATAATTATCTATATAAGTAAAGACAAAAACATAGTAACCTCCATCATACTATTATCTTTAATAGTTTCAGAGCAATTATCCTCTACAATTACATCAATATTTAAAAACTTTAGAGTATGTGATTCCATAATTCTTGTACTTTCTTTAGGGTCATAAAATCAATACCCTTTTGAACAATCTAGGTAAGATATAAAATAATTTCGAGTGAATCTTTTGTTAGGATTTTCAGGCATAGTAATTAAATTACCACCCCTACCAAGTATTTGATAAATGACCATTTAAGCTATTTCGCATTGTCATACTTGCCAAAATACTCACAGTCATTATTAAGCCTGACAACCTTTTAAGACATTTATCTCGGTCATTTTCCTTAAATAATTTTTTTTTTTGGAAATAACCTTTTAATCATATACGAGATGTATATATCATTAGGACTTAAACACAATCTTTGCAGATGTGTCATAATTTCAATATCAAACAAGACATAATTTCAAGCAACTAAGGCTTCCATCATCTTATAGCAGTGCAGTCCGTAGGCAAACCTCTTTTCAAGTGTTCCAGAATAGAACGCTTCATGGATAGTAAGCAAAATTCAATTGCTCTTTTCTCAAGCAACAAATTATATGTTCATAACTTAAAATTTGAAGTAGTAAAAAACTCAATAATGTTTGAGTTATTAATTACAGAAAATGTGACTGAAAAACAAGCAATGTATATAATTAGCATCATGTGAGTATCGTGTAACTTGACGTACAAGTATACATCCAGAGAGTTACACGCATAATCATATAATCACCTTTGGGCAGAATACATGACATGCAGTTGTATACTCCCCACATGATAGCAATTATGAGAATATATTTCAATTTTTCGTGAATTCATCACCTTTGAGTATATGAATCACTAGAATCAGTCACTCATCCACCACATTATCATGTATCCCTCCATAAACTAATAGACAATCACCTCCTTTGGGAGTATGACTACGCATTAGACCAGGAGACATCCCAATCATCATATGAGATCGAAATTTCTAAAACCCAATCAAGCGTGCCACTTTGGTAGTCACTACTCAATTGAATAATTAAAATTCTCTCATATCATGGATATAAATTTTACTCCTCACATACACCATATACATGCGATTTTAACTTTGGTGATAGGGGCAGCATATCACCAAAATCACATATCATGCTAATTACATTACTTTATTAATTAATTAAAATTAATTAATTATATATATATATATATACAGTGAATCAGATTCCAATGAGATCACTGATTACAGTAACACAAGAGAATTCTCATAGAAGCAAGTATCTTGTGCACCTGGATTACTGATTACTAAAATAACATTAAAAGAATGCCGATCCAAAGGATCCCTCACAAGTTAACATCAATAGTAATACATGGTACTCTAGATTGATAAGCTTGATAACTAATCAACTATTGCTCATGAGTTTCATACGGCAAAACATGACTCCAAGACCAACAACTGATTTATTAATCAATTTTAGGTAACATATATCATTATTTCAACCAGTGGCCTATAAATTGAGTCAAATCACAGAACTAAATATCTAAACTATAACAGTAGATACTATTGCTCTGCATAAATATCGTCATACTCCTTAACCATAAAAATATTCAACTTGATAGACATTAACAAGTGACCAGATGAGTTCATGTACTATTGCTCTGCATAAATATCGTCATACTCCTTAACCATAAAAATATTCAACTTAATCGACATGCATTACCCACATACAGCAGATATGTTAATTAATACAATCAGTTTGGTCACAAGTTCTTAAGACGTCAATCATTCAAATATTATCGGCGTGTCAAGGAGTATGCTTGAGCAACAAAAATTTCATAACCTTTATTGTTTCTCATCAGCTTAATACATAGTTCAATTACTATTCCATAATGATTGTATCTCATTAAGCCGGCTTCAGTTCACAATAAAGTTTGATTTTTATTGATGAATCACACATTTATAATGATTATGTGATAATATACTTATAACCCAACACTTGTATTTTCAAAATCACATAAAAATACAAGGAAAATACGCAAAAATTAATTTAAAATACACGTATTTAGAGTTCTGTATGTATTTTCACATCCATAAAATTATCAAACATATAAAATAAATATACCACGAGATAGAAAATCACCATACAAGTCCAACGCCGCCAGCCACGCGCCAATTGGAGCCTCCATGCGCCAACACGCGCCGCTTGAGTGCGCGGCGCGTGGAGCTCACGCGTGGCGCGCGTTTGACGCCCAGCGGCATGTGGCCGCGTGTGGGGGCGTGTGCGGCCTCCTCTAGTGACACGCCGCCAACCGTCTTGCTCGTCTCGTCGAGCCCAGTCCGAATTTGTGATTTAATTTTATTTTTATTAAACAAAAAGTCTCGAAAATCACAAATTATGGCAAGATCCGTACTAATTAGGGCAAAATCAATTGCGTTCAAGTTTTAAGGTTTTGGAGGCTCTGATACCACATGTTAGACGCAAATTACGCAACCCTAAGATCTCTATAACCAGAACAAGAACATGCATTATTGAGTAGAAAGATTAACGCACCTGGGTTCATCAAACATAAAGTGGAAGCAAAAAAAAGGGATTACCCACATATAAAGGGGATCCACATATCAAGTCATTATCCTCTATTGCCTTCCGTATCATTGGCTCAATGAGGCGGCCCCTCTCACGTGTAGCGTTAGGTAAATGCCTCTTAGGTGAGGATACATGTGAGAATTAGGGTTAGAGGAGAGACTTGAGCACTATTTATAGAGTTTTCAGTCAGTCCCTCTTATTACGGGCCATGCTCAACTTGGCCCATACTAACCAGCCCCATATTAGACTAATTAAGAAACCTTTTATCTCACCTTAGACCAGCCCTGTTTTACAGTAGCCGTAAAAACAGTAAATTACAATATCAATTAATGTAATACATATTAAGAAAACTCTTACATTCTCGATTATGATGGTTGGTTTTATTCATTGGGTAGTTGGGTTCGGGCGACCCTGTGAATGGAGATGATGGTCCCACCTGTTGAGCTAAGGGCCACCTTTTCTTTCGTTGCGCCTCTGGGTGGTCAGCTTCGTTATGGCTTCTTCGAAATCCATTTTTGGAGACTGTTTCTTGTCACTGTGGAGTGAGGAAGTAAGAAGGGGTCATCTCTCTCTTCAGCTTCACTAACGTATACATTCATCATGATGACTGGAATTGAAGGAGTATTAGTGAAGCTGCACGAGTCGTGGGATGGAAGAAGAATCGGATTGTTTTACAAATTGTTGCGGCAATGTTACTGAATGCTGAAACGCAGAAGAAGACAAGAGTCTTAATGGAGAGGGAGAGATGGGGATGGTGACAGGAGGCGATTTGATGGTGTGAGGTGAGTGGGATTTCATTCCTTCGCTTGCGGAAAAATGGAACCAATTAGAGAGGAGAGATTAAAATTGCAGATATGGACGAGGGCCGCGACCCGCCATTTTTGACGATGGTGCGGGCCACATAAAAAGAACATCAATAGCAATGTCTTCTTGGCAATGAAGTGGTGTGAAATGATAAGAAAAGAAAAGGAGAAATAAAAGAAAAAGTTCAGAAAATTAAAAAAAGAAAAGAAAATGCTAAACCTGGCCATTTCAGTTCATTTCTTCTACGTTAGTTGTCAGCAATGCCAAGCTGGAGGAATTAATTTCAATCGTGTTCCCTTTTTTTTTTTCCTTTTTTTTTTTCAAATCAAGAGACTACTCATATTTTCAAATCAAGAGGTTAGTTGTCATGGAAGCACGTGTGGACTTTATCAATTTTGTCTACATAGTCGATAGCAAGTTCTTCAATGAAGAAAAGTGCTTGGTGTTCGGGAAATCCCTTGTGATGTTTTGAAGATGACAAAATAAATCAAAGGCTACTAACATATTTGATGGTTGAGTAGGTTGCGCATGGAAACACTTCTGTTTCTTTTTTTGTTCCAGGAACAGAAACAAAAAAAAAATGTTTCTGTTCCGGGGAACAGAAACAAAAAAAAAGTGTTTTGTTCCGGGAACAGTTTTTGAACAAAACGCGTTTGGTAAGTGTAAAAAAAAAACTGTTCTTGGAATAAAAAATAACAGAAACATGTTTGGTAACTGCAGTCAATTTCTATTCCTAGAATAGAAAAAGAACGCAAAAACACGTTTGGTAAACGACAAAAAAATTTTTTTTTTATTTTTTATTTTTTTAATTTTTTTTAATAAAGTTTAAAATTGATATTGAATTCTCATTCTTATGAAATGCTCATTAATTTTATTTTGTTCATGGTTAATGAAGACAAACATTTGTAGCATGATCATATGGCATCTTCTTTATCGATCCTTCGACCGATGCGAGATGCTAGGCCAAGGATCAGAGACAAAATCTAATTTTCCTTGCAAAATCTGTCTGAAGATCCCATATTCAGTTTCTGCATATGTATCAAGTTCAACAGTGGAGTAAGCAGATGATATAATAGAAATTAGAAGGAGTATATCTGCAACATTTCGCATTGTATTATACTTGCCCAAAAGGGTGGAACTCCACTCAGTAGAATGTAAAGGATTACACCAGCACTCCATACATCTACTTCTGGTCCATAATGCTTACGCAGAACCTCTGGCGCAACATAATATGGACTTCCAACAACATCAGAAAAAGCTTCTCCTGCAAAGAGAAAAGACCACAATTGGTGAGCGTGTGTATATCTAAGAAAAGCTAATAGTTCTTTGACGGTATAGCCAAAAGGCCAATCAACACACTAGTGAGATGTGAGAAAGTGCTAAGGGCTAAGCAGATCTCAACATCTCATTAGAAGGTTGGCATGCTAAAAAAGCAAAATTAAAGACGACTCATTTAAGAAAAAGAGCATAACTCAATATTTGGAGAAAACAACAGACATCATATAAAGTTTTCTTCACAGCATCAATCACTGGCTGAGACAGTATGTCTAGTCATATCTTTCATGCTGCCATTTTTATGGTACGTCATTTCAAGATAGCTATAGAAGTCAAATAAAGATAAAGGGACCAGTATTCAGCTTCTTTCTACCATAATAGAAGAATTGGTACACTACGGTACTCAAAACCAGTATCCGGCCTCTCACTAATTTGATCCACATAAGCAGTTTAAAAAGTAATTGGGAACTACAATACCTCTACTTCTTTTATCTCTTTGCTATATATTCAGCCTTCTTCTCCCACCATAAACTCACCCTCAAAAAGCCAAAACCATAACTAGCATATTATGCAAAAACCATAAAGCATGATACAGTTACAAATATCTAAGCACAAGGCAGTAGCACATTTTGAGCTAATAGCATCTCCAACGTAGGATTTGTGCCATTTACGGAACATACGGAGAGTTTCAGAATCCATGAGAATTAATGTAGTCATTTTGCACTTGGATATGGTGACTCCAAAAATCAATAAAAGCATGCAAGAGCCTCCAAGAAAAAATATGCGATTTGGAGTATATATGTGAACTCTAAAAGACTAAAAAAATTGCACGATTCCATTTGTATCAATAACAGCTACGAAGTGAAGCTCCCTGCAAAATATAGGTTCTTATAGGGCAAAATCACACACAAAGTACCACATAAATACAACTAAATGTGCCATTTCGAGCACACATCCAGCCTTCACATTCATGCGCGCCAAATGGTAGGTTGTAACTGCGTATTGTAACTTATAAATTCAATGCAGATGCCGTCAGATGCAAAATAGATTAAGTCACATATGCCTACAGCATTGTGGTCAGTCTTTCTACAGTTGGCAAGTGCACATATCACCCTATAAGATCAAGACGAGCAAAGCACAAAATGATGTCAATTCATTTGGTGCGCTTCAGGCAAATATGGAGCCTCACACTACATCCATATTCTCTTTCCACAACCAAATCAGAAGCTTTCCTCTCCCCAAAAATAAACAACCTATCTTCCTATCAGCATCATCATCATCAAGCAAGAGGCTACCCTTTGGAGATTTGATCATTGGAAGGATAGCCAAAATTTAGAAAATGTCAGACAAAAAGGCAACAGAAGAAAACCCAAACTCCTTCTCATAGAACAAATCCATCAATCTTTACCATGACAGAACTATATCCCCAATCTTCACGATAGACCCTACAAGCAGCACTACTATTCCTGGTTAAAGAAGGCAATTTGCCCAAGAAGTGCTTATCTATCTTGATCAATCTTTCCCCAAAAAAAAAAAAAAAAAAAAAAAAAAAAAAAAAAAAAAAGACATCAAGAAACAATTAGCAATGGGCCGATAAGCAAGTACCCAAAATCAGTCAATCCAGCATTTTCCAATTCGATCGCAACGACACTAAGAAAGCAAATAGCAAAAACCTCCCCAACCCCCCATTTAACCCACCTGGCTTATAGAAGACGGACAACCCGAAATCGGTGGCCTTGAGCTTGGCATCGTCGTCGGGCGTATCGAACAAGAAATTCTCGGGCTTGAGGTCCCGGTGCATGACCTCGAGCGAGTGGCACGCCTCGATGACGCCCACGATGGTCTTGATCAGCTTGGCGGCCTCGCGCTCACTGAAATGCCCCTTCTGGATGATCCGGTCGAAGAGCTCGCCCCCGGCGCAAAGCTCCATAACAATGTGGACGAACATGCCGTCCTCGTAGGTGCCCTTGATCTGGACCACGTTGGGGTGCTCGGAGAGGTGGTGCATGATCTGAATCTCCCTCCACACGTCCTCGTAGTCCTCCCGGCAGAGCAACTTCCGCTTGGGGATCGACTTGAAGGCGTACAGGTTCTGGGTGGCCTTGTGGGTGCACAAGTACGTGGTCCCGAATTGCCCTTGCCCCAGCTTCTTCCCCAGCAAATAGTGGTCCCTCAGCCGCGGCGTCTGGTACGGCAGCACCGCGCTCGCCGGCTTCGTCGTCCCTCAGCCGAGGCTCAAGCGAGCCGTCCCAGATTTGCCGCGCCGAAGCCCATCGTCGACCAGAGAAGGAGGAGCACCAGAAACGTACTTGGAGTCGCCGAAGTGAGGAGTTGCCGGAGAGCCAGCCGAGTGGGAGCCGCCGGAGAGATGGGAGAGATGCCGGAAAAGGAAGAATGAAGCTTCAGCCGACGAGAGGAGTGACGAGCACGCACGAAAGAGAAGAGCTTCGCCTTTGTTCCGATTTTGTTTTTTTGTTCTTTTGGTTTTTGTTCTTTTGTGCCTTCCAAGAAGTGTTTCTTTTCAAAAGAAACAACTTTTTTATGTTTCTTTTTTCTGTTCTTATTTCGTTCCAGAAACAAAAAAACAAAAAAACAAAAAAAGAACAGAAACGCAACCAAACGCGTTTCTATTCCTTTTTTATTCCCGGGAACACTTTCCGTACAGAAGTGTTCCGGAAACGTTTCTAAGAAACGTTTCCATGTACGCCCTAATAGACTATGCAGATGTTAGAACATGTAAATGATATTGTCAAATTCTATACTTGGAAAAACCAGAAGATAGACTCTATGCTGAAGCTGAACTGAGTACAGACCTTAAAGCTAAATCTGTTTAGAAGCAGAATATGTTCAGACTTAGATTGCAAAGTCTATCGCACTCAGACTTTACATCCAGAACGAGACAGATCGTAACTCAAGCTTCGAAGATACAACGGCTAGTGATCTAGTTTAGATTCCACATCAAGATTGATTTGATTGACTCAATCTAATTGATTGATGATTGGATCTTGAAGACAATATCTTTTTATACGAAGAAGCTTTACTTATGGAAACCAAGATTCCGTTTGTATGGGCAATCGGAATCAATTTGGGATTTTACCTTTACCACTCAACGGCTACCAAATTTTCAAGATATAGAACTGTCCAATGGGTATATTGGAAGACGATTCTCTGAGATACTGTTCAATGGCTAGTTTGGAAGTGGAGGAGTATTTAAGGAGATGAAGGACTGATGAGCAAGTAAGAGATAGAGCGTAGAATTTATAATTCCAAAGTCTAAGCGACCTTTGATCATACACTTGTCTTTGGAGAGCTTAAACGTTTATAATCGTGAGAGAAATATCAAAAGAGTGACTTAGTGACATAGTGTGATCTACTACTAAGTGTTTGCACTCAAAATTATAATCTCTTATTGATTGCATAGTGGAATCCAACCAAAAAGGCTGTTGGCGTGGGAGAGTGGACGTAGGCTTGGACTAAGCCGAACCACTATAAATCTTGTGTTCTTATTCTCTTCCTTAACTTCTTTATTTTACTCGGAGTTTATTTTATTCTAGATATATTTGCCAAGGTTTAGTTTAAACACCTATTTACCCCCCTCTTGGTGTTCATACTAGCATTCACAATTGGTATCAAAGCCAAGTGCTCGGTTTATAAAAGTGTTTATACTTTTGAGCTAAAGATTCTTTATGACTAGCATCTTGGTACCAGGACTTATGGAAGGGCAAAGCAACGCAAGGCCACCATATTTTGATGGAAAGGAATACAACGTGTGGAAGAACAAAATAAAAGTATTCCTAAGATCCAGAGATCCTTTGCAATGGAATGTTGTGGAAAGATGAATCAATCCCACTACTACATCTACATCAAATAAGAATGGCAAAGACAAAGAAATCAAACCCCTCGCTATTATGTCTCGGATGGAGATGTCCAAAAGAGAAGTGCTTAATGCAAAAGTTATTTATTCTTTATATTGCGCTTTGTCTACTATTGAATATAATAGAATATCTTCATGTGAAATAGCAAAAGAAGTTTGTGATAGACTTTATGTTACATATGAAGGGACCGATCATGTAAAAGAGACAAAAGTAAACTTCCTGCTCGGCAAATATGAATCCTTCAAAATAAAGCAAGGAGAGTCGATTGGAGATATGTTCGATCATTTTACAGAAATTGTAAACGGTTTGGCATATTAAGATCATCCAATTTCTTCCCCAATGAAGGTCAACAAACTCTTGTAAAGTCTCTCAAAAGATTGAAACCTTGTCAAAACCTCAATCCGGGAAACTCAAAGGATTATGCCACTTTCCGTTGATGAATTGATTGGCACTCTTCAATCCTATGAAGTGGAACAAATCAACGATGAAGATCCCGAAGGTAAGAAGTCCATTGCTTTAGTATCTAACACTGTTTTTGATGAAACAGACTTAGAAAATGACATGGACATCGAAGAATTTGCTTTTATGATCGAGAAATTTAAAAAGCTAAGTAGAAAAGGAAGGAATTTTAGTGAAAGAAGACAATACAAGCATAATGGCCAGAAAAGAATAATGAAAGAAGATGATGAACAAGGAAATATATGCTTGATGGCACATTCAGAATCTGAGTCAGACTCAGACACAGACTCAGAATCAGAGTCTAACTCAAACACAGACTCAGAATCCGATGAGGAAATCGAGGTAAGTCATTCAAAAATTCCTCTCAAAGTTTTAAAGTATATAAATGAGCTTTGCTCAAATCTCAAATCTTCTCTTAAAATGATCTCCGAACTTAAAAAGGAAAATTTTTGGGTTAGGCAACATGATCTTTCTCAAAAAGAAAATTTTGAAATTTTGCAAAAAGATTTTCTACAAACAAAAGAAAGTCGAGATTTATTTGTTAAAGAAAATGATTCTTTGAAGAAAGAATTTTCAAATATTTCAACAAGATTTTCAAATGGATCAAAAACATTAGAGCATATCCTTTCTATACAAGTTCCTTATTATAATAAGTCGGGACTTGGTTTCAATAAGGAAAGTGATTCTCTAATTGATTTTCCTAAAGTCAAGGAGAGACTTAAACAAAGACCTTCAAAGGTATTTTACAAAAATCATTTTCAAAAAGTGTTTATAAAACCCGTTGGTCGAAATACCCTCAAGTGTTCAAATTGTGGAGATTCGGAACACTTTGAGAAAGAATGTCCTAAAGTCTGGAGACCTATTAAGAAAAATTGGGTAAAAACAACATATTCTACTAACTCTCATGGACCCAAGAAAAAATGGGTACCAAAGAAAAAATGAGTTGTTTTTGCAGGATATAAAGAAGAAAGAAGAAAGAGAGTTTGGTAAGAAATGTATATATTTTTATTTGGTTTGAGTACACAATTTAAAAGTTCTCATTTTACTTGATATTCGATATATCCTTGGTTGATTGAGATTTTTTAATGATCATATTATTTGATTTGTTTTATTGAAGAAAGAATCGTGTGATTTATTCTTCATGAGTTGAGATTTGATTTAATACATGTGATTATTTGAGATAATTCAGATTATTTTGTTTAAAGATTTAATCATATTTTGCAAAGTGAAAATCTGTTTTACGTGATATTAAATTATTATGCAAGATTTTCCTACATACTCAAGGATTTCATTCTCCCTGATTTTATTATGATTTGACTAAGTGAGAATTTATTTTTCAAAATATCATTGTGTATAATATTCTTTCCTTAAATCCTTTATTATGATGAATTTAGAAAGAATATTTGTTTATCTATTGAGATTTTCTATTTTGCTCTAACGTCAAGGAATGATCCAAATTGATGGATACCAAAAGGGGAAATGAATTAATTGTAGGAAATTCAATAAGGCAAGAATGATTGCGAATCTATGCAAATTTTGGTGCAATCAGAAAAATATCTCCTACGAAGATTGGTAATGTTTTTTAATGGTATATTTCAAACATATACCATGGGTAAGAGAATATTTTATCATCCCACCTTGCAAATTTCTACGTGCATTTATCATGATTTTGCATGATTGTTTATTATATTGCAAATATCTTTTGTCATAAATATAAGGTTTGCAATTTTGGCACGTGACAGAAATATATATTTTCCTTTTGCAAAATGCATATCTGAAATTTATGCTCAAGGAAATCTTTTTGATCTCGAAAGATATTACTGTATATTCATAGATATTCTTGCTATATTCTTAGAAGATATATTATATCTAGCAAATTTGATCCGTAAATCAAAGAAAGATATTACGTGATATTTTTGTAAGGATTCTTATCTGAATTTGCAGGTCACAAAAGAATCTTCCATTTGGATTTTGGAGAACTAAATTTGAAAATCATGGAAATTCTGTACTATCTTTTGAAGGTTTAAAAATTCCCTTGTGCAAAATTTTTGCTTATTGAGGAAATCCCTTATGTGTCGTACGAAAGGTTGAATAGTTCTGAATTTTAATATTTGATCATTTTACATATGCTATTCAATTTATTTATTTGAAGAAAAGGGCATTATATATTACGTGGATATCATTACAGCTTATTTGTGGAAAAAGTTTGTTAAGTTGATGCAGGTTGAATTCGAGATGAGCTTGGTTGACGAAAATAAATTTTTGCCTTGAATTTCAAAATGCAAGTGATTGTTGTAGATGTTGTTTCTACAAAGGAAATACTGGAAAAATATTATGTTCAACATGCACAAGCAACAATTGTTTCTATTTGCAAATATTGTCATGATGAAAGGGGGAGACAATAAATCCGAGAAAAAAGAAAGAATCGTGATCATCTCAAAAAGGCAACAAATTGAGCGGGAACATTGATCAATTATGGAAAAATTGATTATGATCTTGATTATTATGGAAAGAAGGTAAAGGTAAATGCGTCAAAAATTAAGTTCTACAAAATCCGGTTAGTGCATCTCTTATTACCTTTTGTCATTAACAAATCTCTTATTGATATTATCATTTTATTATGAAAAAAAGGATAAGTGAATTTTATGATGCATCCATGATTTTTATTGGATATTTCCTGATATATATATATATATATATGATCGAAGTGAGCTATATTGCATATCTTTAATATTCGACTTGCTTTATAAAAGCTGATTTTTGGAAATTATGTTTCATGCAAGATATTTTATATTCTCTACGTGATACTTTTTCCATTATTATCGCTTTTTGATTATGACAAAAAGGGGGAGAAGATATGAATATGCATATGTGTTGATTGGTTGATATTATCTATGGCATAATATTGAGCTGCGATTATTTTTATATATTGTTATGCTCAATTTATTTGCTATCTTATGATATCCTTTGATTTAAATTAATATTTTTAAAAGCATGTTTACAAATATGCATATTCAGAGATTGTTTTGTCATCATAAAAAATGGGGAGATTGTTAGGGAAATCCCTCGTGATATTTTGAAGATGACAAAATAAATTAAAGGCTACTAACATGTTTGATTGTTGAGTAATAGATTATGTACATGTTAGAACATGTAAAGGATATTGTCAAAGTCTATACTTGAAAGAACCAGAAGATAGACTCTATGCTAAAGCTGAACTGGGTACAGACTTTAAAGCTAAATCTGTTCAGAAGCATAATATGTTCAGACTCAGATTGCAAAGTCTATCGCACTCAGACTTTACATCTAGAACAAGACAGATTGTAACTCAAGCCCCGAAGATGCAACGGCTAGTGATCTGGTTTGGATTCTACATCAAGATTGATTTGGTTGACTCAATATAATTGATTAACGATTGGATCTTGAAAACAAGATTTTTTAATACGAAGAAGCTTTACTTATGGAAATTAAGATTCCGTTCGTATGGACGATTGTAATCAATTTGGGATTTTACCTTTGTCACTCACGGCTACAAAATCTTCTAGATATAGAGCTGTCCAATGGGTATATTGGAAGACGATCCTCTGAGATACTATCCAACGGCTAGTATTTAAGGAGACGAAGGACCGATGAGTAAGTAAGAGATAGAGCGTAGAATTTATAATTCCAAAGTTTAAGCGACCTTCGATCATATACTTGTTTTTGGAGAGCTTAAATGTTTGTGATCGTGAGAGAAATACCAAAAGAGTGACTTAGTGAGATAGTGTGATCTACTACTAAGTGTTTACACTCAAAGTTGTAATCTCTTGTTGATTGCATAGTGGAATCCAGCCAAGAAGGCTATTAGCGTGGGAGAGTGGACGTAGGCTTGAACTAAGCCGAACCACTATAAATTTTGTGTTCTTATTCTCTTCCATAACTCATTTATTTTACTCGGAGTTTATTTTATTTTGGATATATTTGTCAAGGTTTAGTTTAAACACCTATTCACCCCCTCTAGGTGTTCATACTAGCTTTCACACTTGGAACATGCCACGGACGCCTATATGTGCCGGTAATGACATCAAGGAACCAAAAAGCTGTGTTAACTCCTCAGTCTATCCTCAACGAGAAAGGAACTTCACAGCTCATATATCATTAATTCAAGACCATAGAGCTTCAATCACTCTTAGTCGTGGTTCTCTCTCTAGCCTTTGCCTTCACTGCTTTGGCATCGTCACAGGGCATCAATTTCAGCTTCCAGACTTTCAACGATAGCATCATAAAACTTGAAGGTGAGTCAAGTTATGATGGGAGCTTCATCCAACTTACGAAGTCCAGCACTGAACGCGTGGGGTGGGCCACGTACCACAAGCTTATGCGCCTTTAGAATAAGGCGACCGGGAACATGGCGGATTTCACCACCCATTTCACCTTTGTCATCAATTCGAACAACAGCACGGTTTTTGCTAATGGATTGACCTTCTTTCTTGTGCCCACAGGGTCTGAACTCCCAGACAACTTGACGGGAAACGACTTGGTCTTGAAGGTCTTACTCGGTCCTTCCAAAACTTTTATTTTCATTTGTAGTGTTGGAAATGGTGATCCATTTTCTAGAATTTCCTAGAGTTGCTAAACTTCTAGAATTCCCACCATTTCCAATACTTTTTTTTTTTTGAGAAATAGTTTCATTAGTTGGATAAAATAATTTTACAATAGTTGAAGGAAGTGTTGGTGAGGGAGCTACATGATGTGGGTTTTATGGCTCTGTTGGTGAGGGAGCTACATGATGTGGTATTTTGGAACTAGAAAACTACGAACAAGCATCCAAAGATAAAGTCTGGAGAAAAGCCATGGAGGAAGAGATCAAGATGATTGAGAAAAATGAAACTTGGGAGCTTGTCAATCGACTCGAAGACAAAGAAATCATTGGCGTCAAATGGGTCTACAAGACAACGCTCAACGCATATGGATCAATCCAGAAGCATAAAGCAAGGCTTGTGGCAAAAGGATACTTGCAACAACCAGGTATCGACTATACCGAAACTTTTGCTCCCGTCGCTCGCCTTGATACTATTCGAGCACTCATAGCTCTAGCGGCACAAAAAGAATGGAAGATCCATCAACTAGAGCGAGAGCCAGGCATATCGGATGATTATGGGTGTTTGTCCTCACCATCCTCAACTAAAAAGGCTAGAGCCCAAGCGAGAGCCAACAGAGCTAGAGCTGGAGCCAGAGCCTGAATCAAAGGCCAGAGCCCGAGTGAGAGCCAACAGAGCCAGAGCCGAAGCCAAAACCAGAACCAAAGTCAGAGCCAGAGCCTGAGCCTGAGCCTGAGCTAATAACCACAACTAAGAGCATTTTGATGCCCCACGACATATGGGACATCGTTGAAGAAAAGTCATGCATGTTCAAAGGCAAGTGCAAATGGTTCGACAAGAGAATGCAAGGGATCGTGGACGAAGACGGAATAAAAGACATGGGACAAGCTACAATAGCCGAAGTATCCCGAAAATGGATCAAGGGGGAGTGTTGGAAATGGTGATCCATTTTCTAGAATTTCCTAGAGTTGCTAAACTTCTAGAATTCCCTAGATGAATTTTCTAGAAGAAAGAAGAAATGTCCAACATGTAAGAGAAGTCTCTAGAATAACTACAATCTAGAATTTCCTAGAATAAGCCTAAGTGGACAACATTCCACATTATTCTAGAATGTTGTATTTAGTCTCTATAAATAGGAAAGAGGGGGAGTGTAGCAAAACAACAAATGTAAATGTGTGAGAGGTAAACCCTCCACCTTGTGTGTATGGTAAACCCTCCACCATGAGAAGTCATAGATCTCTACTGTACCTCCATCAAATTATTTTGTTCAACTAATGAAACTATTTTCCCCATGTCCTATATCCTTCAATTATCATATCTTGTCCTTTGTCCATCCTCTATAAACAACATCATGCACTTGCACATATCACTAACAAAAAACTATCATCAATAACAAAATCATGCTTCCACAGCGCACACATCCATTATTTCTTTCAACTATTGTAAAATTTGGATGTGTGCGTTGCGAAAGCATGGTTTTGGTATTAGTTATAGTTTTTGGTTAGTGATGTTGTGTGCAAGTGTATGATATAGTTGTGTGTGCAAGTGTATGATATAGTTTGTAGAGGATGGACAAAGAACAATATATGATAATTGAAGGATATAGGACATGGGGATATAATTTATCTAGTTGATGGAAATGGATAGTACAGGATATTTTGATATAACGGATGAGTATTTCATAACATAGAAATCATCTTAACTCTACTCTTCCACACGTGATGGAGGTCTAAACCATCTTAGAATGGACAAGGACAGGATATTTATGAGAAGGTTTGTGGGACAAATATAGTTTCAATGAAACTATATTTGTCCCACAAACCTTCTCAAAAATATCCTGTCCTTGTCCATTCTCTATCAAATATAAATTATACCATGCTTCCGTGCACATATAAATTCTAACAGTGGTATCAGAGCCAGGTTCTGATACCATGTTGAAAAAAAATATTGGATGTGTGCACTGCGGAAGCATGGTTTTGATATTGATGATAGTTTTTGGTTAGTGATATGTGCAAGTGCATGATGTAGTTTATAGAGGATGGACAAGGGACAAGATATGATAATTGAAGGATATAGGACATGGGGAAAATAGTTTTATTAGTTGAACAAAATAGTTTGATGGAGGTACAGTAGAGATCTACGACCTCTCATGGTGGAGGGTTCACCTTACACACAAGGTGGAGGGTTTACCTCTCACACCTTTACATTTGTTGTTTTGCTACACTCTCCCTCTTTCCTATTTATAGAGACTAAATACAACATTCTAAAATAATGTGGAATGTTGTCCACTTAGGCTTATTCTAGGAAATTCTAGATTGTAGTTCTTCTAGAGACTTCTCTTACATGTTGGACATTTCTTCTTTCTTCTAGAAAATTCATATAGGGGATTCTAGAAGTTTAGGGTGCGTTTGTTTGTGTTTCTGTTTAAAAATTGTTCCAGGGAACGAGAGATAGAAAAAAATGTTTCTGTTCCGAGGAACAATTTTTGAACAAAAAAACGCGTTTGGTAAACTTGTTCCGGGAATAAAAAATAAACAGAAACATGTTTGGTAAATTTGGATAATTTTTTTATTTCTTTTATTTTTTCTATTTTTTTCTTTTTTCTTTTCATTTTTTTCTTCTTTTGGCCGGTCGCCGGCGACCGGCCGGCGAGGGTCGGCCTCGCCGGGCCACCGCCAGGTGAGGCCGAGGCTCGCCGGCCGCTGGGCGAGCTCGACCTCGCCAGATCTGGGCGAGATCGAGCTCGCCCAGGCCGGTGAGAGGTCGGCCTCGCCTTGATCCGGCGAGGCCGAGCTCGCCCAGCAGCGGGCGAGGCGCGACCTCGCCGGGCCACCGCCAGGCAAGGCCGAGGCTCGCCGGCCGCTGGGCGAGCTCGGCCTCGTCCGATCCGGGCGAGATCGAGCTCGCCCGTGCCGGCGCGAGGTTGGCCTTGCCATGGCTGGGCGAGCTTGAGCTCGCCCGGATCCGACGAGGCCAACCTCGCCCGGCCGGCCGGCGAGCCTCGTCGTGGCTAGGTGAGACTGCCGGCCCTCGTCGGCCGGTCGCCGGCCATGGCCGAGCCCGCCGACCGGCCAAAAGAAAAAAGAACAAGAAAATAAGAGAAAAAAAAAAAAAAAAAGTGTTTCTCAAAAGTGTTTCGAAACAAGAAACACAAAAATTGTGTTTCTTGTTTTTTCTTTTTTGTTCCGGGAACAAAAGAACAAAAAGGAACAAACGCACCTAAACGCGTTTCTGTTCATTTTTTGTTCCCAGGAACAAAAAAACAGAAAAAGTGTTTAAAAACAAAAAAAAGAAATACAAACAAACGTAGCCTTAGCAACTCTAGGAAATTCTAGAAAATGGATCACCATTTCCAACATGTAGCCATTGAGTTCGACACTACGCCCAATGATGGTATGGACCCTAATTGTTCACATGTTGGTATAGACTTGAATAATCTCAATTCCAAGAATTAAAGCTGCGTCGATTGGCTCAATGATAAAATCATGAATGGTGGGCAGATTAATGCTACGATAGCATACAATTCTAGCATGCAGAACTTGACCGTTCTCGTGATAGACGCTGATTCCACGAGTACCAACATAAAAACCTCCGCCATCTATGATATAGTCAACATGAAAGAGTATATGCCGAAGGAGTTGGTAAATTTCGGTTTCTCGGCTACAAAGGTTCATATTTTGAGTTGCACACTATTGAGGCATTGGAATTCAGCTCTAACGTGCACGGGGCTGGAAAAAAGAGCAAGTCATGGCTGTCGTCTATCTTAGGCTCAGGTTCTTTCCTATTGCTCATTCTTGTTGGAGCCTTTATTTGGTTTCGTCACCGTTCGAAGAGCACGAGAACTGACATGAGTGGAGAAGAAGATCATCTAGCGATTGATGAAGAATTCAACCAAGTGTCAGGCCCCCAAGAAATTCACCTACAAGGAATTAGTCACGGCGATCGGTAATTTTGCAGTTGAACAATTGCTTGGAGAAGGGGGCTTTGGTAGAGTATATGAGGGTTACTGCATGAATGCTAATGTTGCAATCAACAAGATACTAATCCAGGGTCAAGACAAGGGATAAAGGAGTATGCTGCCGAAGTGATGACCATAAGCCGGCTACGACACATAAACTTAGTCCAACTCATTGGATCGTGTCATGAGAAAAAGGAACTCCTCATTATCTATGAGTTCATGTCTAATGGTAGTCTTGATTCTCATCTATTCAAAGAACGATCTTTCTTGCCATGGGAGAATCGATACAAAATCGTGCAAGACATAGCCTTGGCATTGCTCTACCTCCATGAAGAATGGGAGCAATGCGTTATACACTGGGATATAAAGTCCAGCAATATCATGCTCGAACCTTTGGTTTCGCTAGGCTAGTTAACCATGCCAAAGGCTTACAAATGACGGTGCTGGCTGGAACCATGGGCTATATGGCTTCTGAATGTGTTTACACAGGTAAGGCTAGTAAGGAATTGGATGTCTATAGTTTTGGAGTTGTTCTATTAGATATAACTTGTGGGAGAGAAGTCATCAAGCCAAGGGCCGAGGAAGGCCGAGTCAGGCTTGTGGACTGGGTTTGGGAGCTATATGGAACAGAGAGGCTAATTGATGCGGCAGATCTGAAACTTGGTATTGATTTCAATTGGAAGCAACTAGAGTGCTTGATGGTTGTAGGGTTGTGGTGTGCTCATCCAGACTACACTATCCATCCTTCCATAAGAGAAGCATTAAATGTTCTCAACATTAACGCTTCGACACCGGTTCTCCCATCAAAATTACCAGTCCCTACATACTTGGGGCCTCTATCCACATTCTCTATGGTATCGATTGCTTCGCCTCATGCCACCTCAACTAGCAGCATTGAACGCTCCACATTTACTACGTCTTCTATATAATCCTCTTATTCAGCTTCCTTTGCATTGCTCCAAAATACAGTATGAGTTCCTACTTTCGGTATATGTTTTCCTTGATATTTTATTTCAGATAGTATTTGCTTCATATAAATTTCTCCATCCCTTCATGTTTAAACTTCCAATTGATCTCCGGGATTATGTAAGGTGGTATGTATCTTCTTTGATGATTTTATTATCTGTTATCACTATAATTATTGCTAAGTTATCAAAGAGTTGTTGGAAAAACTGGTGACTAGTGATTTTTTTTTTGCCATTAATTATCATAGAAACATCTAATTATATGGCTTAGCTCAAGATAAACATCCTTTAAGTAGTACCCACTGTTGGGTAGCTGTGTTGGTTGAGAGTCTCTCCTTTATTGCCGAGGTCGAGAGTTCGAAACTCGTAGTTGTTAGCATTGTAAATGGGGGGCCATGATGATGGGGTACCGTACTAGTCTCCATCAAGGTATAGTCGCTGTTAAAGTTCGAAAGTGCCACTGGGTACTAGAGGACCTTGTGACCCTGAATAGCGTAAGCGAAAGGGAGCTCAGGCGGATTCTCGATTACTAAAAAAAAAAATCCTTTAAGTAGTGATTAGGGCAATAAAAATTTATTGAAGGTTGAACATAGGTCATGTTTAGATGCTCAACTGACAAATAGCTCATCACAATTGATGGCGGTAATTGCGGACGTGGAAACTTAGCTTAAGGAGCGAGATAAAGGAATTACACTGCTTTAGTCTCGAGGTTCAGGATTCTAAAACTTAACATAAACTATCATAAACCATATTCTGTGTATGCAAAGAGATTCACATTGATGACTAGCGGGTAGATTCACGGCGGCTCCTGCCAGCCTCCCGGTGGGTCCGTCGTTGGGCGGCTGAGAACAACGGGTGTAAAGATGGCTTCCAGATGGTTGCGAGGGTCAAGGTCCTTCGCGCGTCGCGATTGTAATAGGAGACTCTAACTGGCAGCCCACTGTGTACTCTCGCAATTGGCTGTTGTTTTTGACCAAACAAGAAAAGCCTAATATAAATAAAGAAGGGGGTTCGGTAAACCCAACCTTTTGGGAACACGTGTTTTGCTTTGCATCGTATAATATTGCTAATAATAACCAATAATCAGTTGTACTTTTCAAAATTGGCAGTCATCTTCCGTTTAGCACCGTGCGTAAGCAGTGGTTCGACTTGATATTAGACCGATGCTAAACTTCTTAAACATGATTTACAGAATTGACACATGAGTGGTGCCCTGGACTATGGATAGCTCTTTACACATTTACCATTCGTTAAAGTTTTGTCAATAAGAACCATTTAAAAATCTACCCATATGGACTCCATAAAGCATACGGTATTAATGGG
This sequence comes from Eucalyptus paniculata subsp. matutina, assembly GCA_017140255.1. NCBI lineage: Eukaryota > Viridiplantae > Streptophyta > Magnoliopsida > Myrtales > Myrtaceae > Eucalyptus > Eucalyptus paniculata. The sequence continues at coordinate 14,853,781 of CM029438.1, forward strand.
GGTACTCATATAGCTTAAGTGCAATAAAAACAATGTTTTGACTGATAAATGTTTAATGGAATTTTGATGAATCGTAAACATGTCACATAAGTACAAGTTTTGAGTTCTTTTATGTCATAGGAAAATTTTTAAAGTAAATGTGTCACAATAAATATAGTTTAGGATTTTTATATCGCACATAATTTGTAGTTTTTTATAACTTTTTTCCTTTTATACAATCATGTTCTCTCGCTTTCTTTTCTAGACTAAAGTCTAGTCATCAGGGAGCCTTTGTGGACCATCTCATTTTCGTGTACATTGAACCGTCCCGAAATTGATTGCAAGTTGCTCAGGAACCAAAAGCCTAGGTCATTAGGACCCACCACGTTCACCTATATGAGCATGGTCCACTGTTGATCATGCTGGAATTAGGAGGATAGTATGATAAAATCTTAGTTTGTCCAAAGGAGATGGTGCCTATCAATAGGTCTTCGAAGACAAAAACCAAATAAGTCAGACTGCTCGGTCATAATTAGTAGTCCAACGGGGGGATGACGCATTTGTTCTATATCGGAACATGTAGGAATATCGTGGAGGCCTCTACAGCATGTTGCTATCCAACCTAATTGAAGGAGACGGGCACGATAATTCTAGAGCAAGTTGTAATTTTGATGAGCTTTCCGAGTCACCTGAATCTTCAACCCTATCAAAGGAGTTGCGTATCTGATATTCAGACCTTCTCTTTTCATGGCCTGTTCGTGATCTATCCAGCGGTCCAACAATTAGGAAATTTCTCTGTTCTAGTTCTTTTGTATTGCGAATTTGTTCGTGTGAACGAACTAAATCTCTCGTTGTTTTGTTGGAATCTAGTTTCTGAGAGGGTTTATGGAATTCCTTGGACGCGTGACGTGATTTGCGGTTGGGTAAAGTCTAGGTTTTTCCCTTGTTTGGATTTCACACTCGAAATTGTTTTGCTGATATATCCTTTGTCTTGAACAATTTCCATTTTGCGCATCGAAGCCCTGGTATCACAGTCCATTTCAGCATCGATTTAGGGCCCAAAAGTGGGCTGAATACACACTGTACAAACTGCTCCATGGTCCGGACAACGGGCATTTAGCCCACTGTTGGTCTTTTTAGAGTTTTCTTGTGTCAATTTTCAATATTCCTTCGCCCCAAAGCTCATTCTAACATGCAATGACATAACATTCATTCATTTAGACCCCATTTATTCCGCAAAAAATATTTTTTGAGAAAACATTTTACTCATTATCCGGCATTTGAATACTTAGGAAAATGCTTTTTAGGTCAACGGAAAATCTATACTTAATTTAGGAAAATGATTTTCTCTTTAAAAAATTGGAAACCATTTTTCAAAATATGACTAGATATTGGTTCTTAGACTGGAAACTTTATGCTTGGGTATGGGAACCCTAATGCTCATTCCTAGGGCCTCGGCATCCAACATCGAGTACTGGGGCTTGGGTCCATTAAGGCTAGGTTCATGACCCTAGTGCCCATGCTTGGGTACCTACATGGTCCATCAAGGTCAGACTTCCCGATGCTAGTACCTTGGTCTCTAGTGGTCCATTGAGGCTAAGCCCCTAGGATATGGCACCAGGGCTAGGTCCACAAAGGCTGAGCATAGGACCCTAGTACCCATGCTTAGCTCCCCCATGTTGGAGCTCAAGTCCATCAAGGCCAACCCTAGAAACTTGATGCTCGTGCTTCGGAACCTTGGCACTCGTGCCCAGGTCCATCAAGGCCATGCTTAGGACCCTAATGGCTAGCCTCGAGTCCATCAAGGTTGAGCCTAGACCTTGGACCTCAGTGCTCATGCCTAGATCCCCCACGTTTGAGCTTTGGGTCCAACAAGATCAAGGCCTAAGACTTTCGTGTCCATGCTGAGATCTATTAAGGCCATCACACTCATGTATAATGAAGGAAATTGGTCGCAAAGCTCGCTCTGACCTTCACGTTTTTTGATCGACCATCCTGAAAACTTGGGGGAGGTCATCACACTTGTCTATAACAGCAAGTGTACTCACCTTCCTCCCACGCATTGCTTTAGGGAGGACTTCCATGAGTTTTGCCTCTTTTCTATGAGGCACTAGACTTGTTCATTAAGAACTAAGGTACCACCTATTCTTACCATAAAGTAGAAGAAGATCTCATGAGAGGTGTTGACTACGATCAACATCTTCATGACAGATCGCGCCATATTAGGGAAGACACCTAGAAAATGATGAAGCGGATCATAGCTTACAGAGACGATGTGGTTAGGAAGCGGAAAAGCATCCAAGCATGGAGTCCCGACCATGGTTTTCCTCATGTGGTACCCAGTTCGCTGATCATTCCTGAAGAGGAGATCGTCATTAGCCAACAAGTGAGGAAGGCTTGGAAAGAGGGTCGAGGCATGTCATGATGCCCTCATGGACTTGGATGAAATCAACGCCAGGATAGAGTCAATCCTGGAGGGGAAACACCTCACCTATCACGAAGCTATCGAGGAGAATAGGGACATAGAACGACACCAAACTGATTTTGTTTCAAGGTTCAGGTGCCATTTAGGCTTAGATGGATTGACCTATGTCTGTACTACTCTCTTGTAAATATGACGGAAAGTGAATAGCAATTTGGTTTTTGCATACTTTGGATTGCTTAGAGATAAACTTTTATGCCTAAAAAGCTCATTCAAACGGGCAAACGCTAATGTTCACGCCTTTTGCATAACCCCAACAATATCAATCCATATCAATGCCCATTATTTGCTACGGTTTAAAACCTGTCGATTTATCAATAAGCATTGTTTCTTCCCAAGAAATCTATTATGATGAAAAATGTTAATATCGTGTCCTTTCAAATCCTCACTAACCATCTTTATATGTATAGGACTATACAAAGGATAAAACTGTTCACACATATGCACAAGTCTTCTCCCCTTTCTATTTTTATCCCTCTCTCTAAATCTATGGCTAGTCGATCCTTTTCCTCTACTTCATCTTCCTTGAGTGATAAGTTCGTCACCCTAGGGACGGACTTACTCTCGAAACTGTTGTTGACTTTTGCTATAATCTCTAAAGAGTCAAAGATTATTGAAGCCATTTGTCGTGACCTAGCCTCGCCACTACCCGCAAAGAAAACGGGGGGAAGAGATCAATTTAGAGGTACTTGATCACGAAAGGTCCCGTATGGTTCTCATCCACGAAGGTGTCATCACCTTGCCTTTTGGGCGAACCTCTTATGAGTTCACTTAATCGCAATCATGAGCTCTCGCAAGCTTGTACCCCGCGTGATAGTGGAAGGTGTCGTGACTCTATCCTAACATCGCGGCTTGTCTTGATCAATAGTTTTAAGATTGAAAGGAAACCAGACATAAAGGTGAATTTGAGGGTATTTTTATGATCATGATAGCCTCCCAAGATGTACATCCACCAAAGATGGCATTACTTCATCTTTATCGGCTTAATTATCTTAAGTATGCTAAATCACGACCGTGAACCTTTTCCAAAGGTCCATACCCTTCACGATGAGTTAGATTATATGATATAGTTGTTTAAGAAAACCTAGAGATAGGATGGGAGTCTCTACTAACCTCTTTTATAGGGGTCGGCTAGAGAACCCAATCGAGGGTTGGGAGTGGTCCCTCGATTCATAGCAACCATAATCTAGATTTGAGAATTTAGGTTACGCTAATATTTCTATTAGCGCCATTCGATACTTAACAGTATGTTGTGTTACCTAAGGTATCAATGCATTTCTCTTTACTTTTTTTGGGATTGTTTTATCTTAAGTTAGGTGATCATGCGTGGATGGTCATTTTCGTGTCATTTTATTTCTAAGAAAAATGGAAATAATGCAATTAATTGAATTGAAAGTGCGAAACAGTAAGTAAACAACAAAGGACAATGGTAAATCTATCATACAATCCTAATAAAGGTCAAAATTCAAAAGAAATAAATGAAAAGGAGATACCTGCAACTCGTTGAGTGTTTATACAAACAAGAGGAACCCAAGACATATGTCGGGTTGGAATGGACATCGACCTTCTGCCATCTTCATACCTTCTCCATCTTTGGGATAATCTAAGCTAGTCTAAAAAATTGTAATTACGTAGATACAATGGAAAGAAACTGTCACGCCTTGATCCTCGATCGCGCTCCCATCCCTCACTTGGTCGATTAAATAGCAATGTCTTAAGATGCATCGGTGACCCATTCATTTTAATACGCATGCGGAAGTATAATAAAATCCTTAGTCAATAAAACAATGGGATAGGAAAGCAAGATTCCAAATTTCGAACTTTAAAAACAACCACACTTATATACATTGCAAACCTACAAGGTTAACTACTAAGCCAAGTCCTAAACAACAAGTTCACAAAGCAAAGTCTACAGACAGGGGTGGGGTTTCAATCCTCTCCTAGATCCTCCTCCGGGTCCTCCTCCTCCTCAACAATCTCTCCTTCTTCCATACTCCAACTGGAGTCCAATGCTGAGTGCTTCAGAGAATCAGGATTATCGCCAAGCTTGGGATCCTTCGTATCTACCACTGATCCACCCTTAGGATCTGCTATACCCTTCCCGAACGCAACCTCCAAAACATACAAAAGTACACCAGAGTCTAGTACAGGGCCCATCCTTTGCCCATCATCGTAATGGTGATACCATGACCGGTATAGATGGGGCACCTTTTGGGGTTCACCCACATCAACCTAGATGGTGGATTTCACCATTACATATTCCAATCTTACCTTTACTAATGCCGAGATGCCTCATTTACCTACCTTAATTAATCACTAGATCAGACAACCAAGGAGTTTGCAAATAGAAAGCTTCTCTTCTCCACCACGCTTTTAAGTGAAAGGAAATAAGATTCTAATTGGAAAATTTTCCATAAGGGCATCTTCCCCTCGTTATCTAAACCAAATCACAAGTGTCGAATCTACCCTATTGTGTCTGCATTGCATTTGGTCTTAACAACAGCATGGGTTTTGAGAAGGAAAAAGAAAATGCAAATAAACAAACTATTTGATTATTGCTCGAAGTTTCCCATTGAATTTGATATAGGCACAAGTTTATGATTATTGTGATGTTCTTAGTGTTTGTGGAGACTTGAAGGCAGAGACAGACTCTCGGAGAATGCAAGAAGATGGCCTGCTTAGCGCTTGGGCAAACCAAGCAACTCATGAAGCACTTATTATCGAGTGCCAGACACCTGGAGTGCCAAAATTTGGCACGGATGGACACTTAAGTGCAAAAAGTTAGGAAAATGATACTTAAGTGCCAAAATCGAAGCAAAATTGATCACTTAAGTGCCACTCCGGTGAAAATCCTACCAAAATATTGATGTGGCGATTTTCCGGTGAAATAAATGCAAACAACATCATTTTGATGTTGACGTGGTAAAAAATTAATAAAATTAAATTTAAAACTAAATTTATTTAAAAATTTTAAAAATACAAATACAAATATTTTAAAAAATAAATACATAAATAAATAATTTTCTTTTTACAAAAAAAAAGGAAGAGGCGATTGAGGGTGGGCCCTTGCTGCCGCTGCCTCTTTACTACTAGTGGGAAGGCAGGGCCCGGCGATGGAGGGAGGAGGGTCGGCCGAGGTCGTCAGGCCCTGCCTTCTAGGTAGCGGTGGGGAGGCGACGACGGCGAGGGCTCTGCCCTTAGCCACCCCACCATTTTTATTATTTTTTTATTTTTTTAATATTTGTATTTTTATTTTTAAATAGAATTTTAGTTTTAAATTTAATTTAATTAATTTTTATATTATTTTTTACCACGTCGGCACCAAAACAACGTCGTTTTCGTATTATCTAGCCACGTTAGGATGTAAAATGATGCCGTTTTGTAATTATTTCACTAGTAATAACGTCAGCATTTTGGTCGAATTTTCGCTGGAGTGGCACTTAAGTAATCAATTTTGCTCCAATTTTGGCACTTAAGTGTTACTTTCCTAACTTTAGGCACTTAAGTGTCCCTCCGTACCAAGTTTTGGCACTTAGGTTGTACTTCTCCCACTTATTAACAATCAATTTTGAAGACTATTTTGTAACTAACTTGTCGGAATCCTAGAGAGTTTTTTGGAGCCATGTTGAAATCATAAGTGGGTGTCATAGAGAACCATCTAAGCCTTGTTTGGTATTCCGAACTGTGACCGGATTTCTATGGAAAAAGAATGCTAGATTTATTAAAAACATGTTATAAAATAAATTTATTAAAGAATGTGTAGGATTTATAAGCGACCCTTTAAACAAGTGGGCCTCAAACAACAAACAAATAGTGTGACATATTATTTAACAAATCAATTTTCAGCTATAGGAAATCTAGTTTTTTCTAATGAGAATAAAGTCATATTCCTTTAATTTATTGTGTTTGGTAGCATGGAATGAAGAGGAGAGATATCAAAGTTCGAAATAAAACTGTTATGGTATATTTTCTTTTCGAGGGGTTAGGTGAAAAGGAAAGATGTAATGGAAATGGTTGAGTAGACATTACACGTGATAACCTAATAAACAGACAAACAATCGAGATTTTATTCAGAGAAGAAAATTTGATATGATGGGATATGCATTTCTTATATATGTAATTTGGCAAGTCTTATAATAATTTACACATTCAAAACTGTGAATCATATTTTCAGCTTCAAAGTGATACTAAATGCTAGAATTAGAGAGTCATTACTATTTCCTTTCCTTACTTTTTTTAATTCAGCTTTTTTTATTCTTATTTTTTCATTCCCAAATCGCAAGGGTTCTATTTCACGAGTAATACATCAATCCCTTTCTATATTTAATTTAGTTTGACATTTGGGTGCTCGTTATTTATCATATTGATGTTCTGTGTTATTTTTACCTGGTCAATTTGCACATCATATTCAAAATTTCAAAGTCTTTACTAATTGCGGATCGCTTTATATGTCTATTGAAGTGGGAACAAAACGGGCCTACAAGGAGTCCCCGATTGGTAGTTTGATTGATTTGTTGTAGTCCTGATTGACGTTTCGAGCTCTTTTCGCTCAGGTTTTTTTGACCAATTCCTCATATGATCAAGCCGATGATGGACGGAGGAGAATTCAATATACTATGCTTCCACTGCACCTATAGTTTACACATACATTAACTAAATTGCGACAGTAATAATTTATTTGTTTTATTAAATCATGTCTTGAATTTGAACTATTTATTTAACTTGACCCGGTTAGGTAACTGTCAAGTTTGAAAAAACAATAAAATTCAAGAGTTGGACTCGCCTGGGGGGTGAAAAAGGTCTTTATGAAAGAAGACAAAAACATAGCGAAACATACTTAGGTCATGTTTTCGCCTGATACTCCTGCTCGTCCCTTTCTCCTTGAAGTCCAGCCGCAAGTGGGCTCCCCACATTAACAAGGGATTTGATGGCCACACATTAAAGTTCCTTGAGAGACGCGCCACCAACAAATGGCCGCGCGGAGATAGCACGTACGTGGCCGTGGCAGAGCTGGAACATCCTATGGAATCGTGCCTTGAGTATTATATCCATTTGAATTATTTAATTATGAATATTTTGGATTTGGATTTAATGTATGTGTAAAAAATACTCGAGTTTGCAAGGGATTATAACTTGAATTCTTCCATTTTTATTAAATTACTTATGGTCCATAAATGCAGGCATCGACACCTAGTACTAAATTGTAAATTCTTGACATCAATTATTATTTTTTATTTATCTTCTTTGGCTTTTCATATTAACGTAAATTGCACCGTCATGAATGACTTGTGCACCAATATACTATAACACTTTTCGACGTGGACAGAGATTAATCGTCAAAGACTCAAGCAGATATGGCTGTTAATAAATATCTAGAACGGTAGACTGGTATGAATTATTAGTAACAAATAGAAGAGAGTGTGGCTAGTTACGTAAGTCTTGTCGTTATCCTGCATGTCATGTCAGAAAGCTTCATTAAGAAGTTGACCTGACATGGAAAAAACAATAGGTATTGAAAAAAAGGTATGCTTTCACATTTTAGATGGTGATAGTGTTGCAATAAAACAATCTTCCAATAAATAAAAAAAAACATAATATAAAATTAATGAATATAATGTAACAAAATCAAATGTAGCCATTATTAATCTAACGAATGAGAAGATGTCTTTTCGTGAGTGTAAATCTTCATCACTCTCCTTATGATATATGTGATGGATATGTTTTTTTTTTTTTTTCTCTCTTCAATTTTGTGGAAATAGAAAATGTGTGTAATGGAATTCATTCATTCTCCCTAAAACTAACAAATACCAACCTTTAATCAAGATTTAATATATGGATTCTACATGCCTAGTTGTCAAAAATATATTGCCCATAATATATTTTACTAAATTGGGCATGTATCAAATATTAGATTATTGACTTAATAAGCCACATTAATGGGTTAAATCTCGTCAAGTCCAACAAATATAGAAATATATTCTACATGCCTAGTTGTCAAAAATATATTCCATGAAACGAAAATTATAAAATCCATAAAACATTTTTCTAGAAATTGTTTTCCACAAAACGAACAAAATCTGAGGGTATATTTGATTCGTTTGAATCAATAATTTGAAAAACACATTCCTAATAATAATTGATGGTATTGCTTACAAAGTAAATTAACGAAAATACCCAGACATATATTATTGTTGTTGATAATAAACATATTTTCCAATTGAATAATTTCTCTTAGTGATACGATGGTAGTGCTGTTTCCAAAACGTTTTTAGCTAAAACACACCCATTCTATGTTAATTGAACAAATTAGCCTTCAACTTCTTAAGGACGTATTGATACTTATAACACATTTTTTAGGGAAAGATAATTTATGAGTTTCTATTTTCCTATCTCGATTTAAATGGGGATGGAGACGATTTGGAATTCAATACAGAGGTCACAACTATGGTCGAGATGAAGATGAGTATTGTGATGAAACCCTCGATCGGAATGTGTATGGTGCACAACAAGGGAGAGGCTGTCATGGTGGGGATGGCGGTCGGTGGAAACGCGAATGGGAAGATGGAGTACTTATGACATTTGGTGGACAAGTAATCCCCTTCAGCTGCCCATAAGAATTTCTTCTCAAATCTTCACAAACCACTTCATTTTGATGGCAAAAAATGCCATGGCAGCAGCCCACACGAACTTCCCTCCAATCCTTCATATAACATATCAAATTGGTAGCCAAAAATTCAATTAAGGGTGCCCATCCGAATTTTCAAAAATTATTTTTGTCCAATTTGATTTTTCCGCAAAATTCCGAGCTTGACAGAATTTTCCCAAAAGATGAGATAAGGTCCTAAAAATAAATTATGACACGCTCGGACGTTCGATTCTCGAAATCGAAGTCAATTTCATGGTTAAAATCAACCGGACGCGATTTTAGTACAATCTAACCTACCAGGTAGCTTTTTGGGATTTTATTGTGATTATATCCCTTAAAGGCTTCACCTGTGGCATCCTAGAATTTCATAAAAATCCCTAAATATGCCATGAACCATGGATAGGCGATTGAAGTACCGATATTGTAATTTGTAGCCTTCTAATCCATGATTTGCGATGAGATGTATGGCCAAGTCTTTAATGGATGAATTTTGGAAAGGAAGTTTTATCTTTGGCCATATGTATGATAAACGGGAACTTATGGATTTATAATTTCAAGTATATAGTTATCTTAATTTGCAATTTAGTGCTTTAATTAAGTAGGGATTTAATTAGTTTTTAAAAGGGTTAATCTTAGGTTAATTAAACTTCGGTCTTAGGCCCAAGAGGGATGGGCCTAAGATGGGCCAAGCTGGCCGGCCCATAGGGCCCATAAAAGGCTATCGACCACATGAAGAGGGGAGAAAAGAGACCGGTTTTGCATGCCCTCCCCCACTTGTCCTTTGAAGTGTGCCAAGTGTCCTTCATGCATGCCTAATCATAGCTAATGATTGAGGGGAAGAAATTAGGGGATGATGATGCCAGCTTAAGCGAGAAAGAGAGGGAGAGAGAGGGGTTCGTCCGAAGAGAGAGAGAGAGAGAGAGAGAGAGAGAGAGAGAGAGAGAGAGAGAGAGAGAGAGAGAGAGAGAGAGAGAAATTGAGAGAGAAAGGGAGAGTGAGCGTGCGAAGAAGAAGGAAGCTGCTTGTCCATCGCTCGTCGTCGCCTTGTCCAGTCGCCGTGTGCTCGTGTTTGCTCAGTTTGGAGGCAAGTTGGGATCCTTAATCTGCTCTTGCATGTTGCGTCTAGTATGTGTGCTTGAATGGTGATAGAATTCGGATGTTTGGGGTGTTAAAAGTTGAAGTTTTAAGAGGGATGGTTGAGACTAGTAAACTGTTCTTGAGAAAACAGTTCGACCTTGGATGTTCTATGGGCTTGCATGTGTTGTTTGAGTTGGATTTTGACCGTGACTTTTAAATTAAAGTTATTAAGGACTTCTTGAAATATAACATACTCAAATTTGGGACAAAACGAACAAGTATATGTGGGTGAAATTCTTATTTTTCGGAGAGACTGAATTTGGAGATTTTGGTAACTACCTTTGATGAATGCATGGTCTGTAAACCTATCTTTTTGTTATTATTTCACTTTGATTTCTTAACAAAAATGTAAAGGACATCTTGAGGTTTAACATATCAAAAATTTAGAAAAAACTAACAAGAATAGATAGGTAAAATTGTAGTTTTTCGGAAGTAGTCAGATCTGGAGACTTCGGTATTGAAACAGAAGCTTTAACCGTCTATATTAAATCACCTAGAACGAATTTGACTTTTATTTCTTCATGAAAAACCTACCTTAGTATCTTGACTACAACATAGTCGAATTTCATGAATTTTGAAGGTATTTAGTGTATTTAATCGGAAATATTTCAAAAGCCGTGTAATCTGACGCGTTCAGACTTAGTCAGTTTCAATGCATGTGTCATATCATTTTGTATGAAGCTCTTTTGGGAAAAGTGTTCTTCACAAAGTATCTTTCTTTATGTCTTCCCTGAAACATATTCAAATTTCATAATTTTTGAAGTTCATTTGCCTATTTAACCGAAAATGTTTCAAAAACTGTGCAAGCTGTATTGATGGAATAGAAATGCTGTGATGCATGATCTATATCAAATTGTATAAGGGTCTTTTCGCGTGGTGTCCTTCATGAAATATCTGCCTTTATGTCTTGTCTATCACATGTTTGAATTTCATAATTTTTAAAGGTTATTTGGGTATTTAATGGAAATATTTTCTAAAACTGTGCAAGCTGGATTGAGCGAATTTTAAATGCTGTAATTTATGATTATTCTATTTTGGATGAGCCCTATTAATTATATTGATTGAGGTGATTGAATCTTGCTGAGCATGTGATGATATTTGGCATTGCATATAGAATCAAATGCTGAATTTGACTTTGTTGCCATTACATCATGTGCCATGTTGATTGTGAGACATAAATTGGTGAATATGAATTATGATGAATGAGGAGACTGTTGGAGGTGGGCCGATAATGCCTTGGGAGTGTCAGAATGCCCGAGATGGGGGGTGCCGGATGCCCGGTTGTATTGTGATACATGCGCAGATGCCCTCGGGAGTTTCGAGATGCCCGGAATGGTTGGGTGCCGGAAGCCTCGGAGGTTTGTGCCCGGGGAATGCCTCGTGATGCCAGTTGGGATGCAAGATACCTGGAATGTGGGGGTGTCGGATGCCTAGTGGTGTGTGCCGGAGGTTTTCTCGTGATGCCAGGTTGGGGTGTGAGTGATAAAATGTGGGATGCAATTACTGATCCCGGGAAAGAAAGATGTGGTGATCAAATTAAAAGATAAAAAGTGGAAATTGAATCATGCATGGTATGGTGACATGTATGCATGGCTGTGTGATATGATGTGTATGAGTGCATGGTTGTATGTACACCTATGTCATGATGGTATGTGTACATGAGGCATGGTATATGCATGGATGCTTGATAATGAGTGCATGGTTGTATGTGCACCTATGGCATAATGGTATGTGTACATGAGGCATGGTATATGCATGGATGCTTGATGATGAGTGCATGATTATATACACATATGGTATGATGAAATATGCATGGCTGCAAGGTAAGTTATGCTTGGATGCATGGATGGCATGTACTATGCTATGATGTTGTGATTGTATTGTGTGATGCATTGAATAGTTTATTGGATCTTTTACCTACTGAGTGGTTGTACTCATCCCTTTGGGGATCAACATTTCAAATTAGGAAGATGCCGCTCTCTCCAGTCATGCGGGGTACATTCTATGGCCTCCCATCTGACGTGGAGGTAGAGTGTTCAAAGAATGATTGCATTACCATCCCTGGTTTGACGTTTGTGTGAGTTCGCGTGCTGGTCATGTATGATGTGGGCCTGGCTGAGGGCCCAGTCATTCAAGAGTTTTTGTCGGTCCATGTCCGCCGAGGTGGAGTGATTCGGGGGATGTTGCGGCCACCACCGCCTGACGCGCCAGGAGGGGTGTGATGGCCACGTGAGGGGTAGAGAGCTGACCTTTTTTTGAGAGTAGCCGACACTGTTAGATGGAAGATGACACGTGATCGTTATAGGGGTTGAGATATCTTTTGGGTTGTGGCCAAGTGTAGTTAAAAGTCTTGGCTTTCTTTTTTGTTGTACCGACCCGAGAAATCCATCATGAAAATATATAAATAAAAGTGGTTCGGCCTTATCTTTTCTTATGGTGCGTAGTTGGTGTGTATTGCATTATGGTTATTGGAGGGAGAGATGGTGAGACTCAATTATGCTTCCGCTAATAAGTTGCGCTAGGACCGTTTTTTTAAAAAAAAAAATGCCTAAGAACCTTGGTCCTTCTTTAAACCCCTTTTTATAAAAGACAAGTAACGGATATCTTTGGAAAGAAAGCGATTGGTAGGTTGTGGTGACCCTAACGGATCGGGGGCCGTCGAGGGGTGCCACATCACCTAATAGGTTAATTGACTCGTGAGTAATCAGCTCAAAGAAAAATGATCATAAATGTGTCGATGAAAAGCCCATTTTATTTTATCGAGACAGGGTCGAAATTCAGGATTTCACATGCAAAGTTTAGCGGATTAATCTTGAGTACAAGAGCACCTACGAATTTATTTCGAAAATGTTTGAACAAAAAAAAAATGGATTACTCTAAATTGTTTCCAAAAAGAGGGATTACTGATGTAGCTTTGGCCATGGGGCAAGGATTAGGAACTGACACCCGGACCCCTAGAGTGCAAAAAGTTGGCACAAATGGACACTTAAGTGCCAAAATTAACGAAAGTGATACATAAGTGTCAAAATCGGAGTAAAATGGATCACTTAAGCAAACGTGGCAATTTTCTGGTGAGATTCGCGCAAAACGATATCATTTTGCATGCTGATGTGGCTAAAATAGTGTCAAATCGACATCGTTTTTGTGTGTGATTTGCTGAGTTAGCCTTTCAGCAAGCCACATAAGTGAAAAAATTAATAAAAAAAAATGCCATGTAGGATTTCTGGTGAGATTCATCGGATGTGGGACTCAAGTATCCCATTTTTCATAAAAATTGGCACTTAAGTGCCACTTTTGTAAGTTTTGGCACTTACGTGCCCTTTTATGCCAACCTTTGACACTTGAAGAGCCCTTGGAGTAAAATATTTTAGCTATGCAATCACAACCACCAATAAATTTTAGTGTAATTATAGAATACATTGGTGGTCTGAACTTTTTTTTCTACACACTGTTTCATCCATCCTTGATTTGATAAAAGTAAGAGAATGAGAAATTAAATCTCTTAGATTAAGGATTGTTGAGACCCCTTGTTTAAATTTATGTTTTCACTTACAATATATGCCCTAATTTTGCTTAATTTTAAAGCACTTGCACAAAATTTGGGATTGATTGTTGTGATAATTCTTGAAAAACCAAGAAAGAATGGGTCATATTTTTCTTGTCCTCAAACCAAACCTTTGACTAATAAGTTATATTAACATGGACATCGTCATATGCAAACTTAACTAAAAAAAAAAAAAAAATGTAACAGAGGCCCATATTTATAACTCAACATTCAAAGGTTTAGTGATGGAGAAAAACACAGCCCAAAATGATTTACTTCCGAAGTGAATACCTTGAAAAAAATTTCATTTATTTTATTGTACCTACAAATGGAGCTATCAAAATAAAAAAAGAAAGTTTGGATTAAAAAAAGTAAATATAAAGCAAAAAAATACTTACTCTCTAAACTTAATTAATATCTTGAGTTTCTTTTTTTGCCTAATCGAATTCTTGAACTACATATTTTTTTTTTCTTTCATATTGATCCTGCCGTTAGAAAAATAAACGGCCATCAATATGATGTTAAGTGCCACGCTAGCATCCTACGTCGATGTGATGGTTACATCTTATGCCTCATTTATCTAACTTACCACTAGATCAGACGATTGAGGAGTTTGCAAAAAGGGAGCTTCTATCTTCCAACTCTCTTTAAGCGAAAGGAAAAAAGATTCTTTTTAGACAATTTCTAAACCAAACAATGAGTGTTTAAATTATCTCTTGTCTGCCTTAACTTTAGTCTTCATAGCAAAATGGCTTTTGAGAAGGGGGAGAAAAAGAAAAGAAAATAACCAAATTGATAAAATCTACCTATCTTGGTTGGGGCCCACCCCAATGTGGCCTTAATTTTGCACTTACAAGTTATTATAACCCTATGTTGATGTTTATTTTGTATAGTTCCTCATTTCCAAATTCAAGTGCTTTTCACATCCAATTGTAAAGTGAGACCTAAATTCTCAAGTTGGTGTCGAACTTAAAGGAACATTCCGATATTGTATATGATAAATACTAGCATCTCAAATGAAGTTCCCTATTAGCTACCTAAAATTTTATCCGACATTGAATGATTGGATCTTTCAGGTAATATGCTTGCAACATATCCTAAATTATTGGAAAAAGTATGCCACTATGTGGGTTAGGATCTCACTTGAATCCTTGCGTGGTGCTCAGCGCTCAGTGCTCACGTAGTCTGCTATTGACTTGTATTTCTTCTCCATCACAAAATTGCTTACCAACATTAAAGTCCGTGCTCTTTTGTCAGATTCACGAGTAGAATGATGGAAAGAAACACTGTGCACAATGTTGACTATGACTGGGTCACGTATGAAGTGATCATCCAACTTGTCAACATTTAGCAGCGGAGTCATTAAATGACTTCTGCCGCCGGATAAGCCACCCACACGGGGAAATGCGAACCACAGAAAGGAGCGCTTTGGATAAGGCTAAGCGTGTATGCAATGATAGCGGGTGAAAGGGCATGAGCCTTGATTGCAACCAATGCTAATGCTCGATTGCCACAGCGTCGCCTGAACAACCCAAAGACCCCAAGAAAGACTAACATTGATGTAGTGATGGCTAGCAAAGCCTAAATTCTTAGCAGTAGGGTCCATCGACTTTCGAACTTATCCACGTGGCTGCAGCGCTTCCTCTGCTCGTCCGACTATCTAGAGCCAAAGAACATGGATTCGTCCATGATCATCAACTCTCTCTCTCTCTCTCTCTCTCTCTCTCTCTCAAGAGAGCCGAGGAAATGGTGCACTGATGCCAGTGATGACGAAGGATCTTTTATACTTATTATAGTATGAAAGGGGAATGAATGTGCGGTAGCTACCATATAGGTGATGCTCTGAGGTTCCCTTTTACTGATGCAGCTTTGGCCGAGTGTTGAGAATTAGGAACTCTTGAAGTAAATTGCTTTAGCAAAGTAATTAGAATCATTACTTAATTTTAGAGTAGTTATACAATGCATAACCAATATAATTTTTTTTCTAAAAATAGCATTATCCATTCTTGATTTGATAATATGAGAAGTTAAAACTCTCAATCAAGGATGGTTGAAACCGCTTATTTAAAGTTACCTTTACATTAGCAACATATCCGAATTTTTGCTTAATTTTAGAAGCACCTACATGACAATTGGGATGGATTGTTATGGTCATTCTTGAAATACCAACATAGAATGGGTTGTTATTTCCTTGTCCTCGAACCAAACATCAAATTGGTAGATTATATTAACATGAACATCACCTACATGCAAATTTAATAAAAACATAATGTAAGAGATTGCCATTTGTATAACTCATCAGCAAGAGGTTTAGTGATGGAGGAAAATAAACTAATTTACTTTCCAAGTGAATATCTTGAAAATTTTTATGTTTAATAGATTGCACCAGCAAAGCTATCGAAGCAATAAAAAGTGGTGGAGGCACCGGTAGGAGTGAGCATGGTCTGGGTTGGGCCGATCCACCCTCTAACCCTAGGACCAACCCGTACAGTGTCGGTCCTCAATTTTTGGGACCGAGGACTGACCCTATTGAGCTTAAGACCGAGGATCGAACCGACCCAATGGGTTCGGTCCGGTTCCAAGGTCAGCCTAGACCAATCGATAATTTTTTATATCATTTTTTGTACTCCTTAGAAAAACGATTGAGGATCGAATTGACCCAATGGTTTCGGTCCAGTTTTAAGGTCAATCTAGGACTAACTAGTAATTTTTTATTTCATTTTTTCTACTTTTTGAAAGGGCAATCGAGGATTGTATCGACGCAATTGGTTCAATGATAAGCAAGGTCAGCTAAGAAATGCAAGCGGTGAGGGTCAAGTGGGGTGAGCATCGAACAAAATGAGCATCGAATGTTGAGCAGGGAGCAACAATCCAAGCGAGCATTGAGCAGCGACCAACACGAGTGACCCAAAGCAAGCGAGGTGAGTGTCAGGTGGCGAACAGAGAAGTTGTTTCTTTCGATTTTGGCAAATTGAAGACTAAGAGGACAAATAAGATAGAATAAAACGAATATTAAAGGAGGATGCCATAGTGAGTTGTTTATACCTTTTTAGATGCCGTGAAGACTCCTCACAAAAACTTTTCCCCCTTCATAAATAATGACTATTGATGCTGTAAAATACATTAAAAATCTAAATTTTAAAGAATAATGTAAAATTACTTACTTTTTTTTTTTTTTGGTGACCTAGGGAACCCCTGTGCGCCGCTTCGCGTCGGAGTAAACCCTGGGGGCGACACATGCTAGCCACCACACACGTGCCACCGGGTAAGTCACCCTGTGACGCCCGGGATTTGAACGCTCGACCTTTTGCGAGAGGAAGACCTCCCGCTCCAGCGATGCCACCTAGGTGGGTGGTTGTAAAATTACTTTAATTCATCTCTAAAGAAATGTTTAATATTGTTGACGCCGTTTATTTTAAAGTTTTCTTTATATAAAAAAATTATAGATAATATATATATATATACATTGAACTGATTTGGAACTCTCAGAACTGAGGATTGACCCGCATAGTGCTGGTCCAGAAATTCTAGGACCAAGAACTGACCTAGTCTCACTGGGAACTGGATCAGGACTGGCAGAGTTGGGCCAGTCCAAGGTCGGTTCAGGATTGACCCTAGACTAATTCTCACCCCTAGGCACCAGTACTCCTCAAACTTTTGCAAAAGTAATCACCTTTTGGAAATTCTATTTTGTCCCATTGTAATATATACTTTTGCACTAGCACTCCTCAAACTGTGCACCAATACTCCTCATACTTTTGCAAAAGTAATCCACTTTTGGAATTTCATTTTTTTTTCAATTGGATTTCTGGACTATATACCTTTTTGTTTAAATTGATCTTGCAGTTAAAAAAAAAATCAACGAACACAACAAAATGGCTATTGATTTGCTATTAAAATGCCGAGATGCCTCATTTACCTACGTTAACTAATCACCAGATCAGACGATCAAGGAGTTTGCAAACAGAAAGCTTCTATCCTCCACCATGCTTTTAAGTGAAAGGAAGTAAGATTCTAATTGGAAAATTTTCCGTAAGGGCATCTTCCCCTTGTTGTCTAAACCAAACCACAAGTGTTGAATCTACCCTCTCGTGTCTGTTTTGCATTTAGTCTTAACAGCATAATGGGTTTTGAGAAGGAAAAAGAAAATGCAAATAAACAAACTATTTGATTATTGCTCGAAGTTTCCCGTTGAATTTGATATAGGCACAAGTTTATGATTATTATGATGTTCTAAGTGTTTGTGGAGACTTGAAGGTAGACACGGACTCTCAAAGAATGCAAGAAGATGGCCTGCTTAGCGCTTGGGCAAACCAAGCAACTCATTAAGCACTTATTAACGAGTGCCAGACACCTGGAATGCCAAAATTTGGCATGGATAGACACTTAAGTGCCAAAAGTTAGGAAAATGACACTTAAGAAAATGACACTTAAGTGCCAAAATCAGAGCAAAATGGATCACTTAAGTGCCATTCCGGTGAAAATCTTGCCAAAATGCTGACGTGGCAATTTTCTTGCGAAATAAATGCAAAACAGTCGTTTTGATGCGACGTGGTAAAAAATTAATATAAAAATTAATAAAATTAAATTTTAAATTAGATTTTTTTAAAACATTTAAAAATAAAAATAAAAATATTAAAAAATTAAAAAAGTAAATATATATATTATTTCTTTTACAATAAAGGGGAATGGGCAAGTGAGGGCTGAGCCCTCCTGGCCGTTGGCGGGAAGGCAGGGTTTGGCAATGGAGGGAGGAGGGTTGGTCAGGATCACTGGGCCCTGCCTTCTTGCCGACAGCAGGGAGGTAGCAGCGCCAAGGGCTCAACCCTCAACCACCTCTCCTTATTTTATTTTATTTTATTTTATAAAAAATTTTAAATTTTTTTATTTTAAAATGTTTTAAAAATTTTAGTTTTAAATTTAATTTAATTATTTTTTATATTATTTTTTACCATGTTAGCACGAAAACAACATCGTTTTCGTATTGTCTAACCACGTTAGCATGCAAAATGATGCCATTTTGCACTTATTTTGCTGGTAAATCGCAACATTAGCATTTTGGCCGGATTTTCATCGGAGTGACACTTAAGTAATTTATTTTGCTCCGATTTTGGTACTTAAGTGTCACTTTTCTAACTTTAAGCACTTAAGTATCCTTCCGTACCATATTTTGGCACTTGGGCTGTACTTCTCCCACTTATTAACAATCAATTTTGAAGACTATTTTGTACCTAACTTGTCGGAATCCTAGAGAGTTTTTTGGAGCCATGTTGAAAGCATAAGAAGTGGGTGTCATAGAGAACCATCTAAGCCTTGTTTGGTATTCTGAACTGTGACCGGATTTCGATGGAAAAAGAAAGCTAGATTTATTAAAAATATGTTATAAAATAAATTTATTAAAGAGTGTGTAGGATTATAAGCGACCCTTTAAACAAGTGGGCCTCAAACAACAAACAAATAGTGTGACATATTATTTAACAAATCAATTTTCAGCTATAGTAAATCTAGTTTTTTCTAGTGAGAATAAAGTCATATTCCTTTAATTTATCGTGTTTGGTAGCATGGAATGAAGAGGAGAGATATCAAAGTTCGAAATAAAACTGTCATAGTATATTTTCTTTTCATGAGGGGTTAGGTGAAAATGAAAGATGGTTAATGGAAATGTTGAGTAGACATTACCTGTGATAACCTAATAAACAGACAAACAATTGAGATTTTATTCAGAGAAGAAAATTTGATATGATGGGATATGCATTTCTTATATATGTAATTTCGCAAGTCTTATAATAATTTACACATTCAAAACTGTGAATCATGTTTTCGGCCTCAAAGTGATACTAAATGCTAGAATTAGAGATTCATTACTATTTCCTTTCCTTACTTTTTTTAATTCAGTTTTTTTTTTATTCTTATTTTTTCATTCCCAAATCGCGAGGGTTCTATATCGTTTCATGAGTAATACATCAATCCCTTTCTATATTTAATTGAGTTTGACATTTGTTATCATATTGATGTTATGTATTATTTTTACTAGGTCAATTCGCGCATCAGATTCAAAATTTCAAAGTCTTTACTAATTGCAGATTGCTTCATATGTTTATTGAAGTGGGAACAAAACGAGCCTACAAGGAGTCCTTGACTGGTAGTCTGATTGATTTGTTGTAGTCCTAATTGACGTTTTGAGCTCTTTTCGCCCAGGTTTTTTGACCAATTCCTCATATGATCAAGCCGATGATGGACTGAGGAGAATTCAATATACTATGCTTATACTACGCTATAGTTTACACATACATTAACTAAATTGCAGCAGTAATAATTTATTTTTCTATTAAATCATGTCTTGAATTTGAATTGTTTATTTAACTTGACCTGGTTAGGTATATGTCAAGTTTGACAGCACAATAAAATTCAAGGGTTAGACTCGCTTGGGATGAAAAAGGTCTTCATGAAAGAAGACAAAAACAAAGTGAAACAGACATAAGCGAAAGGAAAAGAATATTCTTTTTAGACAATTTCTAAACCAAACAATGAGTGTTTAAATTACCTCTTGTCTGCCTCAACTTTAGTCTTCATGGCAAAATGGCTTTTGAGAAGGGGGAGAAAAAGAAAAGAAAATAACCAAACTGATAAAATTTACCTATCTTGGTTGGGGCCCACCCCGATGTGGCCTTAATTTTGCACTTACTAGTTATTATAACCTTATGTTGATGTTTATTATGTACAGTTCCTCCTTTCCAAATTCAAGTGCTTTTCACATGCAATTGTAAAGTGAGACCTAAATTCCCAAGTTGGTGTCGAACTTAAAGGAACATTTCAATATTCTATATGATAAATACTAGCATCTCAAATGAAGTTCCTATTAGCTACCTAAAATTTTATCCAACATTGAATGATTGGATCTTTCAGGCAATATGCTTGCAACATATCCTAAATTATTGAAAAAAATATGCCACTATGTGGGTTAGGATCTCGCTTGAATCCCTGCATGGTGCTCAGCGCTCAGTGCTCACGTAGTCTGCTATTGACTTGTATTTCTACTCCATCACAGAATTGCTTACCAACATTAAAGTTCGTGCTCTTTTGTCACATTCACGAGTAGAATGATGGAAAGAAACACTGTGCACAATGTTGACTATTACTGGGTCACGTATGAAGCGATCATCCAACTTGTCAACATTTAGCAGCGGAGTCATTAAATGACCCCTTCCCACTTCCTCACTCCTCAGGGACAAGAAACGAAAGAAAAAGGTGGGACTATCATCTCCTTTCGCACATCGCCCAAACCCAACTAGCCGAAAACCGACTATCATAATCGAGAACCATGCCCAATGAGTTCCTGTGCCCTGTTTTCAGGGTCTCCCATGGCCAGAGGAGATGAACAGTAAGGAAAATGAATAAAAGAAAAAAAAGAAGAAAACAATGAAAGATTGAAAAAAGGAATGAAAGAAGATTGAGAACATTAATAGTAAAAATAGAAAAATCAAACAACTTATAAAATCTCTTAAAACCACGTCATTTTGAGAAGCCATGCACCTGATGTTGCCAACCTTATCACGTAAAGTAGCTAGCATCATCATCAATTGCCCGCCTCAATTGGTCGAATGAACTATAATGAAAAATTATCAAAAAAATTAGGACTACATGGGTCAAAATAGAAAATTTATAATTGAATTGGTATCCATACAATAAATTTTGGATTTTTTGGGTAATTTTCAATGTATCAACTTTCTTCATTGGTCATTAAATATGTGCCCTAGAGGACAGTCTCTAATTACATAAAAATGCTGGATTTCATAAAATTGGTCTACAAAAGTGATATGTCGAAGCTGTTATTGATGCTTTAAAATAACTCGTTTGTATAAAGAGCTATCAGTCCGAAGCGTCACATATATAACAATTTAGTAAATTAGTTTAATAAGTCAAGCACTGATCTAATAGCAGACGGGGTCATTGATTTTGTCTTGTGGTAAACGTATCCATTATTGCTTTGTTATAGTAATACTATATGATGCAATAAAAATACTAGTTCAAATCTCACTAGAGCAACGATTACCAAAGGTTAGGTCTACCGGACGCCCTTTTTTTTTTTTTTTCAATTTTTGGTCCGAAGGGTTTAGGAGACTTTGTCAATATTAGGCTTTGGTTATTCGCTTAAGAACGACAATTGACCGTCAGTGACTAAGCCATATATTTGACCTTCAACCTTAAATAGATTTTTTAATTGCTGTGTTATTAGGAAATAGATTGAACAAATTGAATACCGATCGATAAGAAGAAAATAGTCCACAATGGCTCACATAAAATAGTCCATGATCTAGTTTCAATTTTATATAGATGAACACATATAGATATTTTTTTGTTCCCGGAATTAAAAAAAAAAAAAGAAGAGAAATCCGTTTGGTAATCTTTTGTTCTCAAGAATAAAATTCTTTTTTTTTTTTTTTGGGAGTAAATTTGGAATAGAATCAATAAGTAAAAAAAGTTGCTTCTTATTACCTAGAACAATTCATATAATCAAGTATAATTTTTCTTCTTTTCTCTTTTCATTTTTTCTTTTCTCCTTCTCTCTTTTTCTTCATTGGCCACCACCACTATAGTTGGCAACCGGCTGGGTGAGGTCTAGCAACCTTGCTTGGCTGCCACGAGGCTTGTCCTTGTCATATTTGGGTGAGGCCCAACCAACGCGAGGTTGGGCCTTGAGGTCGACCTTGTGCCGCCTGGGCAAAGCTGAGCCTTGCAGTGGCCAGGCAAGGTCCGACAAACTCACCGGACCTCGCCTAGCTAGTCATCGGCCATTACCTTGGCCAGCCACCAGCGACAAAGGTAGGAAGAAGAATAGAAAAGGAAAAAGAAAAATAAGAAATATATAATAAAAGTATTAAAAATTAAAAGAAACAAAAAAAAAATCTTACCAAACATATTTTTATCTCAAGAATAGAAATTTTGGATGGTTATCGGACGTCATGACAACCATTCTGTTCCAGAAATAGTTTCTAGTAACGTTTGGTAACGTTTATGTTTAAAAATTGTTTCTAGGAACGAAACGAGAAAAAAGTGTTTACATTCCAGGGAACAATTTTTTAACATAAAAATAAGTTTGGTAAATCTGTTCCAGAAATATAAAAAGAATATAAACATGTTTGATAAATTTGTATAATTTTTTATTTCTTTTAATTTTTTAATATTTTTATTTTATTTTTCTATTTTCTTTCTTATTTTTCTTATTTTTTTTTTTTTTTTTTTTTTTCTTCTTTGGCCGGTCACAGCCTCGGCCATGGCCGACGACCGGCCGACGAGGGCCGGCGGCCTCGCCTAGCCACGACGAGGCTTGCCGGCCCCCGGCGAGGTTGAGCCTGGCCGTGGCTGGGCGAGGCTCGGCCTCGCCTTGGCTAGGCGAGCTCGAGCTCACCCAGATTTGGCGAGGCCAAGCTCGCCCAGCGGCCGGCGAGGCTTGGCCTCGCTGGGCCACCGCCAGGCGACGCTGACCTGGCGATGGCTGGGCGAGGCCGAGCCTCGCCCCGCCGGGCGAGCTCGGCCTCGCGGGATCGGGCAAGATCGAGCTCGCCCGGCCTCACGCTGGTTGGGCGAGCTCGAGCTCACCCAGATTCGGCGAGGCCGAGCTCGCCCAGCGGCCGGCGAGGCTCGGCCTCGCCCAGCCACGGCCAAGATCGGCCTCGCCGGGGGCCGGCGAGCCTCGCCGTGGCTGGGCAAGGCCGCCGGCCCTCGTCGGTCGGTCGCCGGCGGTCGCCGACCATGGCCAAGGCCGGCGACCGGCCAAAGAAAAAAGAAAGAAAAAAGAAGAAGAAAAGAAAAAAAAATAAAAAAGAGAAGTGGTTAGATTTTGTTAGGAAATAAGAAACAACTTTTTTTTATTTGTTTGTTTTCATTTTTTTTGTTTTTTAACAAAAACAAAAAAAAGCAGAAATTTTTGTTCGCGGGAACAAAACACCGTGCAAACAAACGCACCTAAATAGATTTTTCTATTTCTATTTCTAGAAGAGTTTAAGTAAAAATAACGTTTTGATAACGACACAAAATTTCTACTCTAAAAATAGAAATTTTTTTAATAACGACATAAAATTTCTTCCTTTAGAATGGCGGCGGTGATGACCAACGACCTTTAATATAAAAAATAAAAAATAAAAAAGATTTAGTAACAAAAAAATAAAGAATAAAATAAAATAAAATAAAATAAAATAAATCATAAAAAATAAAATAAAAATATCATTTTATTTTAAAATAAAAATATCCTTAAAAATAAATTGATTTTATTTTATTGATTTTATTTTATTTTATGAATAAAGTTATTTTAAAATGAATAAAAATAAAAAGTAAAAATAAATTTATTTGGCAAAACACTCAAGGCAAATAAAAATAAATTTATTAAATTTATTTTTAATAAACATAATTTATTTTTATTTATCATAAATAAATTATTTTTAATAAATTTATTTTTAATAAAATAAAAATAAAATGATAAATAAAAATAATTTATTTATTTTAAATAAATATTAAATAAATTTATTTTTATTTTTAAATGAATCAAATGAATATATTTATTTTTATTTATTTTTATTTTTAATAAAATGAGGAGAGGCGGAGGAGGAGGAGGAGGAGGAGGTAGAGACGTAGAGAAGATGAGGGAGGACTCACCAAAATTAGGGTTTAGTGGGAGAAATTATTTCGATTTTCTTTGAGAAATTAGAAGTAGAAAATTTCAACTTCGATTTATCTTCCATATCAATTTCGGGATAGAAATCTATTAGAAATAAAAAAAATAAGTAAGTTTATCAAACGGGTTTATTTGAAAGCAGTGCAGTAATAGAAAAATTATTTCTGGAACATAAATTTTGGTTATCATGCACCTCCTTGGGATTGTTCTTGGGAACAGAATAAAAAAAAATCATTTTTTAGCAAAAATTGTTCTTGGGAAGAAAATGGTTACCAAACGATCCCTTACTTAGCTCTTGTGATTGCTCACCTTTGCAGCGTGGTAGCAGTTTCTTCCTTCACAAGTTCATGGGTGGTTGATTCACAAATAGATGATGTGATAGAATATGTATATTTAAAATAAATCATGTAATCGATTTTATCTACATGATGAAAATATACTAATTCAATGTAAATGACTTAGCAATTGAATTAATATTTATTACTATTAGATGTAGGAAACATTAAGACATAATAAATCACTATAAAAGTGAAATAATGTGCTTCTTCTTCTTCTTCTTCTTCTTCTTCGGATAAAGAAATGGAAAAGACAATGTGATCCCTACCAAAAGTTAACAATTACTTTAGTGTTTCACTAAAAAAAAATAAAAGGATAAAGAAATGGAAAAGACAATGTGATCCCTTTGTCATTCAGGCATTGTCTAGCCGAAGGTTCCAACCAGTACAGTCATTTCCAACCCTTTGGCGTGGTGGACTAACCAGGCCAAGTCAAAGTCTCTAATTTCGCATAGAAACCCGAATCAAGCACAACGTTGATAGGATTTTATGTCCTTACGAACAACGCAGCGTTCGCATTCTTCGTGGATACATAGCAATGTCGAGGATATTCGTTGTTCGATTTAGTACCTCTTTTCCCCATCTCGAAAAGCTTGATCTATCCTTGAACGGATGATGCTGAAGATGAACTCTTAGAGATAAGGGAGGAGTTCCCTTTTTCTAGACGCGATAATTAGAAAGAGAACGATCTCCAGCAACCTTTCAGTTTCTTGGATTTTTGCTTTTCTCAAGTATAAGCAAAATTTCAAAAGTTATTTTTTTTATGATGGAAAACAAAAACAAGTTGCTTATTTTTACTGGTTTGAAACAAAAAGTCTAAAGTTGAACAAGCTGTAAATCACCTTTTTCAAAAGAGAGACACATGACATTACAAATGTGGCAACATTTGAACATGGTTGTGAATGTTTCAACCATCTGGTGTTATGATGCGACGTGGGTTTGAGGAACGACAGCGATTGAGGATTAACATTGCTCGTGAAAATTTACCGGAGGGGAATCGTAGGCAACTGCGGAGCTGTGGAGATTTTCCATTCGCTTAGTTAGTTGAATTTCCTTAATGGGAGAATTTAAAATTACCAGCCTTTGGCATAACTAATCGTAAGAAAAATGAAAACTAATATGTTTATGTTTTAGAAATGTAGAATGCAATACGAAAAATTAAATATAGGTATTCAACTCTGAATGGACTGCATGAAATAAAGACATGGGGGAAAATCAGTGTCATACAAGAAAGCAGCAAGGGAAAATGATCGATTGATACTTAATTCGTTCAATCTAATCTCCTAATTAGTTTATTACGTGATGTTTTAAACTTTGGTTGGCTCTTTACACAAGTTATATTCAATCATCAATAATAGCTTCACACGTTGCTCTTGTAAACTGTTTTATAAATCGGATTTTATAAAATTCCAGCATTTTTATATAATTAGAGATTATCCTTTGGAGCACATGTTTAATGACAAATGGAGGAAGTCTAATGGGATTGGTTTTGTCTGGAAAAATTGTTCAAAATGTCCTAAATTTAATATAAGGAGGTCACAATGTAGTTCTAAATCTTTTGATAATTTTTCAATATGATTCATTCGGCTAATTTAAATCAACAATCCTTAATTCGCAATCTAATTAGTACTAACCATTCTACATTATAAGACTAGCAAGTTGATGTCTATGACTCCAAACAAAGTTATTTTAAGAAATTTTATAAGCTTTTTTTTTTTCTTTTTTTCTTTTTACCGTCAATGGTCTCAATCTTCGGTTTTGTTTTTTTTTTTTTTTTTAAAGCGTTTTACTGTTTTGATTTTTTTCTTTTATTCTTTTCCTTACTGTTCATCTTCTTCTTATTCTGCCCCACCATCACCGCACACTATTGGCAAGGCTTCACTGGGACCTCGGTGATGGCTGGCGACCCTTGCGTAGATCTGGGCTGGCCATGAAAAACCCCGAAACAGGGCATAGGAACTCATCGGGCATGGCTTCTCGACTATGATGGTCGGTTTTATTCATTGGGGTAGTTGGGTTTGGGCGACCCTGCGAAAGGAGATGATGGTCCCACCTGTTGAGCTAAGGGCCACCTTTTCTTTCGTTGCGCCTCTGGGTGGTCAGCTTCGTTTTGGCTTCTTCGAAATCCATTTTTGGAGACTGTTTCTTGTCACCGAGGAGTGAGGAGGTAAGAAGGGGTCATCTCTCTCTTCAGCTTCACTAACGTATACATTCATCATGATGACTGGAATTGAAGGAGTATTAGTGAAGCTGCACGAGTCGTGGGATGGAAGAAGAATCGGATTGTTTTGCAGATTGTTGCGGCAATGGTACTGAACGCTGAAACGCAGAAGAAGACAAGAGTCTAAATGGAGTGGGAGAGATGGTGATGGTGACAGGAGGCGATTTGATGGTGTGAGGCGAGTGGGATTTCATTACTTCGCTTGCGGAAACATGGAACCAATTAGAGAGCAGAGGATAAAATTGCAGATATGGGCAAGGGCCGCGATCTGCCATTTCCGACGATGGTGCGGGCCACATAAAAAGAAGATGAACAGTGATGTCTTCTTGGCAATGAAGTGGTGTGGAAAAGATAGAAAAAGAAAAGGAGAAATAAAAGAAAAAGTTCAGAAATTAAAAAAAAAAAAAAAATGCTAAACCTGGCCATTTCAGTTCATTTCTTCTACGTCAGTTGCCGTCAGTTGTCGGCAATGCCAAGCCGGAGGAATTAATTTCAATCGTGTTCCTTTTTTTTCCTTTTTTTCAAATCAAGAGACTCCTCATATTTTCAAGTCAAGAGGTTAGTTGTCGTGGAAGCACGTGTGGACTTTGTCAATTTTGTCTGCATAGAACCATTCCACGGTCGGTAGCAAGTTCTTCAACAAAGAAAAGTGCTTGGAATATGCCATGGACGCCTATATGTGCAGGTAACGACATCAAGGCCCCAAAAAGCTGTGTTAACTCCTCAGTCTTTCCTCAACGAGAATGGAACCTCACAGCTCAGATATCATTAATTTCAAGACCAGAGAGCTTCAATCACTCTTCTTGGTTCTCTCTCTAGCCTTTGCCTTCACTGCTTCGGCATTGTCACAGGGCATCAATTTCAGCTTCCAGACTTTCAACGATAGTATCATAAAACTCCAAGGCGATTCAAGTTATGAGGGGAGCTTCATCCAACTTACGAAGTCCAGCACTGAACGCGTGGGGTGGGCCACGTACCACAAGCCTATGCGCCTTTGGGATAAGGCGACTGGGAACGTGGCGGATTTCACCACCCATTTCACCTTTGTCATCAATTCGAGCCACAGCACGGATTTTGCTGAAGGATTGACCTTCTTTCTTGTGCCCGAAGGGTCTCGAATTCCAGCCAAATCGAAGGGAGCACTACTTGGTCTTGAAGGTCTGCAACGCGGTCTGCCCAGCTCTTATGTTCCATTTGTAGCCGTTGAGTTCGACACTCGCTACAGTGGCGGTTTCGCCCCGAATTGTTCACATGTTGGTATAGACTTGAATGATATCATTTCCAAAAATTTAACCTGCGTCGATTGGTTCAATGATAAAATCATGAATGGTGGGCAGATTAATGCTACGATAGCATACAATTCTAGCACGCGGAACTTGACCGTTCTCGTGATAGATGCTGATGCCTCGAGTACCAACAGAAATTCCTCCGCCATCTATTATATAGTCAACATGACAGAGTATTTGCCGGAGTGGGTAAATTTCGGTTTCTCGGCTAGCACAGGTTCATATGTCGAGTTGCACACTATTGAGGCATGGGAATTCAGCTCTAACGTGCACGTCGCTGGAAAAAAGAGCAAGTCATGGCTGTGGTTTATCTTAGGCTCAGGTTCTTTCCTATTGTTCATTCTTGTTGGAGCCTTTATTTGGTTTCGTCACCGTTCGAAGAGCACGAGAACAGACATGAGTGGAGAAGAAGATCATCTAGCGATTGACGAAGAATTCAACCAAGTGTCAGGCCCCAAGAAATTCACCTACAAGGAATTGGTCGCATCGACTGGTAATTTTGCAGTTGAACGGTTGCTTGGAGAAGGGGGCTTTGGTAGAGTATATGAGGGTTACTTGACCAGCATGAATGTTAATGTTGCAATCAAGAAGATTAACCAAGGGTCAAGACAAGGGATAAAGGAGTTTGCTACTGAAGTGATGACCATAAGCTGGCTACGACACAGAAACTTAGTCCAACTCATTGGATGGTGTCATGAGAAAAAGGAACTCCTTCTTCTCTATGAGTTCATGTCTAATGGTAGCCTTGATTCTCATCTATTCAAAGAACGATCTTTCTTGCCATGGGAGAACCGATACAAGATCGTGCAAGGCATAGCCTCGGCATTACTCTACCTCCATGAAGAATGGGAACAATGCGTTATACATCGGGATATAAAGTCCAGCAATATCATGCTTGATTCTGATTTTAATGCCAAAATAGGAGACTTCGGTTTGGCTAGGCTGGTTGACCATACCAAAGGGTTACAAACAACGGTTTTGGCTGGAACCATGGGTTATATGGCTCCTGAATGTGTTTACACAGGTAAGGCTAGTAAGGAATCAGATGTCTATAGCTTTGGAGTTGTTCTATTAGAAATAACTTGTGGAAGAGAAGTCATCAAGCCAAGGGCCGAGGAAGGCCAAGTCAAGCTTGTGGACTGGGTTTGGGAGCTATATGGAACCGAGAGGCTACTTGATGCGGCAGATCCAAAACTTGGTATCGATTACAATGGGAGGCAACTGGAGTGCTTGATGGTTGTAGGGCTGTGATGTGCTCATCCGAACTACATTGCCCGTCCTTCCATAAGAGAAGCATCAAACATTCTCAACTTTAACACTTTAGCACCTATTCTCCCATCAAAATTGCCAGTCCCTACATACCCGGGGCCTCTATCCACATTCTCTAAGGTATTGAGTCCTTTGTCTCATGCCGCCTCGACTAGCGGCATTGAATGCTCCACATTTACTACCTCTTCTGTATCTTATTTAGCTTCCCCTACATTGCTCCAAAATACAGTATGAGTTCCTACTTTTGGTATATGTTTTCCTCGAAATTTTATTTTGGATATTATTTGCTCCACATTTACTATCTTATTAAGTAAGGTAGTATGTATCTTCTTTGATGGTTTTATTATCTATTATCAATATAATTATTGGTAAGTTATCAAAGAGTTGTTGGAAAAACTGGTGACTAGTAATTTTTTTTTTTTTGCCATTAATTATCAGAGACACATCTAATTATATGGCTTAGTTCGAGATAAACATCCTTTAAGTAGTGATTAGGGCAATAAAAATTTATTGAAGGTCGAACATAGGTCATGTTTAGATGCTCAATTGACAAATAGCCCGTCACAACTTATGGCGGTAATTGCGGGCGTGGAAACTTAGCTTAGGGAGCGAGATAAAGGAATTACATTACTCTAGACTTGGGATTCAGGATACTAAAACTTAACATAAACTATCATAAACCATATTCTGCGCATGCAAAGAGATTCGCATTGATGACCAGCGGATAGATTCACGGCGGCTCTTGCCAGCCTCCCAGTGGGTCCGTCGTTGAGCGGCTGAGAACAATGGGTGTAAAGATGGCTTCCAAATGGTTGCGAGGGTCAGGGTCCTTTGCCCGTCGCGATTGTAATAAGAGACTCAACTGGCAGCCCACTGTATACTTTGGCAATTGGCCCTTGTTTTTGACTAAACAAGAAAAGCCTAATATATAGAAAGAAGGGGGTTTGATAAACCCAACCTTTTGGGAACACGTGTTTTCCTTTGCATCGTATAATATTGCTAATAATAACCAATAATCGATCGTACTTTTCAAAATTGGCAGTCATCTTCCGTTTAGCACCGTGCGTAACAAGTGACTCGCTTTGGTATTAGACCAATGCTAAAACCTTTTAAACATGATTTATGAAATTGACACATGAGCGGTGCCCTGGACTATCGATAGCTCTTTACACATTTACCATTCATTGAATTTTGTCAATAAGAACTGTTAAAAATCTACCTATATGGATGACAGAAAGCAAACAGTGTTGATGTGGCACTCATATAGCTTAAGTGAAATAAAAATAATGTTTTGGCTGATAAATGTTTAACGAAACTTTGATGAATTGTAAACGTGTCACAAAAGTACCAAGTTTTGAATTTTTTTATGTCACAAAAAAAGTTCAAGGTAAATGTGTCATGATAAATATAATTTAAGGTTTTTGATATTGTAAGAAAATTTCAGGATAAATGCATCACGCAT
Source organism: Eucalyptus paniculata subsp. matutina (assembly GCA_017140255.1). NCBI lineage: Eukaryota > Viridiplantae > Streptophyta > Magnoliopsida > Myrtales > Myrtaceae > Eucalyptus > Eucalyptus paniculata. The sequence goes on from CM029438.1 coordinate 14,884,814, forward strand.
AATTTGTAGTTTTTTTCATGACTTTTTTCCTTTTATACAACCGTGCACTATCTCTTTTTTTCCTAGTCTAAAGTCTAGCCGTCAGGGAACCTCTATGGACCATCTCAATTTCGTGTACTTTGAATCGTCCCGAAATTGATCGCAAGTTGCTCAGGAACCAAAAGCCTAGGTCATTAGGACCCACCATGTTTACCTATATGAGCATGGTTCACAGTTGAACCATGCTTGAATTAGGAGGATAGTATGATAAAATGTTAGTTTCTCCAAAGGAGATGGTGCCTATCAGTAGGTCTTCGAAGACAAAAACTGAATAAGTCGGACTGCTCAGTCAGAATTAGTAGTCCAACGGGGGGATAACGCATTTGTTCTATATCGGAACATGTAGGAATATCGTGGAGGCCCCTACAGGATGTTGCTATCCAACCAAACCGAAGGAGACGGTCATGATAATTCTAGAACAAGTTGTAATTTTGATGAGCTTTCTGAGTCACCTGAATCTTCAACCCTATCAAAGGGATCACGTGTGACACCCCTCGACAACCCCCAAACCGTTCGGGTCGCCACAGTCTGCTTACCTTTTTTCTTTCCCTAATAACATGACACTTTGATACCATTTCGATCGCAGCGGGTCCATACAACCTGAGGGTTTATATATATTTTTTGATCGGTCCCTTGCGCAATTCATGTAACGGAAGCATATCTGACAACTCCCTTATCTATATTCAGAAAACGATGCATACCAACTAAACATCTTATATAAGTTAAAGCTGAACACTTTTATTTACATAAAGTAGATGGACATCTTTAGTCGGTACATCAAAATGCCATGGTTTTCTATACTTGGCTATACTTCAAAAGATGACTGACATCTCCTCCAACAGTCGTATACTTAAAGTCCATCGATCAGTGTCGGCGTCCAAAAGTTCCTTCTTTTGCTATGCTTCTCCTGGCGATCATATCCAACCACTTGATCCATCTACCGGTGGCAGTGGCAGTAGATGTATCTTATCTAGTTTGAAATATTATTTCCCAAAAGGGGTGAGTACAATCACTCAGCAGGTAAATGACCCAATAAACCACTCAATGCATCACACAATACAATCATAACAATCATAGCAAAAGACATATCATTCGAGCATTAATGCATAATTTACCTTGGAACCATGCATATGTCATCATACCACATGTACCCACATCCTCATGTAATCATCACCATCATATCATGCATGTACCATCATGCCATAGGTGCACATACACCCATGCACTTACTATCATCATGTCACACATACCATCATGCCATAGGTGCACATACATCCATGCACTTACCATCATCATGTCACACATACCATGATGCCATAGGTGTACATACATCCATGCACTCACCATCATCATGTCACACATGTACCATTATGCCATAGGTGCACATACATCCATGCACTCACCATCAACATGTCACACATGTACCATCATGCCATATATACAGATACATCCATGCACTCACCATCATCATGTCACACATGTACCATCATGCCATATGTGCAGATACACCCATGCACTCACCATCATCGTGTCACACATGTACCATCATGTCATATGTGCATATACCACCATGCTATATGTACACATCCTTGCGCATGATTCATATCATCCATGCTATCGTGTATACATCCCCATGAGATCCATTCAAGCCTTCATGATCACATTCTTAATGTCAAATAACATCAAGTTACTTTCATAAGCAGATGATGCATCATGCCATATGCATACACCCATGCACATGATTCAATTTCAATATTTATCTTTCATAATGATCCCATCATTTTTCTTCCTAGGGACCAATGTTTGCATCCCTCATCTATCGATTGCACCCAACCTGGCATCGCGAGGAACCTTCGGCATTTAGCCATTTAAGGCCACCGGGCATCTGGCCCCCCACATTCCAGGCATCTCACATCCCAACTAGCATCACGAGGCATCCCCTTGGGCACAAACCTCCAGGGCTTTCGGCATTTACACTCCCTGGCCGGGCATCTCGTACCCCAACTAGCATCATGAGGCATCCCCCTGGGCACAACCTCCAAGGCTTCCGGAATTATGTACCGACATACCACCAGGATCCACCCCTCTGGAATTATGTATCATATACCATCAGGCATCTCGAAACTCCCGAGGACCCTCCGGAATTACGCCACTAGGCCATCGGGCATCCGACACTCCCTAGCTAGGCATCCCGACACTCTTGGGGCATCGTCGGCTCACACCTCCGACGGCCTTCTCATTTATCATAGTTCATATTCACAATTATGGCTCAATTTCAACATGGCATATGATGTGATGGCAAACAAGATCATTTTCAGCATTTGATTCTTATATGCATTTCCAATCATCATCATATATGCAGCAAGATACAATCACTTATGACAATACAATCCATGGGGTCCATGCAACATAGAATGATCCATACATCATGACCTTTTTGAAATTTACCAAATTCCAGCTTGCACAATTTCGGAAAACATATAAATCAAATATCCATATGATCTTCAAAAATCATAAATCAGAGTATGTAATAGACAAGACATAAAGGTAGCAATTTCATGAAGAACACGTGCCCAAAAGAGCTTCACACAATAAGATATGGCTCACACAATACAGCATGCAAAATTCGGATAAAAGCAGATTGCGCAGTTCTTGAAATATTTCGATTAAAATACCCGAATGACCTCCAAAAATTATGAAATTTTACCAGGTTATATTCAGGACTCTAAGGTAGATTTTTCATTAATGACATCTAGGCCATATTCGCTCTAGATAATTAACTATAGAAGGTCGAAGCTCCTGTTCCTAGTACCGAATAGTCCAGTTTAGCTGTCTCCGAAAATTCGAGGTTTTGCCTACTTATCTTTCTTCATTTCCTCTGAAATTTTGATATGTTTTGCCTCAAGAGGTCCACTACAGCTTTTATTAAGGGATCTAGGTGATATTCTCAAAGGATAGTCACCATTTAGTCCACGAAGTCTCGGGAGTCTAGTACCATACTTCCAGATTTGCCGTCTTCAAAAGAAAATCGTTTCACTAGGCTACACTTGTTATTTTTACCTTAAATTTGAGTATGTTAATCATCAGGATGTTCTCTACAACTTTTTTGAAGAACTCGAAGTGAAATTCTTAGTAACAAGTGACATGCAACACACAAAACCACCAAGAGATCGACGAAACAGTTTCAGATCTAGCCTTTTCGTAAATGGAGGGTTTCACCCCTTAAAACTCAACCATTTTGTCTAAAATTTTAGTATGTTATACTTTGAGATGTTTTCTACAACCTTTATGAAGACGTCGAAGCCAAAATCCGACTCGAAACCCACATGCAAGCCTCTACAACGTTCGGGGTCAAGTGGCACACACGAAAACAGCAAGCTATTTCAAGAACAACACACTCTAGCTTCGGTTTCTCATACTCTAATCATCCGAGATCTATCACCAAACAATCACACATGCAAGACACACATGCAAGAGCAGAATATGGATCCCAAAATTGCCTCCAAACCGAACAAGCACGAGCACACGATGGACGAACGGGCGGATGAATCCTCCTCTTCTTCTTCGCACGGCCTTCCTCTTCCTCTCTTGGCAACTCCCTCTCTCTCTCTCTCACTCTCTCAAACCGGCCACTCTCTCTCTCTCTCTTTCTTTTTGGTTGCTTATATACTTGCATGCATCCTCATTTTGCATGGGGGACACTTGTCCCCAAGGAGGAGACAAGTGTCTCCCTTGTTAAAGACACTTGGAGGAGGCCATGCGGCTTCTCCTCCTCCCTCCATGCGTCGACAGCCCAATGGGCTCTATGGGCCGGGCCTCTTGGCCCACTTTAGGCCCATCTCACTTGGGCCTAAAGTCCAAACTTAAATGGCCCAAATTTATTTTTAATAAAGCATCTTAATCCTCATTTAAATAAATAACTAATTACATAATAAAATGGCCAAAAGACTTTGTGACATTAACCCATCAAATTTATAAAGTGCATAGTCAAGAACAAAGTCTTCTTTATCAAATTGTCTTGTGTCCAATTTAAATAGCCCATAGAAAAATATCAATAATAAGCCCATAATTCCTACACCACTTTAGGGCATTTGATTTTGATTTTTATTTATAGAAATCAATTAACATTCTCATAATCAATTAACATTTTCATAAGGGGTTCGGTCCAAGAGATAAAATATCGTGGCCGATGATGTAATTGTCCCTATGGCCATTCAAAGACAAATATTGTTTCCCTCAAAATCAATATTTCAGGTTGAAATTCCCGGATGCCACATCATGTATATGATATTCAGAGCTTCTCTTTTCATGGCCAGTTCGTGACCTATCCGGCGGTCCAACAATCAAGAAATTTCTCTGTTCTAGTTCTTTTGTATTTCAAATTTGTTCGTGTGAACGAAATTAATCTCCCGTTGTTTTGTCAGAATCTAGTTTCTGAGAGTGTTTATGGAATTCCTTGGAAGAGTGACGTGATTTACGTTTGGGTAAAGTCTAGGTTTTTCCCCTGTTTGGATTTCACACTCGAAATTGTATTGCTTATAAATCCTTTGTCTTGAACAATTTCCATTTTGCACACTAAAACCTTGGTATCACAGTCCGTTTCAGCATCGATTTGGAGCCCCACAGTGGGCATACACACTGTACAAACCACTCCATGGTCTTGACAATGGGCATTTAGCCCACTGTTGGTCTTTTAAGAGTTTTCCTGCGTCAATTTTCAATATTCATTCGCCCCAAAGCTCATTCTAACATCCAATAACATATCATTCATTCAATTTTGACCCTATTTATTTCATGAAAAATATTTTTTGAGAAAACATTTTGCTCATTATCTGGCGTTTGAATACTTAGGAAAATGAGTTAAAGGAAAATGTTTTTTTGGGTCAACGGAAAATCTATACTTAATTTAGGAAAATGATTTTCTCTTTAAAAACTGGAAACTATTTTTCCAAATATGACTAGATATTGGTTCTTAGATCAAAAACTTTATGCTTGGGTATGGGAACCGTAATGCTCATTCCTAGGGCCTCGGCATCCAACATCAAGTGCCAAGGCTTGGGTCCATTAAGGCTAGGTTCACGACCCTAGTGCCCATGCTTGGGTACCCGCGCCTACGTTCAGTCCATCAAGGCCAAACTTCCTAGTGCTAGTACCTTGGTGTCTAGCGGTCCATCAAGGCTAATCCCCCATGTCCGAGCTTTGGGTCCAACAAAATTAAGGCTTGAGACTTCGGTGTCCGTACCAAGATCCATTAAGGCCTTCACACTTGTCTATAATGGAGGAAATTGGTTGCAAAGCTCTCTCTTACCTTCAGGTTTCTGATTGACCATCCTGAAAACTTTGGGGAGGTCATCACACTCGTCTATAATGGTGAGCCTACTCACCTTCCTCCCACGCATCACTTTAGGGAGGACTTCCATGAGTTCTGCCTCTTTTTCTATGAGGCGCTGGACTCATTCAATAAGAACTAGGGTACCACCTCTTCTTACCATAAAGTAGAAGAAGAGCTCATGAGAGGTGTCGACTACAATTGACATCTTCAACAGCTTCATGACAGATGGCGCCAGATCAGGGATGACACCTAGAAAATGATGGAGTAGATCATAGCTTATAAAGACGACATGGTTAGGGAGCGGAAAAGCATCCAAGCATGGAGTCTCGACCATGGTTTTCCTCATGTGGTACCCAGTTTGTTGACCATTCTTGAAGAGGAGATTGTCATCAGCCAACAAGTGAGGACAAGTCTTGGAAAGAGGTTGAGGCATGTCAGGATGCCCTCATGGACTTGGATGAAATCAACGCTAGGATAGAGTCGATCCTGGAGGGGAAACATCTCACCTATCACCAAACTGTCAAGGAGAATAGGGACATAGAATGACGCCTAGCCGACTTTGTTTCAAGGTTCAGGTGCCATTTAGGCTTTAGATGGATTGACCTTTGTCTATACTACTCTCTTGTAAATATGACGAAAAATGAATGGCAATTTAGTCTTTTGATACTTTGGACTGCTTAGAGATAAACTTTTATGCCTAAAAAGCTCATTCAAATGGGCAAACGCTAATGTTTGTGGACTGCTTAGAGATAAACTTTTATGCCTAAAAGGTCATTCAAATAAGCAAACGCTAATGTTTGCACCTTTTGCATAACCCCAACAATATCAATCTGTATCAATGCCCATTATCCGCAACGCTTCAAATCCCGTTGATTTGTCAATAAGCATCATTTCTTCCCAAGAAATATGTTATGATGACAAATTTTAAAATCGCATCCTTTCAAATCCTCACTACCCATCTTTATATATAGAGGACTACATAAAGGATGAAACTGTTCACATATACGCGCAAGTCTTCTCCCTTTTCTATTTTTATCCCTCGCTTTGAATCTATGGCTAGTCAATCATCTTCCTCTACTTCATCTTCCTTGAGTGATAAGTTCGTCACCCTATAGAGGGACTTACTCTCGAAACTGTTGCTGACTTTTGCTGTAATCTCTAAAGAGCCAAAGATTATTGAAGCCATCTATCGCAAAGAAAATGGGTAGAAGAGATTGGTTTAGAGGTACTTGACCATGAAAGGTCCCATACGGTTCTCATGCACGAAGGCATCATCACCTCACCTTTCGGGCGAACCTATTGTGAGTTCACTTAATCTTAGTCGTGAGCTCTCCCAAGCTCATAATCTATGTGACAACGGAAGGTGTCATGACCCTACCCTAACATTGTGGCATGTCTTGATCAATGGTTTTAAGATCGAAAGGAAACTCGGCATAAAGGTGAACTTGAGGGTATTTTACAATCACAAAAGGTGTCGTGACCCTACTCTTTTTTGGGTGTCTGCTAGAAAACCCAATCAAGAGTCATGAGTGGTCCCTCGATTCCTATGCGACCAAATATCTAGATCCAAGGACTTAGGTTACGCAAATGTTTCTATTAGCGCCTTTCAATACCTAATAGTATGTCGTGTTACCTATGGTGTCAATGCATTTCTCTTTACTTTTTTTTTTTTTTTGATCATTTTATCTTAAGTTAGGCGATCATGCGTGGATGGTCATTTTCGTGTCATTTTATTTCTAAGCAAAATGGAAAGAATGCAATCAATTGAATTGAAAGTGCGAAACAGCAAGTAAACAATCAAGGAAAACGGTAAATCTATTATACAATCTTAATAAAGGTCAAAATTCGAAAGGAATAAACAAAAAGGAAATACCCGCAACTCATCTAGTGTTTATACAAACAAGAGGAACCCGAGACATATGTCGGGTAAAATGAATACAAAAGAGTGGTCAGAATGGACATCGAGCTTCCGCCATCTTCATACCTTCTCCATCTTCGGCATCCTAATCTAAATCTAGTCTAAAAGATTGTAACTACGTACATACAATGGAAAGAAATGACCATGCAAGTCAAAACAATAAAAAACATGATACAAAGGCAATATCGCACATTCAAACAAAACAAGGTTTATCAACCAAGCTTGGGCCTCGAGGCAGCCTTTGGAACTCATGCGTAGGTCCCTTTAGACACCTATTCGGTTTGCTTTGTGACTTAAAGCTATTATTGACCAATTATATTCTCGCATGGCTTATAATGCTTATAAGTCCCTAATTAAAGAGTTCTATTTGATTCTCGGGATTTCCATCAGTATCATGCATCGTCCCTAACATTCATCTAGAATTCACATACGAGCAAGAATTAAACATGCATGTAGGCTTTGTGAGCCTTGTTTCCTAAACAATCAAACAAGCGAGTGAGACGTCGACGAGTCACTTACTATCAAGACATGCGTCAATCACGTACACAAGCATTTCTAATAACTGGTGTGATTATATGCATGAGAGGTACATGTGACGTCTCAAAAATGGATTCAAAATTATTGAAGAGATTTTTTAGACAAGGTGATGTCTTAGTTATGGAACGCATTCAATTGCCAAGACTAGCTCGGGGTTCACAGAAAAATATTCATAAGTGTCGTAGGCATTTTGAATATAGTTCAAACTGTGACTTTCACAATATCATATCAAAGTTTGAAAATATTTAAAAACATTTTGGACTAAGGAATATATAGGCTATGGAACATATTTAATTGCGAAGGCTAGCCCAGGACTTGCATAAATATACTTACAAGTGTTGCAAGCATTTTGAATATAATCCAAACCATGACTTTTCCTAAGTCAAATCAAGGATTGAAAGAATTTCAAAAAGGTTGCTTTTTGGAAACGTCACATATACCAAAGTGATTTCAAGATATAATTTGAGAAATTCATTCATTGGAAATCATTCGATAATGAATATTAAAATATTTTAAGCACATTTCATGAAGGTGATATGCCCTAATATCATGCACAAGCTATCCTAAAAGATTTAATTAAACAATCACAATAACAAGTTCATATCAGAAAATTTCAGACCAAGCAACATGTCAGTAAAATTGGGTAGTACCCATTAATGATCTAACTATGAGAAAATTCTCTAAAATGCATAACATGATATAAAACAACTTTCATGAAGAAAGTTTTCTTAAATGAGCTAAACATGATTTTATAAAAATCAAACAAGAAGTACTAATGCCTCAGGAAATTGTCAAAATAACGGAACACTCAGTCATTACTACTAAAATTTAACCTACCAAATGGAGTCTAAAAATCACAAAATTTTGTCACAACATAGCCAACAAGATGGAAAATAAACTTCATTAGAGATTAAGTCAAGAATTCTTACAGAAAAATAGTACTAAAATGGCAAACATCTGTCTAAACATGGGTAATAATAAGGGTCTGAATTTGATCCCAAGTCCAAGTTTTAGTCTAGATTGGGAAAAATGGAAAATGGCACTAACAACGAGCAATTGTCATGAAATTAATGGAATTTGAAAGCTCTAAGTGTGTTTTACAATTTCCTAGAAGGGTCTGAGTCCAACTAAGGTCAACTTGATGTTCTAAGACAAGGGGTTTCTAAAAGTGTGCATATTAGCAATCAAAAACCAGAAACTAAGCATGCATTATTAAGCCTCAAAATCACTCAAGTAATGCCCACAAGGCATGAATATAGCACACGCAACCTAGAATTGGATGTGAAAAGTGGATAGGGAAATCATCTTACTCTAAGTCAATATGCAAAAATGTCATGTGATTCGATGTCAATACAAGATGATTAAGCACTTATAATGACATACTTGAATATTTCTAAGTGCAATAAGCATTATTGTGGCACGAGTTTAAGATGCAAAATGACATTCACATATGATGAACTACACATGCACACAAAGCTTATAACATTTAGTTCAAATATCAAGAAGGCACTAACGTGAAATTTGGTCTCTAAAAGACCCAAACATTCATGTAAATACATGCACATGATGAGGTTTTAATCCTATACCGAGAGCTAAGAACATGTCAAGTTTTGTTGACTTAAGGATATGCATAAATCCTATATAAAAATATGTCATATAGAATGAATGATGATAATCATTTTTTGTTGAGGACTCAAAACCTAATTGTGATCACACGAGTAGTGACGAAAATGGCAAAACGAATGCACATCTTTAATCTTTTTAATTGCAGCCACAACCGTGCCCATTTAAACATGCAATTGCCACATCGAATGACTCCGAATTCATGCAAATCTTACATCAATAGGAAGCATATAATTATATTTCATTCTTAATGAAGGCCTTTAAGTCAAACAAATTCAATTTCATGCTTAAATTCACCTAAGTTCATCTTGGACCAGAATAGGGCAAACTAACTGATGCTTAGATTTAAGAAGTTTTGATTTAGCTAAACATGTCCAAAAATTCCAAAAAAAAATTATACAACATTCTCAAGACAATGAGGAACAATTTTCATGAGACAAGTTCATCCAAAAATCATCACAGAAGGCAGCACAAAAATAGAAAAATCAGAAGTCGGAATCAAAAATAGAACCTAAAATGGACCTAGAATACTACAAATTTGAGCAATTTTTGAGGTATTTTTTGAGAGTCAAACATCATTCGATTGGGCCGTGTGACCTATTGATTCAAAGCTTGTGATGCATATTTTCAAAGTGCAGAAGGACTTGAGTCAAAATAAGATCATCTAGGATCTCATTTTGACCAAAACATAAGTCAGTTCTAGAAACACGAAAATCACAGAATAAGGCCAAAATCATTCAATCAACCATGAACTTTCAATCAATCAAACTCAAACCTCAGCAAATCATTAATTATCACATAACCTTCAAATCTAAAGCTACTTCATGGACCTAATAATGAATCCTAGTCCTGGCTGGATGATCCAACCTCGCTTCACAGGATTCAAGTTCTAGGGGTAACCTTTTGTGTTTTCGTTGATTTTAATACACAATTGGACGAATCGGACTACATCGGAACTTGATCAAAGGAGTGAGGAGCAGATTGAACCACTTATGGACCTCCGAAGGAAGGATCAGACTGTCAGTTCAACTTTGGAATGAAACCAAACCAATCGGACTAGTTTATGGCCATCGGGGAAAGGAACGATCACCGGAGCTTTTCCGGTGATTAGGAGGCTGTCTTCTAGCCACAACCTAGTCGGAGATGGTGCGGAGGATGGATATCATGTGGCACCCCAAGAACGGCCCCCAATCCCGGTAGGGTCACTACAGCCTGCCTATCACTTTCATTCCAAATATATCCGTTACTTTACCTTTTATAAAAATGGGGTTTGAAGAAGAATCGAGGTCCCTAGACACATTTTTTTCTTTGAAAACGGTCCGAGTGTAACTTATTAGTGGAAGCACAATTGAGTTTCACCATCTCTCCCTCCAGTAACCATAATGCAATACACACCAACTACACATCATATGAAAAGATAAGGCCGAACCACTTTTTATTTATGTATATTCATGATGGGTTTCTCAGGTCGATACATCCAAAAAGAAAAGCCAAGACTCTTAACTACACTTGGCCACAACCCAAAAAGGTATCTCAACCCCTATATCACTCGTGTGTCATCCCCCATCTACAAGTGTCAGCTACTCTCCAAAAAGGTCAACTCTCTACCCCTCATGCAGCCATCACACCCATCTTGGCACGTCGGGCAGTGGTGGCAGCAACATCCCCCGAATCACTCCATCTCGGCGGACGTGGACTGAAAAAAACTCCTGTATGACCGGGCCCCCAGCCAGGCCCACATCGTACATGAACAGCACGTGAACTTGCACATACGTCAACCTAGGGATGGTAATGCAATCTATCTCCGAACACTCTACCTCCACGTCGGATGGGAGGCCATAGAAGGTACCTCGCGTGACAGTAGGGAGCGGCATCTTTCTAATCTGAAATGTTGGTTCCCGAAGGGGTGAGTACAACCACTTAGCAGGTAAAAGATCCAATAAACCACTCAGTGCATCACACAATACAATCATAACAATCATAGCATAGTACATGTCTTCATGCATCTAAGCATTTGCAGCCATGCATATGTCATCATACCATATGTACATACATCCTCATGTACTCATCATCATCATGTCATACATCTACCATGCCATAGGTGCACATACAACCATGCACTCATCATCATCATATCATACATGTACCATCATATCATAGGTGCACACACAACCATGCACTCACCATCATCATATCATACATGTACCATCATGCTATAGGTGCACACACAACCATGCACTCACCATCATCATATCATAGCCATGCATATGCAATCATACCATATGTGCATGACTCAATTTCCACTTTTTATCTTTCAATTTGATCACCACATCTCTCTTTCCCGGGGCCAGTAAGTGCATCCCACATTTTATCACTCGCACCCCAATCTAGGTATCACGAGAAACCTCCGGCACACACATTACCAGGCATCCGGCACCCCCACATTCCAGGCATCTTGTATCCCAACTGGCGTCACGAGGCATTTCCCCCGGGCACAAACCTCCGAGGCTTCCGGCACCCAACCATTCCGGGCATCTCGAAACTCCCGAGGACATCCAGGCATGTATCACAATACAACCGGGCATCCGACACCCCCCATCCCGGGCATCCTGACACTCCCATGGCATTATCGGTCACCTCCAACAATTTCCTCATTCATCATAATTCATATTCACCAATTTATGTCTCACAATCAACATGGCACATGATGTAATGGCAACAAAGTCAAATTCAGCATTTAATTCTATATGCAATGCCAAATATCATCACATGCTCAGCAAGATTCAATTACCTCAATCAATATAATTAATAGGGCTCATCCAAAACAGAATAATCATAATTTACAGCATTTGGAATTCGCTCAATCCAGCTTGCACAGTTTTAGAAAATATTTCCATTAAATACCCAATGACCTTTAAAAATTATAAAATTCAAACATCTGATAGTCAAGACATAATGGCAGATATTTCATAGAGGACACTACACCAAAAGACCCTCATACAATCTGATATAGATCACGCACCACAGCATTTCTATTCTATCAATACAGCTTGCACAGTTTTTGAAACATTTTTGGTTAAATAGGTAAATGAACTTCAAAAATTATGAAATTTGAATATGTTTCAGGGAAGACATACAGAAAGATACTTGGTGAAGAACACTTTGCCGAAAGAGCTTTATCCAAAATGATATGACCCATGCATTAAAACTGGCTAAACCCGAACACGTCAGATTACACGGCTTTTGAGATATTTCCGATTGAATATCCTAATGACCTTCAAAATTCATGAAATTCGACTATGTTATAGTAAATATCCTAAGGTAGATTTTTCATGAATAATTCTAGTCAAATTCGTTCTAGGTGATTTAATATAGACGGTTAAAGCTTCTGTTTCAATACCGAAGTTTCCAGATCTGACTACTTCCGAAAAACCACAGTTTCACCTATCTATCCTTGTTAGTTTTCTCTGAAATTTTGATATGTTAAACCTCAGGATGTCCTTTACATCTTTTGTTAAGAAATAAAGGTGAGATTTTCACAAGAAGTTGACTTTACAGACCACAAAACCACCGAAGATCGGCACAACGAGTTCCAGATCTAGTCTCTCCGAAAAATGAAGATTTCACCTACTTATACTCATTTATTTTGTCTACAATCTGAGTATGTTATATTTCAAGATGTTCCCTACAATTTTCATGAAGGGGTCTAAGTGATTCTCAGTAAAAGTTACATGCAACACACAAAATTACCAAGAGGTCAACAAAACAGCTTCAGATTTAACATTTTCGTAGAGGGACGGTTTCACCCCTCAAAACTCAGCCATTTTATCTCAAATTTTATTATGTTATGATTTAAGATGTCATCTACAACTTTCATCAAGAAGTTAAAGCCAAATTCCGACTCAAACTTTGCATGCAAGCCACTATAACATTCTGGGTCAGACTGTTTACTCGAGAACAGTTTACTACTTCAAAACAACGCTCTTAAAACTTCGGTTTTTCACACCCGAGGCATCCGAAATTCATCACCATTCCATAACACATACTTAGCACAACGTGCAAGAGCAGATCAAAGGATCTAACTTGCCTCTAAGCCGAGCTATGGCAAGCACACAGTGACTGGACACGGCGGCGACGAACGACGGATGATCGGCTTCCTTCTTCTTCCGCATGCTCACTCTCCCTTTCTCTCTCAGTTTCTCTCTTTCTCTCGGTAATTCTCTCTCTCTCTTCCTTCAGACGAACCCCTCTCTCTCTCTTTCTTTTTCGCTTAAGCCAGCCATCATTTCCCTTAATCTTTCTTCCCCTCAATGATGAGTAATCATTGGATTGCATGGAGGACACTTGGTAGCTAGGAGGGACAAATGGCCTCCTTCATGCAAGATGGGCCTCCATCTTTCGGCTGGGCTTGGGCCAGCCATGGGCCGACGGCAGCTCCTCCTTCTTGGGGCTTTGTGGGCTAGCTAGCTTGGCCCATCTTAGGCCCATCCCTCTTGGGCCTAAGACCCAAGTTTAATTTAACCTAAGACTAATCTTTTAAAAACTAATTAAATCCTTATTTAATTAAAGCACTAAATTGCAAATTAAGATAACTACATACTTGAAATTATAAATCCATAAATTCTAATTCATAATACATATGGCCAAAGATAGGTCATCCTTTCCCAAAATTCATCCATTAAAACTCGGCTATACTCCTTAATACAAGACATGAATTAGAGCACCTCTAAGGATTAACAAGGAATTCTAGGATGCCACATATTAGATTTGGTAGTTGCAGAACCAAGTTGGTTGTTGGATTGAGTAGCCAACCAACCAATCCAAGTTGGACTAGTTTGAGAGTGAACCGGGACAGGTTAAGGACCTTGGAGATGGCCATTGAACGCCAATTAGGGAAAGTGAACCGATTGGAACCAAAGATCGATTCCAACATTGAATTTGCACTTTGCGACTGAGGAAGTCAGACCAGAGGGAGGTTAGATTGTCATGCCCTGATCCTCCGAGCATGTGCCCATCTCTCTACGGTCGATTAAATAGCGACATCCTAAGACGCATCGCCGACCCATTTATTTTAATATGCATGCGGAAGCAAATAAGTAATCCCCAGACAACAACAAGATGGGATATGAAAGTATGGCCATAAATTTTGAAAACTAACAACACACACACACACACACACACACACACACATATATATTGTTAAAATATGTCTCGAGTTTAAGCCTGAAGTGAATTATTGATTTTTAAATAAAATAATATTGGAGAAAAGTTTCCTCTTTGCTGCGAAATCCGAAACACCGAAGGAAGAAAACCTGCATGCGTGTGAAGAGGAAGGTTTTCTCGTAGGCCCAAGATAAAATATAAAAGCTACAGGTGAAGTTCTCTGTACGCGTTTGAAAGGTGGGGCCCAAAGTCAAATATTTGACTTTGGGCACACAGTGGAAAGAATGAAGCCTTCGCACGTGGAGTCCCTGCACGTAAAAGCCGAGAGAGGAAAGAATCCTCACGCATAAGCCAACGGTGGTGGGCCCTCAACTTTGGGCACATGAATAAAAGGATTTCTTCTTTGCTAGAGAGTGCTGACCGAGACCCTACGTAGAAATCACAGAAGGGAGCTGCGAAAGAGATCTTCTTTTCGAGGTGTTGCTACTGCACCCATACGAGAGAAAAGGAGGAGCCACGTGTCTTCAAGCTGAAGCGCGATCAAGAAAAGGAGTTCTTTTTCAATGTTTGTTTTGAGCTTGGGTGATAATTTTGTGCCGTGACATGGGTTTGGATTAAATTAGGGTTTGGGAAACACCGAGGGAGTGTTTGAGTGACTTGAGTGTGTAATCTCTTTATATTGCTTGATTTATAGTGAAATTCATTGCTGCTCTCCCCGTGGACGTAGGTCTTTACGACTGAACCACGTAAATCTGGTATCCGATTTATTTTTCTTCTTCCGTCTATATTTTGTTCAATCGCTCGCCTTAATCGCAACAAGTGGTATCAGAGCTAGGTTTGGCTAAGTTGAACCGAATCAATGGCGACAGAAGAAGTAAAAGTGAGAATCAACAAATTTGATGGGAAGGATTTTAGTTTCTGGAAGATGCAGATTGAAGATTATCTTTACCAGATGAATCTACACTTGCCTTTATTTGGGGAGAAACCAGAGACGATGAAGCAAGCTGATTGGGATTTGCTAGATAGACGAGCTATGGGTGTTATTCGCCTGACGTTGGCTTGTAACGTCGCGTTTAGCATCCTGAAGGAGAAGACCACTATTAATTTGATGCAAGCCCTGTCGGATATGTACGAGAAGCTCTCTGTGATCAACAAGGTTTGTTTGATGCGACATCTGTTTAACTTGAAGATGAAAGAAGGTGCGTCATTTGCAGATCATATCAATGAATTCAATGTGATTGCTAATCAATTGAGTTCAGTTGAGATTGATTTTGAAGATGAAGTACATGCTTTGATTCTATTATCCTCATTGCCTTATAGTTGGAATACTACCGTTACTGCTATTAGTAATTCCTCTGGGTCAACAAGTTTGATGTTTGATGGCGTTCGAGATTTGATTTTGAGTGAGGACATTCATAGAAGAGAATCTGGCAAATCTGTATCTACTGCTTTAGTATGTGAAAATAGAGGAAGATCTGTAACACGTATGAGTAATGGTAGTACTAATATGAACAGGCATAGTCAATCTAGGACTACTAATGTTGTCTATTGGAGCTCTGGCAAGAGGGGGCATCTTAGAAGGGATTGCCTTAAGCTAAAGAATGAGAAGGGTAAGGGAATTATAGTTGATTCTACAGATAATGTTGCAGCTATAGCAGATAATGTCGATTATGTCTTGTCTGTCACTAATGATTCATCGCTTAATGGATGGATTATGGATTCTGGTTGTTCTTTTCATGTCAAACCAAATAGAAACTGGTTTATCACTTATCAGTGCACGGGTAATGGTAAAATCCAGTTAGGAAACAACGCTAAGTGCGATGTTGTGGGTGTTGGTGATGTTAAAATTAGAATGCATGATGGTATCGTGAGGACATTGACTGGAGTGAGGCATGTTCCAGAATTGAAAAAGAACTTAATTTCCTTGGGAGCCCTAGATTCAGCTGGTTGCAAGTATTCTTCAAAAGGTGGAGTTCTAAAGATTATACGAGGTGCCCTAGTGATAATGAAAGGAATCAAGCATGATGGCCGTATAAACTTCAAGGTGAGACAGTGATAAATTTCACTGCGGAGACGTCGGATGCATCTGTTTGAGAGTCTTTTAACTGCTCAAGGCACAAGTTTGATGCTGGTGTCAGGATCTCGTAGTCAAGAGCTTTGATTGAGACGGAGACTGGTAAGTCGATCAAGCATGTGCGGACTGGCAATAGCATGGAGTTCTGCTAGGAGCTGGCAAATAAATTCTGCATGAAAAAGGGCATAATGAAACACTACAATAATACCAATAAATCACAACAATTTGCAAAATTGATGAGCAGAACATTACAAGAGATGGCCAGAAAAATTATCTCTAGTGCTGGTATAGCTAAGAGATTCCTAGTTGATGTGCTAAGTACGGTAAGCTACCTGATAAATAGATCCCCATCAACTGCTATTGAATGGCAAACTCTTGAAGAAGTGTGGTCAGATAGCGTTGCTGGTTATTCTATCATTAGAATGTTATGTTGCCCATGTTATTTTCGAGTGAGTGATGGTAAGCTCGATGGGAGGGTAAGATGCATATTCCATGGCTATGCACAAGGTGAGCGGGGCAATCAGTTGTGGTGCTCAGATATAAATTCACCTGTTGACAGTAGAGAAGTTACCCTTGATGAGTTTCTAGTACTTCTAGATAGGAGTGTTTGTGGCAGTATTAATATAGATCTAGACGGTGTTCAGCTTGAGGTGGAGTTGCAACCAGAAACTCCTGAGGTAATGAGTACATGTACTAGCAAAGTAATCGACACAAATGGTGCTTATAGCGAGGTGGAGCCTATAGAGCCAATAGTTGCTATAACTGCTGAAATTAACGAGGTACGTATTCGATCTCCTAATAGATATGGATGCAATAATGGTTTTGCTTTATCTGCGGTTAAGGAGGTTGCGTCAGAAAATCCTTGCGGAGCAGTTAAAGGTGCATGTGGAGTTGGTATTCTGATGAGGTCCTTAGTTATGGTGAAGTTCAAGCGAGACTTGGACTTGGATAATATCTGTGGCGGTTTAGCCCATTGGGGGCTATGGGAAAGTAGCAGTAGAATTTGAATTTTTGCGAAGCGATTGCAATTTGGCTAAAACGTCGAGCCAAGGTGGAGATCATTAAAATATGTCTCGAGTTTAAGCCCGAGGCGAATTATTGATTTTTAAATAAAATAAAATTGGAGAAAAGTTTCCTTTTTGCTGCGGAATCCGAAATGCCGAAGGAAGAAAACCTGCATGCGCGTGAAGAGGAAGGTTTCCTCGTAGGCCCAAGATAAAATATAAAAGCTACGGGTGAAGTTTTTTGTACACGTTCAAAAGGTGGGGCCCAAAGTCAAATATTTGACTTTGGGCACACAGTGGAAAGAATGAAGCCTTCGCACGTGGAGTCCCTGCACATAAAAGCCGAGAGAGGAAAGAATCCTCACGCGTAAGTCAACGGTGGTGGGCCCTCGACTTTGGGCACACGAATAAAAGGATTTCTTCTTTGCTAGAGAGTGCTGGCCGAAACCCTACGTAGAAATCACAGAAGGGAGCCGCGAAAGAGATCTTCTTTTCGAGGTGTTGCTGCTGCACCCGTACGAGAGAAAAGGAGGAGCCGCATGTCTTCAAGCTGAAGCGCGATCAAGAAAAGGAGTTCTTTTTCAACGTTTGTTTTGAGCTTGAGTGATAATTTTGTGCCGTGACTTGGGTTTGGATTAAATTAGGGTTTGGGAAACACCGAGGGAGTGTTTGAGTGACTTGAGTGTGTAATCTCTTTATATCGCTTGATTTATAGTGAAATTCGCTGCTGCTCTCCCCGTGGACGTAGGTTTTTACGACTGAACCACATAAGTCTGGTGTTCGATTTATTTTTCTTCTTCTGTCTATATTTTGTTTGATCGCTCGCCTTAATCGCAACATATATATATATATGCATATCAACCAAGTCTTACATAAAGCAAGCCAATATATACATACTTAAGTTAGGTCTACAAAACAGGGGGGTTGCAAACAACTTTTAATCTTCCTCCTACTCCACACCCTTGTCCTCATTGGAACCTTCAACTGAATACACCGGAGTCCCTGGATCTGACAAGTCTGGGTCTACATCTACCATTAAACCTTCTGGAGGATCTACAGTGCCTTTCCCAAAAGCGAGATCCAGGACATAAAAAGGAACCTCAAACTCTGGTATGGCCCCTTCTCTTTGGCCATTCTGCTCCTGGCAATACCATGATCTGTATTGATGGGGCACCTTTTTGGGTAAATCCATATCGACTAAGACTATGGATTTCACCAACTCATATACCCATCCCTTTGGGTCTCCATGAAGCGGGATAAAGCACTTTTGTTCAGTCACCTTCTTAGGCTAACCAAAATGCTCGAGAGGAGCTGCCATCTAGGGACCTGAAATGTTATCCCATAACAAGGCGAGACAACGTCTCAGTGGGTTCACTCCGTAAGACCCAACTAGGAAGAAAATACGCTCCAAGGGGGCTGCCTAAGCACAATACGAGTTAGAAGACTTACCTTGGCGTCAGTCCCTTCCTACAAGTCAATATAATATGCTATTCATCGAATCACATCAACAAATCAATTCATTAAATCAGATCGACTCATCGATCAATCGACCCAATCGATTCCATGTCATCAAGATCATCACACGGTCATTCCAATTATTAATTATGGCCACACTCAGACACGGCCTACTAAATGTTTTTTTTTTTTTATGACCCGGGACCCCCGTACAGCCGGCAGCCAGCGAGGTAAACCTGGGGTGATGCTAGCGGAGGACCCACCACCCGACGTCACACTTAAGATCCTGTGCAACCAGCAGGATTCGAACTCCTCTCCTCCTCGCAAAGGATCATAAGAGCCTTATCCAACTAGGCCACCACACGGCCTACTAAATGTTCAGCGGTGAATTACAGCTTGATGCGCACACCATGTTCCAAGTTTGGTGGTAAATGACAGCCCAATAGCCATAGCCATACTTTGAGGTTAATTATGGCCCAACAGGCACAGCCATACTTCGACGGTTTTCTTGATCTAACTCAAAACATCATGCATAACCTGCATCATCTCAGCTTTTGATAGTCATCTTCCTATGACTATAAAGCATCACACGATTATTCACCCACGGCCAAGAATGTGGTATTCCACACTTAAATTCCTCAATTAATTTAGTAACTTGGCCTATTTTTCTTGAGTTAAGGATACCCAATAAAAATAATCGTGTGTGGGTACACGGTTAGCCTGACCAAAAATATAATATATTTACTTTATAAAATCCCACTAATTATATAATTGCTAGAAAATTTTTTGGTGCTATAAACCGATGCTCTGTGATTTTCTAATTAAATACTGAAATTAAATAAATTTTGCGATAAATACCCAAAATCACAAATCACACTCAATTTACACAAAATAACAGTCAATTAAATAAATAGATCACACCACTACAATCAATATAAAATTTCGGTCACTCACAATTCTGGTCTAATTTCCGGAAATTAATTAATTATGAAAATTAATTATTAAATGTAAATAATGCACACTTAGGCCCATAATGCCTAATTAAATGCCGAAACAAGTCCGGAAAAATTCGAGACTTGTTAAATAAATACTAGAACTTATCTAGTTGCTAATTGCACTAAACTAACCACCTAACGTGCAATAATGATTAATTAAATCACTAATCTATTCTAACTATCCACCTAATCCATACTTAGTCTAAATTAATCAACCCTTAAATGTCATTAACTCACTAAGTAGGGATTAGTGAG
Source organism: Eucalyptus paniculata subsp. matutina (assembly GCA_017140255.1). Taxonomy (NCBI): domain Eukaryota; kingdom Viridiplantae; phylum Streptophyta; class Magnoliopsida; order Myrtales; family Myrtaceae; genus Eucalyptus; species Eucalyptus paniculata. The sequence continues at coordinate 14,905,209 of CM029438.1, forward strand.
TTAAACTCACTTGATTAATGATCCGTTCGGATCAAAATGATGGGGATGCAAAAATCGACAAACTCCAAAGCGGGCTGCCAAACGGGGTCAAGAAAGCTACAAAAACAGGCCAAACAGTGGCTAAGAGACCCACTGTTGTTGGGTTCTATGGATGGGCTGAGAAGGGAGAATCGGCGACTAGCTGAGGCAAAAATCGGCAGGCAAAGGTTGTAGCGGTCCCGGCGGGGCTTCGTGGTAATAGGCAGGTGACCATGCAACTCCGGCGATGGTGGGACAAGCTTGAGCATCCTTAGGGGTGTCCTAGGGTCACAGTGGAGGTGGAACGGCTTCCAGAGGCACGCGGGTCTGGCGAGCGGGGCGTGACGGCGTCGCGGTGGAGCTCCGGGCAATCGAATAGGCATGCGACGGCTTAGGGCTAGCTGTTCTCTCTGCAAGTTTTTGAAGTTTTTTGGTCTTCAATGGAGGGTGGTCGACTAGATAGGGGGAGGAAGACAGGGAAGGGGAGACCAACAAGGCTTGGAGGGTCTCATGTGCTCCCTTCTTATCCCTTTGTCTCCTTGGGAGGGTCCTACCATGTGTAGTTGGCATCCTCAGCCAAAAATAGCCACTAAACTTGTCTTAGAAGCCAAATGAAAGGGTCCAAAGGTTATGGGCAAGGGGGCATACGAATTTTGCAAATTTTTTTTTCTCAAATTGGACCAATATCCTACTTGAATCAATCCAATTCGGCCTCTATAAATTCAACCATCATTTCCTCTATCAAATTGGCACTTTTCCTCACCAATAAAACCTACTTGTATCCCAATTCCTTGATAAAAAATGATCCTCTGAATTTTCCAATAAAAAATAGCCATATATCAACTTTTTCCGCAAAAACCTCAGTTTGTAGAAAAATCTTCAAAGATTAAGTCGACATTTCTAAAATGACTCATGACATGACAGAACTTTCAATTTTTGAAATCGGATTCAATTTCACGGTCAATTTCAATTTGGCGCGATTTTAGTGTGACTTAGGCTACCAATTAGCTTTCATAAATTTTTAGTGCAAATGACCCGTGGTCGATTTTCTTCGAGTCACAATGAACTTCTTCAACACATTGACAATTCTCGATTGTCGTGAAAATCTCAAGGATTCTAATATGGACACAAGATACCAAAACGTTAGAAAAATCAGTATAGTACCGGTTGACGAGAATTTTACAATTTAATGGAATCGTTCACGTTTAGCCACACATCTCAATCAAACTGACCTATCTCTGATCCCTGATTGATTTTTAACTATGCCATAATGACCTCTGCAGGTGAGCACGATTGAGTTGCCGATTCCTAGTTGAATTCTCAAGTCTATTGCATTAAAATCCGTTAATGACTTCCCTAGGTAGTCTAGTTATCTCGAGAGTAATTAGCTATGAGAATAACACTATAGGTGCATCGATGAAAGGCTTGATTAATTTAATTGAAAGCAGAATTGAAAATTTCAAGATGTCGCATAGATGCCACTTGACCTTGTTACTGCTCCTCTCTAGATGAGAAGGATGCCGAGATTGCGGTAGGGGTTGGCAGAGGCCGGCAACTCACTATCACAAGGCCAGTCGGACGGCGAGGAATGAACCGGTGAAGAGGAAGAAGAATCAGTTAGAAAGAGTGGGAAAGAGAGAGAGAGAGAGAGAGAGAGAGAGAGAGAGAGAGAGAGAATTGAATTATGAGAGATAGAGTTTTTACACAAATGAGGCCCTCCTTTCAAAATTAGAGGGAATAGTCTATTTATACCATCCCAAATTAGCCGATATCAACTGTCAGTTTGATTTGATGGTCAAAATCCTAATCCAATAGACAAAACTCTATTTTGAAAGTTTAATTATGATCTAGAGGTATTAGGTAACCGATTTAATGGGTTCGATTCATGAAAACCCGAGCCAAAATCAAGAATTGCACTAAAAGGTGTAATTATGGGTTAAATTGCAATTTTGTAAAAATATGATGGCCAATCTACAAAATCTTGAGAAAGTAAGGGTGCAATAGCAAAATTAGTGTGGTAAATATCGCGAAACCAGTTGTCGGAGGTCCAAAACTAGCTGGCAAGGGGCCGAATCAACCAGTCTCGCTAGTGGCCATTGGATTAGTCGGATTGATTCGTACCAATTTGACTAGTTCTTGACTGGTTCAAACCGATTCTGGTTGGTTCACACACTTGTGGCCCGTGTGGGTTCAAAATGTATGCAATTTGATCCATCAAGGACTACATCAAAAAGAAAACTTACTCAGTTTGAGAGGGAAATTGCCCAATTTCAATTCAATTAAGCCAATTTAACCTTCATAAATGTGTTATATGGGTCTTCTATTTACTTAATTGAGTGATTGTCATGAAAAACAATGGACCAAACCATGAGTACTTAAGATTGAGATTAAAAGGGCTAAAATGAACAATTTTGCAATTTATTAGGTAAAATTATAAATTGAATGAAATTGGATCCAATTAATGTTGCGATTACCCTATCCAACTATCCACAAATATGTAAGATCACCTGTTGTATTCAAATTAGCCTTGGATTAAAGTGTCCAAGCTTCAATAAAAAATGAACCTAGACCCAATATTAAAATTGGACCTAGATCTATGAAATTGAATCATAACCTTGAATGGGTCAACTTGAATTTCTTCCATTGAAGCATGATGTCTTGGTTTTCTTACCTTCAAGAGAATGAAATCCCACAATTCGAGAAGTTCTAATGTGAATTTCTCAAAATCAATTTTAGATTTGGACTCATCTTAAGAAAACAAATGGAAAATGATCATCTATTCATAGATCATGAAGAATTGATTATGATCCCTTAATTAGGGCTCAAAACGGCAATCTTGTCTTTTGACATGGCAATTCCCAAAATTGAATGCACAAGCAGATTTAGAATAGTCCCTAGACCAAATGTCATAAAATGAACTGCACCTAATTATGGCTAGAACAAACGTAATTTTGTTTTTGGTCGATCTAGAACTTAAAATTAAAAAATTTGAAAAACAGAGTTAATCAATTTTTGTGAAATTTTCAACACTAAAGTAAAATTAAAGCTAAATGGCCTCTTTTTGGATGAAAATCCACTTTTTGACCTAGAGTTGATTTTTGGTTAAAGGGTTGACCAAAAAGTCAACCCAAAAGTCAAATGTTTGACTTTTCAAGTTTTCCTTAAAACAAGTAAAAAAAATTTAAAAACAGCAATGTAAAAGAAAGAAATGAAAAACAACAATTTTTTGCCTAGAAATGGGCCTGTGACAACCAGAATCCTGAATCTCGATTTTTTACTTTTTAACATGTCGTCTAAAAATCATGTGTCAACAGTGTTCGAAAGTTAGCCTAGGAATGTCAACCTATGAATGTTTATAGTGATCATTCCTTCCTGCGGAGGTTTGAGGAATTCATGATCACTTTTGATCATGATCTCGCAACTTACCAAGCCAATCAATCAACCATTGACTCTCATACTATGACATCCTAATTTTCGATCTTGTTTCGATTAAATGAAATGAGCTTTTCATCGACGCGTTTATGGCATTTTTCTCTGAGTTGACCACTCATGAGATAATTAATCCATTCGGCGAAGCTGTTAAGGAATATACATGCAACAGACTTGAGAATTTAATTAGAAATCGACTGCTTGACCGTTCTAATCTGCAAGGATCAATACAACCCCGTTAAAATCTATTAGAGATCGGAGATAGGTCGATTCGACAGAGACATGTAATTAAATTGTGGGTGATTCCACCTAATTGCAAAATTCGCGTTGAATGTTACTAAACCGATTTTTCTGTCAATTTTGTACCATGTGCCCATAATTGAAACCTTGAGATTTTTACAACAACCGAGAGTTGCTTATGAGTCGGAGATGCACAATATGGATCAAAAATAATCGACCACTAGTCAAATGCATTAAAAATTCCTATAAGCTACCCGATAGGTTAGGTTACGCTAAAATCTCATTTGATTGAATTTAACCACAAAATTGAATTTGGTTTCGGGAATCAAACATTTGAGCGTGTCACAATTTATTTATAGGACGTCGTCTCGTCTTTTGGAGAAATTTCGTCAAGTTCGGGATTTTTCGGAAAAATCGAATTTCGGACAATTTGGAAAAAGAAAAGAAATTCGGATGGGAGAGGAATTTGGTTATTTTGCTGTCCAAGATTAGTTATTTGTGGGATTTAAGGTGCAAGAAAGTAATAGGGGACCGAGGGGATTAACATGAGGACTTTGAGGACTAAGAAATGATGATTTGAGATTTTTTTCATTGACATTCAAGGCTTTATCTTCTCCTCTTTTTGTCGTCTACCTTATTCCCCCTCCCTTTCTTCTTCGTGTGAGCTCCCTCCTTCCCCTTTTCTACCATTCTTTCTTTCATCTTTCCCCATCATCCCTCCTCACGTAAGTCTCTCCCACTTACTTTCTTTTATTCATTTTCTTCTTCTGCCCACCCATCATTTCCTTTCCCCTCCTCACGCCTACGACGCCAGCCCACCAACTACGTTCACCGCATCATCCCTTCTCCTCATTAATTTCCTTGCCGCATCCATTCCAACATCTCTGCAGCTCGTCATCACCACTTTGTCCCCTCTTCCAGTAGCTCCATTCAGCCGCGTACAGCCCACAACTTAGCCCCAAACCGAGCCGAGGCCAGCCCACTCGGACCGATCAGCAACCCTCCACAGCAAGAAGGTCGAAGCTCAGCCTTAGCTAAGTTGTGTTGGGTCATTTTTAGCTCGATCCGAGCCTCCTTTGGTCTCACCATAGACCCGAGTTGTGCTCACCATCATGCCATCGTCGCCGTGAATCGGTTTTCATGCTAAGCCGGTGAGTTTATCTCCTAAACTCTAATTATGATGCTAATTATACTTAAGGTGGATTAGTGGGCTAATTAGTGGGTTAGTTAAGTTAATTAGGATTAGTAGACTTAGTTTATGTAGTTAGAATGGTTAGGTTTAGTTAGTTAGTTTAATTAATTAGTTAGGTGGATTAGTTAGGATTTTTAATTAGCTTTAGTTCGATTAATTTAGCCCGGTTAACTTAGGTTAATTTAATTAAGTGCTTTAATTAAATTATTTTATAATTTATTTAATTATTTATTAATTAACAGAAATTATACCGGGATAGCTGGTCATCAAAATTTCATGCTGATCATCATGGTTGTATTAGTTTGTGCAATTGATCATTAATTTATGCAATTGGATCCGATTGATGATTTTTGAATTATTATTTCAAAAATATTAAATTTTGGTATTTAATTAGAAAAAATATTAGGTGTCGGGTTTTAATGCTAAAAATATTTTTAAGTACTATATAAAATTGTGGGATTTTTAAAAGAGAGGATATCATGCTCTATGGTTCAATTTGATCATGTGACCATGCACACTTATTTTATCAAATGTTTTTTAATATGAAGAAAATAGGCCAAGTTCATTATTTGAAATGGAAGTATATGAGTGCAAAGCACGATATTCTTGGCCGGACATGGATGTGCGTGTGATCGTTATGAGAACCCGTCGCTCGATGAAAATCGAGGGCGATGCTCCTATATGGAATGCCCCTTGTTAATGAATGTCGGTTGCAGTGGAGGCTGGATCGATGCTCCTTTGGGAATGCCATCTCGATATAGACGTTGCCGTGCTCGACGAGACGAGACGACGCTTGGTTATGTCGAATGACTACTGACTATTGAGTTGGACATGACCAATGGGTCATATTAACTAGGACCCGTGTGAATGATTGAGATAACTACACTTGATAATGAGACGAAATTGTGTGGCACGGAATAGGACATGTCATAACGATTTGGCCTTATAATCAGGACTCCTGTAATTGATTGATATATGAAGTGGTCCAATTACTGAGTGCATTTATTGTATGCATATGTTATATGAATCGTACTGACACATAAAGAGGTGCTGAGGTGAGGTAAGTCTTATATGATGAATGTTTAGGTTGCCTCTAGGTGAATTATCTTCTTAATTGGGGTTTAAGGTGTAGACTTGCTGAGACATCGTCTCACCCCGTCGTGGTTTATAATTTTCAAGTACGTCATGTACAATATGGGTCCCACATGTGATGGATTTTTAGCACACCTATTTCCCAATTCCCGGGACTAACTTGATCCGTGAGTTGTTTGAGTCCATGAATTGGGTTGAGGAGGGCCGACCTCAGTTGGTATCTCATCGATACATATCATGGTTCATTAGCTTTCCTCAAGTGGGTCGGGAGGGTCCCTTATAGGGTTTTGACGGGTCTCCCATTGGGACCAAGGAGTGGGAAGTAGGACATCCCATGGATATCGACTTAGAGTTTAGATGGCTCAGTAGTCCTTTTTGAGTTAGACTCTTATGTATAGACTAGTAAGATTGACTAGTTTTATATATAAACCCAGTTTGTTTATAAAATATGTTTTATTTAAATTGATTGTCCTGCTTTTCTATTCCACGTTTGTTTGTTGTCCGGAGATTGTTTATTTCACTTCTGAATGTGCAACAAAACGAATGGCTTGGCGACACGTCCTAGGAAACTTTGCAATTTGATCGAGCACCGAGGGATGTGCGTGCCCTCGAAATTCGAGGCATGACACATACAGTCGCGAAGCATGCACACCAAGGCAAGCAAGAGGAAATAGGGTGTGTAGAGGCGATATATGACAAACTAGTGAATACCTGAAGTTCACTTGACATCTTGCACCTCCTTCATTCCTACGTAACCCTCAAGATAATAGATTTAGACGGGGAGTGGAAAAAGGACTTGAGTCAATTGGAGAGGGAGAAAGTCACACAGGACAAGTTGGTATAGACAAACACTTAGAATGTGATCGACTTGCAGGTTAAGGACACAAGGGCTCTTGTGAGCTAGATCAATGATCTTGTTAAATCCCAAATTATCATCCTTGACCGCTTGGAGAAAGAGTGGCAAACCATTCTTGAAGTCATGCACGATTTGGAAAAGGCAAGTGCCTCGGTAATTGAAGGGAATCAACATCTCGAGTCTCACCTCTCCCATCTTGTCCTTGATTTTAAAAGAGATCTAGGATTTAAATAGATAATCATGCTAGGGTTGTAAATATAATGTTTATTTAATAATAGCACCGCCTTTTTCTTATTGTGTCATTCACTTCGTTGCATTTCCTACATAATAGGGTAATATCTCTTCAAGAATTTTCAATTAATCGTTTGTAGTAATTCTCTGCAATTGACCTCTATCAAATGATAAGCATTTCCACTAAAAACTTTGGAAACCACATATGGTCCTTCCCAAGTTGGTGACTATGTGCCAAACTTTTCATTATTCATACTCATTGGCAAAATAGTCTTTCAAAATATGTCACCAATATCAAATTGTTTCTCTTTTATATGCTTATATAAATTTTGCCAACTCTATTCTTTTTAGGACCAACTTTTCCAAAGTAGTAACTCTACTTTCCCTTAATTCGTTAATATTGTTTACATGAGTTCATCATATTCTTCTTTGGCCAATTCCCTTAGGAGCCTTACCCTTAATGATTGGACAGTAATCTCAAATGTTAATATGGCCTCCTAGCCATATATTAACATATATGGACTAACCCTAGATGCAGACCTCTTAGATGTTCGGTAGGCTCATAAAACTGTTGACAAGAAAGAATCCCATTTCCTTGGGTTATCTTCGAGCTATTTCTTAATTAAATTAATAATTACCTTATTAGAAGTTTCAACTTGACCATTAGCTTGAGCATAATAAGGCATCGATTGGAATATCTTAATCCCTCTAGACTTAGTAAAATTCCTATACCTCATAACCAGTAAATATTGTCTCTTGATCTGCAGTTATTGACTCTAGAATGCCAAACCTATGAATAATATGCTCCTCGATGAGCTCTTTCACTATCTTTTGTGATATTTGTATATGATGTAGCCTCAACCCATTTCGTAAAATAGTCCATGGCTACTGATATAAAACTATGCTTTTTAAATGAGGGAGGATATATTTTCCTAATGATATCCATTGCCCATCCCATAAACGGCCAAGTTTTAATTATGGGGTTCATTACCGAAATTGGCACATGTTGAATAGGGCCATACTTTTGGCATGTTTTACATCCTTGAGCATAGTCAATACAATCTTGAGTAATAGTGTGACATCCTAGATTTTCAACCCTATTTTCTACTGAATTATTCGAGCATTTCATTGACGCGCCTATAGGGCTATTCTTAGGGCTAATCATTCTTGAGATAACTAGACGATCTATGGAAGCTATTAAGGACTTCAAAGTAAATAGACTTGAGAATTCGATCTGGAATCGGCTTTTCGACCGTGCTCATCTTTAGAGGCCATTACGGCATAGTGAAAAATCGATTTGAGATCAGAGATATGTCAGTTTGACTGAGATGAGTGGTCGATCGTGGGTGACTCCACTAAATTGGGAAATTCTCGTTGACCGACACTAATTTGATTTTACTATCGTTTTGGTACCTTGTGTTCGTAATTGAGTCATTGAGACTTTCACGACAATTGAGAGTCGCCAATGAGTCGAGTGAATTCATGGTAGCTCGAAGAAAATCGATCATGGGTCATTTGCCCTAAAAAATTTTGAAAATTATCCGGTAGCCTAGGTCATGCTAAGAACTCGTCAGAGGAAATTAATCACAAATTCAAGTCCGATTTCAGAAATTGAAGTTTCTATCATGTCACAATAAATTATAGGAATATCAACTCAGTCTCAATATTTTTCTGACACCCGACACTTTTTGGGAAAAAGTCAGCTCGGGATCATTTTCGTGCAATTGAAGCCAGGGATTTATTTTGGCTGTAGAATTGAGAAACAAGAGGGATTCTTGGATAAGGAAAATTATCAATTTGATAAATGAGACGTCAATTGATTTTATGAGAACCGATTGAGAGAGAATCAAAAGAGAATTGAATCCAATTGAGAGAGTTGTGTTCCAAAATTCGTATGACCCTCCCCCTTAGCACTTTTTGGACCATTTGGAAGGTTGAATGGAGTGTGGGCGTGGCCTAATGGAGGCCAAGCAAATATACTTGGCCTAGGATGAATTTAGAAGATATTCTTGTGGAAAAACAAGCCAAGATGGCCCACCTCCCTCTTATCCCTTCATTCTCTCTCTCTCTTACCTCAATTAGCCATCTCTCTCTCCTCTCCCTCTTGTTTTGCATGCCACCAGCAGGAAGGAAGAGAGCGGCTTGCCGTCCATGCCAAGCCACCCATCGCCACGCCAGACTGCCGCCCTCGGCCCCTTGCGCGCACCCACCTGGCCGCACCTTGCCGCACGCTATTCGCCCCTTTGGCCATCTCTCTCTCTCTCTCTCGCCCAGCTGTTATCCAGCTACTGTTGGTGGTGGAAGCTCAATTGGAGGTGCTTTGAGCCCGTTTGAACCTCGAAAGTCAATCTTTAGGCCCGATTTGGCCTATTCTTGCATTCCCGATCTATCTCTGCTTGATACCAAGCTGTTTTCTTCAATATCTGGCCAAGGACAATAGGTTTTGAGAGTGGGTTTCCAGCCACTTCTAGGCCCGCTTTTGGAGTGTTCCGGGCCTTGGTTCCTAGGCCCGCTTTGGAGTTAATCAGTCCCCACACCATTCCCATTGGATTGATTCGACTTGCGCGTTATTCAAGTGAGTTTTGCTCACTTATCCTTGCTTAGTTTGCTAATTATGCTTAAGACTTGATTAGTGTTAATTAAGTAGGATTATATGGTTAGATTAGAATGGATTAGCGATTATTAGATAATTGTGATGCATGTTAGGTAATTGAATTGTGCAATTAGCAAGTAGAGACGTCCTATTATTTATTGAATGCATCTCGGGATTTTTCCCGACCCGTTTCGGTCTCCAATTAGGCATTATGGGCCTAAATTGGATTTTTATTAGTATTTATTTATTAATTTTCGAAATTAATTTAATTATTTATTTATTTTCGAAAATTAGGGCCGACAACCGAAATTTTATGCTAATTGTCGTGGGTGCAGTCTATTTATTTATTTGAGCTCTATGTTTGGCTGAATTGAATTGTTTGTGATATTTCCAGAATTTATTCTAAATTGAATGGAAATTGAGTGATTGATTGGTAAATGGCCGAGTATGAGTATATAGCACCGGTAATGCTTTGATGGGCTATAAAGTGGAGAAAGTCATGAGAATGAGTTAAATATACTCTTGGCCAAGACCAATCAGGTATGATAATATTGGTTATTATCAAGCTGGAAAAGAATTATGTAGCACATGGCTCTGTCATTAATATAACACCTTGGCGAAATCGCCACCCGGGAGCATAGTAAAGTGTTTATGGTGGCTTTGTGATCAATATATAACCTTGGCGAAATCGATGCCCGAGAGCATAGTAAATTGTTTATGGTGGCTATGTGATCAATATATCACCTTGGCGAGAACGACGCCTGAGAGCATACACATAAAGTGTTTGTTGTACGTCACCTTGGCGAATCGATGCCCGAGAGCATTACTATAGCTTTGTGACTGAGTGTACAATTGAAGGTTATATAGTGAGGTGTGAAATGATCTAGAAATGATTCGACTGACATGTAATCGACTAAGTCGATTGATCAATGATTTGATCTGATGTCATGAATTGGTTGATTGATTGATGTTATATGTGAAACATCTATGTATAACCTTGAATTGCAGGTTGATACTAAGGCCAAGGTAAGTCCTCTGACTTATGTTGTGCTTAGACAACCATGTGGCGTATCGGTTTACTAATCGAGTCTTAAGGGGTAGAACTTACTGAGACGTGGTCTCAATGGTTATTGTATAACCATTTCAGGTCCCTAGATGGCAGCACCTCCACCTCATCATCCTCCTAGACATTTTGGCATCGCTCAAGAAGTTACTGAACAAGCATACTACTTCCCGATAGACCACCACCCAGAGGGACTAGAGTATGTGCTAATAGAGTCCAAGGTGTGGGTTGATGTAGGTAAGGATGCCATAGTACCCCATGAGTATAGATCGTGGTATCGTCACTACCATAATAGGCAATAAGAGGGTCCTATCCTGGAAGGTGATGTGCCTTTATACATCCTTGATGCAGCATTTAGGCTGGGAACAGCAGACCTTAAGGATGGGTCGGTAGTGGATGCTAAGGATCCCAAGCTTGAAGGTGATCGAGTCTCCGGTTCACTCAGCTGAGGATACCAATTAGAGTGTAGAAGAAGGAGAGATCATCGAGCATGAGGAGGGGCAAGAGGAGGACTATGAGTGGGAAGAACCTAAGGAAGAGGAGCTAGAGGAGGAGGGACCGGAGGAGAATTACCTGTTGGATAGCCCTGTTGATGAGCCAGCAGGAGATGAAGAACTTGAAGACGATGAGATTGATTTTGAGGAGACTAAGGATGATCGAGATGATGACCCCAAGTATGACCCGGATAAGGATTGAGATCTCACCTTGTCAGACCTTGTCTGTATGTTAATAGATGTTAGATCAGACTTATGTATATAATATTGTATAATACTATGAAGTGTTTATATAAAAGTGTGGTTGTGAATTTTCAGTATGAAAACTATGGTTATGTTTTTCTATCCCATTATTTTATTGTCTGGGGATTTATAATTGCTTCCGCATGTGCTTATTGAAAATGAAAGAGTCTGCGATACTTAGTCCTGGGATATCACATTTAAAATCGACCAAGCTGAAGGATGGGTGCGTCTCCGAGGATGGGTGCATCTTCGAGGATCGGGGCATGACATCCCCATTTTGTGGTATCAAAGCAAAGTTTGGAGGTTGGAGTGATAAGGAGCATTGACCATGAGATAGATGGTAGGAAAGGCCTTTAAATTCACAACTGGTGCGTGTCTGTGGTAGCTGAGTGCTAGAATTGCTTGTTGTTTCGATCACTCTATTTCTAATTCATTGTGAAATTAGAAGTAAGTATTAGTCTATAAAGCTAAGCCATGAGTGACCAAGAGCTGAAAACTTTTGCAAAGAGGACTAGTAGGGCTGTAGTTATGGGTAAAGCTCCAACCCAAGTCGGTACTTGAGGAGGCTGTGGTCGAGTGCTAGCACAGGCTAGCATGAGTGGAATGGTTCCACTTGTTTTAGATGCCGGGGTAGCAGCACCTCTTATTGGTGCTGGGGTAGAAGCCTCGGGTGATCCTAGGATAGATGGGATCATGCGTATTTTGGAAGTAATGGGGAATCGTATGGATCAGCAAGTGCAGAACCAAGTCGTCGTTCAAGCCGCTGCTACTACAGCACCTGCCGTTGCACTTGCCGTCGCCCCTGCTAAAATTCTGCTGGGAGTTGTGGCTACTGGGAGGCCAATCCACCAGTTAGTGGAACTATTTCTAAAGTTAAAACCGCAGTGGTTCATAAGTACTGGAGACCCTGAGGCAGCGTTTCTGTGGATACAAGATCTGGAAAAGGCATTTACATTTCTGGTGTGCAATAAAGAGGAGAAGGTGGTACTGGCTGTGTACCAACTTCAAGGTAATGCTAATATTTGGTGGAGAGTCACCAAGGACACAGTGTTCCTAGAAGGCGTGGCCCAAGTGTGGAACACCTTCCTTGGAGCTTTTAATGAGCAATACTTCTCAAGTACTACTTGGGAACAAAAGATAGAGGAGTTTCATCATCTTCACCAAGGGAGCATGATAGTTGACCAATATGGGGTCAAGTTTGCAGAACTGTCACAATATCCTCCTAAATTGATAGAAGGCCCTGAAGAGAAAGCCTGAAAATTCAAAAGTGGTCTTCGTAGTGAATTGAAACAACATCTACTACCGTTTGACTTGAAGGATTTCAGAGAAGTCTATCATCAAGCTCAGATGATAGAGCAAGGATTGATTGAACAAGCTACCTCATCTAGATTGAGATTTATCTCCCATCGAGAAGGGATTCGTCTGGGAAAAAGACCTATGCCTAGAGGTAAATCTCATACTCTACCTTTCAAGAAGAGTGGATTCAGTAGGCCAACACCCAGTAGTGTTGGTGCATGTCGCTTGTGTAGAAGGTGACACGGGTTAGCTCCGTGCCTCGCTAGGACAAGAGCATGTTTCGAATGTGGCCAATAGGGCCACATGGCCGAGAATTGTCCAAGGAAGCAAAGAAGACAACCTCAGTTGCTGCCGCCACCGCCAATGAGATAGATAAGAGGGTATCCCTCTTAGAATGCTCCACGGGGAGGATAGCAGAGGCCTCTAGTTCAGGGCACCATGTATGCAATCACACAACATCAGGCAGAAGCTGCACCTGACGTAATCACAAGTATGGTTTCGCTTAACGACCAATCTTCATATGCTTTGTTTGATTCAGGAGTAACCCATTCCTTTATTGCCGAGCAATATGTTAAGTTGTTAGGGTTGAGTCATGTATTGCTAGAGTCGACAATTTGCATATCTACGCCATTGAAGGATTAGTACAGTTCATAACACTCAAGTACCAATTATAATACGCACATGGACTATCGGGATACAATCCAATTCATTTAATTTCAAATTCACAGCAAGCATTTCAATTCATCATTCATCGGCGCCACACAAGGGCATAGCCTACTCGCAATTCGGCTATCTACTGACATAAGGCCAGGCATCGCCTCCCCCCTTGGAGCGTGGCTTCGTCAGTACATCGACGGCGTTCCCGAAGGAGCATGGGGCCATAATCGACTGCGACCCGCATCCACTGCGTGGGCATCCCATATAGGGGTAATTCCCACTTAATAGTTCCAAACAATTTCTCACAATTATCATAACATCATTCATAATCAATTTAAAGCACGTCACACATCATTCACATATTTCAATTGTAACATTAATCTTTAAGAACTCAATTTCAATATCAAACCCGACAATTGAGATTTTCTAATTAAAATCCATATTTTCCTCAATCAACACTCAATTTGCATTAACCGTTCATCAATTTCAAATTCTAAGTATACAGCGACGATCGGCACGAAATTTTGAGCAATTAGGGCCAAAAATAATTTTTCGAGTTTTTTTATTTTATTTTATAAATAATATTTTAATGATTTTCGGAATATGATTTATTATTAAATAATCCAACAATTTCGAACCATTTATTTAAATCATAAATAAATTCCTTTAAGTCACATCAAGGCTTATTTTAAATAAACCTATTTAACTCTTAAACTAAACATGCTTTACTTTAATTAAACCACTTAATCTAATCCATATTTAAATGAACTAATAAAACAACCTAATTCCAATCAACCTAAACTAAACGCACTTAAGACATGATTAACCCGCTAATCGGGGTTTAGTGAGTTAAACTCACCAGAATCGCTTTCTGACGAGTCTCCGGCGAAGAGCACGACGACACCGACGACAAACCTACACGGATCAACACCAAATAAGAACTAATAGAGGGCCAAAATGAGCTTGGAAAGGGCTAGATCTTGCTGGTTTTTCCAGCAGCTAACCGAGCTTCAAGGGCGACGGAACGGCGGCGAACGGACGGAGGAACAGCGGAGGAGGACCGGCGGTAGCTCGAGCAAGAACCGGCGGTGGCTTGGGCGGAGGAATGGCGGTGAATAGCAGCTGGTTTGGGGCGACAACGGTGCGGGACTCGTGGTGGAGACGGAGGTGAGGCGACTCGGCGCACGGGACGGCGAGCGGCCGCGCACGGACGAGCGGCGACGTGAGCTCCGGCGAACGGCGGGCGAGGCGGTGGCGACAATAGTGGTCGAGCGGCGAAGAGCGGACGGAAATGGGGGCCTTCCGCTGGTTTTATCCCTCTCTCTCTCTCTCTCTCCTCCAAGTTCAAAAGGTTGAAGATGATGGGGACAAGGGGAAAGTGACATCCCACCTTTCCAAGACCTCATCCCCACCTTCCACTTGCCACCACCCTAGCCCATCTTGCCTCATCCATGACATCACTGGTGACATCATCATCCACTAACTCCAAACCTTCCACAACTTTAGTCCAATAGGTTCGATTTCATTTTCCGCCGGGGTCCAAGTTCTTGCACATTCCCTCACTTCAATTTCCATAAATCCTCATTCAATTGAGTCCAAATTAATGTCCACAATTTAATCCAATGTTCCTAATAAGCTTTGTGACGTACCATGACTTCCAATTTCAGAATTCGATCTCAATTTCACGGTTAATTTCACTTTGGCACAATACTAGCGCATTCTAATCTACCGAGTAGCGTTTACAAATTTTTATGCATTCGACTTGCGGTTGATCATTTCAAGCCACCACTTTCGGTTGTCGGGGGAATATTAAGGTTTCAAATATGGGCACAGGGTACCCAATCGTTAGAAAAGTCGGCCCAGTGTCGGTCAGTAAGAATTGTGCAATCCGGTGGAATCACCCACACTTGATCACATACCTCTGTCGAGCCAACCTATTTCCGATCTCTAATCGATTTTTATTTGTGCCATAATGACCCTTGCAGATTATCTCGGTCAAAAGGTCGCTTACTAATTAAATTCTCGAGTCTTATGCATTAGAATTTCATAATGGCTTCACCGGATAGACTAGATTTCACATGAGTGGCCGACTCAAGGAATCGGACTATATGCGTGCCAACGAAATGCCTGTCTAAATTTATTGAAATTAAAATTGGAAAATCGGGCTGTCACAACTCTTCCCCTCTTATAAAAATTTCGTCCTCGAAATTTAAATCATTACACATCTTAATTGAAAAGATGAGGGTACAATTCTCTCATTGAATCTTCGGTTTCCCAAGTTGCTCCTTCAGTGCCGTGGTGTTGCCAGACTACTTTGACCAATGGAATGGTCTTGGTACGCAAAACCTGCTCCTTGCGATCCACTATCTGAACTGGGCTTTCAACGTACGACACCCGGTCATCCACGTCTAATTCTTTAAAATTTAGGATGTGTGCCGGATCAGGTTCATACTTCCTCAACATCGATACATGAAAGACGTCATGCACTTGTGCCAACCTCGGCGGTAGCACAAGACGATACGCCAGAGTCCCTATTCTTTCTAAAATCTCAAAGGGACCTACGTACCTCAGGCTCAGTTTTCCCTTTTTGCCAAAGTGGGAAGTACCTCTCATCGGTGACACCTTCAGAAAGACGTGCTCACCGACTTGGAACTCCAATGGCCTTCGACGCTTATCGGCATAACTTTTCTGGCGGCTCTGAGCGGTCTTTAATCTGTTTCTGATAACTGCAACTGCCTCCATTGACTGCTGGACCAACTCCGGACCGGTGATCTTTCTTTCCCCGACTTCATCCCAACAAACTGGTGTTTTGCATGCTCTGCCATACAATGCTTCAAAAGGAGCCATCTGAATACTCTACTGGTAACTGTTGTTGTAAGCAAACTCGACTAGATGAAGCTGTTCCTCCCAGCTTCCTTTGAAGTCCAAGATGCAAGCTCGCAGCATGTCCTCGAGAGTCTAAATTGTCCTCTCAGACTGGCCATCAGTTTGCGGGTGATAGGTCGTACTATATTGCAGCTTCATTCCTAAAATAGATTGCAAGCTTTTCCAAAACGCGGCGGTGAACCTTGGGTCTCTATCTGAAGCAATTGTGACCGGCACTCCATGCATGCGAACTATCTGACGAACGTACAAATCTGCGAGTCTATCCAAGCTCGAGTCCCTTCGAATTGCAATGAAGTGAGCCGACTTTGTCAGTCTGTCGACTACTACCTAGATCGAATCATTCCCTCTCTGGCTCCTCGGTAATCCCGTCACGAAGTCCATCGTGATATGCTCCCATTTCCATTCTTGGATCTCGAGGGGTTGCAGAAGTCCTCCCGGTTTGCAATGTTGAGCTTTCACTTGCTGACACGTCAAACACTTGGCGACATGCTTGGCGATGTCCGCTTTCATGCCACGCCACCAAAAGTGTTGATGCAGATTTTGATACATTTTGGTACTACCAGGATGAATGCTGTAACTGCTACGATGCTCTTCTGAAAGAATTTTTTCTCTAAGCCCCACATCATCAGGTACAACCAATCGTCCTTGGAACCTCAGTGTTCCATCCTTAGAAATCTGAAAGTTAGCCTTCCTTTTCGCTGCATCCTCTTGCAGGATCTTCTGAACATCTGGATCCATCTGCTGAAGTGTTCTAATTCTGACCTGCACTTCCGGCTCAATTCTAAGGGTAGCCACAAGATTCGAAAGGTGGCCTACCTCAAACTTGAAATTTGAATCTCGTGCTCTTTCAATTAGACCCCATTCCTTGAGTACCATCTGAGCAACTGAGGACTTCCTACTCAGTGCATCGGCGACCTTATTAGCCTTTCCCGGGTGATACAAAATCTCACAGTCATAATCCTTTAAGAGCTCCATCCACCGACGCTGTCTCATATTCAACTCCTTCTGAGAGAATAGGTACTTGAGACTCTGATGATCAGTGAAGATCTGAAATCTTTCTCCGCACAAATAATGCCTCCAAATCTTTAGGGCAAAGATGATTGCTGCAAGCTCCAAGTCATGCGTCGGATAATTCAACTCGTAAGGTCTCAACTGACGGGACGCATATGCAACAACCCTTCCGTGTTGCATCAATACGCAACCCAATCCTTTAAATGATGCATCGCTATAGATCTCAAACCCTCCTGGACCAAATGGAATAGTAAGCACAGGTGCGGTAGTTAGTTTATGCTTAAGCTCTTGGAAACTACTCTCGCACTTATCCGTCCACACAAATTTTTCTTCCTTCTTCAGAAGTCTTGTCATCGGTGATGCTAACCTTGAAAACCCTTCTACAAACCGCCTGTAATACCCTGCTAAACCCAGAAAACTTCTGATCTCTGTCACTGTCGTCGGTCTCGGCCAATTGATCACTGCCTCAATCTTTGTGAGGTCCACTGAGATTCCTTCTCCGGAGATGACATGACATAGGAAAGCTACACGAGTCAGCCAAAACTCGCACTTACTAAACTTGGCATACAGCTCGTGATCTCTTAAGGTCTGAAGCACTATCCTTAAATGCTTTTCATGATCCTCAGTACTCCTTGAATACACCAAGATGTCGTCGATGAAAACAATTACAAACCGGTCCAAGTACTCTTTAAACACCCGATTCATCAGATCCATGAAAGCAGCCGGGGCGTTTGTCAACCCAAACGGCATCACAGTAAACTCATAATGGCCGTATCGGGTGCGAAACGCCAACTTCGGTATGTCTTCCTTTTTGATTTTTAGCTGATGATACCCCGTCCTCAGGTCGATTTTAGAAAATACCAACGCCCCTTGAAGCTGATCAAACAAGTCATCGATCCTTGGTAATGGATACTTGTTTTTAATCGTCACCTGGTTGAGTTGACGATAATCGATGCACAAACGCAAGGAACCATCCTTCTTCTTTACGAACAGAACTGGCGCTCCCCAAGGTGATGCACTAGGGCGAATAAACCCTTTATCTAACAACTCTTGCATCTGCACCTTCAGTTCTTTAAGTTCTGATAAGGCCATCCGATAAGGGGCTTTAGAGATCGGTTCCGTCCCGGGGGCTAATTCGATCACAAATTCTCTCGGGCGGCAAACCCGGTAACTCTTTTGGAAATACGTCTGGAACTCTTGTACCACTGCAATATCTTCAATATTTAACTCCTCCACTGTCGTGTCTACGACAGTCGCTAAGTAACCTTGGCAACCCTTGCCTAGCAAGCAAGTTGCTTCGAGTGATGAAATTAAGGAAACCAAGGGTCCTCCTCGATTCCCAATAAATTCAAAGCTCTCACCCCCTAACGGGTTAAACTGGATCGCTTTGCGATAACAGTCCATTTTAGCTCGTTGCTTGGTGAGCCAGTCCATACCAATTATCACATCAAAATCAAACATGGCTAGGACTATCAAGTTTATCCTCCCCTCTCACTCACCAATCACTAACTTGCAACCGAGACAATCCACTGTAGCTAACACTTTATCTTTCAACGGCGTAGATATGCTAATCACAGACTCCAACAACTCAGGAATTAATTCTACCATTTCAACATATCTTTTAGCTATAAATGAATGAGAAGTTCCAGGATCAAATAAAGCATAAGCAGGTTGGTCGTTCAGCAAGACCATACCTGTGGTCACGTTGGGCGCATCCTCCGCCTGTCCCCTAATGATCGCATAAGTCCTTCCCTGAGCTGGAGGTCGATTCAATCCACCCTGCGGCAAGATCTGCGACGCGACACCCCTGTTCTGACCCAATGGGGGTGGCGGCGGCAACTGACGCTGTCCCATCTGATTCCTGGGGCAATTTCTGGATATGTGACCCTATTGGCCACACTCATAACAGGCTCCTGTCCTAGAGGGACACGGACCTGTACTGTGTCGTCTTCCACAGGAACGACACACTCCCTGATGGTTCGGTGATGGCTTCCCTATCCCACCCTTCCTGTTAAGTGGAACATGGTATCTTCCTCCAGACATCGGCCTCTTCCTAAACCGATTACCTTCTCTGTTTGAATTAAACCACGACCCAGATGAAGCAGCTCTCTCATTCTGGTCTTTCTCAATCAGCTAGGCCCGCTTACAAAGATCCTTGTACTCCTTCAGATCCAAGGGTACCACGAAGCTCCTCACCTCTGGCCGAAGCCCATCTCTAAACCTTCGAACTCGGTCTGCCGGTTTCTGAACCAACTCGGGGGCATACTGTGACAGCTCAGCGAACTTCGCTTCATACTGATCAACTGTCATCGTACCTTGACGAAGGCGCTGGAACTCCGCCATCTTCAACTCTCTAGCACAATCAGAAAAATACTTCTCATTGAAAGCCTCCAGAAACGCATTCCACTCTGGGGCTACACCCTCAATTGATATGCTGCCAGCACGACTTTCTCTGCTTCAGAGCACAGCAGTAACTCAAAAGCATTCTCTAGTTCTAGAACCCATAGTGCTGCAGCTTTGGGATCTCCCGCTCCCGTGAACGTTGGCGGATTCAACCTCAGAAAATGTTGTACCAGCTTCTGTCTAGGCCTCCCAGTGGCCACATTCTCAAGTGGAGTTTCCTCAAGTTCCTCTTCTGGCTCGGGAACCAGTGCGGCGGCGGCATTAGCGACGGCAGCAGCATTGGTGGCAGCGGCGATAGTAGCGGCTGAAGCGGCGGCCTGCTGATCTAGTCTGACACCCATCATCTCAAGCATCTACATGATTCCAACAAATCTCGGATCCTCAGGGACTGCTGCATCCTCTGAGGGCGACACTGCACCACTTGCACTGGCCTCGGCCTACGCTCTTCCCGAAGCACCTCAGGCACCGCCTCTCATCGACGGCGCACCCCGAAACACGGGGCCTACTACTCTCTTCCTATCAGCTCTTGGCACTCGGTCACTCATGCTACAGGCTCAATATAGATGCCTATTTGCAAATTCCAATATAACATCAGAATCTAAGTGACCTCACACAAGCTAACAAACAACTAACAATCACTTGCATCATTATAATAAAAGCATTTCCTACCAACTATCCCATGACTCCCATGTACCTTATCACTCCACACATGAACCATGCTCTGATACCACTTAAATGGGGATGTCACGCCCCGAACCTCGAGCGCGCCAACATCCCACCATGGTCATGCAAATGCGACATTCCCAGGTAGTGTCGCCGACCCCAAATTAATTATTAATACGCAAGCGGAACGTACTAAGAAGCACCTTATCAAAAACTTAAAAACATACGGGATAGGACAATATGAAGATCAAGTCGAAATCAAACATCATACTTTCATACATCAATGTCAATCCAGGACTTACATACACGGACAGGATCCGGAGACTGTATGCACCAAAAATGGGTCAAAGTTTATGTGCATCAACAAAAAGGGGTCAGCCTACATAACATGGATCAACCCACCAAAAAGAGGAACAGTCCTATAGCTACTAGTCGGACTCGTTCGTCGATCCCACATCCTCCACATCAGACAACACCGGGTCCACAGACGATGGGTCCTCCACCCTACCATCAGGCAGGTCAGCTACACCCTCACCCAGGATAGCATCCATCACGGCCAGTGGGATATCAAAATTGTCAAGTGGACCAATCCTAAAGCCATTGGCCCCAAAACGGAACCAAGCCCTATACCTATGGGGTACTCTAACGTTTTCAGTCTCCTGGATCCAAACGGTAGTCCTAATCAACTCATAGACCCAATGGCTCCCAGGGTCAGGGAAATTGTGCACCTACTCGATAATCTGCACCAGGATGCCATTCCTCTCTGGGGGTCTCGCCATCTACAGTCCTGTAATATTTTTCCCCAAACTGGGATGAGACTTTGTCTCAGCAAGTTCACCCCTCCTAAACCCCTATTAGAAAGAAAATATGCCCCATAGTGGTCTAGCCACATAGTACAGAGGACTTACCTTGCCTTATAGCTTTCCTGCGGATTAGTACAATTCATAACACTCAAGTACCAATTATTATACGCACGTGGACTATCGGGACACAATCCAATTAATTTAATTTCAAATTCACAGCAAGCATTTCAACTCATCATTCATTGGCGCCACACAAGGGCATAGCCTACTCATAGTTCGGTTATCTACTGACATAAGGCCAGGCATCGCCTCCTCCCTTGGAGCGCG
The DNA here is from genome assembly GCA_017140255.1 of Eucalyptus paniculata subsp. matutina. Classification (NCBI taxonomy): domain Eukaryota; kingdom Viridiplantae; phylum Streptophyta; class Magnoliopsida; order Myrtales; family Myrtaceae; genus Eucalyptus; species Eucalyptus paniculata. Next base: position 14,926,706 of record CM029438.1, read on the forward strand.
GCCGTCAAGACATCGACGGCGTTCTCGAAGGAGCACATGGAATCGATGCGACCCGCATCCACCGCATGGGCATCCCATATAGGGGCAATTCCCACTTAATAGTTCCAAACAATTTCTCACAATTATCATAACACCATTCATAATCAATTTAAAGCACGTCACACGTCATTCACATATTTCAATTGCAACATTAATCTTTAAGAACTCAATTTCAATATCAAACCCGACATTTGAGATTTTCTAATTAAAATCCATATTTTCCTCAATCAACACTCAATTTGCATTAACCGTTCATCAATTTCAAATTCTAAGTATACAGCGACGATCGGCACGAAATTCTGAGCAATTAGGGCCAAAAATAATTTTTCGAGTTTTTTTTATATAAATAATATTTTAATGATTTTCGAAATATGATTTATTATTAAATAATCCAACAATTTCGAACCATTTATTTAAATCATAAATATATTCCTTTAAGTCACATCAAGGCTTATTTTAAATAAACCTATTTAACTCTTAAACTAAACATACTTTACTTTAATTAAACCACTTAATCTAATCCATATTTAAATGAACTAATAAAACAACCTAAGTCCAATCAACCTAAACTAAACGCACTTAAGACATGATTAACCCGCTAATCGGGGTTTAGTGAGTTAAACTCACCGGAATCGCTTTCCGACGAGTCTCCGGCGAAGAGCACGACGACACTAACGACAAACCTACACGGATCAACACCAAATAAGAACTAATAGAGGGCCAAAACGAGCTTGGAAAGGGCTAGATCTTGCTGGTTTTTCCAGCAGCTAACCGAGTTTCAAGGGCGTTGGAACGGCGGCGAACGGACGGAGGAACGACGGAGAAGGACCGGCGGTAGCTCGAGCAAGGACCGGCGGTAGCTCAAGCAAGAGCCGACGGTGGCTTGGGCGGAGGAACGGTGGCGAACAGTAGCTGGTTTGGGGCGACGACGGTGCGGGACTTGCGGCGGAGACGGAGGCGAGGCGGCTCGGCACACGGGATGGCGAGTGGCCGTGCACGGACGAGAGGCGACATGAGCTCCGGCGAACGGCGAGCGAGGTGGCGGCGACGGTAGTGGTCGAGTGGCGAAGAGCGGACGGAAATGGGGGGCTTCCGCTGGTTTTCTCCTCTCTCTCTCTCTCTCTCTCCTCCAAGTTCAAAAGGTTGAAGATGATGGGGACAAGGGGGAAGTGACATCCCACCTTTCCAAGACCTCATCCCCACCTTCCACTTGTCACCACCCTAGCCCATCTTGCCTCATCCATGACATCACTGGTGACATCATCATCCACTAACTCCAAACCTTCCACAACTTTAGTCCAATAGGTTCGATTTCATTTTCCGCCGGGGTCCAAGTTCTTGCACATTCCCTCACTTCAATTTCCATAAATCCTCATTCAATTGAGTCCAAATTAAAGTCCACAATTTAATCCAATGTTCCTAATAAGCTTTGTGACGTACCATGACTTCCAATTTCAGAATTCGATCTCAATTTCACGGTTAATTTCACTTTGGCACAATACTAGCGCATTCTAATCTACCGAGTAGCGTTTACAAATTTTTATGCATTCGACTTGCGGTTGATCATTTCAAGCCACCACTTTCGGTTGTCGGGGGAATCTCAAGGTTTCAAATATGGGCACAGGGTACCCAATCGTTAGAAAAGTCGGCCCAGTGTCGGTCAGTAAGAATTGTGCGATCCGATGGAATCACCCACACCTGATCACATGCCTCTGTCTAGCCAACCTATTTCCGATCTCTAATCGATTTTTATTTGTGCCATAATGACCCTTGCAGATTATCTCGGTCGAAAGATCGCTTACTAATCAAATTCTCGAGTCTTATGCATTAGAATTTCATAACGGCTTCACCGGATAGACTAGATTTAACATAAGTGGCCGACTCAAGGAAATGGACTATATGCTTGCCAATGAAATGCCCTTCTAAATTTATTGAAATTAAAATTGGAAAATCAGGCTGTCACAAGTTTGTATGGACAGATAAGTGCGAGCGTAGTTTCTAAGAGTTTAAAGAAAAGCTGACTATCACACCTATACTGACGATTCCATCTGGTCTTGGAGGATTTAAGATCTATAGTGATGCGTCACTCAAAGGGTTGGGTTGCATGTTGATGCAATATGGTAAAGTTGTTGCATATGTCTCCCGTTAGTTAAGTTCTCATGAGCAAAACTATCCGATATTTGTGTGGTGAAAGATTCCAGATCTTCATGGATCACCAAAGTCTCAAGTATCTATTCTCTCAGAAGGAGTTGAACATGAGATAACGCAAATGGATGGAATTGCTGAAGGACTACGACTATGATATTTTATATCACCTAGGAAAGGCAAATAAGGTCGCCGAAGCTTGGAGTCGAAAGTCTTTAGTGGCTCACTTACTAATAAAGGAGTGGTACCTAATCGAAAGAGCGTGAGTTTCGGTATTCAAATTTGAGGTAGGCCACCTCTCAAGTCTTATGACCACCCTCAGAATTGAACCGAATGTTCAAGTCAAAATCAAGTTACTCCAACCAACAAATCCAGATGTGTAGAAAATTCTTCAAGAGGACAATAAGAAGAGAAAGGCTAATTTTCAGATTTTTGATGATGGAACACTAAGGTTTCAAGGACATTTGGCTGTACCTGATGATATGGAGCTTAAAGAAGATATTTTATCTTAAGCGCATCGCAGCAGTTACAACATTCATCCTGGAAGCACTAAGATGTATCAGAATCTACGTCAACACTATTGGTGATTAGGTATGAAGGCAGACATCACCAAGCATATTGCCAAGTGTTTGACTTGTCAGCAAGTAAAAGCTCAGCATTGTAAGTTGGGAGGACTGCTACAACCTCTCGCGATCCCAGAATGGAAATGGAAATATATCACGATGGACTTCGTGATTGGACTATCGAGGAGTCAAAGGGGAAATGATTCAATTTGGGTGGTAGTCGACAGACCCAAAGTTTACTAACGCTTTTTGGAAAAGCTTGTAAAGTGCTCTAGGTACTAAGCTTCAGTACAGTACAACATCTCATCCTCAAACGGATAGCCAGTCTGAGAGGACAATTCAGATCCTCGAAGACATGCTGAGAGCTTGTGTAATAGACTTCAAAGAAAGTTGGGAAGATCAGCTTCACCTAGTAGAGTTCGCCTACAACAACAGTTATCAGCAGAGCATCAAGATGGCTCTATTTGAAACATTGTATGGCAAAGTATGCAGAACACCCGTTTGTTGGGATGAAGTTGAAGAAAGGAAGATAATAGGCCCAAAGTTTGTCTAGCAGTCAGTGGAAGCCGTGGCGGTAATCAGAAATAGATTAAAGACCGCTCAGAGTAGGCAGAAAAGTTACACAAACAAGTGTCATAGATCATTGGAATTCCAAGTTAGTGATCACGTTTTTCTGAAAGTGTCACTAATGAGGGGAACTTCGCGCTTTGGAAAGAAAGGCAAACTGAGCCCGAGGTACATAGGTCCATTTGAAATTCTTGAGAGAATCGAGACCTTAGCGTATCATCTTGCATTGCCGCCAAGATTGATGCAAGTGTATGACGTCTTTCACGTGTCGATCTTAAGGAAGTACGAGCTTGACCCGACCCACGTGTTCAATTTTGAAGAATTGGACGTGGATGACCGTGTATCATACGTTAAAAGCCCAGTTTAGATTGTCGATCGTAAAGAAAAAGTACTGCGTACAAAGACCATTATGTTGGTCAAAGTGGTTTGGCAACACCACGGTGCTGAAGGAGTGACATGGAAGACTGAAGAGTAGATGAGAGAATTGTACCCTCACCTTTTTGAGCAAGTTCTGTAATGGTTTAAATTTCGAGGACGAAATTTTTATAAGAGAGGAAGGTTGTGACATCCCAGATTTTCAACCTCATTTTCTACTGAATTAATCAGGCATTTCATTGACGCGCCTATAGGGCTGTTCTCAAAGTTGATCACTCTTGAGATAACTAGACGATCTTAGGAAGCTATTAAGGACTTTAAAGCAAATGACTTGAGAATTTGACTAGGGATCAGTTTTTCGACCATGCTCATCTTTAGAGGCTATTACAGCACAGTAAAAAATCGATTTGAGATCAAAGATAAGTCAATTCGACTGAGATGTGTATCCGATCGTGGGTGACTCCACTAAATTGGGAAATTCTTGTCGACCGACACTAATTTGATTTTACTATTGTTTTGGTACCCTGTGTCCGTAATTGAGTCCTTGTGACTTTTATGAAAATTGAGAGTCGCCAATGAGTCGAGTGGATTCATAATGGCTCGAAGAAAATCGATCACGGGTCATTTTCCCTAAAAAGCTCTGAAAACTACCCGTAGCCTAGGTCACACTAAGAACGCGTCAAGAGGAAATTAACCGCCAATTCAAGTCCAATTTGAGAAATTAAAGTTTCTATCATGTCATAATAAATTATAGGAGTATCGACTCAATCTTAAAAGATTTTTCTGACAGCCAACACTTTTTAGAAAAAAGTCGGCTCAGATTGTTTTCGTGCAATTGAAGCCGGGGATTTATTTTGGCTACAAAATTGAGAAGCATGAGGGATTCTTAGATGAGAAAAATTATCAATTTGATAAATGAGACATCAATTGATTTTATGAGAGCCGATTGAGAGAGAATTGAATCCAATTGAGAGAGTTGTATTCCAAAATTCGTATGCCCCTCCCCCTTAGCACTTTTTGGACCATTTGGAAGGTTGAATGGAGTGTGGGTGTGGCCTAATGGAGGCCAAACAAATATACTTGGCTTAGGATGAATTTAAAAGATATTCTTGTGGAAAAAGAAGCCAAGATGGCCCACCTCCCTCTTATCCCTTCATTCTCTCTCTCTCTCTCTCTTACCTCAACTGGCCATCTCTCTCTCCTCTCCCTCTTGTTTCACACGCCACCAACAACAAGGAAGAGAGTAGCTTGCCGTCCATGCCAAGCCACTCGTCGCCGCGCTAGACCGCTACCCTCACCACCTCATACGCGCCCGCTTGGCTGCGCCTTGCCGCACGCCATCTGCCCCTTTGGCCATCTCTCTCCCTCGCCCAGCTACTGTCCAGGAGCTGTTGGGTTCAATGGAAGCTCAACCAGAGGTGCTTTAAGCCCGTTTGAACCCCATAAGTCCACCTCTAGGCCTTGTTTGGCCTATTCTTGTATTCCTAGTCGATCTCCGCTTGATACCAAGCTATTTTCTTCAATTTCCAGCCAAGGACAGTAGGTTTTGGGAGTGGATTTCCAGCCACTTCTAGGCCCGCTTTTGGAGTTAATCGCTCCCTACACCATTCTTGTCAGATTGATTCAACTTGCACGTTATTCTGGTAAGTTTTGCTCACTAATCCTGGCTTAGTTTGCTAATTATTCTTAATCATTAATTAGTGTTAATTAAGTAGGATTAGGCTGTTAGATTAGAATTGATTAGTGATTATTAGATAATTGTGATGCATATTAGGTAATTAAATTGTGCAATTAGCAAGTAGAGATGTCATATTATTTATTGAATGCATTTCGGGATTTTTCCTAACCCGTTTCATGTTACAATTAGGCATTACGGGCTAAATTGGATGTTTAGTATTTATTTATTAATTTTCGAAATTAATTTAATTAATTATTTATTTTCGAAAATTAGGCTAGGTTAGCCGATGATCGAAATTTTATACTGATTGTCGTGGTGCAGTCTATCTATTTATTTGAGCTTTACGTTGGGCTGAATTGAATTGTTTATGATATTTCAAGAATTGATTCTAAATTGGATGGAAATTGAGTGATTGATTGGTAAATGGCCAAGTATGAGTATATAGCACCGATAATGCTTTGATGGGCTATAAAGTGGAGAAAGTCGTGAGAATGAATTAAATATACTCTTGGCCAAGACCAATCAGATACGAGAATATTGGTTATTATCAAGTTGGGAAAGAATTATGAAGCACGTGGCTCTGTGATTAATATAACACCTTGGCGAAATCGACGCCCGACGGCATAGTAAAGTGTTTATAGTGGCTCTATGATCAATATATCACCTTGGCAAAATCGATGCCCAAGAGCATAGTAACTTGTTTATAGTGGCTATGTGATCAATATATTACATTGGCGAAAACGATGCCCGAGAGTATACACATAAAGTGTTTATTGTACGTCACCTTGGCGAATCGACACTCAAGAGCATTACTGTAGTTCTGTGACTGAGTATACAATTGAAGGTTATATAGTGAGACGTGAAATGATCTAGAAATGATCTGACTGACATGTAATCAATTAAGTTGATTGATCAATGATTTGATCTAATGTCATGAATTGGTTGATTGATTGATGTTATATGTGAGACATCTATGTATAACCTTGAATTGTAGGTTGTGACTAAGGCCAAGGTAAGTCCATGTGGCGTATTGGTTTGCTAATCGAGTCTTACGGGGTAGAACTTGCTGAAACATGGTCTCAATGGTTATTATATAACCATTTCAGATCCCTAGACAGCACCTTCACCTCCTCGTCCTCCTAGACATTTTGGCATCCCTCAAGAAGTTACCGAAGAAGCATACTACTTCCCGATAGACCACCACCCAGAGGGACTAGAGTATGTGCTAATAGAGTCCAAGGAGTGGGTTGATGTAGGCAAGGATGCCCTAGTACCCCATGAGTACTGATCGTGGTATCGTCATTACAACGATGGGCGACAAGAGGGTCCTATCCTGGAAGGCGATGTGCCTTTATACATCCTTGATGTAGCATTTGGGCTAGGGACAGCAGACCTTAAGGATGGGCCGATAGTGGATGCTAAGGATCCCAAGCTTAAAGGTGATCCTGAGTCTCTGGTTTACTCAATTGAGGGTGCCAATTGGAGTGTAGAAGAAGGAGAGATCATCGAGCATGAGGAGGGGCAAGAGGAGGACCAGGAGTGGGAAGAACCTGAGGAAGAGGAGCCATAGGAGGAGGGACCGAAGGAGAATTACCTGTTGGATAGCCCTGTTGATGAGCCAATAGGAGATGAAGAACTTGAAGACGATGAGATTGATTCCGAGGAGACTGAGGATGATCGGGTGATTACCTCGAGTATGACTCGGATGAGGATTGAGATCACATCTTGTCTTGTCAAACCTTATCTATATGTGAATAGATGTTAGATCAGACTTATGTATATAGTATTGTAGAATACTATGAAGTGTTTGTATAAAAGTGTGGTTGTAAGTTTTCAGTATGAAAAATATGGCCCTACTTTCCTATCCCATTGTTTTATTGTTTGGGAATTTATAATTGCTTCCGCATGTTCTTATTGAAAATGAAAGGGTTGGCAATACTTAGTCCTGGGATATCGCATTTAAAATCGACCAAGTTGAAGGATGGGTGCGTCTCTAAGGATCGGGGCGTGACAAATAGTTAGCCAAAAATAACCGTGTTGACACAATAGCCATTTCATTTTGACCTCGGCCTTATGTGCACCACAGATGCCTCCATGCACTTTAGCCATTACAAGCATAGACTCGTGTTGCCACAAACACTTCAATAACTAACCGTCCACGGTTTTGTAGTATAGATCATCACCAACCAACAAATATTTAATTGCTTTTCTTTTGAAATTTTTGTCATTGGCAACTTGATTTTTCATATACTTAATAAACGGATTCTCAAATCTTGGCCAATTGTTTCCTTGTGTGGAACTAGTTTATCTTGAATCAATATGATCCTATTATCAATCAAAGGTAACGTCTTTACTTGATTGATAATATGATCCCCCAATTCCTTAGATATTTTGTAACCGGATGCCATTTGAGCTAATTTATTGGCTTCCGCATTTTGATTTCTTTTGACATGAACCAACTCGTAATCATCCAAATGGTACAAGAGTCGTTCGGCTAACACATGGTGCAGCATAATATTTTTATTAAGGCAGTAATATTCTCTAGACAACTATTTTATAACCAATTAGGAGTCACCTTACCTTGATGAATCGTGCTTTCATGTTAGCCAAAATGTTTAAGCCAACAATTAATGACTCATATTCAGCCCAGTTATTCAAGCAATTGAAATCCAGCTTAAACATCATTTTAGACCTATGTTTGTGGGGAGAAACTATCAAAACTCCAGCTCCTACTGATCCAATTACATTCGACCCATCAAAGTACAATGTCCAAGGAACTACCTGGACACACCTTCTAAATCATTTTCAACTTGAATGACTAGATACTCCATAATAAAATCTGTTACTACTTACCCTTTGATTTCCTTAAGTAGGACATAAAGTAGGTTAATTTTGGAGTGTAAATGCCCACTTAGTAATTCAACCCTTTATTATTGGTCGAGTTAACATATATTTGATCATGTCTATTTTACATATTGCATGGACCGTGGTCGGTAACATATAATGACATAATTTAGTAACAACACCATAGTTTCTCAATAGCTGTGTATCTTGTCTTTGCATCATTCATCGTTCGACTCAAATAATAAATTGCTTTCTCTTTCCCCTCATCATTTTCTTGTGCCAGCATACATCTTATTGTAGTATCGATGACCGACAAATATAGTTTCAATAGCCTACCCGCCTTGGATGGCATCAAAACTAAAGGGTTGTATATATATGCTTTTATCTAGTCGAATGCCTCTTGATGCTTAATTCTTAAGCTTCAATAATGGGGAAAATATTTTGACCTTTCTTGACAGGTTTGCAATAAATCGACGCAAGAAATTTATTTTTCCTAGTATCATTTGAAGTTGTTTTTGATATAGCTAGTACGAGTACCTAGAGGGGGGTGAATAGGTATGTAAAAGATTTTTCTTGATAATTGCACAATACTAGACAGTTGAAGGATTTGTGACAAATAATAATCAATGTAAGACTGAGTAAAGGAAAGAGAGAATTGAACACGCGGTTTATAGTGGTTCGGCTCGATTCAAGCCTACGTCCACTTTTCTGCATTGACAACCAATTGGCTGGATTCCACTATGAACAAAGAGATGTTACAGCATTGATCTTCCTTGATTTCTCGGTGTAGATGATCTACCACACTCGCTCAAGGTCTCACTAAGTATAGACACTCTCTGTGTATACAATTTCACTCAAAGTATATCCACTAATAATCAAGGTGCTTCAGACTCTGGAATTTCTCTATCGATCACATACTAAAACAACTAGAACGTCTTCCTTTTATACTCCTTTATGCCATCATACCCGTTGGCACTTACCAAAGGAATTCCTCAAATCTACCCGTTGGACGGAATCAATTAAGAAGATCATTCGAGTTATTAAAGGAACTCGACGATAGCCCATCAATCCTGTTCGCCCATACAATCAGGATCTTGGTTTCCAAGAATAGAACCTTCCAAGAATATTTCGTCGACCATCGGATCTTCAATCGATCTCGATACGAATAAAAGAATCCGTTATATTTATCCAGCCAAGAGATCTTCTCCAGAGGATAGGATTAAATCCTCAACCAAATACTTCGGCTCTAGATTTCCTTCGTCATTAGATTAGAAAGACTGTCAATGAGAATAATCTTGAGTCTTGAGTCTTGAGTCTGGTGATCATAAAATCTTCAGACTCTAAACAGAAGGTCTGCGAATATCCAGACTAGACTGAAAGAAACGTTTTGTCAACTTCAAAATATTCTGGAAAGATTTCTCAAACAATCTCCCCATTTTTGATGGTGACAAAACTTTCCTGAAGATTTGAACAACTTTGACCTGCAGAAACATTTCTCAAGTAATATGGCTATCTCATAAAGATTAATAAATCAACCAGACTCTGTATCCACAGAAAATTGGTTAGTCTTTCATGAGTAATACCATACAACAACACTTGATATAAATGCAAACAGTCAAGCATCAAAATCTACACCAAATTCAGTCAAATTCAAGTTCACACCCAAGTTCACTCAAGTCATACTCAAACATAAAAAACAAACATATTCAACCACATATTTAAAGTCAAAGTTTAAAGTTCAAATTGGTTCAAATTGCTTCTCCCCCTTTTTGTCATCATTAAAAATGTGAGAAAAGAGTTAGGTTTGCTTGGGAATGCGCACGATCTAGAAATCTCCTATCAACTGGACTATGCCTTCTGGCCTCTTCAAGTCTTCCCTTAGATGAGCTACCTCCTCTCCTGTGGCATTGGCTTGAATTTGTAGAGCGAGATCTTTTATTTTATCCTCCAGGGTAACTGAAGATGCTTGTCTAGCATTCTTCATGACTTGGATTTCATAGTCCAGAGCATAAATTTGACCCCGCATTTCCAGAAGAACATCAAGAATATGACAAAAATCTGCTGAATTGTCCGTCTATGTACTTGCATGTGCTTTCTCGGATGGAGTGAATGCAGACGATGGAGCTTCTGTATAATATTGCAGATTTGGTGTTGACGTATCATGTCCTTCTTCAGGCATTTGAGAAGCCTGAAAATCTTCTGGATCTGCTGGTGATCGTCTTAGACCTTCACTGTTGGCAGCATGTGGTGTGGACCTTCCTTGCTCGCCATCTCCCCCTGTCTCTAAGACCTCAAATGGGGAAGAGTGATGATCATGCTCTTCTGCATCTTGATTCCCCTTCTCTCCAGCTTCAGCTGCAGACTTTTCTTTCTCTTCTTCTCCTTCTTCTTCAGCTTCCTTCTCCTTCTCTCGCTGCTCTTCTTCTTCTCTGTTCTTGGCTTGCTCCTCTTCTTCTCTTTGTTCTTCTGCTTCTTTCCCTATCTTCTGATGTTCTGTTGATTCAGGTACAGAACGTCTGGTCCTTATCAAGGCTGAGATTGTGAGATCTTCCTCTTCATCTTCATCCTCCAAGATGAGAGTTCTTTTCTTTGTGGATGGGGCACCAATGGGCTCCTTCCCTTTTCTCTTTGAAGCAGAAGGTACTGGAGTCTTCACTCTGAACTTCTCCATTGCCTTGGAAAGCTCTTTCAAACGCATCTTCGTCAGCATCTTCAAACCTACCACCATTTTATCGCATGGTCGAACACAAAGAGTATGTGGAGGTTCAATATTTAAGTGTCTGAAGATCTTGGTCACAAGACCAGGGTAAGGCAATTGGCCTTTGTCCTTCGCCATTGCTCTGTACATGTGAAAGAGAATGGTGTGAGGGAGAGAGAACTTTGTCCCTGAGTTAATCGCATACATCAATTTTTCCTTGGAATTGGACACATCAATCTTGGATGTAGACTTGGGCCTGATGCAATTGATCACAATTTTGTGAAGCACAATATTGATGGCACACATCCTTGAATAGATGATTCTTCCCTCTGTATCTCTATCTTTGACAAGCTCCAATGAAGCACGAGCAATTGAAACTTCGATCGGTTGATAGCGTCCTCGTTCAACTCCAATTATGTCAGCCAACATGTCCACATCTACCACATAGACTTGGTCTCGAACACTGAATGATATTCTATTCGCATCTAAAAGCTAAGATTCAAATAGAAGTATGCTGTCAATTGTGCATAACCGTCTGTGGTATCAGTGCAAAATTGCTCAAGTTTAAGCAGATTGAACTTCTCCCTTAAGTTCACATTAATGGCATCCAAGAAATCGAAATCAACACTCCTAGGGTTTATCACCCCTCGTTTCAGCAGTTTGAAGAACAGATTCTCCTGTTCCTTTGATTTAAACAACTCCATTCGTTTTCCCTTCACCCTCGCAGCAACACCTATTCTAGGTTGAAAATCACTGAACATTTTATCATCATCGTTCCCATCAGTCGGATCCGGTCCCGATATACGAGGGTCACTTGGAATATTCGCAAGTGCTTTCTTAGCCTTTCCTTTGGGAGCAATTCCCAAATCCTCCATTCGTCGCAGAAAGATATACTCATTCCCATAATTCTTATCTTTAAGAAAATCATCCATGTAGTTCAACAGAGTCCCAATGCTCTTCATCGCACAATAGAGTTTGTAAATAAAAGAGGGTTTTTGGACTCTTACAGGGTCTGCTTCCTTGATTATTTCTTCTTCTGGATGATGACCCGCACCTTGTGGCATAGATGGTGTTGAGTGACGTGGTGGAGAGTGAATCGGGCTCTGTTGCTGACTCGATAAATCTTCTTCTTCGGTGAGATCGAAATGGGTAGGTCCCTCCCTCATTCTCTATGGTCCGCTGTTCCCGATTCTTGAAGACTTCCTCAAAGAAGACATCCTTTCTTGTCGTTGAAAGATTCCTTTACTTGCTTTCCCAAGAAAAGATGACAACTTTCTCGAAGATGAACACGAAGTAGAGACAGGATTGGGAGGAGAATGCCTTTTAGGGTTTTGAAGATTGGGCGAGAAAGAAAACTGTATATATATAACTCAGTTTTTAAAAAGGAAAGTTCAATCGGCACAAGGAAAGTGAATGGTCACCTTCTTTTTAAAATCATTAACTATCAAATAGAAGTTAATCCTTTTGAAAAGACAAGATTCCGTTTTTCACGGAAACTATAAATTAACTGAACTAAAGATTGTACCTTTTCGAGTTTAAATATAATAACAACTTACAGTCTATAGCCATGAATGTCTGAGTCTGAGGGTTGGAGAGTCTCTAGACTTTAACTTCTTCAAGCTTCAAAATGTTGAGTCTGGAACGGATAAAATCGAATTGATTTTTCTCTAAAGGTTTTGTGAATATATCTACTAATTGACTTTTTGAATCAACAAATTAAATCGAGATTTCTCCATTTTGAACATGATCTCTAATGAAGTGATGTCGAATCTCTATATGCTTTGCTCTTGAATGAAGGATTGGATTTTTGGTGAGATTGATTGCGCTGGTGTTGTCACATTTGATCTCTGTGCATGAGTCTTCAATCCCAAAGTCTTGTAGCTGTTGTTTTATCCATAGAATTTGCGAACAGCAGCTTCCAAGAGCTACATACTCTGCTTCTGTTGTTGAGAGAGCCACAGTGCTTTGTTTCCTTGAAAACCAAGACACTGTCCTGGTTCCAAGTAACTGGCAAGTTCCTGAAGTACTCTTTCTATCGACTCTACAACCGGCTAGATCTGCGTCTGAATATCCCAGAAGATTAAAGTCTCCCTTCTTAGGATACCAAAGACGGATCCTTGAAGATGAAGCAACGTATTTAATAATACCTTTCGCAGCACTGAGATGAGATTCTCTAGGATCTGATTGAAACCTAGCACAAATAATAATCAATGTAAGACTGAGTAAAGGAAAGAGAGAATTGAACAAGCGGTTTATAGTGGTTCGGCTCGATTCAAGCCTACATCCACTCTTCTGCACTGACAGCCAATTGGCTGGATTCCACTATGAACAAAGAGATGTTACTACATTGATCTTCCTTGATTTCTTGGTGTAGATGATCTACCACACTCGCTCAAGGTCTCAATAAGTATAGACACTCTTTGTGTATACGATTTCCCTCAAAGTATATCGACTAATAATCAAGATGCTTCAGACTCTGGAATTTCTCTATCGATCACATACTAAAACAACTAGAACGTCTTCCTTTTATACTCCTTTATGCCATCATACCCGTTGGCACTTACCAAAGGAATTCCTCCAATCTACCCGTTGGACGGAATCAATTAAGAAGATCATTCGAGCTATTAAAGGAACCTGACGATAGCCCATCAATCATGTTCGCCCATACAATCAGGATCTTGGTTTCCAAGAATAGAACCTTCCAAGAATATTTCGTCGACCATCGGATCTTCAATCGATCTCGATACGAATAAAAGAATCCGTTATATTTATCCAGCCAAGAGATCTTCTCTAGAGGATAGGATTAAATCCTCAACCAAATACTTCGGCTCTGGATTTCCTTCGTCATTGGATTAGAAAGACTGTCAATGAGAATAATCTTGAATCTTGAGTCTAGTGATCATAAAGTCTTCAGGCTCTAAACAGAAGGTTTGCGAATATCCAGACTAGACTGAAAGAAACGTTTTGTCAACTTCAAAATATTCTGGAAATATTTCTCCAACAGTTTTTTGGTAGTCAATGGTGTCAATTCTAGAAGTGCCTTAGCCTTATTTTTATCTATTTCAATACCTCTTTGATTAACTAAGGATCCTAGGAAATTACTAACTTTAGCTCTAAAAGCATATTTCAAAGGATTAATCTTTAATTTATACTTCTATATCCCAATAAAAGCTTGCTCTAAATAAAGCAAGTGACTTACCCGGTTTGATTTAACAATGATATCAATATAAACTTTCATGAAGTCACCAATCATGTCATGGAAAATGAAATTCATGGCCCTCTGGTATATGGCACCTATATTCTTTAATCGAAAAGGCATGACTAACCACTAGAATGTGTCAATTACTCTTGGACATCTAAATGCGGTCTTATGAACATTCTCTTCCGCTCTAAATATCTAATTATAGCTTGAATGACCATCCATAAGTGACATAATCTCATTACCGGAAGTTGAGTCAACTAGACAAATTTGACATTCGCATTTGATATTCATCTTTGGGTGTAGCCACATTCAAATCACAAAAATCTATGCACACTTGAGCTTTCCATTCTTCTTTTTCATTGGGACAATGTTTGACGACCACTCAACATACCATGTCATTCTTATAAAGCCAGTTGCAACCAATCTTTCAATTTCTTCTTTGACTTTTTGCATAACATTTGGCTTAAATTGTCTTGGGGGCTATTTATATGGTCTAAAACCCTTTTTAATTGGTAGTCGATGCTCAACGACATCTCTACCCAATCCGGGAAATTCATGATAGTCCTAAGCAAAGCAATTTTTGTATTTCCTTAACAAGTCTACTAATCGAACTTTGAATTCATCATCCAATAAGGCACTTACATAAATTGGGCGTCAATCAGTTTTAGTGCCATGATTAACTTCTTCTAGTGGGTCTTGAGCTTTGATCACCTTATCATCATAATTGATAGGCGAATCTTCGAACTCTAAAATTCCTTCAATAGCTTTGGCATTCTACTTTGTTAGTTCGGCTCTATAGGTCAAGTACCTCATAATGAGGTCTCTTGATAATGTAAGGTTCTCCATGGATAACTTTATCAAACTACTTTGCCAGCTAATTCCTTGGAACCCTTTCAACCATCTCTTTATCAAAATGGCATAATGCAATACTGTTAGGATCTACCAATGGGGGCTTGCTTACACAGATATTATCCTCCATTGCCCCTCGGCATCCCATTGTTGTTTATGACTAGGCCACTTGTGGCTTAGTATTTGCTCTAACATATTCTACCTTATCACAATTCCAAAATGTTAGCATTTGATAAAAAGTCGATGGTACGCATCGGTTGCCATGAATCTAATCCCTCCCAAGTAATAATTGTATGATCCATCAACATCGACCACACATAAGGAAGTCCTAGAAGTCTTGGATCCCACTGTTGGATCAGTCACGATTATCCCCTTAGCATTTGAGACATCCCCTGTAAAGTCTGACAACTGAATATTCAATAGGATAATCTCGTTGTCTTTTCTTCCCTTTTTCTTGTAGAAACAATAAGTGATGAGATTCAGGGTGGACTTGCTAGACCACCAATAGTGTTGACGCAGATTCTGATACATTTTTCTGCTACCAAGATGAATGTTGTAACTGTTACCTCACTGTTTCATCTTCAGAAATCTGAAAGTCAGCTTTTCTCTTATCGGTATCCTCTTGTAGGATTTTTTGAACATCTAGATCTATCAACTAAAGTGTCTTGATTCTGATCTTGAAAATCGAATCTCGAGCTCTCTCAAGTAAATTCCACTCCTTAACCAACATATACGTAACTGAAGACTTCTGACTCAGCGCATCTGCGACCTTGTTCGCCTTTCCTAAGTGATACAAGATATCACAATCATAGTCCTTCAGGAGTTCCATCCAGCGACGCTGTCTCATATTCAACTCCTTCTAAGAGAATAGATACTTGAGACTTTTATGGTTTGTGACGATCTGGAATCTTTCTCTGCACAAATAATGTCTTTTAATCTTCAGAGTGAAAATGATTGCTTCAAGTTCCAAGTCATGCATCGAATAATTCAGCTCATGAGATCTCAACTGACGGGACGTGTATGCAATAACCCTACCATGTTGCATCAACATGCAACCCAGTCCTTTAAACGACGCATCAGTATAGATCTCATATCATCTAGGACCAGATAATATAGTCAGCATTGGTGCGGTAGTCAGTTTTTGTTTAAATTCTTGGAAACTATACTCACAATTGTTTGTCCACACGAATTTCTCTTCCTTCTTCAATAGTCGAGTCAATGGCGACACCAATGCTGAAAACCCTTCCACGAACCTTTTGTAATACCCTGTTAAACCCAGAAAACTTTTGATCTTTGTCACTTTAGTTGGTCTTGGCCAGTTAATTACTGCTTCAATCTTGATCAAGTCTATGGAGATTCCTTCTCCTAAAATCACGTGACTTAGGAAAGCAACACGAGTCAACCAAAACTCGCACTTGTTGAACTTGGCATACAACTCATGAGTCCTTAGAGTTTGAAGCACCAACCTCAAATGATTTTCATGCTCCTTAGCACTTCTCAAGTAGACTAGGCTATCGTGGATGAACACGATCACGAGCTGATCCAAACACTCTTTAAACACTCAGTTCATTAGATCCATGAAAACAGCTAGAGCGTTCATAAATCCAAACGGTATTACAGTGAACTCATAATGGCCGTATTAAGTACTAAACACTAACTTCAGTATATCCTCCTTCCTAATCCTCAGCTGATGATATCTCGTCCTCAGGTCGATCTTAGAAAATATCGACACTCCTTGCAACTGGTCAAACAAGTTGTCGATTCTCGGGAATAGATACTTGTTCTTGAATGTCACCCGATTAAGTTGACGATAGTCGATGCACAAGCGCAACGAACCATCTTTCTTCTTTACTAACAAAACTGGTGCTCCCCAAGGTGATGCACTGGGACATATGAATCCCTTATCCAATAATTCTGGCATTTGTACCTCCAATTCTCTTAACTTTGATAAAGCCATCCGGTAAGGAGTCTTAGAGATTGGCTCTATCCCGGGGGCTAGCTCAATCACGAACTCTATTGTCCTTTTTGGCGGTAGACTTGGCAATTCTTTCGGGAATACATCTAGAAACTCTTGGACTACTACAATGTTCTCGATCTTCAGCTCCTCAACTGTCTTATTCATGACAATCACCAAGTAACATTGGTAACCCCCGTTTAACAAACATGTTGCCTTAAGCAATGAGATTAAGGTAATCGAGGGTCCTCCTCGACTTTCGATAAATTCAAAGCTTTCACCTGTTAAAGGTTTAAACTGGATCACCTTATGACAACAATTCATTACAACAAAAAGCTCCACGAGCCAAGCCTTTTTATACATGACGTTAATGTTATACATACGCAAACCAATCAAGTACAACTCTAGCTAGGTTCTTTTTTCTACAACTTTATTACAACAACTGAAGTTCTACAAACCTAACCACAACTCCGCTACGCTACTTTGATAACATCATCCCGAAAACATTCTTCTTCCGATCCATGCATGGTCGGTTCTTTCTTGTCCCTTCTGCCAAACTAGCGGTGTCCTATTTGCAGTAGCGGTGCTTGTACTTTCCTAGACCTACGTGGGCAATCCTTGTACTGGTGGCCATAACAAGCTCTCATCGTTTTAAAACACGGGGCAAACCCATGCCTTCTTCTACAAATTTGGCACATGTTTGGTGAGTCTTCTACCTCCCGTCGGGTGACAGCACGCACCCTTTCTTGCACCGAAGGCCTATCCCAATTATCCCACTGGGTGTTCTGTGGTGCATTCTCTCTGCTTTGACTCATCGGCGGCAGTGGTGGTAGCTATTGTGATCCCACTTGCCTCCTCGGACAGTTCCTGGCCATGTGACCCTACTAACCACACATAAAACAGACACCCATTCTAATAGGACACGAGACTGATCCATGTCGTCTTCTGCAGGAACGGCATACTCTAAACTGGCTGGGTGCTGGCTTTCCCATTATACTCCTTCGAGTGGGATGACAAAAGTGCTTTCCTTTTGTCATTGGTTTCTTCCTGAATCGATTCCCATCTCTATTGGAACTGAATCTTAACCCAGACATAACAGCTTGCTCCCTTGACACATCCCCATGCTGGACCTCAGCAGGTGTGGCAGTAACGGTGGCTACGGCATTGGCAATAGCAGTAGCAGCGGTAGCAAAAATAGTAGTGGCAGCTTGATTTTGTGCTTTCTGACTCAAAATGCTTCCCAAAGTCTCTAGCGCCTGAACAATCCCATCGAACCTAGGATTGCTCGGTGTTGCTGCACTCTCAGTACCAACTTGCGGTGGTACTCTTACACACATGCTGGCCTAAGCCTACGCTCTACCTCAAGTACCAATCATTGTCAACATCCTACCTCGAGTTATAGGTCATACTAACCTCCACTCCTGGACACCCATCATGCAAATTCTTAATAGAAACCTACTTTCCAATTCCAATAACATATTAGAATTTGAGTGACCCCACAAACAAACAACCAATCAGCTATCACTCACATGCATCCGCATAAATTAAAAGTCATTCCTATTAACTATCCCAAGAACCCATCGCACCTTATCACTCCAAACACAGACCTTGCTCTGATAACACTAAACATGGATGTCATGCCCCAATCCTCGAGTGTGTGCGTAACTCTCTCTGGTCAATAAAATTTTGCGACTTCTTAGGACGAGTTGCCAACCCTTTCATTTTATTGCACATGCAAAAACGAATAATAAATCCCATAATAGTAATCATCTCGGGATAGAAAAGCAGAACAACAGATTCACAAACAAAACGTGCTTTTATAAACATACTGAGTCATGTACAAAAGGTCAACAATCAAAAGACTTCCAAAGACGGTCCTCCAAAAAACAAAAAAATGACCTAACTAAGCTACACTTCTGATCACCTCAGTTTGACTCCGGATCCTCCACTCAATAGCCCTGAAAATTTAGCCCATGATGGGGGTGAGATATAAACATCAGGGAGTTCACCCTCTAAACCCTGATTAGGAGAGAAATACGCCTAGAAGCGTCATAACCACACAATTACACAATCACAAAGACTTACCTTGTCTCAGATCCACCCTGCAAACCAGTATAATTTATATCATAGACAGCTATAAAGATTTGAGCAGCAATTAAGCACATCAATAGGAACGCCATACAATTATAATAAAGCACAAGGGTCCTGATTATAGGGCTAAATCGTTATGACACGTCCCATACCATGCCACACAATTTTGTCCCATAATCCAGCATGTTCAACTCAGTTAATCATGCATTCCTAATTTTGATCTCAGCATATAGCACGGCCTACTCTCTGTTCGGCAGTCTTTTGGCATTGCCAGGGTAAGTCTCACACTATTAAGTATGGCTACGTCTTTCCTAGACGGATTTCTCGAAGGAGCATGTGTTCAGAATCTACTGCGACCGGCTTACTGTTGCCTAGGGGCGTCCCATATAGGGGTTACCATCTAGCTTAATAGCCCAAGACAGGTTCTCTTAACCAACATACGATCACTCAATTATGGCTCAGGCCACCGTGCATTGCATAGAAATATCTCCATTAAAATGGTAAACCTAGCCTAATTTCTTCATATTAGAAATACATGGTAAAAATATGTGGCATCCCAGAAATTCAAGGCCAAGCCATAAGGTGTGTTAAAGTCTTTAATTAGGTGATAGAATTTCCATGGCTTATGTTTTAGCCATTAGTCTTTTAATTTGATGATTTGTGCTTGTGATTGTGGAAATTTAAATTTAATAGATTAATAATCTATGCTTGGCCATATGATTTAAATTTCAATAAGCAAAAATATCCTAAGA